>CM077032.1:68300889-69614878 GCA_039090855.1 Macrothele yani
TCCTCTGTCACTCAATTGTTTGAAGTTTTAGAAATGGTTAAAAGTTGTGTGGTGTATGGGTGCTTCTCAAAGTACGACTAAGGCAGTGGAATTTCCTTTTATCGTTTTCCAACGGCAGAAAAACGCCTGATTATGTGGAAAATAGCCGTAAATTGGAAGGAATGGTCGCCCAGGCCGTATGACAGGATCTGCAGTAAGCACTTCATTTCAGGTATCGTAAATCTGCATATTTTACTACGTTAATAGTGGAATTTATATCGGTACATTTTCTTGCTCACTCTTATGTAAGTTTTTACCTAAATCCTTGTTAATCTGTTTAAAGAATCGGAAATTACTAAGCTTTTGTGAACTTTCAAGATTTTGTACTGTTACTGATTTCTAAATACTAAAACAGATGGCTCTTTTTCCGAACCGAAATTTAAGGATATACGTCCACATAGAATTAGAGGGTGCTGTGATACATTATTGTGTCGTCTGTTGTTGTTTTTTGTCAAAAAATAGTCCGTTTTTCGGGATATGATAAGTGGGTGCTTTCTTTTTTTTTTAATTGCAATACACACTGGAACAACCCATACACACTGGAACCGGTCAGAAATGTAAAAATAACTTACCTTTGACCGGGCAAGAAATTTTTCGTTTTTAGTCATCAGAATTAATACATTTCTAACATACCCATTGGTAAAATATTTATATGCATCAAGGATTTTATAAGCTTTTAGAGCTTTTCCGGTATGACACGAAAAAGTGCTTATTAAATAGTTATAAATATCGTAATAGTTCAGGAAGGTCCGTAGCAACACAAACTTCCAGACGATAAAAATAATTTCAGATATGTCATATGAATTTTCTATGCCAATTTTTCTAAGCTTTGCTTCGTAACGTTGCTTTTACACCACATTAAGCTGGCAAACTTTGTTAGAAAGAAAAATCTTTTTTAACTTCATTTACAGCAGCAGCAGCCATTGAAAAGCATGGAGAGAGACCTGCTCGGGTACTTTCTAACCACCCGGAAGTTTATCAGACAGTTTTTGGACGCCACGTGCAAAGGCTCAATCTTAAAGGTCTTTGAATTCCACCTTAATTATTCGCCAATTTTTAAAATCTTAACGTCTTGGAGTATGCCAAAGAATTAGTGGAACTACAGGAAGAGGAGGAAAAATTAATTTCTGAAAAGAAGAAATCAAGAGCAAAAATACACCAAGACAACGTCCTGTTCGATGTTTATTTAAAAGAGATGTAGGACAACATCGCCGTCAGTGCGGGTAAAGATTTTAATGAAGCATTTCTCATAAGCGGAAAAGTAAATGTTAACCTTGTTATTGACAGACATTTTTTTTCCTTTCCTTTTTTTTTATTGCTTAGGAATTTAACGACCACCGTGAGCAACTCAATGGGACATAAGCAGTCGCCCGTCCTTAAGTTAGGGTCACAGGCGCCAGGAAAGCGAGAGAGAGAGAGAAAGCGCCAAGGCCATTTGACAAATAGAACATCCATGCCTCTCCAGGATTTGAACCTGGACCCATATCGGACAAATGATCAGAAGCCATCGCTTAGACCACTATGCAACCGGTACTTTTTTTTATTGCTTAGGAATTTAACGACCACCGTGAGCAACTCAATGGGACATAAGCAGTCACCCGTCCTTAAGTTAGGGTCACAGACGCCAGGAAAGAGAGAGAGAGAGAGAGAGAGAGAGAGCCAAGGCCATTTGACAGACAGAACATCCATGCTTCTCAGGATTTGAACCTCGACCCATCTCGGACAAATAATCAGAAGCCATCACTTAGACCACTATGCAACCGGTGCTTTTTTTGGAGGTTTGACTACCACAGTGAGCAACTCGATGGGCTATAAGCAGTCGCCCGTCCCTAATTCAGGGCTACTGTTTCGAGAGAAGGGAGAGAGACAGTGCCGTAAGACAAACACAACATCCATTCCTCACCAAGCCCAACTAACGTATCCAAATATGCAATCAGTTTTTTCCTTCACCAATTTTATTCGAAATAATGCAGTTCTGGTTGTGGAGTGGTCTTCTGCCCATACGCCCGAGATGGATCTGGGTTTGAATCTCGGTGGGACATGGATGATGTGTTTGTCTAACTGCACTGGCTTTCTCTCTTCTCTGGAACCAGTGGCTTTAATTAGGGGAGGACGACTGCTTATAGCTAAAAAGGTTACAAGACCTCTGGAGCCACAAAGTGCGGGAATGTGTTGTTGTTTACATGGTACCCAAGGAGATTAGAATAAGATATCTGGTGATGCCCTCGTCAAAGAAGCAGTACCGCTTTGTGGGAAACCTATAAACGCAAGCAGTGGTCATCAAAGTGTAAGAAAGCGAATGGTTTTCAAGGCTATTGCTTAATTGATAAGCATTCTGTGTTAGCCAAATTGATCACTTTCATCGCAAATGTTTCTAATTTTGCATCGTAACTTGCTATCGATGTGTGAGAAAGCGCTAGATTTATAAAATTCTTAATTATTTTGATGTATCTTCACATTTCTATTTTAAATTGAAATTCACGAAACGTTAGTTCAAGTGTCAAAACAAACACAACGTTAAAATTGAAAACTTCGCTCGTGTGTGAAGTAAAATTCATTCCGTTTTGATATTAATACGATTTCTGCAACCAGAAACCATGCGATTGATAAATACACACAGCGAAAACTCCTTGAGTATCATCTAAACAACATCAAATTCCCACACTTTGTAGCTTCACTGTTCAGATACGTAGGGCACAAAGACCTTTGAGATACATAGACTGGAAGTTCTTGTGCAAATGAGTGGCAGCAGCTGGCGATTTTTTGATCACAGAGCTTGTACGGTTAAAACGGCGCGTGTCCTATGTAAGCAACGTTAATTAAGCTCTTTAACCAGCGCGAAAGAAAAAAATTTACGTTGTTTTAATACTGCGTATTAATTTTTTTTCAGTGGGGTATAAATTAGGCATTGCGCCTTTTAACTTACGATTAAAGAAAACATCATTATCGTAATTTTGGGGGATATAAAATAACTGAAGGGAAACATCGCTTGGTCTACGTGTAAAATATATTTCGGCTTCAGTTGCTTCAAACTGTGTGATCTAGTTGCATGAAATTCGTATTTCACACTCTAAGTAATGTCAGAAATCATTTTAATGTGGCCATTTGTTTATTCTTAAGAGAAATTGCTGAGCAAAACTTTTAATTTCGGAAGTTTTTTCCGCAGTATTATGAGATCAAATATTTATTGAGAAACATTTATAACAAGGTACAGGATAAAAACGAGTAAACAGATGAGTAACAAATAATAGATGAGAATAAAATAGCCCGGAAATAGTCCGGGTAGGCGTAAACACCGTGTCTTACAGGAAGAGTCCTTTCAGAGCAGTGGCGGCTCGTGGTGTAAAATGCTGGTGAGGCGAACGGTCTTGATGTAAATGTAAAACAGTAAAACATATGTTATTGAAAAATATATAAATTCGTATAACGTTATACGAATATATATATATATATCAGTGGCGTAGCCGGGGGTCGTGGTTTGCACCCCCCTTATTAGGCGAGACAGTTAGCTTTTTCTAAGTACGTTTTATAGATAATTTCCCTATTTAAATTCATTGATTTTTATATAACTCGGAAAGCAATGTAATTTCTTGATAATAGAAGAGAAAGTAAAGCAAAGCGGCCAAAGAAGTTGCTTTATTAAATTTTTATTAAAACAACTATAATTTATTGCATTTTCTTCATTTTATTAAATTAGCTTCATTTTGTATTAATATTCAAGATGTGCGTACGTACCAATAGGAAAATATTTGTCGAAGCGCCCCCCCCAAAATTGTTATATGTACTTATACACAGTTATACAGCAGAAGTGCAGACCCCCCCCTTCAAAAAGTTTCATGTCAAAGGCAGTATCACCCATTGGATATCTTTGAAGTCTGGGTTCGAGTCGGCTGAATCATTAAAATCCGCTGAGATTCGGAAGTCTCGTTAAGCCATTGGTCCAGGGTAGGCGGCGCCTTGTTATTAACAGCTGTAAACCCCATCCCTTAGGGCTCCATCCCATGCCATTTCGCCCTTATATACAAATATTGTTCAACAGTAATGGAATAAAATTATAGAAATATATGAAACACGGCGTGGGGAGTCTTTCTTCACGAAAAATCCAAAAATTTTAGAGGAAAAATGTACATATACTTCTCTATATATATGTGTGTGTGTAATATACGCTACTTTTGCAACAATATTTTTATGAAAACAATTATTCGATAATTTTACAACAAGGAAAGAAATATTTCACCAGTATTCTTTTATGTAATACACTTGAGCGAAAATACGCAATTTGCGCGGTTTCTTTAGCTAGTCAATGCGTCACTCACATCCCAACGCCAGTCGGAGATCCACTTCTTAAAAAATTCAAAGTAAATCATTTGAATAGAAATTTTTTCTCACGAAGTGTTTCTTGAGCTTGAATAAAAGTCACAGTTCGATTGGCATATTAGTGAAGGTGCATTTAGCACGGGTCACAAACTGAAGTCCAGGCTCGTGATAACTATGTACAGGAGAAGTCAAGCTAAGGAAGCACATTTCTATATAAAAAAAGTATTAAATAATTTAAACCTGGAATTAAAAACAGAGGAATACGATATTAATTTGCTTTGGTCTCGAACAGAATGCTTTCAGTTTATGTTTTATAAATAAGTTCAATTCTGCGATCCTTTTTGGCTGCACATTTGTCTATGATCAGATCATAAAAGGGTTGAGTGGACATTAGATGGTTCAGCAATTCTTTCTCGATTGAAATTTTAGCGAGTGAAGACAAACGATCTTGTGCCGTTGTATTACGGAGGTAAGTCTTAATTCTCTTCAAACAAGAAAAAACTCCTTTCAGCAAAAGAACTTGTTGACGCCAGTGTCAATACAAGAGAAAATAATTTGTAGGCTTCTGGTAACACATCTTTCAGCTCGTTTTCTTTCATTGTTTTCAAGATTTTCTGAAAACTGAGTTTCCTGATGTTGTGATCATTATATAAAAAATCTATTTCGTTTTTTAGTCGTTGTGTGTCTTGTAAAATGTTTGGATAAATTTTTTTGAGAGTGTTAAGGGCACTGGATGGAAATGACTCTGAATAACTATGGTATTTTGAGCTGTCATCTAGCTGCAGAAACTCGAGCTTTCCCATATCTTCAAATCTGGTATTTATTTGGACTTTTATATATTCATGAATACACTCCATTAAATCATTCTGTATCGCTTTAGATTGTCCAGAAAATAAGCTTCGTATTTCTTCAAAATGTGCTTTTAATTCTGGGGTGCTCCTACGAAGTAACATTTGGAACATTTCCTTGAAATTACCTTTATTTAATGAGGAAATAGATTCATCATGTCCTCGAAAAGGCAGTTCTTGCTTGCTTAGAACGACAACTAAATCGATTATATGTTCCATAAAAAGCCTATTTAGTCTGACCTTTTCATTAAACTTGACTTTATGAAGAGCAACATTTTCTTTGAGCATATCAGGAATAGTGTTTGTTTTTTTTCATTCGTTTTAGACCTACGTGGTTAGTTCTATGCTCTTTAGAGCTTTCGTGCAATTTTGCACTACGAGAAAAGTTTTTTAGATCAAAATAACCCGTTGTATTCCACACATTTTTCTTATTGCTCAAAAATAAACATGGCCAGCAAAAGAGAGTTTGCTTGTAATAGCTACCAGAAAGCCAGGGAAAAATCTCGTACCATGATTTACTGAAAGACCTAAAAAACGATTTGCCGCACTTCTTATCTTTAGATATTGAACTTATTATAGGTGTCGGTCTACCAGATATGAGAACATCCCTTTTATCATAATCTTTCCAGTGTTTAAAGGGAATTTCTTCCAGAACACAAATCACGTCGTTTGTTTGGCCATTCATATTTTCCAACCAAAATCAAAATATGCTGTTTAGTAACAATAACAAAAGAAAAAAGAAAAACTCAACATTACTATGAACTAACAAACACCCGCAGAAGAGAGGATTGAAAACACACTACAAAAAGTTAGACTCAAATACACTCTGACGAATAGTTAAAGCTACGTAGAAATAATCGTACTCCAAAGCGTATAGAGGCGAACGGCGTCATCGCCTGTGAAACCACTTTTCACAAAGGTCATCTGCTCATTTTCCCGCGCCCATTGGATACACAATCCTTGGGTTCTCCAATAACAGCGGAGATGCGATTCCAGTTTAAGCGAAATGGAGGGTCGCCTCAGAAATTTCCTTTCTCTTACTGGAAGTCCGGCACCTCTTTAGGTAGACCTCGGACCGTGGGGGTGGGGAGTTCACTCTGTAGGGCTCTTCTCTGATCCCCAGTTCCCAAAACCGGCTTCTCATCGAGACGATTCAGCCGGTCGCCTCTAAGCGCTTAAAACATGCAGCTGCTTTGCAAAAATAATGATTCATTCCTCTTCTCGAAAGCCTTTCTTTAACCTAATTCATGAATCACAATGTGAATTTCAGTGTTTCATTTATCCTGCAAAGTTCTTATATCTTTGTTACTGACAGAAGGTTTTTTCTTTCACTTCTCATTCTGCGGAATTTCAGGTGAGGCGGCGCCTCACTTGCCTCATCTGACGGGCCGCCACTGTTTCAGAGAAAAGTCCGGCAGTACAAGCGTCCAGAAGAAAACAAAAGGAAACCAGAAGTCACAATGCAGAAGTCCCGGAAGTAAGATCAGACGTAGCATAAACATGCATCTGGTCGAAAATATAAGCACAGCTGTCGTAGCAAGGTGCAAAGGCAGGATGAGTCGTCACATAATGGCTAAGCGCATCCATAATCATGCACATCTGGTCGTCAATATTTCGTGGAGGATACGAACAGCGAGAGAGATATGTTCGGAAGCAGAATGATTTCCCGAGGGCTAGCGTAAAAAGACGACACAGTTGCCGATGGGACAAAGGTGTAGTAGGCACAACAGCAAGTGTACATAATTGATCAAACTTGACCTGCAGTGCAGCTTCAGCAAGTTCCGCAGGGTCATCAGTTAGGCCACAGCCACGCGGAGATGGAGGAGAAGAACGAGTGCTAGAGGAGGATCGGGAACGATAGACCCGGGAGCGTCCGCGTTTAGCCGGGGCACGAGGAGCAAGGAAACCGATACGTTTTTCACTCTGGGAGCGAGAATCACCCGCGGAGGCATCAGCAGGAGTTAGGTCATTTCCAAAATTATCGACGTCATCAACAGGTACAGACGAAGTCGTAGAAGGTAGAGCTCTCAACGTTGGAGTTGAAGCAGGAGCAACAAGCGATGCTACAGGCACAGACGAAGTCGTAGAAGGCGGAGTTCTCGACATTGGAGTTGAAGCAGGAGCAACAAGCGAAGCTACAGGAGTTTCCATAACCGATGGAGTTTCAAAAGAGGCATCAGAAGAAGGCTCCGATTCAGAGATAGATTCTGTGTCATCCATGGAGGTAGGTAAATCAGTTGCAGCCGGATCCGAAGACACCGGATGCGGAGGAGGGGATCCACAGGAAGAAGCAAAGGCGAGGAGGATGGAACACCTCTAGCCACCCCAGAGGCTGCTGTTGATGATGGAATATCAGTAGCGGAAGGCACAGTAGTCCGTCGAGGAGATGACTGAGGGGCAGAAACAGGAGGAGGTCAATCCGCCCTATGATGTCCGAAGGCCAGGCATTTATCACAGTTGTAGGAAGTAAGGAGTGTGACTCGACGTACGTGACCATCACACTTAACTGTAAGCTTGGTTGGGCAGCGAGCAATATCATCTTGAGAGGAAAACACCATCTGCACCGTGCGTCGAGCACTGAGGATGGAGCGCTCATCTGCATCACGTGGTGCAGCAGAAAACGTACTAATACGGCCGACAACCCGCCCGACTATTGTAAGGGCAGCATAAAGCATAAGATCGGTCACTTCGGGGGGGGACCGCGTACAATGACACAGCAACAGTGCGCTGGGCAACGGGTTCAGGCTAAAAGGATACCCCAGGGGCCAAAATAGATGAGAAGGAGGTTCCGGGAGACGATTCCGCCGGGAGATCAAGAAGAAGCTCATCGCCCACACGGGTCAAAAAAGGTAGAAGAGTACTTGCATCCTTGTATAACGAAGGGAACATACGAAATGCCCGAGCAGCTGCAGAGTAGGATGGTTGTTTGCAAGGAAGAGTACTGTCCGACGTGTCCATGACGTCATCGTTGTCACAGTGGAGGGAAAAGTAGAGGAGTGCACACGCTGAGGAGCTCCGGAAACACGTCGAGATGACGCACCTGATGAGGGCAGCGAAAGATTCTGCTGAAGCTTTCCTGATTTCTGGAAAGATTAAAGCTGAAATGAAAACAAAAACAGTCTATACCTCAAACAAAGATCTTTACTCTTTCCACGTTTATAAGTGAGTCACGGAAAAATTCTCATTGGCCGCCAGTCTATACTCTTGGATGTATGCTCTCCAAAACAGGAAGCCGCCCCGGTGGCGCAGTAGTCTAAGGCGCTGGCCTATGATCATTCGTCCGTAAGGGGTCCCGGTTCGAATCCCAGTGAGGCATGGATGTTGTGTTTGTCTTACGGCACTGGCTCTCTCCCTTACCTGGAACCAGTGACCCTAAATTAGGGACTATAACGAAGTAAATTTCTCCGTCATTTTTATCCGCGCCGGGGTTCGAACCCGGGTCCACTCATTCCGGAATAAGTTGCTCTACCAATTAAGCTACGCGGACATTTGTTCTGATTCCTATCTGCCTTTATGTCGTGTGCGTCCTGCTGGCAGGTACGTCACATCTCCTCTCCTGGTACGTTACATCATCTCCCCTTCTTTTTCTTTTTTTTCTTTCGAAGTGCTGCTCACATTTTTCCTATCTCGCGGTGTGGAAATAACATCACACCAATGCGAGATTTTGAACGGTCGGGTCATCCGGATAGTTCGGGCGCCATTATAACGAAGTGCATTTCTCCGCCATTTTTATCTGCGCCAGGATTCGAACCCGGGTCCACTCATTCCGGAATAAGTTGCTCTACCAATTAAGCTACGCGGACATTTTATTCTGATTCCTATCTGCCTTTTTATGTCGTGTGCGTCCTTCTGGCAGGTACGTCACATCTCCTGGTACGTTACATCATCTCCCCTTATTTATTTATTTTTTTTTTCGAAGTGCTGGAGAAAGGATTCTCTTATTTTTCCTATCTCGCGGTGTGGAAATAACATCACACCAATGCGAGATTTTGAACGGTCGGGTCATCCGGATAGTTCGGGCGCCATTATAACGAAGTAAATTTCTCCGTCATATTTGGTCTACGCCGGGATTCGAACCCGAGGACGCTTATTCCGGAACAAGCAGCTCTACCAACTGAGCTACGCAGACATGTATTCTGATTCCTATCTGCCTTTATGTCATGTGCGTCCTGCTGGCAGGTACGTCACATCTCCTCTCCTGGTACGTTACAGGACGGGCGACTGCTTATAGCTCATTGAGTTGCTCACGGTGGTCGTTAAACCTGCAATAAAAAAAACAAAACAGGAAAGGTAAAATTCTCTCGTTAGTTGAAGTATAAGACATACCAATGATCATAATGTTCACTGAGGGAATGTTTTGTAAGATTTCTTTATAACACTCTTGAGATGTTGGAGGCACCACAGTGTTTGAGAAAATTATCAGTAAAGTTTAATTAAGGGATGATGAAAGAAAACAACGTTGCATGCAAAATTACCAAACTAAAGATAATAATTTTATATTACTAATGACAAATAGCTTGAGCCATAAAAAATAAACAAATAGGTGGTTTTATTTAAAGCTATAACTATAAATTTGATGAGCAGAATTTGTAGAATTTCGATTTCAAAAACTTATCTATCCAAATATGCAATCCGTTTTCTCTTCAAAGTTTCTTTTTGGAAACAACAGTGTCGGGACGCTTTCAGGTTTCAATTGCTACGATTTGTAAAAGGCAGGTAAACAAAATCGCCTTCTACAAAGTGGGAAGAACATATTCTTGAATGCACATCGGGGTGAAATCCTTCCTTTTCATTTTTCACAACCATTGCTTCAAAATATCAAGTCTTTTCAGTGGAAAACTGTAAAAACGTATCCCTTCTTCGATGCATTTCCTATGGCACGACTTATTTACACAACCAATCGCAGAACAAAAATTAGGCATAATGCAGATTTGTTAGAAAATACAAAATTTATCAATAACAACTATCAGAACTCAACACTATGACAACCTGTAACTGAAACATTGTTGGTCCGCTATCACGTGGTTAATTTCCCAGAATGCAACGAGCGGCGGGTAAGGTCCATTGCGTCACATGTTGAAATTATAAATTGTCTGTATCCAGCCCATACTACCTCTTTTTTTATGTATCTGATGATAGATCCCGGTGTGGGGTGTCCGAAAGATCTTATACGTTTTCCTTTATACTAGGTGCATTTTAATTAAACGTAACCGAAAGTTCCACGACGAGCCTTGGTTTTTATCGTGCATAGACGGCATTCAGTTTATTAGTATAGTGCTGTGTTTAGTTTGTCTTACAGCACTTGCTCATTTCCTTCCCTAGACCGAATGCCCCCAAATTGGGGACAGGTGACTGCTTATAGTCTTTACAGTTGTCGCAAGCTCGTAAAAAGTGGGGAAGAAGTCAAAATTTGTTTTCACAAGAAGCATGTTGGAAAATTTGTGCCGCTCCGGAGGCGCAGTGGTCTTAGCGATGGCTTCTGATCATTCGTCTGAGATGGGTCCTGGTTCGAATCCCGCGTGGCATGGATATTGTGTTTGGCTTACGGCACTGGCTCTCTCCCTTCCCTGGAACCAGTGGTCCTAAATTAGGGACGGGCGACTGCTTATAGCACATTAAGTTGCTCACGGTGGTCGTTAAATTTCCAATAAAAAGAATTTCTACGAACACGAAATTTATAGAATACTTAATATTGCATGCAAAATTATCGATGAAGTGTTACAACAGCATGCACTTTAGTTGATGAGTTAATATATCCAAATGCACAGCACTATCTCAATTTAAAAGAAGTGTAAGTTTTTTGATGGAAATAGGTCTTTTCCTTGTATCCACAATGGTGAAAAGGTACTGGCAATGTATCAAAGGGCGCAGTGATCAGCCCCGTGTCATCTGTTCAAAAAGCTTCACGTTTGTGACGTCATACGTACTCCATCTATTGTAGCCAAGGAGGTTAGAATAATACTTCTCGAGATGGCCTGGTCTCTTAACCGTGAAGCCGCTATGTGAGAAAATTTTGATTTGTTTACATGATACCCATACAGTTTCCGCTGGGTGTATATTATGAATTGCGTGGTTTTGGGTTGCAGAAATCGTGTTAATATTAAATCGGAATGAATTACGTGTACTTTATACACGAGTGAAATTTCAATTTTAACTTTATGTTTTGTTTTGAATTCGCACTGCCGTTCATGCAATTCAATTTAAAATAAAAATGGGAAGGAGCCTCAAAATAATTAGAAATTTTATAAATGCAGCATTTTCTGACACATCGGCAGCAAGTTACGAGTCAAAATTAGAAACTTTTGCGACAAAAGAATGCGATTCAGCCAACACAAAATGCATTGCAATAGCCTTGAAAACCACCAGCTTTCCCACATTTTAATGGCAGTCGCTCATGGTTATAGGCTTCACGCAAAGTGATACTGCTGCATTAACAAGGGCGTCTCCTGATATGTTATTTTATCCTCCTTGGTTAGCAGTGAACAGATGTCCATTGGAGAGAAAGAATGTTTGATTCAATTCATAAGGTACTGCAGACATTACGTAGAAAGAAGGTTCGTGTACGCGCCGAGAACTTTGTAGATCAAATTGTAATTAGCTATTGCTCATACCAGAGAAAAAACAAACAAGACTGGTAAGAAGGAAAATACGAGGCTATATGGCGGTCGGAGATGTACGCAAAGCAGAGAAATGAAAGCAAAAAATAAAACTCTGAACAGGAAAATTTCGCGTCACATGCACTTAACTCTTAAAGACACGCGGTCGAGTCACATTATTGTGACCACCAGCTAATATCTAGAGTAACCGCCGTGTGCAGCGCGGACAGCAGCTAGACGGGCTGGTAGTGACTCAATAAGGTGCTGGAAGGTGTTCACAGGTATTTGGAGAAATGCTGACTGCAGTGCATCTGACAGCTGAGGTGCGTGGTGGAGGATACATAGAGCGAACAACACGATCGAGGTGGTCTCACGGGTGTTCAATTCGGTTTAACTGGAGAATTAGGGGGCCAAGGAAGTACTTTGAAGTCTTCATCGTGCTCTTCCAACCACTCTCAGACATTTCTAGCTGTGTGATACGTCGCATTGCCGTGCTGGAAAATCCCATCCACCCCAGAGAAAAGACAATCGCCATGTAGGGATGTACGTGGACTGCAAAGATGGATTCATAACGAATTAGATTCATAATGCCTTCCACAGGTATGAGTGGATCCAGGGAAGGCCACGAAAACATTCCCCTGACCATAACGCTACTCCCACCAGCTTGTGTTCTTCCAACAATGAGTGAAGCGTGTTTGTTCTCCGATGTTACTCGCCTTATACGTCAATGTCCATCGGTTTGATGAAGAAGAAAACGTAACTCATCTGAGAAGACAATCCTTTGCCAATCAGCAGAGGTGAGGTTCAATTCCGATGCTGCCGTGCAAATGCAAGCCTTTTCTGCCAATGCACCTTCGTTAGCATAGGTGCAGTGACCATTCATCTGCATCAGAACCCAATACATAACATGCTTTGCTGAACTGTCCTTTTTGACACACTTTTGGTAGCCCCCTGGTTCATTCGACCAATGAGTTGCTCCACTGTAGCGTGTCGATCGGTTCTCACACACCTTCGACGCCGACGTTCACCTCTCACATCAATGGCGCGTGGTGCTCCGCAGTTTTCACGTCGCTTATTCGCAATGGTGCCATTCCTCCAATCACGATACACTTTAAACACAGAAGCACGCTAACAGTTCACAAACTGCGCTGTTTCAGAAATACTGCCGCACTTGGCCCGAAAGCCGATAATCATTCCTTTTTGCAAATCTGATAAATCGCTCCTTTTATCCATGGCATCAACGAGTGATGTGTTTTCAGAACGCCTGCAGCACACCTTATATACCCTCCAAGCCAGCTCACGTCACGTGCCTTCTTTCATTGGCTACGCGCCGTTGACGTCAAAAGTAGGAAGTGATCACAATAATGTGACTCGACCGTGTATATCAAAATCTTGAAGATTTGGAATTGAAATACTCGCGCAAACAAGCCAACACACTAGTTACTGACTACAGTTATGGTTTTCTGTATATGCTGGAAGCAGAATGCTCTTTACTATTCTATTCTCTTCCAATGTCTTAATCCAAGGTTCTTAGATATCTTTTAAGGTTGAGCCATTTTGGGTAAGAGCTGCTACTGGCTGGAGAAATGACGTCACACAGGCAGCAAAACAGCAAGCAGCGAGAGCCATCACTCATACGGGTTACACGTTAGTCAAGAATATAAACAATAAATGCAATGGGAAATACTTTCAAATACTTCTAATTCCGAACTTCAAAAATTAGCACATTTAGCACCAATCTCTTATTTCCTGTTTCATGAATTAATTAATTTTGAAAACGAAATAAATTAACAGCTCTCGAATAAGGAAATATTAAGGTAATTGCTGTAAACAAACATATTGCTGCACTTCGTAGTTTGCAGGAAGTTATATTTACAAAAATTTAATATCAATGCGAATGTAAATTCTTAAAGATTCAAACCATTTAAAAGTTAGCCTTTTGATTATTAGCGCTTCAAGTACTTCCGTTAAAGTGATTCCACCTAAAACCTCTGCCCTATGTTTCCAATGTACGTATTTTTTCGCAATTAATGTATTCTCAAGGATGAAAATTTGCACATGGATAAAACTAACTTTAAGTTATAGCATGGGGTACTTAATATTTTGCTAAAACATAACCATAATTAAACAATCCAACATTTGTTTGGCTGCTGACGCCGTCAGTGTACTGGTCGCGCCATCTATTAACAGGTCTGAACATTACTCAAACAAAAATGATTGATTTTTAATATAATTATGGTTATGTTTTAGCAAGTATTAAGTATCCCATGCTATATAACTTAAAGTTAGTTTTATCGATGTGAAAATTTTCATCCTTGAGAATATATCGATTGCGAAGAAAATATGTAAAGAAGTGTTAGTATTTGAAACATAAGGCAGAGATTCTAAGTGGAACCACCTTAAAGGGCAGAACAAACAAGAGATGGATAATATGCTATTTATTATTGAATGATTCATTTTTACAGAAAAAAGTCAGATAATTCTGATTTTAAGTCACGGATATAACTACCAACAGTAAAATGTTTGGAGCAAATTCTTGCATATTTTGCTTTAAAATGATGTGTTTGTTCACATTTCGGTACCCAATTTTTTTTTCATATCAGGATCTGCAGGAAAATAATGGTAAACAGTATCCGAACCCATGGGTATTCCTGTTGTAGGATAAACAGCCTGCTGCCACATATCCAGGCATATGCCGCCCCGGTGGCGCAGTGGTCTAAGCGATGGCCTCTGATCATTCGTCCGAACGGGGTCAGGGTTCGAATCCCAGTGAGGCATGGATGTTGTGTTTGTCTTACGGCACTGGCTCTCTCCCTTCCCTGGAACCAGTGACCCTAAATTAGGGACAGACGACTGCTTATAGCGCATTGAGTTGCTCACGTTGGTCGTTAAACCTCCAATCAAAAAAAAATATCCAGGCATATTGAGCTGCAATGATATAAAACAATAAATTATAAAGAAAAGTAATTAGTTATGAAGAAAAAGTATTTGCGAAATAAATATCCATACAATTCTGTTCACCGAAGCAAAATGCTTTCCTAAGCATGCTAATAAGCTTGCAGCTTCATCGTGCGCTCCACGATTCTGTGTCGGCGTTTTGCATCCGGTGTGACGTCAGGCACAAATCCGAGAAAATGGAGATTGCAACTGCGCATCGAGATTGCGCCAAATCCTGGGTTACACCATTTATAACACGAAAAATTCGGTTCTCGGTTTCTAAATTCCTTTTTTCTCCCGTCAGCTGGTTTAAGGCGGTTCCACTTAAAATCTGTGCCTTATTTTTCCATTGGTAAAATTTCTATACATATTTTCTTCGCAATTAATGTATTCCCAAAGATGAAAATATGCACATTGATAAAATTAACATTAAGTTGTAGCATGGTATACTTAAAACTTGCTAAAACATAACCATAATTATATAAAAAATCAATCTTTTTTTCATTGAGTAATGTTTAGACCAGTTAATAGATGGCGCCACCTGTACGTTGAGGACGTCAGTAGACAAAAATGTTGGATTGCTTGAATATGGTTATGTTTTGGCAAGTATTAAGCTTCCCAGGCTAAAACTTAAAGTTAGTTTTATCGATGTGCAAATTTTCATCCTTGGGAATACATTAAGCCGCCCCGGTGGCGCAGTGGTATAAGGCAATGGCCTCTGATCATTCGTCCGTAAGGGGTCCGGGTTCGAATTCCGGTGAGGCATGGATGTTGTGTTTGTCTTACGGCACTGGCTCTCTCCCTTCCCTGGAACCAGTGACCCTAAATTAGGGACGGGCGACTGCTTATAGCCCATTGAGTTGCTCACGGTGGTCGTTAAACCTCCAATCAAAAAAAAAAAAGAATACATTAATTGCGATGAAAATATTTTTACAAAGTTTACCATTAGAAACATAAGGCAGAGAGGTTAGGTGGGTGGAACCACCTTAAGGCACACATTAACAACTTTATTTTTCCACCACAAGATAATTTGGCAACATATGCTACTGTAGTTTTATTACGTTTGAGCAACTGGCAGCTACGCCATTATGTAACGTTCTGATTAACTTCGGTGTTAGATAAATTATCTTTCAAATGTCCAAACTTTTTACGCTGAAATATTGCGACTATTGTCACTTTTGTGTATCATCTAGGAACGACGATGTCAGGTAAGCTCGAAATATTTATAAACGTGAATCAATCATCCCATGAATTGGAAAGTAAATCTGTTTGGCCTGAAGTATTAAACACATCTCCATAATTGTTTATGAGCCCGGGTCTCTCTAAATCCTTGCTCGGAGCGGTCTAGGATTTTATTAGAATCACTATTGACTAACATGCTAAACATTAAACTAAAAACTATCAATTGTTGAATTTTAGTTCTCTTAAAATATTGACGATGCCAAAGTATCTATGGCTGTTTAGTTACAATCCCATTTAGAAATGTTTAAATCGTTTTCCGTTGATGGAATTTAGCCTAAAGACAGGTTAATGCTACACTTACAGTAAGTTGTCAAAAAGTAGCAATTTCCACGTGAAGTTCAAGTTAATCCGCTGAGAAATGGTTAGAAAATCCGATACAAGAGAAATATCTTTTCCAATGACCAAAAAAATAACTTCCTGAGTCTACCACTGAGGAAATGTAAAGCAATAAAAGTAGTTAATTTCAGTAATAAAATTTGCTCGTAATAGATGCTACCCAACTTACACAAGAGTATTACTGTCTTTAAAATCTACACGCATTTTTGTCAATGATAAAGAATTATAGAACACGTTTTTAACGAGACCGCATTAACCGAGATCCTGGATTTAACAGGCATAATAAGTAGGAACTTTTATTTGATATAATGTTACTTCAAATCTAATTTGATCATTTTTAATGAACAAATTTAATGAAATCCCCGGGAGAGGAAAGCTAAGACAATGATTTCAACAAGTGAAGTAAAAAAATAAATGAATAATGCAATTTCATATTTAATGAGGCAGAGAAAATCTGCTGCGCTATTGGAATGGAGAAATAAAAATGGCGGCATACAGAGAAAAATTGCGACAGCGCAGAGGAGTCTTGAGCTGCTAGTGGAAGAATGTTGATAGAAAAGCAATGGGGATGGGCACACCAAACACTCAGAAAGTGTGTTGCACAAGAGATCCTCTCTGTCACCCATTCCAAAAGCATTGATCCTCTCGCATCAAAAGCATTGTTCCTCTCCGCCGCCCATTCCTTGGGAGCATTTTGGCTATGGCTTGGGAGTACCTTAGATATGCCTCAGGAGCATTTTGGCTATGGCTTGGGAGTACCTTAGACATGCCTTGGGAGCATTTTGGTTATGCTTTGGGAGCATTCCGGTTATGCCTTGGAAGCATCTTGGCTATGCCTTAGGAGCGTTTTGCCTATGTCTCGGGAGCATTTTGACTATGGCTCGGGAGTATCTTGGTTATGTTTTGGAAGCAATTTGGTTATGCCTTGGGAGCATCTTGGCTATGCCTTCAGAACATTTTAAATATGACTTGGGAGCATCTTGATTATGCCTTGGGAACATCTTGACTATGCTATGGGAGCATCTTGGCTATGCGGTGGGAGCATCTTGGCTATGCCTTGGGCAATGCTTGGGATCACTTGGAGTATCTTAGCTATGCGGTAGGAGCATCTTGGCTATGTCTTGGGAGCATTTTGGCTATGGCCTAGGAGTATCTCGGCTATGCTTCGGAAGCATCTTGGCTATGCTTCGGGAGCATCTTGGCTATGCCTTCCGAACATTTTAGGTATGGCTCGGGAGCATCTTGAATATTCCTCGAGAGCATTTTGGTTATTCTTTGGGAGCATTTTGACTAGGCTTTGGAGGCATTTTGGTTATTCTTTGGGAGCATTTTGACTAGGCTTTGGAGGCATTTTGGCTATGGCTTGGGACTATATTGGCTATTCCCGCGGAGCAATTTGGTTAGGTCTTGGAAGCATCTTGGCTATGCCTTGGGAGCATCTTGGCTATACCTTGGGAGTATCTTGTCTATGTCCAGGATCATTTTGGTTATGGCTTGGGAGCAATTTGGTTATAACTTGAGAGCATCTTAGCTATGCCTTCAGAACATTTTAGGTATGGCTTGGAAGCATCTTGACTGTGGCTTGAGATCATATTAGTTGTGACTTGGGAGCATCTCGGCTATGCCTTGAGGCATTTTGACTAGGCTTTGGAGGCATTTTGGTTATTCTTTGGGAGCATTTTGACTAGGCTTTGGAGGCATTTTGGCTATGGCTTGGGACTATATTGGCTATTCTCATGGAGCAATTTGGTTAGGTCTTGGAAGCATCTTGGCCTTGGGAGCATCTTGGCTATACCTTGGGAGTATCTTGTCTATGTCTAGGATCATTTTGGTTATGGCTTGGGAGCAATTTGGTTATAACTTGAGAGCATCTTAGCTATGCCTTCAGAACATTTTAGGTATGGCTTGGAAGCATCTTGACTGTGGCTTGAGATCATATTAGTTGTGACTTGGGAGCATTTGGGCTATGCCTTGAGGAACATTTTGGCTATGCCTTGGGAGCATTTTGACTATGGCTCGGGAGTATTTCGGCTATGCCTTGGGAGCAATTTGGTTATGCCTTGGGAGCATCTTGGCTATGCCTTCAGAACATTTTAGGTATGACTTGGGAGCATCTTGGCTATGCCTTGGGCAATGCTTGGGAGCATCTTGGCTATGCCTTGGGCAATGCTTGGGAGCATTTGGAGCATCTTAGCTATGCGGTGGGAGCATCTTGGCTATGTCTTGGGAGCATTTTGGCTATGGCTTGGGAGCATTTTGACTATTCCTTGAGAGCATTTTGGTTATGCTTTGGGAGCATTTTGACTAGGCTTTGGAAGCATTTTGGCTATGGCTTGGGACTATCTTGGCTATTCCTGCGGAGCAATTTGGTTAGGTCTTGGAAGCATCTTGGCTATGCCTTTAGAGCATCTTTTGTATGGCTTGGGAGCATCTTGGCTATACCATCTTGAGAGCATCTTGGCTATGCCTTGGAGGCATTTTGACTATGTCTTGGGTGCATCTTGGCTATGCCTTGGAGGCATTTTGACTATGTCTTGGGAGCATCTTGTCTATGCCTTGAGATAATTTTGGCTATGGCTTGGGAGCATCTCTGCTATGCCTTGGGAGCAATTTGGTTATGACTTGGGAGCATCTTAGCTGTGCCTTCAGAACATTTTAGGTATGGCTCGGGAGCATCTGGGCTATGCCTTGGGAACATTTTGGCTATGCTTTGGGAGCATTTTAGCTATGGCTTGGGAGTATCTTGGCTATGCCTTAGGAGTAATTTGGTTATGCCTTGGGAGCATCTTGACTATGCTTTGGGAGAATTTTGACTAACATTTGGAAGCATTTTGGCTATGCCTCGGGAGTATCTTTGTTATGCCTTGAGAGCATATTTGGTGTGGCTTTTAAAAAATGCTTCACATGATTCGATATTGAGTCGAAAGGGTGTCTCTCTGTGCCCCGTTGCCGAAGAAGGTTGCATCACAAACACCTGACGGAATTTCAGCGAGGAAGAATTGATGGGATGAGAGATGCTGGATTTTCCTACCGCGAAATTGTCACTCGTACGGGACAAAACGACAGTATAGTGATACGAACGTAGCGTCAGTGGACAGATGAGGCTCGGACGCACAGAAATCCTGGAAATGGACCGCAAAATCTCACGACTGCACTGCATGACAGACACCTGTACCGCATGGCAGTGACCGACCGCACAGCGACATCCACGGTGTTTGCGCAGCAGTGGAGCACTGTCACAGGTGAGACTTTCTCTTCCAGCACAGTTCGACGTCGTCTGCTTAACAGAGGACTGGTCGCTAGCAGCCCATTGCTGGACATTCCTTTGACCCTCAACCAAGACGCCTCCGACTGCAATGGTGCCCCGAACACAGCCATTGGCGCGCTGGTTTGCAACACGGCGCGTTTTCTGACGAGTCACGATTCAACTTCATGCACCATGATAGTTGCATATACAGGGGTTGTCCAAAATAATGCAAACGCCTTGAAACAATAGGTGTTACGCTCCTAATATGGTGTGGGAGCACCCTTGGCATTTAAAACTGCTTGAATCCTCCTTAGAATGGACGCACACAAGTCCTGGATGGTGGTAAGTGGTATTAATAAAAGGATGACTTCGCACAATACGTCAAATGAAATGAGAAAACTCACCGTTTATGTACGATATTTAATAAAATACGAAAGATATTTACAGTTAAAAATACCCCACTATCACTTTCGGAGTAACATTTACCCCATCATCAGGTGGAACAGAGACAATGTAGTACTCCTATATATAGTAGTGCAACGATACATTATGGGTATAAGTCATCAAACGTCGCATGGGACGTGACCGGTGCCATTATAACAGTGTGAAGAGTATAATTTCACAAGTTATTAGTTTAACATATCAATACAAGGCTTCGTTACAAATACAAAGTTATGATCAATTATCATAACTTTGTATTTGTAACGAATCCTTGCATTGATAATTGATCATAACTTTACGTGAGTGTGGGGAAATTCGAGGCCGCTGTGGTGCAGTGGAAGCATGTCCGGCGCTTAACTGGAAGACCCTGGGTTTGATTCCCGGTGGCGGCCAATGATAATTTTTCCGTGACTCACTTATAAACGTGGAAAGAGCGATGATTTCTGTTTGATGTTCCTAGTCCACGTCACGTGTCTGTATTAATTGTTCATTCGCCTTCTAATTATTTGTTCAGTTGCTGCTTACCATCTTTGGTGAATCCCCAGCATTGTGCGGGGCTCCAAGAAGTAACCTGCCAATTGGCTTGGCAGTTAGTCGTACGTGAGTCTGGGAGAATTCGAGGCCACTGTGGTGCAGTGGTAGCATGTCCGGCGTGCAACTGGAAGACCCTGGGTTCGATTCTCGATGGCGGCCAATGAGGATTTTTCCGTGACTAACTTATAAACGTGAAAAGAGCAATGACTTCTGTTTAATGTTCCTAATCCACGCCAAATGTCTGTGTTAAGAGGAAGACGATATGAAGTACTGCAAAGGTGAAGCACTTGTTAGGACGACAGATATGCAGCAATACATTCCGTCAGTGTAGTTTAGTGGGTTAGAACAACTCACTCTGGAGCGACGAGAACGGGTTCCATTCCCGTGGCCGACAAAGCAGTGACGGACGGTGAGTTCAAACCCTAGGGAAGCCAGAACGATAATTTGTCGGTAGTCAGAAAAAATGGTATATCAGAATTAAAATGATCTTTACTAGATGCGTGTCTAACCACTGCCGTAGATATGTTTTTTACGTCGTCGTATCCTTCAGAAGACCACACTTTTATTCGAGCTAAATAGCAAACGAGATCAGCAGTATAACTCCGCCTTCATTATGCTACCGCATAACCATTTATGTTGATGGTACCATGAAAATTTGAATGTTCTGTTTTTGCCTTTGTCTTTTTGCATAAGAGAAAAATTGGGAAGAGGTCTTCCTTGTTTTATAATCGCATATCTTTCAATGTCGTTTGTTCTTGAGAAAGGAACTTCTAACAAAGAGCTAATAATGTCAGTATTACATGAATATATTTTAAATACGTGGAGATAATGTGAATATACGATGTCATCGCTCTGTCCACGTTATTTTTATAAACAACAAATAGCAACAAAAATTGTACCTCCGACACCGCTGGGATCGAACGCCAGATCTCTCGATAACTAGCCGAGTGCGTTCGCTTTACGCTACGGCGCCAACAATTCACAGCGCTATGTGTGGTTTATCAGTCAGCATCTGACTACACAAATGCATAATGATGGGCTCAGCAACTCATGTGTCGCCATCTAGTGGCATTCAACAGAGCAAGCTGCGTAATTACAGCTGATTAATCCAAAGGGCGATAGAAATGGTGAATATATTTCAAATACGTGGAGATAATGTAAATATACGATGTTGTCGCTCTGTCCACGTTATTTTATAAACAACGAATAGCAACTGAAAAATTGTACATCCGACACCGCTGGGATCGAACCCCAGATCTCTCGATAACTAGCCGAGTGCGTTCGCTTTACGCTACGGTGCCAACAATTCACAGCGCCAAGAAGCAACTTACCAAGTGACTTGGCAGTTAATAAGCGGCAAGAAACAACCAGCGCCAAGAAGCAACCTACCAAATGGCTGGGCAACGACATTTTTTCGAAGCGCTGGAGAAGGGATTTTCTTATTTTTCCTATCTCGCGGTGTGGAAAGAACATCACAATATTGCGAGACCGTGAACGGCCGGGTCATCCGGGAAGTTCGGGCGCCATTATAACGAAGTAAATTTCTCCGTCATTTTTGGTCCACGCCGGGGATCGAACCCGCGTCCTCTTATTCCGAAACAAGTCGCTCTACCAACTGAGCTACGCAGACGTTCGTTATCGCTGCTATCTGCCTTTATATCGTGTGCGTCCTGCTGGGCAGGCACGTCACAGTAGTCAGATGCTGACTGATAAACCACACATAGCGCTGTGAATTGTTGGCACCGTAGCGTAAAGCGTACGCACTCGGCTAGTTATCGAGAGATCTGGGATGCGATCCCAGCGGTGTCGGATGTACAATTCTTCAGTTGCTATTCGTTGCTTATAAAAATAACGTGGACAGAGGGATGCCATCGTATATTTATCAGTGTTACAGTTGATACACTGCAAATACTACTTTCCTCATAAGTTCTATTGATTTTGTGCAGCTAAATCCAAAAGTTTACAGGCAAAATTTATTATTGTGACAGTAAGAGTAACATAAAGTCACTCACGCCGTGTGATACCGCGTATTCTAGGAAAACTTTTAAGACACTGCTTTAGGAGTGAGGGCTCACTTGCGACGTGCCTCCTGTGTTCTGTTAATACCGCGTTTCCCCGAAAATAAGACCGGGTCTTATAGTAATTTTTGCTCCAAAAGACGCATTAGGGCTTATTTTCAGGGGATGTCTTATTTTTTCATGTACTACCAACTTTTTTCCTTTTTTTAAATCTACATTTATTCATTTATTCATGTACAGAAATCTACATTTATTCATGTACAAAAATCTACATTTATTCATGTACAAAAATCTACATTTATTCAAATACAGTCATGTCATCTTCTTCTGGAACATCGTCATAACTCTCCAAACCCCGAATTCCGGCCTGAATTTCTTGCTACTCCATTTCCTGTAAACCATTGACCCCAATCTCTCATATATCCAGCAAGACTTGTCCATGTAGCCTGCTCGTAGTGCACTGGCATCAGTGCATCAGTGATTTTATCCCATGAATTCTTCACCCAAGTCACGACCTCTTGCAGGCTAGGCTTCACAAAGTTTCCACGCTGATTTCTCTCCATTCTATTTTCAATGTAGTCATTGATTTCCATGCGCAAATGATCCTCGAATGGCTTGTTTATTGCAATAACAATAGTCTGGAGATAGGCAGTCATTCCTGCGGGGACTGCGTTGCAGGATTTACAACGTCTGTCCATGCTCAGGACGAGGTTGTCAAGGAGCTGTTGAGGTATCGTGGAACATTCCGCTTGTAGCGCCAATCGCAGCTACGGAAGCGTTGCTGGCGGCTGGGGACGTGCTGCCAAGCGTCTCCCGAGAAGGTCCCACACGTGTTCGATTGGATTTAGATCCGGGAACCTTTCGGGTCAATCCATGCGTTGAATATCTTTACTCTCCAACAGCTCTGCGACAGCCACTGTACGATGAGGTGTAGCGTTGTCGTCCATGAAGAGGAACTTAGGACCCACAGCACCTCTAAACAGACGCACGTGAGGCAGGAGAACCTCGGTACAATAGCGGACACCAGGGACTGAACCTACTTGGAAGATGTGGAAGTCAGAACAGCTACCAAGCATGATGCATCCCCAAACGAGAACTCCGCCACCTCCAAACCGGCTCCTTTCGATGATGTTGGAGGTGTGATTGCGTATTCCCTGCTCTCTCCAGATGTGTATACGTCCAGAATCGCTCGTCAGACTAAATCAGCTCTCATCCGTAAAGAGAACTCGACCCCATTGCTGATGTGTCCAGTTCTTGTGTTCCTGGCACCACAGAAACAGCCGTTTCCGATGAGCAAGCGTTAATGGCACACACCGTACTAGTCGTCGTGCAAATACACCTCCTTTGTGCAGCCTCCTGGCCACGGTGAAACGCGATAACGGACGTCCAGTTGTCTGTTGTGTGCCTTGCGATTTCTACCGCTGTCTGCCGCCTGTCTCTTCTCGCCTGTAGGACAATATACCGGTAATCCGCCGCCGTGGTTGCTCGTGGACGACCACTGCTAAACTCTCGGACAGCTGTTCCTGTCGTTTGAAATGCTCTCCAAGCTCGTGAAACGATGGTGTGAGCGATCCCGAACTCCTCGGCCACACTAGTCACACTTGGACCTTCTTCCAACTTCCCAATGACGCGACCTCGGGTAAAGTAATCCAGATGTCGTCTACTGGATTGCCTGTTGGCCATATCACACGGTGGCAGCAACTCGACGTCGTTCAAACCGATGTACACCGTGTAATAGCTTTCACCAAATTGCTCGTACACAGCCCGTGTGCTTTATACCCTTCCGACACTACCCCCTCCCCCCGCCGTACTTCATGCTGCATATATGCGCATGCCCTACCGTACCGGACCCTAGTCTATCTCCTGAGTGGTCTTTCGGTCCGTTCTGCATGCTTGTTCCGCTGTTATGCTAATTTCTCCTCTTCGTCCTTAATTTTTGCACACCAGTGTATTACGAGCATCCGGAAAAATCATGCTAGGGCCTATTTTTCGGTTAGGTCTTACTTTCGGGGAAACACCGTAGAAGCGGCAATCTTGCGTTGGATGCCGTGCATGGTTGGCTCCCGCACTGTGACTATGGTAACGCCGGCGGCCCTGAAGAAACAGGCCTCTCTCTGAAGCTTTATTGCGTGTAGTTAGCTATGAAAGTCCAAGAAAGTGCCTGTGTGAACGGGAGTTATATGTAACTGAAAAATGCTGTATTTAATAGCTCCGCATTTTTGTTTTCCTGCTTAAATGTAATTTATTCTTCTGCTTTATACAAATACCTTACTGAGAGAATCATTTGGTAGGCTCGGCCTCCCTTGTGTCCTCTGACCCCGTTTAAAGCTAAAGGAGGTCCAACCTGGTATTGAATAAAAGTTTATAATTTAGTGGCCGGTATGCGTATTTTGATGGATCGTGCTCGTATGTTTTTCTTTACTTATTCAGAGTGAGAGTACTGAATACTATGATGTTCAAAACCTTTTTTTTTCTTAATTTGAAATCACACACGCTTCTTCTTCTTTTTTTTTTTTTTTCTGTTTTTTTTTTTCCTTTTCAGATGTGCATAAGAAAGTTGAATTCAGGCCACGAGAAGAGCCTTTTAGTAACGATCAGCCGTTTCAAGATGATTCAGAACAGCAAGATGAAGACCTCCCCTTAGGGACCACAGCGGCTTCACCAATCGAAAATTTAGGTGACAAACGCTTTCTTCGAATTCTCAATACTTTTGCAAGCTACGTCCAAAAAGTTCCTGGACTGACGCAATAAAAATATATAAAAAAGTACAATACTCACAATTAATGCTGGTCGTCAATGCAGGAATTCTTATACAGCAAGTCACTGAGTGTGTAGGTGGTCTTAAAACATACAAAAACAGTAAATTACGAAAATCTATCAGTAGACATGACTCAAAATCAGTAGATTTACTGATAAATCAGCATAATGGCAACACTGATGAATACATTCTTAGACAGCATGTCACTGAGTGTGTAGGTGGTCTTAAAACAGACAAAAACAGTAAATTACGAAAATCTATCAGTAGACATGACTCAAAATCAGTAGATTTACTGATAAATCAGCATAATGGCAACACTGATGAATACATTCTTAGACAGCATGTCACTGAGTGTGTAGGTGGTCTTAAAACAGAAATATCAGTAGATTACGAAAATCTATCAGTACACAGGAGTCAAAATCAGTAGATCTACTGATTTTGACTCATGTCTGCTGTTAGATTTTCGTAATCTGCGGGTTTTTCTCAGTTTTAAGACCACCTACACACTCAGGGACATACTGTCTAAGAAAGTCTGCAATCAGCGTTGCCATTCTACTAATAAATCAGTAGAATGATAACACACTCTCTCTCTCTCTCTCTCTCTCTCTCTCTCTGCCGCCCAACTTTGAAATACCGCCATTCGGAATGAACACACAGTTTCCCGCGTTTCTGAAGATCCTGAAAACAGTTGTGGAAGACACTTTCCGGGATATCGGAGTGGTGTTTTGTCTCGGCTACTTGGACAGTTGTACTGTCTGAATGATACTGTGAGTGGGTACTTATCCATTCGGCGCCTTGTCGCTTTGTTTATAGATCATGTTTCATCTCCTGCCGTAGTTCTGGATCAAAAATCGGAATCCTCAGCTGCAGAACCCAGCATATCGAAACAGATTGATGAACGAACCTCCTTTTGGCCATCATTCAGAATGCGGTATACCAATCTGGCATTAAATTTTCGTTTTCCCAGATCCTCGCGTAGAATCACACGACAGATTGACTTACTGATGCCCACCGACTCAGCCAAAAAACTTACTGTAATTCGGCGATCTTTCTTTTACTGATTCCGCACCTCTTCGAATTTTTCCGCTGCCCGCACACTAAAGGAACGTCCAGGTTTCGGATCATCATCAAAGGATTCCCGTCCGTCACGAAACCTTGCATACCATTCGAAAACTCAGCTGAGGGATAATGCTGTATCCCCATGAGCTTCTTTTAACATTCTGTGAGTTTCAGCAGCTAATTAACCAAGTTCCCAACAAAAACAGATGCTTACTCACCGCTCTTTCATTGCTAAAATGAAATGGGACGAGAACGCTTGCTATGGCTCCCTTAACCCTTTAACGACCAGGTTCCTGCAATCTTGAGTCAACGCCTACTTCATACCAACGCCTGCTTTACTTATTTGTCTAGCGACCACAATGGTGACTGAATGTTACTTCTGCGAAATCCATGGAGGCCGTGTAAATTAAAAGAACAGGTGGGGATAGGAAATCTTTCTCACTCTAAACCGGCGTCGTCGTAGTTTAGATGTAAGGGCGTTTCGGGCGTTATGGTCGTTAAAGGTTAATGCCCGTTTTCCGCCTGTCGGTAGCGGTATAAACCGGTTTCCAGCTGTTCGCTGATTGGCCAAAGACGACGGTCTTCTGGCATACACGTGTTATTCTTATCCCACTACTGTTACGTCTGTTTTACGGTCCATGCTGGAACTTACTGTACTTAGGTTGTATTAAAAACAGTTACTGTTTGTTTTCTTATATTTTTTTGTATTTTTTGCCTGCCCTTTTATTTGAAAGAATTATATAACTTAAGAACAGATGTTTGATAAAGTATTTTAACTCTCGTACTACTAAAGGGATGTACGGATAACCAGAAATTTATGTTTTAGTGCGTTCTCTGTTATACGTTTTTCACTTTTATACGCAATTCTGCGCTAGTTCCGATATCTTATTGTAGTACTAGCACATAGCCCGTGCCATGCACATGTAAAAAAGCTGTGACTGAAATTTTATTACACGAATCGTAAAATACATAACTATAATAATATGTCTTCCTTGCGTTTCTTCAAGAGTTTCATTATGTCGGCGATTAACTCCACCTTCGTTCAAGTTATGCAAAGTATTAGAAGATTGGTTTGCCCGCCATCGCCGTTGTCTTTCTCTATTTAAGGGACTTTTTCTTTCAGCTTTATCTTCTTCCAACTTGCACTACAAAGAACAAGTTAGTAAAATTATGCAATGCATTGATCATGATACGCTTTCCAACATACCAGAAATCATTACTCAAGTTATGAGGATAATGGCTGTGGAATAAATCTCGCTCCTGTGCCTTGACCTTTGACCTGATTTCGATTATATTAAACAGAATTGGTTCAGTATACCTCCGGAACAGCATACTAAAGTTTTGTCGCAACAAAAGCATTTTTAATCAAGTTATTAAGACAATGGCTGTGGAATAAATCTCGCTCCTGTGCCCTGGCCTTTGATCCCATTTCTATGATACTGAACAGAATTGGTTCAGTATACCTCCGGAACAACATACTAAAGTTATGTCGCAATAGAAACATTTTTTAATCAAGTTATCAGGATATTAGCTGTGGAAGAAATCTCGCTCCTGTGCCCTGGCCTTTGACCCCATTTCGATGATATTAAACAGAATTTGTTCAATATACCTCCGGAACAGCATACTAAAGGTATGTCGCAACAAAAGCATTTTTAATAAAGTTATGAGGATAATGGCTGTGAAATAAATTTCACTCCTGTATCCTGACCTTTTACCCAATTTCGATGATATTAAATAGAATTGGTTCAGTATACCTCCGGAACAGCATACTAAAGTTTTGTCGCAACAAACGCATTTTTAATCAACTTATGAGGATAATGGCTGTGGAATAAATCTCGCTCCTGTGCCCTGGCCTTTAAACCCATTTCTATGATATTGAACAGAATTTTATCTATATCTTGTTCGGTAATCCAGTTTACTCGAAAAATGTGGCATTAATTGCCGTGATGCAGTTGTTGCTTTTATGAACGAATCTCTAGCTTCAAATCCACACACCGAGGCAGCTGCTTCGGTCAGCAGTTTCACGCAAAGTTCCATAGCTTGCGTGTGGCAGGGAAATTTGGTTATTTCTTCGTCCGCTGGGGCAGAAGTTGCGATTACTCGATCCATATTGTCGTTTGAGGTGTGTTTTGTCAGGGGTGGTTCGGTAAGACGCGTTTTAGTCCAATCGATCATTCCATCTTTTTTTGCTTACGGCCCAATGCGGTCAGAAAAACGCGAAATTAGTGTGCCATGCGGAGACGTAAGATATTAATCGATTTAAAAAGAAATATTTTTTTATTCTTGCTGACTAAAATGGCAACTTTTCCGCACTAGGCGATATGCAAATTAAAAAAAAGTTTTTTTTCGGCCCACCCTTATGTATATGGACAAAATTCTGTTTTGTTGTGGTGTGGCATGAAATTGCAGTCAAATAAATAAATAAATGAAAATACTTATACGGCAATAAAAACTATGATTTAATTTCTCTATTTCAGGCTGGTATAAACATTTTCAGGTACGGCATATATTTGTTGTCATGAGTTTCTGGTGTTTCTTTGGCCTGAGCACTTTGCGGATGAACATAAGTCTTGCCATCGTAGCCATGGTCAACTGGACAGCTATCCAGAAAGGTAATGCCTCTGAACCAGAATGCTCCATGTATGAAGTCAAAGGGCAATCACTATCAGTAAGTGGATATACGTATATCTATATTTCTATGCCTCTTTCACACTTTCTCCATCCTATCAGTTCCATTGCATTGCGCCAGGTCAAGCCTGAAGTGGATGAAGAACAGGCTATAGCATTAACCTTTGAGACATTAGATTTTTGGTGATCGGCTACACTGTTAAAAATAAGAGGTGTGAATTCACGGAATTTTTTTGAAAATACACTATCTTCCAACAAGTAATTAGACACCTGTGATAGCAAAGAAAAACGAAGTTTATTCACCTTCAATAGTTGGTGGAGCCTCCACGAGCGGCGATTACAGCTGCGACTCTCCGGGGCATACTCTCAACCAGGCGTTGTACGACGGCTAGCGGTATTTTCTTCCACTCGGCTTGGAGAAGACAGGTCCGTTCCTTCACCGATTTCGGACGGTGGGGGCACCCTTGAAGTCGACGCTCCAACTCGTCCCAGAGGTACTCGATAGGGTTAAGGTCCGGGCTCTGCGCAGGCCAGTCCATTCGATTAACCCCATTGTCACCATACCAAGCCATGGTGGACCTCGAAATATGACAGGTGGCATTGTCATCCTGAAAGTAACATGGGTCCACCCAGTAAAACTGCCACAACGAAGGAAACGCATGGTCATCCGAAATGGTGCAGTAGGTCTCGGCGTTGAGTCTACCAGGAATTGCGACCAAGCGTCCCGTGCCATACCAGGAGAAACAACCCCATAGCATAATTCCACCGTCGCCGAACTTCACAGTTGGCACAATACATTCCAGCAGGAGGCGTTCTCCAGGCAGACGCCAAACCCAGACCCTGCCATCCGAACGGTAGAGGGTGAACCTTGATTCATCGCTCAAGAGAACTTGTTTCCACTGTTCAACTGTCCACTGTCTACGTTCTTTGCACCACGTTAGCCGAGCAGCGCTATTGGACTTGGTGATCAAAGGCTTATGGGCGGCAGCAGGTCCATGATAACCGAGCAGATGGGCTTCCTTACGGATGGTATTCATCGAAAGAACACTTCCGGATGCCTGTTGAAACTCCTCGCGGATGTGGCCCATCGATTTGGTGCGGTTCTTTCGAACTTCTCTGGCCAGCACCCGTCGGTCTCTAACTCCCAGTTTTGTGGGTCTGCCGGGTCGGGGCACATTCCGACAGTCACCCCTCATCTTCCACTTGACAATCACGTAGGCCACTGTCGATTTTGGGTACTTCAACTCGCTGGATATGTCACGTATGGATCGTCCATTTCTGTGATACCCGATGATTACACCTTTCTCGAAATCAGAGAGCTCCGAACTGCATGGCATCTTGCATGCGACTGGTTGCGTTGTTGTTTCCCACACGATATTTAACGGCGGCGGCCGTGACGTGTACCAGGACCGCATATATCGTCGATTGCAGAGGTGTCCAATTACTTGTTGGTAGATAGTGTAACTTGCAGCAAAGTTGCCGGTAGATATCCGTCTTTTTCAGAAACTTCCGTTTCTGATCTGATCAGATCTGATCATATGTAGAGGATTTCAGGAAGGGAGTATCTGACCCCAGGTCTTAAACAACCCTTAGAAATAGGAAGCTAGGAGATTTGGGCTAGGGTGCCCGATAGGAAAGTGACACGGAAGCGAAGTTGAAAGGGGAGGAAGATGCCCTTATTTATTACCGGAGGGGGGGGTAGTACCCGGTGTCCGATGGCTTAACGTGCCCATCCGACGCATGGCGGATATTTAGTGAAGGGATTGGTCGAGTCGTGTGAATTTAATTGCCAGGCTCCACCCTTTTAGAAGGTAGCACCCAATGGTTGGAACCTGAGTGGTCAGAGGTAGACCTATATTTCCTATCATCATGTCTAACTTTGTACCATAGTAACGCGGAGCACCACCTTTCGCCGTGATGACGGCGGCGATTCGTCTCGGCATGGGCTCGACAAGACACCGGAAGTATTGGGAAGCCAAACGGATCCACGACCCCTGAACAAGCTCCCACAGTTCACGAAGATTTGATGGAGGGGGGTCAGAGCTTCGAACATCTCTCTCGATGGCATCCCAGATGTGCTCGATGGGATTGAGGTCAGGTGACCTAGCTGGCCAAGGAAGCGAGGTCACGTATGTGGAGTGTTCATCCAACCATTCGGATACAATTCGGGAGCTGCATTGTCTTGCTGCAGGATGAGACCCTCAGTGGAATGTTGAAGACGCACAAACGGGAGCAAATGGTCGTCCAGAATATCCCGGTAACGTTGACCTGTGAGGGACGATGTCACACGTACCAGGGGTCCCATTTCAGTCCACGTAAACAGTCTCCAGACGAGAATGCCACCCCTACTGGCTTGAAGAGCACCCTGCTGGCAAAAGGATCCATCGCGTCATGTGGTTTGCGCCGTACTCGTAACCTGCCATCCGCATGTACCAACGTGAATGTCGACTCATCAGTCCAGGCAACATTTTTCCACATGTCTAGGGCCCAGTGGCGATGTTCTCGCGCCCATGCTAATCTTTGCACCCTGTGATGTGCGGTCAGCAGTGGTACCCTCGTGGGACGATGGCTTCTGTACCCCATAGCGAGGAGATGGTTCTGGATGGTGTGGCTGCTTACACGTTTTTGTGCACCAGCGTTAAATTGCCGAGTGATTTCTTGCACTGTGGCCCGTCTATCCGCTGTTACAATGCGAGCTAGCAGACGATGACCCCACTCATCCACACGCTGTTGTCCACGGCAGTTGGCCCTTGCAGGGAGGGTTTTACCGGATTCAATGTACTCTCGTTGCACCCGTGACACAGTGGCTTGTGAAAATCCCAGTGCCTGCACGACTTCTGAGATGGAGTGACCCATTCGTCGGGTCCCGATAACTTTCCCACGATCAAATGCGCTCAGATCCTTCGTCTTACCCATAGTGCATCCGAATCATACTGATTCCCGTCGCATCACTCCTTATATTGTTGGATCGCTGCATACGTCATGTCGTTTCCGTTTACAGGGCCGCCCACAGCGTCGCATTTGCATAACGCCAGCTGTCTCTAATTCAATTGATCTTCAGTGTATGTCCCTGAAAAATTGGGGAAAAAATTGATGCTTTGCAAGAAAGAAAAAGCTGATTTCACATAATTCGGTTATTACAAATTATTTATTCATTGTGTGATTATTTCAGCACTTGGCCGTACATAACATTTTTGGCTTCTCCTTCATCGGCGACAATATATAATTTAGTTGGATCCTTTGCTCTTGACATTCCAACATTCATCTGTCAAATTTAAGCACGTAACTTTAAGGCTCTACGAGACCCGCCATCTTGTATTGCTGCCTTCTCTTGTTAACCAACCGGCAAGCGTATTTCACAAATTGCTCGGGCAATTTTGCACATTTTGGAACACCGTTTGTGGCTAACGCAAGATATATAATAAATAAAGAGTTCCCTGGTTTCAGAATTTTTATTGACCTTTCCCTTCATTTTTTATCTGCAGCGAAAGTCGTACCAAGGCGTCTTCCATAGTTTTATTATTTAATAAAAAATACTTAAAGGGTCCAAAATGAAAATCTGAAACCAGGGAACTCTTTATTTATTATATATCTTGCGTTAGCCGCAAACAGTGTTCCAAAATGTGCAAAATTGCCCGAGCAATTTGTGAAATACGCTTGCCCATTGGTTAATAAGAGAAGGCAGCAATACAAGACGGCGGGTCTCGTAGAGCCTTAAGCGATTGTTCCTGCGATTTATTAATGATGATTGCAAATGCAAGCCGAACAGGACATTGTAATCGTTTGAATGAAAATGGCAAATCAGTTGGAATTAACGGAATCCTTGCTCTCGAGTTTGAAGCTCGTTGGAGATCGGACGTTCGTCGCTCGTTCGTCTTTTCAGCATGTCTCATTGCTTCGTCCTGTAGCAGTTCGAAATCGTTGGTCAGCAAGTCGCGCCTCTGTTTCGTCAGCAGTTTCGTTGCTTCGTCGAACACCTTGTTGAGTTTTGTCCGCTTCACGTGCTTGTGATCTCTCCTCTTCCGATTGCTTGGTTCGTGACATCTTTTGGCGTTTTGTGTTGATTCGTGTTTGATTAAAAATTGGTCTCTTTATTTTGGGCATTGCTGTCACGAATATTTGTCGAGAATTAAAACCACGAAATGTACAGAAATGTATGAAATCTGGAGAATCAAACGGACCAAAAGCGTTACGAATTATTTAACACTCGTCCAGGCGACACAGCATTAGAACACTGACTGAACAAAATTGGTTAACAATTTGTTATCGACGATCAAATGCATCACTTGCTTTTAGTTTCAGACGTCTATGAGGGGCTAATTTCTGGGATAAAATAGTTAAAAACGTATCTTTGCGAACATTTTATGAAACTGGCTGAAATTTTAATGAACACCATAAATCGTTAATAGGAACATGGCAAATAACTTTTTAAATTAGCCGTCAAAATTTTATCAACCGTTTCTGCGTATATAATTCTGTTTACCGATGAATTAAAAATTCCATGCCTATTTTAAAAAGTTTTGACCGGATTCCGGTGAAATTTCGAGGGACTCCTCTTATTACCAATTCATGGTGTTGATAAAAGTTTCAGCCCGTTTCGTTAAGATTTCGCAAAGTTCGTTTTTGTATTTTTTACGCACAGTTCTCAAAGAATGGAAACACCTGTGGATGTGCGGCGGCGATGAATGCAGTCACGTGCTTTCAGATTTGGAACAGGATAACGATGACGTAGCAAACGACGCTGAGTTTATTGATGAGCTTATTAATTAATTCATAACTCGCGAACAAAACAACGTAGAGATCTTAAAATAGTTGCGTTGACCTAGAAATTCCAGTATTTATAAGCTATGCGAATTTCACGATGCCACAGTTCGGCGTTCGAGAGTTTTTGCAGCTTCAGACAAACAGACGTTTTGCGTTTTATGTATAAGATTATAAACAAGAGAACGTGAAAGAAACGCCATTTTGAAATGTTTATGCCAATGAGGATATATTAGAGTTGTTTGCACATAACTACGTATCCATGAGAATATAATGAACTAAAATATGCCGCCCCGTTGGCGCAGTGGTCTAAGTCGTTGGCCTCTGATCATTCGTCCGAAGGGGTCCGGGTTCGAATCCCGGTGAGACATGGATGTTATGTTTGTCTTACGGCACTGGCTCTCTCCCTTCCCTGGAACCAGTGATCCTAAATTAGGGACGGGCGACTGCTTATAGCCCATTGAGTTGCTCACGGTGGTCGTTAAACCTCCAATAAAAAAAAAGAACTAAAATATATTCTTCGCGAGGACGAAAAAATAGACATGTCAATTTTTTGCAACAATTTTTTTTAACTATGTGCAAAACATAGTAAAAATTGTAGCATTATGTTTAGTTGGTTTTTTATATTGAAGAGTAAATAGTTTTAGTTCGTGTAAAACGCAATTTGTGTACAGTAGGCTGGTTTAAGGAGACCAGGACTGAGATAAAACTTTATTATCCTACAAAAAAAAAGAAAAAAAAAATATTAACAACAAACACCCCTGATTATCAGGAGAGTTTCCACAAGCACTCCTCATCGCAACTCAGGGAGGAAGGGGGAAAAGTTCCAACACAGATGTTTTCCCTCGGCTGGAAGTAGCAGGAAAGTAGCTTTTAGCACAGCAGGCCAGTTAAGAATTCGCCTAAAAGAATGAAAGTGTTGGAAGTGTGATTACTTCCTTCACCTACCACTAAAAGGAAGGCTAAATTATTTTAACCGTTCCTTTCAAAATAAGTACATCGATAAGATATCGAAAATTCGAAGTATCAGCAACAGCTAGAAACATGACGCCGAATTTTCTGGTGTAATAAGCACGTCTTTTGAATTCGTTCTGACGTAAATTAAATTTATCAAAGCTATTCAAAGTCAATCGAACCGCTATGGAAAACAATAATATCTGATGGAAGAAAGAAGTTTCTTAATCGGGTTTTTAATCCCTCAGATATTGCTGAAAACGGAATCGTGAGCTTACGCCCTCTGGTTGCAGACTTGTGCGTTAAGAAAAACATGAATTTATATGAGAAACATTTCGCACCGGAAACGCTCTCCAACACAGAAATAATTTTTCAAATTGTACTCTTAGAAACAGAGATATCACCAAAAATAATATGTGACTTTACTTCCCCTGGGGAGAAAACCATGCATTATTTTAGAAAGAACCTATTCTCAAAAGGTTTTCCACATGAGCAGTATCGGTCCAAGAAAAAAAAAACAATTAGTCGAGTTTTCAGGAGCCCAGATTTTGCTACAAATACATCAGAAGTAGAAATGAACCCTTATGCCCCCTGGTGGCCAAACCATTCTTTACCAAACGTTAGAAATTATATGAAAAATATTTTCCATCAGGTGTATGCGATACAGGAAGAATTTTTCAAATCGGAGTTTTAGAAGTAGAAATAACGCATAAAACGCAATTTACCTTTGTGCCCCCTAGCGGAAAGTCTATGATTTACTTGAAAATTTTGAATTTATGGGAAAAACATTTCGCATTGGAAACGCTATCCAACAAAGAAGGAATTTTTCAAAGCGTAATACTAGAAGTAGAGATATTGACCAGAATAAGATATACATCTACGCCTCCTTGCGTAGAAACTATGCATTATTTCAAGAACAAAATGTTCCTAAAAGGATTCTTGACATGAGTAGTATCTAACGTTCTCGCTCATCTATACCAGCTATTAACGACGGTATTAAGATATGTCGATGCTTTCGGTGCGAAAAAAACACGAGCGGATTCGCTTCTTTCGATTCTGAGAATCAGTCTGGCGAGCGATGACCAACGGCATAACGCAAGTAGGTCTTCGAGTCTTCGCTGTTCTGATGCGAAGAATTAACTGTGATACAATAACCTGCTAGCGTTTCCATGACAACATGAATCAGCGTATGGAGCTGAATGGACCATTGCTTTGCGCAACGGTTCGCTCAGAAAAGAGAAGACTTCGAGCTACCTCAGTCCCTCCATGCTTTCACTTTTAACAGCGCGTGTTTTGCGAGAGCGGTTTCAGTTTGCGTGAAGTGTCAATGAGTTAAAATCAGACATATTATACCTTAAATTCGTGGCTTTGTTGGATTCGAACTGTTTTGATAAATTTTGTGAAAGCTTCCCTGAATATCTACTATCAGAGCTTAAAGAACTCTACACTTCAAATTTTGATACAGCTCGATTAAAAAATGAACTGAAGGTGTTTTATTCCCTTGATGAATACAAAACAAATCAGACATTACTTGTTACATAAAGCTGAATAGTTGACATAGTGTTTATTGAGGTGTACAAAGTAGCAGATCAGATATTAAACTTTTCATCAACAACTGAAACTGCCGAAAGAAGTTTTTTCGTGTTAAAAAGAATCAAGATATGTCTTAGAGCCACACAAGGACATGCACATTCGAGTAATTTGGCTGGTTTGTCAATAGAGAAAAACATTATTTTTAAATATGAAAAAGTACTCGAAAAAAACATTTTTGTGAAAACGTAACACTCAAGTTCACACAAAAGGAAAGAAGAATGGAGTTCGTGTACAAATAAAGTATTGTGAAGAAGAATAGAGTTCATGTACTAACAAGTGTTCAAATCCTAATCCTCATAATTATTTGGTATCATGTTAGCAATAGCATGTACCTAAAATTTAGAAAAAATGTTACTTCTATTACTTAACAATTAAAAAATAAACTTCGCAATTTAAAAAATAACCAATACTGTGGGGGGCAGGGGGAGGGGGAGGGTGAGATACCCAAGGTTTCGGTCCCAAGATACGCCACTGATATAGGCGAAGACGTTTATGCAGAACCTTGCGAACCGTTGCTCGCGGTGTTTCGAGTACACAACTTGCGACACGGACGGACTTCTTCGGGTACCTTAGATAAGCCTTACGTAGGTCTTCCACATTTTCGTCCGAAATGGAAGGTCTCCCAATGCTTTTGCCTTTCAAGACACTTCCTGTTGCTTTGAATTTATTTACCCATTGTTCGATGCTCGTTTGTGTCGGCGGCTGTCTCTTGCACTCCGTTCTGTACTTACGCTGAACTGTTATTAGAGATTTTGACTACGCAAACGAAAACACACGTGTTGCTTTCTCCATTGGGGAAGCAATTTCTCTTGTATTCCATGTTCCACGAGATTTTTCATTGCAGGAGACACCTGGCGCCATCTATCATCAGACTTAACAAACGTTAACACTTTTCACGTCTCTTGTACTCCGTTCTGAACTTACGCTGAACTGTTAGAGATTTTGACACCGCAAACAAAAACACACGTGTTGCTTTCTCCAATGGGGAAGCCATGTCTGTTGTATTCCGTGTTCCACGAGATTTTTCATTGCATGAGACACTTGGTGCCATCTATCATCAGACTTAACAAACTTTAACACTTTCCACGTCTTTTGTGCTCCGTTCTGAACTTACGCTGAACTTTTGTTAGAGATTTTGAAAACCAAAACACACACGTTGCTTTCTCCCCTGGGGAAGCCATGTCTGCTATATTCCGTGTTCCACGAGATTTTCCATTGCATGAGACACGTGGCGCCGTCTATTATCATCTGACTTAACAAACTTTAACACTTGCTACGTCTCTTGACGTAGTATACTACTTTAGTATGCTATTAAAATTTCTCTATCGTATTTTTTAATAGCATACTGAAGTAGTATACTTCATTTATAGACACCTTGTACTTGGAGTAAAGTATATTCACGAAAGTTTTTCAGTTTTTACGTTTCTTTTTTTTAATCCGTTTCATTATTTAATTGTCGAACTGTGTATATACCCCGATGAGCCATTACATTATGACCACCCCCAGCCTAGAGAAACGAGCGCGCCTGGAGACCGAACGGTGGCGCAAGTGAATATATATATGCAACCCGAGGAACGTGGCGCTTTCCGTTAGTAGAGTGTTCGGAGTCAGAATGGGAAAAGCTGCCGATTTATCGGACTTTGATAAAGGACAAATTGGGATGGCACGGTGCCCCGGAACTGCGATCTCCGAAACGGCGTGGCTTGTTCACGTGCTGCTGTAGTGAGTGCGTATCAAAAGTGGTGCACAGAGGGCTAAACGACGAATCGTTGTCCATCCGTGTGTGTCGTCCGCAGCTCATTGATGACAGAAGAGAGCGGAGATTGTCGCTCATTTTTCACAGCGACCGCAGGGCCACAGTGCGACAAATCACCCGCAGCTAGAACAGTGGTGATCAGGGCAATGTGTCACAGCACACAGTTCATCGCATCCTTTTGTGCATGGGTCTGCGTAGCCGCAGACCCAGCCAGATCCCCATGCTCACTGCACGTCATCGCCAACAACGCATGAAATGGGCCCAAGATCATCGAGATCTGACCGTGGATGATTAAAAGAAAGTGCCTGGTCTGAGGAATCAAGATTCCTGGTGCATCACGTAGACGGCCGAGCGTGGATACGCCTATTACCAACAGAGGCTATGGCATCTGGATGCGCTGTAGGGCGGAAACAGGCTGGCGGAGACGGTATTTTGCTGTGGGCGATGTTTTCTTGGGACACTTTAGGTCCCATTCTCTCAATAGCACAACCCCTGACAGATGTCAGGTATCTGAACATCTTTGCGGACCACGTTCACCCATTCGTGGCAACTGTGTTCCCTGCTGGTGATAGCCATTTGGTAATGGCATAACGCGCCATGCCACACTGCCAGAATCGTCAAGGAGTAGTTAGATGAACAAGCTGGTGACTTTCTGTTAATGCATTGGCCTCCAAATTCACCTGGCATGAACCCAATCGAATGTTCGACTTGGAAAAGCGAGTTCGCGTTAAATCACCATCATCCCCGAAATGTACGGGAACTGGAGGGCCTGCTGTCGACATTATGGTGCCAGATACCCCAGGATACCTATCGCCACCTCATCGAATCGACGTCTCGCCGAGTGGTCGCTGTTTTGCGGGCTAAAGGGGGTCCTACATCTTATTAGATAGCTCGTCATAATTAATGAACACTGAAGAGCAATTGAATTAGAGACAGCTGGCGTTATGCAAATGTGGTGCTGTTGGCGGCCCTGTAAACGGAAACAACATTACGTATGCAGCGATCCGACAATATAAGGAGTGATGCGACGGGAATCAGTAAGAGTCGGACGCAGTATGGATAAGACGAAGGATCTAAGCGCATTTGATCGTGGGCAAATTGTCGGGCCTCGACGAATGGGTCACTCCATCTCGGAAGTCATGCAGGCACTGGGATTTTTACGAGCCACTGTGTCACGGGTGCACCGTGAGTACATCTAATCCGATAAAACCAGCCCTGCAAGGGTCAACTGCCGTGGACAACAGCGTGTGGATGAGCGGGGTCATCGTCTGCTAGCTCGCATTGTAACAGCGGATAGACGGGCCACAGTGCAAGAAATCACTCGGCAATTTAACGCTGGTGCACAAAAACGTGTAAGCAGCCACACCATCCAGAACCATATCCTCGCTATAGGGTACAGAAGCCACCGTCCCACTAGGGTAACGCTGCTGACCGCACATCAAAAAGGGTGCAAAGATTAGCATGGGCGCGAGAACATCGCCACCGGGCCCTAGACATGTGGAAAAATGTTGCGTGGACTGATGAGTCGAGATTCACGTTGGTACATGCGGATGGCAGGATACGAGTACGGCGCAAACCACATGAAGCGATGGATCCTTCTTGCCAGCAGGGTACTCTTCAAACTGGTGGGGGTGGCATTCTCGTTTGGGGACTATTTACGTGGAACGAAATGGGACCCCTGGTACGTGTGACATCGTCCCTCATAGGTCAACGTTACCGGGATATCCTGGACGACCATTTGTTCCCGTTTGTGCGTCTTCAACATCCCACTGGTGACCTCATCCTGCAACAAGACAATGCAGCTCCCGAATTATATCCGAATGGTTGGATGAACACTCCACAGACGTTGCCTCGCTTCCTTGGCCAGCTAGGTCACCTGACCTCAATCCCATCGAGCACATCTGGGATGCCATCGAGAGAGATGTTCGGGGCTCTGATCTCCCCTCCATCAAATCTTTGTAAACTGTTGGAGCTTGTTCAGGGGTCGCGGATCCGTATGGCTTCCCAACGCTTCCGGTGTCTTGTCGAGTCCATGTCGAGACGAATCGCCGCCGTCATCAGGGCGAAAGGTGGTGCTACACTTTACTAGACAGGTATCTCTAATTCAATTGCTCTTCAGTGTAATAGCTCATCGGTAATCTATGCTTAATTGGTATAAACATTTCTTTCATCTATGAGTTTTATCTGATTAATGCAAGATTATTTTAAAGTGTTTCCTTTTTGTTTGTTTGTTTTTTAGGACGGTGAGTTTGCATGGGACTCAGAAACACAAGGGTTTGTTTTGTCGTCTTACTTTTATGGTTTGGCCTTTACTCAGATTCCAGGCGGAAGATTAGCTGAATTGTATAGTGGCAAACAAGTACTTCTGTGGGGAAATTTCCTGGCCACGGTAGCCACATTTCTTTCTCCAATCTGTGCCGAATGGAGTGTTTACAGCCTCGTTGTACTGCAGATTATGAAAGGTTGTGGGCACGTAAGTGAATTTTTTTATACATCTGTTTAATTTTTTGTCAGCTTCATGTAGAGCTCAAGTACAGACGGTCGTGGCAACGTCACGCACATGGAAAGATGTTGAATGCTCTGAACTTGTGTATTTTCGTGATTTAAAATGAAGATTACTTTCGCATTTAATTCACTAGTCTGCAAATTTTAAGGCTGTCTTTGAATGAGTGTTAGGCTTCATCTTCAGCGATAGATGGCGCAAAATATCACTCATTGGGCGTGGCTTTTACGTCTTGAGGGATTGTCCCAGAAGTTGGCGTCAGCGAATGACTGAAGATCTTACCATATTCAGAACGGAAGCTGTCTCTCGTTGACTCCACAATGAAAAGACAAAATACGCACTGTTACGTTTCAACCAATGACATTGTTTGGGGGTGGAGCTTAGTAGATAGGCGTAGTTTCTGTCTCCAATTCAAGTGTTTTCTGGTAATGTACACATTTTCTCTTCGAAAAATGAACTTACAGTAGAATTTAAGATGATCTATAGAAAACAAGAATCCAATCACACTTCAGTGCCCATTCTTTGATTTCTATTTGGCCTAGATAATTAAAAATATCAGACAGAAATGAGAGATTTCGTTTCTCCCACACAGAAACACTTTCAAGTTAACTTTTTAGCGCCCAATTGGAATACTTTTGAGTCAGATAAATGGAATTTAAAAAAATTCTTACAATTTTTTGGAAAAATAACTGCGACACGTATTCGCTATGGGTCGTTTTTATTTGTGCTCAAAAGTTCAAACTCTACAAAGCAATAGTTTTCGAGAAAATGTGTACAAAAGAATTTGTATTGCAAATATAGGATCGAGTTTCGGTTACACTCATTGAAAGACAGCCTTAAGTTGTTGTTTGGTACGGAGACCAAATGACGTTTTTATTATTGACTAGATTTATTATTGACTATTATTGACGTTTTTATTATTGACTAGATTTAATTTTCAGGAACCTGTGAGCCAACGTCGCCATCTATTACCGTAGAACTCAAAAACTCAATAAATAAATGTCAATAATTTTTGCATCATAAATTTTATTTTCCTCCGTCATTATTGCCCGTCAATAATGACGGAGGAAAATGAAATTTATGATGCAAAAATTATTGACATTTATTTATTGAGTTTTTGAGTTCTACGGTAATAGATGGCGACGTTGGCTCACAGCTTTCTGAACATTTCCCGAGCAGTTGGTTATGGAATTTGATACGACGGGCTGTCTGTTTTTTATGTGTTTTGTAGAAACTTTAGTCCCTATTTCGTCAACACTTCCTTGTATACAACATTTTTCGTATACACTGACTGTGAACCCTGTATCAATTTCCCCTGTTCTTTTCCGTGAACTATTTTTATCTTGACGTCGTCAGATCGTCGTACTCTTGACGATTACGTGCGGGAAGCGACCGTGCACCAAGCGACCCTGTGGAAAATCGTGCGCGAAGCGACCTTGCTAATCGAATAATTTTACTTATATATACACTGACGGAAAAAAAGTCCCAACACCACAAAAAAATAGTTGTAGAGGAATGAAATGGCAGCAATACATTTGTATAGGTAACATATTTAATCGATTAAGGTTTCAAGATCACAGCTTATTGTAAGCGCGAGAAGAGCCATTTTAAATGTGAAATGTTGGTACATTAATAACCGGTGTAACCGCCAGAATGTTGAATGCAAGCACGCAAACGTTCATGCATTGTGTCGTACAGGTGCTGGATGTCAGTTTGTGGGATGGAGTTCCATGCCTGTTGCACTTGGTCCGTCAATACAGGGACGGTTAATGCTGGTTGGAAGTGACGCTGGAGTTGTCGTCCAATGATGTCCCATACGTGCTCGATTGGAGAAAGATCTGGTGATCTAGCAGGCCACGGCAACATGTCAACACTCTGTAGAGCATGTTGGGTTACAACAGCGGTATACGGGCGAGCGTTATCCTGTTGGAAAACACCCCTGGAATGCTGTTCATGAATGGCAGCACAACAGGTTGAATCACCAGACCGACGTACAACTGTGCCGTCAGGGTGCGTGGGATAACCACGAGAGTGCTCCTGCTGTCATAGGAAATTGCTCCCCAGACCATAACTCCAGGTGTAGGTCCAGTGTGTCTCGGCCGCAGACAGGTTGGTTGCAGGCGCTCACCTGGCCTCCTTCTAACCAACACACGGCCATCACTGGCACCCAGGCAGAACCGGCTTTCATCAGAAAACACAACAGATCTCCACTCCGTCCTCCAATGAGCTCTAGCTTGACACCACTGACGTCGCAAACGGCAGAGTTTTGGAGTAAGTAGAATGCACGCTACAGGGCGTCTGGCTCGGAGCTGTCCTTCAAGTAACCGATTTTTAACAGTTCGTTGTGTCACTGTGGTGGCAACTGCAGTTCGAATTGCTGCCACAGACGCGGTACGATGTGCCACGGCCATGCGCCGTACACGGCGGTCTTCCCTCTCAGTAGTGACACGTGGCCGGCCGGAACCCGGTCTTCTTGAGGCAGTACCTTCCCTTGACCACCGCTGCCAACAATCATGCACAGTGGCTACATTTCTGTCAAGTCGTTCTGCAATATTGAGGAAAGAAAATCCACCTTCTCGTAGCCCTATTACACGACCTCGTTCAAACTCCGTGAGCTGTTGATAATGGCTTCTTCGTCTTCTTAAAGGCATTCTTGACTAACATCAACACCCTACGTCGAATCTCAACGATAACTAACGCTCACGAACGTTACGCCGCCCCGGTGGCGCAGTGGTATAAGCGATGGCCTCTGATCATTCGTCCGAACGGGGTCCGGGTTCGAATCCCGGTGAGGCATGGATGTTGTGTTTGTCTTTCGGCACTGGTTCTCTCCCTTCCCTGGAACCAGTGACCCAAAATTAGGGACGGGCGACTGCTTATAGCCCATTGAGTTGCTCACGGTGGTCGTTAAACCTCCAATAAAAAAAAAACAAAAAAAAAACGTTACAGCGCGTTTTTACAGCAAACCTGTTTTGCATGTTCCGAGGGGCGCTACTAGCAGCACACGTATGCGCCGAGCGAGAAATTTGCATAGACATCATCTTATAGATGTACCCTCACCGCCTACGAACTGTCGTTTATCTAACACAACCCCTTCTTGGTGTTGGGATTTTTTTCCGTCAGTGTAAATACAAATCGTAGTCAAATTATTTACATCTAATTAATTAATTACCTACATCAAGTTTTTTATTCTAAATACAAGTTCTTATTATCATTTTACATATTACATATATAAATCGTAGTCAAATTATTTACACCTAATTAATTAAGTACTTACATCTTCTGAATTTTGGTGGTTTCAGGCATTTTTTAAGTACTTACATTTTCTGAATTTTGATAGCTTAATGCTTTCAGGTATTTTTTAAGGTCTTTAGAATTTTCAAATTCCGCCATTATATTGCGAATGCGTTCTCCTACTTGTATATAATTTTTTTTTTCCTTTTTGGACCAAGTTCTCCGAATTCTTTTAATTGTTATTTGTGCATCACACGTCAAATTTGGAAATTTAAAGACCTTATAAAATGCCTGAAAGCATTAAGCTATCTTACCAAGCTGGACTAAGGACAAAAGCTACAAAGTTCAGAAGATGTAAGTACTTAATTAATTAGATGTACATAATTTGACTACGATTTGTGTGTATATATATGAGTAAAACGATTTAATTAGCAGCGTCGCTTCGTGCACGGTAAAATATAACAGGGGGGCTTCGCGCACGATTTCCAGAGGGTCGCTTGGCGCACGACACTCTCTTGACGTTGTCACATACAAATGGCTAAACACCGGTTCAGGTAGTGAACCAAAATTCCTGATGTGAAGCTTTTCGTAGCCGCCTCGGTGGCGCACTGGTCTAAGCGATGGCCTCTGATCATTCGTTCGAAAGGGGTCCGGGTTCGAATCCCGTTGAGGCATGGATGTTGTGTTTGTCTTACGGCACTGACTTTCTCTCTTCCCTGGAAGCAGCGACCCTAAATTAGGGACGGGCGACTGCTTATAGTCCACTGAATTGCTCATGGTGGTCGTTAGACCTCCAAGCGAAAAAAAAAAAAGTTTTCGTATCTCTAAAGTTGACCGTGTGACGTAACGCATCTCTGACGTCACATGGGAATGATTTGGATTAGATGACATCGCACTAGCAGCTGTGTTCTTTGTTGCTATGGCAACAAAACAAAGTGGGATACGTGTGGAGGTGATGACTTCATCTACATGAAAAGCTAAGCTTGACGTCACAAACATTTCTTTCACGGTTATTGCTATGACGACTTAAAAAGTGGCACGGAGGAGGAGCTCTAGCAGATTATAGAGGGTGTCCAAGAATTATTAGACACATTACAAAATTATATAAAACAAAACATTAAACAGATAGAAAGAAACTGACTGTACTAACTTACAACGTAACTACACAAGTTAATAAATTTCGATGTGACATCCCTTGGTTGCTCGTAGTACGTCCAAGCGATACTCGATTTCATGCCATGTATTGGCAAGCATGTGAGGAGTTATGGAATTAATAGTAGCTGTGATACGCTGCTTCAGTTCCTGCAAATCAGTACAAGGCGTCTGATAGACACGATCCATAACCCCACATGAAATAATCCAATGGAGTTAGATCTGGAGAGGGAGGAGGCCACGGAATGGGACAACCACGCCCAATCCATCTGTTTGGGAAATGCTCATTTAGGCACTTAGGTATACAAGTTGACCAATGCGGAGGCGCGCGGTCTTGTTGGAAAACGACGTTGTTATATATTTTGATCTAGGATATAGCGAAACTTTCTAGCATATCCAAGTAAATGTCACCATATATGTTTTTTTCGCAGAAGAAGAAAGGGCCAATCACTTCTCCTTTTGATAGGGCGCATCACACATTAACTTTTGAAGAATCACGTTCCAGTTCAATAGCAGCATGAGGCGGTTCACTGCCCCATATCCTACAGTTGTGACGATTAACAATACCTGATACACGAAATGTGGATTCATCACTAAAAATTACAGTAGTGAGAAAGTTTTCGTCGTTTTCCACTCGATTCAGCATATCCACAACGAAATCGTATCGCAGAGTGTGATCATTTACATGCATCTTTTGCACTATTTGAATTTTATTAGCATGAAACTTTAATTTCTAGTGCAAGATATCGTGAACTGTCGATTTCGGAATGCACAGTTCTCTGCTTGCTTTACGAACGGATTTCCTGGAGTTTCGTCGGAAATTTTCATTAACTTGGTCAACCGTCTCATCGCTTACGCTAGGCTAACCGGCTCCTCCACGATGTTCCACATTGCCAGTTTCTTTAAACTGTTTCATCCACCGCTTAATTGAATTCGATGACGTATTCGATGTGAACTGTCGATTTCGGAATGCACAGTTCTCTGCTTGCTTTACGAACGGATTTCCTGGAGTTTCGTCGGAAATTTTCATTAACTTGGTCAACCGTCTCATCGCTTACGCTAGGCTTACCGGCTCCTCCACGATGTTCCACATTGCCAGTTTCTTTAAACTGTTTCATCCACCGCTTAATTGAATTCGATGACGGATTATTACAACCATACTCTAAACGGAAACGGATTGTAACTTTAATGACAGACTTCAATTGCGCAAGTCATAACACACACATCACCGTCTGCTATACGGATGACATGACTACTGATCGCGTATTTCTCAACATTCCTCATCAGGCCACATCTAGCGCCATCTATCGGATTCTGGGAATAACAATTCTGCAAACAAAAATATAGAAACCGTGTTAGGAATACGTGACATAGAAAAAACGGACAATGCTCATAGTTTTTTTGTACATAATTTTGTAATGTGTCCAATAATTGTCGGACACCCTGTATATTAGGATATTGCTGGATTGAATTTTGAAAGAGACTTGAAATTGCTGAGTTACCTATGGATGTTAGGATAATTTTATCACTATGTATGTACGGATATACAGAGTCGTATCAGAATAATACGACCACCTACCTAATAATGGGAATATCCACCCTTGGTCCGGACGACAGCGTCGAGACGGCATGGCATGGACGCAATGAGGCCCTGGAAGGTTGCCAGAGGAACACATGCCCAACCTTAGTTATGCCTCTGTATACACATTCGTATCAGAATAATATGACCACCTACCTAATGATGAGAATAACCACCCTTGGCCCGGACGACAGCGGCGAGACGGCGTGGCATGGACGCAATGAGGCCCTGGAAGGTTGCCAGAGGAACACATGCCCAACCTTAGTTATGCCTCTGTATACACATTCGTATCAGAATAATATGACCACCTACCTAATGATGAGAATAACCACCCTTGGCCCGGACGACAGCGGCGAGACGGCGTGGCATGGACGCAATGAGGCCCAGGAAGGTTGCCAGAGGAACACATGCCCAACCTTAGTTATGCCTCTGTATACACATTCGTATCAGAATAATATGACCACCTACCTAATAATGGGAATAACCACTCTTGGCCCGGATGACAGCGGCGAGACGGCGTGGCATGGACGCAATGAGGCCCGGGAAGGTTTCTTGACGAATACATGCCCAACCCTAGTTATGCCTCTGTATACACAGTCGTATCAGAATAATATGACCTCCTACCTAATACTGAGAATAACCACTCTTGGCCCGGATGACAGCGGCGAGACGGCGTAGCATGGACGCAATGAGGCCCGGGAAGGTTGCTTGAGGAATACATGGCCAACCCTAGTTATGCCTCTGTATACACAGTCGTATCAGAATAATATGACCACCTACCTAATAATGAGAATAACCACCCTTGGCCCGGACGACAGCGGCGAGACGGCGTGGCATGGACGCAATGAGGCCCTGGAAGGTTTCCCGAGGAACACATGCCCAACCCCAGTTCTGCCTCTGTATATACAGTCGTATCAGAATAATATGACCACCTACCTAATAATGGGAATAACCACTCTTGGCCCGGATGACAGCGGCGAGATGGCGTGGCATGGACGCAATGAGGCATTGGAAGGTTTCCCGAGGAACACATGCCCAACCCCAGTTCTGCCTCTGTATATACAGTCGTATCAGAATAATATGACCACCTACCTAATAATGGGAATAACCACTCTTGGCCCGGATGACAGCGGCGAGATGGCGTGGCATGGACGCAATGAGGCCCTGGAAGGTTTCCCGAGGAACACATGCCCAACCCTAGTTCTGCCTCTGTATATACAGTCGTATCAGAATAATATGACCTCCTACCTAATACTGAGAATAACCACTCTTGGCCCGGATGACAGCGGCGAGACGGCGTGGCATGGACGCAATGAGGCCCTGGAAGGTTTCCCGAGGAACACATGCCCAACCCTAGTTCTGCCTCTGTATATACAGTCGTATCAGAATAATATGACCTCCTACCTAATACTGAGAATAACCACCCTTGGCCCGGATGACAGCGGCGAGACGGCGTGGCATGGACGCAATGAGGCCCGGGAAGGTTTCCCGAGGAACACATGCCCAACCCTAGTTATGCCTCTGTATATACAGTCGTATCAGAATAATATGACCTCCTACCTAATACTGAGAATAACTACCCTTGGCCCGGATGACAGCGGCGAGACGGCGTGGCATGGACGCAATGAGGCCCGGGAAGGTTTCCCGAGGAACACATGCCCAACCCTAGTTATGCCTCTGTATATACAGTCGTATCAGAATAATATGACCTCCTACCTAATACTGAGAATAACCACTCTTGGCCCGGATGACAGCGGCGAGACGGCGTGGCATGGACGCAATGAGGCCCTGGAAGGTTTCCCGAGGAACACATGCCCAACCCTAGTTCTGCCTCTGTATATACAGTCGTATCAGAATAATATGACCTCCTACCTAATACTGAGAATAACCACTCTTGGCCCGGATGACAGCGGCGAGACGGCGTGGCATGGACGCAATGAGGCCCGGGAAGGTTTCCCGAGGAACACATGCCCAACCCTAGTTCTGCCTCTGTATATACAGTCGTATCAGAATAATATGACCTCCTACCTAATACTGAGAATAACCACTCTTGGCCCGGATGACAGCGGCGAGACGGCGTGGCATGGACGCAATGAGGACCGGGAAGGTTTCCCGAGGAACACATGCCCAACCCTAGTTATGCCTCTGTATATACAGTCGTATCAGAATAATATGACCTCCTACCTAATAATGAGAATAACCACCCTTGGCCCGGACAACAGCGGCGAGACGGCGTGGCATGGACGCAATGAGGCCCGGGAAGGTTGCCAGAGGAACACATGCCCAACCTTAGTTATGCCTCTGTATACACATTCGTATCAGAATAATATGACCACCTACCTAATAATGGGAATAACCACTCTTGGCCCGGATGACAGCGGCGAGATGGCGTGGCATGGACGCAATGAGGCCCTGGAAGGTTTCCCGAGGAACACATGCCCAACCCTAGTTCTGCCTCTGTATATACAGTCGTATCAGAATAATATGACCTCCTACCTAATACTGAGAATAACCACTCTTGGCCCGGATGACAGCGGCGAGACGGCGTGGCATGGACGCAATGAGGCCCGGGAAGGTTGCTTGAGGAATACATGCCCAACCGTAGTTATGCCTCTGTATACACAGTCGTATCAGAATAATATGACCACCTACCTAATACTGAGAATAACCACCCTTGGCCCGGATGACAGCGGCGAGACGGCGTGGCATGGACGCAATGAGGCCCTGGAAGGTTGCTTGAGGAATACATCCCAACCCTAGTTATGCCTCTGTATACACAGTCGTATCAGAATAATATGACCTCCTACCTAATAATGGGAATAACTACCCTTGGCCCGGATGACAGCGGCGAGACGGCGTGGCATGGACGCAATGAGGCCCTGGAAGGTTGCTTGAGGAATACATCCCAACCCTAGTTATGCCTCTGTATACACAGTCGTATCAGAATAATATGACCTCCTACCTAATAATGGGAATAACTACCCTTGGCCCGGATGACAGCGGCGAGACGGCGTGGCATGGACGCAATGAGGCCCGGGAAGGTTGCTTGAGGAATACATGCCCAACCCTAGTTATGCCTCTGTATACACAGTCGTATCAGAATAATATGACCACCTACCTAATACTGAGAATAACCACCCTTGGCCCGGATGACAGCGGCGAGACGGCGTGGCATGGACGCAATGAGGCTCTGGAAGGTTGCTTGAGGAATACATGCCCAACCCTAGTTATGCCTCTGTATACACAGTCGTATCAGAATAATATGACCACCTACCTAATACTGAGAATAACCACCCTTGGCCCGGATGACAGCGGCGAAACGGCGTGGCATGGACGCAATGAGGCCCTGGAAGGTTGCTTGAGGAATACATGCCCAACCCTAGTTATGCCTCTGTATACACAGTCGTATCAGAATAATATGACCTCCTACCTAATAATGGGAATAACTACCCTTGGCCCGGATGACAGCGGCGAGACGGCGTGGCATGGACGCAATGAGGCCCTGGAAGGTTGCTTGAGGAATACATGCCCAACCCTAGTTATGCCTCTGTATACACAGTCGTATCAGAATAATATGACCTCCTACCTAATAATGGGAATAACTACCCTTGGCCCGGATGACAGCGGCGAGACGGCGTGGCATGGACGCAATGAGGCCCGGGAAGGTTGCTTGAGGAATACATGCCCAACCCTAGTTATGCCTCTGTATACACAGTCGTATCAGAATAATATGACCACCTACCTAATACTGAGAATAACCACCCTTGGCCCGGATGACAGCGGCGAAACGGCGTGGCATGGACGCAATGAGGCCCTGGAAGGTTGCTTGAGGAATACATGCCCAACCCTAGTTATGCCTCTGTATACACAGTCGTATCAGAATAATATGACCACCTACCTAATACTGAGAATAACCACCCTTGGCCCGGATGACAGCGGCGAAACGGCGTGGCATGGACGCAATGAGGCCCTGGAAGGTTGCTTGAGGAATACATGCCCAACCCTAGTTATGCCTCTGTATACACAGTCGTATCAGAATAATATGACCACCTACCTAATACTGAGAATAACCACCCTTGGCCCGGATGACAGCGGCGAAACGGCGTGGCATGGACGCAATGAGGCCCTGGAAGGTTGCTTGAGGAATACATGCCCAACCCTAGTTATGCCTCTGTATACACAGTCGTATCAGAATAATATGACCACCTACCTAATACTGAGAATAACCACCCTTGGCCCGGATGACAGCGGCGAAACGGCGTGGCATGGACGCAATGAGGCCCTGGAAGGTTGCTTGAGGAATACATGCCCAACCCTAGTTATGCCTCTGTATACACAGTCGTATCAGAATAATATGACCACCTACCTAATACTGAGAATAACCACCCTTGGCCCGGATGACAGCGGCGAAACGGCGTGGCATGGACGCAATGAGGCCCTGGAAGGTTGCTTGAGGAATACATGCCCAACCCTAGTTATGCCTCTGTATACACAGTCGTATCAGAATAATATGACCACCTACCTAATACTGAGAATAACCACCCTTGGCCCGGATGACAGCGGCGAAACGGCGTGGCATGGACGCAATGAGGCCCTGGAAGGTTGCTTGAGGAATACATGCCCAACCCTAGTTATGCCCTTGTATACACAGTCGTATCAGAATAATATGACCTCCTACCTAATAATGGGAATAACTACCCTTGGCCCGGATGACAGCGGCGAGACGGCGTGGCATGGACGCAATGAGGCCCTGGAAGGTTGCTTGAGGAATACATGCCCAACCCTAGTTATGCCTCTGTATACACAGTCGTATCAGAATAATATGACCTCCTACTTAATAATGGGAATAACTACCCTTGGCCCGGATGACAGCGGCGAGACGGCGTGGCATGGACGCAATGAGGCCCGGGAAGGTTGCTTGAGGAATACATGCCCAACCCTAGTTATGCCTCTGTATACACAGTCGTATCAGAATAATATGACCACCTACCTAATACTGAGAATAACCACCCTTGGCCCGGATGACAGCGGCGAAACGGCGTGGCATGGACGCAATGAGGCCCTGGAAGGTTGCTTGAGGAATACATGCCCAACCCTAGTTATGCCTCTGTATACACAGTCGTATCAGAATAATATGACCTCCTACCTAATAATGGGAATAACTACCCTTGGCCCGGATGACAGCGGCGAGACGGCGTGGCATGGACGCAATGAGGCCCTGGAAGGTTGCTTGAGGAATACATGCCCAACCCTAGTTATGCCTCTGTATACACAGTCGTATCAGAATAATATGACCTCCTACCTAATAATGGGAATAACTACCCTTGGCCCGGATGACAGCGGCGAGACGGCGTGGCATGGACGCAATGAGGCCCGGGAAGGTTGCTTGAGGAATACATGCCCAACCCTAGTTATGCCTCTGTATACACAGTCGTATCAGAATAATATGACCACCTACCTAATACTGAGAATAACCACCCTTGGCCCGGATGACAGCGGCGAAACGGCGTGGCATGGACGCAATGAGGCCCTGGAAGGTTGCTTGAGGAATACATGCCCAACCCTAGTTATGCCTCTGTATACACAGTCGTATCAGAATAATATGACCACCTACCTAATACTGAGAATAACCACCCTTGGCCCGGATGACAGCGGCGAAACGGCGTGGCATGGACGCAATGAGGCCCTGGAAGGTTGCTTGAGGAATACATGCCCAACCCTAGTTATGCCTCTGTATACACAGTCGTATCAGAATAATATGACCACCTACCTAATACTGAGAATAACCACCCTTGGCCCGGATGACAGCGGCGAAACGGCGTGGCATGGACGCAATGAGGCCCTGGAAGGTTGCTTGAGGAATACATGCCCAACCCTAGTTATGCCTCTGTATACACAGTCGTATCAGAATAATATGACCACCTACCTAATACTGAGAATAACCACCCTTGGCCCGGATGACAGCGGCGAAACGGCGTGGCATGGACGCAATGAGGCCCTGGAAGGTTGCTTGAGGAATACATGCCCAACCCTAGTTATGCCTCTGTATACACAGTCGTATCAGAATAATATGACCACCTACCTAATACTGAGAATAACCACCCTTGGCCCGGATGACAGCGGCGAAACGGCGTGGCATGGACGCAATGAGGCCCTGGAAGGTTGCTTGAGGAATACATGCCCAACCCTAGTTATGCCTCTGTATACACAGTCGTATCAGAATAATATGACCACCTACCTAATACTGAGAATAACCACCCTTGGCCCGGATGACAGCGGCGAAACGGCGTGGCATGGACGCAATGAGGCCCTGGAAGGTTGCTTGAGGAATACATGCCCAACCCTAGTTATGCCTCTGTATACACAGTCGTATCAGAATAATATGACCTCCTACCTAATAATGGGAATAACTACCCTTGGCCCGGATGACAGCGGCGAGACGGCGTGGCATGGACGCAATGAGGCCCTGGAAGGTTGCTTGAGGAATACATGCCCAACCCTAGTTATGCCTCTGTATACACAGTCGTATCAGAATAATATGACCTCCTACCTAATAATGGGAATAACTACCCTTGGCCCGGATGACAGCGGCGAGACGGCGTGGCATGGACGCAATGAGGCCCGGGAAGGTTGCTTGAGGAATACATGCCCAACCCTAGTTATGCCTCTGTATACACAGTCGTATCAGAATAATATGACCACCTACCTAATACTGAGAATAACCACCCTTGGCCCGGATGACAGGTGCGAAACGGCGTGGCATGGACGCAATGAGGCCCTGGAAGGTTGCTTGAGGAATACATGCCCAACCCTAGTTATGCCTCTGTATACACAGTCGTATCAGAATAATATGACCTCCTACCTAATAATGGGAATAACTACCCTTGGCCCGGATGACAGCGGCGAGACGGCGTGGCATGGACGCAATGAGGCCCGGGAAGGTTGCTTGAGGAATACATGCCCAACCCTAGTTATGCCTCTGTATACACAGTCGTATCAGAATAATATGACCACCTACCTAATACTGAGAATAACCACCCTTGGCCCGGATGACAGCGGCGAGACGGTGTGGCATGGACGCAATGAGGCTCTGGAAGGTTGCTTGAGGAATACATGCCCAACCCTAGTTATGCCTCTGTATACACAGTCGTATCAGAATAATATGACCACCTACCTAATAATGAGAATAACCACCCTTGGCCCGGATGACAGCGGCGAGACGGCGTGGCATGGACGCAATGAGGCTCTGGAAGGTTGCTTGAGGAATACATGCCCAACCCTAGTTATGCCTCTGTATACACAGTCGTATCAGAATAATATGACCACCTACCTAATAATGGGAATAACTACCCTTGGCCCGGATGACAGCGGCGAGACGGCGTGGCATGGACGCAATGAGGCCCTGGAAGGCTGCTTGAGGAATACATACCCAACCCTAGTTATGCCTCTGTATACACAGTCGTATCAGAATAATATGACCACCTACCTAATACTGAGAATAACCACCCTTGGCCCGGACGACAGCGGCGAGACGGTGTGGCATGGACGCAATGAGGCCCTGGAAGGTTGCCCGAGGAACACATTCCCAACCCTAGTTATGCCTCTGTATACACAGTCGTATGAGAATAATATGACCTTCTACCTAATAATGGGAATAACCACCCTTGGCCCAGATGACAGCGGCGAGACGGCGTGGCATGGACGCAATGAGGCCCTGGAAGGTTGCCAGAGGAACACATGCCCAACCCTAGTTATGCCTCTGTATACACAGTCGTATCAGAATAATATGACCACCTACCTAATACTGAGAATAACCACCCTTGGCCCGGACGACAGCGGCGAGACGGTGTGGCATGGACGCAATGAGGCCCTGGAAGGTTGCCCGAGGAACACATTCCCAACCCTAGTTATGCCTCTGTATACACAGTCGTATGAGAATAATATGACCTTCTACCTAATAATGGGAATAACCACCCTTGGCCCGGATGACAGCGGCGAGACGGCGTGGCATGGACGCAATGAGGCCCTGGAAGGTTGCCTGAGGAACACATGCCCTTCCATAGTTATGCCTCTGTATACACAGTCGTATCAGAATAATATGACCACCTACCTAATACTGAGAATAACCACCCTTGGCCCGGACGACAGCGGCGAGACGGTGTGGCATGGACGCAATGAGGCCCTGGAAGGTTGCCCGAGGAACACATTCCCAACCCTAGTTATGCCTCTGTATACACAGTCGTATGAGAATAATATGACCTTCTACCTAATAATGGGAATAACCACCCTTGGCCCGGATGACAGCGGCGAGACGGCGTTGGCATGGACGCAATGAGGCCCTGGAAGGTTGCCCGAGGAACACATTCCCAACCCTAGTTATGCCTCTGTATACACAGTCGTATCAGAATAATATGACCACCTACCTAATAATGGGAATATCCACTCTTGGCTCGGATGACAGCGGCGAGACGGCGTGGCATGGACGCAATGAGGCCCTGGAAGGTTGCCAGAGGAACACATGCCCAACCCTAGTTATGCCTCTGTATACACAGTCGTATCAGAATAATATGACCACCTACCTAATACTGAGAATAACCACTCTTGGCCCGGATGACAGCGGCGAGATGGCGTGGCATGGACGCAATGAGGCCCTGGAAGGTTGCTTGAGGAATACATGCCCAACCCTAGTTATGCCTCTGTATACACAGTCGTATGAGAATAATATGACCTTCTACCTAATAATGGGAATAACCACCCTTGGCCCAGATGACAGCGGCGAGACGGCGTGGCATGGACGCAATGAGGCCCTGGAAGGTTGCCCGAGGAACACATTCCCAACCCTAGTTATGCCTCTGTATACACAGTCGTATCAGAATAATATGACCACCTACCTAATAATGGGAATATCCACTCTTGGCTCGGATGACAGCGGCGAGACGGCGTGGCATGGACGCAATGAGGCCCTGGAAGGTTGCCAGAGGAACACATGCCCAACCCTAGTTACGCCTCTGTATACACAGTCGTATCAGAATAATATGACCACCTACCTAATACTGAGAATAACCACCCTTGGCCCGGACGACAGCGGCGAGACGGCGTGGCATGGACGCAATGAGGCCCTGGAAGGTTGCTTGAGGAATACATGCCCAACCCTAGTTATGCCTCTGTATACACAGTCGTATCAGAATAATATGACCTTCTACCTAATAATGGGAATAACCACCCTTGGCCCGGACGACAGCGGTGAGACGGCGTGGCATGGACGCAATGAGGCCCTGGAAGGTTGCCCGAGGAACACATGCCCATTCGGACTGCATCAGATCACGGAGGTCCCGGAGATGACGTTGTTGTGGGTCGCCGCGTCGAATCTGTCGATCCAAATAGTCCCACAAGTACCCTATACCATCGAGGTCACGTGATTTTGCCGGTCAAAGGAAAACGGAGACATGGGTATCTTATTCCTTGAGCCATTCACGCCCCCCTTAGGGACGGCGTATTGTCTTGTTGGTAGACACCATCACTACCAGGGTAAACGTCCAACATGAAGGGATGCATGTGGTCAGCGAGGATGGACAGGTAGCCATTTGCGTTGAGGGACCCATCTAGTGGTACCAGCGGTCTCAGGTCATACCAGGAAAACATCCTCCAGACATGCGCACTGCCACCACCGTCCTGTACTTGACCGACAAGCATGTCCGGGTGTTGCTTCTCGTGCGTCTGACGCCGTATCCGCCATCGCTCCTCACTTCTGTGGAGCAGAAACCTTGCTTCGTGGGAGAAGGCACCCTTTTCCCACTCTTCCACTGTCCAATGACGGTAGTCCCATGCGCTAGTGCAGGCGTTGTTGTCGATGGATCTGGGTTAACATGGGCGCCTTGACGGAGCGTCGAATCTGGAGAGCCATGCGTAACAAGGTTCGCACTGCGGTTATCGGGGACACGTATTTGGGTGCCCCAGGGTTCATTAGCGTGCCCAATTGCCGCACCGTTGCACGTCGATTGCACTTTTCCAGTCGACGGAGACGACGTTCTCCTCTGGGGTCGATGCCCTTTGGGGCTCCACAGTTATGACGTCACGAGGTACTTGGCGCGCCAGCGGTCCATTCTTGGTACAGCCTTACTACAGCAAGGGTGAAAGCATTTCAGGGACAGCGCACGAAGTGGGCTGTCCCTGAAATGCTTTCACCGTTGGCGCAGTAGCTGATGATCATTCCTTTTTGAACATCCGTCAAATCACTACCTCTACCCATTGTGATCACGTGACGCACTATGTTTCATCTGTCCTGGCCGGCCGCTTAGATCTCCGTGTGGTCGACCTTGTCACGTGCATTCTGTGACGTGCCTGGGCGGATACACTGTGATTCCTGGCGTGGTCATATTATTCTGATACGACCATGTATATATATATATGTACTGTATATATATGTACTGTATATATTTGTACTTTATATACACTACATAGGGGTGCAACTTATTTCTCGGCCCCTAACCGCAAGTGATCATAGAACGTCAGCAAATGCAAATAGCTGTGCGTGATAATGGCTGATTGCAGTGCCATCCAACAGCTTTCCGCAGGCAACCGTAACCGCTCACAGCTGTAGAGACAGAAGGGACGAAAGTTGACGATGAAAGCAACGTCGTTCGAGAAACAACATTTCAGGCACCGCATCCTGTTCGCATTTCAGCTGAAAAAAGTGCCAGCAAAATGATCTGTGCTGCTTTTGGGTGAGGCTGCTGTGTCCTACAGTACGTGTAAGAAGTGGCTCCAGTGGTTTAATCAGGGAAAGTTTGATCTCCGTGATGCAGAACGTCCGGGACATCCACAGACAGTTCACGATGAGGAACTGGAACAACTGTTGGACGCGGATCCCTGTCGCACACAGTCGGAGCTCGCCCAGGAACTCGGAGTAACACGGCAAGCCATTGCAAAGCGCCTGCACAAGCTTGGACGGATTCATAAGGAGAACCGTTGGGTGCTCCACCAACTCACAGCTGCGAACAAGTCTAGGCGCTACGATGTTGCCGTGTCCTTGCTCTCCAGATTCAAGAAGGAGGATTTCCTTCAAAAGATTTTGACTTGTGATGAGAAGTGGATCCTCTACGATAATCCTAAGCGGCGCAAATTGTGGGTTTAGCTAGGTCAGCCTACCACCAGTACCGCCAAACCGAATATCCATGCCAGAAAGTTGTTGCTGTGTATATGATGGGATCAGCTCGGTGTCGTACACTATGAGTTGCTCAAACCTGGTGAAACGGTCAATGCTGAGCGTTATTGTCAGCAACTCATTCGTGTGAGTGACGCAATGGAGGCGAAAAGGCCATACACCGGCAAGGGCAGAAGGTCGGTCCTGTTGCTTTAGGATAACGCGCGTCCTCACATCGCGAAAACGACTTTAAACACGATCACCGACCTGGGATGGGAGTTTTTGTCCCACCTGGCATATTCTCCAGACTTCGCCCCGTCGGATTATCACCTCTTTCGCTCCCTGCAACATCACCTGAGTGATACGCACTTCACTTCTGTCGAGGAGGTCAACGCAAATATTGATGATTTTATCAACTCGAAACAGCCCTCTTTTTTCCACAGTGGCATTCAGCAGCTCCCTGACCGATGGCTCAAATGTATCCAACACGACGGGGATTATTTCCCTGATTACGTACGTATTCGATTTGCTATAATTTGCTGTTAACGTGTCGTGCCTGTGGCCGTGAATTAAGTTGAGTTCTTCGAAAAATGTGTGATGTTCGTTCCACACATCGTCTACAATTAATGAACAATTCGTTTTTCGCTTCAAATAGAAATAAAACAAGAAAGATGACATCGAATTTTCGGGTGTCATCTTTCTTGTCTTTTGAATCCGTTCTGACGCAAATTAAATTTATCAAAGCTATTCAAAGTCAATGGAACCGGTACGGAAAACAATAGTATCTGACGGAAGAAAGAAGTTTTTCAATCGGGTATTTAATCCCTCAGCTATTGTTGTAAACGGAATCGTGAGCTTGCGCCCTATGATTGCAGACTTGTGCGTTAAGAAAAACATGAATTTATATGAGAAACATTTCGCACCGGAAACGCTCTCCAACACAGAAATAAATTTTCAAATCGGACTCTTAGAAACAGAGATATCGACAAAAATAAGATGTGACTTGACGTCAGTTGGTGAGAAAACCATGCATTATTTTAGGAAGAAGGTATTTTCAAAAGGTTTTTCCATATGAGCGGTATCGGTCCAAGAAAAAAATTAGTCAACTTTTCAGGAGCCCAGATTTTGCTACAAATGCATCAGAAGCAGAAATTAACGCTTATGCTCCCTGGTGGCCAAACCATTCTTTACCAAACATTAGAAACTATGTAAAAATTATTTTCCATCAGGTCTTGTATGCGATACAGGAATAATTTTTCAAATCGGAGTTTTAGAAGCAGAAATAACGCATAAAACGCAATTTACCTTTGTGTCCCCTAGCGGAAAGTCTATGATTTACTTGAAAATTTTGAATTTATAGGAAAAGCATTTCGCATCGGAAACACTATCCAACAAAATAAGGAATTTTTCAAATCGGACTCCTAGAAGTAGAGATATTGACCAAATTAATATATACATCTACGCCCCCTGGCGTAGAGACCATGTATTATTTCAAGAAGAAAATGCTCCTAAAAGGTTTGTCGACATGAGTAGTATCAGTCAACAAACGACTTTTTTTTCAATCGAGATCTAGAAGCTCATATTTTGCTGCAAATACATCAGAAGCGGAAATTAAGACTTACGCCACCTGGTGGCCAAACCATTTTCTGCAAAAATTCGAAGTTATGAGCACAGGATTTCCCATCAGGAGCTGTATCCGGTGCAGAAACCATTTTTCAAATCAGAGATTTAGAAGCAGAGATATAGGGGGGGGGGGGGGCAATTTATCTTTTCGCCCCTAGCGGAAAGTCTATGAATTACTGGAAAATTTTCAAATTATATGAAAAGCATGTCACATTGGAAACACTCTCCAACAAAGAAGGAATTTTTCAAATCGGACTCTTAGAAGTAGAGATATTGACAAACATAAGATATACATCTCCGCCCCCTGGCGTACAAACCATAAATTATTTTAAGAAGAAAATGTTTCTAAACGGTTTGTCGACATGAGTACTATCGGTCTACAAACGACGTTTTTTTCAATCGAGAATTTAGAAGCTGATATTTTGCTGCAAATACATCAGCAGCTGAAATTAAGATTTGCGCCCCTGGTGGCTAAACCATTTTTCTACAAAAATTAGAATATATGTGCAAACGATTTCCCATTTGGAGTTGTATCCGGCGCAGAAAGAATTTTTCAAATCAGAGATTTAGGAGCAGAGATATAGGGGGAACGCAATTTACCTCTACGCCCCCTAGCGGAAAGTCTATGAATTACTTGAAAATTTTGAAATTATATGAAAAACATGTCACAATGAAAACACTATCCAACAAGGAAGGAATTTTTCAAATCGAACTCCTAGAAGTAGAGATATTCAGAAAAATAAGATATACGTCTACGCCCCTGGCGGAGAAACTGTGGAATATTTTAAGAAGAAAATATTCCGAAAAGGTTTATCGATGTAAGTGGCATCAGTCCAAGAAAGAATTTTTTCAATCGATATTTTAGAAGCTCAGATTTTATGACAAATACATCAGAAGCAAAAATTAACCCTTACGCCCCCTAGTGGTCGAAGTATTCTTCACCAAAAATTTGAAATTATATGCAAAAGAGTTTCCATCCGGAGGTGTATCAGCTGAAGAAAAAAATTCAAATCGGAGTTTTAGAAGAAGAGTTATTGCGAAAAAAGTAATTTATTTTTACGCCACCTAGCGGAAAATCTATGCTTAATTTGAAAAAGCGACTATATCTAAAATACTCTTCGACGTAAATGGAATCAAAAGGTAAAAGAATTTTATCAAGCGGATGTTTAGAAGCAAATATGTGGAATAAAACGTATTTTTGAATTCGACATCATCTTCATTTACGCCCTCTAGCGGCGAAATTCTACATTATGAAAAGAAAAACGAAATGAAGGATCATCATTCGCATATTCCCATGCTTCCCAATGCAAAAAGAATGTTTCAAATCGGAGTAATTGTTGCTGAGATATCGTGGGTGCAGACGGACGGACAAACCGGTAACATAAGCACCATCGTTTTTTTCAAAAGACGTGCTAAAAAATTAAGAGGGAGACGATTGGACGTACTACAGAGGTGAAGCACGTATCAAAACGACAAATCTTTAGCGGTACATTCTGTACGCGTAGCTTAGTTGGGAGAGCAACTTACTCCGGAGTGAGATGTAGTGCTTGAGTTCGATCTTCGTCACGGACAAACGTGTCTTTTCACAAACTGACATTGCTATACGATTGAAATATTTTTCACAAATGCGTTTTGCTAGTATTAAATATTTTCTCTGTATTTCATTTAGGGTATCATATTGCCATCAGTGAGTGTGCTAATTGCTAAATGGATACCTCCAGTGGAAAGGAATGTCTTCTGGGCATACATTGCGTCTGGACTTCCAATAGGGGCATTTGTTGTCATCCTTTTGAGTGGCATTCTTAGCAACTCCACCTTTTTGGGAGGTTGGCCCTCTGTTTTCTATGTGTTTGGTAAGTACATTGCGAAGCTGTTCCTGATCTCTATTTCATATGCATAATTTCTTAAAAAATCTCAGGTGACCAAAATATCTCTCTATTCTAAAAAAAAAGTACTTGACGTTGTTTTAGAAATTTTGCGACACTCTGACTTTCCTAGCTCGCAGCGCAAAACGTATTGAACAAAAAAATATGAAATTTATATCGTTTATAGAAAATTGTTTGAAGAACATGCTGAAATAAATCGTTTTTCGATTCTAGCGATACTTCAAGAGCTATTGTATTTCAAAGTTAAGGCAAAAAAGTGCTATCAGCTCGCGTTCCGGACACACTAACAGCAACAGAACCACGAAACTTTGTAGTCATGTAGTGCCATGACCGAATTTTTGCACCTCGTCGCCATTTTTTTTTAATTTCGATTTAGATCACGAGAAATTAAATTTTTAAATTTCACAAAATTCTCTATTTCGCGATGGGATTCATTAAAAAAACAAAAAAACAACCGGATATACGGCAAACTATGTATCATTACCCATTGCAATTTTTACAGCATAAACTTACAACTATCATCCCTTTTTTACAAACAAAAAAATTAAGAAAAAGTCATTTTCTGATTTTTAAGCATTTTTTAAAGACGCAAAGGAAAGAACGTTCCTCTGTTGTTATCGTGTCTGTCTTCACGATAACTACAGAGGAACGTTCTGATCCCGTGACCTGCTGTCATGGTGACGCAGAGAATTTGTTATGCCCATGTTTTGTTCGTAAAGCTATCTCAATTGTTTAAAGGTTTAGCATAACTGTGTACGGTTTACGGAAATGCTTTTTGTACCACTTTTGCTTTTCTTTAGTGGTAAGTTTAGTAAGTGCTATAAGTCCAAACGACAAAAGTCCGCCCTTCCAAAAAAATAACGACAGTAAAAAACTCGGAAACTTCGGAATGGCGGCGGAGCAAAGTCCTTCAATAAAAATAGAAAGAAATGGAAGAAAGTTCCGCAAAAATCCAACAGGGAGTTCAGCAGGAGAGAAACAGAAACTGTAAACAAGTCGCCATCTTGGAATCGATACAGCGTAAAAAGTATTGAACAATTGGGAGAACATTTTCATTTCGTTGTGATATATGTACTTAAGTGGCTACAGCACAATAGTTCATATCCACGTACTGAGAGAACTAATTGAAAGAGCGAGGCAATATGAACTTCCATTGTGCATGGCTTTTATCGATTATGAAAAAGCCTTTGATTCGGTGAAACCATCAGCAGTTACAATGGCTCTGAAATCCTGCGGTATTGAAGATGCATACATTAATATTATTAATAACATCTATGAAAATGCAAGTGCAAAGATTCGGCTGTTTGAAAATACAACACACATAAAAATTGGAAAGGGAGTGAGACAAGGTGACACCATGTCTCCAAAGCTCTTTAATGCCACACTGGAAAATGTCTTTCAATCACTGAACTGGGGAAACAAAGGGATAAAGATTAATGCAGATTATCTAACCCACCTTCGTTTTGCTGATGACGTAGTCATTTTTGCAACTACCCCACCAGAGCTGCAGAGTATGATCCAGGAACTTGCTGACAAGAGTAAAGAAGTGGGATTAAAAATGAACTTTCAGAAGACAAAAGTGATGTTCAATGTTTTTACAAGAAATGAAGATTTATCGATTGATGGAGAAAAACTGGAGATAACAGACACGTATGTTTATCTTGGACAGCAGATATCAAGTGAGGGTCACATTGATGAAGAAATTAATCGGCGTACAAAACTTGCCTGGAGAGATTTTGGAAGAAACAGCATAATTTTCAAGAGCAATATGCCATTATGTCTTAAAAGAAAAGTGTTTGATCAATGCATCCTTCCAGTGCTTACGTTGGTGCAGAGACGTGGACTTTTCAATGTTTTTACAAGAAATGAAGATTTATCGATTGATGGAGAAAAACTGGAGATAACAGACACGTATGTTTATCTTGGACAGCAGATATCAAGTGAGGGTCACATTGATGAAGAAATTAATCGGCGTACAAAACTTGCCTGGAGAGATTTTGGAAGAAACAGCATAATTTTCAAGAGCAATATGCCATTATGTCTTAAAAGAAAAGTGTTTGATCAATGCATCCTTCCAGTGCTTACGTTGGTGCAGAGACGTGGACTTTAACTAAAAGAGACATACAAAGGCTGCAGACAACTCAAAGCAGCATGGAGAGGTGCATGCTTGGTATAACCAGGAGAGATAAGAAGAGGAACTCGTGGATCCGAAAAATGACAAGAGTGGAAGACATCATGATCAGAGTTAAATCCCTGAAATGGCAATGGGCTGGACATACTGCCAGAAGGACAGACCATCGATGGACAGCCGAAATTCCAGATTGGATTCCGAGGGACAGGAAATGACCCAGAAGAAGACCACTGGGGAGATGGGTGGATGAAATTTGAAAATATGCGGGAGTGACATGGAGGAGACTGGCACAAGACAGACCGTTGTGGAGGAAACTTGGGGAGACCTTCGTCCAGCAGTGGATTGGTAATGGTTGACAATGATGATGATGATATGTACTTGAAGATCGGGCTGCAGGACCCGAGCGCTACTCTGGGAACAAGCGTAGCGAGCCAAGAGGTGCAGTCCCTAGTCTGTTAAACATAAAACAGTATCAAATTAATAGTGGGGAAGAGTACACAAACTACGCATGAAATAGTAAAAACGTACTAGGCCCTCTGTTTTCTATGTTTCTGGTAAGTACATTGCGAAACTGTTCCTGATCTGTATTCCATGTGCATCATTTCTTAAAAAATCTCAGGTGACCAAAATGTCTATTAAAAATAAAACAGTATCAAATTAATAGCGGGGAAGAGTACACTAACTATGCATGAAATAGTAAAATCGTACTAGGCCGTCTGTTTTTTAATGTTTTTGGTAAGTACATCGCGAAACTGTTACTGATCTGTATTTCATCTGTATAATTTCTTAAATAATCTCAGGTGACCAAAATATCTGTTAAAAATAAAACAATGAATTACTAAAATAATTAAAATTAATAGCGGGAAAGAGTACACAAACTACGCATGAAATAGTAAAAACGTACTAGGCCTTCTGTTTTCTATGTTTTTGGTAAGTACATCGCGAAACGCTTCCTGGTCTTTATTTCATGTGTATAATTTCATAAAAAATCTCAGGTGGCCAACATATCTATTAAAAATAAAACAGTGAATTAATAAAACAATACTAAATTAATAACGGGGAACTGTATACTAACTATGCATGATATAGTAAAAATGCACTAGTAATGCAATTTATTGGCGTAAGAGTATAAATCAAATTCCAAGCTTTCGCACATCAACCAGATGGCTTTTCCAAGGAAAGTGCCAACTGAAAAATAGAATGCTTTAACAATTTGAACGCGGTGACTTGACTAAACAATGAACGAATGGGTGCACTCTTTAAAAAAATCTACTTAAAAATAAGGTCCTGAACCTACTCGTTTTTTTTAAATACTATCGTATCGTAAACGGATACATGACATGCTCAAATATAAGTAACCATACGTACTTACAAATAACTGCGTCAATAAATATAAATGTAATCTCGTATTTACTTCATTTCAGATATTATAGAATTTCAAGAGAAATTGTTTAATAAATGTGTAAAGCGACACACGTAAATAATTAGTACAGCAAAGTTACTGATCACAAGTAATTTAATTATGCATAAAGTATCTTTGTGTGCGTTTTTACATTAACTATGTGTCAATCTCATAAATAATATATTGTCGTTTCATCACTATATTTCTCATAAAATTGTGCGGTTCATTTGCTCAGCATGTGACAACGAGTATATCTATTATCCCAGATGTGCCATCTAATAATATACTTCCAGTTGATTCCATTAATAAATGAGTATGTATGAAGTACACGTATTTCAAACTTGAAATCGAGCCGCGGATGGCTTAGTGGTTAGCAGTTCAGACTATCGATGCAAGGTCCCCAGGTTCGAACCTGGGCTGATCTTTCAGAGATGGTGTGATTTACAAACAATCGCTGAATATCCGCCGTGCATCGGACGAGCACATTAAGTGACGTCCCCCAGGCTGGACCCACTGGTTAAATGGGTATCCTGTCCTATGCCCCCCCTGAAATTCTCTCACCCCTCTATGCGCAATATCGTACTTGTACGGTGGCGCCATCTACTGTACTCTAATCTCACTACAAACTGTTCTGTTAAAGTCGCTAGACTTGCTCTCATTCCTTCCGTTTCTGTGTCCTGCCCAAAAGACGATCTCGCTGTAGGTGGCTGGGACCTAAACTCTACTCACTGTGGACGGAAGTCCTACAAGAAAATGACAAATACTGTAGTAGTACCGAAACAAACTTGAAATCTAGACGCCGATGGCTTAGTGGTTAGAGATTCAGACTACTGATGGAGGGACCCCAGGTTCAAACCTAGCCTGGTAGTGTGAATTTCTAACAATCGCTGAATATCCGCCGTGCATCGAACTCGCACGCTAAATGATATCCTCAGGGTACGAATCCCCCGGTTGAAATACCTAGCCCCCCCCCTTTATTTCTCTCTGCTTTCTCTGTGCAAAGTCGTATTGTGGCGCCATCTAGTGTGCTTTCACTTACGAACAATTCTGCTAGATTCGCTTTAACTTCCTTCAGTTTCTGTGCCCTGCCCGAAAGGGCACAGAAACGGAATGAAGTTAAAGCACATATATTTGAAATATATAGATTTTTTGAGTACATACATTTGAAATATATGTACTCACAAATGAGTACATATACACTATATTGACAAAAGTCACCGGACGCCAAGAAGAGAAACGCAACATAACATTTATTGACATACATCACCTTTGGTCTTGATGCATGCCCTGACCCTTCGAGATATGCTTTCGACAAGATTTTGGAACACAGCGATAGGTATGAGCTTCTATTCAGTACATAATGCTGCCGTTAGTAGTACGCCTTCATTCCAAACTTCTTTTGCGGCGCTCTAATTCATCCTATAGGTGCTCTATGGGATTAAGATCAGGGTTCTGTGCTGGCCAGTCCATACACGATACGGAATTATCGTCACAACACCCCGTAACAGTCCTTGCTTTATGGCTCGGTGCATTATCTCGCTGGTATCAACAAGGCTCGGTTCTATAGTACTGCCACAGAGTTGGTAGAGCATAATTGTCCAAAATATCGAGGTAGACATGCTGGTTAACAGGTTTATCCACGATAACTAATGGGCCGAAAAACACCCCCCACATGAGTACACTGCCAGCTCCAAACTTGACCGTAGGAAGAGTACACTGTGTTAAATAGCGTTTCCCCGGCTGCCGCCATACCCAACGACCATCAGACTGATGGATCGTGTATCTGGATTCATCAGTCCATAGGAGCCGTTTCCATTGATCTACGGTCTACGATAAATGTACTTCACACCATGCTAAACGACGAGTAGCATTCCGAGTGGAGATGAAAGGCTTATGAGCAGCCACACGACTACGGGAACCCATGGAATGAAGTTCTCTGCGAATGGTACGTATACATACCGAGGTTCCAGCATTTTTACTCGCCTGTACACTGAGGTCTTGTGCAGTACTCCGTCGATTAGCTGTAACGACTCTCCTGATGCTTCGACTTCCTCTATCACTGATTTTCTTTGGTCTGCCGGTACGTTTTGCTGCTTCAGGCAAACCATATGTCTTCCACTTATTCAGTACATCCAAAACTGTTGACTTGGGTATGTTTAAACGCCTCTCGGTTTGTCTTATGGACAACCCACTAATATAACACCCAACAATCTCTTCTTTCTCAAAGTCAGTTCTCTCTCTCCTGCCACGACATTTTCACTCAATTTCACAGTGCGATATGATCGTGGTCAGTTGCAGGCTTGTTTTTATACCGTTTGTAGCTGTACCGCGCGTCTTCGCAACGCAGCAGATTATTTCATTTGCTTTTGAAAGGGTGTCCGGTGACTTTTGTCAGTATAGTGTATTTCAAATTAGAAATACCAGATATACTCGTAATTGGTTCTTTGTATGTACTCAAAATGAGTGCGTGCCTTTTTTTTCAAAAATGAGACACAAGTACTCGGAGCTATTATAAGCCCAGAATGTACTAAACAAGTTAGTAAAATCAAGCAATGCATTGATTATGATACGCTTTCCAACATACTAGAAATCATTACTGAAGTTATTACTCAAGTTATGAGGATAATGGCTGTAGAATAAATCTCGCTCCTATGACCTGACGTTTGGCCCCATTTCGATGATATTCAACACAATTTGTTCAGTATACCTCCGGAACAACATACTAAAGTTTTGTCTCAATCGAAGCATTTTTACGTAAGTCATAATGCATAAGGGCGATGGAATGGATCCAGCTCCTATGTCCTGACCTTTGACCCGATTTTTTCTATTTTCAACAGAGTTCGTCCCCTGGTGGTCCGTTACCACATACTAAAATTTCATCGAAATCGAACTATTTTTACGTAAGTTATGACGCATAACAGTGGTGGAATGGAACCCGCTGCTATGTCGTGACCTTTGACCCCATTTCGCTCATTTTCAATAGGCTTTGTCCCCAGGTGGTCCCTTACCACATATTAAAATTTCATCTAAATCGAACCATTTTTACGTAAGTGATGTCCCATAAGGGCAGTGGAATGCACCCCGCTCCTCTGTCCTGACCTTTGACCCCACTTCTCCCATTGTCAATAGAGTTTGTCCCCAGGTGGTTTCTTACCACATACTAAAATTTCATCGAAATCGAACCATTTTTACGCGAGTCATCGTGCTGACGGACGGACGGACAGACGGACAAAGCTGGAGCATATACGCTTTCCAACCTACGGTTGGAAAGCGTAAAAAACGAGTATATTTTGCTTATTTCTGAGTACCAATTCTTAACAGTGTATAAATGTAACCTTCATTCCAAGACAAGGGAAATCACGTTGTTTGGACACTTTGTATCTTAAAAGAAACACAGCGTTGTTTGAAGAACTTGTTCCCAATTTTTGGCAAACCTAGGGAGGTGCTATCATTACAAGCCTTACTATTGGTAATGATCTCCATGGTTTTTCGAATGGCAGTAGATTTCAAAGTAGAGCAGGACGTTATTTTTTAATATCATCCCACATAAGAGAAACAGACTTGAACTTGACTTCTCTGGATAGGGCCGTGTTTACTTTACCGTCCTTTGTACGTAGTGGGTTGTCCATAAGAGAAACCGAAAGGCGTTTAAACATACCCAAGTCAACTGTTTTGGATGTACTGAATAAGTAGAAGACATATGTTGTGCCTGAGGTAGCAAAACGTACCGGCAGACCAAAGAAAATCAGTGATAATGGACATCGAAGCCTCAGGAGAGTCATTACAGCTAATTGACGAAGTACTGCACAAGACCTCAGTGTACAGGTGAGTAAAAATGCTGGAACCTCGGTGTGTACACGTACCATTCTCAGAGAACTTCATTTCATGGGTTACCGTGGTCGTGAGGCTGCTCATAAGCCTTTCATCTCCGCTCGGAACGCTACTCGTCGTTTAGCATGGTGTAAAGAACATTAATCGTGGACCGTAGATCAATGGAAACGGGTACTATGGACTGATGAATCCAGATACGCGATTCGTCAGTCTGATGGCCGTGTGTGGGTATGGCGGCAGCCGGAGGAACGCTTTTCACCACAGTGTAATGTTCCTACGATCAGGTTTGGAGCTGGCAATGTACTCGTGTGGCGGTGTTTTTCGTGATATGGTCCCGGCCCATTGGTTATCGTGGACAAACCTGTTAACCAGCACGTCTACCTCGACATTCCGGACAATTATGTCTTATCAACTCTGTGGCCATACTATGTAACCGAGCCTTCTTTGTACCAGCAGGATAATGCACCGAACCATAAAGCAAGGACTATTACGGCGTGTTTTGACGATAATTCTGTATCGTGTGTGGACTGGCCAGTAGAGAACCCTGATCTTAATCCCATAGAGCACCTATTGGATGAATTAGTGCGTCGCATAAGAAGTTCGGAATCAAGGCCTACTACTAAGCAACAGTTAGCGGCAGCATTATGTACCAAATGGAAGCGCATACCTATCGCTGTGTTCCAAGACCTTGTCGAAAGCATGTCTAGAAGGGTAAGTGCATGCATTAAGGCCAAAGATGGACTGACACCATACTAATGTATGTCAATAAATGCTGTTTTTTTTTCTTCTAGGTGTCCGGTTACTTTTGTTAATACATTAGTAGGTGTCCGTGCTCTTTTCTGGCACTTGTCAATACAAGAGGGGTGATAGTACACATCAAGACGAGCAAAATTTGCAATGGAAACTATGGCCGCATTCCACTCCTAGTGCCAGAAAAGAGCACATTCCAGAAACGTCTAGCAGGCACACGGAGTTCCAACCAGTGCATGAGAAGCAGAAGAAGCAAATCAGGTGCGCTTAACACGTGCGTAGACGACGAGGAGCAAGCATTTGAAAACATAGCCGAGCCCGTTCAGCGATATTACCGTTAAATCACATGAGAATTGACGTATACGTCTGAATGACGCAGCGTACCGTGTGTTCTTGGAGCAAGTGCTTCCCGGTCGGTTGCAGGATGTTCCGCTCACTATACGGAGGGACATGTGGTTTATGCATGATGGGGCCCCAGCACACTTTGCCACCGAGGTCCGATTCTTCCTAAATGCGCCATATCCAGGGCGGTGGATTGGACTTGGTGGGCCCGTGGCTTGGACTCCACGCAGGACTTCTTCTTCTGGGGGGCACATGAAAACATTGGTATACGAGACACCTGTGGACTCCCTGGAGGATCTCGTCGCGCGAATCGCGGCTGCTGCGGACAAGATCAACACCACACCTGGAGTCTACGAGAGGGTGTGACAGTCCTTCATTCGCCGGTGTGGGCTGTGCAACGACGCACTTAGACGCCAGTTTGAGCAGCCCTTTTGAGGTTTTTTTCTGATGCGATTGGAATTGTGCTACTCATAAATTAGGTATGTCTCTTTGTTTTCACTGTTGAAGGCTCAATATGTAATGAATTCATACACTCTACGTGGATCTGGAACACCAAACAGAAGTCATCGCTCTTTCCAGTTTAATAAGTGCAGAGGCAGCACATCCGGCGCGTAACTGGAAGACCCAGGGTTCGATTCCCGGTGGCGGCCAACGAGAATTTTTTCCGAGACTCACTTATTAACGTGGAAAGAGCGATTACTTCTGTTTGGTGTGCATATGTAACTTTACTCTTTTCTGGCACTTGGAATGAAATGCGGCTCTAGATTCTGCTTCAAATATTATTCGTCTTGATGGGTACTATCACCTCTCTTGTTTCGTTGAAGGATGTATGTAACAATGTGAAATCGTTCAAATCATTTTGAAACACCCTGTACTATCTGCGGGTGTACCAGCACCAAGAGAGCCAGCGGTCACCCACCACACGCCATTGACGACTGGAGTCGACGTAGAATATCCGGGCTCGTACAGACCGACAGCTTGGTAGAGGCAACGCAAATCACATAAAGGCGTAATGTCGAAGGTCCAAGCAGCGTCAGCGAGCGCACAGTATGGCACACGCTTCATATCCTGGGCAACGGGAGCCGACGCCCACTCGTGTGACTACTCGTCATTGGACTGGTGCCGAGAACATCAACAAGTTAGTAAAATCAAGCAATGCGTTGATTATGATACGCTTTCCAACATACCAGAGATCATTTTTCAATTTATGAGGATAATCGCTATGGAATAAATCTCGCTCCTGTGCCCTGACGTTTGACCCCATCTCGATGATATTCAATAGAACCGGTAAAGTAAACTTCCGGAACAACATGATAAAGTTTCATCTCAATCGAAGCATTTTTAACTAAGTTATAACGCATAAGGGTGGTGGAAGGGATCCAGCACCTATGTCCTGACCTTTGACCCCATTTCGCCCATTTTTAATAGGAGTCGTCCCCAGGTGGTCCCTTACCACATACTAAAATTTCATCGAACTCGAACAATTTTTAAACAAGCTTTCACGCATAAGGGCAGTGGAATGGATCCCGCTCCTATGTCATGACCTTTGACCCCATTTCGCTCATTTTCAATAGGATTCGTCCCCAGGTGGTTCCTTACCACATACTAAAATTTAATCGAAATCGAGTGATTTGTACGCAATTTACGACGCATAAAGGCAATGGAATAAATCTCGCTCCTATGTCGAGACCTTTGACCCTATTTCGCTCACTTTCAATAGGGTTCGTCCCGAGGTGGTCCCTTACCACATACTAAAATTTCATCGAACTCGACCCATTTTTACGTAAGTTAGTTATAACGCATAACGGTGGTGGAATGGAACCCGCTCCTTTGTCGTGACCTTTGACCCCATTTCGCTCATTTTCAATAGGCTTCGTCCCCAGGTGGTCCCTTGCCACGTACTAAAATGTTATCGAAATCGAACTATTTTTATGCAAGTCATGACGCATAAGGTTGGTGGAATGGTTTTCGCTCCTGTATCGTGACCTCTGACCCCATTTTACCGATTTTGAATAGGGTTCGTTCCCAGTTGGTCCCCTACCACATTCTAAAATTTCATCGAAATCGAACCATTTTTATGCGAGTTATCGTGCGGACAGACAGACAGACGGACAAAGCTGGAGCATATACGCTTCTTCAACCGACGGTTGGAAAGCGTAAAAAATGGACCTCTACAAAGTGGCATCGCGTCGTGTGGTCAGACGAATCTCGTTTTCAACCGTACCGAACTGAAAGGGCGGTGCGGGTGTGGCATCGACAGCATGATGCCATATCTCCGTCATGCCAGATCAGCTATGCTCAAGGCGGTAGTGGCTCTTTGATGGTTTGGGGCGTCTTCCTATGGGATTATTATATCCCTAATTGTGTCTGGAGAGGTCCTTAACAGCTGCGTGCTACCAGTATGTGCTGGCTGATCACCTACACGCTTTCATTGTCTTCGCGTATACTGCAGCGATGGTCTGTTACAGCAGAACAACTTGCAGCCCCTCTGTGTCGCAGCCACTCGGGCATGGCGCGACTCAGGAACGATCAAGTAGTCCACAAAGTCCCCGGATTTAAACACTGCGGAAGCTCTTTGGAATGCAGTGGAGTTGAACATCAGATTCATGGATCCTGGATCGAAGCCTTGGGGGGAGTAGTGAACAGCGGAGCTTAGACGGTCTGAGCCCTAATCGGGCTGTAGTATATTAGGGGTATGCAGAAGTTTCCGCTGCCCCCGCTAGTGAGCGCTGTAGGGGTCCAAACGGTTTGGCGACTCATGCTGTCAGTTCGTACATGAACCTAAGCATGGCGGTCGATAAAGTTCATTTTGCAGCACTCTTTGTTATTCATGTTTAACTTAGGCGAAAGTGCGAGTGAAGCGCACGGTTCAATATGTCAGGCGTGTGGCGAGACGGTTATGGGTGAGCGGATGTGTCGAGAATGGTTTGCCAGGTTTAAGAAAGGTGATCTAAGCTTGGAAGACAAGCCACGTGCAGGTAGACCTCAGGAACTCGCCGACGAGGAGCTGAAATCGCTATTGCAAAAGGATGCCACACAATCAACCACGCAACTGGCGAAACGTTATAAAGTGGCTCAATCGACATTGGTACTGAATCTACAGGCCTTGGGGAAGATCCAGAAGATTGGTAAGTGGGTTCGGCACACTTTAACGGGGCGTAATATTGGTCAACGATTGGGCATCTGCATGTCGTTGCTGAAGAGATTTCAAGAAAAGAATTTCTTGTGGAAGGTTGTCACCGGGGATGAAAAATGCGTCTATTGCGACAACCCCGTACGGAAGCGATCCTGTGTCGACCAAAGCCAGCCATCAACATCCACTGCAAAACAGGATATCCACGAGAAAAAGGTGCTGTTGTGTGTGTGGTGGGATATGCATGGAGTGCTGTACTTCGAACTGTTGTAACCGGACGAAACAATCACTGCACAACGATATAGCGATCAGTTGATGAAACTGAACTCCGCAATCGAGCAAAAACGCCCATGGAGAAGTAATGGACACCTCCCAGTCATCCTTTTACACGATAATGCCAGATCACATGTCGGTGCCACCACGAAATCAACCCTTGAACAGTAGTTACACTGGAAGGTTTTACCGCACACGCCTTACTCCCCGGACATTGCACCCTCAGACTTACATCTGTTTCGCTCTATGCAACATGCCCTAGCCCAACAGCGGTTCACCACAGTTCCAGAGGTGGAAAATTTCGTCACTGCGTTCTTCAGCTCAAAACCCAAGTCTCTCTATCACAGGGGCACTCATTTGTTGCCTGCAAAATGGTAAAGGGTCATTGATACCAACGGCCAATATTTCATTGAATAAATGTGTACTGGTTTCCTGATTGTTCCTGTCTCCTTTCTCTTTAAAATGGCGGAAACTTTTGCATACCCCTAATATTTATTGCAGTTCTGGCTCCGGCTCTTAGAGAGTGGGAGAGGGAGACAAATTTTTTATATATAAATGTAATTTTATATGATTTAGCCAATGAGACACTTTCTAGTTGGTAAAGGAAATTCTGTGGCAAGTGGTTCTGGTTGGGGAGCTGGCATTCGAGATGGCTATTTATTCCGGGCTTGGGTAGAAAATGCTAGAGGCTGCGCATTAATGTGTTTCTGCAGTAAAGAAAAACCTTTTTCAAGAACTATAGATATTGGATAGTTGATTGCAGGAAGACGATAATTTACACCCTATCTCAAAGCAGTGGCTCCCTGCTAATTCTATTTAACAACGTGCATATTGCAGCGCATAAACAAAGACATAGCTCTTTTCACGTTTAGCAACGCACAGCAACCTAAAAACTTTTATTCGGCCGCCGCCGGGGAAATGAATCCCGAATCTCTCGATATCTAGCCGAGCGCGTTAGCCTTACACCACGGTGGCCAACAATCCACGGCGCTACGTACGTTTTTCTGTCAGCATCTGACTTTATAAATCCGTAAGATGGGCTCAGCTGCTGAGACGTCTCCATCTGGTGGGCATTCACGGCACTGGCTATATATCAATTATAGCAGTAAAACCCAAAGGGCGAGATCCAAAGTGAAAATCCTCCAAATACGTGGCGTCAGTGAATAAACAAAGACATCGCTCTTCCACGTTTAGTAACGCACAGCAATCGAAAAATTGTTATTCGGCCGCCGCCGGGGAATTAAATCCCGGATCTCTCAATATCTAGCCGAGCGCGTTAGTCTTACACTACGGTGGCCAACAATCCACGGCAAATATGTTCGTTTTTCTGTCAGCATCTGACATTATAAATCTGTACATGGGCTATATTGCAGCGCATTATAGCGCTATAATATTATCATTATTTGAGCAACATTCAATTGCAGCACCGCCCGATCATTATGGGTGCGGCCGTCCGAAACACTTCAGGTGGAAACGAACGGTCAATGAAAATCGTACAGGCACACTGTAAAAAATAGATACAGGTACTTTTCCTACTCCCCATTTGCGAAATACATTGGTTAATTGCAGGAGGAGATGAGAGAGTGGAAATGGGGAAAAGGACATTTTTTTAATGGTTGAATAGGTTAGCCAATTTTCGGGCTCGTCCGGGCCCGGGCTCTATCTTGCAATATAAAATTCGGGCTATACAATATAATATAAAATTCGGGGTATACCACGGGCTCGGTTGGGCTCGGGCTGATATACCATGGGCTCGATTGGGCTCGGGGTGATATACCATGGGCTCGGTTGGGCTCGGGCTGTTTTACCATGGGCTCGGTTGGGCTCGGGCTGATATACCATGGGCTCGGACTGGTATACCATGGACTCGGGCTGATATATTATGGACTCGGGCTGATATACCATAGGCTCGGGCTGATATACCATGGGCTCGGGCTGATATACCATGGGCTCAGTTGGGCTCGGGCTGATATACCATGGGCTCGGTTGGGCTCGGGCTGTTTTACCATGGGCTCGGTTGGACTCGGGCTGAGATACCATGGGCACGGACGGGCTCGTGCTGGTATACCATGGGCTCAGTTGGGCTCGGGCTGATATACCATGGGCTCGGTTGGGCTCTGGCTGTTTTACCATGGGCTCGGTTGGGCTCCGGTTGTTTTACCATGGGCTCGGTTGGGCTGAGGCTGTTTTACCATGGGCTCGGTTGGGCTCGGGCTGAGATACCATGGGCACGGACGGGCTCGTGCTGGTATACCATGGGCTTGGGCTGATATACATTGGGCTCGGGCTGATATACCATGTGCCCAGACGGGCTCGGGCTGGTATACCATGGGCTCGGGCTGATATACCATGGGCTCGGGCTGATATACCATGGGCACAGACGGGCTCGGGCTGTTTTACCATGGGCTCGGTTGGGCTCGGGCTAATATACCATGGGCACGGACGGGCTCGGTCTCTGAAAATTGTGCCCGAACTCAGCTCTTGTGGACAGTGTTACAAGAGGCATGGCTGATATTACTTCCAGAAACCCTCCGGCATCTGGTGGAGTCCATGTCTTGGCGTGTCCAGGCTGTAGAGAACTGACACGCTATTAGGTTGGTATCTCTAATGTTTTGTTCATTGGGTGTGAACTTTTATCTTTTGTAGTTCTGCTGAATGATTACAGGAATTGTAGTTTGTGCTACTGCATTAATACTTATAGAAGCATGTTGTTTGTCTACAATGTCCGTGACATATAATAAGTATCAATACAGGGTCCTTAGCTGTATTGATACTTATTATATTTTATTATATATATATCTTCCTCTTACTATGTCCCTAAGCTGTTTTCGGTCAATAATATTTGATCAACTCTTGTAATATGAATACTACAGTGTGCTGCAAATTTAAAACTTGTTGCATATTTCATTTTCACTGTAGACCAATTCAGTTTATAATGGAGTTTCTCCATAGGGTTTGCTGAACTTATATGGTGCATTCTCTGGGCTGTGTTAGTCTACGATTCACCTAATAGACACCCTTGGATATCTATCGAAGAGCGAGACTTTATCCGTCTACATTGCAACCCTACCAGAAGACGTTCATCACAGGTATGGTGGAGAAAACTGTAGCATTAGTTACTGCATTTAAGTGAAGTCTGTATTTTATCAAAAAATACCATTTCGCAGTTTTTTGTAGCCAAGTTTAGTACAAAATATACAAGCCTGTGCGTTGAGACATAACTGAACATCTTGGAATAAAAATAGCAACGTTTCTCACAATCTACACTGGTGTGCAAAAATTAAGGACGAAGAAGAGAAATTAGCATAACAGCGGAACGAGCAGGCAGAACGGACCGAAAGGTCACTCAGGAGATAGACTAGGGTCTAGTACGGTAAGGCATGAACATATATGCAGCATGACGTGGGGGGGGAGTGTCGGAAGGGTATAAAGCACACGGGCGGTGTACGCTCAGCAATTCGGTGAAAGCTATTGCACGGTGTACATCGGTTTGGACGACGTCGAGTTGCTTCCACCGTGTGATATGGCCAACAGGCAATCCGGTAGACGACATCTGGATGACTTTACCCGAGGTTGCGTATTGGGAAGCTGGAAGAAGGTCGAAGTGTGACTAGTGTGGCCGAGGAGTTAGGGATCGCTCACAGCATCGTTTCACGAGCTTGGAGAGCATTTCAAACGACAAGAACAGCTGTCTGAGAGTTTAGCAGTGGTCGTCCACGAGTAACCACCGCGGCGGACGACCGGTATATTATCCTACAGGCGAAAATGGACAGACGGCAGACAGCGGGAGAAATCGCAAGGCACGTGCAACAGACTACTGGACGTCCGTTATTGCGTTTTACCGTGGCCAGAAGGCTGCACAAAGGGGGTCTATTTGCACGACGACCAGTACGGCGTGTGCCATTAACACCTGCTCATCGGAGACGGCGGTTTCTGTGGTGCCAGGAACACAAGAACTGAACACATCAGCAATGGGGTCGAGTTCTGTTTACGGATGAGAGTCGATTTAGTCTGACGAGCGATTGAGGATGTATACACATCTGGAGAGAGCAGGGAACCCGCAATCACACTTCCAACATCATCAAAAGGGACCGGTTTGGAGATGGCGGAGTTCTCGTTTGGGGCGTTATCACGTATGGCAGCCGTACTGACCGCCACATCTTCCAAGGAGGTTCAGTCACTGGTGTCCGCTATTGTACCGAGGTTATCCTGCCTCACGTGCGTTTGTTTAGAGGTGCTGTGGGTCCTGAGTTCATTTTCATGGAGGACAACTCTACACCTCATCGTACAGTGGCTGTTGCAGAGCTGCTGGGTTCAACGCATGGATTGGCCCGCAAGGTCCCCGGACCTAAATCCAATCGAACACGTGTGGGACCTTCTCGGGGGACGCTTGACAGCACATTACCAGCCGCCAGCAACGATTCCGCAGCTGCGATTGGCGCTACAGGAGGAATGGGCCGTGATGCCTCAACAGCTCCTTGACAACCTCGTCCTCAGCATGGACAGACGTTGTAAATCCTGCAACGCAGTCAAGGGTGATCATATCCCCTATTAAAGACTGGATTTTTCTTTGCAGCCACCTGTCACATGGACGTTTCTGTCTTCTGTCCAGTTGTGCTCGAAGCTACCTTTTCAATAAAATGCCTTTGTATCCTTTGGATTCCTTGTTTAGACGGTTTTGCTCACTTGTCCCATATTCTTACATCTTGGGGATCATATGGTATGATTTGAGTCGATGTGGAGCACTTCTGCACGACATTACATTGGAAAAACAGTCTTGTCCCTAATTTTTGCACGCCAGTGTATATATTTATTGTAAAAGGTTTTTTACTGTGAGTCCTATTTTGAGAGAACGGCTGAACGTAAAGATATGGTTGAGGTATCAAAATAAAGGTCTTACCGCGTAGATGTGCCAGTCGAACAGAAAAATGGGCAAAGGTTCGGGCGTTATGGGAGGCAAAGCTCCCATGTAAAGTCTATGGGAGAAGCGTGCGGTTGACTCACGAGCTCTTGAAGGCGGAAGAATGGAGGGAATGAGACAGTTCAAAGTCCGAAGGCGTCTCTTTGCTGAGCGAACCGTTGCGCAATGAAACGCTAGCAGGCATTCCTATCAAAGTTCTTCTCATCGGAAGAGCGTACACTCTCAAGACCTCATTGTGTTAAGCCGTTGGATTGTGTGATGTATATATACAATTTAATATTCATTCGATCCAGTTTATTCACGTAGGTAAGACTTTTCCCATTATGTAAAGATGTAAATAAACAGGAGGTCCGGGTTCGAATCCCGGTGAGGCATGGATGTTGTGTTTGTCTTACGGCATTAGCTCTCTCCCTTCCCTGGAACCAGTGACCCTAATTCGGTACAGATGACTGCTTATAGTTCATTGAGTTGCTCACGGTGGTCGTTAAACCTCCAATCAAAAAAAAAAAAAAAAAAAAAAAAAAAAAAAGAACTTGTCGACCCGTCGACCCGTGACCCGCTGCTATATGATGTTACGAGCACGATAAATCATTTGTGCTTGCACTATTCAGTATGTAAATTTTTAAACGCAACACACTGGCAATATCACGTTCGCGTGAAATACGTTATATCGACGGGAGCAATAATTAAGTGATTAATGATCTCTGATGCTAGTCATAACATAAAATACCAAGTATCTTCTATCATCTCTCTATTCCAAAAAAAAGTAACTGCCGCCGCTGTTTTAGAAATTTCGCGACACTCTTGCTTTCCTAGCTCGCAGCACAAAACGTATTGAACAAAAATATATAAAATTTACATCGTTTGTAGAGAATTGTTTGGAAAATACGCTGAAATAAATCGTTTTTCGATTCTGGCGATACTTCAAGAGTTATTGTATTTTAAACTTAAGGTAAGCAAAAAAGTGCTATCAGGTCGCGTTCCGGACACACTAACAGCAACAGAACCACGAAATGTTTAGGCATGTAGTGTCGTGACTGAATTTTTGCACCTCGTCGCCCTTTTTTTTGAATTTCGATTTAGTTTACGATAAATCAAATTTTAAAGTTTCACAAAATTTTCCATTTCGCGATGGGATTAGATTCATTTAAAAAAAACGTATATATTGCAAACTATCAATCATAACGCATTGCAATTTTTACAGCATAAACTTACAACTATCATCCCTTTTTCACAATAAAAAAAAATTAAGAAAAAGTCATTTTCTGATTTCTAAGCATTTTTTAAAGATGCAAAGGGCCGCCCCGGTGACGCAGTGGTCTAAGGCGTTGGCCTTTGATCATTCGTCCGTAAGGGGTCCTGGTTCGAATCCCGGTCAGGCATGGATGTTGTGTTTGTCTTACGGCACTGGCTCTCTCCCTTCCCTGGAACCAGTGACCCTAAATTAGGGACGGGCGACTGCTTATAGCCCATTGAGTTGCTCAAGGTGGTCGTTAAACCTCCAATCAAAAAAAAAAAAAAAAAAAAAGATGCAAAGGAAAGAAACGAACGGCTTGTCTGTCTTCACGATAACCACAGAGGAACGTTCTGGTCCCGTGACCAGCTGCCATGGTGACGCAAGGAATTTGTTATGCATATGTTTTGTTCGTAAAGCTATCTCAGTTGTTTAAAGGTTTAGCATAACGGTTTATGGCTTTCGGAAATGCTTTTTGGGCCGCTTTTGTTTTTTTCTAAGTGGTAAATTTAGTAAGTGCTATAAGTTCAAACGACAAAAGTCCGCCCTTCCAAAAAATAACGACAGTAAAAAATTTCGGAAACTTCGGAATGGAGCGGAGTAAAGTCCTTCAATAAAAATAGAAGGAAATTATAAAAAGTTCTGCAAAATCCAACAGGGAGTTCATCATTAGCGAAACAAAAGTTGTAAATAAGTCGCCATCTTGGAATCGATACAGCGCAAAAAGTATTGAACAATTGGGAGAACATTTTCATTTCGTCAGATGGTATCACCGGAAAGAGACAGTCGAACACATTTGTCGACAATTCTAACGTATAAGTTCAAACGACAAAAGTCCGCCCTTCCAAAAAATAACGACAGTAAAAAAACTCGAAAACTTCGGAACGGCGGCGGAGCAAAGTACTTCAATAAAAATAGAAGGAAACTGAAAAAAGTTCCGCAAAAATCCAACAGGGAGTTCACCAGGAGAGAACAAAAACTGTAAACAAGCTGACATCTTGGAATCGCTACAGCGCAAAAAGTATTGAACAATTGGGAGAACATTTTCATTTCGTCAGATGGCATCACCGGAAAGAGACAGTCTAACACATCTGTCGGCAATTCTGACGATATAGACATGCAATTAAAATTGAAATTTATATGAATTTTCCAGTTTTTATTTCATGTCATATACTAGAAGATCGGGCTGCAGGGCCCGAGCTCTACTCTGGAAACGAGCGAAGCGAGCCTAGAGGCGCAGACCCTAGCTTGTTATAAAAAAAACAAAAACGGGTAGGCTCAGTTCTGGTTGAGCCGTTAGTTTGGAAAGTAGGAATGCCATTGGTGTGTCGGATTTTTGTTTGGCGGTTTCGGCTTTCAGGCGTTCTAGATACTCTCTAGTTCATTGGGCTGCCATCTTCTTGGGCTTCTTACATTGCTCATCACTTGCTCCTGCCTCTAGTTTTGATTTTCGCCACTTTTGCTTGCGTTCATTTCGCGAATTCCACAGCATTGTCGAAAGCGTTAACCCGTTCACACGAAAATATATATTTTTTAATTTTAGTTTAAACCACTGCGATATGTTCTATAGATATTTGAATAGATCTCGTCGAGAGCTTTAAAACGATACCACGCACAGCCGTTTTGCGCTGACCAGATAAACCATGATATTCTCAAAAGCGATCGCCGGTTTACAAGAAAACAATTTTTTAAATGTTCAGTTCAGATCATTGCGAAATGTTCTTCGTATCATGATGACAATCCGTTTTTTGGAGTAAATATGACAAGGATGGTAAGTCAGATAGCATCCGAAAACTTGAAAATTCCGTCGTCCTGGAGTGGGAATCGAACCCGCGACTCTAGACAGCGCCCGGGTATGCTAACAACTACACCACCCAGAACAACCAAGTCTCAAGATTCCGATTAATCGGAAACTTGAGACTGAGTCAAAGAAACAAGAGACTAAGTGAAACTTGATACTACGACCAAGTCTCAAGTTTCCAACTAATCGGAAACTTGAGACTTGGTCGTTCTGGGTGGTGTAGTGCTTAGCATACTCGGGCGCTATCTGCGACACGTGGGTTCGATTCCCGCTCCAGGACGACAAAAATTTTAAGTTTTCGGATATTATATGACTTACCATCCTTGTCATATTTACACCTACAAGTTAATAAAATCATGCAATGCATTGATTATGATACCTAGATACGCTTTCCAACATACCAGAATTCATTACTCAAGTTATGAGGATAATGGCTGGCTGTGGAGTAAATCTCGCTCCTGTGATCTCACCTTTGACCCCATTTCGATAATATTAAACAGAATTGGTTCAGTATACCTCCGGAACAACATACTAAAGTTTTGTCGCAATAGAAGAATTTGTATTCAAGTTATGAGGATAATAGCAGTGGAATAAATCTCGCTCCTGTGCCCTGACCTTTGACCCCATTTCGATTGTAATGTATGTCAGGGTACCTCCGGAAAAATATACTAAACTTTTGTCCCAATCGAAGCATTTTTACATAGGTTATGACGCAAAAGTGCAATCGAATGGATCCGGCTCCTATGTCCTGACCTTTGACCCCATTTCGCCCATTTTCAAAAAGATTCGTCCCCAGGTGGTCCCCTACCACATACTAAAATTTCATCGAAATCGAACTATTTTTACGTAAATTATGACGCACAAGGGTAATGGATTGGATCCCGCTCCTATGTCATGACCTTTGACCCCATTTCTTCCATTTTCAATAGGGTTCGTCCCCAGGTGGTCCCCTATCACATACTAAAATTTAATCGAAATCGAACCATTTTTACTTAATAAGTTATGACGTATAAGAGCAATGGAGAGTATCCCGCTCTTATGTCGTGACCTTTGACCCCATTTCGCCCATTTTCAATAGGGTTCGTTCCCAGGTGGTCCCCTAGCACATACTAAAATTTCATAGAAATCGAACCATTTTTACGTAAGCTATGATGCATAAGAGCAATGGATTGGATCCCGCTCCTATGTCCTGACCTTTGAACCCATTTCGCCCATTTTCAATAGGGTTCGTCCCCAGGTGGTCCCCTATCACATACTAAAATTTAGTCGAAATCGAACCATTTTTACTTAATAAGTTATGACGCATAAGGGCAATGGAGAGTATCCCGCTCTTATGTCGTGACCTTTGACCCCATTTCGCCCATTTTCAATAGGGTTCGTTCCCAGGTGGTCCCCTAGCACATACTAAAATTTCATAGAAATCGAACCATTTTTACGTAAGCTATGATGCATAAGAGCAATGGATTGGATCCCGCTCCTATGTCCTGACCTTTGAACCCATTTCGCCCATTTTCAATAGGGTTCGTCCCCAGGTGGTCCCCTATCACATACTAAAATTTAATCGAAATCGAACCATTTTTACTTAATAAGTTATGACGCATAAGGGCAATGGAGAGTATCCCGCTCTTATGTCGTGACCTTTGACCCCATTTCGCCCATTTTCAATAGGGTTCGTTCCCAGGTGGTCCCCTAGCACATACTAAAATTTCATAGAAATCGAACCATTTTTACGTAAGCTATGATGCATAAGAGCAATGGATTGGATCCCGCTTCTATGTCCTGACCTTTGAACATATTTCGCCCATTTTCAATAGGGTTCGTCCCCAGGTGGTCCCCTATCACATACTAAAATTTCATCGAAATCGAACCATTTTTACTTAATAAGTTATGACGCATAAGGGCAATGGAGAGTATCCCGCTCTTATGTCGTGACCTTTGACCCCATTTCGCCCATTTTCAATAGGGTTCGTTCCCAGGTGGTCCCCTAGCACATACTAAAATTTCATAGAAATCGAACCATTTTTACGTAAGCTATGATGCATAAGAGCAATGGATTGGATCCCGCTCCTATGTCCTGACCTTTGACCCCATTTGTTCCATTTTCAACAGGGTTCGTCCTCAGGTAGTCCCCTACCACATATTAAAATTTCATCGAAATCGAACGATTTTTACGCGAGTTATCGTGCTACGGGCGGACACACAGACAGACAAAGCTGGAGCAGATACGCTTCTTCAACCTACGGTTGGAAAGTGTAAAAAACGGATTGTTATCTTCAAACTCTTCGTATATTCGAATAGAACATACCGATAGCTTTAAAGCGATATCACGCGCAGTCGTGTTGCGCTCACGGTTGCCGAGACAGACAGTCAAACGCGGCGGCACACCTAGAATTATTTCATCATCTTTCCCGCGCGCATCCAGCAAGAGGAGAGTCGTGTGCATGATTTATTGCGCAGTAAGCAAATTGGACTCCATGCTGTTTACGAATATGCTAACACATAGTGTGCAGCGCGTATTTTAAACTACACTGCTGGCCACACAAAATGCAACACCAAGAAGGAAGCATCCGATTGGCCTGAAATTCGCAGCATGCGTCGCTCGCGAGAGGACATGCAAACGATTAGCATTGCAGGGCTTATGCAAATCATGTGCGCTCGGCACGCCCCTGGAAGCACTATAAGAAGGGTGCACAGACGGCGGGGTGTAAGTAGTGGAAGTGTGTTGTCCTGCCGGACCTGTGCGTGGGAAGCTTCCTGATGCCTCGTCGCAGAATACGGCAGTCATTCCAGCACGTATCAGTGTTCGACATAGGACGAATAGTGGCTTATCGCGACAGCGGTTTATCGTACCGAAACATCGGCGCCCGTGTGGGACGATATCCATCCACAGTGAGGCGAGTATGGATTCGGTGGGTGCAGGAGGGACGGACCGACGTGAGCGATTGCTGCAGCCGCGGCACACCACCGAAAGAGAGGACCGGCATGTTGTGCGGCGGGCATTGACGGCTCGCACCGCCACATCACGAACGTCAGCGCAGGAATTAGGGTGTGTTGCGCAACAACCGTGTCAGCACGTACCGTTCGATGTCGTCTGCAGGAACGGGGACTTGTCGCACGGCACCCATTACTCCGATTACCATTGATGTTACACCACCGGCGAATGCGGCGGCAGTGATCCGTTGAACGCCGCACCTGGACGACGGAATGGACCGACATTGTCTTCTCCGACGAATCCCGCTTCCGCCTGCAACACCACGATGGTCGGATTCGCTTGTGGCGGCACCGCGGCGAGAGACTGTATGACGCCTGCATTATGCATCGCCATACCGGTCAGTCGCCTGGCGTTATGGTTTGGGGCGCAATTGGATATGACACCCGCACCGCTCTGGTACGCATCGGCGGTACACTCAACAGCCACCACTACATCTCCGACGTTTTGGAGCCTGTAGTCCTCCCTTACCTACAGGACCTACCAGCGGCCACGTTTCAAAAGAACAATGCGCGCCCGCACGTGGCACCCATCGTGCAACAATTCTTCACGGCCTACCAGGCGTCACTGCTGCCGTGACCCGCCTGTTCTCCCGATATGTCGCCCATCGAACACGTCTGGTCGCTGATCGGCAAGCGAGTGGCCCGGCAAGCACCACCCGTGATGAACTGTGGCAACGTGTGGAAGCAGCCTGGACCGACATACCCAAAGCCCACATCCAAAGCCTCTTTCGTTCGATGCCGCGACGTGTAGCAGCCGTTATTGCCAGCCATGGAGGGCCACACGAACTATTGATGTCTGCGTGTTCCGCAAGTCGCACGGGCCTATAAGCTCAATCGTTTCATCTTTGTATCTGTTGTTATGTGTCCAGTAAATCTGGCTTTGCCATCTCGTGTCCTTCTTGGTGTTGCATTTCGGGTGTCCAGCAGTGTATTTTACAAATATGTATTATAAACATAATAAAAATACAATAGGTCATTATTATAACCTATTTTTGTCACAGGGGGTCAGCCGTAAGTCGGCCCATACTCTCTGTGAAGTTAGTCGTAGTCCTATGTCAAAAAATATCTTTTCTTCCAGATGAACATTTGTAGTTGATAACAATTCATGCCTTTCAATTTTGCATTGAAGTAAATGATAGCAACTTGTTTGCATTTTTACGCTTTCCAACCGTAGGTTGAAGAAGCGTGTATGCTCCATATTTGTCCGTCTGTCCGTCCGTCCTTCGGCACGATAACTCGCGTAAAAATGGATTCACTTCGATGAAATTTTAGTATGCGGTAGGGGACCACTTGGGAACGAACCCTACTGAAAATGGAAGAAATGGGGTCAAAGGTCACGACACAGGTGCGGGATCCATTCCATTGCCCTTACGCATCATAACTTACGTAAACATTATTCGATTTCGATGAAATTTTAGTATGTGATAGGGAACCACTTGGGAACGAATTCTGTTTAAAATGGTCGGAATCGGGTCAAAAGTCAGGACATAGGATCCGGATCCATTCCATTGCCCTTGTGCGTCATAACTTACGTAAAAATGCTTCGATTGCGACAAAACTTTATCATGTTGTTCCAGAGGTACACTAAACCTTTTCTGTTGAATATCATTGAAATGGGCCCAACGGTGAGGATACTAGAGCGAGATTTATTCCACAGCCATTACCCTAATAACTTGACTAAAAATGCTTCTGTTGCGACAAAACTTCAGTATGTTGTTCCGGAGGTATACTGAACCGGTTCTGTTGAATAATATCGAAATGAGGTCAAAGGTCAGGACACAGGAGTGAGATTTATTACACAGCCATTATTAAATAACTTGACTAAACATGCTTCGATTGCGACAAAACTTTATCATGTTGTTCCGGAGGTACACTGAAGAGCAATTGAATAGATATATTTGTCTAGTAACGTGTAGCAACAACTTTCGACCTGATGACGGCGGCGATTCGTCTCGGCATGGACTCGACAAGACACCGGAAGCGTTGGGAAGCCATAGGGATCCACGACCTCTGAACAAGCTCCCACAGTTCACGAAGATTTGATGGAGGAGAGTCAGAGCCTCGAAACATCTCTGTGGATGGTATCCCAGATGTGCTCGATGGGATTGAGGTCAGGTGACCTAGCTGGCCAAGAAGCGAGGTCACGTCGGTGGAGTGTTCATCCAACCATTCGGATACAATTCGGGAGCTGCATTGTCTTGTTGCAGGATGAGGTCCCCAGTGAGATGTTGAAGACGCACAAATGGGAGCAAATGGTTGTCCAGGATATCCCGGTAACGTTGACCGTGTGAGGGACGATGTCACACGTACCAGGGTTCCCATTTCAGTCAACGTAAACAGTCCCCCGACGAGAATGCCACCCCCACCAGCTTGAAGAGTACCCTGCTGGCAAGAAGGATCCATCGCTTCATGTGGTTTTCGCCGTACTCGTATCCTGCCATCCGCATGTACCAACGTGAATCTCGACTCATCAGTCCAAGCAACAGTTTTCCACATGTCAAGGGTCCAGTGGCGATGTTCCCGCGCCCATGCTAATCTTTGCACCCTGTGATGTGCGGTCAGCAGCGGTACCTTCATGTATAACGAAGTAAATTTCTCCGTCATTTTGATCCGCGCCAGGATTCGAACCCGGGTCCCCTCATTCCGGAATAAGTTGCGCTACCAATTGAGCTACGCGGACGTTTATTCTGATTCCTATCTGCCTTTATGTCGTGTGCGTCCTGTTGGCAGGTACGTCACATCTCCTAGTACGTTACATCATCTCCCCCTTATTTTTTTTTTTTTTTTTTTTTTTCGAAGTGCTGGAGAAGGGATTCTCTTATTTTTCCTATCTCGCGGTGTGGAAATAACATCACACCAATGCGAGATTTTGAACGGTCGGGTCATCCGGATAGTTCGGGCGCCATTATAACGAAGTAAATTTCTCCTTCATTTCTGTCCACGCCAGGATTCGAACCCGGATCCCCTCACTCCGGAATAAGTCACTCTACCAATTGAGCTACGCGGACGTTTATTCTGATTCCTATCTGCCTTTATGTCGTGTGCGTCCTGTTGGCAGGTGCGTCACATCTCCTGGTACGTTACACATGGAACGATGGCTTCTGTACCCCATAGCGTGGAGATGGTTCTGGCTGGTGTGGCTGCTTACACGTTTTTGTGCACCGGTGTTAAATTGCCGAGTGATTTCTTGCACTGTGGCCCGTCTATCCGCTGTTACAATGCGAGCTAGCCGACGATGACCCCGCTCATCCACACGCTGTTGTCCACGGCAGTTGGCTCTTGCAGGGATGGATTTACCGGATTCGATGTACTCACGGTGCACCCGTGACACAGTGGCTCGTGAAAATCCCAGTGCCTGCACGACTTCCGAGATGTAGTGACCCATTCGTCGGGCCGCGACAATTTGCCCACGATCAAATGCGCTTAGATCCTTCGTCTTACCCATACTGCGTCCGACTCTTACTGATTCCCGTCGCATCACTCCTTATACTGTCGGATCGCCGCATACGTCATGTCGTTTCCGTTTACAGGGCCCCCCACAGCGCCACATTTGCATAACTCCAGCTGTCTCTAATTCAATTGCTCTTCAGTGTATACTGAATCGGTTCTGTTGAATATCATCGAAATATGGGATCAAAGGTCAGGGCACATGAGCGATATTTACTCTACAGCCATTATCCTCATAACTTGTGTAATGATTTCTGATTTGTTGGAAAGCGTATCATAATCAATGCATTGCATGATTTTACTAACTTGTCTTTTCTTTTTTTGTAGAAACCACCGATACCGGTGAAGAAGATACTGACTTCCATGCCTGTGTGGTCTTACATCATTGCAGGATTCGCTTCAATGTGGACTCTTTCCTTGTACATGTCAGTCCTTCCAACTTACATGGCTACTATTCTTTTGTTTCCAATAGAGCAGGTAAGTAATCTATAAATCTGCATTTTTCTTGCTTTGTCTGTAATGAAAGCTTTCATTCAGGAGACGCATACAGCGTATTAACTCCGTTTATTTTTATGGCGTAGTAAGTACAAAGATTCGCCAAGCTTTCGCACTCCACTAGGAGGCTTTCTCAAGGCAATGGTAGCTATAAAAATGCGGGGAATTGGAACACGTAAGGAACAAAGACGATTTTTGAAAATGGCGCAGCTGACATCGCGAGCATATGACACGAATTTTTAACACACAATTATACGGTGCGTCGTGATGTATTTGCGTCTTTTCATTACCCATGCCAAACCAATGGTCGTTCAGTAGAAACTATATCATTGCGCGCTACTTTGCTGGATAGGATTTCTACTGTTTCCTTGATGGCAGTCTCTTTAAAGTTCGTGTATGGGGCAATTCTTCTAATACTATTCCATAGAGGTGTAGCCGATGAATGCATGACTTCTCTGGCGAGGGGTGTATTCTGCATGTCCTGGTTGACACTTCGCACGTGATCTTTACAACTAGTGTCCAAGTATCGCTTTGTCATTCCGATATACACTATCTACCAACAAGTAATTGGACACCTGTGATAGCAAAGGAAAACGAAGTTTATTCACCTTCAATAGTTGGTGGAGCCTCCACGAGCGGCGATTACAGCTGCGACTCTCCGGGGCATACTCTCAACCAGGCGTTGTACGACGGCTAGTGGTATTTTCTTCCACTCGGCTTGGAGAAGACAGGTCCGTTCCTTCACCGATTTCGGACGGTGGGGGCACCCCTTAAGTCGACGCTCCAACTCGTCCCAGAGGTGCTCGATAGGGTTAAGGTCCAGGCTCTGCGCAGACCAGCCCATTCGATTAACCCCATTGTCACCATACCAAGCCATGGTGGACCTCGCAACATGACAGGTGGCATTGTCATCCTGAAAGTAACATGGGTCCACCCCGTAAAACTGCCACAAAGTAGGAAGCGCATGGTCATCCAAAATGGTGCAGTATGTCTCGGCGTTGAGTCTACCAGGAATTGCAACCAAGGGTCCCGTGCCATACCAGGAGAAACAACCCCATAGCATAATTCCACCAACGCCGAACTTCACAGCTGGCCCAATACATTCCGGCAGGTGGCGTTCTCCAGGCAGACGCCACATCCAGACCCTGCCATCCGAACAGTAGAGGGTGAACCTTGATTCGTAGCTCCAGAGAACCAGTTTCCACTGTTCAACGGTCCACTGTCGACGTTCTTTGCCCCACGTTAGCCGAGCAGCGCTATTGGACTTGGTGATCAAAGTTTGTGGGCAGCAGCACGTCCATGATAACCAAACAGATGGGCTTCCTTACGGATAGTATTCATCGAAAGAACACTCCCGGACGCCTGTTGAAACTCCTCGCAGATGTGGCCCATCGATTTGGTGCGGTTCTTCGGAATTTCTCTGGCCAGCACCCGACGGTCTCTAACTCCCAGTTTTGTGGGTCTGTCGGGTCGGGGCACATTCCGACAGTCACCTCTCCTCTTCCACTTGCCAATCACGTTGGTCACTGTCGATTTTGGGTACTTCAACTCACTGGATATGTCATGTATGGATCGGCCATTTCTGTGATACCCGACGATTACACCTTTATCGAAATCAGAGAGCTCCGAACTGCGTGGCATCTTGCATGCGACTGGTTGCGTTGTTGTTTCCCACGCGATATTTAACGGCGGCGGCCGTGACGTGTATCAGGACAGCAGATATCGTCGATTGCAGGGGTGTCCAATTACTTGTTGGTAGATAGTGTATATCTCCTCCGTGTTGTCAGGATATACCAACGGTATAGCATACACACCTGCCTCTTCTTTCTCACACTGTCTCTCCTTGCAACTTGATATTATAAGTGATGACGGGGTCAGGAACTTCATTGCTATCAAAACGTTTTATTTACGTAATAAATACTTTAACCAATATGTAAAGCCTGGAACATATATTGATGGATTCTGCGTATCTCGTCGTCTTACTATGCTTCGATTCACCCTAAAGATGACACTGAAAGGGAAGGTACGTGAAACCTATCGCCAGGCCTAAAAGTAGTTCCCAACATTTTCTGTGAAAACCAACGCATTTATTGCCCAGAATTATGCTTTATATTGTCCTCGTTGGTTGGGCACGTTAGGCCGTCGGGCCCCGGGTCAAAGAACATTTAACGCGAAGAAGTTAAGGTTCGGCGAGACGTAACTAGCTCCGCCATATCTTAAGAACTAAAATGCAATGTACAGAAGCCAACATACAGGCTGATGCCGGAGCAGACTGCGCATGCGTAGTTCTGTTGACTTCAGTTCTTTGGGTAAAGAACAGTCAGCGGAGCTACTCACAGCACGTGATTGTAACCTTCTCGGTAGCATAATCACTTCGCAAATCGGATATATTAGTTTTGTTACGCCTATCGGGTTAGTTAAGGTTTTTGTTTGTTCTTCAGTTTTTCAGCAACATTTTCAGTAATGCCAAATACTAGGGAATGTCTGCATTTTCTACGAATCTCTAGGCCTAACTGTAATAGTTGCTGAAATTTAATTTAAATACACTGCTGGCCACCCAAAATACAACACCAAGAAGGACACGAGATAGCAAAGCCAGATTTACTGGACACATAACAACAGATACAAAGATGAAACGATTGAGAATACAGGCCCGTGCGACTTGCGGAACACGCAGACATCAATAGTTCGTGTGGCCCCCATGGCTGGCAATAACGGCCTCTACACGCTGCGGCATCGAACGAAAGAGGCTTTGGATGTAGGCTTGGGGTATGTCGGTCCAGGCTGCTTCCACACGTTGCCACAGTTCATCACGGGTGGTGCTTGCCGGGCCACTCGCTTGGTGATCAGCGACCAGACGTGTTCGATGGGCAATATATCGGAAGAACAGGCGGGCCACGGCAGCAGTGACACCTGGTGGGCGTGTGAAGAATTGTTCCACGATGCGTGCCACGTGCGGGCGCGCATTGTTCTTTTGAAACGTGGCCGCTGGTAGGTCCTGCAGGTAAGGGAGGACTACAGGCTCCAAAACGTTGGAGATGTAGCGGTGGCTGTTGAGTGTGCCGGCGATGCGTACCAGAGGGGTGCGGGTGTCGTATCCAATTGCGCCCCAAACCATAACGCCAGGCGACGGACTGGTATGGTGATGCATAATGCAGGCGTCATGCAGTCTCTCTCCGCGATGCCTCCACACGCGGATCCGACCATCGTGGTGTTGCAGGCTGAAGCGAGATTCGTCGGAGAAGACAATGTCGTGTCATTCCGTAGTCCAGGTCCGGCGTTCAACGGCCCACTGCCGCCGCACTCGCCGGCAGTGTAACATCAGTGGTAATCGGATCAATGGGCGCCGTGCGACTAGTCCCCGCTCCTGCCGACGACGTCCAACGGTACGTGCTGACACAGGTTTTTGCGCAACACACCCTAGTTCCTGCGCTAACGTTCGTGATGTGCAGGCGCGAGCCGTCAATGCCCGCCGCACAGCATGCCGGTCCTCTCGTTCGGTCGTGTGCCGCGGCTGCGGCAATCGCTCACGTCGGTCCGTCCGTCCCTCCTGCACCCACCGAATCCATACTCGCCTCACTATGGCTGGATGTCGTCCCACACGGGCGCTGATGTTTCGGTACGATAAACCACTGTCGCGATAAGCCACTATTCGTCCTCTGTCAAACTCTGATACGTGCTGGAATGACTGCCTTATTCTGCGACGAGGCATCAGGAAGCTTCCCACGCACAGGTCCGGCAGCACAACACTCTTCCACTACTTACACCCCGCCTTCTGAGCACCCTTCTTATAGTGCTTCTCGCTGGCGTGCCGGGCGCACATGATTTGCATATGCCCTGCAATGCGAATCGTTTGCATCTCCTCTCGCGGGCGACGCATGCTGCGAATTTCAGGCCAATCGGATGCTTTCTTCTTGGTGTTGCATTTTGGGTGGCCAGCAGTGTAGTACAGTATTACTTAATGGCATTGCATATTTTTCTCACCAAAATAAGAAATGGGCGGTATATCAGAAAACAGCGACAACAAAAAACTGCTCTAAGCAAATGGTCATAAGATCAAAGGAAACCATCGTGGATCAAAGAAGAGCTTCACTGCCGTAGTCTCCCTAATGTGTTTTGTTCCTCAATGTTAACTTTCCCGCAGAGCATCCCAATTTGCTTTCTTTAAAAATAAAAGTGCAATACGCGAATTAAAAAGTATTTAAATAGTAATACTAATGTCATTGGAGTCTGTACCCCTTCCCCTTCCCACCATGGTTGGGGATTGCCTCTATGGAATAGTACACTGGTGTGCAAAAATTAAGGACGAAGAGGAGAAATTAGCATAACAGCGGAACGAGCAGGCAGAACGGACCAAAAGACCACTCAGGAGATAGGCTAGGGTCCGCTACGGTAGGGCATGCGCATATATGCAGCATGACGTAGTGGGAGAGGGGGAGTGTCGGAAAGGTATAAAGTACTCGGGCGGTGTACGCCCAGCAATTCGGGGAAAGCTATTGCACGGTGTACATCGGTTTGAACGACGTCGAGTTGCTGCCACCGTCTGATATGGCCAACAGGCAATCCAGTAGACGACATCTGGATGACTTTACCCGAGGTCGCGTCATTGGGAAGTTGGAAGAAGGTCGAAGTGTGACTAGTGTGGCTGAGGAGTTCGGGATCGCTCACAGCATCGCTTCACGAGCTTGGTGAACATTTCAAACGACAGGAACAGCTGTCCGAGAGTTTAGCAGTGGTCGTCCAAGAGCAACCACGGCGGCGGACGACCGGTATATTGTCCTACAGGCGAGAAGAGACAGACGACAGACAGCGGGAGAAATCGCAAGGCACATGCAACAGACTACTGGACGTCCGTTATCGCGTTTTACCGTGGCCAGAAGGCTGCAAAAAGGGAGTCTATTTGCACAACGATCAGTACGGTGTGTGCCATTAACGCCTGCTCATCGGAGACGGCGGTTTCTGTGGTGCCAGGAACACAAGAACTGGACACATCAGCAATGGGGTCGAGTTCTCTTTACGGATGAGAGCCGATCTGGACGTATACACATCTGGAGAGAGCAGGAAACACGCAATCACACTTCCAACATCATCGAAAGAGACCGGTTTGTAGGTGGCGGAGTTCTCGTTTGGGGTTGGTATCATGCTTGGTAGCCGTACTGACCTCCACATCTTCCAAGGAGGTTCAGTCACTGGTGTCCGCTATTGTACCGAGGTTCTCCTGCCTCACGTGCGTCTGTTTAGAGGTGCTGTGGGTCCTGAATTCCTCTTCATGGACGACAACGCTACACCTCATCGTACAGTGGCTGTCGCAGAGCTGTTGGAGAGTGAAGATATTCAACGCATGGATTGGCCCGCAAGGTTCCCGGACTTAAATCCAATCGAACACGTGTGGAACCTTCTCGGGTGACGCTTGGCAGCACGTCACCAGCCGCCAGCAACGATCCCGCAGCTGCGATTGGCGCTACAAGAGGAATGGGACGCGATGCCTCAACGGATCCTTGACAACCTCGTCCTCAGCATGGACAGACGTAAATCCTGCAACGCAGTCAGGGGTGATCATATCCCCTACTAAAGACTGGATTTTCCTTGGCTGCCGCCTGTCACATGGACGTTTCTGTTTTCTGTCCAGTTGTGCTCGAAGCTATCTTTTCAATAAAGTGGCTTTGTATCCTTTGGATTCCTTGATTGGACGGTTTTGCTCACTTGTCCCATATTCTTACATCTTGGGGATCCTATGGTATGAGTTGAGTCGATGTTAAGCACTTCTGTACGACGTTACATTCGAAAAACCGTCTCGTTCTTAATTTTTGCACGCCAGTTTATTAGAAGAATTGCCCCATACACGAACTCTAAAGAGACTTCCCTCAAGGAAACAGTCGAAATCCTATCCAGCAAACTATCGTGCAATGATATAGTTTCTACTGAACTACCAAGAGCTTGGCATGCGTTATTGAAAGATGGAAACATATCGTGACACGCCGTATAATTGCGTGATAAACATTCATGTAATATGCTCGTGGTGTAACCCGTGTTATTTTCAAAAATCGTATTTGTTCCTTACGTATTCCAATTCCCTGCATTTTTATGTCTACCATTGCCTTGAAAATGCCTCCCAGTCGAGTGCGACAGCTTGACGAATCTTTGTACTTACTACGCCACAAAAATAAACGGATTTAATGCTCTATATGCGTCTCTTGAGAGTTTACAGTGTGGTGAATTTATAAAGACGTTATGAAAGTTTTCGTTTTAAGAAAACACAGAATTTCAACTGTGTTGAAAAACATTAATTCCTCTTGTTTTATATCAAATTTTATATACAGGGGTTTATCAAAATAATAGAAACAGCAGTTGTGACTGGAATAAACGCAATGCGCCATGTGCAAAACACTGGAACGACGCGATGTCTTCCTCCATGTGGGGTACGAGGTGTGATAAAAGGTATCCAGACTAGTTGCATAAGTTCGGAATGACGCGGCACACTAGGAAGCGTATAACGAAGTAAATTTCTCCGTCATTTTGGTCCACGCCGGGGCTCGAACCCGGGTCCCCTTATTCCGGAATAAGTCGCTCTACCAATTGAGCTACGCGGACGTTCGTTGTCACTTCTATCTGCCTTTATGTGGTGTACGTCCTGCCGGAAAGGCACGTCACCCCCCCGAAAGAGGGCCGAGGGCATGGCCCACGGGTCAGCCGTGACCATGAATCGTTGCAGGCAGCCATCCGCTGTAGAACGTGCACTTGAGAACTCCCAGTCAATCTAGTGTGTGGAATGCAACGTCACTCACATTTATTTTTCGAAGCGCTGACGAAGGGGTTTCTCTTATTTTTCCTCTCTCGCGGTGTGGAAAGAACATCACACCATTGGGGATCTTGAACGGCCAGGTCATCCAGAAAGTTCGGGTGCCATTATAACGAAGTAAATTTCTCCGTCATTTCGGTCCACGCCGGGGTTCAAACCCGGGTCCCCTCATTCCGGAATAAGTCGCTCTACTAATTGAGCTACGCGGACGTTCGTTGTCGCTGCTATCTGCCTTTATGTCGTGTACGTCCTGCTGGGAAGGCACGTCACAAGCGGTTTGGCACTGTGTGCATTATACGAGTAGGATAGGAAAGGGCATTTCTGCAGAACTGGAGGGTCAATGTTAAGCTATGGGACCTTCCGCTTTAGCAGGTGGAGGGTCATGGGGTGGTGGAGGATCTCAATGTTTGGGGGTTGATAACGTCATGACGGATGCCGCAGAGGGCTCGGAGATAAGACTGCGCCGTCTTAATATTCGGAGGAAAGGGCGGTTCAGCAGTACTGGAAGATCAATGTTAACCTATTGGTGCCTCCACTTTGGCAGGTGGAGGTCCATGGAGTGGTGGAGGATCACATCTGATGGCCATGGAGTGGTGGAGGATCACATCTACTTGGGAGTTCATAATGTCATGGGGGGTGCCGCAGAGGGCTCGGAGATAAGACTGTGCCGTCTTAATATGCGGATGAATGACATCATAGGCCATCTCGGGTGACTGCTTGGGGGTTGATAACGTCGTGGGGGTGCCGCATAAGGCTCGGAGATAAGACTGCGCCGTCTTTATAAGCGGAGGAAAGGCCGGTTCTGAAGCAGTAGAGGGTAAACGTTAACCTATGCGACCTTCCACTTTGGCAGGTGGAAGGTAATGGGGTGATGGAGGATCACATCTTACTGTATCTTGGGTGACTGCTTGGGGGTTGATAACGTTGTGGGTATGTAACAGATGGCTCGGAGATAAGACTGCGCCGTCTTAATAAGCGGAGGAAAGGGCGGTTCTACAGCAGTAGAGGGTCAATGTTTACTTATGGGACCTTCCACTTTGGCAGGTGCGGACGGTAATGGGGTGGTGGAGGATCACATCTTACGCCATCTTGGGTGACTACTTGGGAGTTCATAACGTCATGAAGGATGACGCAGAGAGCTCGGAGATAAGACTGCGCTGTCTTATTATGCGGATGAATGACATCATAGGGGTGTGGTGTTGGAGTTTTGGTTAAATTAGTATTTCGCAATACTATCTCGGGTAGGGAGTGAGGATGACGTCACAAATATTTCATCCTTTTTTTTTTTTTTTTTTTTTTTATCTGACACGTGTGTGGAAACTTTTTTTTTAATCCGTCATCTTGTGAATTTTTCTTTATATTTCCTCGGGTAATTTTTAAATTTCGAATAGTTTTTTTTTCAAGCAATTTGTTTTGCTTAACGATTTTTTAATATTCTTTACAATCTCTCGATAAAAAGTTATATGCGTTCTATTGGGGTGTCGGAAAAGTCGACGTATTTCAGCCATGTTTTGCAAAGGTCATTTATGGATAGAAAGAACAAAGATCAATCAATGATATAATGCCCGTTTTGTTCGATCACCTTTTGCCATCTTTCAGTGAGCTGCAGAATGCCTCGTTCATAGAAGGACCTGTCTTACGTGGCGAAAAACTATACGATTTACAGCCTCATCTGAATGGAACGTTATACCACGCAAGGACTGTTGAAGAGAGCGAAACAAGTGGAAGTCTGACGGCGCAAGGTCAGGCGAGTATGCTGAGTGGGGTAACACATCCCACCCAAGCTCCAATCATTTTTGGCGGGTGATCAAACTTGTGTGTGGTCTCGCGTTGTCGTGATGGAACACAACATCTTTACGATGAACGAGCTCTGGACGTTTCTGGGTGATGGATTCGTTCAAACTGTCCAGTTGCCGACAGTACACATTCGAATTGATTGGTTGGTTTCGTATTTAGAGCTCGAAAAACACGACACCTACCTTTAAAATCCCACCACACTGAGACCAGACCCTTCCGCTGATGAATGTCTGCTTTGGATGTCGTTTGAGGCGAAGTTGCGCAGCACATTGTTGTACACAATCCACTTTTCGTCACCAATTATCAGTCCCTTCAAAAAAGCATCTTTTTCCTCACGTTTAATGAGCATATCGCAGATGTTTATACACGCCGTCAATTGAGCTTCTTTGAGTTCATGAGGAACCCACACATCGAGCTTGCTTACGTATCCCAGCTTCTCCAGGTGGTCGTGAACGCTTGAATGATAGATGTGCAATGTGTCTGCAATCTCTGGTGTCGTGAAACGTGGATTTGACTCGATCAATGCCTTGATTTGGTCGTCATCAACCTCGGTTATCCTCCCGGACCTAGGAGCATTGTTGAGGTCAAAATCACCAGCACGAAATTTTGCGAACCACCGCTGCCACTGACGTTCTTGTAGAGCATTATCACCGTACACTTTACGCAACTTTTCACAAGCTTGACACGCGTTCTTCCCTTTACGGAAGTAAAACAGTAAAATATGGCGAACATGCACAGTTTGGTCTTCCATCTTCAACTTGATGTCAAATCTCCGCAAATCAACCAAATCGCTCAATATTCCTTTTAGACTGCAGCTAGAACTGGCACCTGTCGAAAGCCATAGAGATAACAGAGCTGCGCATACCTCTAGTACTCCCAAAACCGCCCAACCGCCATCGGGTGCCAAAGTACGTCATGACTTTTCCGACAACCCAGTAGTTTTAGATGACATCACTGTTCTCGTGGATGAGATCATGTTTCCCCCGCCAATGTTAGGCTTTCTTTTAAAAAAACACAGAATAAGAAATCCTTCATAGAAACAAGTAACTCCTATTCAAAACATTCTCTACGTCTTTTCACATCGAGTATTTGAACGTAAAAGATGCTGTTTTGTATACATAATTTTTTCTATACCTTTGGAAGATATTTTCCCAAAATGTGTGTACATGTCGCGATAATAACACATCTTAAAACCAATCTGATGTATCCTGGATGATGTGAAGCTTGTCTTCCATGACTCGTGGGTATCGTTGCTGATGTGAAGCTCGTTTGCTGTCATTCATAGGAGCAGGCAATAATTTTCCGTTAACAGCTGACGAACTTCATTGATGTTAATGAGACTGGGAGGACTAACCACTCCACATATTATCCTGAACATCTTCCCTCCCTTCACAGAATTGCCCATACCACCGAAAAATGTTGGACCGTGCTCAGGGGCGGATTTAAAGAGCTCCTCAGGAATCAAGGAACAGCTTCGATTTTTTAGGTTTTAATAATAAATTGAATATTTTTTCGTGAAATAAAGTATTGCTTAAAAGTAGACTGAAGTGACAGAAAAACTGGTACACCAGTCTAATGTACTTGGTAGGTCCCCCACGGGAGCGCAGGACTGCAGAAATACGACGAGGCATGGACTCCACTATCTTCTGGAAATACGCTGTAGGCAATGCACACCATACTTCCTGCAGAGCGTTCCACAATTCGGGGGTATTCCGAGGTCTCGGATTCCTGTGTTCGACAGCGCGTTGCATGGCATCCCAAATGTGTTCTATCACGTTCAGATCTGGGGACTTGGGTGGGAATGGCAGCACCCCAAACTCAGATGAATGCTCCTCTAACCATAATATGGCGTCCTGACACTTGTGTGGAGGTGCATTGTCTTGTTGGAACAGGCCCAATCCATCAGCGTGAATGCAGGACATGAACGGGTGTACCTCGTCAAAAAGGGTGCGCACATAGCGTTGGCCGGTCACGGACGTTTGTAGACGTACCAGGGGTCCCAGTGAAGTTCAGCTAAACACGCCCCATACCATTACGGACCACCCACCAGCCGGTATAGTTCCCTGTTGACAGGCGGGATGGGGTTTGCGCCACACATAAATCCTTTCGGTATAATTCCCTGTTGAAAGGCTTAACGGGGTTTGTGCCCCACATGAATCCTTCCATCTGTCCGATACAGTTGGAAACGCGACTCGTCAGATCAGGCTACTTGTTTCCAGTCATCAAGTGTCCAGTGGCGGTGTTGCCGTGCCCAAGCGAGGCGCATAGCTTTGTGTCGTGCACCCATCAAGGGGACTCAAGTTGGGCGTCGGCTCTCAAAGTCCATATCGTGCAGGGTACGTTGCACAGTCCGGACGCTGATGCTTGTTGAGGCTCCAGCATTGAATTCCGATGATACCTGCGAGAGTGTTGCATGATTATCGCATGAAACGATTCTTGACAGCCGACGATGGTCACGTTCACCCAATGTCTTTTTACGGCCACAGTGGTATCGTAGGTTGGAGGTTTTGCCGGAATTCTTGTAATCACGGTACACCCTGGCAATGGTCGTCCGTGAAAATCCGAACTTCGTTTCTACCTCCGAAATACTATGGCCCATCTCACGAGCGCCAACTATGACACCGCGTAGAAAATCGCTTAAATCGTTATTACTTGTCATTCTCATGCCGAAAACAGCTCTGACAGCTGACAAGGATGTCTATCGCTTTATATACGCACTGCCGGACGCAACCGAGTACGCGCATAGGTAACGTTGCTATGTATTTTGGAAAAGCTTGTCTGTACCAGTTTTTCTAGCACTTCAGTGTATATTACTTTCGTTAATTAATTGGAAGAATTTATAGTATACTAAGAACATTTTTTCCTTTTCGCCGGAAAATTTTCATTTCATTTATTGGTCTTGCTGTTACATATTAAAGTTAATAATTCTGAACAGTTGTGCATAAACATATAATTAACAGCAGCAAAGAACAAGGAAAATGCCTCGAAGAGACCTGACTTGGCCTTGATCTCCCTAGATATAAGTCAAGCCAAGAGCATTCATATAACAGCAAAAAAGTCAAAAAAGAAAACATAGAAATAAAAAGAGAACGAGGAAAGAAAAGAAAAAACAAAAAGTAAGATAGAGTAATATATCTGAGATACACTGCCGGACAATTGCTAAGGACGGATGACAATAGCAACGATAGCAACCATAAAATGGATGGCAGGAAAATGTGGAAATTAGCATAAGTGCGGGATACAGTAAGACGTGTTGTGCGTATGCAAATTTTGGATTGCCGAACTTGCTCGTGACGTCATAGCGCTGATAAGAGATATAAAGGATTTGACGCGTATTGACCGTTGTTGTTCAAACGCAAAGTTGAAAGGGAAAGAATCAACTGACGAACTTGCAATTTTCAGTATGTCTTTCCGACATCACCTAAATGATTTTACGCGTGGCCGTATTATTGGCAAGATTGAAGAAGGGCGAAAAATAACAGATGTTGCCGGGGAGTTCGACGTCAGCCACAGTGTTGTTTCAAAGCTTTGGAAATCATTTCAAACAAATGGAGAGTGTAGCAAACGTCACGAGGGAGGTCGTGTTCGCAGTATGACACCTGCAAAAGATCGGTACATAGTGCTACCAACAAAAAAGACACCGGCGCAGCACAGCTAATAAGGTAGCAAATCAGTTTATGGCTGCTCTTGGCAAGCGGATCTCCGGAAAAACTGTCGCCAGACGTTTGCATGAAGGAGGACTATACGCCCGCCATCCTGTTGTGTGCATCCCATTGTCCAGACTTCACCGTACCGCCCGTTTGCAATGGTGCCATCAACATCGCAATTGGACTGATAACGACTGGTCTGCTGTCCTCTTCTCAGATGAGAGTAGATACAGTCTATCGTCTGATTGTCGACGCTAACTGATCTGGCTTGATAGTGGTACTGCATATTGCCCAGCAAACATACAGGAAAGGGACCGATATCCGACATGTAGTGCCATGGTATGGGCTGGCATCATGATCAATGGCCGTACGTCCCTCTATGTGCTTCCAACTGGGACTATGACTGGCCAACGATACATTAACGATGTTCTGCTACCTCATGTTCGCATGTTCCGTGGTGCTGTCGGTGATAGATTCATTTTCATGGACGACAACGCAACATGTCATCGAACAGTCGCTGTCCATGAGTGTCTTGAGAGCAAGGATATTCAACGCGTCGTATGGCCAGCACGTTCTTCAGATCTGAATTCCATTGAAAATGTGTGGGATTCTTTGTGGAGGAGTCTTGCTGGTCGCCAATGCCCTCCAATAAACAAGGACACCCTCATCCGTGCACTGACAGAAGAATGGGATAAGTTACCCCAACAGCTGCTTGATAATGTTGTGCAAAGCATGACACGAAGTGTGGAATCTTGCGCCGCCTCGGTGGCGCAGTGGTCTAAGGCGCTGGCCTCTGATCATTCGTCCGTAAGGGGTCCGGGTTCGAATCCCGGTGAGGCATGGATGTTGTGTTTGTCTTACGGTACTGGCTCTCTCCCTTCACTGGAACCAGTGACCCTAAATTAGGGACGGGCGACTGCTTATAGCCCATTGAGTTGCTCACGGTGGTCGTTAAACCTCCAATCAAAAAAAAAAAAAAATCTTGCATCGCCCTCCATAGTGGCCATATCCCGTATTGACATCTTACGCCGGAACGCCTGCGGACGGTAATTGCATTTTTTTCACGTTTACGTATTCTGCACAAAATGGCCTGTTTGTCCCTTGAACACGTTCCAAAGCCTTCTGGATTTCAGAGCACAATAAATTGTCTTTCTTGTAATGTCCTGGCATCCTGACATTATTTTATTTCACTTGGCATCCAACCACACTTACTTTTTTATGCGCTATATAGCCGTTTATGATCCGTCCTTAGCAATTGTCCAGCAGTGTATAACATGTTAACTAAATTAAATGTCTAGCATAACATTTAACTGTCAGCATATCGAGGAAAATATAATGTTAAAGTTATGAAAATTATGAATTGCCCCCCCCCCCATCATCATTAAATAAAATTCCCCCTTCCTCCTGTCACCAAATTCTCACCTGGTAAGTCATCATTCGACTAAGGGCCTTCCCCCTTTAGTCGAATAATCCCTATATCAATCAAATTCCTACCTTGCATTTTTGAATGAGTATTAGTTGTTAAGTAGGTACTGTTTTAATTTCCTTTTAAACAAATTGAAATTATTAATAGATATTAATTCTGCAGGCAACGTATTGCAGAACTCTGGACAAGAATAATCTAGGCTTTGTTTAGTAGTTTGTGTTCTAGGTGTAGTAAGCCTCATCAAAGCTTGGTTTCGAATATTATATCGGTATGTAGTAGTATTAATTTCTATGAGCTCCTGTCTAAAGTTCATTTTAGTTCGCTTATATATATAACTTTCCCTAAGTTAAACAATTGCTGAATTGTTAGAATATTATATTTGTTCGGGTTGGCTCTGAAATATCTGAACATATTTTGTCCTGGTAAGTTGCCTCCATTTAAGTTATGTTTAAAATCTATTAATCAAATATAGTTATTTTGGAGAATTTGTAATTGATTAATGTTAACTCATTTCTGTTCACTATCCTGGGATCAAACAAAAAAATTATATATGAAAACATTATGTGTATTTTGGAGAATTTGTAATTTTGATAGATATGCTGGGGGTCAAACAACGTGGATGAATTAATGCATAATATAATAATTTAACGTTTTAACAGATAGGTTTCTTAGAATATGACTAATTATTCCTATATTTCTGGATTTTTTTTATTTTTTTTTTGATAAAATATCTACATGTAGATTCCATTTTAAGTCATTGTGGAAAAGAATACCCAGACAGGTAGGATTATTAACTAACTCAACCTGAGTATTATTAAGAGAAAAGTTAAAATTAAGGGTTTGGCTAGTTTTTTGTGTGGAAAAATGTAAAGCTTTAGATTTATTGTAGTTAATTACCAATTCATTAGAAGATAACCAGTCAGTGTACAGTAAAAGTTGAGTACTGGATAGGGATATTGTTTCACAAATAGTTGGTCCTGAAAAGAGGAATTTTGTATCATCGGCGTAAAGAATAAGGTTTGAGTTACATTCAATAGTGAATATATCATTAATATATACAGGGTGTTCGTAAACTGTTTTGACAGAAGAAAAGGGGTGATAGTACCCATCAAGACGAACAACATTTACAATGGAACCTAGGTTCGCATTCCACTCTGAGTGTCAGAAAAGAGTAAAGTTAGATGTCCAAGTTGAACTTTCAACAGTGCAAAGAAAGAGAATTAACGACATCATAAGTTGCGCAATCCCATTTATGGAGATCAGGGACAGACTCAAAGTAGATACTCAAGGTGGCGGCCACGGCTGCCGTTGCACAATTCACACCGGCGAATGAAAGACTGGCGCACCCTCTCGAAGATTCCCGGTGTCGTGTTTATCCTGTCCGCTGCAACAACGATTCTCGCGACGAGATCTTCCACGGAATCCATAGGCGTCTCGTACACCAGTGATTTTATGTGTCCCCAGAAGAAGAAGTCCAGTGGGTTTAAGTCCGGTGAACGTGGAGGCCATGCCACAGGTCCACCACGTCCAATCCATCGTGCGGGATATGTGGCATTAAGGAAGTGTCTACTGCACCTTGATAATCCAATCAGCTGCTACTGTCGATGCTGCGTCTTTACTCTGGCAATTTGCATACGGTAAATACTTGACGGTGATGTTCTTGCGAGGTGCTACTTCTCCGGCACGAAAGAAATGACGTCTGAGGTGACGACTTGTGCTTGTTGGACGTTTTTCGAAGTTACTCTTTTGTGACACTCAGAGTGGAATGCGCCCCTAGGTTCCATTGTAAATATTGTTCGTCTTGATGGGTACTGTCACCCCTCTTCTTTCGTCAAAACAGTTTGCGGACACCCTGTATATTGAATAGTAGTGGACCAAGGACGATATCAAGAAGTTCCCCGGTCATCCCCGACACTTGCACCCCATCTCACGAAAATCCTTGATCCGCCCTTGACCGTGCTGGTGCTTCCTTTTCATAAGCTACATGCATCATTGCATCTGTTTTGATTTCACTTTCTGTGGCTTTAAAACAAAATTTGATTGCCTCTCTCCATAGTACTTCAATTCAATTCAATTTATTTAGCTGTCACATGAAAACGAAATACAATGTAATACAACAACAGTATAAGTAACTGTACCAGCAAGGGAGATAAGGGAAAAGGCCACAAAAGAGCTCACAAAGCCCCGATCTCCCGATACAAATGTAAGAAAGTCAGAGTTATGCATGAAGGCGTGGCACATAACATTCAAAGGAATTAGTTAAAATTAGTATCAGTGAAATTTCGCCCCATTCCCCTTCTACCCACCCCCAATCCTCCCCACCTCCCTACTACTTTGCCTTCCTTTTCCCATTTTTCTAATGTACCCCCTAACCCCTTAGTCGCTTCTTTCCTCCACCCCCTTCATTTTTTTGTTTTTTTTTACAATTACCATTTCAATTTTCCCTGTTTCTTTAATTCCCCTTTTTACATTCTTGTTAATCCCAGAATGTAAAGTTTTAATTTCTTTAATAGATTGAAATTATTTATTATTGTAAGATCATCAGGTAGAGAATTCCAAAATTGAGGCCCAGCATAATTTAGTGACTGTTTAACATACTGAATCCTGGAGAAAACTGGTCTCAGTTCAGATCTACCTCTAGTATTATAGTCATGGGTAGGTAAAGAAATTTCAATTAATGCATGATCTATATATTTTTTTATTCTCCTGTACATGGCTATTCCCATATTGTAATTATATAATTGTTTTACTGTTAATACGTCATATTTATTTGGGTCAACTCGTATGTATATAAATGAGTCCATTAGATCTAGTATAATGAGGTGATTTTACAGTACGGATTTATACATAACTTTCCAGTAGAACTGCTTTGTGCACCCTTCTGAAGCTTGGCTCTGTGCCAGTTCAGATTTGATGGTGAATTGTTTCAACAGAAGCAACGTCAGGAAGGTTGGAAGCTTCCACTTAATGAATTTTATTACTATACGTAACTACACTACGTACCAACAAGTAATTGGACACCTGTGATAGCAAATGAAAACGAAGTTTATTCACCTTCAACAGTTGGTGGAGCCTCCACGAGCGGCGATTACAGCTGCGACCCTCCGGGGCATACTCTCAACCACGCGTTGTACGACGGCTAGCGGTATTTTCTTCCACTCGGTTTGGAGAAGACAGGTCAGTTCCTTCACCGATTTCGGACGGTGGGGGCACCCCTTAAGTCGACGCTCCAACTCGTCCCAGAGGTGCTCGATAATGTTAAGGTCCGGGCTCTGCGCAGGCCAGTCCATTCGATTAACCCCATTGTCACCATACCAAGCCATGGTGGACCTCGCAACATGACAGGTGGCATTGTCATTCTGAAAGTAACATGGGTCCACCCCGTAAAACTGCCACAACGTAGGAAGCGCATGGTCATCCAAAATGGTGCAGTAGGTCTCGGCGTTGAGTCTACCAGGAATTGCGACCAAGGGTCCCGTGCCATACCAGGAGAAACAACCCCATAGCATAATTCCACCACAACAGAACTTCACAGTTGGCACAATACATTCCGGCAGGAGGCGTTCTCCAGGCAGACGCCAAACCCAGACCCTGCCATCCGAACGGTAGAGGGTGAACCTTGATTCGTCGCTCCAGAGAACCTGTTTACACCGTTCAACGGTCCACTGTCGACGTTCTTTGCACCACGTTAGCCGAGCAGCGCTGTTGGACTTAGTGATCAAAGGCTTGTGGGGGCAGCACGTCCATGATAACCGAACAGATGGGCTTCCTTACGGATGGTATTTAACGAAAGAACACTCCCGGATGCCTGTTTAAACTCCTCGCGGATGTGGCCCGTCGATTTGGTGCGGTTCTTCGGAAGTTCTCTGGCCAGCACCCGACGGTCTCTAACTCCCAGTTTTGTGGGTCTGTCGGGTCAGGGCACATTCCGACAGTCACCTCTCATCTTCCACTTGCCAATCACGTAGGGCCACTGTCGATTTTGGGTACTTCAACTAGCTGGATATGTCACGTACGGATCGTCCATTTCTGTGATACCCGACGATTACACCTTTCTCGAAATCAGAGAGCTCCGAACTGCGTGGCATCTTGCATGCGACTGGTTGCGTTGTTGTTTCCCACACGATATTTAACGATGGCGGCCGTGACGTGTATCAGGACCGCAGATATCGTCGATTGCAGGGGTGTCCAATTACTTGTTGGTAGATAGTGTATGTGTGCTCTCACTTATTTCTATGTTTAATTATTTAGGAATTGCATAAAATAAAGTAAAAATATTATTTAATTTTTTGTTTTATTCCAGAATGGGATTATGTCATCTTTTCCAAACCTGGCTCAAGCTGCTTTTCTACTAGCGAGTAGTTGCTTGAGTACATATGTTGAAGAACAAAATATAGCGGGAAAGACTAGAATCCGGAAAGTCTGTGTTGCTATAGGTAACAATTGAAGAATTTTTCATATTAGTTTTTCATATTGTTTTTCATTTAAACGTTTTTGATGAAAATTTTCATATAAGAGTTTTTCATTTTAGTTTTTCATATTGTCTTGTTGGTATTGTTTTCATCAAGGGCGTATATAAAATTTTTTTGTTGGGGGAGGGGGCGACAAAGAATGGAAGTTTTTGAAATCCGCCTGAACAAAATAAAAGTTAATGAAAAATAGAAGGAAAAACTAAAGCATTATTTTAAATGTAAGTTTGTTTATTCATTTTTATTAAATTAAGGCATTTTCTTTTCTGATGTAAGTCGCATTTTAACCCGAAACATAAAAAAATGGGGGTCCAAGCCCGTTTCGAGCCCCTCTAAATACGCCCCTGATTTTAACAGATGAAAATATATGAGTACATTTTGATAGAAAGTGAATTATGAAATTACACTATTTGATCCAAATATCGTGTAGTTTGATACCGTACCATTGTTGTTGTTTTTTAAAGTAATTTTTTTTTTTTTTTGGATTGGAGGTTTAACGACCACCGTGAGCAACTCAATGGGCTATAAGCAGTCGCCCGTCCCTAATTTAGGGTCACTGGTTCCAGGGAAGGGAGAGAGCCAGTACCGTAAGACAAACACAACATCCATGCCTCACCGGGATTCGATCCCGTACCCCGCTCGGACGAATGATCAGAGGCCATCGCTTAGACCACTACGCCACCGGGGCGGCAAATTAATTTCCACAAATGTTTCTGTGAGTTTTTAAAACTGTTCCAATCACTCATGCAGCATGTACTTTGAATGTCAGCCATGGTTACAAATAGGTATAAAATGTTTCTGTCGTGAGGTCTTTAAGCAGTTAGAATATTTTTATGTTGGCAAGGTTACAAATTCACGTGCAAATACCTACAAAATGTTTGACAAATATTTATGTGGGCAACACCTGATTGGTGAAAATAAATTTTTAACATTGTTCATGTGAAAAGGCTTTATAAACCCCTTAGTAACGAGATACAACAAGTTAATGTGAGCATTATTACTCTGTAATTTTAAATATGACGTTATACACGGCCGAGTCACATTATTGTGGCCACCAGTTAATATCCAGTGTGACGTACCTGCCAGCAGGACGCACACGACATAAAGGCAGATAGCAATCAGGATGAACGTCTGCGTAGCTCAGTTGGTAGAGCGACTTGGCCGCCCCTGTGGCGCAGTGGTCTAAGCGATGGCCTCTGATCATTCGCCCGAACGGGATCCGGGTTCGAATTCCGGTGAGGCATGGATGTTGTGTTTGTCTTACGGCACTGGCTCTCACCCTTCCCTGGAACCAGTGACCCTAAATTAGGGACGGGCGACTTCTTATAGCCCATTGAGTTGCTCACGGTGGTCGTTAAACCTTCAATCAAAAAAAAAAAAAAAAAAAAAAAAAAGAGCGACTTGTTCCGGAATAAGCGAACTCGGGTTCGAATCCCGGCGTAGACCAAAAATGACGGAGAAATTTACTTCGTTATAATGGCGCCCGAACTATCCGGATGACCCGACCGTTCAAAATCTCGCAATGGTGTGACGTTATTTCCACACCGCGAGATAGGAAAAATCAGAAAATCTCTTCTCCAGCGCTTCGAAAAATAAATGTGTGTGACGTTGCATTCCACACACCGGATTGACTGGGAGTTCTCAAGTGCACGTTCTACAGTGGCTGGCTGCCTGCAACGATTCATGGTCACGGCTGACCCGTGGGCCATGCCCTCGGCCCTCTTTCGGGGGGATGTGACGTACCTGCGAGCAGGACGCACACGACATAAAGGCAGATTGCAATCAGAATGAACGTCTGCGTAGCTCAGTTGGTAGAGCGACTTGTTCCGGAACAAGCGGACTCGGGTTCGAATCCCAGCGTAGACAAAAAATGACGGAGAAATATACTTTGTTATACCAGGGAAACCGTCGTGTGTAGCGCGGACAGCAGCTAGACGGGCTGGGAGTGACTCAACATGGTGTTGGAAGGTGTTCACAGGTATATGAAGCCATGCTGACTGCAGTGGATCTGACAGCTGCTGGAGGGTGCGTGGTGGATTATCAGAGCGAAGAGCATGATCGAGGTGGTCCCACAGATGCTCAATTGGGTTTAAGTCTGGGGAATTAGGGGGCCAGGGAAGTCTTCATCGTGCTCTTTCAACCACTCTTCGACATTTCTAGCTGTGTGACACGTCGCATTGTCATGGTAGAATATCCCATCCGTCCCAGGGAAGACAATCGGCATGTATGGGTGTACGTGATCTGCAAGAATGGATTCATAACGAAATCGGTCCATAGTGCCTTCCACAGGTATGAGCCGACTCAGAGAATGCCACGAAAACATTCGCCAGACCATAACGCTGGCCCCACTGGCTTGTGTTCTCCCAGAAATGGTTCAAGAGTTTTTGTTCTCCGATATTTCTCGACTTATACGCCAACGTCCATCCATTCGATGAAGCAAAAACGTGACTCATCGGAGAAGGCAATCCTTTGCCAATCAGTGAAGGTCCAATTCCACTACTGTCGTGCAAATGTAAGCCTTTTCTGCCGATGCACCTTCGTTAGCATAGGTGCAGTGACCATCCGTTTACATCTTAGCCCCATACGCAGCAGAGTTCCCTGAACTATCGCTTTAGACACACTTCCGGTAGCCCCCTGGTTCATTCGGCCACTGAGTTGCTCCACTGTAGCGTGTCGATCGGCCCTCACGCACCTTCGAAGCCGACGTTCACCTCTTACATCAATGGCACGTGGTGCTCCGCAGTTTCCACGTCGCTTATTCGCAATGGTGTCATTTGTTCAAGCACGATACACTTTAACACCAGCAGCACGCGAACTGTTCACAAACTGCGCTGCTTCAGAAATACTGGCACCCTTGGCCCGAAAGCCGATAATCATTCCTTTTTGCAAATCTGATGAATCGCTCATTTTATCAATGACAGCAATGGGTGACATGTTTTCAGAATTCCTACAGCGCACCTTATATACCCTACCAGCCAGCTCATGACACGTGCCATCTTTCAGCGGCTACGCGCTGTTGACGTGAAAAGTTGAAGGTGGTCCCAGGGTTCATTTGCGTGATAAATTGCTGCACTGCTGCGCGTCGAATGCCCTTTGCCAGTCGACGGAGGCGAAGTTATCCTCTGGGGTCAATGGGCTTTGAGGCTCCACCGTTATGACGTTAACAGGTACTGTGCCAGCGGTCCATTGTTGGTACACCCTTACTGTAGCATCTCGCTAACAGCCCACGAAGTCTGCTGTTTCTCAGATGCTTCCACCCTTGGCGATGTAGCCGTTGATCATTCCTTTTTGAACGTCCGCCAGATCACTACCTCTGAACATTGGGCTCACGTCACGCATTGTGGCTCATCTGTCCTGGCCGGCCGCTTATACACTGAGTGGCCACTTTATTATGACCACCCCCTCAGTACTTCGTTGGGCCACCTTTTGCCTTTAATACTGCTTCGATTCTTCGTGGCATGGACTCCACGAGATGTTGATAGGCGGTTTGTGGAATCTGAGACCATGCTTGATGAATAGCACTTTCCAGTAGTGTGAGATTGCAGAATTGTGGATCCAGCTATCTGATGGCTCGTTCAACTTCATCCCACAAATTCTCAATGGGACTGAGATCTGGAGATTTTTGGGCGCCGCCTAAGCAAAATAAACTCACCGGCATGTTCCTAAAACCAATCCTGTACAATATACGAGCACTATGGCAGGACGCATTATCTTGTTGAAAGTAGCCATCGCCATTGGGATAAACCACCCACATGACAGGATGCACTTGGTCCGCAACGATGTTTAGATATGATGTGCCAGTCGGACGTTGATCAAAACGAATTAAAGGGCCCAAAGCATGCCAGGAAAACATTCCCCAAACCATAACGTTGCCTCCACCAGCTTGAAGGGTTGTAGCATTGCATTTGGGGTCCATGCTTGCGTGCTGTTTCCGCCAAATTCTCACTCGGCCATCGGCATGGTGCAACAGAAAACGTGATTCATCGGACCACATTATTTGTTTCCATTTATCGACTGTCCAATCCTTGTGCTCCTGTGCGAACTGGATACATTTTCTCTTGTTAACTACAGACAGCAAAGTTGTTCGAACAGGCCTTCGGCTGCCACACCCCATCCGATGCAGTGTACGGCGAATAGTGCGTGCAGAGATCATTTGAGGGGATCCTTGATTAAGATGGTCTGTAATTTGCTGCACTGTTGCCCTTCTGTTGTCTGTTACCAGTCTGGACACTCTCCGTTCCGCCCGAGCAGTCACTAGTCGATGACGACCACACGTTGCACGTAGCGACCCAGTTTTTTTGGCTAACAGTCCAGTCTTTAAACACTTTAACAACAGCTGCTGTGGAACATTTCATGAATGCGGCGGTTTCGGTGATACTCGCTCCATGGCTCCGAGCTCCTACAATTATGCCACGTTGAAAGTCCATCAAATCGTGTTTTTTTCCCATCTCGTCACCCAAAAATCACTTCGACTACTTTCGCAAGCACTAAGGTTTCCCTTTTTGTACTAGCCTTGTCCTCTGGCGGCAACTGCGTGCAGCCATAGCTCATTTGCTTAAAACTGTCAGGTGGTCATAATAAAGTGACCACTCAGTGTATATTCGTGTAATCGACCTTGTCACGTAGACTCTGTGATACGCCTGGGCAGGTACACTGTGGTTCCTGGGGTGGTCACAGCATTCTGGTGCGACTTTGTATATATTTTGCTCAATATAATGATAATGAAGCTCTGAATCTCTTGTCTCATAAGCAAATCACTTAGAACACGAAATAGTAATAACTAATAAAAAATGTTTTGAACAAATGAGCATAACAGATTTGTTCATATATTCGAACACAGACGGCCATGAATTTATACTTTCCAAGTAAGCACTATGTTTTTTTCTGAACATCGACTGATTAGGTGTTTCAATATATGTTACGATGTATTCCTATGTACTCGGACGGAGAAAAAGTCACTGCGTTTTTTACACATAGATGGCGACACGTGTCTTGAAATGTAACTAACGTTATTTCAAACCGCAAGTTCATTATGTAACGTGACAGCTGACAGTTCAAGCTTATTTCAGGAACAGAAAGTGCACGATTTCGTTAACAAGTGTTTGTTTGGCGTCGATTTCAAAATGGAGAATCAGAAAGAACATTTTCGTCATGTTTTGCTGTATTACTTCCGAAAAAGAAAAAACGCTGTGCAAGCTCATAAAATGTTATGTGATGTGATGCCTTAAAACTACGGCAGTGTCAGACTTGGTTTTGCGAAATTTCGGTCTGAATATTTTGATGTGAAACATGAACTAAGCTCAGGAAGGCCAATCGAAGTTGATGATGACAAAATAAAGGCATTTATCGAATTCAAACGGCGTTTAACGACACGAGAGATTGCTGAGAATCTGAACATCTCGAAATCGAGCGTTGAAAACCACTTGGATACGTTAATAAGCTCGATATGAGGGTATCACGTGAGCTCAAAGAAAGTCATTTCACTAAGCGCATTGACATCTGCGATTCGCTCTTGAAACGCGAAGTAAACGATCCATTTTTGAAAGTATGATAACAGGCGATGAAAAATGGATCGTCTACAGCAACGTCGAACGAAAAAGATCGCGGAGCAAGCGCGATGAACCTGCTCAAAGCACTTCAAAAGCAGATATGCACCAAAGGAAGGTTATGCTGTCAGTCTGGTGAGATTTCAAAGGTATTGTGTATTTTGAATTGCTTCCAAGGAGCCAGGCCATTAATTCCGACGTGTACTGTCGTCATCTGGATAAATTAAGTAATGCAATCAAACAGAAGCGTCCAGAATTGGTGAATCGCAAAGGTATTGTGTTTCATCGTGATAACGCAAGACGACATTCAAGTTTGGTCACTCGTCAAATATTTCTGCAGCTTGGATGGGATGTGGTACCGCATCCACCATATTCGCCGGATCTGGCACCATCAGACTACCATTTGTTTCGTTCGTTGCAAAACAACTTGAATGGTAAAATCTTCACTGCTGATGAGGCTACCAAATCGTTCTTGGAACTGTTTTTTGCCGAAAAAAAACCAAAAACCTTTTTGAGCGCGGAATCATGAACTTGCCTGCCAGATGGCAAAAGGTCATCAAACAAAATGGACAATATGGTGTTGACTAAAGTTTCTGTTTCCCTTTCAAAATTCGCCTTTAATTTACATAGCAAAAAAAAAACGCAATTACTTTTTCTCCAACCCAATATAGGAACATTAGAATTTATTGAATTGCCTTTCAGGTTGTTTAGTTTGACTAATTCATTGGTTTTGTTTAGTTCCTCTCAGAATTACTGTGTTGTATAAGAATTCGTTCTTATGTAACACGCAGAACTCCCTTTTTTTAAAATATGGAAAACACTTTTTTCTCTCGTGTCTGAAGGACGTCCATAAATGAGAGATTTTTGCCGTTTTTGAACCGGAACTAATGGAAAAAATCAAAATATCCCAGAATTTTCAAACTGTTAGTAAATGACAAGGCTGAAAAAGAAATAAGTGAACTAATAACTGTTCTTCTTGCAGGATTGATAGGATTTTCGGTTTGCATCCTGGGAGTAGTTTTTGCCAAATGTAATCGCCCTCTGAACGTTTTCCTATTGGTCATGGCCTTAGGGATTACTGGTACTAACTTCACAGCCGTGAATAGCATTGCTACAGATATATCACCCACATTTGCAGGTAAGTCCCTAAAGCTGTTTTGAAGAAAATGTTTCGATATTCCACATTATTTTACCAATACTTACGTCGTAACGCAGATTGGGTAGTGTGATGACTGATACTGTATTAAGAGACATTATTTTAGCTATGTGAGTGTGTGTCAGGTTGCACGTGGCAGAGTCTTACTGACGTGTTTCGCGCATGCAAACGTTTCTCCAACTCAGTCTAGCGCGTGAAAATATTTCTCCAACTCTGAGTCTAGCGCGTGAAGACGTTTATTCAACTCAGAGTCTAGAGCGTGTAAACGTTTCTTCAACTCAGAGTCTAGCGCGTGCAAATGTTTCTCCAACTCAGAATGCAGTGCGTGCAAACGGTTCTCAAACTCAGTCTAGCGCGTGAGGACGTTTCTCCAACTCAGAGTCTAGAGCGTGTAAATGTTTCTCCAACTCAGAGTCTAGCGCGTGCAAACATTTCTCCAACTCAGAGTCTAGCGCGTGCAAACGTTTCTCCAACTCAGTCTAGCGCGTGCAAACGTTTCTCCAACTCAGAATCTAGCGCGTGCAAATGTTTCTTCAACTCAGAGTTAGCGCGTGCAAATGTTTCTCCAACTCAGAGTATAGCGCGTGCAAGCATTTCTTCAACTCAGAGTCTAGCGCGTGTGAATATTTCTCCAACTCAGAATGCAGTGCGTGCAAACGGTTCTCAAACTCAGTCTAGCGCGTGAGGGCGTTTCTCCAACTCAGTTTAGCGCGTGAGGGCGTTTCTCCAACTCAGAGTCTAGAGCGTGTAAATGTTTCTCCAACTCAGAGTATAGCGCGTGCAAACATTTCTCCAACTCAGAGTCTAGCGCGTGCAAACGTTTCTCCAACTCAGTCTAGCGCGTGCAAACGTTTCTCCAACTCAGAATCTAGCGCGTGCAAACGTTTCTTCAACTCAGAATGCAGTGCGTGCAAACGGTTCTAAAACTCTGTCTAGCGCGTGAGGGCGTTTCTCCAACTCAGAGTCTGGAGCGTGTAAATGTTTCTCCAACTCAGAGTCTAGCGTGTGCAAACGTTTCCCCAACTCAGAGTCTAGCGCGTGCAAACGTTTCTCCAACTCAGTCTAGCGCGTACAAACGTTTCTCCAACTCAGAGTCTAGCACGTGCAAATGAACTCAGAGTCTAGCACGTGCAAATGTTTCTTCAACTCAGAGTCTAGCGCGTGCAAATGTTTCTCCAACTCAGAGTATAGCGCGTGCAAACATTTCTTCAACTCAGAGTCTAGCGCGTGCAAATATTTCTCCAACTCAGAATGCAGTGCGTGCAAACGGTTCTCAAACTCAGTCTAGCGCGTGAGGGCATTTCTCCAAGTCAGAGTCTGGAGCGTGTAAATGTTTCTCCAACTCAGAGTATAGCGCGTGCAAGCGTTTCTCCAACTCAGAGTCTAGCGCGTGCAAACATTTCTCCAACGCAGAGTCTAGCACGTGCAAATGTTTCTCCAAGTAGTGTCATGGACAATACTGAGTTTTCACGCGCTAGACTCTTCGTTCATGACACAGTTGGAAAAACGTTTGCACGCGCTTGACGCGTCGCTGATAATGGGGTAAATGAAAGCTTTGCACGAGCTAGATGCGTCGCTGACGCTCAAAGGGTTAAACAGCTACTGCTGCCGGGTGTCGCACCGGGTTAGTAGACTCGAGGGTGAGTCAAAAGTTTGTCCCACTTTGAGCGACACGCAATATTGGGCATCCATTCCTGTGGGAAACAAACGCGCTATCCTCGATTGGGTACCATAATGATATGGAAAACCCGAGGCTGATGATGTGCCGAACCTCTTTGCGTTATCAGGTGAGGAGAGAATGGAGGTCGATAAACGCGCCGTTGGAGTGTTCCGACGTCCTTATTGGGAAACCGGTGTAAACGCAGCAGTGAGAGAAATTTGTGCAGTGTAAGGCGAGTAAACGGTGGACACCAGCACTGCATGAAAATGGTTCATGCGCTTCCATGCTAGAGGCAACAGTCACGAAAACAAGCCGAGGTCAAGGCGTCCAACGACCACCAACACTGACAGCCTGGTGGAAGCTGTGACAGCAAACAGACTGGTGGAAGCTGTCACGCAACAGATTGGTATCTCCCCCAGGTGCCATCGAATGCGAATTGACACTCTAGCAGGCACAACAACATGTCGCTTTCTGTCACAGATTGCCGCCGAATCCATAGGACGATAGGTTTCGGCATCGTGTCGTCACAGGCGATGAAATGTGGATATCCTTACATTATTCTACCACTGGAAATCAGTGTCTTAGGCCACACCAGGAAGCACCCCCAATGGTGCGATTTGAGAGGGTCTTGTGCAATGGAAGACCATGCCAGATGGTCGCCTGTGGACGCAAACCTCTCTGCTGAACAACTGCGACAAGTCCATGATGCTCTGTGACAATGCTTCTCACCGCTCATCAGTATGGAAACCGGCACTGCTGCAAGTGGATAGCGCCCCAAGTACCATCTCCAAAGTGGTCTGCCGAAAACTACTGGAATTGAAAAAGGTTGAGATTCTAACTCATTCCCCGTACAGTTCGGAGCATGTCTCAACTTACGGTTAACTTCTGGAGAAACAGAACCAGTTCATGTCACTGCTACAACACAAAATATCGTTTCTTTATATCGATTTTTTTAAACAAATCGGGATTTCTTCTCTCGTAATAATGATATTGTAAGAAACACAAGTCAGAAAAAATAGAACGCAGAGATCTTGCGCAAGAGGAAGAAGGAAAGGGTGATCATTAGCATTGCGACACCGACGGGTCGACTAGAAGGAAGGGGTTATTGTCTCCACACTCCCCTCACCCTTCTCCTCAAAAAGTCTTTCTCCTATGGAAAAGAGGTTTAGTTTGCCTAAAAAAATATATATATCTCAGTGTTGTGGAAGAGGTAGAGTTACTGAAACGCTGAACCAATGAAAGATTTCCGTCTTTAGCACGATTTAATGATTAAAAGATGAGAAATATATACAATTAAACCCATGAGCACTTTCGAGGCAGCGGCTGCCTCTTCTTTAGATGTAATAAATAGATACACATTTAATCTATGTATAATATAGATCATTGCATTGTGGGAAGCATGGTAAGTTATTAGCCAATAGTAATCTACATGCGCCAAGATGTTGCGTATACTGTTGGCCCAATGGTCTGAAGGAAAACATGGAAATATATTTTAGAAATAAATGGTGTAGGGTGGGGTGAACATTCAATTTTAAGTTTATATTACAGTTTATAATTTACTGTTTTAATAAGGGATTTCCAAACGTGATGTAACTCATAGGGCGCATGTGCATTACTCACCGGAAGCCTCTCTATATATACACTTTCTGCAATTAAAAGGTCACCAGGTTTACTAGGAGTATTAATTATTCTTTCATTACTCCAGTCGGGATTAAGATCATCTAGTATAACAGATTTGGCTAGGGATGTACAATGCATGCCTGTTTTAACATTGTATTTGTGTTCTTTAATTCGTAATGCAATATTGCGTTTTGTAGAACCCACATAATTAGAAGCTGCTTGTCCTGTAGTTGCCTTAACCAGAGGAATATTGTAAATGCCCCACTGTCCCATTTTGCTATTCTGTTCACGATCCTTACGAACTATACTGAAAATATGTTTCGTGTTCGTGAACTAAATTTCAAGCCGTATGGGTTACATAGTTGTGTTAAGGTTCTCGTTAAATGTGGATTATATTGCATAGAGCCAACATATATGGAATTGCAGTTGGAGTTTCTTAACAGGGTATAGTATGTAGGGCATATTTGACCTTGCCAAACACTTGCCTAATCAGATAATTAGGGAACTCATATTGCTCAGCCAAACCAAAAATGTTGTTAACTTCTTGCTGAAATGATTCAGTAGTTGATTAATGTAAGTGAGCTCTTCTAAACAAGTAGAATAATGCTGTCAACTTATGCTGTATAGGGTGTGATGAATAATAAGGTATTAAAACAGGTGTATGACAGGGTTTTCTATATACACAAGTGGTAATGCAATTAAGGCTATAGTCCTTACGAATAAGAATATCCAAGTAAGGTAAGCAGTTATTATGTAAGGTAAGCAATTATTAGAGGTAGAGTTGTTGAAGAACGTAGACAGTGGAATGCGCAAAAAGGTTTTGCTGTTAAATTTGGTGCTCCCCCATGTGCAGTGTCGCGACAATTGAAAAAAAAATGGGAGTTCGTTATGAAAACCTTTGAAGATGTCCTAGACCGGTGGCGCAGTGGTCTAAGCGATGGCCTCTGATCATTCGTTCGAACGGGGTCCGGGTTCGAACCCCGGTGAGAAATGGATGTTGTGTTTGTCTTACGGCACTGGCTCTCTCCCTTCCCTGGAACCAGTGACCCTTATTTAGGGACGGGCGACTGCTTATAGCCCATTGAGTTGCTCGCGGTGGTCGTTAAACCTCCAATCGAAAAAAAAAAGATGTCCTATCTGGCAGGTAAATTTCTAAAACGTGTCATTTTGGGAAAATGGACGACGCTGTTTCAAAGTAGATTGAAATTGTTCATTACAAAAAATTTCCAATTTCAGGTCCTCTTATAAAAGAAAACGCATTAGAGTTTGGGGCAAGTGGATTTCCAACCTAGTTCCGGTTGGTTGGATAAATTTAAGAAGCGACATGGTATAAAGAAAAGATTGTGTCGGGGGAAAGTGGAGACATGGGTGACACCGACTGCAAGCAATGTAAAAACACGGTTTTGAAGAAGATTTTAGAACTGTACCGTTCTGATAACATTTTTAATGCCGACGAAGCAGGACTTTTCTTTTAAATGTTTGCCAAAAAAGACTCTTAAAGACAAGATTGTCATGGAGGTAAAGACTGCCAAGATAGGATAACAATTTTGAGGTTATTAGTGATAAGAAAAAGTAAGCAACCTAGATGCTTCAAAGGCTTGAAAGTCTTTAGAAGTTGACTACCGTTATAATACTGTAAAAAGGCATAGGTGACGCAGAATAACCCCAAAGGTCTTCTAGAAAAGACCGCGCTTGATGCAATACGTTGTGGTCGCTGAAAAAGCTCCTCGCGAAGTATTTAATGGACTTAATAAGTGTGAACACTTTTATGATGAATCATCATTGAAAATATCTGCATTTACAGTACTGCCAAAAAAGAGTGGTCCCACTGTTCTGTGTTGAGATATGGCACACCCCTCATCGAATTTTTGGGAATGCGGAGGCACGGGATGAAGGATATTAGGGCCGCCCCTGTGGCGCAGTGGTCTAAGCGATGGCTTCTGATCATTCGTCCGAAAGAGGTCCGGATTCGAATCACAGTGAGGCATGGATGCTGTGTTTGTCTTACGGCACTGGTTCTCTCCCTTCTCTGGAACCAGTGGCCCTAAATTAAGGACGGGCGACTGCTTATAGCCAATTGAGTTGCACACGGTGGTCGTTAAACCTCCAATCAAAAGAAAGAAGAATATGAGGATTCACAGTCGACCAGCATCAGGTATTTTTCGAATAAATGTACCCGTTCAACTTAAACCAGGCTTCATCCAAAAAGAAAACATTGTTCAATAAGCCCTTGTTGTATCGAGTAAATTTACGAAACCAACGGTAATACAGCAGACGCTTACACGTATCACGTGTCTTCAGTTCTTGGACAACTTTCACTTTGTATGCATGAAGCTGCAATCGTTTAGTCGCTTTTTGTACTGAGCCGTAAGGAAGTTTCACTTGCTGATACGAAGGAAACTTCACCTTAATTAGTGAATTCAGAAGCAGAGCTGAAAAGCGTCTCTTGAAGAGCAAATGTGACCGATCAAAGCTCTCACAGCGCTCAGGGGTCTGCCCTTATGTGGGTGACCACAGCTGGAGACAGCAACAGCTGTTCAAATGCAAATCATGTAGGAGTCTTATGGTTGGGAAACAATAGCCTATGTTGGTGCTGAGGAAAGATCTGACACCTTTGCATAGTGATGGGTACGAAGAGGTCAAAGCTACAAGCTTGTGCAAGAATGGAAAGAATTCTAATCACTCCTTCAGAGTGTGCTACGATGAGGAAACACCTAAACGGCATACAATTTGACCATTCAGCTTTTTTAAGTATCTTCATAATACTTGTATCAATGTGCCTATGTGCCAGCATCATCAGTGTGTGGTAAAATTTGCACATGTGGTAAAATGTGTCCATACATTTCTCCATATGTGTGGTAAAATTTGTCCATACATATGTTTTTCAGCTTATGTATGGACAAACACCTTGCAGAAACTGTAAATACTTTTAATTATCCTTCAGGACATATGATGCATCGCAGAAATTCAGTGAGAGTAAGTACGTGAGACATTAATTAAAAAGTAATAGGTCACCAAACGTTAATAAATAATAGTGCAAACTTCTGCACGCACTGAGGAACAGAATTACCCCAAGTATTGCTTACCTATGTTATTGAATTAGTTCCAAGTGACATCAGAGAGTTTAATATGCATGTTTACCACTTGATAGTTGCTTAATCTGATTTGATCTGACCTTTAAGCGATTAGTACGCCCAGAGAGCTCAGCGAAGGGCATGGATTGTGTTTGGTGCCAGAAAACCATTACCATTTGGTTTTCAGAAGTAGAATTTGTATCCCAGTGGCTCCAGATAACATCATAACATTTTTGGTGTCAGAAGTGGGATTCTTAACCCCAGTGGCTCCAGATAACATCATGACATTTTTGGTGTTAGAAGTGAGATTCCTATCCCAGTTGCCCCAGATTGGGGCTTTGGTAACATTTTGGGGTTTCAGGGGTGGATTCATGTTCCTTTTGGCTCCATAGCAACATTCTTCTGATAATGTAGTTGGAACATGAAAGACACAAGAACTTTTCTATTTCAGATTCTGCTCTCACAGGCTATGGGAATTCGATGTAGGCAGTGGTGTAACTTTGGTTCGTTATTTTTGTAGAGTATAATAGACAAAGCACGTGTTTTAATTTATTAAAAGATAGTTATCAGCTTTAATTATTAGATTGTTTTTTTTTCTTTGACGAAGTGAGAACATTTATCACCCAGATTGTTTATGTCCATTATTTTCCATACTTTTCTGGTTCTTAACAAAAAGTAGAACGCTCCGTCGGTAACAGCATGCACACAGTTACCATGCTAGGTCAGCTACGCAGAATCCCTATACACATCAGTCCAGGCAGTACAAGACGGTGATCGCATTGGTTCCTTGCTCACCGCTCATGGACAACAGAAGAGTGGAAGAGGGTCATTTGGAGTGATGAATCACACTTCTTGCTCAATACAGATACGCTTAAGTAGTAATACAGATACGTTTTCATTCGCAACACTACAGATACGTCTTCTTGTCCACGGATTCGATCAGGAAGACACGTGCTGGATTTTTTTCAGTTTCACTAAAAATCGGGACAAGATTGCACCACTTTCATTGCATTTTGTACTTTGCACGAAAAAACGGTGCAATCAGATGATTTTAGGCAATATGTAGTATTCTTTACTATATAGGTATATACATCGATGAGACGTCGATATACATCATAGACATCGATATACATCGATGAGCCGTTACATTATGACCACCTACCCAATGAGCTGTAGGACCCCCTTTAGCCCACAAAACAGCGGCCACTCTGCGAGGCATCGATTCGACGAGATGGCGATAGGTATCCTGGGGTATCTGGTCCCATAATGTCAACAACAGGTCCTCCAGTTCCCGTACATTTTGCGGTGGTGGTGATTTAGCGCGAACTTGCTTTTCCAAGTCGAATGTTTGATTGGGTTCACGTCAGGTGGATTTCGAAGGCAGGGCATTCACAGAAAGTCACCATCCTGTTCTTCGAACCACTTCTTGAGTATTCTGGCAGTGTGGCATGGCGCATTATTCTGTTGGTAATGGCCATCACCAGCAGGGAACACAGTTGTCATGAATGGGTGAACTTGGTCCACAACGATGTTCAGATACCTGAGAGCCAGTGGCGCATTATCCTGTTGGTAATGGCCATTACCAGCAGGGAACACAGTTGCCATGAATGGGTGAACTTGGTCCACAACGATGTTCAGATACCTGAGAGCCAGTGGCGCATTATCCTGTTGGTAATGGCCATTACCAGCAGGGAACACAGTTGCCATGAATGGGTGAACTCGGTCCATAACGATGTTCAGATACCTGAGAGCCAGTAGCGCATTATCCTGTTGGTAATGGCCATCACCAGCAGGGAACACAGTTGTCATGAATGGGTGAACTTGGTCCACAACGATGTTCAGATATCTGAGAGCCAGTAGCGCATTATCCTGTTGGTAATGGCCATCACCAGCAGGGAACACAGTTGCCATGAATGGGTGAACGTGGTCCACAACGATGTTCAGATACCTGAGAGCCAGTAGGCGCATTATCCTGTTGGTAATGGCCATCACCAGCAGGGAACACAGTTGTCATGAACGGGTGAACTTGGTCCACAACGATGTTCAGATACCTGAGAGCCAGTGGCGCATTATCCTGTTGGTAATGGCCATCAACAGCAGGGAACACAGTTGCCATGAATGGGTGAACTCGGTCCACAACGATGTTCAGATACCTGAGAGCCAGTGGCGCATTATCCTGTTGGTAATTGCCATCACCAGCAGGGAACACAGTTGCCATGAATGGGTGAACTTTGTCCGCAACGGTGTTCAGACACCTGACAGCTGTCAGGGATTGTGCAATTGGGATATTGGGGCCAAAACTGTCCCAAGAAAACATCTCCCGCAGCATAACACAGCAGCCGTCGGCCTGTATCCGCCCAACAGTGCATCTAGCTGCCATAGCCTCCGTTGGTAATCGGCGCATCCGCGCTCGGCCGTCTACGTGATGCACCAGGAATCTGGATTCGTCAGACCAGGAGACTTTCTTCCAGTCATCCGCGTTCCAATCTCGATGATTTTGGGCCTATTTCACCCGTTGTTGGCGATGACGTGCAGTTAGCATGGGGGCCCGGCTGGGTCTTCAGTTACGCAGGTCCATGCTCGGAAGGCTGTGATGAAATGTGTGCTGCAACACATTACCCTGATCACCACTGTTGTAGCCGCGGGTGATTTGTCGCACTGTGGCCCTGCGGTCGCTGTGAACAATACGCGACAGTCTCCGCTTCCCTCTGGCATCAATGAGCTGCGGACAACACAGGGCTGGACGACAGTTCGCCGTTTGGCCATCTGTGCACCACTTTTGATACGTACTCACTACAGCGGCACGTGAACAACTCTCAAGCCGCACCGTTTCTGAGATCACAGTTCCAAGGCGCCGTGCCATCACAATTTGTCCTTTATCAAACTCCGATAAATCGGCATCTTTTCTCATTCTGACTTCGAACTCTCTACTAACCAAAAGCCGATCCTCGGGTGGTATATATACTAAAGAGCAATTGAATTAGAGACAGCTGGCGTTATGCAAATGTCGCGCTGTGGGCTGCCCTGTAAACAGAAACGACACGACGTATGCGGCGATCCGACAATATAAGGAGTGATGCGACGGGAATCAGTAAGAGTCGTACGCAGTATGGGTAAGACGAAGGATCTAAGCGCATTTGATCGTGGGAAAATTGTCGGGGCCCTACGAATGGGTCACTCCATCTCGGAAGTCGTGCAGGCATTGAGATTTTCACGAGCCACTGTGTCACGGATGCACCGTGAGTGCATCGAATCCGGTAAAACCATCCCTACAAGAGCCAACTACCGTGGACAACAGCGTGTGGATGAGCGTGGTCATCGTCGGCTAGCTCGCATTGTAACAGCGGATAGACGGGCCACAGTGCAAGAAACCACTCGGCAATTTAACGCTGGTGCACAAAAACGTGTAAGCAGCCACACCATCCAGAACCATCTCCTCGCTATGGGGTACAGAAGCCATCGTCCCACGAGGGTACCGCTGCTCACCACATATCACAGGGTGCAAAGATTAGCATGGGCGCGTGAACATCGCCACTGCACCCTAGACATGTGGGAAAATGTTGCCTGGACTAATGAGTCGAGATTCACGTTGGTACATGCGGATGGCAGGATACGAGGACGGCGCAAACCACATGAAGCAATGGATCCTTCTTTCCAGGAGGGTACTCTTCAAGCTAGTGGGGATGGCATTCTCGTCTGGGGACTGTTTACGTTGACTAAAATGGGACCCCTGGTACGTGTGACATCGTCCCTCATGGGTCAACGTTACCGGGATATCCTGAGCAACCGTTTGCTCCCGTTTGTGCGTCTTCAACATCCCAGTGGGGACATTATCCTGCAACAAGACAATACAGCTCCCGAATTGTATCCGAATGGTTGGATGAACACTCCACCGACGTGACCTCGCTTCCTTGGCCAGCTAGGTCCCCTGACCTCAATCCCAACGAGCACATCTGGGATGCCATCGAGAGAGATGTTAGAGGCTCTGACCCCTCTCCATAAAATCTTCCTGAACTGTGGGATCTTGTTCAGGGGTCGTGGATCCGAATGGCTTCCCAACGCTTCCGATGTCTTGTCGAGTCCATGCCGAGACGAATCGCCGCCGTCATCAGGGCGAAAGGTGGTGCTACGCGTTACTATGGTACAAAGTTAGACATGATGAATGAAAATATACGATGTCATCGCTCTGTCCACGTTTTTTTATAATCAACGAATAGCAACTGAAAAATTGTACATCCGACACCGCTGGGATTGAACGCCAGATCTCTCGATATCTAGCCGAGTGCGTTCGCTTTACGCTACGGCGCCAACAATTCACAGCACTATGTGTGGTTTATCAGTCAGCATCGGACTACACAAATCCATAATGATGGGCTCAGCAACTCATGTGTCGCCATCTAGTGGCATTCAACAGATCAAGCTGTGTAATTGCAGCTGATTAATCCAAAGGGCGATAGAAATGGTGAATATATTTCAAGTACGTGGAGATAATGTAAATATACGATGTTATCGTTCTTTCCACGTTATTTTATAAACAACAAATAGCAACTGAAAAATTAAACATCTGACACCGCTGGGATCGAACCCCAGATCTCTCGATAACTAGCCGAGTGCGTTCGCTTTACGCTACGGTGCCAACAATTTACAGCGCTATGTGTGGTTACCAAGCCACTTGGTAGGTTGCTTCTTGGCGCTTTGTAACTGCCAAGTCACTTGGTAAGTTGCTTCTTGGCGCTGTGAATAGTTGGCACCATAGCGTAAAGCGAACGCACTCGGCTAGTTATCGAGAGATCTGGGGTTCGATCCCAGCGGTGTGGAATGTACAATTTTTCAGTTGCTATTCGTTGTTTATAAAATAACATGGACAGAGCGATGACATCGTATATTTACACTATCTTCACGTATTTGAAATATATTCACCATGATGAATGAATTCATATATCAGCAACAGAAGAAAGAAGTAAGATGGTAAAATTAATACAAAAATCATGTTAGCTTTGAAATTCTGCTGTGGGAGGATTCACAGGACTGAAGAATTCTCAACAAGGTTTAGGACAGCTAGGTACGAAAGTGTTGTTCTTCCTACTTTGATTAACGGCAGTTGAACCCGACTACTGCAGAAAAGACAGAGCAGTAATTTATGCACAAAAATGTGCTATTTACTTGTTTTTTTACTTCCTGTGTTTTTCTTTACATAGGTACTATATCAGGAATGATGTGTTCCCTAGGATCTTTATCAGGCGTAATGATTCCTACATTGGTTGGTTTGATCACGGAAGATGAGGTAATCATTATATTTATTTCTTAAGATTATTTTTTAGTTAATATACAGCGGTTCGACAGAATGAGGTGACTTTTAATGCAGCTGCTTATGTCGCAATACGCAAAGGTATCCACCACTTTTTGGTTGTAATAGCTTTGTTTAGAACCTGAAGGTCCTGTTTAAGTGCATTTAAAGTGTCTTCTTGCAAAATTTCTTTCAGGGTGACGACTAGACGAGCGACCTAACGGACTTCGAAAGAGGGATGTTGCCTCCGGGACAATAGTCGCCATGGTAGTGGGGGTATCGAGAGCTATTGTTTCTAGTGTCATGACAGCATACAGTGTTCGTGGCAAAACCTCGTCTGCGAAACACAAGAGCGGCCGGGAAACGACCCTGACTGATGGAGACAGGAGAGCATTAAAGAGGGTGGTTGCCCTTAATAAGAAGACCACGGCGCCGAAAATTATTGCGGAGCTCAATCTGTATCTCCAGATCCCAGTATCAACGAAAACATTGCGCAGGGAACTGCATAAACAAGCTATTCATGGCAGAGCTGCTATTGGAAAACATCTGGTGACCCGGGCGAATGCATAACGGCGACGAAAGTAGTGCCAGGATTATACAACGTGGACTGTCGATGCATGGAGGCATTTAATGTGGTCGGATGAATCCACATTCACGCTATTCCTCACAGCAGGATGGGTTTATGTGTGAGGAACAACGTCAGAAGCGTACAACCCACACTGTATGCTCTCAACAGTGCAGCATGGTGGTGGTTCTGTCATGCTCTGGGCAGTTATATCGTGGTTTTCAGCAGGTTCCCTGATCACCTTCAAAGGACACATGTCTGGCAGGGCGTATGAGACTATTTTGGCTGACCTAGTCCATCCAATGGCTCAAGCATTGTCTCCTGCAGGGGATGCCATCTATCAAGATGATAACGCCCCAATTCACAGAGCTCGGAATGTCCAATCATGGTTTGAGAAACATAAGGATGAACTTTCACACCTTCCTTGACCTCCCCAATCACCAGATTTAAACATCATCGAGCCACTGTGGTCTGTGTTGGAAAACAGAGTAAGATCCTGTTATCCTCCTCCTGCATCTCTCAAGGACCTGGAGCAGTTTCTGCATGAAGAATGGTGTAACATTCCACTAACCGCCATCCAGGATTTGTATGCGTCCATTCCAAGGAGGATTCAGGCGGTTTTGAATGACAAAGGCAAAGGTGATCCCACACCCTTTTTGGTACGTGAAACCTTCTTGTCGTAGGTGTTTACATTATTCTGTCCAACCCATATATATCGTTACGACTTTGGGGTACGGTAATGAATTCGATTAGCAGCTTTTGCAAGAGGCGGGAACAGCGTTAATTGCTTGTTGAAAATTAACAGCTAGTGGTTTCCCTCGTTGTGAAAGAAGAAAAGAGATAAGAGTCCCTTTTCTTGGAAGGGAGAAATCTCAAGTGGAACATGCGTCGTTAGTGTGGGGAACGCAATGCGTCCCCCCTCCCTGCTACGCGCGGCGGTTAAATTGGGTGGTCGTTGAAGTACAAGATGTTTGGGAAGAGTGTCACCAGATCGGAAAGTTATGGCGTTTGCTAATCCGAACCTTGGCAGGACAAAGAAGTGTTAGTTAAGTTATGTGTTTTCCGTACTTTTCGGGAAGTGGACATACCACATATTCCGAATGCAGAGGCATGCATTTCTTACCTCTTCATCGCGCCGAATGCTTTTAGGAAACAATCAGACTGACAGGAGAGTTAAATCAGACCACTAACGACAGAGCACGATGTGAACAAGGGAACAAGTGTAGTCTGAAAGAAGCTCGTGAAGGGAACTGGACTCGTGCGAGACCAAGGAGATCCCGCAGCGCGGTATTTTGCGGGGATAGAAAAGATTCGGTCCGAAGATGCCGGCCAGCTATACAAAGAGCGGCCGAGCTGTTGGTGTTACCGCACAAAAATAGAAGGGAGGACGATACCTCTTTTCCTGGTGCTAGATTGCACGTAAGAGAAAGCCAGCAGCATCCCGGAGGTCACACGATGTGATGGAATTGCAGCCCCGAATGACTGAGATGCATGACCGGTGATGTATGTGAATCACCTTCGGACAGACGGACGGATCAGCTGGCTTCTTCCACCACGATATTGGTGCGCATAAATGCGTCCTTGATTTCATGCAGGTGAATGCCGTGCAAGAGAGAAAGTGGGAGATGGGGTTCGACTCCCTCTCCGTTGGTTATAGTGCGCGCTCTGAAATGGTTTTGTAGTTACACCTCAGAGCTAGCTATTTCAGCCTCAGAGCTATCTCGAAAGGGGCGAGTCTATTTGACGCCCCTCCTTCACCACCCTCTGTATATAGACGCCTTTATCATTATCTTCATGCTTTATTTTAAATTCATTAAATGTCTGTTGTCTTGTGCCAGTCCTGAAGTTGCATGAATGATTAATGAGTGTCAGAATTTCTTAGTTTTGATTGGCGAAATTGCGGGCTAAATTCTTTTCACCAATACATAAGATTTCGGCGATAAAAGAGCTCACAAGTAATTATTCGTAATTTTAATGTCTACCTCCGGGCCGTCAAAAAATAAGCTTTAAGAATTTAGATGCCAGGATGTCAGCCAAATTCTTAAAGCTTATTTTTATTCGATAATCTGGTGCCCCGAGGCGTAGCAACAATATATACATATGTATATACAATTACGAATAATTACTTGTGAGCTCTTTTATCGCCGAAATCTTATGTATTGGTGAAAAGAATTTAGCCCGCAATTTCGCCAATCAAAACTAAGAAATTCTCACACTCATTAATCATTCATGCAACTTCAGGACTGGCACAAGACATCAGACATTTAATGAATTTAAAATAAAGCATGAAGATAATGATAAAGGCGTCTATATACAGAGGGTGGTGAAGGAGGGCGTCAAATAGACTCGCCCCTTTCGAGATAGCTCTGAGGCTGAAATAGCTAGCTCTGAGGTGTAACTACAAAACCATTTCAGAGCGCGCACTATAACCAACGGAGAGGGGAGTCGAACCCCATCTCCCACTTTCTCTCTTGCACGGCATTCACCTGCATGAAATCAAGGACGCATTTATACGCACCAATGTCGTGGTGGAAGAAGCCAGCTGATCCGTCCGTCTGTCCGAAGGTGATTCACATACATCACCGGTCATGCATCTCAGTCATTCGGGGCTGTAATTCCATCACATCGTGTGACCTCCGGGATGCTGCTGGCTTTCTCTTACGTGCAATCTAGCACCAGGAAAAGAGGTATCGTCCTCCCTCCTATTTTTTTGCGGTAACACCATGCGTAACATCACAGCCTCTCCTTGACAAATGTCAACCCCGCCTTCTCGTGGTGCATCCTGTTCCCACTAAAGGGGCTCTGACAACCGCCAATAGCGGTATAACTATACCATCGGGATTAGAGGAAATTCTATCCCACACTCACCAACCCGCTTGGCCAGCGTGGTGAGTTATGGCCAAACCCCTCCAAAATGATTCCACAACTTAAATCTTGGCCCTCAGTCTCCGGCAGCTGGAATGTACCTGGCCAAAGCAGCGGCCAGTGCGACATGAAGGCAGAGGGTGCTAAGAATCCCTGGAGGACTGGACTAGGCTGCCATCTGAAGCTGACCTTGGCTACGTACAATGGACGCTCCCTATCTTCTGATTCAAGGCTTCTTGAATTGGAAGAGGAACTACAAAGGATCAAGTGGGACATCGTGGGGCTAAGTGAGGTAAGGAGAAAAGGAGAAGATCTCATCGAACTGAAAAGTGGACATCTCTTCTACTATCGTGGGACAGATACTGGCAGAACTAGTGGTGTTGGATTTATAATAAACAAGAAACTGAAGGATAAAGTTGTAGAAGTTGAAAGTTCCTCTGACAGAGCTGCACGACTTGTTATCCAACTCTCGAAAAGATACCAGGCTCAGATTATTCAAACTTATGCACCCACCACAAGTCATCCTGAAGAAGAAATTGAAGAATTTTATGAGGAAATTCGTCATCTAAATAATAAAGGTAAGCAGCATTTCAAAATAATTATGGGAGATTTCAATGCAAAAATAGGGCAACGGCAACAGAATGAAACTTCAGTAGGTAAATTCGGTCACGGCAACAGAAACCAGCGTGGAAATACTCTAGTTGAGTTTGCAGAGGCAGAAGGGTTTTTCATCTTGAACTCCTTCTTCAAGAAAAAGCCACACAGGAAATGGACTTGGAGACATCCAAATGGGTCAACAAGTGAAATTGATTTTATTATGTGTAACAAAAAATTCGTCATAGAAGACTGCAGTGTGCTAAACAAGTTCAACACAGGTAGTGACCATAGATTGGTGAGATGTAAGATGTACCTCAACACTAAACTTGAACGTGGCAAGCTCATAAGACAAACAAAATCTATTGACATAACCAACCTTAAAAAACACCATAATACCTTCAAGTTGGAACTGAAGAACAGGTTCTCTGCTTTAGAAGGCCTAACATCAGAAGAAGTGGACATCTCTGAAGTTAACAGAAAAGTAACCAAAGCTCTTACGGAAACAGCAACAAAATTAGCTGGGTCTAAGAACAAGTTGCATGTAAATAAATTATCAGGAAAAACCAAAATGTTGATGCAAAAAAGAAGAGAGATGAGGACAACTAAAGAAGATGTGACTTCCAAAGTGGAATATATAGAGCTATGCAAGACAGTAAGAAAAAGTATCACTGAAGACGTAAGAAAATTCAACTGTGAACTAGTGAGGAAAGCTATTGAAAACAACCAAAGCCTAAAGATAGCAAAGGGACATCTCAGTAAGGGAAGAAAACAGATTATGGCACTGAGAAAAGAAGATGGATCTGTAACAAGAAATAGAGGCGAAATTTTGACAAGAGTGAAAGATTTCTACTCCAAATTATATGAAAGGGATGATACATGCACTCCAGACATCATGAAAGATACCAGTACCAGAGTTCTTCCAGTCCTTCCAGCAGAAGTTGCACATGCAATCAAGAACATGAAGCGGGGAAAAGCTCCAGGAGAAGATGGAATTACTATAGACATCATACAAGGAGCAAGTGGAGAAATCGAAACAGTACTCGCACAAATTTTCACTCGATGCCTTAATGAAGGGAAAATTCCTGAGGATTGGAACAACGCTACAATGATCTTGCTACATAAGAAAGGTGACATTGAGGATCTCGGAAACTACAGACCTATCAGCCTCCTATCAGTAGTTTATAAAATCTTCACTAAAGTTCTTTCACACCGCTTGAAGGTAACACTGGACATGGCTCAACCGAGAGAACAAGCTGGATTCAGGAGTGGCTACAGCACAATAGATCATATCCACGTGCTGAGAGAACTAATTGAAAGAGCGAGGGAATATGAACTTCCATTGTGCATGGCTTTTATCGATTATGAAAAAGCCTTTGATTCGGTGAAACCATCAGCAGTTACAATGGCTCTGAAAACCTGCGGTATTGAAGATGCATACATTAATATTATTGATAACATCTATGAAAATGCAAGTGCAAAGATTAGGCTGTTTGAAAATACAACACACGCAAAAATTGGAAAGGGAGTGAGACAAGGTGACACCATATCTCCGAAGCTCTTTAATGCCACATTGGAGGGTGTTTTTCAGTCGCTGAGCTGGGAAAACAAGGGGATAAAGATTAATGGAGATTATCTAACCCACCTTCGTTTTGCTGATGACGTAGTCATTTTTGCAACTACCCCATCAGAGCTGCAGAGTATGATCCAGGAACTTGCTGACAAGAGTAAAGAAGTGGGATTAAAAATGAACTTTCAGAAGACAAAAGTGATGTTCAATGCTTTTACAAGAAATGAAGATTTATCGATTGATGGAGAAAAGCTGGAGATAACAGACACGTACGTTTATCTTGGACAGCAGATATCAAGTGAGGGTCACATTGATGAAGAAATTAATCGGCGTACAAAACTTGCCTGGAGAGCTTTTGGAAGAAACAGCATAATTTTCAAGAGCAATATGCCATTATGTCTTAAAAGAAAAGTGTTTGATCAATGCATCCTTCCAGTGCTTACGTATGGTGCAGAGACGTGGACCTTAACTAAAAGAGACATACAAAGGCTGCAGACAACTCAAAGAGGCATGGAGAGGTGCATACTTGGTGTAACCAGGAGAGATAAGAAGAGGAACTCGTGGATCCGAAAAATGACAAGAGTGTAAGACATCATGGTCAGAGTTAAATCCCTGAAATGGCAATGGGCTGGACATACTGCCAGAAGGACAGATCATCGATGGACAGCCGAAATTTTAGATTGGATTCCAAGGGACAGGAAAAGACCCAGAAGAAGACCACATGGGAGATGGGTGGATGAAATTCGAAAGTTTGCAGGGGTGACATGGAGGAGATTGGCACAAGACAGACCGTTGTGGAGGAAACTTGGGGAGACCTTCGTCCAGCAGTGGATTGATAATGGTTGACAATGATGATGATGATGATGATGATACAGGGTTCAAAGAGAAGTCCTTATTCAGGGCAATAACTGTAGAAGGAAGGGTCCGAGTGGTACACAAGATTGGTCTATGTATAGAAAAGGGACGATGGCGGATCGAATGAATGCAATTGGAGCGCCCCTAGCGGCAAAGGTAAGAAGTTAGGAAACCTAACTCCCGAACAACGCGAGATAGAAACAAAATTCCAATTACAAAGTTGTAGCGCATCGTCAAATGAGTAGAAAACGACATATGGTGCGCACGAATTATGCACATGGACGGGTCAAAATGCTGATAAAGTGCGCGCGGTCGCTGGATGGTTAGGCAATGCAAAATACCGGCCCACGATAAAGAACGATTCAAATGCATATGTAAATATTGATAGTGACGTAGAAGCCGGTCGGTGAGATAAAATACCGATGTTGGGGATTTGAACGTCAGTCATCGTACACGTCGCAAACACTAATGGAGGGCTACTCGTACTGTGAAATGGTAGTGCTTTATGACGAATGTCATCGCAAAGTCCACGAAGCTTCAAGGCGGTATTCCGTGCGTTTTCCGACTGGTCCACATCCAACTGCAGCGACTATTAACAACTGTGTTCGCCGCCTCCGAGAGACCGGAAGCATACGGGCACGTCCGCGATCGGGCAGACCTACGGGTTCGGGTGTTACAGTGCATCCTGGGGCTCTCCTGGGATATGTCCTTGCCAATTCCAACATTAGTACAACAGCAGTCGCCGAAGCATGCGGAGTAACAGCTCAACACGTTCGGCGAATCCTGCATGGGCACGGAACTCACCCGTACCACGTTCAGCTAGTGCAAGGTTTAATGGATGGATACCAGGGAAGGTGTTTCGATTTCTGCAACTTTGTACATAACACGTTGGAGGTTAATCCGACGTTTTATGTCTCGTGTAATTATTTTTGTGTCTGTTTCACCCGCTTTACCGATTCCGAATTAATAGCATTTTGACCCGTCCGTGTACATAATTCGTGCGCACCAGATTTCGTTTCCTACTAATTAGACGGTGCGCTACAACTTTGTAATTGGAATTTCGTTTCTACCTCGCGTTGTTCGCGAGTTGGGCTTCTTAACTTTTTACCCTTGCCACTAGGGGCGCTCCAATCGCTTATATTCGATCGGCCATCTTCCCTTTCCTATACATAGACCTAATTTGTGTACCACTCGGACCCTTCCGCAGTTATTGCCCTGAATAAGGACTTTCCTTTGAATCTTCTCTCTCTATGTATTGGCAATCTCAGCGGTCCGCTCTCCCTCTAGCGGCAAAAAGAAGTATAACGAAGTAAATTTCTCCGTCATTTTTGGTCTACGCCGGGATTCGAACCCGAGGCCGCTTATTTCGGAACAAGTCGCTCTACCAACTGAGCTACGCAGACATTTATTCTGATTCCTATCTGCCTTTATGTCGTGTGCGTCCTGCTGGCAGGTACGTCACATCCCCCCCCCGAAAGAGGGCCGGGGGCATGGCCCACGGGTCAGCCGTGACCATGAATCGTTGCAGGCAGCCATCCATTGTAGAACGTGCACTTGAGAACTCCCAGTCAATCTGCTGTGTGGAATGCAACATCACACATTTTTTTATTTTTCGAAGCGCTGGAGAAGGAATTCTCTGATTTTTCCTGTCTCGCGGTGTGGAAAGAACATCACACCAATGCGAGATTTCGAACGGCCGGGTCATCCGGATAGTTCGAGCGCCATTATAACGAAGTAAATTTCTCCGTCATTTTTGGTCTACGCCGGGATTCGAACCCGCGGCCGCTTATTCCGGAACAAGTCGCTCTACCAACTGAGCTACGCAGACATTTATTCTGATTCCCATCTGCCTTTATGTCGTGTGCGTCCTGCTGGCAGGTACGTCACAGAAGAATTACTGTAGTACGGGTAACGTTTTTGGCTCAATGCTTGGCTGTTGGTAGATCGCTCATTACGTTCAGTTGTCGTAGTTTGGTGTATTTTTGCATTCATTCTGGAATTAGAGAGTTGTATAATGGAGAATTCCGTGAAGAAGAACAAATCATATTGTTGTGTCCCGCAATGTCGTTCCCAAGGTTTCGGCTATGTTTTTCACAAATTAGTATAAACATTTGTGCCTTGCGTTTGAAATCCTTCCAGTGAAATGCTACTAACCTAGTAACGTCTTTGAATGAATAATAAACAAGGCAGCATGTTTTTATTGCATCATCATCATCATCATTGTCAACCATTATCAATCCACTGCTGGACGAAGGTCTCCCCAAGTTTCCTCCACAACGGTCTGTCTTGTGCCAGTCTCCTCCATGTCACCCCTGCATACTTTCGAATTTCATCCACCCATCTCCCATGTGGTCTTCTTCTGGGTCTTTTCCTGTCCCTTGGAATCCAATCTAAAATTTCGGCTGTCCATCGATGATCTGTCCTTCTGGCAGTATGTCCAGCCCATTGCCATTTCAGGGATTTAACTCTGACCATGATGTCTTCCACTCTCGTCATTTTTCGGATCCACGAGTTCCTCTTCTTATCTCTCCTGGTTACACCAAGCATGCACCTCTCCATGCCTCTTTGAGTTGTCTGCAGCCTTTGTATGTCTCTTTTAGTTAAGGTCCACGTCTCTGCACCATACGTAAGCACTGGAAGGATGCATTGATCAAACACTTTTCTTTTAAGACATAATGGCATATTGCTCTTGAAAATTATGCTGTTTCTTCCAAAAGCTCTCCAGGCAAGTTTTGTACGCCGATTAATTTCTTCATCAATGTGACCCTCACTTGATATCTGCTGTCCAAGATAAACGTATGTGTCTGTTATCTCCAGCTTTTCTCCATCAATCGATAAATCTTCATTTCTTGTAAAAGCATTGAACATCACTTTTGTCTTCTGAAAGTTCATTTTTAATCCCACTTCTTTACTCTTGTCAGCAAGTTCCTGGATCATACTCTGCAGCTCTGATGGGGTAGTTGCAAAAATGACTACGTCATCAGCAAAACGAAGGTGGGTTAGATAATCTCCATTAATCTTTATCCCCTTGTTTTCCCAGCTCAGCGACTGAAAAACACCCTCCAATGTGGCATTAAAGAGCTTCGGAGATATGGTGTCACCTTGTCTCACTCCCTTTCCAATTTTTACGTGTGTTGTATTTTCAAACAGCCTAATCTTTGCACTTGCATTTTCATAGATGTTATTAATAATATTAATGTATGCATCTTCAATACCGCAGGTTTTCAGAGCCATTGTAACTGCTGATGGTTTCACCGAATCAAAGGCTTTTTCATAATCGATAAAAGCCATGCACAATGGAAGTTCATATTCCCTCGCTCTTTCAATTAGTTCTCTCAGCACGTGGATATGATCTATTGTGCTGTAGCCACTCCTGAATCCAGCTTGTTCTCTCGGTTGAGCCATGTCCAGTGTTACCTTCAAGCGGTGTGAAAGAACTTTAGTGAAGATTTTATAAACTACTGATAGGAGGCTGATAGGTCTGTAGTTTCCGAGATCCTCAATGTCACCTTTCTTATGTAGCAGGATCATTGTAGCGGTGTTCCAATCCTCAGGAATCTTTCCTTCATTAAGGCATCGAGTGAAAATTTGGGCGAGTACTGTTTCGATTTCTCCACTTGCTTCTTGTATGATGTCTACAGTAATTCCATCTTCTCCTGGAGCTTTTCCTCGCTTCATGTTCTTGATTGCATGTGCAACTTCTGCTGGAAGGACTGGAGGAACTCTGGTACTGGTATCTTTCATGATGTCTGGAGTGCATATATCATCCCTTTCATATAATTTGGAGTAGAAATCTTTCACTCTTGTCAAAATTTCGCCTCTATTTCTTGTTACAGAACCATCTTCTTTTCTCAGTGCCATAATCTGTTTTCTTCCCTTACTGAGATGTCCCTTTGCTATCTTTAGGCTTTGGTTGTTTTCAATTGCTTTATTCACTAGTTCACAGTTGAATTTTCTTACGTCTTCAGTGATACTTTTTCTTACTGTCTTGCATAGCTCTATATATTCCACTTTGGAAGTCACATCTTCTTTAGTTGTCCTCATCTCTCTTCTTTTTTGCATCAACATTTTGGTTTTTCCTGATAATTTGTTCACATGCAACTTGTTCTTAGACCCAGCTAATTTTGTTGCTGTTTCCATAAGAGTTTTGGTTACTTTTCTGTTAACTTCAGAGATATCCACTTCTTCCGATGTTAGGCCTTCTAAAGCAGAGAACCTGTTCTTCAGTTCTAACTTGAAGGTATTATGGTGTTTTTTAAGGTTGGTTATGTCAATAGATTTTGTTTGTCTTATGAGCTTGCCACGTTCAAGTTTAGTGTTGAGGTGCATCTTACATCTCACCAATCTATGGTCACTACCTGTGTTGAACTTGTTTAGCACACTGCAGTCTTCTATGACGAATTTTTTGTTACACATAATAAAATCAATTTCACTTGTCGTCCCATTTGGATGTCTCCATGTCCATTTCCTGTGTGGCTTTTTCTTGAAGAAGGAGTTCAAGATGAAAAACCCTTCTGCCTCTGCAAACTCAACGAGAGTATTTCCACGCTGGTTTCTGTTGCCATGACCGAATTTACCTACTGAAGTTTCATTCTGTTGCCGTTGCCCTATTTTTGCATTGAAATCTCCCATAATTATTTTCAAGTGCTGCTTACCTTTATTATTTAGATGACAAATTTCCTCATAAAATTCTTCAATTTCTTCTTCAGGATGACTTGTGGTGGGTGCATAAGTTTGAATAATCTGAGCCTGGTATCTTTTCGAGAGTTGGATAACAAGTCGTGCAGCTCTGTCAGAGGAACTTTCAACTTCTACAACTTTATCCTTCAGTTTCTTGTTTATTATAAATCCAACACCACTAGTTCTGCCAGTATCTGTCCCACGATAGTAGAAGAGATGACCACTTTTCAGTTCAATGAGATCTTCTCCTTTTCTCCTTACCTCACTTAGCCCGACGATGTCCCACTTGATCCTTTGTAGTTCCTCTTCCAATTCAAGAAGCCTTGAATCAGAAGATAGGGAGCGTCCATTATACGTAGCCAAGGTCAGCTTTAGATGGCAGCCTAGTCCGGTCCTCCGGGGATTCTTAGCACCCTCTGCCTTCATGTCGCACTGGCAGCTGCCTTGGCCAGGTACATTCCAGCTGCCGGAGACTGAGGGCCAAGATTTAAGTTGTGGAATCATTTTGGAGGGGTTTGGCCATAACTCACCACGCTGGCCAAGCGGGTTGGTGAGTGTGGGATAGAATTTCCTCTAATCCCGATGGTATAGTTATACCGCTATGGGCGGTCGTCAGAGCCCCTTTAGTGGGAACAGGATGCACCACGAGAAGGCGGGGTTGACATTTGTCAAGGAGAGGCTGTGATGTTACGCATCACCTGACCTTACATCCCTCACCATAGTAGTAATTAAAAAATCCGCATTTCTACATAATCTTGAAAACAAATAATTGCTGTTATCCATATATATTTAAACTTCATTATGGAACAAGATTTGCAATGTTCTGTCAACAGTCATCGGTTCAAAAACGCGGAACCCAATGATGATCAACAATTACCAATTCACAAACACTTTTAGGAACAGAATGTTCAAAAATTACAAATGTTATTGTTGACAATATCGAAAATGGGTCCTGTGAAACGAAATGTCAGCTTTTAATAGTAATCCGGATTAGAACGTTCACCCCTGTCGGTATTACTATATCACTTGCCTGAAAATGTAAAAATAAAAATTACCTGTTACAGTAAAGCATTACTGCTACACAGTGCTTACACGTTCCACTTCTGCCCGCTTTACAAGAGCACTCAAATGACTTTATAGAAATTTCACTGTTACTTGTATCTAAAACACCGTTGATGGAGTGAGGCGACGACGTTATTGCCGTGAACTGAATGCAGTGCGAAACTATGAGAATTTCTCTTCTATCTTCCTTCTTAATTCCACAAGAAATTATATGGCCTACATTAACAATCACTTCCCCTTCTTTAATGCATCTTGAATTTTTGGAAGCGTCCACAAATTTCATTATTTCAAGGATTGAAAGCGACAAACCAGCCATTCTAACATTCGACTTTATGGAAACACGTGCGACGTTACCCGTACTAGAGAAGTTTGTTTACGTTTGCGCAGCGCCCCCTATAGTTCGTTGAGGTTCCCAATATATAATAAACTCATGCCTTCCGACCCGTGTGTTACACCGGAATTTTTTTGTTTTTAAAGTCTCATTAATTAATTGTCGTACCTCGTAGAGTGTGGTTCAGTTTACCAAATACACCTCCTGACAGAGAAAACGCCACACCACGCAGACGTAAACGCAGCGCCATGCAAATTGCACGAACGGCGCGCGGGATATAAGCGGGCAACCAGCCCGTGATGCCGTCAGTCGAGACGTCTTCATGGCCGCGAGAAGTGAGTGGTTCTGCTGTAACCGTGTCTGGAGAGAGAACAAGGGGGTCCCAATGCCGTTAAGACGCCGTCGTACGCGATTTCGCCAAACGGATGAGTTCACGAGAGGTGTCACCGTAGGCCTTCGTGCCGTCGGATGGTCCTTGCGTCGTATTGCGGAAGAAACGCAACGTGATGCCACATCCGTCGGTCGCATTTGGAGACGGTGGTCCCAGGAAGGATCTGTGTAACGTCGTAGGGGGACCGCAGCACGGAGATGGACGTCCGAGTACCCCAATCGTCGCATATGACGTCATGCCGTAGCGGACGCACAAGCCACAACGGGCGACATTTTGCGGAGTGTACCGGGAAGGCTTGGATGATGCGATATCGACGTGAACAGTGTCGCGCCGATTGGCTGAGTCTTGTTTGCTGTTCAGCCGTCCGTTGCCAAGGTTACCCTTAACACCGAGCCATCGTCGTCACCGCTTGGCATGGTGTCGCTCCAGAGCTGCGTGGAAGAGTGTGGTGTTCACCGACGAATCGCGGTTCTGTCTCACCACGGATGATCGCCGTGTGCGAGTCTGGAGGCCACGTGGCGGCCAACGGGCTGATTCCTCCGCCATTGTGGAGCTCCTGGCAACGTGGACTCATGGTGTGGAGTGCTATCAGGACCAACAGCCGCTCACCGCTGGTACGCATTACGGGCACATTGACGGCACGCTGCTACGTTGCCAAGCAACGGCCCATGGCACTAAGGTGTCTGCAGGGCATCCCAAAAGCCGTTTTTGAATAGGATAACGCCCGTCCGCATCGCGCTCGGAGCAGCCTGAAGGTTTTACACGGCGTGCGGTTGCTCCGGTGGCCAGTACGATCCCCCGATCTCTCGCCCATCGAGTATCTGTGAGACACGACTGGACGTCGGTTAAGTATTCTCCCATCGCCGCAAAATGAAGATGAACTGTGGACTCGGGTCAACACTACATGGTCCACAATACCCCAGGACTCCATTCGGATTCTCATTTTCCCGATGCTACGTTGGATTCAACACTGTATCGGTCAAAATAGGGGCGACAATCCTTATTGATCATCCGTTATATGGAGCCTAGTCTGTATGCGACAATTAAATCATTATTTTCAGGACCTATTTGGCTATCTGTATGTGCAGTTTGGTCTGTTTTCGAGCATTGCTTCCTGCATTTTCTCTGTCAGGCGGTGTCTCCAGTTCCCAATTGAAAATAAAATAAAACAGACTTATCTTTTTTAATAAAGCTTGTTGGGATATGCTTGCTCTTTCTTTCTGTTCCCTGCCATTTTGTTATTTAGGAATGTTATTCACTAAATATCTCACAAAGAGCTGGAAGTTAGACTGAAGAACGAGGTTTCGTATTCGGAACATACATAGGTTGTCGTAAATGAGCCGCTACAACCACATATTCTCTCGGAGGAAGCGGAAGGTAAGCATAAACCAAACCCAATAGCAGCACAACTGCGGTTGAGCTTTGAAGCCATTCCACCTCCTTACTGTTCCTTAAAGCCAGTGATGTTTTCTTTGGCCATCTGGGGTGGACCATCAAACCGACTCAAACAATACGGCCGCTATACGAGATTCGTTGGGATGAGGGAAATGAACTCCTACGTGAGCTACAAGATCTCATTTAAGACAATTAAAGATTGAACATGCACACCAGAGTTAATGGGAAACCATTCCGTTTGAAAACCAAATTCTAACAACCTTACGGACACCAAGGACCATCCACCATTTACCATCTCCTAAAGGGTGCACCATGTTAACAGAAAACCGTACCATCTGCAAACAAAATTCTAAAAACCTGACAGACCCCAAGGATCACACACCATTTACAATCTCAAGAAGGATGTATTCTGGTTAACAGAAAACCATACAGAGAAATAGAAAAAAGTGTTTCATGTTTTTACACTCATAGCGTTTTCGTCATCTTTCTACACTGGTGTGCAAAAATTAAGGACGAAGAGGAGAAATTAGCATAACAGCGGAACGACCAGGAAGAACGGACCAAAAGACCACTCAGGAGATAGACTAGGGTCCGGTACGGCAGGGCATGCGCATATATGTAGCATGACGTAGGTGTGTGTGTGTGGGGGGGGGGAGTGTCGGAAAGGTATAAAGCACACGGGCGGTGTACACTCAGCAATTTGGTGAAAGCTATTACACGGTGTACATCGGTTTGAACGACGTCGAGTTGCTGCCACCGTGTGATATGGACAACAGGCAGTCCAGTAGACGACATCTGGATGAGATGACTTTACCCGAGGTTGCTTCATTGGGAAGTTGGAAGAAGGTCGAAGTGTGACTAGTGTGGCCGAGGAGTTCGGGATCGCTCACAGCATCGTTTCACGAGCTTGGAGAGCATTTCAAACGACAGGAACAGGTGTCCGAGAGTTTAGCAGTGGTCGTCCACGAGCAACCACGGCGCCGGACGACCGGTACATTGCCCTACAGGGGAGAAAAAGATAGACAGCAGGAGAAATCGCAAGGCACATGCAACAGACAACTGGACGTCTGTTATCACGTTTTACCGTGGCCAGGAGGCTGCACAAAGGTGGTCTATTTGCACGACGACCAGTACGGTGTGTGCCATTAACGCCTGCTTATCGGAGAAGGCGGTTTCTGTGGTGCCAGGAACACAAGAACTGGACACATCAGCAATGGGGTCGAGTTCTCTTTACGGATGAGAGCCGATTTAGTCTGACGAGCGATTCTGGACTATACACATCTGGAGAGAGCAGGAAACACGGAATCACACCTCCAACATCATCGAAAGGGACCGGTTTCGAGGTGCCGTAGTTCTCATTTGGGGAGGTATCATGCTTGGTAGCCGTACTGACCTCCACATCTTCCATGGAGGTTCAGTCCCTGGTGTCCGGTATTGTACCGAGGTTCTCCTGCCTCACGTGCGTCTGTTTAGAGGTGCTGTGGGTCTTGAGTTTCTCTTCATGGACGACAACGCTACACCTCATTGTACAGTGGCTGTCGCAGAGCTGTTGGGGAGTAAAGACATTCAACGCATGGATTGGCCCGCAAGGTCCCCGGACCTAAATCTAATCGAAAACGTGTGGGACCTTTTAGGAAGACGCTTGGCAGCACGTCACCAGCCGCCAGCAACGATTCCGCAGCTGCAATTGGCGCTACAAGAGGAAAGGGACGCGATGCCTCAACGGATCCTTGACAACCTCGTCCACAGCATGGACAGACGTTGTAAATCCTGCAACGCAGTCAGGCGTGATCATATCCTCTACTAAAGACTGGATTTTTCTTGGCAGCCGGCTGTCACATGGACGTTTCTGTCTTCTGTATCCTTTGGATTCCATATCCTCTACTAAAGACTATATTCCATATCCTCTACTAAAGACTGGATTTTTCTTGGCAGCCGGCTGTCACATGGACGTTTCTGCCTTTGTGTCCTTTGGATTCCTTGTTTGGACGGTTTTGCTCACTTGTCCCATATTCTTACATCTTGGGGATCTTATGGTATGATTTGAGTCGACGTGGAGCACTTCTGCACGACGTTACATTCGAAAAACCGTCTAGCCCTTAATTTTTGCACGCCAGTGTATGTGCTAATCTAAATAATCTAAAAGGGCTGAAACCAAATGGCAAGGAAATGGCTTACGCCATGCGTTTTCAGGTAACACTGTAATGATACCTTAATAATCAGTAACGCGCTTGTAGTAAGGCGAGAACATTTTTCCCATTCCTAATGTCTTGGGGGGGGTCTCAAGCACAGTATTAAGTTTACTAGCATTCTCAATATTTGACATCACCCCATGGTCAAATCTGTAGTGAATTACTGAATTAACGCAAAGGTATAGCATTTTTACATTTTTAATCAGTTGTATGCGCAGATTTCTTGGAATCTGCATTTGCGATAAAAGAGCATAAGAAAATGTTTGTACTGTATTTAAAATTTTTTTATATATATATAATGAAACCAAATTTAAGTTAATAACCCGTTTTCAACCAGGTCTTTTGGAAGTAAGTAAATGCAAAATTTTGCTGGTCCTTGATAAAGCCAAGGCTCGGTATTTTCGACACTTTCTGAATCCCTGTTTGCTGTTTTTTTCTCCCTACTTGTTGGTTTTGGAGTTTTATGTATTTTGTTGTTGTAGTTTCTGCTTTGTAAGTTATATATATATACATGAACCATTATCAATCCACTGCTGTATGAAGGTCTCCCCAAATTTCTTCCACAATTGTCTGTCTTGGGCCTATCTCCTCCATGTCACTCCACGTAAGTTCGAATTTCAGCCATCCATCTCCCATGGAGTCTTCTTCTGGTTCGTTTCCTATCCCTCGGAATCCAGCTTAAAATTTCGGTTGTCCATCGACGGTCCGTTCTTCTGGCAACATGTCCAGCCCATTGCCATTTCACCCTGGTCATGATGTCGTCCACTCCTGTCATTTTCCTTATCCAGGAGTTCCTCTTCTTATCTTTCCTGGTTACACCAAGCATGTATCTCCCCATGCTGCTTTGAGTTGTCTGCAGACTTTGCACGTCTTTTTTAGTTGAGGTCCATGTCTCTGCTCCATACGTAAGCACCGGAAGGATGCATTGATTAAACTATTTTGTTTTAAGACACAATGACATACAGCTCTTAAAAATTATGCTGTTTCTTCCGAAAAGCTCTCCATCCAAGCTTTATACGCCGATTAATTTCTTCATCAATGCGGCCCTCACTGATATCTAATCACATTATTGTGACCACGTCCTACTGCTGACGTCAACAGCGCGTTGCAAATGAAAGAAGGCACGTGTCGTGAGCTGGCTTCGAGGGTACATAAGGTGTGCTGTAGGCGATCTGAAAACATAGAGCTGCGGATGGCTTAGTGGTTAGCGAGTCAGACTATCGATGCAAGGTCCTCGGGTTCGAACCTGGGCTGATCTTTCAGATATGGTGTAATTTACTAACAATCGCTCAATATCCGCCGTGCATCGGACGAGCACGTTAAGTGACGGCCTTCAGGCTGGACCCACTGGTTAAATGGGTATCCTTTCCTATGCCCCCCCCCCTCCTGAAATTCTCTCACCCCTCTGTGTGCAACATCGTACTTGTACGGTGGCGCCATCTACTGTACTCTAATCTCACTACAAAATGTTATGTCAAAGTCTCATTCCTTCCGTTTCTGTGTCCTGCCCAAAAGGCGATCTCGCTGCAGGTGGCTGGCACCTAAACTCTACTCACTGTGGACGGAAGTCCTACAAGAAAATGACAAGTACTTGGTGTGTCTAAAAACATATCACGCGTTCCGGTCATGGATAAAAGGAGCGATTAATCAGATTTTTCTGAAACAGCGCAGTTTGTGAATTAAGCCCCTCAGAACCATAGCGGGCCATCGCACTTTTTTTTTTTTAATTTCCACCTTGGACCTAAATTTAGTAGTTCACACTTTGTGTAAGTTTATTAGATTTTGGGAAATATTGATAGAAATACCACAATTAAAGTTTTCACTTAGTTTTGAGTACAATTATGTAATACAACTGTAGCTTTAGTTCACAATATCTCAGTTTGTATGTTTTGTGGGATGGCCCACTCTAGTTCTAAGGGTTCGCATGTTGATGTAGTTAAAGAGTATCGTGATTGGAGATATGGCACCATTGCGAATAAGCTACGTAGAAACTGCGGAGCACCACGTGCCATTGATGTGAGAGGTGAACGTCGGCTGCGAAGGTGCGTTAAGGCCGATCGACACGCTACAGTGGAGCAACTCACCGGCCGAATGAACCAGGGGGGGGCTACCGGAAGCGTGTCTAAAATGACAGTTCAGCGAATCCTGCTGCGTATGGGGCTCCAATGCAGAGGGATGGCCACTGCACCTGTGCTAACGAAGGTGCATCGGCAGAAAAGGCTTGCATTTGCAGAATTAGACTCAGCGAACATAAAAGAGACACAAGAGACGCATGATATCAAAAAAATTAGCTTCCTTACTACACGCATTAAAATATACTGCCATTCGCGAAACCTTATACACTGAGTGGCCACTTTATTATGACCACCCACTCCGTACTTCGTTGGGCCACCTTTTGATTTTAATACTGCTTCGATTCTTCGTGGCATGGACTCCACGAGATGTTGATAGGTGGTTTGTGGAATCTGAGACCATGCTTGATGAATAGCACTTTCCAGGAGTGTGAGGTTGCAGGGTTGTTGATCCAACGGTCTGATGGCTCGTTCAACTTCATCCCAAATGGGGTTGAGATCTGGAGATTGAGGGGGACACCTAAGCAAAGTAAACTCACCGGCATGTTCCTGAAACCAATCCTGTACAATACGAGGACTATGGCAGGATGCATTATCTTGTTGAAAGTAGCCATCGCCATTGGGATAAACCATCCACATGACAGGATGCACTTGGTCCGCAACGATGTTTAGATATGATGTGCCAGTCAGACGTTGATCAACACGAATTAAAGGGCCCAAAGCATGCCAGAAAAACATTCCTCAAACCATAACGTTGCCTCCACCAGCTTCAAGGATTATAGCAATGCATTTGGGGTCCATGCTTTCGTGCTGTTTCCGCCAAATTCTCATTCGGCCATTGGCATGATGCAACTGAAAACGTTATTCATCGGACCACATAATTTGTTTCCAATTATCGACTGTCCAATCCTTGTGCTCCTGTGCGAACTGGAGACGTTTTCTCTTGTTAACTGCAGACAGCAAAGGTGTCCGAACAGGTCTTCAGCTGCCATATCCCATCCGATGTAGTGTACGGCGAACAGTGCGTGCAGAGATCATTTGAGGGATCCTTGATTAATATGGTCTGTAATTTGCTGCACTGTTGCCCTTCTGTTGTCTGTTACCAGTCTGGACACTCTCCGTTCCGCCCGTGCAGTTACTAGTCGATGACGACCACACGTTGCACGCAGAGACCCAGTTTGTTGGCTGACAGTCCAGTCTTTAAACACTTTAACAAGAGCTGCTCTGGAACATTTCACGAATGCGGCGGTTTCGGTGATATTCGCTCCATTGCTCCGAGCTCCTACAATCATCCCACATTGAAAGTCCGTCAAATCCCATTTTTTACCCATCTCGTCACCCAAAAATCACTTCTGCTACTGTCGCAAGCACTAAGCTTTCCCTTTTTATACTAGCCTCGCCCTCTGGCGGCAACAGCGTGCAGCCATAGCTCATTTGCTTAAAACTGTCAGGTGGTCATAATAAAGTGGCCACTCAGTGTATATCATTACCAACAGTGAGGCTTGCAATGATAGCGTCTCTTTAGAATTGCCAAGAGTTTGGAACCAGTTCGTCAAATAATGCTGCGTTTTCTCCTATGGAACCGCCGCGTGCCCAACTAACATGACGTCTCATTTCTGCGAATGAATAATTGCATTAGCATCTGTTCATTTATTGTCCAGTGAAGCCACCGCGTTCAAATTGTTGAAGTGTTCTATTATCCAGTTTGCTGTCTACCTTCCTTGAGAAAGTCATCTGGGTGATGAAAGTTTGGAAACTTTTATTTTCTATTCTACGCCAAGAAATTCGGATCATTAGTATAGTTATACCATTTTGAGTTCTGTTTATTAATGATATCTAGTTCTCTAACTAATTTTACTATTTATTAATATGCTCATATATGTATATCTTTCTAGCAAACCATACGGGAGTGGCATATAGTGTTTTATATCTCAATTGGTTTATCCATCGTTTCCGTAATTATTTTTATGTTCTGTGGGTCCGGTGAAATACAGCCTTGGGACAATGACAGCGCACCCCCAATAAGTGGATAATAGAGAACAAAGAATGGGGAATCTTATTGAAGGCGCAAGACCGCTTCATGGTGACAAAATGTGATACAGCTTTGCTTATATTGTAGAAAAGCATTTTGTTACACTGAATAAAAAACGATTTTCGTTATTTTTAAAAAACAAATAAAAAATGGTTTTGTTTGCATGTGCCACTTAAATATTTCATATTCCTTCCCATGATTTATTGAAATGAAAAATATGGTAATGTGTTCTCTTGGCGTCCCTGACTTCTCTGCACATTGAGTGTCATTACTAAAGAAAACTGCCTTCTGAAAGCATGAAAAGGTACGAGCCTTTAAGAGCTCGAGCAACATGCGTCATTTACTTTCCCCTTATTAGTACACTTTTGCTTTATAAAAGAAATGAAATGTAATAATTGCACGCACATTAACTTCATCTGACACCAAGTTCCTTAATTTATGAATGTGTCGTTGTTGGGCACCTTGTACTTCCGTTTGTAAAGTACACTGGTGTGCAAAAATTAAGGACGAAGAGAAGAAATTAGCATAACAGTTGAACGAGCAGGCAGTGCGGAACGAAAGAACACTCAGGAGATAGACTAGGGTCCGGTGCGATAGGGCATGCGCATATATGCAGCATGACGTAGAGGGGGGGGTCGGAAGGGTATAAAGCACACGGGCGGTGTACGCTCAGCAATTCAGTGACAGCTATTGCATGGTGTACATCGGTTTGAACGACGTCGAGTTGCTGCCACCGTGTGATATGTCCAACAGGCAAACCAGTAGACGACATCTGGATGACTTTACCCGAGGTCGCGTCATTGGGAAGTTGGAAGAAGGTCGAAGTGTGACTAGTGTGGCCGAGGAGTTCGGGATCACTCACAGCAACGTTTCACGAGCTTGGGGAGCATTTCAAACGACAGGAACAGCTGTCCGAGAGTTAAGCAGTGCTCGTCCACGAGCAACCACGGCTGCGGAAGACCGGTATATTGTTCTACTGGCGAGAAGAGACAGACGGCAGACAGCGGGAGAAATCGCAAGGTACATGCAACAGACAACTGGACGTCCGTTATTGCGTTTTACCGTGACCAGGAGGCTGCATAAATGTGGTCTATTTGCACGACGACCAGTACGGTGTGTGCCATTAACGCCTGGTCATCGGAGACGGCCATTTCCGTGGTGCCAGGAACCCAAGAACTGGACACATAAGCAATGGGTTCGAGTTCTCTTTACGGATGAAAGCCGATTTAGTCTGACGAGCGATTCTGGACGTATACACATCTAGAGAGAGCAGGAAACACGCAATCACACCTCCAACATCATCGAAAGGGACCGGTTTGGTGGTGGCGGAGTTCTCGTTTGGAGCGGTATCATGCTTGGTAGCCGTACTGACCTCCACATCTACCAAGGAGGTTCAGTCACTGGTGTCCGCTATTGTACCGAGGTTCACTTGCCTCACGTGCGTCTGTTTAGAGGTGCTGTGTGTCCTGAGTTCCTCTTCATGGACGACAACGCTACACCTCATCGTACAGTGGCTTTTGCAGAGCTGTTGGAGAGTGAAGATATTCAACGCATGGATTTGGCCGCAAGGTCCCCGGACCTAAATCCCAATCGAAAACGTGTGGGACCTTCTCGGGAGACGCTTGGCAGCACGTCACCAGCAGCCAGCAACGATTCCGCACCTGCGAATAGAGCTACAAGAGGAATGGGCCGCGATGCCTCAACAGCTCCTTGACAACCTCGTCCTCAGCATGGACAGACGTTGTAAATCCTGCAATGCAGTCAGGGGTGATCATATCCCCTACTAAAGACTGGATTTTCTTGGCAGCCGCCTGTCACATGGACGTTTCTGTCTTCTGCCCAGTTGTGCTCGAAGCTACCTTTTCAATAAAGTGCCGTTGTATCCTTTGGATTCCTTGTTTGGACGGTTTTGCTCACTTGTCCCATATTCTTACATCTTGGGGATCTTATGGTATGATTTGAGTCGAGGTGGAGCATTTCTGCACGACGTTACATTCGAAAAACCGTCTCGTCCTTTATTTTTGCACGTTAGTGTAAAATTAAAAACGTAAGCAGTCAAAAGCTTACCCGAAAGGATAGAATGTACTTGTTTTGATAGCCAGATATATGCTAGGTAGGACACCCTATTCAAGTAGTCCAGTAAGTCTCGTTTAAGACGAATTTCGGTACGTAACCTTTTTCGTTCAGCCATTCGTAGGACCCCAGAGTCTCGACATGACAATGGGTGGTTTATAACCCTTAAGTATCGAGGTGTGACACATAATTCCCTGCAGTTAACTAAAAAAGAAAGATGTGTATTCTCAACTGTAAGTCGTCTTCTGAATTTGAAGAACAGTCTCGTTGCACGTTCCATGTGGTACACCAAAGAACACACAAGGACTCAATACCACAGCAGAAGTGGTTTCCTCATAAATATTCAAACAGCAGCCATTGTGAAGATACAATATATCTCGTGCAACCACAGAGTTAGCCGCCCCGGTGGCGCAGTGGTCTGAGGAATGGCTTCAGATCATTCGTCCGAGATGGGTCCGGGTTCGAATCCCGGTGAGGCACGGATGCTGTGTTTGTCTTCTTCCCTGGAACCAGTGGCCCTAAATTAGGGACAGGCAACTGCTCATAGCCCATTGAGTTGCTCACCGTGGTCATTAAACCTTAAAACAGTGGTTCCCAAAGTGTGCGCCGCGGCGCCCTGGGCAGCCGCGGCTTCCTCACAGGGGCGCCGCGAAATGTTACACAATTTTCATAATTTTATTTCCATTTTCAATTCACTGTGATAGGACGTGACATCTAGCGGACCTGGCGCAAACCAGTAACTCACTTAGTAATATCTGTTTTCAGAAGCCTCTACAAATGGTTACTAGGTGGCGCTCTACAATAATGTTACAAGCGTGAGCGTTCCCCGCGTACGATTGCCGCCCGACGGGAGCACGTGATCGCTACCGGAAGTAACCTTAGCTTTCGCACCAGCCTCCGAGCTTCTGATAAACATTCCTCCCTCGTTCTCCGAGCACCCAGAAATGAGACTCTCAGTCCAGATTTTTCGAGGTCACCAGATCCTTTAATTATGCTCATCCGTTATATGTGTGGCTCATTTGGCGGTTAGCAGTATGTTGTGTTGATGCTCTGTCGCTGAGTTTCGGCGTTTGTGAGCTTTCGGCGTATCAACTGAATATTGTTGTGATTAAGTGAAGTGAAGTTTTTGAAGTTTTTATTCTCGTATGTATTTTTAAAAATGGATCAGTTTTTACTAAACAGTAAAAACCGATCCATTTGCTTATTTTTTTATCACATCGGTAGCTGTGATAAAAAGGAAGTATCGCGCGAAAATCAGTGTGGAAATGAGGGTTGCTGTGTCCAGTGTGATTCCAAGATTTGAGAAAATGTGCGATGATTAACAGGCTCATCCATCCCACTAATTATACTTAGTTGAATATTTTCAATGACATTTTTTGTGATCTTCAATACCTATTTTATTTATTTTTACCTAAGTGTACTTGTTAGAATTTGACATAGGGCGCCTTGGGAAAACCTGGATTCAGCAAAGGGCGCCGAGAATCGAAAAGGTTTGGGAACCACTGCCTTAAACGAAAAAAAACCCCATGGAGTTAATCTTACATACAGTTGTCTCGACACGATGAGACAACTGTATGTACAGCTTCAATCTAATACAATCGGGCCTCAGAAGTATAAAATATTTATTTACATCTAAATTCAGTATGTACAGATAAAAGCAACTTTAAAAAACAGGCAAGATATTTCGAGTCTTCACAAGTCTCATTCTCAAGCCAAAGTGCAGCCCGAAACAACCAGGCCGCCCCGGTGGCGCAGTGGTCTAAGGCGCTGGCCTCTGATCATTCGTCCGTAAGGGGTCTGGGTTCGAATCCCGGTCGGGCATGGATGTTGTGTTTGTCTTACGGCACTGGCTCTCTCCCTTCCCTGGAACCAGTGACCCTAAATTAGGGACGGGCGACTGCTTATAGCCCATTGAGTTGCTCACGGTGGTCGTTAAACCTCCAATCAAAAAAAAAAAAAGAAACAACCAGAAAAAGAAGGCTAGATTACCACCTTTTGGGAGGGCCTAAAATAGGGCAGACAATTATGTAATAATTGACAAACAATTATGTTATAATTGTTTTGTTAATGTAATAAAATTATTTTCTCTTAAGAAGTTTTGGTAAAATGCATATTTTGTGTCTACTATCTTCTGATTCAAGGCTTCTTGAATTGGAAGAGGAACTACAAAGGATCAAGTGGGACATCGTGGGGCTAAGTGAGGTAAGGAGAAAAGGAGAAGATCTCATCGAACTGAAAAGTGGACATCTCTTCTACTATCGTGGGACAGATACTGGCAGAACTAGTGGTGTTGGATTTATAATAAACAAGAAACTGAAGGATAAAGTTGCAGAAGTTGAAAGTTCCTCTGACAGAGCTGCACGACTCGTTATCCAACTCTCGAGAAGATACCAGGCTCAGATTATTCAAACTTATGCACCCACCACAAGTCATCCTGAAGAAGAAATTGAAGAATTTTATGAGGAAATTTGTCATCTAAATAATAAAGGTAAGCAGCACTTGAAAATAATTATGGGAGATTTCAATGCAAAAATAGGGCAACGGCAACAGAATGAAACTTCAGTAGGTAAATTCGGTCATGGCAACAGAAACCAGCGTGGAAATACTCTCGTTGAGTTTGCAGAGGCAGAAGGGTTTTTCATCTTGAACTCCTTCTTCAAGAAAAAGCCACACAGGAAATGGACATGGAGACATCCAAATGGGACGACAAGTGAAATTGATTTTATTATGTGTAACAAAAAATTCGTCATAGAAGACTGCAGTGTGCTAAACAAGTTCAACACAGGTAGTGACCATAGATTGGTGAGATGTAAGATGCACCTCAACACCAAACTTGAACGTGGCAAGCTCATAAGACAAACAAAATCTATTGACATAACCAACCTTAAAAAACACCATAATACCTTCAAGTTGGAACTGAAGAACAGGTTCTCAGCTTTAGAAGGCCTAACATCGGAAGAAGTGGACATCTCTGAAGTTAACAGAAAAGTAACCAAAGCTCTTATGGAAACAGCAACAAAATTAGCTGGGTCTAAGAACAAGTTGCATGTAAACAAATTATCAGGAAAAACGAAAATGTTGATGCAAAAAAGAAGAGAGATGAGGACAACTAAAGGAGATGTGACTTCCAAAGTGGAATATATAGAGCTATGCAAGACAGTAAGAAAAAGTATCACTGAAGACGTAAGAAAATTCAACTGTGAACTAGTGAGGAAAGCAATTGAAAACAACCAAAGCCTAAAGATAGCAAAGGGACATCTCAGTAAGGGAAGAAAACAGATTATGGCACTGAGAAAAGAAGATGGTTCTGTAACAAGAAATAGAGGCGAAATTTTGACAAGAGTGAAAGATTTCTACTCCAAATTATATGAAAGAGATGATACATGCACTCCAGACATCATGAAAGATACCAGTACCAGAGTTCTTCCAGTCCTTCCAGCAGAAGTTGCACATGCAATCAAGAACATGAAGAGGGGAAAAGCTCCAGGAGAAGATGGAATTACTGTAGACATCATACAAGAAGCAAGTGGAGAAATCGAAACAGTACTCGCCCAAATTTTCACTCGATGCCTTAATGAAGGAAAGATTCCTGAGGATTGGAACACCGCTACAATGATCCTGCTACATAAGAAAGGTGACATTGAGGATCTCGGAAACTACAGACCTATCAGCCTCCTATCAGTAGTTTATAAAATCTTCACTAAAGTTCTTTCACACCGCATGAAGGTAACACTGGACATGGCTCAACCGAGAGAACAAGCTGGATTCAGGAGTGGCTACAGCACAATAGATCATATCCACGTACTGAGAGAACTAATTGAAAGAGCGAGGGAATATGAACTTCCATTGTGCATGGCTTTTATCGATTCCTTTGATTCGGTGAAACCATCAGCAGTTACAATGGCTCTGAAAACCTGCGGTATTGAAGATGCATACATTAATATTATTAATAACATCTATGAAAATGCAAGTGCAAAGATTCGGCTGTTTGAAAATACAACACACATAAAAATTGGAAAGGGGAGTGAGACAAGGTGACACCATATCTCCGAAGCTCTTTAATGCCACATTGGAGGGTGTTTTTCAGTCGCTGAGCTGGGAAAACAAAGGGATAAAGATTAATGGAGATTATCTAACCCACCTTCGTTTTGCGGATGACGTAGTCATTTTTGCAACTACCCCATCAGAGCTGCAGAGTATGATCCAGGAACTTGCTGACAAGAGTAAAGAAGTGGGATTAAAAATGAACATTCAGAAGACAAAAGTGATGTTCAATGCTTTTACAAGAAATGAAGATTTATTGATTGATGGAGAAAAGCTGGAGATAACAGACACGTACGTTTATCTTGGACAGCAGATATCAAGTGAGGGTCACATTGATGAAGAAATTAATCGGCGTACAAAACTTGCCTGGAGAGCTTTTGGAAGAAACAGCATAATTTTCAAGAGCAATATGCCATTATGTCTTAAAAGAAAAGTGTTTGATCAATGCATCCTTCCAGTGCTTACGTATGGTGCAGAGACGTGGACCTTAACTAAAAGAGATATACAAAGACTGCAGACAACTCAAAGAAGCATGGAGAGGTGCATGCTTGGTATAACCAGGAGAGATAAGAAGAGGAACTCGTGGATCCGAAAAATGACAAGAGTGGAAGACATCATGATCAGAGTTAAATCCCTGAAATGGCAATGGGCTGGACATACTGCCAGAAGGACAGATCATCGATGGACAGCCGAAATTTTAGATTGGATTCCAAGGGACAGGAAAAGACCCAGAAGAAGACCACATGGGAGATGGGTGGATGAAATTCGAAAGTATGCAGGGGTGACATGGAGGAGACTGGCACAAGACAGACCGTTGTGGAGGAAACTTGGGGAGACCTTCGTCCAGCAGTGGATTGATAATGGTTGACAATGATGATGATGATGATGATATTAAAAAAAAAAAAAAAAAAGATCTGATTAACTCCGAGCTCTTCTTTTCAGCATTCTTCTTGTCAGAGCAATAAATGAATATATCTCTTTTTGATGTTTGCTCTTAAGTGTTTTTTCCCTGTTCCATTACATAGAATGCAATGCATTCATTATGATACGCTTTCCAACATACCAGAAATCATTACTCAAGTTACGAGGATAATGGCTGTGGAATAAATATCGCTCCTGTGCTCTGACCTTTGACCCCATTTCGATTATATTAAACAGAATTGGTTCATTATACTTCCGGAACAACATACTAAAGTTTTGTCGCAATAGAACCATTTTTAGTCAAGTTATGAGGATAATGGCTGTGGAGTAAGTCTCGCTCCTGTGCCCTGACCTTTGACCCCATTTCGATGATATTGAACAGAATTATTTCAGCATACCTCCGGAACAACATACTATAGTTTTGTCGCAATAGAAGCATTTTTAGTCAAGTAATGAGGATAAAGGCTGTGGAATTAATCTCACTCCTGTGTCCCGACCTTTGATCCTATTTCTCCCATTTTCAATACGGTTCGTCCCCAGGTGGTTCCCTAACACATGCTAAAATTTCATCGAACTCGAACCCTTTTTATGCGAGTTATGACGCATAAGGGCAATTGAATGGATCCCGTTCCTGTACCCTGACCTTTGACCCCATTTTCAATTATATTAAACAGAATTCGTTCAGTATACATCCGGAACAACATACTGAAGTTCTGTTGCAATATATGCATTTTTAGTCAAGTTATGAGGGCCGCCCCGGTGGCGCAGGCCTCTGATCATTCGTCCGTAAGGGGTCCGGGTTCGAATCCCGGTGAGGCATGGATGTTGTGTTTGTCTTACGGCACTGGCTCTCTCCCTTCCCTGGAACCAGTGACCCTAAATTAGGGACGGGCGACTGCTTATAGCCCATTGAGTTGCTCACGGTGGTCGTTAAACCTCCAATCTAAAAAAAAAAAAAAAAAAAAAAAAAAAGTTATCAGGCTAACAGCTGTGGAAAAAATCTCATTCCTGTACCCTGACCTTTGACCCCATTTCGTCCATTTTCAATAGGGTTCGTCCCCAGCTGATTCCCTGCCGCATATTAAAATTTCATAGAAATCGAACCGTTTTTACGCGAGATATCGTGTACAGACAGACGGACAACGCTGGAGCATATACGCTTCTTCAAACTACGGTTAGAAAGCGTGAAAAACAAAAAACAAGTTAGTAAAATTATGCGATGCATTGATTATGATACGCTTTCCAACATGCCAGAAATTATTACTCAAGTTATTACCCAAGTTACGAGGATAATGGATGTAGAATAAATCTCGTTTCTGTGCCCTGACCTTTGACCCAATTTCGATGATATTCTACAGAACCGGTTAAGTATGCCTCCGGAACAACATGCTAAAGTTTTGTCGTAATGAAATCATTTTTAGTCAAGTTACGAGGACAAAGGCTGTGGAATAAATCTCACTCCTGTGCCCTGACCTTTGACCCCATTTCGATGATATTCAACAGAATTCGTTCAGTATATCACCGGAACAACATACTAAAGTTTTGTCGCAATAGAAGCATTTTTACGTAAGTTATGACGCATAAGGGCGGTGGAATGGATCTCGCTCCTATGTCCTGACCTTTGACCCCATTTCGATGATTTTCAATAGAACCCGTTCAGTTTTCCTCCAGAACAACATGTTAAAGGTTTGTCGCAATCGAAGCATTTTTACATAAGTTATGACGCATAATGACCCCTATGCCGTGACCATTGACCTCATTTCGCCCATTTTCAAAAGGGTTCGTTCCCAGATACGGTCCCCTACCACAAACTAAAATTTCATCAAAATCGAACCATTTTTACGCGAGTTATCATGCGGACGGACAGATAGACAGGCGGACAAAGATGTAGCATATACGCTTCTTCAACCTACGGTTGGAAAGCGTAAACAAGTTAGTAAAATCATGCAATGCATTGATTATTATACGCTTTCTAACATACTAGAAATCATTACTCAAGTTATTACTCACGTTATGAGGACAATGGCTGTGGAATAAACCTCGTTCCTGTGTCCTGACCTTTGACCCCATTTTGATAATATTAAACAGAATTGGTTCAGTATACCTCCGGAACAACATACTAAAGTTTTGTCGCAATAGATGCATTTTTCGTCAAGTTATGAGGATAATGGCTGAGGAATAAATCTCGCTCCTGTGCCCTGGCCTTTGACCCCATTTCGATTATATTAAACAGAATTGGTTCAGTATACCTCCGGAACAACATACTGAAGTTTTGTCGCAATAGAAGCATTTTTCGTCAAGTTATGAGGATAATGGCTGAGGAATAAATCTCGCTCCTGTGCCCTGGCCTTTGACCCCATTTCGATTATATTAAACAGAATTGTTTCAGTATACCTCCGGAACAACATACTAAAGTTTTGTCGCAATAGCAGCATTTTTCGTCAAGTTATGAGGATAATGGCTGTGGAATAAATCTGGCTCCTATTTCCTGACCTTTGACCCTATTTCGATGTTATTCAACAGAACCGGTTCAGTATACCTCCGGAACAACATACTAAAGTTTTGTCGCAATAGAAACATTTTTACGTAAGTTATGACGCATAAGGGCAATGGAATGGATCTCGCTGCTATGTCCTGACCTTTGACCCCATTTCGTCTATTTTCAATAGAACCCGTTCAGTTTTCCTCCAGAACAACATGTTAAAGGTTTGTCGCAATCGAACTATTTTTACGCAAGTTATGACGCATAAGGGTAATGGAATGGATCCCGCTCCTATGTCGTGACTTTTGACCCCATTTCGTCCATTTTCAAAAGGGTTCGTTCCCAGATGCGGTCCCCTACCACAAACTAAAATTTCATCAAAATCGAACCATTTTTACGCGAGTTATCATGCGGACGGACAGATAGACAGGCGGACAAAGATGTAGCATATACGCTTCTTCAACCTACGGTTGGAAAGCGTAAACAAGTTAGTAAAATCATGCAATGCATTGATTATTATACGCTTTCTAACATACTAGAAATCATTACTCAAGTTATTACTCACGTTATGAGGACAATGGCTGTGGAATAAACCTCGTTCCTGTGTCCTGACCTTTGACCCCATTTTGATAATATTAAACAGAATTGGTTCAGTATACCTCCGGAACAACATACTAAAGTTTTGTCGCAATAGATGCATTTTTCGTCAAGTTATGAGGATAATGGCTGAGGAATAAATCTCGCTCCTGTGCCCTGGCCTTTGACCCCATTTCGATTATATTAAACAGAATTGGTTCAGTATACCTCCGGAACAACATACTGAAGTTTTGTCGCAATAGAAGCATTTTTCGTCAAGTTATGAGGATAATGGCTGAGGAATAAATCTCGCTCCTGTGCCCTGGCCTTTGACCCCATTTCGATTATATTAAACAGAATTGTTTCAGTATACCTCCGGAACAACATACTAAAGTTTTGTCGCAATAGCAGCATTTTTCGTCAAGTTATGAGGATAATGGCTGTGGAATAAATCTGGCTCCTATTTCCTGACCTTTGACCCTATTTCGATGTTATTCAACAGAACCGGTTCAGTATACCTCCGGAACAACATACTAAAGTTTTGTCGCAATAGAAACATTTTACGTAAGTTATGACGCATAAGGGCAATGGAATGGTCTCGCTGCTATGTCCTGACCTTTGACCCCATTTCGTCTATTTTCAATAAGGTTTGTCTCCAGGTGTTCCCTACCACATACAAAAATTTCATCGAAATCGAACTATTTTTACGCAAGTTATGACGCATAAGGGTAATGGAATGGATCCCGCTCCTATGTCGTGACTTTTGACCCCATTTCGTCCATTTTCAATAGGGTTCGTCCCCAGGTGGTCCCCTACCACATACTAAAATTTCATCGAAATCGAACTATTTTTAGGCGAGTTATCGTGCGGTCGGGCGGACGGACAAAGCTGGCTGTAGCATGTAAGCTTCTTCAACGTACGGTTGGAAAACGTAAAAACAAGTTAGTAAAATCTAGTGATGCATTGATTATGATACGGTTTCCAACATACCAGAAATCATTACTCAAGTTATGAGGATAATGGCTGTAGAATAAATCTCGCTCCTATGACCTGACCTTTGACCCCATTTTGATGATATTCAACAGAACCGGTAAAGTGCACTTCCGGAACAACATGATAAAGATTTGTCTCAATCGAAGCATTTTTACGTAAGTTAGTATAACGTATAAGGACGATGGAATGGATCCCGCTCCAACGTCCTGACCTTTGACCCCATTTTGCCCATTTTCAATAGAGTTCGTCCCCAGGTGGTTCCTTACCACATACTAAAATTTCATCGAAGTCGAACCATTTTTACGCAAGTTATGTCCCATAAGGGCAATGGAATGGATCCCGCTCCATGTCCTGACGTTTGACCCCATTTCGCCCATTTTCAATAAGGTTCGTCCCCAGGTTGTTCCCTACCACATACAAAAATTTCGTCGAAATCGAGCAATTTTTACGTGAGTTATAACGCATAAGAACGATGGAATGGATCCCGCTCCAACGTCCTGACCTTTGACCTCATTTTGCCCACTTTCAATAGAGTTCGTCCCCAGGTGGTTGCTTACCACATACTAAATTTTCATCGAAGTCGAACCATTTTTACCCAAGTTATGACCCATAAGGGCAATGTAATGGATCCCGCTCCTATGTCCTGACCTTTGACCCCATTTCGCCCATTTTCAATAAGGTTCGTCCCCAGGTTGTTCCCTACCACATACAAAAATTTCGTCGAAATCGAGCAATTTTTACGTGAGTTATGAGACGCATAAGGGCAAATATCAGGAATACAGACCATCGCTCGGTTAAAGGGAAGGATGAGGGCACAAAAATTTTATATTTTGATATGTCATTTCGAAGTATTGTAATGCTAAGTCTAAACCATCAAGATTAATAATGATAGACGAATTAGAGACAAAAAAGTTAGAGTAATTCTTCTCATTAAAGCCGAAAGGTCTACGTTTCGTAGGGATCGACCAGCCATATTTTTTTTTCATATTGTTTTACCATCCACGTGAATAGTAATTAATAAAAATTTAATAGTAATTAATAAAAATGGACTACTCATACTTTAGAATAGCGGATACGGTCGTCATCAAGAAAAATGTTAGCAAAAAAATGCTGTATTAACAGTTTACTTTTTGAAGGGAAAAACACACGAAATTAGCGTTCCGCTGCCTATACTGTACTACGCATCAACTCCAAGCAGGTGGCACAACTCACTTTTTGTTCTAGAAGAAAATAGAAGTAATGCGTAATACGCACACAACGCGTTACGTAATGAGGCAGATGGTCGCGAGAGTGTGACGTCATAAAACTTTAATAGGATCCACACGCAACGTGTGACGAATGAGACAGATGGCGTGACCGCGCCCTAACATCTCAATCGCAAGAGTGTGACGTCATAAGATTTCTAAACATGGGATACATTAACAGGACGACGCCATGACACTAAAACGTGGTAACTCGAGGTGGTTATTTAACTCACTAAACGAATTTTTCCAATGTCGAGATAGCTAAATCGATTTCTAGTACCAGAAAACTATAGGTTAACCACTTTCATCAAAATCCTTAGAGCCGTTTTCGAAATAAAATTTACATAGATACAAATATACAAGAATTGTTCCTTTAACAGTATGGGATGGAATGGATCCCGCTTCTATGTCCTGACTTTTGACCCCATTTCGCTCATTTTCAATAAGGTTCGTTCCCAGGTAGTTCCCTACTATATACTAAAATTTCGTCGAAAGCGAACCGGTTTTACGCAAGTTATGATGCATAAGGGCAATGCAAATGGATCCCGCTCCTATGTCGTGACCTTTGTCCCCATTTCGTCCATTTTCAATAGGGTTCGTCCCAGGTTGGTTCCCTAGCACATAATAAAATTTCATCGAAATCGAACAATTTTTACGCGAGTTATCGTGCGGACGGACTTCTAAAACTGCGATTTGAAAAACGCTTCCTGTATCGCATACAGCTCCTGATGGGAAATGTTTTTCATATATTAGGTGTGCAAATAAATTTTAAAGCGTTTTAAGACAAGGCAACATGTAATTTGAGAGAAAACAACAATACCTTTACGAATCAAAATATGCACCGTCGTTATCTCTCACCTTCCGCCATCGGTCGGGCAGCTGACGGATCCCGGCCATGAAGAATACTTCTTCGTGTGACGCGTTGAAGTCGTCAACCCAATTTTGTACTTCGTCACATGTCAGGAACCGTACAGCAGACAAACCATGTTGCATTGATTGGAACAAATGATAGTCTAAAGGGGCTATGTCGGGAATATACGCCGGGTGCTCCAAAATTTCCCAGCCAAGCGTCAATAACGTCTCCTTGATCGATTTCGCGACATGCGGCCTAGCGTTGTCATGCAGTAATTTCACGGGACGCAATCCTTTGCCTGTGAATGAACGTTTCCGACAGATTTCCTGGTTCACTCGCAGCAATTGTTTCTTGTAGCGATCAGCAGTAACAGTTTGACCCTGTTCCAACAGTTCATTAATAGAGCACACCCTTCATATCCCACCAGATGCACAGCAGAACTTTCTTGAAGGGACATTTCGGTGTGGAACTCGTTGCTTCACCGGGATCTACCCAGTGTTTTTTTTTTTTTTTTGCGTTTGTGATTGTCGTACCATATCCACTTTTCATCACCCGTAACGATTTTCCACAGGAAAGACTTTCTGTGTTGTTTACTCAACAGATTCAAACACTTCATGACACGCTCATCCTTGTTCCTCTGGCTCACGTCATGTGGCACCCATTTTCCTTCCTTCTGAATCTTTTCCATTGCGCGTAAACGATTGAAAGTGGTTTGTTGAATTACCTCCAGTTGTCCAGCTAGTTCTTTTTGCGTTTGATACGAATTTTCATCCAGAAATGCTTGCAGTTCCTCGTGTGCAACCTTTCGCTACGTTCTCGATCGCTAACATCAAAATCACCTGCTTTAAACCGTCTAAACCAAACCACGCACGCGTTTTTCGATACAATATTCTCCACCTGAACAGAACAGATCGATGCACATGTTTTTGCAGCACTTTTTCCTTGATGAGATTCGTAACGAATGCAGTGTCGAATAAATGCAGTATCGCTTGCCATATTTCACCTACCGATGTGAAAGTGCGCTTGACTGTTGGGCAAACTTCTGTGTCACATTTTATAAGTACTCTGAACCAGTTACGGTCACATGATAACAAGGCGGGGGAATGTCGGATATGTAAATTAGCGGTATAGGTCCCACAAAAAACACTTTAAAACTTATTTGCACACCTAATATTTTATATTTGGTGAGGAATGGTTAGGCCACCAGGGGGCATAAGCGTTAATTTCTGCTTCTGATGTATTTGGAGCAAAATCTGATCTTCTTAAAACTACTGGAAATACTCTTTTCCGGGCCGATATCGCTCACATCGAAAAACCTTTTGACAATTCTTTCTTCTTAAAATAATGCATGTTTTCGCCGCCAGGGGGTGTTGATGCATATCTTATTTATGCCAATATCTCTGCTTCTAGAAGTCTGATTTGAAAAATTGTTTTCTTTGTTGGAGAGCGTTTCTGTTGCAGAATGTTGCTCATATAATTTCAAAATTTTCTCAACAAAATTCTGCAACCAGAGGGCGTAAGTTCACGATTCCGTTTACAGCAATATCTGTGGGATTAAAAACCCGATTGAAAAACTTCTTTCTTCGGTCAGATAGTACTGCTTTCCATACCGGTTCCATTGATTTTGAATAGCTTTGATAAATTTAATTCGCGTCAGAACGGATTCAAAATACGTGCTCATTACACCCGAAAATTCGGTGTCATCTTTCTTGTTTTTTTTTTTTTTTTTTTTTTAAACACCAGATACTTGACTAAAATGTTGTTACAAGAAAAAACAAGCATTAATGAAAAGCACGCACACACACACAAGAAAAAAGCACAGACAGGCAGTAAAAGAAAGAGAGCAAGAGGTGCAGCATGAAAAACAAATAAATTTATTTTTGGCTTTTAAAAAATACCAACATGATTCTAACAGTTCTAAAATGAACTTTAGCATGTGTAAATAACGTAAAAATGTTGACACTTGTAGGTTCACAGAAGATATCTTGAGTTGTCAGTTCGCCCTAGAGAAAGAAAAAAAAACAAGAAATTACCGAGATGTAAGTTTTCATGTGCTTCAAAACCAATGTCAAATATCCACAGAAGTACAGGAAATATAAGGAAAAAAAACCCCGTATTATTTCTTACTTTCTCTTCCACCAATAAATTCTTATGACTAGAAACTATTCTTTATCTCAAAGACTACAGTATTGTGACGATTACATATAGATTAAGATAATGCAACGTAGTTGTCACAAATGTTTATTTTTCAAGCCGACCATGGTTTCGCCGGGTATTGACCTAGCTTCATCAGGACGAATGGCACGTAAATATTCAAATTGTATATGACATCATAAATGGTGTTTACAGTCACGTGTTTTGGTTAGATGCTTCCACGCGTTTGATAGAAATGGCGTGGATGCCATGTCATTAACCAGTTGCGAAGACTTCTGATATATGTGGAAAGCTTCCAAAATATCAAGTTTGGTGGTTGAATCTGACTTTTCAATAAGTTTTGCTTCTTCAAAGATCTCTTGAACAAGCAAAACTTTTTGAAAAGCCAGATTCAACCACCAAACTTGATATTTTGGAAGCTTTCCACATATATCAGAAGTCTCCGCAACTGGTTAATGACATGGCATCCACGCCATTTCTATCAAACGCGTGGAAGCATCTAACCAAAACACGTGACTGTAAACACCATTTATGATGTCATATACAATTTGAATATTTACGTGCCATTCGTCCTGATGAAGCTAGGTCAATACCCAGCGAAACCATGGTCGGCTTGAAAAAATAAACATTTGTGACAACTACGTTGTATTATCTTAATCTATATAGAAACTATTTTTTTACCTGGTCTGTACTTCAGGATATGATCCAAGTATGCGTTTATAAAAGCCTTATAATTTTGAAAGATGGCATCATGTTTAGAGGTCAAAATCTAAAGCATAGGATGCCCCCGGTCATGCAGGAGGTCCGCACAGTCACTGGCAATAAATCCAAGAAACATGATAATGGTACTTAAGGAATGTCAGGATATCACTGCCCAAAGAAAATAATCCTCCATGTTTGCGCCAAACGACATTGTGTTTGATAACGAGGAACAGTACACCAATTAAGTAGTAAATAGTAACACTAAACTAGTTATCCGATTTATTGGCGTAGGAAATATACACATAAGCGTTTCCAAGCTTTCGCACATCAACCAGATGGATTTTACGAGGAAGTTAGACAGAAACTGCAGTTTCTGTCTAACTTCCTTGAAAAAGCGTCAAACACAATGTCGTTTGGCGCAAACATGGAGGATTATTTTCTTTGGGCAGGGATATCCTGACATTCCTTAAGTTCCATTATCATGTTTCTTGGATTTATTGCCAGTGACGGTGTTGACCTCCAGCATGACCGGGGGCATTCTATGCTTTAGATTTTGATCTCTAAACATGATGCCATCTTTTCAAAATTATAATGCTTTTATAAACGCATACTTGGATGACGTTTTTCAAGGAAGTTAGACAGAAACTGCAGTTTCTGTCTAATATCCTTGAAAATGCATTTTCTGTCTAACTTCCTTGGAAGTTAGCCCTTGAAAAACCGTTTTCTGTCAAACTTCCTTGGGAGTTAGTCCTTGAAAAGCGTTTTCTGTCTAACTTTCCTTGGGAGTTGACCCTTGAAAAAGCGTTTTCTGTCTAACTTCCTGGGAAGTTAGCCCCTGAAAAGTGTTTTCTGTCTAACTTTCCTTGGGAGTTGGGCCTTGAAAAAGCGTTTCTGTCTAACTTCCTTGGGAGTTAGCCCTTGAAAAGCGTTTTCTGTCTAACTTTCCTTGGGAGTTGGCCCTTGAAAAAGCGTTTTCTGTCTAACTTCCTTGGAAGTTAGCCCTTGAAAAGCGTTTTCTGTCTAACTTTTCTTGGGAGTTGGCCCTTGAAAAAGCGTTTTCTTTCTAACTTTCCTTGAGAGTTGGCCCTTGAAAAAGCGTTTTCTGTCTAACTTCCTTGGAAGTTAGTTCTTGAAAACGCGTTTTTTGTGTAACTTCCTTGGAAGTTACCCCTTGAAAAAGCGTTTTCTGTTTAACTTCCTTGGAAGTTAGCCCTCGACAGGCCTGATTTCTTCACGTGCACAGGGATTCAGAATCTGAAGGGCCTCCAAACTACTTTGAAAAAAGTTGATAAAAAAACAAAAAGGTTTCTTTTTTAAGTCATCAAATTGAATATATATTTGTACATATACAGTACAGTGAGTACAATGCGTTGATTGATTTTGAAGCACTTTGCAACGTAACAAAAGCCACCTTCATAGAATACTTTGCATCTGTGTGAAAGGCAGGAGGTTCTCCCATGTGGGCAGAATTCAGACAGACAGGCAAAGCCAGAGCGTAAATAGGTCTTCATCCTCTAGTTGGAAAGCATAATAAAAGACCCGTACTCTGGGGTCACTACTTGGGCAAAAAGTGGTGCTGACTTAATCCAAATATTTTTATTTAGACCTCGGTTTCCTTATAGTAAAAAATTTTCATAAAACTGAAGTATGATCTGCAATTCCGATATTCAGATTTTGAGTAGTAAATATCTGAATTTCAAATAATTCGAAAACTGCCATAATTTAACCTCAATATTTCTAAATTTGGTTCAATTTTTTATAAACCTGTAAATTCTAAAACAAACAGAACAAAAATATAGTGGCTATCCGGGCCAGTAGCATAAATAATTAACTGGCCCGATGAAATTTTTACTGGCCAGTGGACCAGGTAATTCGAACGCTGCTGTTGTAATAATTTACATGGACAATAATTTATCCCACAGTGTGTGTGGTCAGCTGTAACACTTTGTGAGGGATTACTTCTTACAGCTTAAACTACTATCAGTTCATCATTTCCATTAAATTTATAGTAAACTAGAGATTTTAAATTATAACTCTGGGAGGGCAGTTATTTGTTTCCGTAAATGATACTATAAAACAAAAAAATTCCAGAGCAATTAATGTTACAGTTGTAAGCTCTGCGGGTGCGGGGAAGTACAGTTGGTGTGAATGCTCGTGTATTACAAGACACATTGGCTATAAAATTGACTAGCATGTGAGATGCGTTTTAATGCTTTTACTCGTAGAAAAACTGCTTGCAACAAAATATTTACCAGAAAATATTCTTTTCAACTGTTGACCAAAAATTTTTGATCGAGGTTGCCTCGGACATAGGATGTGCACAGGGCCTCCCTGGGCCTCTCAAAAATAGCGGTTTCTGTCTAAATTCCTTGAAAAAGCCATCTGGTTGATGTGCGAAAGCTTGGAAACGCTGATGTGTATATTTCCTACGCCAATAAATCGGATCACTAGTAAAGTGTTACTATTTCCAACATTGTTTTGTTTTTTTGGAATATTCGAAATGCAAACCCTTTTGGATGTTGAAAATGTGTAAATGACGAATCAGTCAATCCATATGTCACATTTCTAACTCTCCTATGCCACGTTTTTATGCTCACCGCATAAACTTCTTCTGTTTCAGAGAATTACCATGCGCTTATGAACCATAACAATAGTATGACCTGCATACTGTATTTCCCGAAAATAACGCCTCACCAAGTATAACGCCGCAGTTCTATTTATCACGTTGGTTTGTTATCTCCACGTTCTCATGTCTTCATTGAGGATTATCTGATTACCACTTTATAGTTAATGGAAAGTCAAGACTGAAAGTTAATACGACGGGTTTTCTGTATAATTCTTAGTGGCAGTCTCTGATCGAAAGGATGTTAGTCCTGGCCCCCTGCATTTCTATTTTAAGTGAACAATTCTAATTTTTTGAGGTTCGTAGTTCAAAAAATATGGCCTAAATCAGTCTATTCCAATGGTTGCTCTTGGACGCCTTTCTGAAGTCTGTGATAAGGAAATATTGGCAATAATTGGGTCGTATACTGGTCTAACATATAAGAGTATTGCTGATGGACTTTCAGTTCAACGAATAACTGCCATAAGCAGCATTCAGACCTATGGAACGGTTGCTGATGCACTTTAAGTTCGCCGATCAAATGCCCTTATCAGCCCATTGTAATGGTTGCTGATGGACCTTGAGCTGTTCATCGAACAACTGCCATAACAAGAAATAAAAACAAAGGAAATTGGCAAATTAAGAAGAAGGTAGTGTAGAACACGTTAAGTTACGTATAAAAGTTTAATGCAAATATATTTCAGCCATTACTATGGCCTTCATCAGTGTGACTATGATTCGTTACGTTGCCAGATTGGAAAGGTAAGTTTTGTAATGGTAACTCAAGGTGACGTCATGCAATGAGGGATTTCCAGATGTAAGGAACGAAAATGGGGAGCTCACAGTTGCAATCTTTTGGAAAATAAAATTTCCAAACTTTCTCTAAACCTCAGAGCACACTGATTTTGGAAGGGAGCCAACTTTTTAGTATTGGACCAAAGTGGAATAGCGGAAGTGTCAGCCATGGTAAGAAGAGATAAGGCAGATGAAGGTTTTCCAAATTTCACATCAGATTTTGTTTGTTAGTTACGTGCATTGCCTACCACTCCCCAGCAAAAACACAAGTGCTGGGAAACTGCTGGCCACCAGCTGGCAGTGATGGGTCACTGCTGGCTGAAATCTGCCGCTCACGGCCCGGTAGTGGTCCGTTGGTGGCAGCGCTATCAGTTGGCGAGCCATTGATGCCCTATAGCATCGTCGTGAATTGTGGGCCTCCAAGCAAGTGCCACTAGTGACCCGTTGCTGGCAACCAATGCAACCCTCAACAGCAGGTCGAACAACGGGACTGCGCATGCGCAGAAGCAACACTTGCTTTGTCTCTCATAGTACCAGTTAGTAGAAGACGACGCTATCGCCATCGTGTTATTTTAGTGGATGTTAAGAAAAAATCCATATGTGGAGAGGCGAATTAATTTCCTAATGAAATTTTACGTCGACGAAGATATCAGATTAAGCCGTGAAATACTAGATTACAGCCATGAAATACACCCACTCCATTCCCATGAATAACAATTCATGGAATGGAGTGGATGAAAAACAAGAAAAATTTGAAACCGCTTGAAACAAATATCCTGGAAAACCATTAAAACAACGTTTGTTGGAAAAAAAAAGAATTATACGCGTACAAAATTTATTAATTATTTGAAAGAAAAAAAAAGCAACGCTATGTGGTGTACTCATCCATGGGTTGAACACACAAGACCGGGAGGAATTCGCTTCTGAAAATAAAGAGAAGTAAAATAAAATATCTTTTACTCTTTAAAACAAATGTAGCTTCGGACAACGGAAAGGAAAGACACAACGTTAAAAATGTAACAGAATGTGACATGAACCTGGGTAAATATATATTTATTCAACAATCTCTTTTCAAGACGGCAAGGACAGTACAAAACTTTGTAAAGCGACTCTAAGTATGTACACGCCTTGAAAATGAGTGAAGTTCCCTTAAGGTAAAAAAAAAAAAACTATCGTTACGTTGAAAAAATTAATTTGTCAATTACATGAATATGAAAAATACCTCGCAATATTGTATAATGAAAGAGGGAAGCATTCGATTACACATTGCATACCAAACAGATAGCTTTAAGCATATGCTCAAAGGTGACATATTAGTCCGGTCGGTAGAGAGCTCAGCTATCACGGCCCAGGTTCAAATCTACTCAGATACAAACTGGTGTTTTTCCGATCTGTCGAGAAAATTTCCCCAGCGCAGTGCGTCAATTCACAAGCTTCGTAAGGGTAGAAAAAAATTGTAGCTTTGGGAAACTGCGGTTATCTATTTTTTTTATTTATTATTATGGCTACTACTGGGAAATTGGCGGACAAGATTCGGCAAGCCACCAGTTACGTCACGTGGTTGCCGGCTGCCACCAACGGCACACTAGCGGACCACATTAGGCTAGCCATCATTTCTGGCACGTGCTTGCAGGGCCACTGAAGGGCCACTTGTGACAGCTACTGCCTGTGATGGACCACTGATGGCCCTGTTGTGGCATATGAAAACTGATATGGTGCCAACTGTTGGCCAGCTGTTGGCCTGAATTGCTGTCCCTTCTGTTGGCCGCCCGGACATTTTATTGACGGTTCGGCAGCGGCAACATAGTGCTGGGCCATTGCTGGCAGTGATGGCTGCCAGCAATAGCCCAGTGCTGGCCCAGCAAGACTGTTTTTGCTGGGAGGCCTTTGCAATGGTTGCTGATGGACTTTCGGCTCATCAAACAACTGCCATAAGGAGAATTCACTATATGGAAATGGTTGCTGAGGGACTTTTAGCTCATCATACAACTGTCATAAAGAGAATTCAGGCCATTGGAATGGTTGTTAATGGATTTTCAGTTTACAGGACAGCTGCCGTAAGGAGAATTCAGACCATTGGAATGGTTGTTGTTGGATTCGGAGTTGTTCATCGAAAAACAACCGTAAGAAGAGTTGAGGCCATTGGAATGGTTGCTGAGAGACTTTCAGCTCATCAAACAACTGCCATAAAGAGAATTCAAGCCATTGGAATGGTTGCTGATGGATTTTGAGTTGTTCATCGAACAACCACCATAAAGATAATTCAGGCCATTGGAATGATTGCTGATGGATTTTCAGTTCACTGAACAACTGCCGTAAGGAAAATTCAGGCCATTGGAATGGTTGCTGATGGATTTTGAGTTTTTCATCGAACAACTGCCATAAGGAGAACTCAGGCCATTGCAATGGTTGTTAATGGATTTTCAGTTTACAGAACAACTGCCGTAAGGAGAATTCAGGTCATTGGAATGGTTGCTGATGGATTTTTTGTTGCTCATCGAAAAACCTGCTTAAGGAGAATTGAGGCCATCGGAATGGTTGCTGAGGGACTTTCAGCTCATCGAACAACCACCATAAAGAGAATTCAGGCCATTGGAATGGTTTCTGATGGATTTTCAGTTCACAGAACAACTGCCGTAAGGAGAATTCAGGCCATTGGAATGATTGCTGATGGATTTTCAGTTCACAGAACAACTGCCGTAAGGAGAATTCAGGTCATTGGAATGGTTGCTGATGGAATTATTGTTGCTCATCGAAAAGCCTCCGTAAATAGAATTGAGGCCATCGCAATGGTTGCTGAGGGACTTTCAGCTCATCGAACAACAGCCATAAAGATAATTCAGGCCATTGGAATGGTTTCTGATGGATTTTCAGTTCACAGAACAACTGCCGTAAGGAGAATTCAGGCCATTGGAATGGTTGCTGATGGATTTTGAGTTGTTCATCGAAAAACCGCCGTAAAGAGAATTGAGGCCATCGGAATGGTTGCTGATGGATTTTAAGTTGTTCATCGAACAACTGCCATAAGGAGAACTCAGGCCGTTGCAATGGTTGCTGATGGACTGTCAGTTCGTCAAATAACTGCCACAAGGAAAATTCAAGATATTGGAGTGGTCGAAATGCTGGATCAATTGATAACGCATCAATTACAGGTTAAAAACTGAATAATTAGGCTGACGATAAGTTTGTCTCAGCAAGGTCGGCACAAAAACGATGCATTTTTGGGTCGGATAGGCGGTTCTTTATATCCTTAGATAAGTGGTCATTAAACCTTGAAACAAAAGTTTAATAGCAAAGAAAAAAATTCTGTTATCACCTGAAGGTTTGATTAGTGCCATAATTACATATTTCCTAAGTGAACTGTTTAGGCAGATTTTTTTAATAAAATTATTTTTACTGTTTTAAAATTTCACAATACTGGGTAAGCAGTGGCGTCGCTGGACAAAGAAGATTGTGTGGGGATGAACAGAAGAGGGATAAATTCTTTCATTACCTCCCGCTCACCCCATTGCTTCTCTCAGGAAAAAAAATCTGGAGAATTCTTTTAAAATTGATAGTTGTCACTTTTAATTAAACTGCGTTTTAAAGTTTATATAATTAACTAGCTAAATACCCGTTCTTCGAACGTGAAAATAAACAATTTCATTCGAAACTGTACTTTTTTTTTTGATTGAAGGCTTAACGACCACCGTGAGCAACTCAATGGGCTATAAGCAGTCGCCCATCCGTAATTTAGGGTCACTGGTTCCAGGAATTTGAGAGAGCCAGTGCCGTAAGACAAACACAACATCCATGCCTGACCGGGATTCAAACCCGGACCCCTTACGGACGAACGATCAGAGGCAAGCGCCTTAGACCACTACGCCACCGGGGCGGCCTGTACGTTTAAGGTGGATCCACCTAAAATCTTTGCCTTGTATTTCCAATGGGCAAACTTCCGTAGCCATTTTCTTCACAATTAATGTGTTCCCAAGGATGAAAATTCAAATATCGATAAAAATCACTTCATATTCTAGCCTAGTATACTTAATATTTTCTAAAATTTAACCTCAATTAAGCAATCCAACATTTGTTTGTCTTCTGACGTCATCAATGTACACGTCACGCCATCTATTTTCTGTTCTCAACACCACCAAAGAAAAAGTTATTGATTTTTAATATAATTATGGTTACGTTTTAGAAAATATTAAGTATGCTATGCTATAATATGAAGTTATTTTTATCGATTTACAAATGTTCATTCTTGGGAATGCATTAATTGTGGGCCGCCCCGGTGGCGCAGTGGTCTAAGCGATGGCCTCTGATCATTCGTCCGAAAGGGGTCCGGGTTCGAATCCCGTGAGGCATTGATGTTGTATTTGTCTTACGGCACTGGCTCTCTCCCTTCCCTGGAACTAGTGACCATAAATTAGGGACGGGCGACTGCTTATAGCCCATTGAGTTGCTCACGGTGGTCGTTAAATCTCCAACCAAAAAAAAAAAAATTAATTGTGGGGAAAATGGCTACAGAATTTTTCCCATTGGAAATACAAGGCAAAGATTTTTTGGTGGATCCACCTTAAAAGCTAGTAAGTCAGATGTTTTTGGAAGAGCGAGCAAAATTGTGTTGCCATCGCTAATATCTCAAGGGGGAAACTTTTTTTTTTTTCAAATTTCAATTATTGTGAAAATCTACCCAAATATTTATATTTATTGCAGTCACTTTACCACTTATATGACGTCACCGTTGCTTCGGTAAAAGAGAATGTTGGTAATTTAATTTTGAGTAAAAAAAAAAACAAAAAAAAAACACTCATATGACGTCACCGATGCTTCGGTGAAAACGAATGTTGGTAATTTGATTTTGACTCAAAAATCCTTGACATTCGATATGTCAAACTATAATATAAATGCTTAAATGCAAAGCCTATTACACTGAAGAGAAATTGAATTAGAGACAGCGGGCGTTATGCAAATGTGGTGCTGTGGGCAGCCCTATAAATGGAAATGACATGACGTATGCAGCGATCCGACAATATAAGGAGTGATGCGACGGGAATCAGTAAGAGTCAGATACAGTATGGTTAAGACGAAGGATCTAAGCGCATTTGATCGTGGGCAAATGGTCGGGGTCCGACGAATGGGTCACTCTCTTTTTTTTTTTTTTTTTTTTTGATTGGAGGTTTAACGACCACCGTGAGCAACTCAATGGGCTATAAGCAGTCGCCCGTCCCAAATTTAGGGTCACTGGTTCCAGGGAAGGGAGAGAGCCAGTGCCGTAAGACAAACACAACATCCATGCCTGACCGGGATTCGAACCCGGACCCCTTACGGACGAATGATCAGAGGCCAGCGCCTTAGACCACTGCGCCACCGGGGCGGCTGGGTCACTCTCTCTCGGAAGTCGTGCAGGCACTGGGAATTTCACGAGCCACTGTGTCACGGGTGCACCCTGAGTACATGGAATCCGGTAAAACCATTCCTGCAAGGGCCAACTGGCGTGGACAACAGCGTGTGGATGAGCGGGGTCATCGTCGGCTAGCTCGCATTGTAACAGCGGATAGACGAGCCACAGTGCAAGAAATCACTCGGTAATTTAACGCTGGTGCACAAAAACGTGTAAGCAGCCACCCCATCCAGAACCATCTCCTCGCTATGGAGTACAGAAGCCGTTGTCCCACGAGGGTACCGCTGCTGACCGCACATCACAGAGTGCAAAGATTAGCATGGGCGCGGGAACATCGCCACTGGACCCTAGAGATGTGGAAAAATGTAGCCTGGACTGATGAGACGAGATTCACGTTGGTACATGCGGATGACAGGATACAAGTACAGCGCAAACAACATGAAGCAATGGATCCTTCTTGCCAGCAGGGTACTCTTCAAGCTAGTGGGAGTGGCATTCTCGTTTGGGGACTGTTTACGTGGACTGAAATGGGACCCCTGGTACGTGTGACATCGTCCCTCACAGGTCAACGTTACCGGGATATCCTGGACGACCATTTGCTTTCGGTTGTACGTCTTCAACATCCCACTGGGGACCTCATCCTGCAACAAGACAATGAAGCTCCCGAATTGTATCCGAATGGTTGGATGAACACTCCACCGACGTGACCTCGCTTCCTTGGCCAGCTAGGTCACCTGACCTCAATCCCATCGAGCACATCTGGGATGCCATCGAAAGAAATGTTCTAGGCTCTGACCCCCTCCATCAAATCTTCGTGAACTGTGGAAGCTTGTTCAGGGGTCGTGGATCCGTAGGGCTTCCCAACGCTTCCGGTGTCTTGTCGAGTCCATGCCGAGACGAATCGCCGCCGTCATCAGGGCGAAAGATGGTGCTACACGTTCCCAGACAGGTATCTCTAATTTAATTGCTCTTCAATGTATGATATAGTGCTTTTTACGTGATTTTTCAGGTTTTTTTGTTAAATAAATTCAGAACAAAATATATACTGAGCAGGTCAACTCAGGTCATTCAAAACTTAGGGCGGAGCTTCAGTTGCTGGGCAACAATGGCTCGATCATTGCAAAACGTCCTAGCGTTATCATAGCTGGGTTATCTAAAAAACCCATTTCGACTCACTTAAATTTATCGTAGGAAAAAATCGTTTCTTAGTGCGCCTCTATGTTGTAAAAGGAACATTCGTGCCAAATATGAAAGTTATAAGTTCAGTAGTTTCTGATATTCGGTGATGAGTCAATGAGGGCTTTGAGTTTTATATGTACAGATTTATTTGTAAAAATCCGATGACGAGGTATCCGAAGTCGAATCCCAAGCCACGGCGCACATTGGCCACTGAGATTGCGCAGCACACCAGCATGACATCATCAGCTAGGTGGCTTAAAACTCTACGAGACCCGCCATTTTGTATTGCTGCCTTCTCTTGTTAACCAACGGGCAAGCGTATTTCACAAATTACTCGGGCAATTTTGCACATTTTGGAACACCGTTTGTGACTAACGCAAGATATATTATAAATAAAGAGTTCCCTGGTTTCTGAATTTTTATTGACCTTTCCCTTCATTTTTTATCTGCAGCGAAAGTCATACCAAGGCGTCTTCCATAGTTTTTTTAAGTAATAAAAAAATACTTAGAGTCCAACATAAAAATCTAAAACCAGGGAACTCTTTATTTATCAAATATCTTGCTTAAACCAGAAACGGTGTTCCAAAATGTGCGAAAATTGCCCGAGCAATTTGTGCAATACGCTTGCCCGCTGGTTAATAAGAGAAGGCAGCAATACAAAATGGCGGGTCTCGTACAGCCTTAAGATGAACGTGAAGTAATTTTGCTTCCTATACTTCCAATGGAAAAACTTTTGTACACATTTCCTTCACAATTAGTGTGTTCTCAAGGATCAAAATTTGAACATAGGTTGAAATAACTTCATATTCTAACTTGGAATACTTAATATTTTCTAAACGTAACCATAATTATATAAAAAATCAATAATTTTTCCTCTGGTGGTGTTGAAACCAGAAAAAAGACGGCGCGACCTGTACTTTGATGACGTCAGTAGACAAACAAATGTTGGATTGCATAATTATGGTTATGTTTTAGAAAATATAAAGTATTCCAAGTTATAAAATGAAGCTATTTTAATCGATGTCCAAATTTTTATCCTTGGGAACGCATTAATTGTGAAGAAAATGTGTACAGAAGTTTTTCCATTGGAAGTATAGGAGGCAAAATTACTTGACGTCCACCTTAAGTGAGTGGCAGTTAGTCGTCAGAAGGTGAAGAGTGTATAGGAGCCACCCAACATGGAAGTGGACAAGAAGCACATCCGCCATTGCATGATCAGGGCCGATTCCAGAGATTTTTTAAGGTGGTGCGAACGTTTCATCATGCCCCCCCCCCCCAAACCGGTATAAGTTCTTATTTTCCAAAAAGCTAAAGAAAAAGAAAACAGCTATAATCAAATTCATGGATGTAAATAGAAATACACTGGTGTGCAAAAATTAAGGACGAAGAGGAGAAATTAGCATAACAGCGGAACGAGCAGGCAGAACGGACCGAAAGACCACTCAGGAGATAGACTAGGGTTCGGTACGGTAGGGCATGCGCATATATGCAGCATGACGTAGGGGGGTGTCGAAAGGGTATAAAGCACACGGGTGGTGTACGCTCAGCAATTCGGTTAAACCTATTGCACGGTGTACATCTGTTTGAACGACGTCTAGTTGCTGCCACCGTGTGATATGGCCAACAGGCAATCCAGTAGACGTCATCTGGATGACTTTACCCGAGGTCGCGTCATTGGGAATTTGGAAGAAGGTCGAAGTGTGACTAGTGTGGCCAAGGAGTTCGCGATCGCTCATAGTACCGTTTTTCGAGCTTGGAGAGCATTTCAAACGACAGGAACAGCTGTCCGAGAGTTTAGCAGTGGTCGTCCACGAGCAACCACGGCGGCGGACGACCGGTATATTGTCCTACAGGCGAGAAGAGACAGACGGCAGACAGCGGTAGAAATCGCAAGGCACACAACAGACAACTGGACGTCCGTTATCGCGTTTTACCGTGGCCAGGAGGCTGCACAAAGGTGGTCTATTTGCACGACGACCAGTACGGTGTGTGCCATTAACGCCTGCTCATCGGAAACGGCGGTTTCTGTGGTGCCAGGAACACAAGAACTGGACACATCAGCAATGGGGTCGAGTTCTCTTTACGGATGAGAGTCGATTTAGTTTGACGAGCGATTCTGGACGTATACCCATCTGGAGAGAGCAGGGAACACGCAATCACACCTTCAACATCATCGAAAGGGACCGGTTTGGAGGTGGCGGTGTTCTCGTTTGGGGCGGTGTCATGCTTGGTAGCCGTACTGACCTCCACATTCACTGGTGTCCGCTATTGTACCGAGGTTCTCTTGCCTCACGTGCGTCTGTTTAGAGGTGCTGTGGGTCCTGAGTTCCTCTTCATGGACAACAACGCTACACCCCATCGTACAGTGGCTGTCGCAGAGCTGTTGGTGAGTGAAGATATTCAAGGCATGGATTGGCCCGCAAGGTCCCCGGACCTAAATCCAATCGAACACGCGTGGGACCTTCTCGGGAGACGCTTGGCAGCACGTCACCAGCCGCCAGCAACGATTCCGCAGCTGCGATTGGCGCTACAAGAGGACTGGGCTGCGATTGGCGCTACAAGAGGACTGGGCTGCGATGCCTCAACATCTCCTTGACAACCTCGTCCTCAGCATAGACAGACGTTGTAAATCCTGCAACGCAGTCAAGGGTGATCACATCTCCTACTAAAGACTGGATTTCTCATGGCAGCCGCCTGTCACATGGACGTTTCTGTCTTCTCTCCAGTTGTGCTCGAAGTTACGTTTTCAATAAATTGGCTTTGTATCCTTTGGATTCCTTGTTTGGACGGTTTTGCTCACTTGTCCCATATTCTTACATCTTGGGGATCTTATGGTATGATTTGAGTCGATGTGGAGCACTTCTGCACGACGTTATATTCGAAAAACCGTCTCGTCCTTAATTTTTGCACGCCAGTGTATTATAATAATATGTATCAATTAACATACAGTCAAAGTCAACTCCCGGGTATCCGCTATTAGGATGGCACGAGTTTCGCGGGCGGATAATCCAAATTTTACCGGAAAAAAAAACCTACCGATATGCTAGAAAATATACTGTTACGTACTACACAGGTGAAAAACATGTGTCAAGACGACAAACTTGTAGCGAGACATTCTGTCGGCGTAGCTCAGTTGGGAGAGCGACTTACCCTGCAGTGACTTTTCGCGTCCCATTCGAAGATACTTGCATTCAGCACATTTGGATCTTTTCCTTCAATTTCTTTAATTTTTTCCAGATACCGCATTTTGTACTCGGAAATTGAACTTTGATAGTAAGACGCTATCATTTCAACGGGGACTGGTTGTCCTTCACTTAAGTTACTAAGGCTCGTTGCCATGCCAAAAGTAACGTGTCTGCCACATCCTCATTTAGTTTTCCATGTTTCTACAATGATCTAAAGAAGTTTCATGACATTTTAGACTAGGTAATAAGGTGATTCCAATCATTGTTGCTTCGTTAACTAACTCGGTTTGGAGTTTCGGGAAAACAATGTACGACAGAAGCAATAAACGTTATTTGCTCTCTGTGAATAAACGAGCCATCGCAGATGAAAAATTTCACCGTCGGTTATTACTCTTTGAAAGTGATTGTTAGAAAAATGACGTCCATCGCTATTTCGGGGATATTTCTCGTTAAACATTTCTCCAGTAATAGGCCCACGAATGATGATATCATATCTTGCAGCAGGGTTGAAACTTTCCCAACTTGCTATATCTACATATTGTAAATTTTAATGAAATGAATGTTTTGATGCATCCACAACCTGAACGCCTCCATCTTTTGTAATTGGCTGACATTTTCGAAAGGAACTTCCGTATGAGTTTCCTCCACAAAACCTTTACCTTTGTCTCTAGGTTAGCGAATTAAAAATTTTGACATTTTCTTGGCATTCTCCTCATCTTCTCTTTGCTTCTACAATTTTCGTTTTAAATTTTCAGATCCAGATAACTTTTTAGGAGTTTCAGACATAATTAAATTCAACTGTTAATATTCAAATTTTACGAATCACAGGATATGGTATTATAAATAAAACAAATGAATCAATACTAACTCGCCCGAATCCGCCTCGCCTTATATAGTACAGTACCAGTAAGGCGGGATGCACGACGTGACTTTGAACCCCTATTGGTAATTCTATAGTCCATCGGTAGTTCTATATCGATTGGCGTTGGCGCAGAAGAATTTTACAAACTAGACCCTTACCGACCCTTTGATATGCCGATAATTTATGGCCGAACTATGGTGTCACCTAAGGCAATGAACAGACAGCCGGCGACTGTCTGTCTGAGAGTCTAACACCGCTTCGTTTGGATGTTCTCTGTGGTCGGACTCTCGCCCTGGACCACTACATCCCCAGGCGTTTGTGCTCTTTACTAACGAGAAGCGCTCTCAGTTGATCCTCGCCGAAAAACATTCCGCATATCTTTGTCCAAGGTCTTTGCTTTGATGTGAGAGAGGCAACTGGTGCCAGCGGGAAAGTAGCCTTTTTCTGTTCGCTCAGATAGAAAAAAAAACCCACACATGCTTGAGGATTTTGACGGAGTCCGCAGCCGTTTATTTTTTTTATTTTTTTTTATTACATGAACAGAATTTCCACCAAGCCGAGTCCATGGCTATAAACTATTGGGTTGTCGGAAAAGTCATGACGTATTTTAGCCATGTTTTGCAGAGGTCATTTATTGATAGAAAGAACAAAGATCAATCAATGATATAATGCCCGTTTTGTTCGATAACCTTTTGCCATCTTTCAGTGAGCTGCAGAATGCCTCGTTCATAGAAGGACCTGTCTTTCATGGCGAAAAACAGTACAAGGTGCTGATTTGCAGCCTCACCTGAATTAAACGTTATACCGCGCAAGGACTGTTGAAGAGAGCGAAACAAGTGGAAGTCTGACGGCGCAAGGTCAGGCGAGTATGCTGAGTGGGGTAACACATCCCACCCAAGCTCCAATCATTTTTGGCGGGTGATCAAACTTGTGTGCGGTTTCTCGTTGTCGTGATGGAACACAACACCTTTACGATGAACGAGCTCTGGAGGTTTCTGGATGATGGATTCGTTCAAACTGTCCAATTGCCGACAGTACACATTCGAATTCCGTGTTAGGAGCTCGAAAAACACGACACCTTTAAAATCCCACAACACTGAGACCAGAACCTTCAGCTGATGAATGTCTGCTTTGGATGTCGTTTGATGCGAAGCAGCACGTCGGGACCAAGACCGTTTGCGCAGCACATTGTTGTACACAATCCACTTTTCGTCACTAGTTATCAGTCGCTTCAAAAAGGATCGTTTTCCTCACGTTTAATGAGCATATCGCAGATGTTTATACGCGCCGTCAATTGAGCTTCTTTGAGTTCATGAGGAACCCACACATCGAGCTTGCTTACGTTTCCTAGCTTCTTCAGGTGGTCGTGAACGCTTGAATTATGGATATGCAATGTGTCTGCAATCTCTCGTGTCGTGTAACGTGGGTTTGACTCGATCAATGCCTTGATTTAGTCGTCATCAACCTCGGTGGGCCTCCCCGACCGAGGAGCATCGTTGAGGTCAAAATCACCAGCACGGAATTTTGCGAGCCACCGCTGGCACTGACGTTTTTGTAGAGCATTATCACCGTACACTTTTCACAAGCTTGACGCGCGTTCTTCCCTTTACGGAAGTAAAACAGTAAAATATGGCGAAATTGCACAGTTTGGTCTTCCATCTTCAACTTGATGTGGAATCTCCGCAAATCAACCAAATCACTCACTATTCTTTTCAGACTGCAGCTAGAACTGGCACCTGTCGAATGCCATAGCGATAACAGAGCTGCGCATGCTTCTAGTACTTCCAAAACCGTCATCGGGTGCCGAAATACATGACTTTTCTGACAACCCATGCTGTATGAGTTTCTTCGCGGTCAACACCAACGCAAGTGCTGTAAGGAACATTACCAGTGTGTACCCCAATGATATATCACATCGTCAGTGCTGTCGTTAGTTCGAACAGTTTCGAGAGGCGAATTTTGACATATCAGAACCGTCCCAAAGACGGAAGACCAGCAACAGTGAATATGGATATGCTGGAGACTTTAGAGGAGACAGACCCACGTGTAGCCACGTGGGAGTTGGCCGAACAGCTGGGGACTACTCGTAAGAGCCTCAACACCCAGCTGCGTCAATCTGGGAAGGTGCACATGTAGGGAGTTTGGGTACCCCATCAACTCACAGCCGAGAAGAAAGAAAATCGCATGAGTGCATGGGTTTCCCTGCTTGCACGTGACTATGTTGAACAGTTCTTAGGCCGCACTGTTACAGGTGACGAGAAATGGGTCCTGTATGACAATATCGGCACCCGGAAATAGTGGTTGGACCCAAAACATAAGTCCATGCCGACTTCCAAAGCCGACTTGCACCCACGTAAAATCCTGTTGTCTGTTTTGTGGGATGTGTGTGTGTGGGGGGGGGTAGTGTTTTTAGCATGCCTGTTGTAAAATAAGTTAGTAAAATCATGCAATGCATTGATTATGATACGCTTTCCAACATACCAGAAATCATTACTCAAGTTATTACTCAAGTTATGAGGATAATGGCTGTAGAATAAATCTCCCTTCTATGGCCTGACTGACCTTTGACCCTATTTCGATGATATTTAACAGAACCGGTAAAGTATACTTCCGGAACAACATGATAAAGTTTTCTCTCAATCGAAGCACTTTTACCTAAGTTATAACGCATAAGGGCGATGGAATGGATCCCGATCCTATGTCCTGACCTTTGACCCCATTTCGTCCATTTTCAATAGGGTTCACCCATTTTCAGTAGGGTTCGTCCCCTACCACATACTAAAGTTTCATCGAAATCGAACCATATTTACGCAACTTATGACGCATAAGGGCAATGGAATGCATTCCCGTTCCTATGTCCTGACCTTTGACCCCACTTCACCCATTTTCAGTAGGGTTCGTCCCCTACCACATACTAATGTTTCATCAAAATCGAACGATTTTTACGCGAGTTATCGTTCGGACAGACGGACAAAGTTGGAGCATATACGCTTCTTCACCTACGGTTGGAAAGCGTAAAAAAGATCGTGCTTATGTTCAGGAAAGAGGCTCACCTTCAAGCAAACGTTCGTGCATGGGAAACTAAATGTAGTCGCTAAAGTGTATCGGTTTGCCCGTCCGTCCGTCTGTAGGCACCATACTTCTGTAACTATTAGTCCGATTTGAAAAATTATTTTTGCATTGGGAAGCATGAAATATACGAATGATGATCCGTCATTTCTGGTTTTTTTGGTTTTTTTTTCGATGTACAGTTTCGCCGCTAGAGGGCGTAAATGCAGATGATATCGAATTCAAAATACGTTTTATTCCATATATTTGCTTTTCAACATCGATTGAAAAAATCCTTTCTATTCCATTTACGTCGAAGAGTATTTTAAGTATAGCTACTTTTTCAAGTTACGCATAGATTTTCCGCTAGGGTGCGTAAAACTACATTACATTTCTCCCGATAACTCTTCTTCTAAAACTCCGATTTGAAAATTTTTTTCTTCAGCGGATACAGCTCCTGATGGAAAATCTTTTGCATATAATTTCTAATTTTTGGTAAAGAATACTTTGGCCACCAGGGTGCGTAAGTGTTAATTTTTACTTCTGGTGTATTTGCCATAAAATATGAGCTTCTAAAACTCGATTGAAAAAATTATTTCGTGGACCAATGCCACTCACGTCAAAAAACCTTTTCGGAATATTTTCTTTTTAAAATATTGCATCATTTCTCCGCCAGGGGGCGTAGATGCATATCTTATTTTTGTCAATATCTCTGCTTCTAGGAGTCCAATTGGAAAAATTCCTTCTTTGTTAGATAGTGTTTTCAGTGTGACATGTTTTTCATATAATTTCAAAATTTTCAAGTAATTCATAGACTTTCCGCTAGGGGACGTAAAGATTAATTGAGTTTCCCTTTATATCTCTGCTTTTAAATCTCCGATTTGAAAAATTCTTTCTGCACCGGATACAGGTCTTAATGGGAAATCCTTTGCACATAATTTCTAATTTTTGTTAAAAAAATGGTTTGGCCACCAGGGGGCGTAAGTGTTAATTTCTGCTTATGTATTTGCAGAAAAATCTGAACTGAAAACTTGACTGGAAACATTCTTTCGTGGACCTATACTTCTCAAATCGAAAAACCTTTTGAGAATACGTTCTTCTTAAAGTAATGCATGTTTTTTCCGCCAGGGAGCGTAGATTCATATCTTACTTTTTGTCGGTATCTCTGTTTCTATAAGAGTCCGATTTGAAAAATTCTTTCTGTGTTGGAGAGCGTTTCCGGTGCGAAATGTTTCTCATATAAATTCCTATTTTTCTTAACGCACAAGTGTACAACCAGAGGGCGTAAGCTCACGATTCCGTTTACAGCAATATCTGAGAGATTAAAAACTCGATTGAAAAGCTTCTTTCTTCCTTCAGATGTTATTGTTATCCATAACGGTTCCATTGGCTTCGAATAGCTTTGATAAATTTAATTTGCGTCAGAACGGATTCAGAAGACTTGCTTATTACACACGAAAATTCGGTGTCATCTTTCTTGTTTGCGTTTGGAATTGTCGTACTATATCCACTTTTCATCACCCGTAACGGCTTTCTACAGAAAGGATTTTCTGTGTTGTTTATTCAACAAATTCAAACACTTCATGACACGTTCATTCGTGTTCTCTGGCTCAGGTCATGTGGCACCCATTTCCCTTTCCCATTGCGCGTAAACGATTGGAAATGGTTTGTTGAGTTACCCCCAGTTGTTCAACTAGTTCTTTTTGCTTTTGAGGATTTCACGAGTTCATTTCTAAAAGTACAACTGTCACTTTCAATACTTACACAACCGTTTTGGAACGACTGTGGAAGAGGATTGCTCGTGTCACGCCCGAGTACAAAAACGGGAAATTCACGAAAACGCACTCGTACACAGAGCAGTCAGTGTACAGAAATTTCTGGCCCAAGAACAAGTGTGTGAACTCAATATCCCCCCCTGTTCTCCTGATTTATTACCGCGTGATTACTTTATGTTCCTCAAATGAAAGCTGTCTTTAAAAGGAAAAGCTTTTCAAGACATCAAACAGAGATCTTCGCTCTTTCCACGTTTATAAGTGAGTCACGGGAAAATTCTCATTGGCCGCCACTGGGAGTCGAACCCAGGGTCTTTCAGTTACGTGCCGGATATGCTTCCGCTACACCACGACGGCCTCGAATTCCTCCAGACTCACACACGCTAACTGCCAAGCCAATTTGGCAGGTTGCTTCTTGGAGCCCCGCACAATGCTGGGGATTCACCAAAGATGGTAAGAAGCAACTGAAGAAATAATTAAAAGCCGAATGAATAATTAATACAGGCATTTAACGTGGACCAGGAACATCAAACAAAGATCTTCGCTCTTTTCACGTTTATCAGTGAGTCATGGAAAATTTTTTCAAGACATTGAAGACATACAAAGATCTGTGACATCAGCTCTTCACTCCATACCAATTGATGACCTCTGCAAGTGCTTCCTTTCGTTGGTTGATCGTGCAACTTCTTGCATTGAAGCAAGAGGAATGTACTTCGAATAAAATACATGTTGTGTCTAAAGTCTTTTCCTGTTACGATAAATCGTATAAAATGAACCGCACTCGTTAGACATGTATGGAGCTTACCTGAAATCCAGAGGTTTTTTCTGGGTCATCAGTATACCTCAACATGGGCTCCTTTTGTTAACGGAGGACATTCAGTCAGTACTCCATCTCTTTCCATGTCTGCTGCAACATGGTCTCCTTTTGTTAACGGAGGACATCCAGTCGGTACTCCATCTCTTTCCATGTCTGCTGCAACATGGTCTCCTTTTGTTAACGGAGGACATCCAGTCGGTACTCCATCTCTTTCCATGTCTGCTGCAACATGGTCTCCTTTTGTTAACGGAGGACATCCAGTCGGTACTCCATCTCTTTCCATGTCTGCTGCAACATGGTCTCCTTTTGTTAACGGAGGGCATTCAGTCGGTACTCCATCTCTTTCCATGTCATCTATGATGGCCCCAAACGTTTCAGTTATTCTTCCCTTCAAAGTTTTAAGATCTGCAACTGGTGTTGCATAAAATTTATCCTTAATGTAGCCCCATAAAAAGAAGTCAAGGGGCGTAATGTCTGAGGATCTTGGTGGCCACGGATGGGACCATCTCTGCCTATCAATCTGTTCGAGAATTTGTCACCTAAGAATCGACGGACAGGTACAGCCTAATGCGGGGACGCACCGTCCTGCTGGAACATTACGCATGGTGGCAGCTCTTCCAATTGAGATGCAACATATAGCTCAATCATGTCGAGGTAAATACCCGATGTAATGGTGCACTCAATAAACAAGTTAGTAAAATTATGTAATGCATTGGTTATGATACGCTTTCCAACATACCAGAAATCATTACTCAAGTTATTACTCACGTTATGAGGATAATGGCTGTGGAATAAATCTCGCACCTGTGTCCAGACCTATGACCTGACCTTTGACCCCATTTCGATGATATTCAACAAAACCGGTTACGGAACAAAATGATAAAGTTTTTGTCTCAATCGAAGCATTTTTACCTAAGTTATAACGCATAAGGGTGGTGGAATGGATCCTGTTCCTATGTCCTGACCTTTGACCCCATTTTGCCTATTTTTAATGGGATTCGTCCCCAGGTAGTCCCTTATCACATACTAAAATTTCATCGAAATCGAACCACACGCAAGTTATGACGCATAAGGGCAATGGAACGTTTCCCGCTCCTATGTCCTGACCTTTGACTTCATTTCGCTCATTTTCAATAGGGTTCGTCCCCAGTTAGTCCCTTACCACAAACTAAAATTTCATCGAACTCTACCCATGTGTACGCAAGTTATGACGCATACGAGTGGTGGAATGGATCCCGCTCCTACGTCGTGACCTTTGCCCCATTTCGCCCATTTTCAATAGGATTCGTCCCCAAGTGGTCCCTTACCACATGCTGAAATTTCATCGAAATCGAATCATTTTTACGCAAGGTATGACGCATAAGGGCAATGGAACGGATCCCGCTCCTATGTCCTGACGTTTGACCCCATTTCGCTCATTTTCAATAGGGTTTGTCCCCAGTTGGTCCCTTACAACATACTAAAATTTCATCGAACTCGAACCATTTTTATGCGAGTTGTGACGCATAAGGGTGGTTAAATGGACTCCGCGTCCTGACCTTTGACCCCATTTCACCCATTTTCAATAGGGTTCGTCCCCAGGTTGTTCCCTAACATACACTAAAATTTCATCAAAATCGAACCATGTTTACGTGAGTTATCATGCGGACAGACGGACAAAGCTGGAGCATATACGCTTCTTCAAACTACGGTTGGAAAACATAAAAAAAGAACGGTCCAGTTTCTTTGTTGTGCTTTAGTCCTCACTAAACATTTATTTCAGGGCTATCTCTCTGTTTCTCCAAAACCACATGAGGGTTCTATGAACCCCAGATACGGGCATTATGCGTGTTTACTTTACCTGAGGAATGAAAAGTTGATTCGTCTGAAAAACACATCCGCTTAAGGTAATCATTATCTTCGTCTATTCGTTCAATAATATCCATAGCGAATGTCACACGTCTGGGAGCATTATTAGGTTCCAAGGCTTGAACAATTCGCAATTTATATGCAAAAAAACGAAGCCGCTTTCTTAAAATGCGGTGCACTGTCTTCATATGTATTTCCAGTTCACTAGAGTCATGACGAATTGATTTCCTTGGGCTTCGTACGAATGCATCACGCACGGAGTTGAGTTTCCTCACTAATGGAAGATCTTCTACTTCTTGCACGGTCACTGACACTGCTCTGAAATTGCAGATTTGGTTTCATGAAACCAGAGAACACAATTAGCCTTCTCCTGCGTAGACGCCATTTCGCGGACTGACGCTTTCAACAACAAACTACGCTGAATACGTGCAGCGCCACCTATTGTTCTAAAAGTACAACGAACAAAAAACTTGAGAATATGACCCAGTCAATGCAACAAACCGCATCCGTCTAACTAGCTGAGTTCTTTTTTTTTTTTTTTTTTTTTTTTTGGTTGGAGGTTTAACGACCACCGTGAGCAACTCAATGGGCTATAAGCAGTCGCCTGTCCCTAATTTAGGGTCACTGGTTCCAGGGAAGGGAGAGAGCCAGTGCCGTAAGACAAACACAACATCCATGCCTCACCGGGATTCGAACCCGGGCCCCGTTCGGACGAATGATCAGAGGCCATCGCTTAGACCACTGCGCCACCGGGGCGGCACTGAGTTCATTTTATACGATTTATCGTAATCAGGGAAATAATTTAGACACACCCTGTATATTCAGCTAAGTTTTCCTGCTTTTCCATTTTATTTACTCAATTGTCGCACTACGTAATTTATGTAAAGAGTAGCACTTTCTTGATGTTTAAATATCTTACCTCAAGTTCCCATGATTCCCTCGTCGAGAACATATCTGAAGATGGACTTTTGTCCGACCATTCCATATAGCAAAATCCTCAGAAACATACATACTAACTCTGCTGTGAAGCTGGCCTACAATAAAACCAAATATTTTAGTAAGAATCTCATTTCATCTGGCAGATTTCTATTCAAATTCATAATAACGTAAAAAAGTACCGTAAGGTCAAATTGCCTATGGCGTGGTATAAATCCGCTTATTTATGGTGTAAAATACGGTGCTCAAAACACTGAAGGACTGACGTTATTGAATATAAAATGTTATTTTTTGTATGATACATACATGCATACAATATATTGACAAAACTCACCAGACCCCCTTCAAAACCGAATGAACTGATCCGTTTGCGTTGTTAAGTTGCGCGGTACATCTGCAAACGGTATAAAAACCAGCCTGCAGCTGACCGCGATCATATCGTGATGTGATGTGAGGTTAAGGCTCTACGAGACCCGCCATCTTGTATTGCTGCCTTCTCTTGTTAACCAATGGGCAAGCGTATTTCACAAATTCCTCGGGCAATTTTGCACATTTTGGAACACCGTTTGTGGCTAACGCAAGATATATAATAAATAAAGAGTTCCCTGGTTTCAGATTTTTATTTTGGACTCTTTAAGTATTTTTTATTAATTAATAAAACTATGGAAGACGCCTTGGTACGACTTTCGCTGCAGAAAATAAAAATTCTGAAACCAGGGAACTCTTTATTTATCATATATCTTGCGTTAGCCACAAACGGTGTTCCAAAATGTGCAAAATTGCCCGAGCAATTTGTGAAATACGCTTGCCCGTTGGTTAACAAGAGAAAGCAGCAATACAAGATGGCGGGTCTCGTAGAGCCTCAAGTGAAAATGTCGCGGCAGGAGAGAACTGACTTTGAGAAAGGAAAGATTGTTGGGTGTTATATTAGTGGGTTGTCCATAAGAGAAATCGAGAGGGGTTTAAACATGCCCAAGTCAACTGTTTTGGATGTACTGAATAAGTAGAAGACATATGTTGTGCCTGAGGTAGCAAAACGTACCGGCAGACCAAAGAAAATCAATGATGAGGACGTCGAAGCCTCAGGAGAGTCGTTACAGCTAATCGACGGAGTACTGCATAAGACTTCAGTGTACAGGTGAATAAAAATTTTGGAACCTCGGTATGTACACGTACCATTCTCAGAGAACTTCATTTCATGGGTTACCGTGGTCGTGTGGCTGCTCATAAGCCATTTCATCTCCACTCGGAATGCTACTCGTCGTTTAGCATGGTGTAAAGAACATTTATCGTGGACCGCAGATCAATGAAAACGGGTCCTATGGACTGATGAATCCAGATACACCATCCATCAGTCTGATGGCCGTGTGTGGGTATGGCGGCAGCCGGGGGAACGCTATTTACCACAGTATACTGTTCAGAGGCGGATTGGCGGTCGCGAAAGGGCCCGGGAAATTTTTCGCTAATGAGCCAGTTCAGTTGTAGTTCTGCGGTACTATTGTATTACAATTGAAAATTGAAAATCACTTTTTTCATTTAAGAAACAAAACAAAAAGTACAGTTGCTCTGAAAACAGTGGCAAGAATAGTACTGGGAAGGAGAAGGGGGGGTAAAAAAGTACACCAGTCATCCTTAAATTGAAGTGGGTGTTGCGGAAAATTTTTCATCGGCCCATGCCAAGATTTTACTGCAATGTTTCTGTTGCGGACAATTACAGTTAGAAATATCAAGATATTTGAATGTCGTGGCAAACTCACTTAATCGACGTGGGAAAAGCGAACAACCAGGTTTAAATCACTAGTTTAGTTAGTTATGTATGTGATTGCGCTGGAGAAGCTTCTAATTTTGGACACATTCAATATTTATATTTGTTTAAAATTTTCTTTTGAGAACGCTGTGTAACGTATACTCTATATTCACTTTCCTTTTGATTTTACTATCTCTGGTTATTTTATTTTACTATGTAAATTATCTTCTTACTGAACGAAATATTATTTCACCCGATGAATGAGATCTGGCAATGAGTGTAAGTCATGACGTGGTGGTAGCTAGTATATAGGCGCGTTCATCGAGACTTAGGGAGAGCTTTTGTTGTTGTTATGAGAGAGCGTTGTTGTTTACGGAAAGCGTTTGTAATACGAGGAGAGATTGTGTTGTTATGAGGAGAGATTCTTCATTATTGTAAAACAAGTTGTGTGTATGCTTTAGTTGACCAAGAGTCTTATAATAAAGAAGTTGCCGTAAGTTAGTCTTTCTCAATTCATAGTTTTTGTCAGACCTCTGTCTGGCTGTTAGGTTTATAACATTAGTTTCTTACCATAAATAACCAGCGTTAAGACTTTATTCTCGTTCGTAATTAACTAGTAACAACCATTTTGAGTTCACTATTTTGAAGCTTAGTACAAGTATATCATTAGCTAGCTGGTAGGAAGAGCATCATTCATATTAATTAGCTTAGCGGAAAGAAAATAAAGCTAATTCATTATAGCTGAAGTAAGAACATTAAAAATTAAAAAAAAATTGCTTATATTACCTTTTCATGCTTGACAGATCGTAAAATAATCTCAATTTTCGTACCTTTGAGCTTCCAGTTCTTAAATTTTCGACGAAGTGGGCTGAAATTCCAGCAAATATTTGAGAGACAGAGAGAGAGAGAGAGAGAGAGAGAGAGAACTGCTACTCCCAAAATTGCGTTGGAGTTGTACCAAAAATGTTGAAATGATATCTCCGTAAATGCCTTCATCTGTAGCACTTGTCAGTTATCAATCATAAGGAGCGTAGGCTGCGTAGGTAGAACATTTGGGGGGAAATGGATCGTATATGAACACATCCGCAAATAATCTTACAGTTATTTCAAAATAAGTTCTTGATATTATTAGCTTTCACCTCTCAATTCTGTGTTGTCATATAGTAGATAGTACATAAAAATTGGAAAAGGAGTGAGACAAGGTGACACCATATCTCCGAAGCTCTTTAATGCCACATTGGAAAATGTCTTTCAATTACTGAACTGGGAAAACAAAGGGATAAAGATTAATGGAGATTATCTAACCCACCTTCGTTTTGCTGATGACATACTCATTTTTGCAACTACCCCATCAGAGCTACAGAGTATTATCCAGGAACTTGCTGACAAGAGTAAAGAAGTGGGATTAAAAATGAACTTTCAGAAGACAAAAGTGATGTTCAATGCTTTTACAAGAAATGAAAATTTATCGATTGATGGAGAAAAGCTGGAGATAACAGACACGTACGTTTATCTTGGACAGCAGATATCAAGTGAGGGTCACATTGGTGAAGAAATTAATCGGCGTACAAAACTTGCCTGGAGAGCTTTTGGAAGAAACAGCATAATTTTCAAGAGCAATATGCCATTATGTCTTAAAAGAAAAGTGTTTGATCAATGCATCCTTCCAGTGCTTACGTATGGTGCAGAGACGTGGACCTTAGCTAAAAGACACATACAAAGGCTGCAAACAACTCAAAGAAGCATGGAGAGGTGCATGCTTGGTGTAACCAGGAGAGATAAGAAGAGGAACTCGTGGATCCGAAAAATGACAAGAGTGGAAGACATCATGATCAGAGTTAAATCCCTGAAATGGCAATGGGCTGGACATACTGCCAGAAGAACAGACCAAATTTTAGATTGGATTCCAAGGGACAGGAAAAGACCCACAAGAAGACCACATGGAAGATGGGTGGATGAAATTCGAAATTATGCGGGAGTGACATGGAGGAGACTGGCACAAGACAGACCGTTGTGGAGGAAACTTGGGGAGACCTTCGTCCAGCAGTGGATTGATAATGGTTGACAACGATGATGATGATGACATCCCATAATGACCATAATCTAGCATTGTTCTGCAACTTTATCAAACATGGGTGAGTATTTTCACAACTTTAACTAAAGTAGTGATCAAAATTTAGTCCTGTTCAGCCCCATCCGAATGCTGTTAACATACGTAGATTGTTGTGCCTCCCGATTTTCCTGATGCCGGGCCCCTCGAAACATTTGAGGATAAAATGAATGGCCAAAGAAATTATAGAAATAGATAGACATCATGAAAGAAATATGGGATTACGCCCTATAATACAAATTTTGAAAAAAATTTCGTCGTCCTGGAGCGGGACTCGAACTCGCGTCTCCCAGATAGCGCCCGGGTATGCTAACCACTACAGCACCCAGAACGACCAAGTTACAAGTTTCCGATCAATTTGAATATAACCATCACAGGATTCGCTACTCGAAGCAACCGGCATTCATGTTTAGCGAATCTGGAGGTTAAGAATCTTATTCTGTGATTGCCCGGAGAAGCAGATAAATCGTGAAAGAAATACGGGATTACGCCATATAATACAAATTTTGAAGATGAAAACCCGTTTTTTGGCGTAAATGTGACAAGGATGGTAAGTCAGATAATATCCGAAAATTTGAAAATGTCATCGTCCTGGAGCGGGACTCGAACTCGCGTCTCCCAGATAGCGCCCGGATATGCTAACCACTACACCACCCAGAACAACCAAGTTTCAAGTTTCCGATCAATTTGAATATCACCATCACAGGATTCGCTAGTCGAAGCAACCGGCATTCCTGTTTAGCGAATCTGGAGGTTAAGAATCTTCGACTAGCGAATCCTGTGATGGTTATATTCAAATTGATCGGAAACTTGAAACTTGGTCGTTCTGGGTGGTGTAGTGGTTAGCATACCCGGGCGCTCTCTCGGAGACGCGGGTTCGAGTCTCGCTCCAGGACGACGAAATTTTTTTCCAAGTTTCCGGATATTATCTGACTTACCATCCTTGTCACATTTACGCCAAAAATACGGATTGTCATCTTCAAAATTTGTAGATAGACATCACTTCCCCACTCCGCAATTAAGAAAGACATCGGTTATTTGCACGGGGAGGAAGGAGTGGAAGCTTGGAAGAGGAGATTTTTTTAATGCCTAAACAGATAAATCATAGTTTCCGGGCTCTATCTCGCAATATAAAATTCAGGATCGAGCGGGCTAGGGCTGACATACTTCGGGCTCGGGCTCTTAAATTTGAGCCCGAACTCAGCTCTTATGAGCACAGCACTAATGTCTCTTACAACCAACGGGAGGAGAATCAACTAACCCCCACCCCTTTTTCCTTGGAGAATATATATAACATCTTATACACACACACTGCCCTCTCGCAACATACGGTACTTACATTCTCTTTCCTCAGCTACTAAGTGAACCCAGAAGTTCGCAAACAACACATGGTCCATCTATTGTAGCTGGAATTCTAGCAGTTGCCTGGTGAGGGGATTTTTTCCCCTAATTCAAAATAGAAGGGGTTTTTTCCCCGCTTGTTATAATTGCATTATGTGTATTTCGTTTATAAAAAAGTTTTGTTGTTCAGTTGTGTGTTTAAACCAACTGAATTGAAAACATTTTTAAGAAAGAAAAGAGACAAAATATACGGTAGGGGCCCACCGGGAAATGTCCCGGTTTCCCGGTTGCTCAATCCGTCCCTGATACTGTTCCTACGGTGAAGTTTGGAGCTAGCAGTGTACTCGTGTGGGGGTGTTTTTCGTGGTAAGGTCCCGTCCCATTGGTTATCGTGGACAAACCTGTTAACCAGCATGTCTACCTCGATATTCTGGACAATTATGCCCTACCAACTCGGTGGCAATACGATGGAACCGAGCCTTGTTGGTACCAATGCACCAAGTCATAAAGCACCAAGTCATACGGCGTGGTTTGACGATAATTCCGTAACTTGTGTGGACTGGCTAGCACAGAGCCTTGCTTTTAAACCAATAGAGCATGCATGGAATGAATTAGAGTGCCGCATAAGAAGTCTGGAACCAAGGCCTACTACTAAGCAACAGTTAGCGGCAGCATTATGTACTGAATGGAAGCGCATACCTATCGTTGTGTTAAAAGACCTTGTCGAAAGCATGTCCGACACCGCACTAATGTATGTCAATATATGCTATGTTGTGTTTCTCTTCTAGGTGTGCGGTGACTTTTGTCGATATAGTGTACATACATACATACATATCACTAAACTGTTCTCTGAGACTCAGATTAGCTCCACGAAGAAAGATAATCCTCCAGATAAATGTTTAACTTATTTATTTATTTTTTTGATTGAAGGTTTAACGACCACCGTGAGCAACTCAATGGGCTATAAGCAGTCGCCCATCCCTAATTTAGGGTCACTGGTTCCAGGGAAGGGAGAGAGCCAGTGCCGTAAGACAAACACAACATCCATGCCTGACCGGGATTCGAACCCGGACCCCTTACGGACGAATGTTCAGAGACCAGCGCCTTAGACCACTGCGCCACCGGGGCGGCCTTATTTATTTAATCACCGTTGCTGTATCAAACGTCTTTTACAGCGATCTTGGCATACAGCTCGAGCTTCACTGACATCCATCACACGACGTACACATGACCTTCTGTACTTCTCACTCATAATCTGTGACGTACTACAGAAGAAAAGCACACGGCAAATCTGCAGCGATATAGTGCGCGTCAGTGTAGCTTAGCTGGGAGAGCAACTTACTCCGGAGTAAGGGATCGCCGTCACGGACAAATTTGTGTTTTCACATTGGCCCCCGAACGTAGAAACGGATGTATTGGCCGTTGGGTTCTCCGAAAAATGTGTTATGTTTATTCCAAACATCGTCCAGCATTAATGAAAATTCTTTCTTCGCTTCAAAAAAAAAAAAAAAAAAAAAAAAAAATTAAAATTAAGAGAGATGATTTGACGTACTACAGAAGTAAAGCACGTGTCAAGATGACAAATCTTCAGCGACACACTCTGCCGGTGTAGCTTACTTGGGAGAGCAACTGGCTTCGGAGTGAGGGGAATTGTTCATTAATTCTAAATCAGATCAGACCACATATGGAAGATTTTAGGAAGGGAGTGTCTCACCCCAGGTCTTAAACAACCCTTAGAAATAGGAAGCTAGGAGATTTGGGCTAAGTGCCCGCTAGGAAAGTGACACGGAAGCGAGGTAGAAAGTGGGAGGAAGACGCCCTTATTTATTGCCGGGGGCCAGTACCCGGCGCCCGACAGCTTAACGTGCCCATCCGACGCACGGCGGATATTTACTGGTTCGAGCGTTTACTCAAATTGAGTAATTAAACCTCAATCGGTGGTAACTTATGCTAACACCACCTCAGCCATGGTTACTCTCACCATGGTAGCCAAGTATCAGCAAAAGTAAACCCGAGAAAAAATTTTAAACCAATGGAAAATAATCTTTTCTCTGATTGCCTGCTGAGTAACTAAGCAAATAGCCGACTCAAAGAGGAAAACTGAGCAAACGGCCAGTTTTTGTTTTACCAGGTGCTGAACGTCGATGTCCCTCTGGGAAACTTATTCTTTGTGTGCTGTCTTTTTTATTTCAGGTTCCCCCTTTCCCATATCCTTAACCCCCTTTTCCCCTGTACTCATCTGTGGCAGCGGTGTTTACCGGGCATTTTCTGCGGAGAGAGATGTTGCTCGGAATAGCTTGCTGTTGCAGGTAAGTATGTAGGGCAGCTTACAACTTCACTACTTAACGGGAAACCGTATACTCATCCTGCTCTAATTTTTCTATACTATTCTTTAGTGCTTTTCTATCAGGGCAATCTGTTCCCTACTCTCTTATTTTCACTTTCACCTGCCAAAAGGAGCATAGCGCTGTGGGTTCGGGTCTCGCAACTTAAGCTAGGAACTCTTCTTCTTCTCTACCAGCTTGGAATCGAACCTGAGGTTTCTCCGTGGCAGTCACGAACGTTCAACAATAGGCCACCAGCGGCCCTTAATTAATTCCAGACGATATGTGGAACAAACATCACATATTTTTCGGGGAACCCAACGACCATTTTTACGTTAGGGCGTCAATGTGAAAACACAAATTTTGTCGAACTTGCGGCCTCTCACTCTGGAGTACAATGGCAAAAATCTGTAAACCTGAACCTGCTCGTTGTTGTTTTTTTAAGTACAATCGTATCGTAAACGAGTGCATGACATGCTCAAATATAAGTTACCATACGTACTTACAAATAACCGCGTCCATAAATATAAATGTAATCTCGTATTACTTCATTTTAGATACTATAGATTTCAAGAGAAATTGTTTATAAATGTGTAAAGTGACACACATAGATAATTAGTACAACAAAGTCACTGATCACAAGTAATTTAATTATGCATAAAGTATCTTTGTGTACGTTTTGACATTGTGTCAATCTCATAAATAATACGTTGTCGCTTCATCGCTATATTTGTCATAAAATTGTGCGATCCACTTACCCAGCATAAGACAATGATTATATCTATTGTCCCAGATGTGCCTTCGAATAATATACTTTCACTTTTCATTCTATGAATAAATGAGTATGTATGAATTACACGTATTCCAAATTTGAAATCGAGGCCGCGGATGGCCTAGTGGTCAGCATTCGTGACTGCCTTGGAGAGGACCTCGGGTTCGATCTCAGACAGGTACGAACGTTCGAACCACTAAATACCCGCCGTACGTTGGATGGGAACGTTAAGCCGTCGGACCCCGGGTACTGGCCCTCCGGTAGTAAATAAGGGCGTCTTCTACCTCGCTTCCCTGTCACTTTCCTATCGGGCACTGTAGCCCAAATCTCCTAGCTTCCAATATTTCTAAGGGTTTGTTTAAGACCTGGTGTCAGACGCTCCCTTCCTAAAATACTCTACATATGACCTGATCTGATCTGAAATTTGAAATCGCGCTGCGGATGACTTAACGGTTAGGGATTCAGACTGCTGATGGAGGGACCCTAGGTTCAATCCTAGCGTGATAGACTAGATTTGGTGACCGTCCCTGGGTAAGAATCTCCTGGTTACATATAAAGGTGTTCATCCCTAAGCCCCCCTCTAATTTCCCACTGCCCTCTATGTGCAAAATCGTACGCTTGTACGGTGGTGCCATCTAGTGTGCTCTCTCTGAATTACAAACTAAGCTGTCAGAATCGCTAGAGCCGCCCCGGTGGCGCAGTGGTCTAAGGCGCTGGCCTATGATCATTCGTCCGTAAGGGGTCCGGGTTCGAATCCCGGTCAGGCATGGATGTTGTGTTTGTCTTACGGCACTGGCTCTCTCCCTTCCCTGGAACCAGTGACCCTAAATTAGGGATGGGCGACTGCTTATAGCCCATTGAGTTGCTCACGGTGGTCGTTAAACCTCCAATAAAAAAAAAATCGCTAGATTCGCTCTAACTTCCTTCAGTTTCGGTACCCTTCCCGAAAGGGCACAGAAACTGAATGTAGTTAGAGCACATATATTTGAAATATATGTACTCAAAAATGAGTACGTGTCTTTTCCTAAAACGAGACACAAGTACTCTGAGCTATTATAAGCCCAGAATGTACTCAAAAACGAGTACATTTTGCTTATTTCTAAGTACCAATTTTTAACAGTGTAGTCTGTTCCTTGGTAAGTTGCGTGGAATAACTTTAGTGGCTAATTAGACTGAAATGCCAAAAATCATGGGATAGCACTATGCAAATTTTTAACTATAGCGCTGCCGTCGCATAAAGGCTTCGACGCACACCACGATTTTCATCAGTTGTGAGGTGTAATCTCGTGAGCCAGTTTGAACAACCGCCCGTAGGATAGTGGCAAGCAGACATGAATTATCGGAATTTGACGCAACGTGGTAGTGGGAGCCAGACGGATGGGGCATTCAATTTCCGAAGTTGCATGAACACTTAACATTCCTCGATGCACGGTGTCACCTCTGTACCGAGAATACCTCATAGAAGGCATTCATCCTACCCCCCCCCCCGTGAACAGCACAGTGGTACTGAATGACCGTGACCAGCGGAGTCTGAACACGATTGTTCATGCTAACAGACAGGATTGTCCAACGTACTACGCGAGATGTTGTATTACTGAGGTGACGTACACATGTGTATGTGTCAAATCGACAATGGAGCAGCGATGATAAGTCTGCCGTGGTAGTTCAGTTGAGAGAATAGCGCTCAAGAGTAGGAAGAGGAGTGTTCGAAACAACCACCAGATAATCTTTATATGTATTAGTCTCTTTTTACCAAATAGATGTTACAGGAAAAAATATTTTGGATTCAGCGATTATCGTTCCGTCTGGTGATGGAGAAACTTAATTTGATTCCTTCTGCGCGGTCACCTTAGCTCTTAACAAAACGGGCCGCGTCCCCTTCTTATGTCCTTGATCTCATTGCTATTTCTTCAGGTTCTCGTTCATAAAGGTCAAGGGCATTAAATATGTATATTGTTAAGGCGAACGACTGTTCTTACTCTTCTTAGTGCGAGTACAGTCGTTGTCTCTGCAAAGCGTTCTCCCGGGCTGCTTTACAGAGCGCAAAAAAAAAAAAAAAAAAAAAAAAAATACCCTTGAGCTATATCTTGCCGTTCGACGTAAAACAGAGAGTCCTGTCTGTGTTTACGTTGAGACAGGATAATTTTGTTAGGAACAACACACGTACGTTCGACTTCGAACGCCAATCGAGCTACAAGAGCCCTTCAACCCGATAAACAATGTTTTTGAACCCCCTTGAAGCCCAGGGAGAAGGTAATCACTTATCTTAGCCGACTTTGAAGTTTCAATCACTACTCCTTCTTCATTCACTGATACAAAACGATTAATATACGTCGACAACATCAGTACAACACATTAGGAAATGTACATTAGCTTATACCACTATTCTTATCGTGATACTAAGACCCATTCTCATCGGATACCCTACATTGTTAGCTTGTTTACATGGATTGGTAATCCTTTACTGCTAAGCGCCATTTCTGTCTGGGAAATTTCTTGTTTCACGGATGCTGCTGAAAATGGAGCAAACAAAAGTAATGTTCGATCGAATGTGAATATTAAAGCACACGTAGGTCGTTCAAAAAGTAACGAGACAGCGCCAAAACAAACCCACGCGGGAAGTTGCAGGTGTCTGTATAGGAACACCTGCAAGGTCGATCACGTGACGACGCATCGTAAACAGTACTCTGATAGTTCATTCTCGTAGTAGACGGCGTAGAGTTCGGACGTGTTTCTGTTATAGATTTAAAACTGGAGCGAAGAGCAGCTACAAAATTTTGCGTGCGTTTGAATAAAACCGCCACAGAAACGCAGCCTATAAGGAAGATGCTTTGTACCGTGCAAATCGCCAATGGAAGTGCAGGCTACGACGTGAACAACAATTTTTGAATCGAGTCGTAACATGTGATGAAACATTTTTTCACCATTTCGATCCGGAAATAAAACAACAGAGCACCTAATGGGAACACCCACAGAGTCCCCGATCCAAGAAAGCAACGGTGCAAACAAGTACAGGAAAATTCATACACATGGTTTTTTTCGATAGAATGGGAAATGTGTGTTACCACGTTGTTCCACGAAAGAAAACTATTCCCGGTGCCTATTATTCTAAAGTTCTGAAAGGTCCTCTAAAGAAATAAATTCCCCAAAACGCCCAGAATATACACAAACTGCTTAAATTTTTGCGTCAAGATAATGCCCATGCACATCGCGCTTTGCTTACCCGGCAGGTTTTCCAAGATCTTGGCATAGAAATGATGACGCGCCCTCCGCATTCCCCGGATCTAGCGCGGTGTGATTTCCACTTATTCCCTGAAGGGAAAATAACATCGTGGGCGTCGGTTTGCATCAAATACAGGGTAATTCAAAATGATTGCCCCAATAACAAATGACAATACCTGGTTTATGAACATAGATACAGAGATCACATTGTTGCACAATAAAGAAGGAAGTTTAGAATTTTGTTCCCATATCTTACAAATGTTCTATGTGACTCCCCTGGGTCAGGCGGACAACAGCTAAACGGTAATCCATTTTTTATTTGAAGGTTTAACGACCACCGTGAACAACTGAATGGGCTGTAAGCAGTCGCACGTCCCTAAGTTACGGCCACTGGTTCCAGGGAAGGGAGAGAGCCAGTGCCAAATGACAAACACAACATCCATGCCTCACCAGGCTCTAACCCGGACCCCTTCCTGACTGTTGATCAGAGGCCATCGCTTAGACCACTGCACCACCAGGCGGCTACACGATTAAGACTTACGAGCGTTTGTGGCTCAGTGGTTAAAGGCGTGCGTTATCTACTGAACCAACCCAAACGACGGGGGTTCGATCCTGACTGCAGCGGAAGGAATCTCTGGGGTAAGGGCTGAAAAATTCAGGGTCGTCGATTTAGTGGAATTTCAGTTTAAATACGAAAATACGGAAAAAATCTGTGAAATAGTTTAAATACGAAAATACGAAAAATCTGTAAAATTCTTTCCTATATTGACGGTAAACTACCGTTTTTAAAAGGTGTTAACGGGAAATTCTGAATTTTCAGAAACCTTTCCACAGTTCCTTTTGTATATTGACGGTATACTGTCGTTTTAAAGAAGTGTTAATTCTGAATTTTTTGAAACCTGTCCACAATTCCTTTCCTAAATTAACGGTAAATTACCGTTTTTAAAAGGTGTTAACGGAAATTCTGAATTTTCAGAAACCTTTCCACAATTCTTGTCGTATATTGACGGCAAACTGTCGGTTCTAAGAAGTTTTAACGGAAATTTCTGAATTTATAGAAACCTCTCCGCAATTTTTTTTTTATTGGGGGTTTAGCGACCACCGTGAGCAACTCAATGCGTTATGAGCAGTCGCCCGTCCCTAATTTAGGGTCACTTGTTCCAGAGAAGGGAGAGAGCCAGTGCCGTAAGACAAGCACAACATTCATGCCCGACCGGGATTCAAATCCGGACCCATTTCGGAAGAATGGTCATAGGCCAGCGCTTAGACCAATGCGCCACTGGTGCGGCGCCATACTTTATGAAGCATTTCCGTAGTCACTGATGCCAGTACAAGCTGAATGCTCATCTTTTGTTCTTGCATTGTTCTCGGCAAAGGTGGCAAATACACATGGTCTTTGACATGGGTCTGGTTCGTTTCGTCGGCAATCACTAAGTCTTCAAACGTCCGTGGTATTCGTGCCAACTGATATGCATCAATCGATTCACTGCTGTCCATAGACACGATATTAAAAGACGGAAATAGTTGCAAACTAAAAGACGAACTTTATTTACAGCTAAAACCAAGTTAAAAAAACATGCGAGATCTTTCGGACCCACTATGGGTCCATCATCGGGCACCCCATTTGTAGGATTCCTTTCTTTTAAAATCGGAAAATCCATACCACAATGCATCAGCAAGAAGACGCTGCTTCCAATTCACGCATGCGCAGTCGACGTAATACACTTGACATGCAAATCAAGGAGGTTATATTACTGGAGACACCACTGTCAAAGAATATCTAACTATAAGAAGGTAAGGCTCAGCGAGACGTAACTAGCGCCACTATATTATGCGGCAAAGAATTACTACACAGAAGCCAACATTACAGGCTGATGCCGCAGGATGCCGAGCAGACTGAGTTAGACTGAGCATGCGTGTTTGTGTTCAAAGAATATAAACGCTTGTTTGTGTTGGCGTTTTGTTCAAAGGTTTTGTTGTTCTCATCTAGATCTGCGTTTATATTACAGCCATGAAATACACCCACTCCATTCCCATGAATAACAATTCATGGAATGGAGTGGATGAATAACAAGAACAAATTTGAAACCGTTTGAAACAAATATCCTGGAAAACCATTAAAACGCCGCCCCGGTGGCGCAGTGGTCTAAGGCGTTGGCCTCTGATCATTCGTCCGAATGGGGTCCGGGTTCGAATCCCGGTGAGGCATGGATGTTGTGTTTGTCTTACGGCACTGGCTCTCTCCCTTCCCTGGAACCAGTGACCCTAAATTAGGGACGGGCGACTGCTTATAGCCCATTGAGTTGCTCACGGTGGTCGTTAAACCTCCAATCAAAAAAAAAAAAAAAAAAAAAAAAAAAAAAAACATTAAAACAACGTTTGCTGAAAAAAAAGCTATCGTTACGTTGAAAAAATTAATTTATCAATTATATGAAACTGACTTTTATGAAAAATACCTCGTAATATTGTAAAATGAAAGAGGGAAGCATTCGATTACACATTGCATACCAAACAGACAGCTTTAAGCATATACTCGAATGTGACAAATTAGTCCGGTCGGTAGAGAGCTCAGCTAGCACGCCAACAGCCCAGGTTCGAACCTACTCAGATACGAACGAATGTTTTTCAGATCTGTTGAGAAAATTTCCCCAGCGCAGTGCGTTTAATTTACAAACTTCGGAAGGGTAGAAAAAAATTGTAGCTTTGGGAAACTGCGGTTGTCTTTGCTTTTTTTTTTTTTCTTTTTTATTATTATGGCTACTACTGGGAAATTGGCGGACAGTGCTGGCCCAGCAAGACTGTTTTTGCTGGGTACCTAATGTTTACGTTTTGTGGGAACCCATTCCTTTGTTTTGCTACTGAAGCTTAGCTTCCTTTCCGTGAAATAGGCTTCCCGTCCCGTGTCTCCTACGCTTTTTGCGCCTGAATGTTAACTTTCCCGCAGAGCATCTGCTGCCGCATTACATGGTGGCGCTGCTGTCGCCTGTTTTACATTATCTCTACGAGAGTTGAGCTTCTTCACGCGAAGCATTTATATTCTTTGCCACTGTCTCTGCCGCCATAGGTCACAGCTAATCTGTGGTGTGACGTCACAAGCAGTCAAAAATTAACTAAATTATACCGTTGATGAAACAGTAAGCTTGTGTATTCATTCATAAAGATTATTGAATTACTCATTTTATCTGTTTATACGCTTAGAAGCTTTTGTTCCATTGGTTTCCAAGCAGCTTCTCTTCTGCGGCTGCGTCGTGCCTGCTCATGACGTCAGTTGCAGCACGGACGGTGACTTATGGCGGCCAATGCTGCGTAGATAGGAGTGGTGTCTCCAGTAATATAACCTCCTTGATGCAAATAATATGAAACTACAAATAAAGACGGTTATGGATATAATCCATAACCATAATCCATAATCGTCTTTATTTGCAGTTTCATATTATTTGCATGTTAAGTGTATTATGTCGAGTGTGCATGTGTGAATTGGGAGGAGCGTCTTCTTGCTGATGCATTGTGGTATGGACTGGTATGGACCGCATTTATTTGTAATCCATAACTGTCTTTATTTGTAGTTTCATATTATTTGCATGTCAAGTGTATTACGTCGAGTGCGCATGCGTGAATTGGGAGCAGCGCCTTCTTGCCGATGTATTGTGGTATGAATTTTCCGAGTTTAAAAGAAAGGAATCCTACCCATGGGGTGCCCGATGATGGACCCATAGTAGGTCCGAAAGATCTCGCATGTTTTTTAACTTGGTTTCAGCTGTAAATAAAGTTCATCTTTTAGTTTGCAACTATTTCCGTCTTTTAATATCGTGTCTAGACAGCAGTGAATCGATTGATGCAAATCACTTCGTCGACACATCATTTCGTCGACACTATGCAAACAGTCGATTCCTAAAAAACCGAAAAAAGTTCAGAACCACGAAATTTGGTATACTATCTCATGGTACTCTCTTAGACCGTACACGGTTTTTGAAAGAGGACGGGGCCCAGGGTCAAGGGGGCCCCATACAACATTTTCGTAAAATCTACAGTTTTCAATTCAGGACCACCAAATTGGTATACTATCTCATGGTACTCTAACTTAAACTGCAGATAGGGTATTGGAGTGCAGAATTGTGTTACAGTCCTTAAGTAAAAAATGGAAATTTTTGAGAAAATATTGTATGGGGCTCCCTTTACCTCGATCCCCGACCCCTTCCAAAAACCGTGTACAGTCAAAGTTAGAGTAGCATGAGATAGTATACCGAATTCGGTGGCTCTAAATTGAAAACTGTAGATTTTACGAAAATTTTGTATAGGGGCCCCTTGACCCCGGGCCCCGACCTCTTCCAAAAATCATGTACGGTCTGAGAGTGTACCATGAGAGAGTGTACCATGAGAGAGTATACCAAATTTGGTGGTTCTGAACTTTTTTTCGGCTTTTTAGGAATCGACTGTTTGCATATACTCTATAGTGTCGACGAAATGCACGAGACCGCTTTGACATACCCCCACAAAAAAAGTCACAAGGAGTAAGCTCCGGTGACCTAGGGGACCACTTGCAGAAAAGACTGTTGTCCTGTCCACAACGACCAACACAACGGTTTGGAAGAATTAGCAAGACCATATCATTTCGGAAGAATTTTCGGAAGACCCTAGCAACACAGCAGTAGGTTCCAATAAAATTCTCACCTTCTTTCTTGTGTAGCGATATCAACTGTCTATTTATCTTCATAAACACGTTATTGTCATTTGCAATCATTTTAAATTACCCTGTACTGAAATGAACAATGTTTTGATGAGTATCCTTAACCACACATCGAGGAAGGGTTTCGAACACACCTTCCGGAAGTGGATAAAAAGTGGGACCGATGCATTCATGTAGGGGAGAATACTTGGACAGTATGTAAGTGAAAGTATGTTTACTGCATTACACTTCTGCCCCAAGTAAAATCAGTCTCGTAACTTCTTGAACGATATTCGTTTTTACATACAGTCAACTCCGCTTCTAGTGAACTTCTGCAGGCTCACGTAATTCGTTCACTATGTCCAAGGTTCACTAAAACCGAAGTGTCTTCCCTTAACCTGAATTGAGTAAACTCCGCTTATAGTGAACCTCTGCGGACTCGCATATTTCGCTCACTATGTCAGAGGTTCACTAAAACCAAAGTGTCTTCCCTTAACCTGAATTGAGTGAACTCCGCTTATAGTGAACCTCTGCGGACTCGCATATTTCGTTCCCTATGTCCGAGGTTCACTAAAACCGAAGTATCTTCCCTTAACCTGAATTGAGTGAACTCCGCTTATAGTGAACCTTTGCGGACTCGCACATTTCGTTCACTATATCCGAGGTTCACTAAAAGCGAAGTGTCTTCCCTTAACCTGAATTGAGTGAACTCCGCTTATAGTGAACCTTTGCGGACTCGCACATTTCGTTCACTATATCCGAGGTTCACTAAAAGCGAAGTGTCTTCCCTTAACCTGGATCGAGTGAACTCCGCTTATAGTGAACCTCTGCGGACTCGCATATTTCGCTCACTATGTCAGAGGTTCACTAAAACCGAAGTGTCTTCCCTTAACCTGCATTGAGTGAACTCCGCTTATAGTGAACCTCTGCGGACTCGCATATTTCGTTACCTATGTCCGAGGTTCACTAATACCGAAGTATCTTCCCTTAACCTGAATTGAGTGAACTCTACTTATAGTGAACCTCTGCGGACTCGCATATTTCGTTCACTAAAACCGAAGTGTCTTCCCTTAACCTGAATTGAGTGAACTCCGCTTATAGTGAACCTTTGCGGACTCGCACATTTCGTTCACTATATCCGAGGTTCACTAAAAGCGAAGTGTCTTCCTTAACCTGGATCGAGTGAACTCCGCTTATAGTGAACCTGTGCGGACTCGCACATTTCGTTCACTATATCCGAGGTTCACTAAAACCGAAGTGTCTTCCCTTAACCTGAATTGGGTGAACTCTGCTTATAGTGAACCTTTGCGGACTCGCATATTTCGCTCACTATGTCAGAGGTTCACTAAAACCGAAGTGTCTTCCCTTAACCTGAATTGAGTGAACTCCGCTTATAGTAAACCTCTGCGGACTCGCATATTTCGTTCCCTATGTCCGAGGTTCACTAAAACCGAAGTATCTTCCCTTAACCTGAATTGAGTGAACTCCACTTATAGTGAACCTCTGCGGACTCGCATATTTCGTTCACTAAAACCGAAGTGTCTTCCATTAACCTGAATTGAGTGAACTCCGCTTATAGTGAACCTTTGCGGACTCGCGCATTTCGTTCACTATATCCGAGGTTCACTAAAAGCGAAGTGTCTTCCCTTAACCTGGATCGAGTGAACTCCGCTTATAGTGAACCTGTGCGGACTCGCACATTTCGTTCACTATATCCGAGGTTCACTAAAACCGAAGTGTCTTCCCTTAACCTGAATTGGGTGAACTCTGCTTATAGTGAACCTTTGCGGACTCGCACATTTCGTTCACTATATCCGAGGTTCACTAAAAGCGAAGTGTCTTCCCTTAACCTGGATCGAGTGAACTCCGCTTATAGTGAACCTGTGCGGACTCGCACATTTCGTTCACTATATCCGAGGTTCACTAAAACCGAAGTGTCTTCCCTTAACCTGAATTGGGTGAACTCTGCTTATAGTGAACCTTTGCGGACTCGCACATTTCGTTCACTATATCCGAGGTTCACTAAAAGCGAAGTGTTTTCCCTTAACCTGATCGAGTGAACTCCGCTTATAGTGAACCTGTGCGGACTCGCACATTTCGTTCACTATATCCGAGGTTCACTAAAACCGAAGTGTCTTCCCTTAACCTGAATTGGGTGAACTCTGCTTATAGTGAACCTTTGCGGACTCGCACATTTCGTTCACTATATCCGAGGTTCACTAAAAGCGAAGTGTCTTCCCTTAACCTGGATCGAGTGAACTCCGCTTATAGTGAACCTGTGCGGACTCGCACATTTCGTTCACTATATCCGAGGTTCACTAAAACCGAAGTGTCTTCCCTTAACCTGAATTGGGTGAACTCTGCTTATAGTGAACCTTTGCGGACTCGCGCATTTCGTTCACTATATCCGAGGTTCACTAAAAGCGAAGTGTCTTCCTTAACCTGGATCGAGTGAACTCCGCTTATAGTGAACCTGTGCGGACTCGCACATTTCGTTCACTATATCCGAGGTTCACTAAAACCGAAGTGTCTTCCCTTAACCTGAATTGGGTGAACTCTGCTTATAGTGAACCTTTGCGGACTCGCACATTTCGTTCACTATATCCGAGGTTCACTAAAAGCGAAGTGTCTTCTTAACCTGGATCGAGTGAACTCCGCTTATAGTGAACCTGTGCGGACTCGCACATTTCGTTCACTATATCCGAGGTTCACTAAAACCGAAGTGTCTTCCCTTAACCTGAATTGGGTGAACTCTGCTTATAGTGAACCTTTGCGGACTCGCACATTTCGTTCACTATATCCGAGGTTCACTAAAAGCGAAGTGTCTTCCTTAACCTGGATCGAGTGAACTCCGCTTATAGTGAACCTGTGCGGACTCGCACATTTCGTTCACTATATCCGAGGTTCACTAAAACCGAAGTGTCTTCCCTTAACCTGAATTGGGTGAACTCTGCTTATAGTGAACCTTTGCGGACTCGCATATTTCGTTCACTAAAACCGAAGTGTCTTCCCTTAACCTGAATTGAGTGAACTCCGCTTATAGTGAACCTTTGCGGACTCGCACATTTCGTTCACTATATCCGAGGTTCACTAAAAGCGAAGTGTCTTCCTTAACCTGGATCGAGTGAACTCCGCTTATAGTGAACCTGTGCGGACTCGCACATTTCGTTCACTATATCCGAGGTTCACTAAAACCGAAGTGTCTTCCCTTAACCTGGATCGAGTGAACTCCGCTTATAGTGAACCTGTGCGGACTCGCACATTTCGTTCACTATATCCGAGGTTCACTAAAACCGAAGTGTCTTCCCTTAACCTGAATTGGGTGAACTCTGCTTATAGTGAACCTTTTGCGGACTCGCATATTTCGTTCACTAAAACCGAAGTGTCTTCCCTTAACCTGAATTGAGTGAACTCCGCTTATAGTGAACCTGTGCGGACTCGCACATTTCGTTCACTATATCCGAGGTTCACTAAAACCGAAGTGTCTTCCTTAACCTGAATTGGGTGAACTCTGCTTATAGTGAACCTTTGCGGACTCGCACATTTCGTTCACTATATCCGAGGTTCACTAAAAGCGAAGTGTCTTCCCTTAACCTGGATCGAGTGAACTCCGCTTATAGTGAACCTGTGCGGACTCGCACATTTCGTTCACTATATCCGAGGTTCACTAAAACCGAAGTGTCTTCCCTTAACCTGAATTGGGTGAACTCTGCTTATAGTGAACCTTTGCGGACTCGCACATTTCGTTCACTATATCCGAGGTTCACTAAAAGCGAAGTGTCTTCCCTTAACCTGGATCGAGTGAACTCCGCTTATAGTGAACCTGTGCGGACTCGCACATTTCGTTCACTATATCCGAGGTTCACTAAAACCGAAGTGTCTTCCCTTAACCTGAATTGGGTGAACTCTGCTTATAGTGAACCTTTGCGGACTCGCACATTTCGTTCACTATATCCGAGGTTCACTAAAAGCGAAGTGTCTTCCCTTAACCTGGATCGAGTGAACTCCGCTTATAGTGAACCTGTGCGGACTCGCACATTTCGTTCACTATATCCGAGGTTCACTAAAACCGAAGTGTCTTCCCTTAACCTGAATTGGGTGAACTCTGCTTATAGTGAACCTTTGCGGACTCGCGCATTTCGTTCACTATATCCGAGGTTCACTAAAAGCGAAGTGTCTTCCCTTAACCTGGATCGAGTGAACTCCGCTTATAGTGAACCTGTGCGGACTCGCACATTTCGTTCACTATATCCGAGGTTCACTAAAACCGAAGTGTCTTCCTTAACCTGAATTGGGTGAACTCTGCTTATAGTGAACCTTTGCGGACTCGCACATTTCGTTCACTATATCCGAGGTTCACTAAAAGCGAACTGTCTTCCCTAACCTGGATCGAGTGAACTCCGCTTATAGTGAACCTGTGCGGACTCGCACATTTCGTTCACTATATCCGAGGTTCACTAAAACCGAAGTGTCTTCCCTTAACCTGAATTGGGTGAACTCTGCTTATAGTGAACCTTTGCGGACTCGCATATTTCGTTCACTAAAACCGAAGTGTCTTCCCTTAACCTGAATTGAGTGAACTCCGCTTATAGTGAACCTTTGCGGACTCGCACATTTCGTTCACTATATCCGAGGTTCACTAAAAGCGAAGTGTCTTCCCTTAACCTGGATCGAGTGAACTCCGCTTATAGTGAACCTGTGCGGACTCGCACATTTCGTTCACTATATCCGAGGTTCACTAAAAGCGAAGTGTCTTCCCTTAACCTGTATTGAGTGGAATGGTGAGCAAGAAAAATAAAATACATGTATGTACATATGTGTCTAAAAAATAATATTTTTATGTACTTAGTGTATATTTATTACACTACACTACCTTAATTAACATAAAAATAGCCCGTTATGTGCCGTTGCAAACAGTTTTAATAAATATTTTCTCCATGTCCTTTTCTAGAGTCTGTGCTTTTGCTACACTCGATTCTACATTTTCCATACATTCTAGGAATTTTAGCCCAGACCTGACGCACTACAACATGTCTTTCACTGTTGGAAAACGCTCTTCATTATCGTCCTCGTCGTCGTCTTCTTCCGTGCTGGAACCGTCTTTCACAGCCTCGACAATAGTTTCATCCGGAATTTCATTCGTTATAACTTCACAGTCAGCATCGATAAAATCTTCAGTTTCGGTGGAATTCCCATCGATATGCTGAAGCAGGTCCTTGAGAGGCACATCCTCCTCTTCTTCGAATGCCACACGTCCAGTAGCCAAGCAGACCTCCGGAAACAGTTCTGCATGGTAACAGTTGACACACTCCTCCAAGCTTTATTTCCAAAACGTACATCATTCAGAAACATTTATTGGTGTGTTCTGCTTTTATTCCAAGGCTTGGATTAAATGAAGCGTTACTTCCCTTCTGTAATAGATTTTAAAGCTGCGATTCACATCTTGATCCATTGGTTCGAGGATCCCGTGGTGTTGGCAGGCAAGAATACCAGCTTGATGCTGCTGAGGTTTTCAATCTTATCTGTGTTCTTCAATGCGCTAAAGGAGCAGTAGGCCTGCAATATTATTCCCAACACATTCTTTCAAGTTTTTACAAAAAGGTTTGTTTTGAAATGAGTTTTAATTACATGTTATAAGTACATTCTTTTCTTTGAAGTTCTATTTTTTAGGTTCATTTTAACCGAAGTTGAGGGTTCATTATACAAAGGAAAATTTTAATGTACATTTCCGATGTTGAGGGTCGGGACCAATGATTTAGGTTCACTATAGCCGAATTTTCACTATACTGAAGAGCAATTGAATTAGAGACAGCTGGCGTTACGCAAATGTGGCGCTGTGGGCGGCCCTGTAAACGGAAACGGCATGACGTATGCAGAGATCCGACAATATAAGGAGTGATGCGACGGGAATCAGTAAGAGTCGGACGCAGTATGGGTAAGACGAAGGATCGAGGCGCATTTGATCGTGGGCAAATTATCGGGGCCAGACGAATGGGTCACTCCATCTCGGAAGTCGTGCTGGCACTGGGATTTTCACGAGCCACTGTGTTACGGGTGCACTGTGAGTGCATCGAATCCGGTAAAACCATCCCTGCAAGGGTCAACTGCAGTGGACAACAGCGTGTGGACGAGCGGGGTCATCGTCGGCTAGCTTGCATTGTAACAGCGGATAGACGGGCCACAGTGCAAGAAATCACTCGGCAATTTAACGGTGGTGCACAAAAACGTGTAAGCAGCCACACCATCCAGAACCATCTCCTCGCTATGGGGTACAAAAACCATCGTCCCACGAGGGTACCGCTGCTGAACGCACATCACAGAGTGCAAAGATTTGCATGGGCGCGGGAACATCGCCACTGGACCCTAGAGATGTGGAAAAATGTTGCCTGGACTAATGAGTCGAGATTCACGTTGGTACATGAGGATGGCAGGATATGAGTACGGCGCAAACCACATGAAGCCATGGATCCTTCTTGCCAGCAGGGTACTCTTCAAGCTGGTGGGGGTGGCATTCTCGTTTGGGGATTGTTTACGTGGACTGAAATGGGACCACTGGTACGTGTGACATCGTCCCTCACAGGTCAACGTTACCGGGATGTCCTGGACGACCATTTGCTCCCGTTTGTGCGTCTCGTCTTCAACATCCCACTGGGGACCTCATACTGCAATAAGACAATGCAGCTCCGGAATTGCATCCGAATGGTTGGATGAACACTCCACCGACGTGACCTCGCTTTCTTGGACAGTTAGGTCACCTGACCTCAATTCCATCGAGCACATCTGGGATGCCATCGAGAGAGATGTACCCCCCCCCCCTCCATGAAATCTTCGTGAACTGTGGGAGCTTGTTGAGGGGTCGTGGATCCGTATGGCTTCCCAACGCTTCCGGTGTCTTGTCGAGTCCATGCCGAGACGAATCGCCGCCGTCATCAGGGCGAAAGGTGGTGCTACACGTTACTAGACAGGTATCTCTAATTCACTTGCTCTTCAGTGTATAACAGAGTTGACTGTATTTAGTTCCGAACGGAGTCTGAGACGGTTACAATGCAAATGTAATTTAAAATCAGTTCAACTTTTCTGGTAGTCTGAATGGACAATGACATGAGGCACTGTGAATTAACAATTATCTGGAAGAATTATAGCACAAGTATACTCACGTAAATGAAGGCATCATCCATGCAATTAGCGTATGCGATCCATGAAAACGATTTGAAGACCACCATTAAAACAGGAGTACTTGAAATAACCACTGCGCTGATCCGCATTGCTCTCCGTGCCTGTTGAAACAAAATGGTTAAAACTTAAATGAAAACTACAATGCTAATCAAAAGTATTTTTTTGAAATAATTGTTTCGTTTAAAAGCAGCTTTATATGAATACTGTACAGTAACTTTTGTGACGTACCACAGAGGTGAAAACGTGTGTTAAGATGGACGTCAAGTAATTTTGCTTCCTATACTTCCAATGGAAAAACTTCTGTAAACATTTTCTTCACGATTAAGGCGTTCCCAGGGATGAAAATTTGAACATCGATTAAAATAGCTTCATTTTATTGGGTTGTTGGAAAAGTCATGACCTATTTTAGCCATGTTTTGCAAAGGACATTTATTGATAGAGAGAACAAAGATCAATCAATGATATAATGCCCGTTTTGTTCGATAACCTTTTGCCATCTTTCAGTGAGCTGCAGAATGCCTCGTTCATAAAGGACCTGTCTTTCGTGGCGAAAAACAGTACAAGGTGCTGATTTGCAGCCTCACCTGAATTAAACGTTATACCACGCAAGGACTGTTGAAGAGAGCGACACAAGTGGAAGTCTGACGGCACAAGGTCAGGCGAGTATGCTGTGTGTGGCAACACATCCCACCCAAGCTCCAATCATTTTCGGCGGGTGACCAAACTTGTGTGTGGTCTCGCGTTGTCGTGATGGAACAGAACACCTTTACGACGAACGAGCTCTGGACGTTTCTGGATGATGGATTCGTTCAAACTGTCCAATTGCCGACAGTACACATTCGAATTGATTGTTTGGTTCCGTGGTAGGAGCTCGAAAAACACGACACCTATAAAATCCTACCACACTGAGACCAGAACCTTCCGTCTGATTTGGATGTCGTTTGAGGCGAAGCAGCACGTCGGGACCAAGACCGTTTGCGCAGCACATTGTTGTACACAATCCACTTTTCGTCACCAGTTATCAGTCACTTCAAAAAAGGATCTTTTTCTTGACGTTTAATGAGCATATCGCAGATGTTTGTACGCGCCGTCAATTGAGCTTCTTTGAGTTCATGAGGAACCCACACCTTGAGCTTGCTTACGTATCCCAGCTTCTTTAGGTGGTCGTGAACACATGAATGATAGATGTGCAATGTGTCTGCAATCTCTCGTGTCGTGTAACGTGGGTTTGACTCTATCAATGCCTTGATTTGGTCGCCATCAACCTCGGTGGGCCTCCCCGACCGAGGAGCATCGTTGAGGTCAAAATCACCAGCACGGAATTTTGCGAACCACCGCTGGCAATGACGTTCTTGTAGAGCTTTATCACCGTACACTTTACGCAACTTTTCACAAGTTTGACGCGCGTTCTTCCCTTTACGGAAGTAAAACAGTAAAATATGGCGAAAATGCGCAGTTTGGTCTTCCATCTTCAACTTGATGTTAAATCTCTGTAAATCAACCAAATCGCTCACTATTTCCTTTAGTCTGCAGCTAGATCTAACACCTGTCGAATAGCTTAGCGATAACAGAGCTGCGCATGCCTCTAGTACTTCCAAAACCGCCCAACCGCCATCGGGTGCCAAAATACGTCATGACTCTTCGGACAACCCAATATAACTTGGAACACTTAATATTTTCTAAAACATAACCATAATTATGCAATCCAACATTTGCTTGTCTACTGACGTCATCAAAGCACAGGTCGCGCCATCTTTTTTCTGGTTTCAACACCACCAAAGGAGAAGTTATTGTTTTTTAATATAATTATGATTGTGTTTTTGAAAATATTAAGCATTCCAAGTTATAATATGAAGTTATTTTAATCGATGTTCAAATTTTCGTCCTTGGGAACACACTAATTGTGAAAATAATGTGTGCAAAAGTTTTTCCATTGGAAGTATAGGAAGCAAAATTGCTTAACGTCCACCTTAAGAGGACAAATCAGCAGCTAGACATTTTGTCCGCGTAGCTCAGTTGGGAGAGCGACTTACTCCGGAGTGATGGGACGCGGACAAACTTGTGTTTTCACATTCAGTTCAATTCATTTCATTTATTTTGCTGAGCTAAGAACTAGTGTTACATAAATATCTATTAAAACACTGCACAGCAAGGATATAGGGGGAAAAGGCCAGCAGGGCCGGACAAGATCCCATGCTCCCTAGCAGTGGCGGAGGAACGGGAGGGGGGGTACAGGGGTGCAATGTACCCCCTCCCCAATTTTGGAGAGGGGTACATTAATATTCATCCACCAAAAACTGGCCAAACATCTGGGAAACTCCAGCAAATTAGTTCTGCAGGGAAACGACGAGTGCGAGGTTTTTGTTAATAACTTCAAACAGCATATGGTAGGGCTAGGGCTTGATAACATACTTGTGATCAGTGTTTCTTTTCTCTTAAAATTCCATGCATCTTGATGAGGTCGTCCTTTCTGCACTTTAAAAAAAAATTTAATGCACAAGTGGACATTTCAGCGCCCGCAGCCGCGGCACTAAAATTGTTTTCTGTCTTAAGATCTGTAGTAATACAACAAGTGCATTACGGATTTCACATACCACTCATAGAACTCCAATTCCTCGATATCTCCACCATCATTTAGCTTTGCACCAGACCAATGCGCTTTTTACATCAATTGTCAGCTTATGTATCGTTCAAAGTTTTTAATATAGACTTCATTAATGCTTCAATGGTACTATCTTCGCGGGTAGAGCAGTTTTTATCTTACTGCGGTTTTACTTTATTAACGTAAACAAAAATGATGAGAAATTTAATTCCTTCTTGTAAAGAGTTACATAACATTTCCTGAGAAATCCCTCTTTTCCAAACCCTGCTGGCAGAAATTCATCCTAATGTTGACTTGTCCCTGCTCAATATTTTAATGGAAAAAAAAAGTACAAAAATTAAAAAGAGAGAACACACAAAAAAAAACTTATCCATTTATTTTCTGATAAGAAATTAATAATGTGAACTTTTTGTCCGCAATAAAAATAATAATGGTAATAATAATATGATGATAACAATGTTCATTCGAATGAATTCCTGATCAGTATAAGTATTTTATAAAAACTCTAATATACAACCTCCCCCCCCCCAAAAAAAAAATTCGAAGGGGGTCATCCATAGATGGCTTAATCCTTGAGATGTAAGGTTCATGAGCTTGTACCCCCTAAATCAAAAGCGTTCCTGCGCCACTGCTACCTAGGCTAGTTTTACATTGAGATCGGTAGTTGCAGTTACAAACAAAAGTTTCATAATAACAAAAAAAATTAATGATATATGAAAAGATAATAAACATTAACATTACAGATAATATCATTGAAAAACAATTTACATCACGATATGCAAGTCATAGTATTAGTCATAGTTTCTATTCTCTGTAACCATTAATTTCAGGAGCTGCAATTCATTATGTTGTTTTTTTAGTTTTCTTTTAAAAAGGTTAAATTTATTTAAACAAGTTAGTTCCGTCGGTAATCAGTTCCAGTAGTGTGGGCCAATGTAATTTATACTTTGCTTCATAGTCTCCGTTTTCGGATAAATAGGCCGAATATGTGATTTAGTGCGCGTGTCATGTGTGTGTATCTGGGGGTATAATTTGTATGATGTCGACGTGTAAATTATTCTTAATGCGTCCCAACATAATTTTCCCGATTTGAAGTAATATAATTGGTTAATCGTAAGAATGTTGTACACTGGTGTGCAAAAATTAAGGACGAAGAGGAGAAATTAGCATAACAGCGGAACGAGCAGGCAGAACGGACCGAAAGACCACTCAGGAGATAGACTAGGGTCAGGTACGATTGGGCATGCGCATATATGCAGCATGACGTAGGAGGGGGGATGTCTGAAGGGTATAAAGCACACGGTGTACGCTCAGTAATTCGGTGATAGCTATTGCACGGTGTACATCGGTTTGAACGACGTCGAGGTGCTGCCACCGTGTCATATGGCCAACAGACAATCCAGTAGACGACATCTGGATGACTTTACCTGAAGTCGCGTCATTGGGAAGTTGGAAGAAGGTCGAAGTGTGTCCGAGGAGTTCGGGATCGCTCACAGCATCGTTTCACGGCCTTGGAGAGCATTTCAAACGACAGGAACAGCGGTCCGAGAGTTTAGCAGTGGTCGTTCACGAGCAACAACGGTGGCGGACGACCGGTATATTGCCCTACAGGCGAGAAGAGACAGACGGCAGACAGCGGGAGAAATCGCAAGGCACACAACAGACAACTGGACGTCCGTTATCGCGTTTTACCGTGGCCAGGAGGCTGCACAAAGGTTGTCTATTTGCACGACGACCAGTACGGTGTGTGCCATTAACGCCTGCTCATCGGAGACGGTAGTATCTTTGGTGCCAGGAACACAAGAACTGGACACATCAGCAATGGGGTCGAGTTCTCTTTACGGATGAGAGCCGATTTAGTCTGACGAGCGATTCTGGACGTATACACATCTGGAGAGAGCAGGGAATATGCAATCACACCTCCAACATCATCGAAAGGGTCCGGTTTGGAGGTGGCGGAGTTCTCGTTTGGGGCGGTATCATGCTTGGTAGCCGTACTGACCTCCACATCTTCCAAGGAGGTTCAGTCACTGGTGTCCGCTATTGTACCGAGGTTCTCCTGCCTTACGTGCGTGTGTTTAGAGGTGCTGTGGGTTCTGAGTTCCACTTCAAGGACGACAACGCTACACCTCATCGTACAGTCGCTGTCGCTGAGCTGTTGGAGAGTGAAGTTATTTAACGCATGGATTGGCCCGCAAGGTACCCGGACCTAAATCCTATCGAACACGTGTGGAACCTTCTCGGGAGATGCTTGGCAGCACGTCACCAGCCGCCAGCAACGATTGCGCAGCTGCGATTGGCGCTACAAGAGGAAGCTCCTTGACAACCTCGTCCTCAGCATGGACAGACGTTGTAAATCCTGCAACGCAGTGAGGGGTGATCATATCCCCTACTAAAGACTGGATTTTTCTTGGCAGCCGCCTGTCACATGGACGTTTCTGTCTTCTGTCCAGTTGCGCTCGAAGCTACCTTTTCAATAAAGTGCCTTTGTATCCTTTGGATTCCTTGTTTGGACGGTTTTACTCACTTGTCCCATATTCTTACATCTTGGGGATCTTATGGTATGATTTGAGTCGATGTGGAGCACTTCTGCACGACGTTACATTCAAAAAATCGTCTGGTCCTTAATTTTTGCACGCCAGTGTACTTGTTTGGGAAAACTCTTGTGTTATTACAAAGTATTAGTTGTGTATTTCTATCAAATTTTAGGTCAATTAATCTTATATATTTGTTTTAAAGAATTTGAAGTGTTTTGAAATTATATTTAGTTGTCTGTCCGCACGATAAGATAGCATAATTAATATGAGTCTGAATCATGGTATAATATAAATGAATTAGTGTTTTATAGGTAAGGTTTGTGAATACCAAGCTGATACCTCCAATGTTTTTGGAGAGTTTGAGAAGAGAGCCCACACGTTGGTTCTATCTAAGGGCTCTATGTAAGGTAATCCCCAAATAAAGTAAGGAGTTAACCTCTTCTATATTTGCATTGATAATGTGATAGAAGGAGGTTGTAAAATATTTTGTTTTGAGAAAATTAAAGATTTTGTTTGGTAGTATTTATTATTATTTCATTGGAATTTAGCCAATCTGAGATGCTATTAAGATGAGTATTAACATTTATATTAGCGTCAGTCGTTGAATTAAATGAAGTGAGGCTGGTTATGTCGTCTGCATAGAGGAGTAAAACAATATCACGTATTGAAATAAAAATGTCGTTAATATACACTATCTACCAACAAGTAATTGGGCACCCCTGCAATCGTCGATATCTGCGGTCCTGATACACGTCACGGCCGCCGCCGTTAAATATCGTGTGGGAAACAACAACGCAACCAGTCGCATGCAAGATGCCACGCAGTTCGGAGCTCTCTGATTTCGAGAAAGGTGTAATCGTCGGGTATCACAGAAATGGCCGATCCATACGTGACATATCCAGCGAGTTGAAGTACCCAAAATCGACAGTGGCCTACGTGATTGGCAAGTGGAAGAGGAGAGGTGACTATCGGAATGAGCCCCGACCCGGCAGACCCGCAAAACTGGGAGTTAGAGATCGACGGGTGCTGGCCAGAGAAATTCGGAAGAACCGCACCAAATCGATGGGCCACATCCGCGAGGAGTTTCAACAGGCATCTGTGGGTTCTTTCGATGAATACCATCCGTAAGGAAGCCCATCTGCTCGGTTATCATGGACGTGCTGCCGCCCACAAGCCTTTGATCACCAAGTCCAATAGCGCTGCTCGGCTAACGTGGTGCAAAGAACGTGGACAGTGGACCGTTGAACAGTGAAAACAGGTTCTCTGGAGCGAAGAATCAAGGTTCACCCTCTACCGTTCGGATGGCAGGGTCTGGGTTTGGCGTCTCCCTGGAGAACGCCACCTGCCGGAATGTATTGTGCCAACTGTGAAGTTCGGCGGCGGTGGAAATATGCTATGGGTGTGTTTCTCCTAGTATGGCACGGGACCCTTGGTCGCAATTCCTAGTAGACTCAACGCCGAGACCTACTGCACCATTTTGGATGACCATGCGCTTCCTACGTTGTGGCAGTTTTACGGGGTGGACCCATGTTACTTTCAGAATGACAATGCCACCTGTCATGTTGCGAGGTCCACCATGGCTTGGTATGGTGACAATGGGGTTAATCGAATGGACTGGCCTGCGCAGAGCCCGGACCTTAACCCTATCGAGCACCTCTGGGACGAGTTGGAGCATTGACTTAAAGGGCGCCCCCACCGTCCGAAATCGGAGAAGGAACTGACCTGTCTTCTACAAACTGAGTGGAAGAAAATACCGCTAGCCGTCGTACAACGCCTGGTTGAGAGTATGCCCCGGAGGGTCGCAGCTGTAAACGCCGCTCGTGGAGGCCCCACCATCTATTGAAGGTGAATAAACTTCGTTTTCCTTTGCTATCATAGGTTTCCAATTACTTGTTGGTAGTTAGTGTGTATACTGAAAAGTATAGGTCCTAAAATTGAAACCTGTGGAACACCAGTTGGTATGAATTGAAGAGTGGATTGTTGTTTGTTAATTTGTGTATGTTGTTGCCAACCTGATAAATAACTTTTTAAAAGAGAATGTTCATTATTTCTTATTTCTATATTGTGTAATTTGTGTATGTGATTTATGGTATCGCAAGCTTTGGATAGGTCTAAAAAAAAGCGATGGTATACACTGAGTGACCACTTTATTATGACCACCCCTCAGTACTTCGTTGGGCCACCTTTTGCCTTGTAATACTGCGTCGATTCTTCGTGGCATGGACTCCACGAGATGTTGATGGGAGGTTTTTGGAATCTGAGACCATGTTTGATGAATAGCACTTTCCAGGAGTGTGAGATTGCAGGGTTGTTGATCCAGCTGTCTGATGGATCGTTTATTTTCATCCTACAAATTCTCAATGGGGTTGAGATCTGGAGATTATGGGAGCCACCTAAGCAAAGTAAACTCACCGGCATGCTACTGAAACCAATCCTGTATAATACGAGTACTATGGCAGGACGCATTATCTTGTTGAAAGTAGCCATCCCATCGCCAAACTGTCGGTTTTAAGAAGTGTTAATGGAAAATTCTGAATTTTCAGAAACCTTTCCGCAATTCCTTTTGTTTATTGACGGCATACTATCGTTTTAAAGAAGTGTTAACGGAAAATTCTGAATTTTTAGAAACCTGTCCGCAACTCCTTTAGTGTATTGACGACAAACTACCGTTTTAAAAAGGTGTTAATAGGAAGTTTTGAATTTTCAGAAACCTTTCCACAATTCTTGTCGTATCATCATCATCATCATTGTCAACCATTATCAATCCACTGCTGGACGAAGGTCTCCCCAAGTTTCCTCCACAACGGTCTGTCTTGTGCCAGTCTCCTCCATGTCACTCCCGCATATTTACGAATTTCATCCACCCATCTCCCATGTGGTCTTTTTCTGGGTCTTTTCCTGTCCCTTGAATCCAATCTAAAATTTCAGCTGTCCATCTATGGTCTGTTCTTCTGGCAGTATGTCCAGCCCATTGCCATTTCAGGGATTTAACTCTGATCATGATGTCTTCCACTCTCGTCATTTTTCGGATCCACGAGTTCCTCTTCTTATCTCTCCTGGTTATACCAAGCATGCACCTCTCCATGCTTCTTTGAGTTGTCTGCAGCCTTTGTATGTCTCTTTTAGTTAAGGTCCACGTCTCTGCACCATACGTAAGCACTGGAAGGATGCATTGATCAAACACTTTTCTTTTAAGACATAATGGCATATTGCTCTTGAAAATTATGCTGTTTCTTCCAAAAGCTCTCCAGGCAAGTTTTGTACGCCGATTAATTTCTTCATCAATGTGACCCTCACTTGATATCTGCTGTCCAAGATAAACATACGTATCTGTTATCTCCAGTTTTTCTCCATCAATCGATAAATCTTCATTTCTTGTAAAAGCATTGAACATCACTTTTGTCTTCTGAAAGTTCATTTTTAATCCCACTTCTTACTCTTGTCAGCAAGTTCCTGGATCATACTCTGCAGCTCTGATGGGGTAGTTGCAAAAATGACTACGTCATCAGCAAAACGAAGGTGGGTTAGATAATCTCCATTAATCTTTATCCCTTTGTTTTCCCAGTTCAGTGATTGAAAGACATTTTCCAACGTGGCATTAAAGAGCTTCGGAGATATGGTGTCACCTTGTCTCACTCCCTTTCCAATTTTTATGCGTGTTGTATTTTCAAACAGCCGAATCTTTGCACTTGCATTTTCATAGATGTTATTAATAATATTAATGTATGCATCTTCAATACCGCAGGATTTCAGAGCCGTGGTAACTGCTGATGGTTTCACCGAATCAAAGGCTTTTTCATAATCGATAAAAGCCATGCACAATGGAAGTTCATATTCCCTCGCTCTTTCAATTAGTTCTCTCAGTACGTGGATATGATCTATTGTGCTGTAGCCACTCCTGAATCCAGCTTGTTCTCTCGGTTGAGCCATGTCCAGTGTTACCTTCAAGCGGTGTGAAAGAACTTTAGTGAAGATTTTATAAACCACTGATAGGAGGCTGATAGGTCTGTAGTTCCTGAGATCCTCAATGTCACCTTTTTTATGTAGCAGGATCATTGTAGCATTGTTCCAATCCTCAGGAATCTTCCCTTCATTAAGGCATCGAGTGAAAATTTGGGCGAGTACTGTTTCAATTTCTCCACTTGCTTCTTGTATGATGTCTATAGTAATTCCATCTTCTCCTGGAGCTTTCCCCCGCTTCATGTTCTTGATTGCATGAGCAACTTCTGCTGGGAGGACTGGAAGAACTCTGGTACCTTTTCATGATGTCTGGAGTACATGTATCATCCCTTTCATATAATTTGGAGTAGAAATCTTTCACTCTTGTCAAAATTTCGCCTCTATTTCTTGTTATAGAACCATCTTCTTTTCTCAGAGCCATAATCTGTTTTCTTCCCTTACTGAGATGTCCCTTTGCTATCTTAAGGCTTTGGTTGTTTTCAATTGCTTTCCTCACTAGCTCACAGTTGAATTTCCTTACGTCTTCAGTGATACTTTTTCGTGTTGTCTTGCATAGCTCTATATATTCCACTTTGGAAGTCACATCTTCTTTAGTTGTCCTCATCTCTCTTCTTTTTTGCATCAACATTTTGGTTTTTCCTGATAATTTGTTCACATGCAACTTGTTCTTAGACCCAGCTAATTTTGTTGCTGTTTCTATTAGAGCTTTGGTTACTTTTCTGTTAACTTCCGAAATATCCACTTCTTCCGATGTTAGGCTTTCTAAAGCAGAGAATCTGTTTTTCAGTTCCAACTTGAAAGTATTATGGTGTTTTTTAAGGTTGGTTATGTCAATGCATTTTGTTTGTCTTATGAGCTTGCCACGTTCCAGTTTAGTGTTGAGGTGCATCTTACATCTCACCAATCTATGGTCACTACCTGTGTTGAACTTGTTCAGCACACTGCAGTCTTCGATGACGAATTTTTTGTTACACATAATAAAATCAATTTCACTTGTCGTCCCATTTGGATGTCTCCATGTCCATTTCCTGTGTGGCTTTTTCTTGAAAAAGGAGTTCAAGATGAAGAATCCTTCTGCCTCTGCAAACTCAACGAGAGTATTTCCACTCTGGTTTCTGTTGCCGTGACCGAATTTACCTACTGAAGTTTCATTCTGTTGCCGTTGCCCTATTTTTGCATTGAAATCTCCCATAATTATCTTCAAGTGCTGCTTACCTTTATTATTTAGATGACGAATTTCCTCATAAAATTCTTCAATTTCTTCTTCAGGATGACTTGTGGTGGGTGCATAAGTTTGAATAATCTGAGCCTGGTATCTTCTCGATAGTTGGATAACGAGTCGTGCAGCTCTGTCAGAGGAACTTTCAACTTCTACCACTTTATCCTTCAGTTTCTTGTTTATTATAAATCCAACACCACTAGTTCTGCCAGTATCTGTCCCACGATAATAGAAGAGATGTCCACTTTTCAGTTCAATGAGATCTTCTCCTTTTCTCCTTACCTCACTTAGCCCGACGATGTCCCACTTGATCCTTTGTAGTTCCTCTTCCAATTCAAGAAGCCTTGAATCAGAAGATAGGGAGCGTCCGTTATAGGTAAACAAGGTCAGCATCAAATGGCAGCCTAGTCCGGTCCTCCGGGGATTCTTAGCACCCTCTGCCTTCATGTCGCACTGGCCGCTGCCTTGGCCAGGTACATTCCAGCTGCCGGAGACTGAGGGCCAAGATTTAAGTTGTAGAGTCATTTTGGAGGTGTTTGGCCATAACTCACCACGCTGGCCAAGCGTGTTGGTGAGTGTGGGATAGCATTTCCTCTGATCCCGATGGTATAGTTATACCGCTATTGGCGGTCGTCAGAGCCCCTTTAGTGGGAACAGGATGCACCACGAGAAGGCGGGGTTGACATTTGTCAAGGAGAGGCTGTGATGTTACGCATCACCTGACCTTACATCCTTACATCTTGTCGTATATTGACGGCAAAGTGTCGGTTCTAAGAAGTTTTAACGGAAAATCCTGAATTTATAGAAACCTGTGGACAATTTCTTTCGTATATTGGCGGTAAACTATCGTTTTTAAGAAGTTTTAACGGAAAATTCTGAATTTTCAGGAACCTTTCTTCAATTCATTCGTATATTGACGCAAAACTGTGGGTTTTAAGAAGTGTGAACGGAAAATTCTGAATTTTCAAAAACCTTTCCGCAATTACTTTTGTTTATTGACGGCATACTATCGTTTTGAAGAAGTGTTAACGTGAAATTTTGAATTTTCAGAAACCTTTCCTCAATTCTTGTCGTATGTTGACGGCAAACTGTCGGTTCTAAGATGTTTTAACGGAAATTTCTGAATTTATAGAAACCTTTCCCCAAATTTTCTTTTTTTTTTTTTGTTGGAGGTTTAACGACCACCATGAGCAACTCAATGGGCTATAAGCAGTCGCCCGTCCCTAATTTAGGGTCACTGGTTCCAGGGAAGGGAAAAAGCCAGTGCCATAAGACAAACACGACATCCATGCCTTACCGGGATTCGAACCCGGACCCTATCTCGGAAATTTTTGTAAATTGATGGAAAACTGTCGTTTTTAAAAAGTGTTAAAGGAAAATTTTGAATTCTCAAAATCCTTTCCGCAATTCCTTTCGTATATTAACGGAAAAACTCTGTTCTCTCTTTTTCCCTATCCATGTGACGGAAAATTTCTGGCAACAGGAGCGATTCGGGGAAATACTTAAGGTTTGCTTAACTATTAAATTTCAATCGCCTGTCGGAGAATCTGAATTTGAAGTTCTGTACACTGTAAAAAAATTATTGGTGTGAGTTCACAAAAAGTTTCTGAAAATAACGTGCAGCAAAATTTCCGGTAGGTGTCCGTGTTTTTCAGAAATTTCCGTTTTTAAAAGCGCCCGTTTATTTTAACCCGTATTTTCACACATTTCCCATAGTCAAAAATTCCGTTTATTTAAAAAAAAAATCCATTTTAGGTTTTTTTCGTATTTAAACTGAAATTCCACGACCCTGAATTTTTCTGCCGTGACCCCAAATAATCCTTCCGCTGCAGTCAGGATCGAACCCCCGTTGTTTGGGTTTGTTCAACAGATAACGCACGCTTTTATCTACTGAGCTACAAACGCTCGTAAGTCTGAATCGCGTATCCGCCCCCGGTGGCCAAGTGGTATGAGCGATGGCTTCTCATCATTCGCCCGAAAGGGGTCCGGGTTCGAATCACGGTGAGGCATGGATGTTGTGTTAGTCTTACGGCATTGGCTCTCTCCCTTCCCTGGAACCAGTGACCCTAAATTAGGGACGGGCAACTGCTTATAGCCCATTGAGTTGCTCAAGGTGATCATTAAATCTCCCATAAAAAAAAATAAAAAGGAAAAGAATCGCGTACATCGTAAAACAAATAAGGCGACTTTTTTTTTTTTTTTTTGTCACTAATGCGAAAGATTTAGTCATTTTATTTTCTGTTGGAGCTTATTATTTTTCTGAATAGGCTTGATTTTTTTATTTTTTTTTATGTAAGAGGACTTTTCACAAATTAAGCATTTTTCATCGTGATTTTTCGAAGCAACAAAATGCTCTGCAACATGATTTTTTTAATTGACAACGACTTTCACTTATCTTTAAAAAAAGGGAAATGTACTCTTTTATAGTATTACTTTTCACACACACACGCAACCTACTAAATATAAAATTTACTATTGATAGCTATAGTAGCTCTTGTCTTCAGTTGCCCGAAGACTGATACATAGACATCCAAAAATAATCTGTACAACAATTAAGTACTTTAAGTCTTAGACAACTTAAGAACAAGCTTAAGTCTTAGACAACTTAAGACAAAGACTGATACATAGACATCGTATGATCATCTGTGCAACAAGTTAAGTACTTTAAGTCTTAGACAACTTAAGACAAAGCTTAAGTCTTAGACAACTTAAGACAAAAACTGATACATAGACATCGTATGATCATCTGTGCAACAAGTTAAGTACTTTAAGTCTTAGACAACTTAAGACAAAGACTGATACATAGACATCGTATGATCATCTGTGCAACAAGTTAAGTACTTTAAGTCTTAGACAACTTAAGACAAAGACTGATACATAGACATCGTATAATCATCTGTACGAGTTAAGTACTTTAAGTCTTAGACAACTTAAGACAAAGCTTAAGTCTTAGACAACTTAAGACAAAGACTGATACATAGACATCGTATAATCATCTGTACGAGTTAAGTACTTTAAGTCTTAGACAACTTAGGACAAAGCTTAAGTCTTAGACAACTTAGGACAAAGCTTAAGTCTTAGACAACTTATGTCTTTGACAAGTTAAGACAACTGATACATAGACATCGTATAATCATCTGTACAACAAGTTATGTAATCATCTGTATAATAAGTTAAGTACCCGATTTCTTAAAGTAACACAATACATATAAGCTGCCAGAGCTGAGACTTGCTGGGCCCGAGCCCGAAAGCCTGAAGCAGAGCCCGGGACCGAATCGGGCTCGAGCTGTAGAATATTTACTGGGGTTCAGGCTCGGGCGGACTCGGGCTCTTATAGAGCGAGGGAGAGCGAGAGAATTTTTTTATATGTATAAATGTGATTTTATATGGTTTAGCAAATGAGACACTTTATAGTTGGTAAAGGGAATTCTTCGGCAATTGGTTCTGGTTGGGGAGCGGGCATTCGAGATGGCTATTTATTCCAGGCTTGGGTAGAAAATGCCATAGGCTGCACATTAATGTGTTTCTGCAGAGAAGAAGCTTTTTCAAGAACTATAGATATTGGATAGTTGATAGCTTCCCTACGATAATTTACCCCCTATCTCCACGCAGTAGCGCCTTGCTAATTCTGCTTAGCAAACGTACAGCGCATTATGGTTAGAGGAGCACTCATCAGAGTTTGGAGTGTTTGCCATTCCCAACCAAGTTCCCAGATCTGAACGTGATAGAACACATTTGGGATGCCCTGTCGAACACAGGAATCCGAGACCTCGGAATACACCCGAATTTTGGAACGCTCTGTAGGAAGTATGGCGTGCATTGCCTACAGCATACTTCCAGAAGCTAGTGGAGTCCACGCTCCGTCGTATTTCTGGAGTCCTGCGCTCCCGTGGGGGACCTACCAAGTATTAGACTAGTGTACAAGTTTTTCTGGCACTTACTTCAGTATACAAAGTTGTGTGTACGTTTGCTGGCGAATTTGTTCCTGTTCCGAAAAATTCTGCCTAGAAATGGAGGAAGAAAGTGAGTTAGGTCAGATATAGAGTAGCGAACAGTGATCCTACATTGAAATCGGAACTTTGCGAGGAATATCGAAATTCATAAAGCCTTGTGTGAAGTTTGTGGGGTTAGTGTAGCGTATATCATAGCACAGTATCACGTGGGCTTCTCATTTCCCCTAAGGTCAGGAAAGCATCGAAAGCGACCCAAGAAGCGGCCGGCCATCGGATGTAACGGAATGCACTTCTGTGGTTATCGTCAACAACATTTTGGAAGAAGATCGACGGAAAACATGTGAAGAGATTGCATATGAAGTATAAACATGTCTACCGCTTCCGTTTTCAGAATCCTAACTGAAAACTTACAGAAGAGAAAAGTAACTGCCAAATGGGCTCCGCAGAATCTCAATGAACAGCAGCAAGCAGTTTGTAAAGGGATCCCAGCAGAATTGCTTGAACGGTGCAAGACCGAAAGCGAGCAGTTTTTGGACAGAATCGGTGTTAATACACACTATTCACGAGGATTAGGAACATCAAACAGAAGTCATCGCTCTTTCCACGTTCATAAGTGAGTCACGGAAAAATTCTTACTGGGCGCCACCGGGAATCGAACCCAAGGTCTTCCAGTTACGCGCCGAACATGCTTCCACTGCACCACAGCTGCCTCGATTTCCTCCAGACTCTCATACGACTAACTGCCAAACCATATAGCAGGTTGCTTCATGAAGCCCCGCACAATGCTGCGGATTTACCAAAGATGGAACGCAGCAACTGAACAACTAACTAGGAGGCGAACAAATAATTAATACACACCATTAACGTGGATTAGGAACACCAAACAGAAGTCATCGCTCTTTCCCCAGCACTGTGCGGTGCTCCAAGAAGCAACCTGCTATGTGGTTTGGCAGTTAGTCGTATGTGAGTCTGGAGAATTCGAGGCCGCTGTGGTGCAGTGGTAGCATGTCTGGCGCGTAACTGGAAGACACTGGGTTCGATTCCCGGTGGCGGCCGTTAAAAAAAATTCCGTGAATCACTTATAAAAATCGAAAGAGCGAGGAGTTCTGTTTGGGAATTGTTGTTATAGGAGGAACCTGGAAACGAGATTTTTCTCAGTCCGCTCAGAGGAAATATCCGGAATCGTCTCGCCAGAAAAATTCCGCCTCCAACAATCGAGGGTTAAGCTGATTGTAATTATGGCCCATGAGATGGCTGGAGTGATAGCAACAGACGGTACCTGAGGAGAACACTGTAACAGCGGAATACTACAGAAAGTTTCTGCAAAATGTTTTGCGCCCATTCACCAAAGAAGGCCCGACATGCTCTAAGCTGGCGTCATCATTTTGCGTGACAATATGAGGCGGCATGTTGCCCGTTCAGTAAGGGACATTCTGGAAAATTGTGGATGGGAATTACTTCCCGACGCGCCATACAGGCATGACATGAGCCCGTCAGACTATGACTCGTTCCCAAAACTGAAGGAGCCACTCCGCTGGAAACCATTCAGTACGACTCAGGATGTTTCTAATGAGGTGACCCGAGTAATCCGACGCTTCAACAGTGGAGGTGTACTGACTGAAATACAAGACTTGCCCAAACGTTGGGCCTCTGTCATAAAGAAACATGGAGATTATTTCGAAGGCCTGTAAAAGTATGTTGAGGTGACCCGAGTAATCCGACGCCTCAATAATGGAGGTGACCTGACTGGAATACAAGATTTGCCCAAACGGTGAGCCGCTGTCATAAAGGAACATGTAGTTTACTTCGAAGGCCTGTAATAGCATGTTGAGGTCACCCGAGTAATCCGACGCCTCAACAATGGAGGTGTCCTGATTGGAATACAAGACTTGCCCAAACGGTGAGCCGCTGTCATAAAGGAACATGTAGTTTACTTCGAAGGCCTGTAATAGTATGTTGAGGTGACCCGAGTAATCCGACGCCTCAACAATGGAGGTGTCCTGACTGGAATACAAGACTTGCCCAAACGTTGGGCCGCTGTCATGAAGGAACATGTAGTTTACTTCGAAGGCCTGTAATAGTATGTTGAGGTGACCCGAGTAATCCGACGCCTCAACAATGGAGGTGTACTGACTGGAATACAAGACTTGCCTAAACGTTGGGCCGCTGTCGTAAAGAAACATGGAGATTACTTCGAAGGCCTGTAAAAGTATGTTGAGGTGACCCGAGTAATCCGACGCTTCAACAGTGGAGGTGTCCTGACTGAAATACAAGACTTGCCCAAACGTTGGGCCTCTGTCATAAAGAAACATGGAGATTATTTCGAAGGCCTGTAAAAGTATGTTGAGGTGACCCGAGTAATCCGACGCCTCAATAATGGAGGTGACCTGACTGGAATACAAGACCTGCCCAAACGGTGAGCCGCTGTCATAAAGGAACATGTAGTTTACTTCGAAGGCCTGTAATAGTATGTTGAGGTGACCCGAGTAACCCGACGCCTCAACAATGGAGGTGTCCTGACTGGAATACAAGACTTGCCCAAACGTTGGGCCGCTGTCATGAAGGAACATGTAGTTTATTTCGAAGGCCTGTAATAGTATGTTGAGGTGACCCGAGTAATCCGACGCCTCAACAATGGAAGTGTCCTGACTGGAATACAAGACTTGCCCAAACGGTGAGCCGCTGTCATAAAGGAACATGTAGTTTACTTCGAAGGCCTGTAAAAGTATGTTGAGGTGACCCGAGTAATCCGACGCCTCAACAATGGATGTGTCTTGACTGGAATAAAAGACATGCCCAAACGGTGGGCCGCTGTCACAAAGAAAAATGGAGATTATTTCGAAGGCCTGTAATAGTATGTTGAGGTGACCCGAGTAATCCGACGCCTCAACAATGGAGGTGTCCTGACTGGAATACAAGACTTGCCCAAACGGTGGGCCGCTGTCACAAAGAAACATGGAGATTACTTCGAAGGCCTGTAAAAGTATGTTGAGGTGACCCGAGTAATCCGACGCCTCAACAATGGAGGTGTCCTGACTGGAATACAAGACTTGCCCAAACGGTGGGCCGCTGTCACAAAGAAACATGGAGATTACTTTCTTCGAAGACCTGTAAAAGTATGTTGAGGTAACCCGAGTAATCCGACGCCTCAACAATGGAGGTGTCCTGACTGGAATACAAGACGTGCCCAAACAGTGGGCCGCTGTCACAAAGAAACATGGAGATTACTTCGAAAGCCTATGAAGGTATGTTGTGAAATAAATTCGTTTTTTAAAGCTGTCTTTGAATTAGTGTTAGGGATCCTCTTCTGCGATAGATGGCGCAAAGAATCACTCCTTGGGCGTGGCTTTTACTCCTTGGATCACTGCAGAACTCGCGATATTTAGAAAGGAAGTGTTCTCTCGTTGGCTTCATAATGAAAAGACAAAACACGCGCTGTTACGTTTTAACCAATAACGTTATTTGGGGTGGAACTAGTAAGTAGGCGGAGTTTCTATAACTCAAATTCACAGGTCTCTGCTAATGTACACATTTTCTCTTCAAAAAAATGAACGTACAGTAGAATTTAAGATGATTTATGGGAGACAGGATTCCAGTTTCACTTTTGGCCCCATTCAATTATTTCTATTTGGCTTAGATAATTCGAAAAAAATCAGACAGAAATGAGAGATTTTTTTCTTCCAGACAGAAACTCTGCTAAGCTAACTTATAGCACCATCTAGCACTCAATACTTTCGAGTCAGATAAATTGAATTTAAAAAAATTCCAGCAAATTTGTCGGAATAATAACTGTGGTAGATATTGGATATGGGTCGTTTTTATTTGGGCTCAAAATTTCAAACACTACAAAGTCTTCGAGAAAATGTGTACAAAAGAATTTACACTGAAGAGCAATTGAATTAGAGATACCTGTCTAGTAAAGTGTAGCACCACCTTTCGCCCTGATGACGGCGGCGATTCGTCTCGACATGGATTCGACAAGACACCGGAAGCGTTGGGAAGCCATACGGATCCACGACTCCTGCCTGAACAAGCTCCCACAGTTCACGAAGATTTGATGGAGGGGGTCATCTCTCTCGATGGCATCCCAGATATGCTCGATAGGATTGAGGTCAGGTGACCTAGCTGGCCAAGGAAGCGAGATCACCCCGGTGGAGTGTTCATCGAACCATTCGGATACAATTCGTCTTGTATGTATTCGGATACAATTTATCTTGTTGCAGGATGAAGTCCCCGGTGGAATGTTGAAGACGCACAAACGGGAGCAAATGGTCGTCTAGGATACCCCGGTAACGTTGACCTGTGAGGGACGATGTCACACGTACCAGTGGTCCCATTTCAGTCAACGTAAACAGTCCCCAGACGAGAATGCCACCCCCACCAGCTTGAAGAGTACCCTGCTGGCAAGAAGGATCCATCACTTCATGCGGTTTGCGCCGTACTCGTATCCTGTCATCCTCATGTACCAACGTGAATCTCGACTCATCAGTCCAGGTAACATTTTCCCACATGTCTAGGGTCCAGTGGCGATGTTACTGCGCCCATGCTAATCTTTGTACCATGTGATGTGCGGTCAGCAGCGGTACCCTCGTGGGACGATGGCTTCTGTACCCCATAGCGAGGAGATGGTTCTGGATGGTGTAGCTGCTTACACGTTTTTGTGCACCAGCGTTAAATTGCCGAGTGATTTCTTGCACTGTGGCCCGTCTATCCGCTGTTACAATGCCAGCTAGCCGACGATGACCCCGCTGATCCACACGCTGTTGTCCACGCCAGTTGGCCCTTGCAGGGATGGTTTTACCGGATTCGATGTACTCACGGTGCACCCGTGACACAGTGGCTCGTGAAAATCCGAGTACCTGCGCGACTTCCGAGATGGAGTGACGCATTCGTCGGGCCCCGACAATTTGTCCACGATCAAATGCGCTTAGATCCTTCGTCTTACCCATACTGCGTCCGACTCTTACTGATTCCCGTCGCATCACTCTTTATATTGTCGGATCGCTGCATACGTCATGTCGTTTCCGTTTACAAGGCCACATTTGCATAACGCCAGCTGTCTCTAATTCAATTGCTCTTCAGTGTACATTGAAGATCAAAGACAGCATTAAGAGATAATCCACAGTGTGCAAAACTTTTGAAATAACTCTCGTATAATAAAGATTTCCAGAGCATTTTTTGTGTTTAAGATATAAGTGATGAATACTTCAGTAAGAAACTGACTTACAAACATGAGAAGCTGTGTCGTAAAACTGCATACTCCGGTAAAGGCTAGAGCAAGTCCATAAACGATTGCTTTAGAAGTTTGGTCATCAGCCCATTCCTTTTCTACGTACACGGGAAAGATAATTAAAATCATGGTGAGCGGCACAACCCAAGTTTTCCTGATCTGAAAAAAGAAAATCCAATATTTATGTCACCCATAAGAGCTATGAGTTATACATAAAAAAAAACTAGCAGCTTTACATAGCAAAATGAAACAAAAGCAAGTCCAATAATCACACTGCAAAAATAAGTGGGATGAATTCACGGAAAAAATTCGTACAGCAAAGTTGCCGGTAAGTATCCGTCTTTTAACGAAATTTCCGTTTTCAAAAGCTGCCGGTTTTTTCAGCAGGTCTTTTGTAAAAAAATACAATGCTGAACATCGGTTTGTTCGTCTGTGGACACCATATCTCTGCAACTATTAGTCCTATTTGAAAAATTCTTTATGCATTGGGAAGCTCGAAATATACGAAGGATGATCCTTCATTTCGTTATGTACAATTTCGCCGCTAGAGGGCGTTAATGCAGATGATATCGAGTTCAAAATACATTTTATTTCCATATATTTGCTTCTAAACATCCGATTGAAAAAAATTATTTTGCCTTTCTATTCCATTTATGTCGAAGAGTATTTTAGGTATAGTTACATTTTTAAGTCACGCATGGATTTTCCTCTAGGGTGGTGTAAAATTAAATTACGTTTTTCCCGATATCTCTGCTTCTAAAGCATAGATTTGAATTTTTTTTTCTTCAGCGAATACAGCTTCTAATGGAAAATCTTTCGCATATAATTTCTAATTTTTGGTAAATGGCTTGGCCATCAGGGGGAGCAAGTGTTAATTTCTGCTTCTGATGTATTTACCACAAAATCTGAACTTCTAAAATCTCTATTGAAACAAATTCCATCGTGAACCGATGCCACTCACGTCGATAAATCTTCACGGAGTATTTTCTTCTTAAAATATTGCATGGTTCCTCCGCCAGGGGCGTGGATGTATATCTTATTTTTGTCAATATCTCTACTTCTAAGAGTCCGATTTGAAAAATTCCTTCTTCGTTGGATAGCTTTACCGATGCGAAATAATTTTGTATAATTTCAAAATTTTCATGTAAATCAAAGACTTTTCGGTTAATTTCTGCTTCTGATGTATTTACCACAAAATCTGAACTCCTAAAATCTCGATTGAAACAAATTCCATCGTGAACCAATGCCACTCACGTCGATAAATCTTTACGGAGTATTTTCTTCTTAAAATATTGCATGGTTCCACCGCCAGGGGCGTGGATGTATATCTTATTTTTGTCAATATCTCTACTTCTAAGAGTCCGATTTGAAAAATTCCTTCTTCGTTGGATAGCTTTACCGATGCGAAATAATTTTGTATAATTTCAAAATTTTCAAGTAAATCAAAGACTTTTCGGTTAATTTCTGCTTCTGATGTATTTACCACAAAATCTGAACTCCTAAAATCTCGATTGAAACAAATTCCATCGTGAACCGATGCCACTCACGTCGATAAATCTTTACGGAGTATTTTCTTCTTAAAATATTGCATGGTTCCTCCGCCAGGGGCGTGGATGTATATCTTATTTTTGTCAATATCTCTACTTCTAAGAGTCCGATTTGAAAAATTCCTTCTTCGTTGGATAGCTTTACCGATGCAAAATAATCTTGTATAATTTCAAAATTTTCAAGTAAATCAAAGACTTTTCGCTAGGGGACGTTAAGGTAAACTGCGTTTTCCCCGATATGTCTGCTTCTAAAACTCCGATTTGAAAAATTCTTCCTGTATTGCACACAGCTCCTAATGGGAAATATTTTTCATATAATTTCTAATATTTGGTAAAGAGTGGTTTGCCACCAGGGGGCGTACAGGTTAATTTCTGCTTCTGATGTATTTGCAGCAAAATTTGAGTTTCTGAAAACTCGACTGAAAAAAAAATTCTTTCCTGGACCGCCGATACCGCTCAAGTCGAAAAACTTTTCTTCTGAAAATAATGCATGCCTTTCCCTCCACGGGGAGTAGATTCATATCTTATATTTGTCCATATCTCGGCTTTTGAGAGTCTGATTTGAAAAATTCTTCCTTGGACAGCGTTTCCGCTGCCAAATATTTCTCATATAAATCACTGAAAGAAAAAAATATTCTTCATAATACATGGAAAATCGGCAGAATATTCAAGCAAAGCATTTTGCTTATACCATTTACTGGTCATCCATGTAACATTTCTCAGAAAACTTGAAAATTTCATCGTCCTGGAGCGGGAATCCTTTTAAAAATATCACGTAAAAAGCGCTATATCATAATATGCTTTTCATTTAAACATTTATATCATCGTTTCACATATCGAATGTCATGGTTTTTTGAGTCAAAATCAGATTACCAACATTCGTTTTCACCGAAGCAACGGTGACGTCATATAGGTGATTGCGATAAATATAAATGCGCGGGTAGATTTTCATAGTAATTGAAATTTGAAAAAAAAAAAAAAAGTTTCCCCCTTTGAGATATTAGCGATGGCAACACAATTTTGCTCACGCTTCTAAAAACATCCGAATTGCTAGCTTTTAAATGTACAGTTTCGTACGAAATTATTTATAAGCAAAGTTATTTTGCATTATGCTGAAAGTAACAACGTACTTTGTTCTGTTTTCTATCATTATTTTGTTCTGTTGTCTATTAATATCTTAACGATGAAAGTGAAGAGTAACAACGTATTTTGATTTGTTTCGTGTAAGCTTGAAGTTTTAAATTTACAGCTATGGTCGAAATTGCTTATGTGTCGTCTGGCAGAATAAGTCAGGTAGAATAAGTCAGGCAGACATGTGTTTCCTAAAAGAGCGAAGAAATATGCACTGTATGGCCATTTCATATATAACATCGGTATTTCAACTGTATTTTAATATCATCACCTTCGAAGAACGGGTATTTAGCTAGTACAATATACATCGATAAGCCATTACATTATGACCACCTACCTAATAAGCTGTAGGACCCTCTTCAGTCCGCAAAACAGCGACCATTCGGCGAGGCATCGATTCGATGAGCTAGCAATAGGTCGTCATCATCATCATTGTCAATCATTATCAATCCGCTGCTGGACGAAGGTCTCTCCAAGCCTCTTCCACAACGGTATGTCTTGTGCCAGTCTCCTCCATGTTACTCCCTCATACTTCCGAATTTCATCCACCCATCTCCCATGTGGTCTTCTTCTGGGTCTTTTCCTGTCCCTTGGATCCAGTCTAAAATTTCAGCTGTCCATCAATGGTCTGTCCTTCTGGCAATATGTCCAGCCCATTGCCATTTCAGGGATTTTACTCTGATCATGATGTCTTCCACTCTTTTCATTTTTCTGATCCACGAGTTCCTCTTCTTATCTCTCCTGATGACACCCAGCATGCATCTCTCCATGCTACTTTGAGTTGACTGCAGCCTTTGTATGTCTCTTTTAGTTAAGGTCCACGTCTCTGCACCATACGTACGCACTGGAAGGATGCATTGATCAAACACTTTTCTTTTAAGACATAATGGCATATTGCTCTTGAAAATTAGACAGCTTCTTCCAAAAGCTCTCCAGGAAAGTTTTATACGCCGATTAATTTCTTCATAAGTGTGACCCTCACTTGATATATGCTGTCCAATATAAACTTACGTATCTGTTATCTCCAGCTTTTCTCCATCAATCGATAAATCTTCGTTTCTTGTAAAAGCATTGAACATCACTTTTGTCTTCTGAAAGTTCATTTTTAATCCAACTTCTTTACTCTTGTCAGCAAGTTCCTGGATCGGACTCTGCAGCTCTGATGGGGTAGTTGCAAAAATGACTACGTCATCAGCAAAACGAAGGTGGGTTAGATTATCTCCATTAATCTCTATCCCTTTGTTTTCCCAGTTCAGTGATTGAAAGACATTTTCCAATTGTCATTAAAGAGCTTGGGAGATATGCTGTCACCTTGTCTCACTCCCTTTCCAATATTTATGTGTGTTGTATTTTCAAACAGCCGAATCTTTGCACTTGCATTTTCATAGATGTGTCCTGGGGTATCTGGTACCATAATGTCAACAGCAGGTCCTCCAGTTACCGTATATCTCGGGGGGGGGGGGGGATTTAGTTCAAATGTTCAATTGGATTCATATCCGGTGAATTTGGAGGCTAGGGCATTAACAGAAAGTCACCAGCATGTTCCTCGAACCACTCCTTGACGATTCTGGCAGTGTGGCATGGGACATTATTCTGTTGGTAATGGCCATCACCAGCAGGGAACACAGTTGCCATGAATGGGTGAACTTGGTCCGCTACGATGTTCAGGTACCTGACAGCTGTCAGGGATTGTGCTATTGGGATAATGGGGCCTAAAGTGTTCCAAAACAACATCGTCCACAGCATAACACCGCCGCAGCCGCCCTGTTGCGGCCTAACATTGCATCCAGGTACCATAGCCTCCGTTGATAATAGGCATATCCGCGTTCGGCTGTCTACGTGATGCACCAGGAATCTTGATTCGTCAGACCAGGAGACTTTCTTCCAATCATCCACGGTCCAATCGATTATTTTGGTTCCCATGCAGTGAGCATAGGAACCCGGCTGGATCTTCGGCTACCCAGGCCCATGCACAGAAGGCTGTGATGAACTCTGTGCTATGACACATTGCCCTGATCACAACTGTTGCAGCTGCGGGTGATTTGTCGCCCTGTGGTGCTGCGGTCGCTGTGAACAATGCGCGACAGTCTTCTCTCCCCTCTGGCATCAGTGAGCTGCAGACGACACACTGCTCGACGACGGTTCGTCGTTTGGCCATCTGTGCGTCACCTTTGATTCTTACTCACTGCAGTGGCACGTGAGCAAACCACAAGCCGCGTCGTTTCCGCGATCGTAGTTCCGAGGCGCCTTGCCATCACAATTTGTCCTTCATCAAACTCCGATAAACGGCAGCTTTTCCCATTCTGACTCCGAACACTCTAAGTACATTACTAACCAAAAGCCGGTCCTCGGATTGTAAATATACTGCCCTGGGAACTTCATCTGCGCCACCGTTCTGTCTCCAGGCGCGCTCATTTCTCTAGGCTGTTTTTTTTTTTTTGATTGGAGGTTTAACGACCACCGTGAGCAACTCAAATGGGCTATAAGCAGTCGCCCGTCCGTAATTTAGGGTCACTGGTTCCAGGGAAGGGAGAGAGCCAGTGCCGTAAGACAAACACAACATCCATGCCTCACCGGGATTCGAACCCGGACCCCTTCGGACGAATGATCAGAGGCCAACGCCTTAGACCACTGCGCCACCGAGGCGGCCTAGGCTGGGGTTGGTCGTAATGGAATGGCTCATTGGACGCACTACACAATACGTATGAGGTTGCACCAAATGGTGGTGAAGGTTGCACTATGTCGTTGGGTTTTGTTTTCACTACACAATGGTGTCTCTTTTCTCAGAAAGTGGTACACCAAGTGTAGCACCATTTTTTGGTGCAACCTACCATAAAATTTCTAACAGTGAAAAAATATCATATGTTTTTATGTACTCATAGTATTCGTATGCATTTACATTTGAGTGAAAAACTTTTCTGATGTTTTGCTGCTCAACGAATTTCAATGATGACTCATCATGAAAGTGTTCACACTTTATAACAAGAAAGATGACACCGAATTTTCTGGTGTAATAAGCACGTCCTTTGAATCCGTTCTGACGCAAATTAAATTTATCAAAGCTATTCAAAGTCAATGGAACCGGTATGGAAAACAATAATATCTGACCGAAGAAATAGGTTTTTCAATCGGGTTTTTAATCCCTCAGATATTGCTGTAAACGGAATCGTGAGCTTACGCCCTCTGGTTGCAGACTTGTGCGTTAAGAAAAGCATGAATTTATATGAGAAACATTTCGCACCGGAAACGTTCTCAAACATAGAAACATTTTTTTCAAATAGGACTCTTAGAAACAGAGATATCGACAAAAATAAGATGTGACTTTACGTCTCCTGGTGGGAAAACCATGCATTATTTTAGGAAGAAAAGTATTCTCAAAAGGTTTTTCCATATGAGCGGTATCGGTCCAAGAAAAAAAAATTTAGTCCAGTTTTCAGGAGCCCAGATTTTTCTACAAGTACATCAGAAGCAGAAATTAACACTTATGCCCCCTGGTGGCCAAACCATTCTTTACCAAACATTAGAAATTATGTGAAAAATATTTTCCATCAGGTCTTGTATGCGATACAGGAAGAATTTTTCAAATCGGAGTTTTAGAAGCAGAAATAACGCAGAAAACGCAATTTACTATTGTGCCCCCTAACGGAAAGTCTATGATTTACTTCAAAATTTTGAATTTATAGGAAAAACATTTCGCATCGGAAACACTATCCAACAAAGAAGGAATTTTTCAAATCGGACTCCTTGAAGTAGAGATATTGACAAAAATAAGATATACATCTACGCCCCCTGGCGTAGAAACCATGCATTATTTCAAGAAGAAAATGTTCCTAAAAGGTTTGTCGACATGAGTAGTATCAGTCAACAAACGACTTTTTTTCAATCGAAATTTTAGAAGCTCATATTTTGCTGCAAATACATCAGAAGCGGAAATTATGGCTTACGCCACCTGGTGGCCAAACCATTTTTTACAAAAATTTGAAATTATGTGCAAAAGATTTCCCATCAGGAGCTGTATCCGGTGCAGAAAGAATTTTTCAGATCGGAGATTTAGAAACAGAGATATAAGGGGGAAGCAATTTACCTTTACGCACCCTAGCGGAAAGTCTATGAATTACTTGAAAATTTTGAAATTATATGAAAAACATGTCACACAGAAAACACTATCCAACAAAGAAGAAATTTTTCAAATCGGACTCCTAGAAGTAGAGATATTGACGAAAATAAGGTATACATCTACGCCCCTGGCGGAGAAACTGTGGAATATTTTAAGAAGAAAATATTGCAAAAAGGTTTATCTATGTGAGTTGTATCAGTCCACGAAATAATGTTTTCAGACGATATTTTAAAAGCTCAGATTTTATGGCAAATACATCAGAAGAAAAATTAACACATACGCCCCCTGGTGGCCAAAGTATTTTTTACCAAAATTTGAAATTATATGCAAAAGATTTTCCATCAGGAGGTGTATCCGCTGAAGAAAATATTTTTCAAATCGGAGTTTTAGAAGAAGAATTATCGGCAAAAATACAATTTACTTTTACGCCCCCTGGCAAAAAATCTATGCGTAATTTGAAAAAGTAACTATATCTAAAATACTCTTCGACATGAATGGAATCGAAAGATAAAATAAGTTTTTCAATCGGATGTTTAGAAGCAAATATGTGGAATAAAACGTGTTTTTGAATTCTACATCATCTGCATTTACGCCCTCTAGCTGCGAAATTGTACATCGTAAAAAAAAAACGAAATGAAGGATCATCATTCGCATATTTCAAGCAAACAGAACTTTTCAAATAGGACTAAGAATTGCAGAGATATCGTGTGTACAGACGGACGGACTGACGGACGGACAAACCGGTAACATAAGCACGATCTTTTTTTACAAAAGACGTGCTAAAAGGTCTCTGAATACATCGTCAAAAGAACGTTTTCGGCGAATTGAAGACCACGACGCATTGAATCAAACGCAGCAGACATTTTTTTTTTAGAAGACTTACGGGGCTTCTTCTGACTCATTCTCTTCAGCCTCTTCGATGTCAGTCTGTTTCTGCGCTTACCATGTTGTCCTCCGTAGGGTGTTCTGAAACAATTACGTATTCGTCGATGTCAAGGAACTCATTAAGGGAAATTCCTTCTCTGATAAAACCATTGGTCTGCAAGTCCTTCCAACATTGCTCGACTTGTGGAAGCACATTTATTTCTCCGATTTGAGGTGATTCCATGAAGCCAGCTTTTGCAAAGCAATTTTTTAGCTACTGTCGATTCTAAAACATCGTTTTGCCACACCTTAGCTATATACACTGAAGAGCAATTGAATTAGAGATACCTGTCTAGTAACGTGTAGCACCACCTTTCGCCCTGATGACGGCGGCGATTCGTCTCGGCATGGACTCGACAAGACACCGGAAGCGTTGGGAAGCCATACGGATCCACGACCCCTGAACAAGCTCCCACAGCTCACGAAGATTTGATTTGATGGAGGGGGTCATCTCTCTCGATGGCATTCCAGATGTGCTCGATGGAATTGAGGTCAGGTGACCTAGCTGGCCAAGGAAGCGAGGTCACATCGGTGGAGTGTTCATCCAGCCATTCGGATACAATTCGAGAGCTGCATTGTCTTGTTGCGAAACGAGGTCCCCTGTGGGATGTTGAAGACGCACAAACGGGAGCAAATGGTCGTCCAGGATATCCCGGTAACGTTGACCAGTGAGGAACGATGTGACACGTACCAGTGGCCCCATTTCAGTCCACGTAAACAACCCCCGGACGAGAATGCCACCCCCACCAACTTGAACAGTACCCTGCCAGCAAGAAAGATCCATCGCTTCATGTGGTTTGCGCCGTCTTCGTATCCTGCCATCCGCATGTACCAACGTGAATCTCGACTCATCAGTCAGGCAACATTTTCCTACATGTCTAGGGTCCAGTGGCGATGTTCCCGCGCCCATACTAATATTTGTACCATGTGATGTGCGGTCAGCAGCGGTACCCTCGTGGGACGATGGCTTCTGTACCCCATAGCGAGGAGATGGTTCTGGATGGTGTGGCTGCTTCCACGTTTTTGTGCACCAGCGTTAAATTGCCGAGTGATTTCTTGCACAGTGGCCCGTCTATCCGCTGTTACAATGCGAGCTAGCCGACGATGACCCCGCTCATCCACACGCTGTTGTCCACGGCAGTTGGCCCTTGCAGGGATGGTTTTACCGGATTCTATGTACTCACGGTGCACCCGTGACACAGTGGCTCGGTAAAATCCCAGTGCCTGCACGACTTCCGAGATTGAGTGACCTATTCGTCAGGCCCAACCAATTTGCCCACGATCAAATGCGCTGAGATCCTTCGTCTTACCCGTCCGACTCTTGCTGATTCCCGTCGTATCACTCCTTATATTGTCGGATCGCTGCATACGTCATGTCGTCTCCGTTTACAGGGCAGCCCACAGCGCAACATTTGCATAACGCCAGCTGTTTCTAATTTTTTTTTTTTTTTTTTTTTTTTTTGATTGGAGGTTTAACGACCACCGTGAGCAACTCAATGGGCTATAAGCAGTCGCCCGTCCCTAATTTAGTGTCACTGGTTCCAGGGAAGGGAAAGAGCCAGTGCCGTAAGACAAACACAACATCCATGCCTGACCGGGATTCGAACCCGGACCCCTTACGGACGAATGATCAGAGGCCAACGCCTTAGACCACTGCGCCACCGGGGCGGCTGTTTCTAATTCAATTGCTCTTCAGTGTAAGCTGTTCACAACTGGATCAATACTTGATACAAAGAGGACTGGAAGACTACAATCGAGGCAAGAAAAGTCTGCAGCCGTGGCAGCATCAGTGCTGAGATCTCCCAAAAAGTCTCTGAGGAAACGATCTGCAGAACTTGGAATCCCAAATGCCACCATGCTGACTCACATGAAAACAGATCTATAATTGAAATCCTATTGTCCTGTGTTTATTTACGCTTTCCAACAGTAGGTTGAAGAAGCGTATATGCTCCAGCGTTTTCCGTCTGCCTGTATGTGCGCACGATAACTCGCGTAAAAGTTGTTCGATTTCGATGAAATTTTTGTATGTATTAGGGGACCACTGGGTACGAACCCTATTAAAAATGGGCGCAATGAGGTCAGGAGATAGGAGCGGGATCCATTCCATCGTCCTTATGCGTCCTAACTTACGTAAAAATGCTTCGATTAAGACAAAACTTCATGTTGTTCCGGAAGTATACTTTACCGGTTCTGTTGAATATAATCGAAATGGGGTCAAAGGTCAGAGCACAGGAGCGAGATTTATTCCACAGCCATTATCCTCATAACTTGAGTAATGATTCCTGGTTTGTTAGAAAGCGTATCATAATCAATGCATTGCATGATTTTACTAACTTGTTAAAGAGCTTACTGGTGCTGATTTGGAGAAACGGAGTGCCTCATGTGCAAGATTGTTGGAGACACTTGTGACGATCCCTCAACATGGGTGGTGTTTTACAGTGATGAATGTGCCATCTACCGAAGTAGCCGTGCTAGGAATGTTTACTTTTGGAGCAAAGAACACCCACATTATTATGAGGAGTTGATGGAGCACAATCCACCACATGTGATGATTTGGGCTGCACTGTCTAGTAAGCGCTTGTTAGGGCCCTATTTTTTTTGACCGCTCGGTCGATCAGCATTCCTATCTCGCCATGCTGAGGGGTTGGTTTGTTCGTGAGCTGCGTACACATGGTCTTCTAGAAGGTAGCTGGTTCCAACAAGACGACGCTCCAGCTCATTATGCTATCCGTGTTAAGGAATATTTGGATGAAGTGTTTCCTGATTGGTGGATTGGGAGAGGATCCGATCACCTGCCTACCCCGATTGGCGTACCTAAAAACTCGGGGCTCCCGCGCAAAGCATAACTTCAAGGCCCTTTGAGAAAATATTTTAGCTTTTAAGGTGGACGTCAAGTACTTTTGCTTCCTATACTTCCAATGGAAAAACGTTTGCACACATTTCCTTCACAATTAGTGTGTTCCCAAGGATGAAAATTTAAAATCGATTAAAATAACTTCATATTATAACTTGGAATACTTAATATTTTCTAAAACATAACCATAATTATGCAATCCAAGATTTGTTTGTCTACTGACGTCATCAAAGTACAGATCGCGCCATCTTTTTTCTGGACAATTAATGCGTTCCCAAGGATGAAAATTTGAACATCGACTAAAATATCTTTATTTTATAACTTGGAATACTTAATATTTTCTAAAACATAACCATAATTATGCAATCCAGCATTTGATTGTCTACTGACGTCATCAAAGTACAGGTTGCGCCATCTTTTTTCTGGACAATTAATGCGTTCCCAAGGATGAACATTTGAACATCGATTAAAATAGCTTCATTTATAACTTGGAATACTTAATATTTTCTGAAACATAACCATAATTATGCAATCCAACGTTTATTTGTCTACTGACGTCATCAAAGTACAGGTCGTGCCATCTTTTTTCTGGACAATTAATGCGTTTCCAAGGATGGAAATTTGAGCATCGACCAAAATAGCTTCATTTTATAACTTGGAATACTTAATATTTTCTAAAACATAACCATAATTATGCAATCCAACATTTGTTTGTCTACTGACGTCATCAAAGTACAGGTTCGCCATCTTTTTTCTGGACAATTAATGCGTTCCCAAGGATGAAAATTTGAACATCGGTTAAAATAGTTTCATGTTTTAACTAGGAATACTTAATATTTCTGAAACATTACCATAATTATATTAAAAATCAGTAACTTTTTCTTTGGTGGTGTTGAAACCGAAAAAAAGATGGCGCGATCTGTACTTTGATGACGTCAGTAGACAAACAAATGCTGGATTGCATAATTATGGTTATGTTTTAGAAAATATTAAGTATTCCAAGTTATAAAATGAAGCTATTTTAATCGACGTTCAAATTTTCATCCTTGGGAACGCATTAATTGTGTAGAAAATGTGTACAGAAGTTTTAACATTGGAAGTATAGGAAGCAATAATTACTTGACGTCTACCTTAATTACTGAAAATTTTAAATTCTACGTTATGGGCGTTTTAATAATTCAAATTTTTTGAAACCTACAGGGATTTCCGTAAAACTAAAACTATTATGATTTTTTGTGTGTAACTCAAATGTGCACGTTGTAATTAAAATGATTGCCTTAGTTTTATACCAATACAATATGCTACAAAACACTTACGCCAAAGTTAATCACATGCAAATTTTATTCTTTTAGGGAACTGTCTCATTTATATCCAATCTGAATTCATGCCTGATACAGATCTTTCTTTACTTCTGTATCCTGAGTGGGATGAAGAAAGAAATAAGCCATCACGGTATCGTCTTCTACTGGAACTTGTTGCATCATGTCCTTATCTAGACGAATCATTGGATCTTATTGAAATAAAAATATATTTGTGCCAAACAAAAAGGGACGACCACTCACTCCGGAGTTTTACGAAGAAAATAGGGATATGTTAAATGCTGTTGTACATCAACTAAACATCGTGTTGAATTGGATAATCACGAAACATCCCATTCCGGGCCTTCTAAAGACCTATTACGATGTATACTATAAACGTATAGAGAGGCCTATATCAAAAAACATAATCTGGTTGTTGGGTTCTAGTATGTTATTTGATGCACAAAGATGTATTTGATGAATTCCTTGATGTTGGTTTTCTTTCCCTTACATTGCTTTTGAAGTGTTCATAGATTTTGATAGATATTGATTTTTGTATACTCATGTTTCAAATTAGCGTTGTTAATCTAGGGTTCTGTTTTTCGGTTCTTTTGTTAATTCTATTGGGTTGTCGGAAACGTCATGACGTATTTTGGCACCCGATGGATGTTGGGCCGTTTTGGAAGTACTAGAGGCATGCGCAGCTCTGTTATCGCTACGGCATTTGACAGGTGCCAATTCTAGCTGCAGTCTAAAAGGAATAGTGAGCGATTTGGTTGATTTACGGAGATTTGACATCAAGTTGAAGATGGAAGACCAAACTGTGCATTTTCGCCATATTTTACTGTTTTACTTCCGTAAAGGGAAGAACGCGTCAAGCTTGTGAAAAGTAGTGTAAAGTATGCGGTGATAACGCTCTACAAGAAAGTCAGTGCCAACGGTAGTTCGCAAAATTCCGTGCTGGTGATTTTGACCTCAACGATGCTTATTGTTCCGGGAGGCCAACCGAGGTTGATGACGACCAAATCAAGGCATTGATCGAGTGAAACCCACGTTACACGACACGAGAGATTGCAGACACGTTGCACATCCATCATTCAAGCGTTCACGACCACCTGCTGAAGAAGCTGGGATACGTAAGCAAGCTCGATGTGTGGGTTCCTCATGAACTCAAAGAAGCTCAATTGACGGCGCGTACAAACATCTGCGATATGCTCATTAAACGTAAGGAAAACGATCCTTTTTTGAAGCGACTGATAACTGGTGACGAGAAGTGGATTGTGTACAACAATGTGCTGCATAAACGGTCTTGGTCCCGACGTGCTGCTTCGCCTCAAACGACATCCAAAGCAGACATTCATCAGCGGAAGGTTCTAGTCTCAGTGTGGTGAGATTTTAAAGGTGTCGTGTTTTTCGAGCTCCTACCACGGCACCAAACAATCAATTCGAATGTGTACTGTCAATTGGACAGTTTGAACGAATCCATCATCCAGAAACGTCCGGAGCTCGTTCATCGTAAAGGTGTTGTGTTCCATCACGACAGCGCGAGACCACACACAAGTTTGATCACCCGCCAAAAATTATTGGAGCTTGGGTGGGATGTGTTGCCACACTCAGCATTCTCGCCTGACCTTGCGCCATCAGACTTCCACTTGTTTCGCTCTCTTGATTAGTCCTTGCGTGGTATAACGTTCAATTCAGATGAGGCTGCAAATCAGCACCTTGTACAGTTTTTCGCCACGAAAGACAGGTCCTTCTATGAACGAGGCATTCTGCAGCTCACTGAAAGATGGCAAAAGTTTATCGAACAAAACGGGCATTATATCATTGATTGATCTTTGTTCTTTCTATCATGAATGACCTTTGCAAAACATGGCTAAAATAAATCATGACTTTTCCGACAACCCAATACAATGCAATATTTTTTGGTTTTATATAACTTTATGATCATTTTTCATTAAATCAGGTGTTTTACACCTGCAATATTTTCCTACTATCAGCACATAAAACACGTAACTGCTATTAGTTGGTTGGCTGGTGTTTATCGGCGCAAGAGTCTCATGAGCCAAGAAAGCCATGCCAAACGGTTTACGTCGAAAACAAATGCACAATAAAAACTATAACAAAAGGTAAGGTAGAAAACAGAAATACGACAAGAAACGGTCTAAATAGCTGACAATCAGGCAACGGACAACGCAAATTGAAGAACACCGCACGTAATTGCCGTGTGGCAGCGTCTAAGAAACTTTTCCGATTTATGCAAACATACACAGTGCGTCAAAGAATTTTTAAGACTGACGCTAGATTTCAGCCTACAGTGGCGCCACCAGTGTAATCACGAATGCGTTATAAACCGCGACCATCTGCTTGCTTTCTGCCAAAAGTGCTGCGCAGTTGTTAAAGTAACTCAAACAAAACGGGCGTTCATTAGAGAAGTAAAAATTTTTTCATGTTGAATTATTAAGATGGAACAAAGGGCTGTTATTAAATTTAACGCAAAACTTGGTAAAGGTGCCTCGGAAACGTACCAACTGATGAAACAAGTTTACGGTGAGTTTTGTTTAAGTAGATCAAATGTTTTCCTGTGGCACAAACGTTTTTTGGACGGAAGAGAGACGCTAGAAGATGAAAAGCATACCGGAAGACCAAGTTCATCTAAGACACCTGAGATTGTTGAAAAAGTGCGTGAGTTCGTGGCAAACAATCGATGTGTGTCACTAAGAACGATGGAAGAATCTTTAAACTTCAACAAAGAAACGATTCGAACCATCCTGCGTGAAGATTTGGGCAAAACTAAAGTCTGTGCTAAATTTGTTCCACACACGTTAACCAATGAACAAAAATCAACGAGAAGTGCACATTGCAAAGACATCATTTCAGCCGCTGAAAATGATCCAAACTTCTTAAAATCGATTGTTACTGGTGATGAAATATGGTGGTTTCAATATGATCTTAAAACAAAGCGACAAAGTGCGGAATGGAAGTCAAAAAAACTCGCCACAAGCCAAAAAAACAAGAAAAGTTCCATCGAAAATCAAAACAACGCTCATTACATTCTTCGATAGTAAGGGTATTATCCACAAAGAATGTGTTTCAAGTGGACAAACAATTACTGGTGAGTTTTATTTAAATGTTTTGAGTCGTTTGATGGGCAGAATTCGTTGCATTCGTCCAGGATATCGAGATGAAAACAGTTGGTGTTTGTTGCACGATAATGCACCCAGTCACACCTCACTTCTTGTTCGTAGATTTTTGGCGAAAAATAACGTCCATGTGTTGAATCATCCACCGTATTCGCCTGATTTAGCACCCTGCGACTTTTCTTTGTTCCCAAAACTTAAAATGACGTTAAAAGGGTATTATTTTGATGATATTTCGACCATACAAACAGCTTGGACGCGTGTTTTGGAGGCAATTCCGCAAAGTGAACTGGAACAGGCATTCGAATCATTATTAAATCGCTGTAACAAGTGCATTGAAGCCGGAGGGACTTATTTTGATTAACAAACCAAAATAAATTATACCTTCTTGTTTCTATTTCATTTTACAGACCCAGTCTTAAAAATTCTTTGACGCACTGTGTATAGAACATAAATAAGCAAATAAGTAAGTAACAATTAAGAACTGCAGCACAAAAATTCCAAAACTTCTTGAATTATTTTCTCTTGGATATAAAAAACGCGTTTAACATCATGCCACAATATTTTGCACGTATAGTAAAAAGTCCCCACGAAGAACATCTTTTAGTTCATTATATTCTGAAGAATACATAGTTATATGCAAACGACTACAATTCATAACTTCTTATCCTCATTGGTATAAAAATCTTGTTCATTGAACGGATGTTTCTGTCGCATTATCTTTTTAATATGCAACTATAGGAACTATCACTACGGCTTTGGAAAGAGGCCTCAAATCATCTCGAGTAGCTGCTTTTCCCTCATCCCGTTTTTATGAACTAAAACCGTGAACATATTTCCAGATATTTTACTTATTTATTCAAAAGAAAAGTTGCTTTTATTTTTAATGCTTTATTCAAAGCTGTCATAAAAATTTCTGGCTGTTTCCTTAACCAGCTTCATGTGAAATTTCCGCTAAACGTTTTGTAAAATAGTTTTGCGGAGGCTAGAGGTTCTCTTAAGGCTGTCTTTGAATGAGTGTTAGGGTTCATCTTCTGCGATAGGTGGCGCAAAAATCACTCCTTGGGCGTGGCTTTTATGTCCTGAGTGACTGTCCTAGAAGTTTTCGTCAGCGAATCACTGCAGACCTCGCCATATTCAGCGGTTTCTCGTTGGTTCCACATGAAAAGACAAAATACGCGCTGTTACGTTTTAACCAATGACGTTATTTGGGGTGGATCTTAGTAGGTAGGCGGAGTTTCTGTAGCTGAAATTCAGAGGTTCTCTGCTAATGCACACATTTTCTCTTCAAAAAAATGAACGTTCAGTAGGATTTAAGATAATTTATAGGAGACAAGATTCCAGTTTCATTTTTGGCCCCATTTAATTATTTCTATTTGGACTAGATAATTAAAAAAAAACAGACAAAAATGAGAGATTTCGTTTCTCTGCTAAGGTAACTTATCAAGCCATCTAGCGCTCAAATTGGAATACTTTCGAGTCAGATAAATTGAATTTTAAAAAATTCAAACAATTTTTTTCGGAATAATAACTGTGGCACATATTAGCTACAGGTCGTTTTTATCTGTGCTTAAAATTTCAAACACCAAAAAGTAATAGTCTTCGAGAAAATGTGTACAAAAGAATTTATATTGCACGTATAGGATGGAATTTCTCGTACACTCATTCAAAGACAGCCTTAACCGTGAGCCCCCCCCCCCCCCACACACACACACACAACGCGGGGTTTGCGGGGACTCTCAGAACGCCTCTGCATGCGCTTCTCGAATGGCCTCCAGATCTCTCCTCTTTTGATAATTCCCTATGGGGTATTATTAAGGGCTCTGTATCGAAGATAAGGTACCAGACAACCGACCAATTACAAGACGCTGTTCGCTTTGCATTTACACAAATTGATAATGCTGCTCTCCGTAAACTCTCTCACAGGACATGGAGACGAATTATTTTGTGACACGAAAATGATGGAAGTCATATTGACCTTCTAGATCGGTAGCTTCGTAAATTGTTCTGCAGGGGGTAACAAGACAGTCGGACCACACTGTATATGACCACTAGGGGTCTGGTTCACTTCGTCGACAGGCACATTTCGTCGACACTGTATGCAAACAGTCAATTCCTAAAATAACCGAAAAAAAAGTTCAGAACCACCAAATTTGGTATAATATCTCATGGTACTGTACCTCAGATCGTAGACGGTTTTTCGAAAAGGTCGGGCCCAGCATGAAAGGGACCCCATACAAAATTTTCGTAAAATCTATAGTTTTCAATTTAGAACCACCAAATTTGGTTTACTATCTCATGGTACTCTAAATTAGACCGCACACAGTTTTTGGAAGAGGTCGGGGCCCGGTATCAAGGGGCCCCCAAACAACATTTTCGCAAAATCTACAGTTTTCAATTTAGAACTACCAAATTTGGTATACTATCTCATTGTAATCTTACACCAACTTAGACCATAGACGGAAGGTCGGGGTCCGGGATCAAGAGCCCCTGCACAACATTTTCGTAAAATCTACAGTTTTCAATTTAGAACCACCAAATTTGGTATACTATCTCATTGTAATCTTACACCAACTTAGACCATAGACGGAAGGTCGGGGTCCGGGATCAAGAGCCCCTGCACAACATTTTCGCAAAATCTACAGTTTTCAATTTAGAACTACCAAATTTGGTATACTATCTCATTGTAATCTTACACCAACTTAGACCATAGACGGAAGGTCGGGGTCCGGGATCAAAACCCCCTGTACAACATTTTCGTAAAATCTACAGTTTTCAATTTAGAACCACCAAATTTGGTATACTATCTCATTGTAATCTTACACCAACTTAGACCATAGACGGAAGGTCAGGGTCCGGGATCAAGAGCCCCTGTACAACATTTTCGTAAAATCTACAGTTTTCAATTTAGAACCACAAAATTTGGTATATTATCTCATTGTAATCTTACACCAACTTAGACCATAGACGGAAGATCGGGGTCCGGGATCAAGAGCCCCTGCACAACATTTTCGTAAAATCTACAGTTTTCAATTTAGAACCACAAAATTTGGTATACTATCTCATTGTAATCTTACACCAACTTAGACCATAGACGGAAGGTCGGGGTCCGGGATCAAGAGCCCCTGTACAACATTTTCGTAAAATCTACAGTTTTCAATTTAGAACCACCAAATTTTGTATACTATCTCATTGTAATCTTACACCAACTTAGACCATAGACGGAAGCTCGGGGTCCGGGATCAAGAGCCCCTGTACAACATTTTCGTAAAATCTACAGTTTTCAATTTAGAACCACCAAATTTGGTATACTATCTCATTGTAATCTTACACCAACTTAGACCATAGACGGAAGGTCGGGGTCCGGGATCAAGAGCCCCTGTACAACATTTTCGTAAAATCTACAGTTTTCAATTTAGAACCACCAAATTTGGTATACTATCTCATTGTAATCTTACACCAACTTAGACCATAGACGGAAGGTCGGGGTCCGGGATCAAGAGCCCCTGTACAACATTTTCGTAAAATCTACAGTTTTCAATTTAGAACCACCAAATTTGGTATACTATCTCATTGTAATCTTACACCAACTTAGATCATAGACGGAAGGTCGGGGTCCGGAATCAAGAGCCCCTGTACAACATTTTCGTAAAATCTACAGTTTTCAATTTAGAACCACCAAATTTGGTATACTATCTCATTGTAATCTTACACCAACTTAGACCATAGACGGAAGGTCGGGGTCCGGGATCAAGAGCCCCTGTACAACATTTTCGTAAAATCTACAGTTTTCAATTTAGAACCACCAAATTTGGTATACTATCTCATTGTAATCTTACACCAACTTAGATCATAGACGGAAGGTCGGGGTCCGGGATCAAGAGCCCCTGTACAACATTTTCGTAAAATCTACAGTTTTCAATTTAGAACCACCAAATTTGGTATACTATCTCATTGTAATCTTACACCAACTTAGACCATAGACGGAAGGTCGGGGTCCGGGATCAAGAGCCCCTGTACAACATTTTCGTAAAATCTACAGTTTTCAATTTAGAACCACCAAATTTGGTATACTATCTCATTGTAATCTTACACCAACTTAGATCATAGACGGAAGGTCGGGGTCCGGGATCAAGAGCCCCTGTACAACATTTTCGTAAAATCTACAGTTTTCAATTTAGAACCACCAAATTTGGTATACTATCTCATTGTAATCTTACACCAACTTAGACCATAGACGGAAGGTCGGGGTCCGGGATCAAGAGCCCCTGTACAACATTTTCGTAAAATCTACAGTTTTCAATTTAGAACCACAAAATTTGGTATACTATCTCATTGTAATCTTACACCAACTTAGATCATAGACGGAAGGTCGGGGTCCGGGATCAAGAGCCCCTGTACAACATTTTCGTAAAATCTACAGTTTTCAATTTAGAACCACCAAATTTGGTATACTATCTCATTGTAATCTTACACCAACTTAGACCATAGACGGAAGGTCGGGGTCCGGGATCAAGAGCCCCTGTACAACATTTTCGTAAAATCTACAGTTTTCAATTTAGAACCACAAAATTTGGTATACTATCTCATTGTAATCTTACACCAACTTAGACCATAGACGGAAGGTCGGGGTCCAGGATCAAGAGCCCCTGTACAACATTTTCGTAAAATCTACAGTTTTCAATTTAGAACCACAAAATTTGGTATACTATCTCATTGTAATCTTACACCAACTTAGACCATAGACGGAAGGTCGGGGCCCGGGGTCAATAGCCCCCATACGACATTTTCGTAAAATTTACAGTTTTCAATTTAGAACCACCAAATTTGGTATACTATCTCATTGTAATCTTACACCAACTTAGGCCATAGACGGAAGGTCGGGGTCCGGGGTCAAGAGCCCCCATACAACATTTTCGTAAAATCTACAGTTTTCAATTTAGAACCACAAAATTTGGTATACTATCTCATTGTAATCTTACACCAACTTAGACCATAGACGGAAGCTCGGGGTCCGGGATCAAGAGCCTCTGTACAACATTTTCGTAAAATCTACAGTTTTCAATTTAGAACCACCAAATTTGGTATACTATCTCATTGTAATCTTACACCAACTTAGACCATAGACGGAAGGTCGGGGTCCGGGATCAAGAGCCCCTGTACAACATTTTCGTAAAATCTACAGTTTTCAATTTAGAACCACAAAATTTGGTATACTATCTCATTGTAATCTTACACCAACTTAGACCATAGACGGAAGGTCGGGGTCCGGGATCAAGAGCCCCTGTACAACATTTTCGTAAAATCTACAGTTTTCAATTTAGAACCACAAAATTTGGTATACTATCTCATTGTAATCTTACACCAACTTAGACCATAGACGGAAGGTCGGGGTCCGGGATCAAGAGCCCCTGTACAACATTTTCGTAAAATCTACAGTTTTCAATTTAGAACCACAAAATTTGGTATACTATCTCATTGTAATCTTACACCAACTTAGACCATAGACGGAAGGTCGGGGTCCAGGATCAAGAGCCCCTGTACAACATTTTCGTAAAATCTACAGTTTTCAATTTAGAACCACCAAATTTGGTATACTATCTCATTGTAATCTTACACCAACTTAGACCATAGACGGAAGGTCGGGGTCCGGGATCAAGAGCCCCTGTACAACATTTTCGTAAAATCTACAGTTTTCAATTTAGAACCACCAAATTTGGTATATTATCTCATTGTAATCTTACACCAACTTAGACCATAGACGGAAGGTCGGGGTCCGGGATCAAGAGCCCCTGCACAACATTTTCGTAAAATCTACAGTTTTCAATTTAGAACCACAAAATTTATTATACTATCTCATTGTAATCTTACACCAACTTAGACCATAGACGGAAGGTCGGGGTCCGGGATCAAGAGCCCCTGTACAACATTTTCGTAAAATCTACAGTTTTCAATTTAGAACCACCAAATTTTGTATACTATCTCATTGTAATCTTACACCAACTTAGACCATAGACGGAAGCTCGGGGTCCGGGATCAAGAGCCCCTGTACAACATTTTCGTAAAATCTACAGTTTTCAATTTAGAACCACCAAATTTGGTATACTATCTCATTGTAATCTTACACCAACTTAGACCATAGACGGAAGGTCGGGGTCCGGGATCAAGAGCCCCTGTACAACATTTTCGTAAAATCTACAGTTTTCAATTTAGAACCACCAAATTTGGTATACTATCTCATTGTAATCTTACACCAACTTAGACCATAGACGGAAGGTCGGGGTCCGGGATCAAGAGCCCCTGTACAACATTTTCGTAAAATCTACAGTTTTCAATTTAGAACCACAAAATTTGGTATACTATCTCATTGTAATCTTACACCAACTTAGACCATAGACGGAAGGTCGGGGTCCGGGATCAAGAGCCCCTGCACAACATTTTCGTAAAATCTACAGTTTTCAATTTAGAACCACAAAATTTGGTATACTATCTCATTGTAATCTTACACCAACTTAGACCATAGACGGAAGGTCGGGGTCCGGGATCAAGAGCCCCTGTACAACATTTTCGTAAAATCTACAGTTTTCAATTTAGAACCACAAAATTTGGTATACTATCTCATTGTAATCTTACACCAACTTAGACCATAGACGGAAGGTCGGGGTCCGGGATCAAGAGCCCCTGTACAACATTTTCGTAAAATCTACAGTTTTCAATTTAGAACCACCAAATTTGGTATACTATCTCATTGTAATCTTACACCAACTTAGACCATAGACGGAAGGTCGGGGTCCGGGATCAAGAGCCCCTGTACAACATTTTCGTAAAATCTACAGTTTTCAATTTAGAACCACCAAATTTGGTATATTATCTCATTGTAATCTTACACCAACTTAGACCATAGACGGAAGGTCGGGGTCCGGGATCAAGAGCCCCTGCACAACATTTTCGTAAAATCTACAGTTTTCAATTTAGAACCACCAAATTTGGTATACTATCTCATTGTAATCTTACACCAACTTAGACCATAGACGGAAGGTCGGGGTCCGGGATCAAGAGCCCCTGTACAACATTTTCGTAAAATCTACAGTTTTCAATTTAGAACCACCAAATTTTGTATACTATCTCATTGTAATCTTACACCAACTTAGACCATAGACGGAAGCTCGGGGTCCGGGATCAAGAGCCCCTGTACAACATTTTCGTAAAATCTACAGTTTTCAATTTAGAACCACCAAATTTGGTATACTATCTCATTGTAATCTTACACCAACTTAGACCATAGACGGAAGGTCGGGGTCCGGGATCAAGAGCCCCTGTACAACATTTTCGTAAAATCTACAGTTTTCAATTTAGAACCACCAAATTTGGTATACTATCTCATTGTAATCTTACACCAACTTAGGCCATAGACGGAAGGTCGGGGTCCGGGGTCAAGAGCCCCCATACAACATTTTCGTAAAATCTACAGTTTTCAATTTAGAACCACAAAATTTGGTATACTATCTCATTGTAATCTTACACCAACTTAGACCATAGACGGAAGCTCGGGGTCCGGGATCAAGAGCCTCTGTACAACATTTTCGTAAAATCTACAGTTTTCAATTTAGAACCACCAAATTTGGTATACTATCTCATTGTAATCTTACACCAACTTAGACCATAGACGGAAGGTCGGGGTCCGGGATCAAGAGCCCCTGTACAACATTTTCGTAAAATCTACAGTTTTCAATTTAGAACCACAAAATTTGGTATACTATCTCATTGTAATCTTACACCAACTTAGACCATAGACGGAAGGTCGGGGTCCGGGATCAAGAGCCCCTGCACAACATTTTCGTAAAATCTACAGTTTTCAATTTAGAACCACAAAATTTGGTATACTATCTCATTGTAATCTTACACCAACTTAGACCATAGACGGAAGGTCGGGGTCCGGGATCAAGAGCCCCTGTACAACATTTTCGTAAAATCTACAGTTTTCAATTTAGAACCACAAAATTTGGTATACTATCTCATTGTAATCTTACACCAACTTAGACCATAGACGGAAGGTCGGGGTCCGGGATCAAGAGCCCCTGTACAACATTTTCGTAAAATCTACAGTTTTCAATTTAGAACCACCAAATTTGGTATACTATCTCATTGTAATCTTACACCAACTTAGACCATAGACGGAAGGTCGGGGTCCGGGATCAAGAGCCCCTGTACAACATTTTCGTAAAATCTACAGTTTTCAATTTAGAACCACCAAATTTGGTATATTATCTCATTGTAATCTTACACCAACTTAGACCATAGACGGAAGGTCGGGGTCCGGGATCAAGAGCCCCTGCACAACATTTTCGTAAAATCTACAGTTTTCAATTTAGAACCACAAAATTTGGTATACTATCTCATTGTAATCTTACACCAACTTAGACCATAGACGGAAGGTCGGGGTCCGGGATCAAGAGCCCCTGTACAACATTTTCGTAAAATCTACAGTTTTCAATTTAGAACCACCAAATTTTGTATACTATCTCATTGTAATCTTACACCAACTTAGACCATAGACGGAAGCTCGGGGTCCGGGATCAAGAGCCCCTGTACAACATTTTCGTAAAATCTACAGTTTTCAATTTAGAACCACCAAATTTGGTATACTATCTCATTGTAATCTTACACCAACTTAGACCATAGACGGAAGGTCGGGGTCCGGGATCAAGAGCCCCTGTACAACATTTTCGTAAAATCTACAGTTTTCAATTTAGAACCACCAAATTTGGTATACTATCTCATTGTAATCTTACACCAACTTAGACCATAGACGGAAGGTCGGGGTCCGGGATCAAGAGCCCCTGTACAACATTTTCGTAAAATCTACAGTTTTCAATTTAGAACCACCAAATTTGGTATACTATCTCATTGTAATCTTACACCAACTTAGATCATAGACGGAAGGTCGGGGTCCGGAATCAAGAGCCCCTGTACAACATTTTCGTAAAATCTACAGTTTTCAATTTAGAACCACCAAATTTGGTATACTATCTCATTGTAATCTTACACCAACTTAGACCATAGACGGAAGGTCGGGGACCGGGATCAAGAGCCCCTGTACAACATTTTCGTAAAATCTACAGTTTTCAATTTAGAACCACCAAATTTGGTATACTATCTCATTGTAATCTTACACCAACTTAGATCATAGACGGAAGGTCGGGGTCCGGGATCAAGAGCCCCTGTACAACATTTTCGTAAAATCTACAGTTTTCAATTTAGAACCACCAAATTTGGTATACTATCTCATTGTAATCTTACACCAACTTAGACCATAGACGGAAGGTCGGGGTCCGGGATCAAGAGCCCCTGTACAACATTTTCGTAAAATCTACAGTTTTCAATTTAGAACCACCAAATTTGGTATACTATCTCATTGTAATCTTACACCAACTTAGATCATAGACGGAAGGTCGGGGTCCGGGATCAAGAGCCCCTGTACAACATTTTCGTAAAATCTACAGTTTTCAATTTAGAACCACCAAATTTGGTATACTATCTCATTGTAATCTTACACCAACTTAGACCATAGACGGAAGGTCGGGGTCCGGGATCAAGAGCCCCTGTACAACATTTTCGTAAAATCTACAGTTTTCAATTTAGAACCACAAAATTTGGTATACTATCTCATTGTAATCTTACACCAACTTAGATCATAGACGGAAGGTCGGGGTCCGGGATCAAGAGCCCCTGTACAACATTTTCGTAAAATCTACAGTTTTCAATTTAGAACCACCAAATTTGGTATACTATCTCATTGTAATCTTACACCAACTTAGACCATAGACGGAAGGTCGGGGTCCGGGATCAAGAGCCCCTGTACAACATTTTCGTAAAATCTACAGTTTTCAATTTAGAACCACAAAATTTGGTATACTATCTCATTGTAATCTTACACCAACTTAGACCATAGACGGAAGGTCGGGGTCCAGGATCAAGAGCCCCTGTACAACATTTTCGTAAAATCTACAGTTTTCAATTTAGAACCACAAAATTTGGTATACTATCTCATTGTAATCTTACACCAACTTAGACCATAGACGGAAGGTCGGGGCCCGGGGTCAATAGCCCCCATACGACATTTTCGTAAAATTTACAGTTTTCAATTTAGAACCACCAAATTTGGTATACTATCTCATTGTAATCTTACACCAACTTAGGCCATAGACGGAAGGTCGGGGTCCGGGGTCAAGAGCCCCCATACAACATTTTCGTAAAATCTACAGTTTTCAATTTAGAACCACAAAATTTGGTATACTATCTCATTGTAATCTTACACCAACTTAGACCATAGACGGAAGCTCGGGGTCCGGGATCAAGAGCCTCTGTACAACATTTTCGTAAAATCTACAGTTTTCAATTTAGAACCACCAAATTTGGTATACTATCTCATTGTAATCTTACACCAACTTAGACCATAGACGGAAGGTCGGGGTCCGGGATCAAGAGCCCCTGTACAACATTTTCGTAAAATCTACAGTTTTCAATTTAGAACCACAAAATTTGGTATACTATCTCATTGTAATCTTACACCAACTTAGACCATAGACGGAAGGTCGGGGTCCGGGATCAAGAGCCCCTGCACAACATTTTCGTAAAATCTACAGTTTTCAATTTAGAACCACAAAATTTGGTATACTATCTCATTGTAATCTTACACCAACTTAGACCATAGACGGAAGGTCGGGGTCCGGGATCAAGAGCCCCTGTACAACATTTTCGTAAAATCTACAGTTTTCAATTTAGAACCACAAAATTTGGTATACTATCTCATTGTAATCTTACACCAACTTAGACCATAGACGGAAGGTCGGGGTCCGGGATCAAGAGCCCCTGTACAACATTTTCGTAAAATCTACAGTTTTCAATTTAGAACCACCAAATTTGGTATACTATCTCATTGTAATCTTACACCAACTTAGACCATAGACGGAAGGTCGGGGTCCGGGATCAAGAGCCCCTGTACAACATTTTCGTAAAATCTACAGTTTTCAATTTAGAACCACCAAATTTGGTATACTATCTCATTGTAATCTTACACCAACTTAGACCATAGACGGAAGGTCGGGGTCCGGGATCAAGAGCCCCTGTACAACATTTTCGTAAAATCTACAGTTTTCAATTTAGAACCACCAAATTTGGTATACTATCTCATTGTAATCTTACACCAACTTAGATCATAGACGGAAGGTCGGGGTCCGGGATCAAGAGCCCCTGTACAACATTTTCGTAAAATCTACAGTTTTCAATTTAGAACCACCAAATTTGGTATACTATCTCATTGTAATCTTACACCAACTTAGACCATAGACGGAAGGTCGGGGTCCGGGATCAAGAGCCCCTGTACAACATTTTCGTAAAATCTACAGTTTTCAATTTAGAACCACCAAATTTGGTATACTATCTCATTGTAATCTTACACCAACTTAGATCATAGACGGAAGGTCGGGGTCCGGGATCAAGAGCCCCTGTACAACATTTTCGTAAAATCTACAGTTTTCAATTTAGAACCACCAAATTTGGTATACTATCTCATTGTAATCTTACACCAACTTAGACCATAGACGGAAGGTCGGGGTCCGGGATCAAGAGCCCCTGTACAACATTTTCGTAAAATCTACAGTTTTCAATTTAGAACCACAAAATTTGGTATACTATCTCATTGTAATCTTACACCAACTTAGATCATAGACGGAAGGTCGGGGTCCGGGATCAAGAGCCCCTGTACAACATTTTCGTAAAATCTACAGTTTTCAATTTAGAACCACCAAATTTGGTATACTATCTCATTGTAATCTTACACCAACTTAGACCATAGACGGAAGGTCGGGGTCCGGGATCAAGAGCCCCTGTACAACATTTTCGTAAAATCTACAGTTTTCAATTTAGAACCACAAAATTTGGTATACTATCTCATTGTAATCTTACACCAACTTAGACCATAGACGGAAGGTCGGGGTCCGGGATCAAGAGCCCCTGTACAACATTTTCGTAAAATCTACAGTTTTCAATTTAGAACCACAAAATTTGGTATACTATCTCATTGTAATCTTACACCAACTTAGACCATAGACGGAAGGTCGGGGCCCGGGGTCAATAGCCCCCATACGACATTTTCGTAAAATTTACAGTTTTCAATTTAGAACCACCAAATTTGGTATACTATCTCATTGTAATCTTACACCAACTTAGGCCATAGACGGAAGGTCGGGGTCCGGGGTCAAGAGCCCCCATACAACATTTTCGTAAAATCTACAGTTTTCAATTTAGAACCACAAAATTTGGTATACTATCTCATTGTAATCTTACACCAACTTAGACCATAGACGGAAGGTCGGGGTCCGGGATCAAGAGCCCCTGTACAACATTTTCGTAAAATCTACAGTTTTCAATTTAGAACCACCAAATTTGGTATACTATCTCATTGTAATCTTACACCAACTTAGACCATAGACGGAAGGTCGGGGTCCGGGATCAAGAGCCCCTGTACAACATTTTCGTAAAATCTACAGTTTTCAATTTAGAACCACAAAATTTGGTATACTATCTCATTGTAATCTTACACCAACTTAGACCATAGACGGAAGGTCGGGGTCCGGGATCAAGAGCCCCTGCACAACATTTTCGTAAAATCTACAGTTTTCAATTTAGAACCACAAAATTTGGTATACTATCTCATTGTAATCTTACACCAACTTAGACCATAGACGGAAGGTCGGGGTCCGGGATCAAGAGCCCCTGTACAACATTTTCGTAAAATCTACAGTTTTCAATTTAGAACCACAAAATTTGGTATACTATCTCATTGTAATCTTACACCAACTTAGACCATAGACGGAAGGTCGGGGTCCGGGATCAAGAGCCCCTGTACAACATTTTCGTAAAATCTACAGTTTTCAATTTAGAACCACAAAATTTGGTATACTATCTCATTGTAATCTTACACCAACTTAGACCATAGACGGAAGGTCGGGGTCCGGGATCAAGAGCCCCTGTACAACATTTTCGTAAAATCTACAGTTTTCAATTTAGAACCACAAAATTTGGTATACTATCTCATTGTAATCTTACACCAACTTAGACCATAGACGGAAGGTCGGGGCCCGGGGTCAATAGCCCCCATACGACATTTTCGTAAAATTTACAGTTTTCAATTTAGAACCACCAAATTTGGTATACTATCTCATTGTAATCTTACACCAACTTAGGCCATAGACGGAAGGTCGGGGTCCGGGGTCAAGAGCCCCCATACAACATTTTCGTAAAATCTACAGTTTTCAATTTAGAACCACAAAATTTGGTATACTATCTCATTGTAATCTTACACCAACTTAGACCATAGACGGAAGGTCGGGGTCCGGGATCAAGAGCCCCCGTACAACATTTTCGTAAAATCTACAGTTTTTCAATTTAGAACCACCAAATTTTGTATTCTATCTCATGGTACTCTAACTTAGCTCGCAGATGGGGTATTAGAGTGAAGAATTGTGTTGCAATTCTTAAGTAAAAAATGGAAATTTTTGAGAAAATTTTGAATGGGGCTCTCTCAACCCCGGGCCCCGGCCCCTTCCAAAAACCGTGTACGGTCTAAGTTAGAGTACCTAGAGTACCAGGAGATAATATGCCAAATTTGGTAGTTCTAAATCGAAAACTGTAGATTTTACGAAAATTTTGTATGGGGCCCCCTTGACCCCGTGCCCCGACTCCTTCCGTCTATCGTCTAAGTTGGTGTAAGAGTACAATGATATAGTATACCAAATTTGGTGGTTTTCAATTGAAAACTGTTGATTTTACGAAAATGTTGTATGGGACCCCTTGACCCTGGGACCCGACTCATTCCGTCTATGGTCTAAGCTGGTGTAAGAGTACAATGAGATAGTATACCAAATTTGGTGGTTCCAAATTGAAAACTGTAGATTTTACGAAAATTTTGTATGGGGGGCTCCTTGACCCCGGGCCACGACCCCTTCCTAAAACCGTTTACGGTGTAAGTTATAGTACCATGAGATAGTATACCAAATTTGGTGGTTCTAAATTGAAAACTGTAGATTTTACGAAAATGTTGTATGGGGCCCCCTTGACCCTGGGCCCCGACTCATTCCGTCTATGGTCTAAGTTGGTGTAAAAGTACAATGAGATAGTATACCAAATTTGGTGGTTCCAAATTGAAAACTGTAGATTTCACGAAAATGTTGTATGGGGCCCCCTTGACCCTGGGCCCCGACTCATTCCGTCTATGGTCTAAGCTGGTGTAAGAGTACAATGAGATAGTATACCAAATTTGGTGGTTCCAAATTGAAAACTGTAGATTTTACGAAAATTTTGTATGGGGGCTCCTTGACCCCGGGCCACGACCCCTTCCTAAAACCGTTTACGGTGTAAGTTATAGTACCATGAGATAGTATACCAAATTTGGTGGTTCTAAATTGAAAACTGTAGATTTTACGAAAATGTTGTATGGGGCCCCCTTGACCCTGGGCCCCGACTCATTCCGTCTATGGTCTAAGTTGGTGTAAAAGTACAATGAGATAGTATACCAAATTTGGTGGTTCCAAATTGAAAACTGTAGATTTCACGAAAATGTTGTATGGGGCCCCCCTTGACCCTGGGCCCCGACTCATTCCGTCTATGGTCTAAGCTGGTGTAAGAGTACAATGAGATAGTATACCAAATTTGGTGGTTCCAAATTGAAAACTGTAGATTTTACGAAAATTTTGTATGGGGGGCCCCTTGACCCTGGCTCCTTCCGTCTGTCGTCTAAGTTGGTGTAAGAGTACAGTGAGATAACATATCAAATTTGGTGGTTCTAAATTGAAAACTGTAGATTTTACGAAAATTTTGAGGAATCGCCTGTGTGCATATATAGTGTCGACGAAGTGAGTTGTCGACGAAATGAACGAGACCGATTACTAAGCAAAGCCGCCAACGGTAACGATAACTCAGGTACAGTTGGCAAATTTTGAGCGAAGCTATTGCAAAATCTAAGCTCATTAAGTCGCCTATTCTAACAAATTCTAAAAAACGAACTCGTAAAATTTATGACTTCCAGAACAAAAGTACGAAACATTCTAAAAAAGAAATGCCTAAAATTAATCATGAACTACTTTCCTTCACGCCTTCACGTTGGTTGTGATCAGGTTGCATGTAAATAAAGCGGAAAGACACACTCAGATAGGGAACCACGTTTTTCATCAAGACTCTCCGAACCGACAAGTGATGTCATTGATGCCATATTGCTGGCCTCGACCGCGACTTCAGAAGTTACAGTTAGAAAAGAAACAAAAACAAAACAAACAAAACAAAAAAGCTTACAGGTGCGAATTCTATCGGTTTTTTTTTTTTTGTGGTTTTTTGTCCACAATGTGCTGCGTTTCCTTTTTTATCAGTTTGAACCAAAGTAATTTCAAACTGACGGCAAAAGAACTAATAAACTCGAGCAAACTGCGTCGTGATAAATTGGGACTATGGAATGTAAACAAATGTAATGGAATGTTCGCGCTTGTTTTTTTAATTGAAAAAATCATTGATTAGTAAATAAATAAATACATCGCTCTTAACCACGTTCTAGAAACACACAGCAACCGAAAAATTGTTTTTCAGCCGCCGCTGTGGAAGTGAACCAACAGAACTCTCGATATCTATATATAACGCGCTCGGCTAGATATCGAGAGTTCTGTTATTTCACTTCCACAGCGGCGGCTGAAAAACAATTTTTCGGTTGCTGTGTGTTTCTAGAACGTGGTTAAGAGCGATGTATTTATTTATTTACTGTCGCCACGTATTTGGAGTATTTTCAATTATTAGTGACATGGAGTTGGTATCATAATGATTTGGTTGTGTCCTGTAGGAATCATCATCATCATCATCTTTGTCAACCATTATCAATGTACTGCTGGACGAAGGTCTCTCCAAGTTTCTTCCACAACGGTCTGTCTTGGTCTTGTGCCAGTCTCCTCCATGTTACTGCCGCATACTTTCGAATTTCATCCTCCCACCTCTCATGTGGTCTTATTCTGGGACTTTTCCTGTCCCTTGGAATCCAGTCTAAAATTTCGGTTGTCCATCGATGGTCTGGCCTTGTGGCAATATGTTCAGCTCATTGCCATTTCAGGGATTTTACTCTGATCATGATGTCTTACACTCTCCTATAGGAATAATCACCATTAAATAACGGACCAATTTTAATAATTTTATTTGAAATTCCTCAATGACTCGGAATTTCGGGAATCTGAAGGCGTCAAAACCTGACCATGGCCGATGTCCAATGGCATGGGAAAAGTCACGGTGATCGTATGTGTCATCTCGTACCTATGCCCGAACAACTACTAATTGTCTTGAGTCTCGTAAAGAGAGCTCCGCATAATAATTTTTTGCTGAAATAGAAGTATAGTACTGTATATATAAAAGAATGTATGAATTATGAGAATGAAAAAAAACTTACCCTTTTCTTTCCATAGAAATAGTATGCCAGTGCGCACAGGAAGTAGACTGGACATCCCACTACTCCAGATACCATTGCAAACTGGTCATTCTTGTACAGTCCGTAAAGAGCGAGATGAAAATATCTGAAATGAAGGCAAACTTTCTGTTCTTACCTTTTTTGTTGTTGTGAAAGCAAACTCACTTAAACTCTGTGCACAATTTATTTTTATGATGTTCACTTCAAGGGCGGATCAAAAAGTTACTCATATTGTTGAATAAAAAAACTGAATAAATATATATACTCAGTAATATAGGAATAAGCCTTTAATATGATGTGTTTTGTTATTGTCTGTATGTTTGTAAGTTTGGAAACAAATACCGCAAAAAAAATATTTAAATCATTTTTTATTTCCGAAAAACTATTTTTCAAACAAATTGTATAATTTTACGTGTATATTCTTTATTTATAGTATTTAATTCTTAAATTTCGATGCATGGCACCTGATGTCGTCATAAAGTTTAGAATAACCATGCACATTTTTTGTCGTACCTATGCCCGAACAGTCAGGCACAGTCGGAGACATGCTTCTAAATGAGCAACAGTTAGGCAGCTCCTGCATTTCGACTTCATTATTTTCATTTCTGAAAAAGCTGCTTCACAGAGATATTTCATTTATTGATCTCGCTGTTACATATTAAAGTTAATAAATCTGGCCAGTTGAGCGTAAGCATGTAAATAACAGCAGGGAAGAACAAGGAAAACGCCTCGAAGAGACCTGACTCAGCCTTGATCTCCCTAGGTATAAGCCAAGCCAAAAGCATTCTTATAACAGCAAAAAAGTCAGAAAAGAAAACATAGAAATAAAAAGAGAACGAAGAAAGAAGGAGAAATGTAAAGTAAAATAATAATAATGAAACGCATATAGCGTATGAAATCCGTTTATTTTTGTGGTGCAGTCAGCACAGCTTTCGCACTCCACTGGAAGGCTTTTTCAAGGCAATAGTAGACACATTTTGTGTCAGCTATTGCCTTGAAAAAGCCTCCCAGTGGAGTGCGAAAGCTTGGCGAATATTTGTGTCAACTATTGCCTTGAAAAAGCCTCCCATTGGAGTGCGAAAGCTTGGCGAATATTTGTGTCAACTATTGCCTTGAAAAAGCCTCCCAGTGGAGTGCGAAAGCTTGGCGAATATTTGTGTCAACTATTGCCTCGAAAAAGCCTCCCATTGGAGTGCGAAAGCTTGGCGAATATTTGTGTCAACTATTGCCTTGAAAAAGCCTCCCAGTGGAGTGCGAAAGCTTGGCGAATATTTGTGTCAACTATTGCCTTGAAAAAGTCTCCCAGTGGAGTGCGAAAGCTTGGCGAATATTTGTGTCAACTATTGCCTTGAAAAAGTCTCCCAGTGGAGCGCGAAAGCTTGGCGAATATTTGTGTCAACTATTGCCTTGAAAAAGCCTCCCAGTGGAGTGCGAAAGCTTGGCGAATATTTGTGTCAACTATTGCCTTGAAAAAGTCTCCCAGTGGAGCGCGAAAGCTTGGCGAATATTTGTGTCAACTATTGCCTTGAAAAAGCCTCCCAGTGGAGTGCGAAAGCTTGGCGAATATTTGTGTCAACTATTGCCTTGAAAAAGCCTCCAAGTGGAGTGCGAAATCTTGGCGAATATTTGTGTCAACTATTGCCTTGAAAATGCCACCCAGGGGAGTGCGGAAGCCTGGCGAATATTTGTGTCAACTATTGCCTTGAAAAAGCATCCCACTGGAGTGCGAAACCTTGCCGAATATTTGTAATGACTACACCACCAAAATAAACGGATTTCATACGCTATATGCGTTTCATTGTTATTCAACTCTGGTGTATTTGAAATAAAGGTACAGTAACATATCTAAGATACAACATATTAACTGAATTAAATGTCTAGCATGATACTCAATTGACAGCACATCGAGGGAAATATAATATTAAAGTGATGAAAATCATGAATTCCCCCCCCGGCACCCTATCCTCATTATATAAATCCCCCTTTCCCTTGGTCACCAAATCCTCACCTGAAAGTCCCCCTGCCTCCCCCCACCTCTCAGCCAAATAACAAATAATCCCTGTATCAATCAACTTCCCACCTTGCATTTTTGAATGAATATTAGTTATTAAGTAGGTAGTGTTTTAATTTATTTTTAAACAAAATCAAATTATTAATAGATATTAATTCTGCAGGCAATGAGTTCCAGAACTCTGAACCAGAATAATCTAGGCTTTCTTTAGTAGTTTGTGTTCTAGGTGTAGTAAGTCTCAGCATAGCTTGTTTTCGAATATTATATCGGTACGTAGCAGTATTAATTCCTTTGAGCTCCTGACCAAAGACCACTTTAATTCGTTTATACACTGAAGAGCAATTGAATTAAGAGACAGCTGGCGTTATGCAAATGTGGCGCTGTGGGCGGCCCTGTAAACGGAAACGACATGGCGTATGCAGCGATCCGACAATATAAAGAGTGATGCGACGGGAATCAGTAAGAGTCGGGCGCAGTATGGGTAAGACGAAGGATCTAAGCGCATTTGATCGTGGGCAAATTGTCAGAGCCCGACGAATGGGTCACTCCATCTCGGAAGTCGTGCAGGCACCGGGATTTTCACGAGCCACTGTGTCACGGGTGCACCGTGAGTACATTGAATCCGGTAAAACCATCCCTGCAAGGGCCAACTGCCGTGGACAACAGCGTGCGGATGAGCGGGGTCATCGTCGGCCAGCACGCATTGTAACAGCGGATAGACGGGTCACAGTGCAAGAAATCACTCGGCAATTTAACGCTGGTGCACAAAAACGTGTAGGCAGCCACACCATCCAGAACCATCTCCTCGCTATGGGGTACAGAAGCCATCGTCCCACGAGTGTACCGCTGCTGACCGCACATCACAGAGTGCAAAGATTAGCATGGGCGCGGGAACATCGCCACTGGACCCTAAACATGTGGGAAAATGTTGCCTGGACTGATGAGTCGAGATTCACGTTGGTACATGCGGATGGTAGGATACGAATACGTCGCAAACCACGTGAAACGATGGATCCTTCTTGCCAGTAGGGTACCCTTCAAGCTGGTGGGGGTGGCGTTCCCGTCTGGGGACTGTTTACGTGGACTGAAATGGGACCCCTGGTACGTGTGACATCGTCCCTCACAGGTCAGGGTAACCGGGATACCCTGGACGACCATTTGCTCCCGTTTGTGTGTCTTCAACATCCCACTGGTGACCTCATCCTGCAACAAGACAATGCAGCTCTCGAATTGTATCCGAATGGTTGGATGAACGCTCCACCGACGTGACCTCGCTTCCTTGGCCAACTAGGTCACCTGAGCTCAATCCCATCGAGCACATCTGGGATGCCATCGAGAGAGATGTTCTAGGCCGTCCATCAAATCTTCGTGAACTGTGGTAGCTTGTTCAGGGGTCGTGGATCCGTATGGCTTCCCAACGCTTCCGGTGTCTTGTCGAGTCCATGCCAAGACGAATCGCCGCCGTCATCAGGACGAAAGGTGGTGCTACACGTTACTAGATAGGCATCTCTAATTCAATTGCTCTTCAGTGTATGTCGGATTAAAGTTTCACATATTTCTGATTCTCAATCTGAGGAATCGAAGAGGGAAACAGAGGAAATGCTTGATGGAAAACTTCGTCGATATCACATTCGCCAAAAGATTATGATGATCATGCGCAGCGGTTAGGGTTGGGAACAGAAATCTGACTGATTCATTCTATCATGTGGTCTCAGGCAGTTCGTATGGAACATCATACGCCAGCGTGATGAAACAAACGATGGACCGTACGAGAGCTCGCGATCTGCAGTTTGGCCAATGGCCACCCCTGTTTATTCATTTTTCGGCCTAGTTGCCTAAGGACTGCAAACATTTATCAGAAAATGTGATTAACTTCTCCGTAGCTGTACAGAAAAAGTCTTCTCCAGTTTGGTGCAACCAGTTAAAGACCGCAGTTTTCGAAGCCTCATTAGTTTCGAATCGTTGTGCACCAAAGTCCTGTTTCATTTTACCGCGCAAATGGTAGTCGCACAAGGATTAGTCGGGGATGTGCGGTGCATGTTGCCACTCCTCTTACTTGAATGGCTGCAGCAATTTCTTTGTTTTCCGTGATGTGCGGGGCGTGGCGTTGTCGTACAACAGAATGACACCTTCGCTCAACTTACCCAGACGTCTGTCCTTAATTGCCTTACGCAAATTTCGTATCGTTATAGGTCAGAATTGATAGTAGTCTCTTTTAGCAGAAATTTTGTGTAAACAACACTTTGACAGTCAAAGAAAACAGTCGCCATGACATATCCGGCAGACGGTTGGACTTTGCACTCAGGGCCGTAGTCAGGGGGACGCCAGGGCAGGCTGCGCCTGCCCTGGGAGATTTTGCGCCTCTCCTGCCAATGATTCGCAGAAAATGAAAAACTCCTAATTGCAGTTTCCAGTGCTGAAGACGAAAATATTGATTTAGACAAAGTTATATTTGCAAACTTTAGGTATCAAACTTCCATCTCCAGAAGAAATTGCAGTAGTCAACAGATTCATACACTGGCGTGCAAAAATTAAGGACGAGACAGTTTTTCGAATGTAACGTGGTGCAGAAGTGCTCCACATCGACTCAAATCATACCATAAAATCCCCAAGATGTAAGAATATGGGGCAAGTGAACAAAACCGTCCGAACAAGGAATCCAAAGGATGCAAAGGCACTTTATTGAAAAGGTAGCTTCGAGCACAACTGGACAGAAGACAGAAACGTCCATGTGACAGGCGGCTGCCAAGAAAAATCCAGTCTTTAGTAGGGGATATGATCACCCCTGACTGCGTTGCAGGATTTACAACGTCTGTCCATGCTGAGGACGAGGTTGTCAAGGAGCTGTTGAGGCATCGCGGCCCATTCCTCTTGTAGCGCCAATCGCAGCTGCGGAATCGTTGCTGGCGGCTGGTGACGTGCTGCCAAGCGTCTCCCGAGAAGGTCCCACACGTGTTCGATTGGATTTAGGTCCAAGGACCTTGCGGGCCAATCCATGCGTTGAATATTTTCAATCTCCAACAGCTCTGTGACAGCCACTGTACGACGAGGTGTAGCGTTGTCATCCATTAAGAGGAACTCAGGACCCCCAACACCTCTAAACAGACGCACGTGAGGCAGGAGAACCTCGGTACAATAGCGGACACCAGTGACGGAACCTCCTTGGAAGATGTGGAGGTCAGTACGGCTACCAATCATGATACCGCCCCAAACGAGAACTCCGCCACCTCCAAACCGGTCCCTTTCGATGATGTTGGAGGCGTAATTGCATGTTCCCTGCTCTCTCCTTATGTGTATACGTCCAAAATTGCTCATCAGACTAAATCGGCTCTCATCCGCAAAGAGAACTCGACCCCATTGCTGATGTGCCCAGTTCTTTTGTTCCTGGCACCACAGAAACCGCCGTCTCCGATGAGCAGACGTTAATGACACACACCGTACTGATCGTCGTGCAAACAGGCCACCTTTGTGCTGCCTCCTGGCCACGGCAAAACGCGATAGCGGACGTCCTGTTGTCTGTTGCATGTGCCTTGCGATTTCTCCCGCTGTCTGCCGTCTGTCTCTTCTCGCCTCTTGGACAATATACCGGTCGTCCGCCGCCGTGGTTGCTCGTGGATGACCACTGCTAAACACTCTCGGACAGATCTTCCTGTCGTTTGAAATGTTCTCCAAGCTCGTGAAACGATGCTGTGAGCGATCCCGAACTCTTTGACCACATTTGTCACACTTCGACCTTCTTCCAACTTCCCAATGACGCGACCTCTCGGGTTAAGTCATCCAGATGTCGTCTACTGGATTGCCTGTTGGACATATCACACGGTGGCAGCAACTCGACGTCGTTCAAACCGATGTACACCGTGCAATAGCTTTCACCGAATTGCTGAGCGTACACCGCCCGTGTGCTGTATGCCCTTCCGACACCGCCCCCCCCCGTCATGCTGCATATATATGCGCATGCTCTACTGTACCGGAACCTAGACTATCTCCTGAATGGTCTTTCGGTTCGTTCTGCCTGCTCGTTTCGCTGTTATGCTAATTTCTCCTCTTCGTCCTTAATTTTTGCACACCAGTGTACAAACCCAGAAGAAAGAAAGCCCAAATTCAGTCATTTTTGATGAAATTTTTAAGCAGCGAGTAGTCTTCAGAGATACTTCTAATTTATTGGCCACAGCCAGGACTTTCGGCTGTAGTGCGACTACTTGTGAATCCACCTTTTCTGTTTTAACGAGAATTAACTGCGCACAGCGGCTTTTGATGTACCGCCAACGAATGTCGAATTTGACTCTTTTTGCATTCGAAAAAAAAACCGCACATAAACTCTTGACATGGACTTACTTTTCAGAAATTTAATGGCCAAAAGAACCGACGACTACAACTATTTTGATTTTCTATTGGTAAGCAACGATTATAAATGTATTTTTATTTTACAAAATGTTTCCTTTTGTTTTTGTTTTTATTTATGTTAATCAAAACTGGCACTTTTGTACCCAATGTACCTAGATAAGGCACTTAGTCTGGGTTGAAATTTGTAGAATTTTAGTAATGCTCAAAAAAAGGTAAAAAGTACATATCTTTTTTGAGCATGCCCTAAATTTTATTGAGCCTGCCTTAAGTACAGAGTTTGGCTACGGCCCTGTTTGCACTGGTCCAGTCTTTTGTGCAGAAGGATTCTTTGTCATTATGTTTCCTTTCTCGTGAAAGTTTACATTACTTTACGATTATATTCAGGGTGATTAGAATTAAGGAGGAGGTGTTCAGAGCTCTCTGTAGAAATAACTATTGGAAAAATCTCAACCAAATTTGGTATACATACTTTCCTGTGCATACGGTTTCGTTTTTTGGGAAAAAAAAACAAATATTCCTAAATTACGCCGCTAGCGTGAAATTTAGCACTGTTGTCCCCTTAATTTGCATATTACGTAGGTTATCGAACGAATTTGAAAATTACATCATAAATACGGTTCTATGTGTCTCCCATCTACATTGCTCCAAAACCTGGTTTCGCTGAACAACACACTCGACGGCTGAACGCAACTGACATGAGTGGAGTTGTCGCACATGTGACTGAGTGGAGTTGTCGCACATGTGACTGAGTGGAGTTGTCGCGATTGACATGAGTGGAGTTGTCGCAATTGACATGAGTGGAGTTGTCGCAATTCTGACTTTTAAAACAGCAAAGTTGGGAACATTACCTTGAAAAGCGAGGATTTTACTGTATGTTGTTAAGAGAGCTCTGAAAGTCACGGGGATTCAGATCTGGTGATCGTGGCGGACATGGCGTTGAAAATGATCGGCTAATCACTCTCTCACACTACCTTTCGAAAAATGTTTCTGCAGTAAGACTTGAACATTTAATCAGGTAAAATGAGGGTGTGCCATCTTGCATATAGATTGTGGTCAGACAGGTTCTCTGCTGAAGTATTGAAATGAAGCGATCAGGTAAAGGAAGCAACATGATTCATCAAAAGTGGAGCACAGATGGCCAAACGATGAACCGTCGTCAAGCCGCGTGTCATCCATAGCTCATTGATGCCACAGAGGGGAGCGGAGACTGTCGCGGATTGTCCATAGCGACCGCAGGGCCCCAGTGCGAAAAATCACCTGCAGCAATAACCAGGGCGGGATGAAGCTCTTACGGGGGGCCCTGTACGAAATTTCATTGCGTGGCCCAGAGCAAAATTTCAATGTGGGCACTAAAAAATAAATCTCATATTTTAATAAAGTCGTTTCTGAAAATTATCGTTCGTAAAGATGATACACGAACACAACCGTAAAGACAAAATGATTATCTCAAAGAAGTATTTGCTTTAAGCTTAAGAAAAAGACCATAATACGGACTGAAAGTTCAGAGAGAGAGAAAGAGAGAGAGAGAGAGAGAGAGAGAGAGAAAAGGACAGAGAAAAGAGATAGGGAGAGAGCACACATGTTTAAAGTGTTAAAATCTACGATTTTCTTTCCCGGGAGAAGAGGTTTAGGTTGCATTGTGACACTTAAAACAGCTTATTCACAAAATGATAAAAAGATACCTGCTCAGCGAATATTTTTGTATAGGAAATACACTATCTACCAATAAGTAATTGGACATCTGTGATAGCAAAGGAAAACGAGGTTTATTCACCTTCTTCAGTTGGTGGAGCCTCCACGAGCGGCGATTACAGCTGCGACTCTCCGGGGCATACTCTCAAATAGGCGTTGTACGACGGCTAGCGTTATTTTCTTCCACTCGGCTTGGAGAAGACAGGTCAGTTCCTTCACCGATTTCGGACGGTGGGGGCACCCCTTAAGTCGACGCTCCAACTCGTCCCAGAGGTGCTCGATAGGGTTAAGGTCAGGGCTCTGCGCAGGCCAGTCCATTCGATTAACCCCATTATGACCATACCAAGCCATGGTGGACCTCGCAACATGACAGGTGGCATTGTCGTCCTGAAAGTAACATGGGTCCACCCCGTAAAACTGCCATAACGTAGGAAGTGCATAGTCATCCAAAATGGTGCAGTAGGTCTCGGCGTCGAGTCTACCAGGAATTGCGAAGAATTGTGTTCCATACCAGGAGAAATACCCCCATAGCATAATTCCACCGCCGCCGAACTTTACAGTTGGCACAATAGATTCCGGCAGGAGGCGTTTCCCGGCAGACGCCAAACCCAGACCCTGCCATCCGAACGGTAGAGGGTGAACCTTGATTCTTCGCTCCAGAGGACCTGTTTCCACTGTTCAACGGTCCACTGTCGACGTTCTTTGCACCACGTTAGCCGAGCAGCGCTATTGGACTTGGTGATCAAAGGTTGCGGGCGGCAGCACGTCCATGATACCAAGCAGATGGGCTTCCTTGCGGATGGTATTCATCGAAAGAACACTCCCGGATGCCTGTTGAAACTCCTCGCGTATGTGGCCCATCGATTTGGTGCGGTTCTTCCGAATTTCTCTGGCCAGCACCCGTCGATCTCCAATTCCCAGTTTTGTGGGTCTGTCAGGTCGGGGCACATTCCGACAGTCACCTCTCATTTTCCACTTGCCAATCACGTAAGCCAATGTCGATTTTGGGTACTTCAACTCGCTGGATATGTCACGTATGGATCGGCCATTGCTGTGATACCCGACGATTACACCTTTCTCGAAATCAGAGAGCTCCGAACTGCGTGGCATCTTGCATGCGACTGGTTGAGTTGTTGTTTCCCACACGATATTTAACGGCGGCGGCCGTAACGTGTATCAGGACCGCAGATATCGTTGATTGCAGGGGTGTCCAATTACTTGTTGGTAGATAATGTATAATAAGGATTCCTCTAAAATAAATTGGTATAAACAGTTTTTTCCCCTGATACATGTTTAGTGATTGATTTTTAATGCACAGAGGAGTAACTGACAAATTAGTGACATTCTAAACTTTTGTACGCGTGAATATATGAAAGCTGCCTTTTTTTTTTTTTTTTTTTTTTTATTAATTTCTTGTAATGTTGGAAAAGTGGTCTCCATATGTAGTCCGACAGTAACTTGGATATTGTTCTTTTTATTTCCTTAAGTTTAAGTATCAGGTTTTCACACAAATTGTTGGATATATAAAAGTAGGGGACCACAAAATGATGAAATTTAATTTGCTATTTCATGAATGCGGAAAAGATTAAGGTGGTTACAAAAACCATTTCGAATCTGCAAATCTCGGTGTCCGTACGACGAACAGGGGGGGGGGGGGATAACGTATTCAAAAATGGGGAGATTGGAAACAAACAAAAAAACTTCAAAAATATATTTTTAAGGGCCTTGCGCCCCAAAAGTTACGAAAAAAAATGTAGTTAAATTTTTTTTTACCGAATTTTTTTGTTTCTAAACTGCGGGACCCCCTGAAGGCGCGGCTGCCGGGGCTATGGCCCCGGGCGCTCCTATGGTGCAACCGGCCCTGGCTACAACTGTGGCGATCAGTGCAATGTGTCACAGCACACAGTTCATCACAGCTTTCTGCGCGTGGGCCTGCGCAGCAGAAGACCCAGGTGGGTCCCCATGCTCTCTGCACGTCATCGCCAACAATGTATGAAATGCTGGGCTGAAGATCATCCAGATTGGACCGTGGATGATTGGAAGAAATTGGCCCATGCTAATCTTTGCACCCTGTGATGTGCGGTCAGCAGCGGTACCCTCGTGGGACGATGGCTTCTGTACCCCATAGCGAGGAGATGGTTCTGGATGGTGTGGCTGCTTACACGTTTTTGTGCACCAGCGTTAAATTGCCGAGTGATTTCTTGCACTGTGGCCCGTCTATCCGCTGTTACAATGCGAGCTAACCGACGATGACCCCGCCCATCCACACGCTGTTGTCCACGGCAGTTGGTCCTTGCAGGGATGGTTTTACCGGATTCGATGTACTCACGGTGCACCCGTGACACAGTGGCTCGTGAAAATCCCAGTGCCTGCACGACTTCCGAGATGGAGTGACCCATTCGTCGGGCCCCGACAATTTGCCCACGATCAAATCGCTTTGATCCTTCGTCTTACTCATACTGCGTCCGACTCTTACTGATTTCCGTCGCATCACTCCTTATATTGACGGTTCGCTGCATACGTCATGTCGTTTCAGTTTACAGGGCCATCCACAGCGCCACATTTGCATAACGCCAGCTGTCTCTAATTAAATTGCTCTTCAGTGCACAGTCATTATTCGGGCACCCTGTATATGCTACGTCCGTCGACTAATCGCGCCCTCTCGGAAATCACGAGGTCAGGTCATATTTCATTGATCCCTTGGCGTGTATATTTAAAATTTTAATCAAAGAATTACTTTTATTTTATCACATATATCGATCATTATTTTTCATAAAAGACTGAAAATGACCACTGTGGTTTTTTTTTTTTTTTTTTATTGGAGGTTTAACGACCACCGTGAGCAACTCAATGGGCTATAAGCAGTCGCCCGTCCCTAATTTAGGGTCACTGGTTCCAGGGAAGGGAGAGAGCCAGTGCCGTAAGACAACCACAACATCCATGCCTCGCCGTGATTCGAACCCGGACCCCTTTCGGGCAAATGATCAGAGGCCATTGCCTTAGACCACTGCGCCACCGGGGCTGCCCACTGCGTTTCGTGGTCATTCTCTGGTTAACGGTGAGAAGATAAGAGAACGGAGGGTCTAATTGAACAATATGCCTTAAAATAGGAGGTACACTCTGAGTCTGACGCCCCGGTGGCGCAGTGGTCTAAGCGATGGCCTTTGATTATTCGTCCGAACGGGGTCCGGGTTCGAATCCCGGTGAGGCATGGGTGTTGTGTTTGTCTTACGGCACTGGCTCTCTCCCTTCCCTGGAACCAGTGACCCTAAATTAGGGACGGGCGACTGCTTATAGCCTATTGAGTTGCTCACGGTGGTCGTTAAACCTCCAATTAAAAAAAAAAAAAAAACACTCTGAGTCTGCGGATTGCATAAGACATCTACAGCAAGTAACGGAGATTAGGAATGGTACAATGTTAAAGGGCGTGGCTGGAGCTCGGTTCATGCCTTCTGCACACCCACGTCATCCAGCCATTCCCCGCAAAATTGTAGAAATACACTGCTGGCCACCCAAAATGTAACACCAAGAAGGAAGCATCCGATTGGCCTGAAATTCGCAGCATGCGTCGCCCGCGAGAGGACATGCAAACGATTAGCATTGCAGGGCATATGCAAATCATGTGCGCCCGGCACGCCAACGAGAAGCACTATAAGAAGGGTGCACAGAAGGCGGGGTGTAAGTAGTGGAAGTGTGTTGTGCTGCCGGACCTGTGCGTGGGCAGCTTCCTGATGCCTCGTCGCTGAATACGGCAGTCATTCCAGCACGTTTCGGAGTTCGACAGAGGACGAATAGTGGTTTATCGCGACAGCAGTGGCGGCTTTTCAGGTGAAGTAGGTGATGTGCCTCTTCACCTATTTTACTCAAAATAAAGTTTTATTCAGTATTTTTTTTATAATATATTCTTTTTTGCGTTTATTCAGTTCCAAAATACTCAAAATTTTGAATAGATATTAATTCACATGGCGCGCTCAAAACGGAAAACAAATCCTTATACGCAAAACACTGCAAGTGAAGAGCCGAAATGAGAATGCTTGGAAGTCTGCAGTTGTCCGCCGAGTTGCCATGGTAACCGTGACGTCACCCTCCCCAATCTGCTTGCTCAAGTGAAGTGTTTCAGCTTCACGCGCCTTAACTCTGCATCTTTCAGTTTTTGAGCGTAAAGTCGTGAGAGATCACGGTGGAGTGGGCGGACTACCATTCAATCTGCTAGGGCTTTTTTTCCTTGTAATGCTGTGGTACATTATTTTCTGAAAGGAATTTGTTCTTTCGTGTTTTGTGATTATTTATTGAAAGCTTTAACTGATATTTTAGGTTTGTGTACAATATAACTAATAGTGATAGTTTTTAGTATGCATCCTGTGGACGACATTGTTTGTAATTTATTGCAAACTCCATTTACTTTCAGGAAAGATGAAGATGAAAGAGACATTTTGTTTCAAGGACGAGCAACGGATTCACTGACAATTGTTGCCAAGAACGAAATCAAGAAGAGCGGTAAATCTAACAATATTAATTTTACAAATTGTTGGTTTACTGAATATAAATGGATTTGCAGCACTTCTGTGTTAATTTTTTTTTTTTTTTTGGCCCTGCTTACTTTTTAGTAATAAACATTCGGCGTGGAATAAAGACGGATTATCAGATTTATTAAGCGTAACACGGTCACTTCATAAACATCGTGATTCTAGCGAACACCTGAAATGCGGATTAATATTAAGGAATTTCGAAAAAATTCAAAACACCATTGCCGATGCCCTGAGGAAGAATGCTAGGCTTTTGAAAACGCATTTTAACGAAAACGTTCGTCTAAATAGACTTTTCCTGCAGACAGTGATTGATGCAGTATTAGTCTATACTGTATTTGAGCAAACAAGAACTAGCATTCCATGGTCATGACGAAAGCATGGGCTCGATAAATCGTGGAAACTTCATTGAATTACTTTCATTGTTGATATGAAGAAGTTCTTTAGAAATTGAAAATCAATACGAAAGGATAAAAAACTATTCAAAATGAATTAATTGAATATATTTCTGAATATATAAACAATCACGTCAAAAATTAAATAATTTTTGATTGTTGATTCGGAAGGTGTATTGGTTTAGGGATTTAGGGGTTTCCATGATGTGAATGAAGATAGAACGTCAGGAGCTTTATACAAAATGCTAGACAAAATTTTGGAACAGTTTGATTTCCAACACAAATAAATAGGACAATGCTACGATGGGGCAAGTATAATGTCTGGACACTTAAATGGGCTACAGAAAAGAAATTCAAGGATAAAGCTTCTCAAGCTGTTTTTGTTCAATGCTTAGTTCATCGCTTGAATCTTGTATTACACCAGAGTTTTTTTTTAAATTTCTAAGTGTCGAATACTTTTTTTAAGCCTCAGTGGAATTGCTTCGTTTGTTCACCATTCTGCGAAGCGGTTTTATACATTATATCACCAACCGCAAGATGCAGACCAACCATAACAGAAACTCGATGGTCCTCCACTTCGAAATTAGTAAGTGTAGTTGTTGAAGATTGGGATAAATTGAAGGAAGTGCTCGAATTTCTGACGAATAGCGAATAAATAATCAGACAAAAAATCAATTCATCTTGCCAAGGGGTTTTTGAATGATATGAACACTTTTGAATTTACATTTTTGGCTCCACCGATCTATTATTCGAACTTTTGAAGAAAAAATAACTAAACATAAACTACTGTGTAACTCAAATTAAAAAAAAAAAAAAAACCCAACCTCGTGAAATTTTGAGCCATAAAAGGAACGATGAGTTATTTGAAACACAGTTTGGAAAAGCTAGCAAAATCACAGAAATAAGCACGGGAATATGCTGCTCTTACACAGGAAACAATTTTTCAAAATTATAAACAATTGTATTTTGAAAATTTGGACCCCATTCTTATGGAAATGGATATAAGATTTCAAGACTGTAAGAAACTTCAATTTGTCTGACTTGCTGACACAACCAAATTCGAATAATTTAATGCATGCTTTCCCACTCGCGCTCTTGAAAATCTACATTTTTACGGAAACATATTTACTAAACACCAGCGCCTTAAAAATGAACTGAGTCTTGTATATGCCGATGAAAAATGAAGGAATGTATTGACTCAAGAACTCCTTCGAGTGTTTCACGGAGACAAAGACATTTTTACAGAAGATTATAAATTGGTTTTCCTCAGTTTAACAATTGCATCTACAAGTGTGCCAGTGGAAAGAAGTTTTCTTAAAAGAATACAAACTTGCTCAAGAAACACTAGTTCCCAAGATAGACTTGCTTCTCTGGCAAATATTTCTATTCAGGAAGGCATTTTATTGATGCTCACGAAGAAACAATAATTTATGACGACATAATCGACAAATTTGCAGCTTTAAGAGGAAGAAAAAATTGATTTAATATACAAAAAATAAGTAAGTCCTCATTAAGGGATTTTCATTGTAGACAGTATATATGTTTTCATACTGATCTTGTACCTCTTCACCTATTTTTCCAACGACGAGCCGCCACTGCGCGACAGCGGTTTATCGTACCGAGACATCGGCGCCCGTGTGGGACGTCATCCATCCACAGTGAGACGAGTATGGATTCGGTGGGTGCAGGAGAGACGGACGGACCGACGTGAGCAATTGCCGCAGGTGCGGCACACCACCGAACGAGAGGACCGGCATGTTGTGCGGCGGGCATTGACGGCTCGCACCGCCACATCACGAACGTTAGCGCAGGAACTAGGGTGTCTTGCGCAACAACCTCTGTCAGCACGCACCGTTCGACGTCGTCTGCAAGAAGGAAGACTTGTCGCACGGCGCCCATTGCTCCGATTACCACTGACGTTACACCACTGGCGAAAGCAGCGGCAGTGTGCCCTTGAACGCCGCACCTGGACTACGGAATAGCACGAAATAGTCTTCTCCGACGAATCCCGCTTCTGCCTGCAACACCACGATGGTCGGATCCACGTGTGGCGGCACCGCGGGGAGAGACTGTATGACGCCTGCATTATGCATCGCCATACCGGTCCGTCGCCTGGCGTTATGGTTTGGGACGCAATTGAATATGACACCCGCACCCCTTTGGAACGCATCGCCGGTACACACAACAGCCACCGCTACATCTCCGACGTTTTGGAGCCTGTAGTCTTCCCTTACCTGCAGGATCTGCCAGCGGCCACGTTTCAACAGGACAATGCGCGCCTGCACGTGGCACGCATCGTGCAACAATTCTTCACGGCCCACCAGGTGTCACTGCTGCCGTGGCCCGCCTGTTCTCTCGATATGTTGCCCATCGAACAAGTCTGGTCGCTGATCGGCAACCGAGTGACCCGGCAAGCATCATCCGCTTCTACGCCTGATGAACTGTGGCAACGCGTGGAAGCAGCCTGTAGCGACATACCCCAAGCCCACATCCAAATCCTCTTTCGTTCGATGCCGCAGCGTGTAGCGGCCGTTATTTCCAGCCATGAGGGCCACACGAACTATTGATGTCTGCGTGTTCCGCAAGTCGCACGGGCTTGTAAGCTCAATCGTTTCATCTTTGTATCTGTTGTTATGTGTCCAGTAAATCTGGCTTTGCTATCTCGTGTCCTTCTCGGTGTTGCGTTTTGGGTGGCCAGCAGTGTAATTAGTTTTTGAAATGGAAAGATTTAGGGAAGCATACTGTGTTGGCGGGGGAAGACAAAAGCTGAAAGTTGAGGGGGACACGTCTGCGTTCCTCCCTCCGACGATTTCACTCCCGTGGTTTCACTGAATTACATGATACATGAAAAATATACAAACACAGGTAATCAAGGCAATTTGGGAGGTAATTCCTGCCTCAAAACAGTAAACATTTACAAGAAAATATATTTTTTTTTTGTTCCAGTCTTACCTTGCGACTTCGAACGTCAGACGAGCAGGAACAAAAGGTCCATTGTAGAGGGTCTTCCGGATTTTCTTGACCTTGTAACTACGAAGAAAAGGAAGATGCAGAAAACGGCATTTAAAATTTCATTAAATTTAAATGTTGGTGTTCGTAGCGAAATTTTTAGTAACTTTGAAAATTTTTAGTTTCTAAACTTTCATAAGAAATAGTCTTTTAACTTTGTAGAAGGAATTAAAATATTATTTAAGAAATGCATTTTTTTCTAGAACTGGATTAGATGTCTTAGCATTTTTTTTCATTTGATTGGAGGTTTAACGACAACCGTGAGCAACTCAATGGGCTATAAGCAGTCGCTCGTCCCTAATTTAGGGTCACTGGTTCCAGGGAAGGGAGAGAGCCAGTGCCGTAAGACAAACACAACATCCTTTCCTAGGGTGTCTACTGATTTCCAATGAACCAAATTCATGACTTTTTCATGACTTTTCCATGAGATCTTCAGTTAAATTCATGACTTCTCGACAATGCGTCTCACAATGACAACCATTCTAGACTAATAATCTAGTATCCATGGCTTGAGATCCTAGGTAATTTTTCATTTTTACAAACACTGAAATTAATTCAATAGTTTAGGCAAAACTGATGTATCTATAATACACTGCCGGACAATTGCTAAGGACGGATGACAATAGCAACGATAGCAACCATAAAATGGAAGGCAGTAAAATGTGGAAATTAGCATAAGTGCGGGATACAATAAGACGTGTTAAGCGTATGCAAATTTTAGATTGCCGAACTTGTTCGTGACGTCATAGCGCTGATAAGAGACATAAAGGATTTGACGCGTATTGACCGTTGGTGTTCAAACGTAAAGTTGAAAGGGAAAGAATCAATTGACGAACTTGCAATTTTCAGTATGTCTTCCCGACATCACCTAGATGATTTTACGCGTGGCCGTATTATTGGCAAGATTGAAAAAGGGCGAAAAATAACAGATGTTGCCACGGAGTTCGACGTCAGCCACACTGTTGTTTCAAGGCTTTGGAAATCATTTCAAACAAATGGAGAGTGTAGCAAACGTCACGGGGGAGGTCGTGTTCGCAGTACGACACCTGCAGAAGATCGGTACATAGTGCTATCAACAAAAAGACACCGGCGCAGCACAGCTAGTGAGGTAGCAAATCAGTTTATGGCTGCTACTGGCAAGCGGATCTCCCGAAAAACTGTCGCCAGACGTTTTCTTGAAGGAGGACTATAAGCCCACCGTCCTGTTGTGTGCATCCCATTGTCCAGACGTCACCGTATCGCCCGTTTGCAATGGTGCCATCAACATCGCAATTGGACTGATAACGACTGGTCTGCTGTCCTCTTCTCAGATGAGAGTAGATACAGTCTATCGTCTGATTGACGACGACAACTGATCTGGCGTGATAGTGGTACTGCATATTGTCCAGCAAACATACAGGAAAGGGACCGATATCCGACATGTAGTGTCATGGTATGGGCTGGCATCATGATCAATGGCCGTACGTCCCTCTATGTGCTTCCAACTGGGACTATGACTGGCCAACGATACATTAATGATGTTCTGCTACCTCATGTTTGCATGTTCCGTGGTTGTGTCGGTGATAGATTCATTTTCATGGACGACAACGCAACATGTCATCGAACAGTCGCTGTCCAGGAGTGTCTTCAGAGCGAGGATATTCAACGCCTTGTATGGCCAGCACGTTCTCCAGATCTGAATTCCATTGAAAATGTGTGGGATGCTTTGAGGAGGAGTCTTGCTGGTCGCCAATGCCCTCCAATAAACAAGGACACCCTCATCCGTGCACTGACAGATGAATGGGATAAATTACCCCAACAGCTGCTTGATAATGTTGTGCAAAACATGACACGACGTGTGGAATCTTGCATCGCCCTCCATGGTGGCGATATCCCGTATTGACATCTTACGCCGGAACGCCTGCGGACGGTAATAGCATTTTTTTCACGTTTACGTATTCTGCACAAAATGGCCTGTTTGTCCCTTGAACACGTTCCAAAGCCTTCTGGATTTCAGAGCACAATAAATTGTCTTTCTTGTAATGTCCTGGCATTCTGACATTATTTTATTTCACTTGGCATCCAACCACACTTACTTTTTTATGCGCTGTATAGCCGTTTATGATCCGTCCTTAGCAATTGTCCAGCAGTGTATTTTTTTTTTTTTTTTTTTTTTTTTTGATTGGAGGTTTAACGACCACCGTGAGCAACTCAATGGGCTATAAGCAGTCGCCCGTCCCTAATTTAGGGTCACTGGTTCCAGGGAAGGGAGAGAGCCAGTGCCGTAAGACAAACACAGCATCCATGCCTGACCGGGATTCGAACCCGGACCCCTTACGGACGAATGATCAGAGGCCAGCGCCTTAGACCACTACGCCACCGGAGCGGCACAGCAGTGTATCATTGCTGCTAAAATGGCTATACGTTGGGGGGTGGGGAATGTTTTTAATGAACCCCTACCTGAAAGCCAGTTGAGATGAAAGCTGAATGTAATTCTTATGTCACTGAAATTGCTTGTTAACATGAATAACGTAATTATGTATGACTCGCACTATGCCATTCACCAAATTCTATGTGTTTAAAGAAATAAAAACATTCAACTCTCCTCTAGGATGGGGTATGGCTACTTTCAGAAATATTTACCATTACATCTATTAATACACAAATTACTTTAACATGGTAATGCTGTAAAACTTACAAGTTTTTATTAAGGCAATATAAAAGCTATGAATGTACGAAATTTATGGAGACTGAAATTTCACAGTGAAAGACTCAGTGTTTAAGTATCTTAGCTAAACTTGCTATCTCAGAATCAGCTTCTTCTTTTGCCTTTTCTATAAGCTTTCTATTCTTATCTTTGAGTTCTTTTAGTTCCTGTCCATCCAGAGCCGCTCCGTCGTGTGGCAGTGCCGTCACGTGTCCACTGCTCCCAACACAGTCGGACGGTATGGTCAGAACGATCCACGTGGCGCGCCGACCACCCTGCGGATTTCAGCCCGATGACCAGTCCTCTCTCAAAGTCCGTAAGTTGCGTAAATCGACGTCTCTGGCGTCTACCAGGCATCCTTGTCACTCTGTACTCTTGCTTCTGTCGGCCGGTGCTTTTCGCTTCCATGGGACATCGACTACACACCGGTTTACACTGAAGAGCAATTGAATTAGAAATACCTGTCTAGTAACGTGTAGCACCACCTTTCGCCCTGATGACGGCGGATATTCGTCTCGGCATGGACTCGACAAGACACCGGAAGCGTTGGGAAGCCATACGGATCCACGACCCCTGAACAAGCTACCACAGTTCACGAAGATTTCATGGACGGGGGTCAGAGCCTCGAACATTTCTCTCGATGGCAACCCGCTTAATGGGATTGAGGTCAGGTGACCTAGCTGGCCAAGGAAGCGAAGTCACGTCGGTGGAGTGTCCATCCAACCATTCGGATACAATTCGGGAGCTGCATTGTCTTGTTGCAGGATGAGGTCCCCAGTGGGATGTTGAAGACGCACAAACGAGAGCAAATAGTCGTCCAGGATATCCCGGCAACCTTGACCTGTGAGGGACGATGTCACACGTACCAGGGGTCCCATTTCAGTCCACGTAAACTGTCCCCAGACGAGAACGCCACACCCACCAGCTTGAAGAGTACCCTGTTGGCAAGAAGGATCCATCGCTTCATGTGGTTTGCGCCGTACTCGTATCCTGCCATCCGCATGTACCAACGTGAATCTCGACTCATCAGTCCAGGCAACATTTTTCCACATGTCTAGGGTCCACTGGCGATCTTCCATCGCCCATGCTAATCCTTGCACCCTGTGATGTGCGGTCAGCAACGGTACCCTCGTGGGACGATGGCTTCTGTACCCCATAGCGAGATGGTTCTGGATGGTGTGGCTGCTTACACGTTTTTATGCACCAGCGTTAAATTGCCAAGCGATTTCTTGCACTGTGGCCCGTCTATCCGCTGTTACAATGCGTGCTAGCCGACGATGACCCCGCTCATCCACACGCTGTTGTCCACGGCAGTTGGCCCTTGCATGGATGGTTTTACTCACGGTGCACCCGTGACATAGTGGCTCGTGAAAATCAAAGTGCCTGCATGACTTCCGAGATAGAGTGACCCATTCGTCGAGCCCCGACAATTTACCCACGATCAAATGCGCTTAGAACCTTCGTCTTACCCATACTGCGTCCGACTCTTTCTGATTCCCGTCGCATCACTCTTTATATTGTCGGATCGCTGCATACGTCATGTCGTTTCCGTTTACAGGGCCGCCCACAGCGCCACATTTGCATAACGCTAGCTGTCTCTAATCCAATTGCTCTTCAGTGTATAAGGGTGCCGGTTCGTATTTTCTTCTAGGTGCGCAAACTTTTCTTCATTCAGGTGGCGGTACAAAAAAGACAATTTCATGACCACCCACTCAATTTCATTACTTTTTCATTACTTCATGACCAGTAGACACCCTGATTCCTCACGGGATTCGAACCCTGACCCATCTCGGACGAATGATCAGAAGCCATCGCTTAGATCACTGCGCCACCGAGCCGGCACTAATTTTTTTCCTTTTTTTTTTGATAGATACCACCTATAATCAGAAACGGAGCGAGCTTCACTTGTGTGAGGGGCCGAGACTTCTATTGGGTTGTAGGAAAAGTTATGACGTATTTTCGCACCCGATGGCGGTTGGGCGGTTGTGGAAGTACTAGAAGCATGCGTAGCTCAGTTATCGCTATGGCATTCGACAGGTGTCAGTTCTAGCTGCAGACTAAAGGGAATAGTGAGCGAATTGGTTGATTTGCGGAGATTTGGCATCAAATTGAAGATGGAAGACCAAACTGTGCATTTTCGCCATATTTTACTGTTTTACTTCCGTAAAGGGAAGAACGCGCGTCAAGCTTGTGAAAAGTTGCGTAAAGTGTACGGTGATAATGCTCTACAAGAACGTCAGTGCCAGCGGTGGTTTGCAAAATTCCGTGCTGGTGATTTTGACCTCAACGATGCTTCTCGGTCCGGGAGGCCAACCGAGGTTGATGACGACCAAATCAAGGCATTGATCGAGTCAAACCCCACGACACGAGAGATTGCAGGTACATTGCACATCCATCATTCAAGCGTTCACGACCACCTGAAGAAGCTGGGATACGTAAGCAAGCTCGATGTGTGGGTTCCTCATGAACTCAAAGAAGCTCAACTGACGACGCGTACAAACATCTGCGATATGCTCATTAAACGTGAGGAAAACGATCCTTTTTTGAAGCGACTGATAACTAGTGACGAAAAGTGGATTGTGTACAACAATGTGCTGCGCAAACGGTCTTGGTCCCGACGTGCTGCTTCGCCTCAAACGACATCCAAAGCAGACATTTATCAGCGGAAGGTTCTGGTCTCCGTGTGGTAGGATTTTAAAGGTGTCGTGTTTTTCGAGCTCCTACCACGGAACCAAATAATGAATTCGAATGTGTACTGTCTGCAATTGGACAGTTTGAACGAATCCATCATCCAGAAACGTCCGGAGATCGTTCATCGTATAGGTGTTGTGTTCCATCACGACAACGCGAGATCACACACAAGTTTGATCACCCGCCAAAAATTATTGAAGCTTGGGTGGGATGTGTTGCCACACCCAGTATACTCGCCTGACCTTGCGCCGTCAGACTTCTACTTGTTTCGCTCTCTTCAACAGTCCTTGCGTGGTATAACGTTCAATTCAGATGAGGCTGCAAATCAGCACCTTGTACAGTTTTTCGCCACGAAAGACAGGTCCTTCTATGAACGAGGCATTCTGCAGCTCACTGAAAGATGGCAAAAGTTTATCGAACAAAACGGGCATTATATCATTGATTGATCTTTGTTCTTTCTATCAATAAATGACTTTTGCAAAACATGGCTAAAATACGTCATGACTTTTCCTGCAACCCAATATTAAGGGGTGATGTGCAGCTGACATGAGCATCCCCCAAGCAGAGTGGAACGTACCTATAAACTGAACACAGGCGACAAATACGTTTCAGCAGGATAAATGCACAAATGGTTTCAGCAGGACATGTGTTCCAGCAGGACAATGCACCTCCCCACTGGGCCATAACCACCCAGGCATGGTGCAAGGGACACTCATTTGAGTTTGGAACTATACAGCAGGGCTTCCCAACAGTGAAACCAATCAACGAACATGGGTAAACGTGGTGATCTGATCGACTTTGATCATGGACGCATTGTCGGCGCTAGAGAGATGGGATAATTTAATTGTCCAAGTGGTAAGAACCCTAGGGTTCCAGAGGGCAACCGTATCAAGGATGTACCCCGAGTACACCATCGACGGACATACCAGCACCCAGAGAGCAAGCGGTGGCCTACCACACGCCATTGATGACTGGGGTAGACGTAAACTATCCAGGTTCGCATAGATCAACCACTTGGTGGCGATGGCGCCAATCCAATGCAGGTCAAATATCGGACAGCCAATCAACGTCGGCGAGCTGACGGTATGGAGCACGCGGCATACCCTGGGCTACGGGTAGTAGTAAGGGGGCACTTTATCCCTAAACTTTTTTTTGTTGACAACACTCTACGGGTGCAAACCGTCAACTTTTCGTATGCATCCTAGTCCTCTGAAACAATGAAGTTTGTTTTAATACAGACATTTGACGTGGACTAGGAACATCAAACAGAGGTCATCGCTCTTTCCGCGTTTATAAGTGAGTCACGGAAAAATTATCATTGGCCGCCACCGGGAATCGAACCCAGGGTCCTCCAGTTACGCGCCGGACATGCTTCCACTGCACCACAGCAGTCTCGAATTAATCCAGACTCACATAAACTAACTGACAAGCTACTTGGAAGGTTGATTCTTGGAGCCCCGCCCAATGCTGGCGTCTTCCTCCCCCTTTCTACCTCGCTTCCGTGTCACTTTCCTATCGGGCACTCTAGCCAAAATCTCCTAGCTGCCTATTTCTAAGGATTGTTTAAGACCTGGAGTCAGACGGGGCAGCGGGTGGCCTAGTGGTCAATGTTCCTGACTGCCACAGAGAAGACCTTTGGTTCGATCCCGGCAGGTACGAACGCTCGAACCATTAAATAGCCGCAGTGCATGGGCTGGGCACGTTAAGCCGTAGGGTCCGGAGTAATTCACTCTCCCCCCCGGTAATAAATAAGGGCGTCTGGCGTCTTCTTCCTCCTTTCTACCTCGCTTCCGTGTCACTTTCCTATCGGGCACTCTAGCCAAAATCTCCTAGTTTCCTGTTTCTAAGGGTTGTTTAAGACCTGGAGTCAGACGGGGCCGCGTAGGGTTTAGTGGTCAACGTTCGGGACTGCCACGGAGAAGCCCTTTGGTTCGGACCCAGACAGGTACTAACCACTAAATATCCGCCGTGCGTCGGATGGGCACAATAAGCCGTCGACTCCCTGGTACTGGCCCTCCGGTAATAAATAAGGGCGTCGTCCTCCCCTTCCTACCGCGCTTCCGTGTCACTTTCTTATCGGGCACTCTAGCCAAAATCTCCTAGCTTCCTATTTCTAAGGGTTTAAGACCTGGAGTCAGACGGGGCCGCGGATGGCCTAGTGGTCAATGTTCGTGACTGCCACTGAGAAGACCTTTGGTTCGATCCCGGCCGGTACGAATTCTCGAACCACTAAATATCCGCCGTGCGTCGGTTGGGCACGTTAAGCCGTCGGGCACTGGTATTGGCCCCCGGTAATAAATAAGGGCGTCCTCCTGCCCCTTACTACCTTGATTCCGTGTCACTTTCCTATCGGGCATTCTAGCTCCAAAATCTCCTATCTTCCTATTTCTAAAGGTTGTTTAAGACCTGGAGTCAGACGGGGCAGCGGATGGCCTAGTGGTCAACGTTCGGGAATGCCACGGAGAAGACCTTCGGTTCGATCGCAGACAGGTACGAGCTACTAAATATCCGCCGTGCGTCGGATGGGGCACGTTAAGCCGTCGACTCTCTGGCACTCGCCCTCCGGTAATAAGCAAAGGCGTCGTCCTCCCCCGCTTCCGTTTCACTTTCCTATCGGGCACTCCAGCCAAAATCTCCTAGCTTCTTATTTCTAAGGATTGTTTAAGGCTGTCTTTGAATGAGTGTTAGGCTTTATCTTCTGCGATAGATGGCACAAAATATCACTCCTTGGGCGTGGCTTTACGTCTTCAGGGATTGTCCCAGAAGTTGGCGTCAGCGAATGACTGAAGACCTTACCATATTCAGAATGGAAGCGGTCTCTCGTTGGCTCCACAATGAAAAGACAAAACACGCGCTGTTACGTTTTAACCAATGACATTGTTTTGGGGGTAGAGCTTAGCAGGTAGGCGTAGTTTCAGACTCAAATTGAAGTGTTTTCTGGTAATGTACACATTTTCTCTTCAAAAAATGAACGTAGAGTAGAATTTAAGATGATCTATAGAAGACAAGATTCCAATCTCACTTCAGTGCCCATTCTTTGATTTCTATTTGGCCTAGATAATTAAAAAAATAAGACAGAAATGAGAGATTTCGTTTCTTCCACACAGAAACACTGCCAAACTAACTTCTGGCGCCATCTAGCGCCAAATTGGAATACTTTCGAGTCAGATAAATTGAATTTCAAAAAAAATTCTAACAAATTTTTCAGAAAAATAACTGCGACACGTATTAGCTATGGGTCGTTTTTATTTGTGCTCAAAATTTCAAACTCTACAAAGTAATAGTTTTTGAGAAAATGTGTACAAAAGAATTTGCATTACAGATATAGGACAGGATTTCCGTTACACTCATTCAAAGACAGCCTTAAGACCTGGAGTCAGACGGAGCCGCGGATGGCCTAGTGGTCAATGTTCGTGACTGCCTTGGAGGAACCTCAGGTTCGATCCCGGGTAGGTACGAAAGCTCGAACCACTAAATATCCGCTGTACGTCGAATGGGCACGTTAAGCCGTCGGATGCAGTGCACTGCTCCCCCCCCCACACACACACACCGCAATAATAGGGCGTCTTCTTCTTTCCCCTTTTCTACCTCGCTTCCGTGTGACTTTCCGATCGGGCACTCTAGCCCAAATCTCCTATAGCTTCCTATTTCAAAGGGTTGTTTAAGACCTGGGGTCAGACACTCCCTTCCTAAAATCCTCTACACGTGATCTGATCTGACATGAACGAAAAATTCTTTCTTGCTAGTTGCGAATCTACATTCTCCTGTCTAACCTATAGATCAAGACGCCCTTTAGGTCACAAATGACGGATGCTCATTTAAAGGATTAGTGAAACTGGGGACCTCCATGTTGCAACCAAATATTCAAATGCTTTCCAACAAAAGGCAGTCACAACAAAGTCATTAAAAGGTTTGTTAACATTAGAATTGACATCTTTTTTGTTTTCATTTTTTGAAGTTAGTAAGATTTGTACAAAATAATATACATTTGGAAGTGCAGTATGTCTAATTAAAGGCTTAGTGGTTAGCGATTCAGACTATCGATGCAAGGTCCCCAGGTTCGAACCTGAGCTGATCTTTCGGAGATGGTGTGATTTACTAACAATCGCTGAATATCCGCCGTGCATCGGACGAGCACGTAAAGTGACGGCCCCCAGGCTGGACCCACTGGTTAAATGGGTATCCTTTCCTATGCCCCCCCCCCCCTGAAATTCTCTCACTCCTCTGTGTGCAACATCGTACTTGTACGATGCCGCCATCTACTGTACTCTAATCTCACTACAAACTGTTCTGTCAAAGTCGCTAGACTTGCTCTCATTCTTTCCGTTTCTGTGTCCTGCCCAAAAGGCGATCTCGCTGTAGGTGGCTGGGACCTAAACTCTACTGTGGACGGAAGTCCTACAAGAAAATGACAAATGCTGTGTCTAATTAAAGGTTCTTGAATGCAGCCTTGCTAGATTACAGTTAACTGAATGCTACCTTCCAGCATGAAAAGGTTTAACAAGTAGAAACTGTACACCAATTATACTCAAAAAAGTATAAATTTACTAAAAATCTGAAATTTCTTTCCGTAGAGTAAAACTTTCCAAGCTTTCGCACATCAACCTTCCTTGAAAAAGACATCTGATTGATGTGCGAAAGTTTTATTTCTACTCTACGCCAAGAAATTTCGGATTTTGAGTTTTGAATGAAAAGGTTTTCTACCTCTAGTCTATATCAATATTATGTGTTTCGTCAAGGCTGAACTGGATGAAGAACAGGCTATAACATTAACGTTGAAGACAATAGACTTTTGGTGAGTGGCCAATGGGCGTTAGGGACGATTTTAACCGTTAGATGGCACTGCGTCCCAAGGTATAAACAACTGTTTTCACGTTGTTTGAATTGCTGGATTGTGTATGTTCGTCGTATTTTCTTGCGTTTCTTTTAAAAAAACCTTACAGTTTTAAAACCAAACTGATGTTTTCACAACAAAATCTAACCCATTTTCAAGCTGTTTACTGTTGAGTGCAGATGTGCACATTTTCTGAGAAGAAAATCGTGGGATTTTCATTCCACGAGTTCCCCTCAGATAAGAACCTAAAGCAACTGTTGATGAAAGCAATATCTCGTCAGGATTTTGCTCCAAATGACAAGTCACCTTCAACTGTTGTTATGGCAAGCATTTTCATTCTGATAATTACGTACTTAATTCAGTTTTAGAAAACAAAAAAAACTGCTATGTAAACTGATATTAAGTAAAATAGTAAGTAGGTGCATGCTTTGTGTAACCAGGAGAGATAAGAAGAGGAACTCGTGGATCCGAAAAATGACAAGAGTGGAAGACATCATGATCCGAGTTAAATCCCTGAAATGGCAATGGGCTGGACATACTGCCAGAAGGACAGACCATCGATGGACAGCCAAAAGTTTAGATTGGATTCCAAGGGACAGGAAAAGGCCCAGAAGAAGACCACTTGGAAGATGGGTGGATGAAATTCAAAAGTATGCAAGACAGACCGTTGTGGAGGAAACTTGGGGAGACCTTCGTCCAGCAGTGGATTGATAATGGTTGACAATGATGATGATGATATATATATATATATATATATATTTTTTTTTTTTTACGGATTTTTAAAGTTTGGACTACTTTTTGCTCCGCGTAGTTCTTACCATGGCAAGTGATTCGGCATTTTCGTACTAGAGGTTAACCTCCGACCTAGTTCTTGTAGACCATGCCGCTGGGCAAAAGCAATTGCATTTTTTCTTATATGCAGATGTCTTTATTTATTAAAATATATCATCATCATCATCATTGTCAACCATTATCAATCCACTGCTGGACGAAGGTCTCCCCAAGTTTCCTCCACAACGGTCTGTCTTGTGCCAGTCTCCTCCATGTCACCCCTGCATACTTTCGAATTTCATCCACCCATCTCCCATGTGGTCTTCTTCTGGGTCTTTTCCTGTCCCTTGGAATCTAATCTAAAATTTCGGCTGTCCATCGATGGTCTGTCCTTCTGGCAGTATGTCCAGCCCATTGCCATTTCAGGGATTTAACTCTGATCATGATGTCTTCCACTCTTGTCATTTTTCGGATCCACGAGTTCCTCTTCTTATCTCTCCTGGTTACACCAAGCATGCACCTCTCCATGCTTTTTTGAGTTGTCTGCAGCCTTTGTATGTCTCTTTTAGTTAAGGTCCACGTCTCTGCACCATACGTAAGCACTGGAAGGATACATTGATCAAACACTTTTCTTTTAAGACATAATGGCATATTGCTCTTGAAAATTAAGCTGTTTCTTCCAAAAGCTATCCAGGCAAGTTTTGTACGCCGATTAATTTCTTCATCAATGTGACCCTCACTTGATATCTGCTGTCCAAGATAAACGTACGTGTCTGTTATCTCCAGCTTTTCTCCATCAATCGATAAATCTTCATTTCTTGTAAAAGCATTGAACATCACTTTTGTCTTCTGAAAGTTCATTTTTAATCCCACTTCTTTAGTTCCTGGATCATACTCTGATTAAAATATATACATTGAAATAAATATAAACATTTTTAAAATCATACAACCATGCCGCTGTACAAAAGCAATTGCAGCAGTTGACAAACAAGAAACCTTTTCGAGGAACTCAAAAAGAGTGAACGAACGAACAGCCAGCACAAAGGTCCGATGTTGACGAAGCGGAAGAACTTCCTAGATCTGACAAATCCATGCTAAAAAATAAAGACAACCTCTTTTACAATTGGAATACACAGCGTCAAACAAAGCACTACTCCAACGTTGCATTAAAGCGCCGAGAACTGCTCGGAAGCTGTAAAACCTCTTAATGCCGAATCACTTGCGATGGTAAGCACTACGCGGAGCAAAAAGTAGTCCAAACTTTAAAAATCCTTAAAAAAAAAAAAAATGTGCCTTAGCCCCACATAAGGACTTAACTTTCATGTTCCATAGGGCCTAATATTCCATACAGCGCAGAAAAACTCTAAAAATCGTAGGTCCGAATTAGACTGAAGTTCAACCTTTTAGATATATCTCATGGTGCCGCCCAAGCTATCCATCTCATCGCTAAGGGCATAACTGCGTAAAATGAATGCGGAACTAGTTTCTTTGCTCCGTAGTGGTGGGTGTACTCAGGCTGATGTAATCAAAGCGGAGTAATGTACTGAACTACTTAAAAACGCTGAAATTCGAAGTCCACCCGTTCTCTCTAAAAAAAAAAGAATAAAAAATATCTACCTTTGCCCCATAATAGAAGTTTCAAATCATTTAAAAGAGTAGTGGGATATTTCCTGTTATCTGCCCGCCACTATTTGACTTCCGAATAAGAACGCTTTCAAGTAGTTCCCAATTTCGAAAGTAGAACAAAGAGCCCTCGGCAGCAGATGCGAGTGATCGCGTGCTTCTCTATGCGTACCACCTATGCGCAGTGATCACGTTCGTTAGACCGTTTCTCTCTTTGGATTGTGTGGACTGGATTAATTTAGGAAACCTTCTTTGATAGGAGGACCAGGACTCCCAGTAGAAATAGATGAAAGTTTATTTTCTAAAACGAAAATCAACATTGGTCGTGTATTGCCAGAGCAATGGGTTTTCGGAGGAATTTGTACAGAAACTTATGAGTGCTTCCTTATATCCGTTCCAGAGCGAAGTAGCCGGATTTTAATACCAATTATTAAGCAATATACACGTTCTGAGACTAGGATAATATCTGACGCCATTCGTCAGATATTATCCTAGTCCTAACTGAAGAAGATTATTTACACCTGGTAAATAATCTTCTTTAGTTAGGATCTGACGCAAAAAAATATTCTTCTTCAGATAGGCGGTTAATAATATCTGAGGCATTTATTTAACCGTCTATCTGAAGAAGATTATTTACACTTGCAGGTTCACTGAACTTTGTAAATTCCAACACAGGTGCTGAAACTCAGTCAGTAGAATTTATTTGGGGAAAGGCGAAATTTAAAAATAAAACTCATTGGGGCAATCATAGTCATAGGAGCATGTTGGATTCTTACCTATGTGAATTTATGTGCCGAAAAAGATTAAAAACTAATGACGATCCATTTTTAGAAATTATGAAAGATGTAGCGTATTGGCACGCAGAGTAATATCGGTGCCTAATTTGTAGCTATTTGTTTTCTTACACTGTATAATTTTTTTCTTTTATAAATTTCTTAAACAGTTTAAATTTTATTAAAAAGTGAATAAGTAGGTTTTTGCTATTTTATAGTGCCATTTTATATACCAATAAAACAAAATTCCCATACCATTTATCGTGAACTACTTCCTCTCATGTTGGGTGGGATCATGTTTCATGTAAACAAAGTGGAACGATACACTCAAAATCGGGAACTGCTTGAAAGCGTTCTTATTCGGAAGTCAATTAGTGTCATTTTATGTAACAAAAGCAAATAGTGGTGGGCAGATAACTGGAAAGGTCCGAGTAGTGTCCAACATCGGCATTTAATATTTAAAAAGTAGCAAAACTATTTCATACTAGTCAACCGAAAAAAAGGGTAGAACAAAACTTTTTCATATTAGTCAACCGAAATAATGGGTGAATCTTGGCGTAGAATAGAATAAAACTTTCCAAGCTTTCGCACATCAACCTACCTTGAAAAAGCCCTCTGGTTGATGTGCGAAAGCTTGGAAAGTTTTATTTCTATTCTACGCAAAGAAATTTCGGATTTTTAGTATAGTTATATTATTTTGAATGGAAAGGTTTTCCACCTCTAGTCTATATCAATATTATGTGTTTCGTTGTAGGTGGAATTCGCGGTGTTCCGTGAAATGCAGGCCACGTGCCGACCTAGGTCTTTAGATATATCTCATGGTGCCGCCCAACCTATCCATCTCATCGCTAAAGGCATAGCTGCGTAAAATGAATGCGGAACTAGTTTCTCTGCTCCGTAATGGTGGGTGTACTCAGGCTGATGTAATCAAAGCGGAGTAATGCACTGAACAACTTAAAAACGCTGAAATTCAAAGTCCACCCGTTCTCTCTAAAAAAAGAATAAAAAATTTCTACCTTTGAAGAACGAACCCTACAATAAAAGTTTCAAATCATTTAAAAGAGTAGTCTCCAACACAAGCATTTAACATTAAAAAATAGCATAACTTTTTCATACTAATCAACCGAAATAATGGGTAGAATGCGACTTCAATGACATGGAATTTGGGGTTTCTAAAACATGCAGGCCCCCTTTATACTTGAAACGTAAAAGATTACTTACAGGTCTCTGATGATGCTGAGTGCTGTAAACAACACAGACACGCCACCTAGAAAATACCGTCGATTATTCCCCTCTAACGTCGACATGATCACACAAAAAATTTCAAATCGCAGGCCCCACGATAAGCGAGTTTACAAGAAGCGGTTCAAAATATCTTTCAGCATGCAGACAGGAAAATTGTGCAACAGATTTCAAATGATGTCACGCAAATAACGTTATTCATTTCTGAAATTCACGAGCAACTTTCCACGCACCAAAAATCTTTGCCTTATGTTTCCAATGGTAAAATTTCTTTACATATTTTCTTCGCAATTAATGTATTCCCAAGGATGAAAATTTGAACATCGATAAAACGAACTTTAAGTTATAGCATAAGATACTTAATACTTGCTAAAACACAACCATAATTATATTAAAAATCAATTATTTTTCTGTGAGTAATGTTCAGACCTGTTAATAGATGGCGCAACTTGTACATTGATAACGTCAGTAGACAAACAAATGTCGGATTGCTGAATTATGGTTATACACTGCCGGACAATTGCTAAGGACGGATGACAATAGCAACGATAGCAACCATAAAATGGAAGGCAGGAAAATGTGGAAATTAGCATAAGTGCGGGATACAGTAAGACGTGTTGTGCGTATGCAAATTTTGGATTGCCGAACTTGTTTGTGACGTCATAGCGCTAATAAGAGATATAAAGGATTTGACGCGTATTGACCGTTGTTGTTCAAACGCAAAGTTGAAAGGGAAAGAATCAATTGACGAACTTGCAATTTTCAGTATGTCTTCCCCACATCACCTAGATGATTTTACGCGTGGCCGTATTATTGGCAAGATTGAAGAAGGGCGAAAAATAACAGATGTTGCCAGGGAGTTCGACGTCAGCCACACTGTTGTTTCAAGGCTTTGGAAATCATTTCAAACAAATGGAGAGTGTAGCAAACGTCACGGGGGAGGTCGTGTTCGCAGTACGACACCTGCAGAAGATCGGTACATTCTATCAACAAAAAGACACCGGCGCAGCACAGCTAGTGAGGTAGCAAATCAGTTTATGGCTGCTACTGGCAAGCGGATCTCCCGAAAAACTGTCGCCAGACGTTTGCATGAAGGAGGACTATACGCCCGCCGTCCTGTTGTGTGCATCCCATTGTCCAGACGTCACCGTATCGCCCGTTTGCAATGGTGCCATCAACATCGCAATTGGACTAATAACGACTGGTCTGCTGTCCTCTTCTCAGATGAGAGTAGATACAGTCTATCGTCTGATTGTCGACGACAACTGATCTGGCGTGATAGTGGTACTGCATATTGTCCAGCAAACATACAGGAAAGGGACCGATATCCGACATGTAGTGTCATGGTATGGGCTGGCATCATGATCAATGGCCGTACGTCCCTCTATGTGCTTCCAACTGGGACTATGACTGGCCAACGATACATTAATGATGTTCTGCTACCTCATGTTCGCATGTTCCGCGGTGCTGTCGGTGATAGATTCATTTTCATGGACGACAACGCAACATGTCATCGAACAGTCGCTGTCCAGGAGTGTCTTAAGAGCGAGGGTATTCAACGCCTCGTATGACCAGCGCGTTCTCCAAATCTGAATCCCGTTGAAAATGTGTGGGATGCTTTGGGGATGAGTCTTGCTGGTCGCCAATGCCCTCCAATAAACAAGGACACCCTCATCTGTGTACTGACAGAGGAATGGGATAAATTACCCCAACAGCTGCTTGATAATGTTGTGCAAAGCATGACACGACGTGTGGAATCTTGCATCGCCCTCCATGGTGGCCATATCCCGTATTGACATCTTACGCTGGAACGCCTGCGGACGGTAATTGCATTTTTTTCACGTTTACGTATTCTGCACAAAATGGCCTGTTTGTCCCTTGATCACGTTCCAAAGCCTTCTGGATTTCAGAGCACAATAAATTGTCTTTCTTGTAATGTCCTGGCTTTCTGACATTATTTTATTTCACTTGGCATCCAACCACACTTACTTTTTTATGCGCTATATAGCCGTTTATGATCCGTCCTTAGCAATTAGCCAGCAGTGTATGTTAACCACTAACCACCCAGAACGACCAAGTCTCAAGTTTCCGGTAAACTTCAATATAACCATCACAGGATTCAATAGCTTTTTATAATCATACAGCACAGTCGTCAGTCCTGTGATTATATTCAAAATAACCATCACAGGACTGACAACTGTGATGGATGTTGTTTTTTTAAAGTTACTATCACAGAATTCGCCAGCCTTTTTTTTTTTCATTCAACACAGTCGTCAGTCCCGTAACTTCCAACGTGGAATGTAAAGAGCTATGCAAGACAGTGCAGTGAGTTGTACATACGAGTTGTACAATGTGAGTTGATCATACGACTGTGTTGTATGATAATAATTTTCTCAGTGACTCTGAGAAAATTTTTATCATACAACACAGTCGTCAGTCCCGTAAGTTCCAACGTGGAATATAAAGAGCTATGCAAGACAGTACAAAAATATATCACTGAAGGCATAAGGAAATTAAATTGTGAACTAGTGAGGAAAGCAATTGAAAACAGCCAGAACCTGAAGAAAGCAAAAGGACATCTCAGTAAGGGAAGAAAACAGATTATGACTCTGAGAAAATAAGATGGTACTGTAACAAGAAATAGAAGCGAAATTTTGACAAGGGTGAAAGATTTCTATTCAAAATTATAAGAAAGGGATGATACATCTGTTCCAGACATTACGACAGGTACCAGTGCCTAAGTCCCTCCAATCCTCCCTGCAGAAGTTGCATATGCAATTAAGAACATGAAACGGGAAAGAGCTCCAGGAGAAGTTGGAATTACCGTGGTTATTATACAAGAAGCAAGTGAAGAAATTGAAACTACACTCGCCCAAATTTCCACCAGATGTCTTAATGAAGGGAAGACTCCTGGGGATTCGAACAATGCTACAATGTTCTTGCTACATAAAAAAGGTGACGTTGAGGATCTCAGGAACTACAGGCACATCAGCGTTCTTTCAGTGGTTTATAAAATCTTCACTAAAGTCTTTTCATATCGCTTGAAGGTAACACTAGACATGGCCCAACCAAGAGAGCAAGCTGGATTCAGGAGTGGCTACAGCACTATAGATCATATCCATGTACTGGGAGAGCTAATTGAAAGAACAAGGGAATATGAACTCCCATTATGCATGGCGTTTATTGACTATGAAAAGGCTTTCGATTCCGTGAAACCATCAGCAGTAACAATGGCTTTGAAATCTTGCGGTATTGAAGATGCATACATTAACATTATTAATAACATCTATAAAAATGCAAATGCAGAAGTTCAGATATTTGAGGATACAGCACAAATAAGAATTCGAAAGGGAGTGAGACAAGGTGACACCATATCTCCCAAGCTCTTTAACGCCACATTGCAAAATGTCTTTCAACCATTTAACTGGTAAAGCAAAGGGATAAAAATTAATGAAGATTACTTAACTCAACTTCGTTTTGCTGATGACGTAATCATCTTTGCAACTACCCCATCAGAGCTGCAGAGTATGATCCAAGAACTTGCTGACAAGAGTAAAGAAGTGGGATTGAAAATGAACTTTCAGAAGACAAAACTAAGGTACAATACTTTTACAAGAAACGAAGATTTATCGATTGATGGAGAAAAGCTTGAGACAACCGATTCCTACATTTATATTGGGAAGCAGATATCAAGTGAGGTTCACATTGATAAAGAAATTAATCGGTGTATAAAACTTGGATGGAGAGGTTTTCGAAGAAACAGCATAATGTTCAAGAGCAGTATGCCATTGTGTCTCAAAAGAAAAGTGTTTAATCAATGCATCCTGCCAGTGCTTACGTATGGAGCAGAGACATGGACCTTAACTAAAAAAGACATACAAAGACTGCAGACAATTCGAAAAAGTGCCGCCCCGGTGGCGCAGTGGTCTAAGGCGTTGGCCTCTGATCATTCGTCCGAAGGGGTCCGGGTTCGAATCCCGGTGAGGCATGGATGTTGTGTTTGTCTTACGGCACTGGCTCTCTCCCTTCCCTGGAACCAGTGACCCTATATTAGGGACGGGCGACTGCTTATAGCCCATTGAGTTGCTCACGGTGGTCGTTAAACCTCCAATCAAAAAAAAAAAAAAAATTCAAAACAGCGTGGAGAGATGCATGCTTGGTGTAACCAGGAACTTGTGGATAAGGAAAATGACAGGAGTGGACGACATCATGACCAGAATGAAATCACTGAAATAGCAATGGGCTGGACATGTTGCCAGAAGAACGGACCACCGATGGACAACCGAAATTTTAGGCTGGATTCCGAGGAGACAGAAAAAGACCCAGAATAAGACCCCATGGGAGATGGAAGGATAAAATTCGAAAATATGCTGGAGTGACATGGAGGAGACAGGCCCAAGACAGACAACTGTGGAAGAAATTTGGGGAGACCTTCAACCAGTAGTGGATTGAAAATGGTTGATGTTGATGATATACACTGGCGGAAAGTGAAAAAAGAACAACAAGAAGGAGACGTCTGATACCAACGAAATTTATACAGCATAATAACGGAATACAGAGGATAACGTGATCAAAACATTATGGCAAAATACAGCTGTATTTGCTGGTAAACTGAAAAATAACATTTCCGTGTAACATGGTTAGTACGAGGTTGAACCGCCATGAACTGCGTCATACTGTGCAATTCTGGCATGGAGTCTGTCGTACAGATATTGGATGTAAGTTTGGGGTATTGAGTTCCAAGCATCCTCAACCTGAACGCGTAAATCGGGGATGGTCGTGGCTGGCCGTGGAGACCGGATAAGTCGTTGCCCCATAAAATAACACACGTACTCAATGGGGACAAATCCGGTGAACGTGCAGGCCATGGAAGTTGTCTCACACGCTGAAATGCATGTTGCGTTGCACGTGTCGTGTGTGGGCGTGCGTTATCTTGCTGGAAAACACCATGATGGACCGACCTTACAAATGGCACAACAACGGGCTGAATGATGACATTGATGTAGGAGGTGCTGTTTAACGTACCCGGTACAAACACTAGTTGTGTACGATAACTGATCACTCCCCACACCAGAAGACCAGGTGTAGGCCCTGTGTGTATCTGGCGGATGCAAGAAGAGTGGAGACGCTCCCCTGTGCGTCTGCGAACACGCATACGGCCATCGGAGGCTCCCAAGCAGAATCTGCTTTCATCGCTGAACACGGCAGATCGCCATTGCGCTCTCCAGTGCAGACGTTGGCGACACCACTGCAGCCGTTCCTGACGGTGGGCTGGAGTCAGAGGCACACGTGCACGTAGTCCTGCATCCAGTAGACGGTTGCGGATTGTTCGCACAGTCACCTCAGGTGCAACGGCAGCTCGGATTTGCGTCGCAGTGGATGTGTGGGAATGTTCCTCGGACCATCTACGCCACCATCGTACCACCATCGATACTTTCCGTCCAATTCGCTCCGCAATACGACGATACGACCACCCGGCCTCGCGGAGTCCGACTAGACGACCATGCTCAAAGTCCGATAATTGCTGAAATCGTACACGTCTTCCATGTCCAGGCATTGCAGCTTCTTCAGGATCTTCGCACGTGTCCGTACGCCGACGACTGATTACATTCACTTCGCCGTACTCCTTAAATACCACCGACGATAATTTGCATATTATGCCGTGCTGTGGCGTAAGCGCTCACCGGTTGGTCCCGAAATTAACATCACACCTACGTAAACTCGACCCCATTAACATATGTAAATTTCATGATCATCCGCCAATTCCTTCTTGGTGTTCTTTGTTCACTTTCCGGCAGTGTATTGAAATGAATAAATCTAAATGAATTATCTTTAAATGAATAATAATTTAAAAGAATAATCTTTTTCTCATCCAAAGAAATCTGTCGAGTGCAAGTAGAGCAGGACATATGCCGCTGGGTAAAAGCAATTGTAGCTGTTGACAAACAAGAAACCATTTCGACGAACTCAAAAAACCTGAACGAACAGCCAGCTCAAACATCCGATTGGACGAAGTGGAAGAATTTCCTAGAGTTGACAAAGCCATGCTTAAATTAAAAATAAAGACAAACTCTTTTACAATTGGAATACACAGTGCCAAACAAAGTACATCTCCAACCAGGGCCGGCCTTTCTTCTTCAGCGGCACTAGGCGAAGATTTACTTCGGCGGCCCTAGGCAAAGGTTTACTTCGGCGGCCCTAGGCAAAGGTTTACTTCGGCGGCCCTAGGCGAAGATTTACTTCGGCGGCCCTAGGCAAAGGTTTACTTCGGTGGCCCTAGGCAAAGATTTACTTCGGCGGCCCTAGGCAAAGATTTACTTCGGCGGCTCTACGCAAAGATTTACTTCGGCGGCCCTAAGCAAAGATTTACTTCAGCGGCCCTAGACAAAGGTTTACTTCCGCGGCCCTAGGCAAAGATTTACTTCGGCGGCTCTAGGCAAAGATTTACTTCGGCGGCCCTAGGCAAAGATTTACTTCGGCGGCCCTAGGCGAAGATTTACTTCGGCGGCCCTAGGCAAAGGTTTACTTCGGCGGCCCTAGGCGAAGATTTACTTCGGCGGCCCTAGGCAAAGGTTTACTTCGACGGCCCTAGGCGAAGGTTTACTTCGGTGGCCCTAGGCAAAGGTTTACTTCGACGGCCCTAGGCAAAGGTTTACTTCGGCGGCCCTAGGCAAAGATTTACTTCGGCGGCCCTAGGCAAAGATTTACTTCGGCGGCTCTACGCAAAGATTTACTTCGGCGGCCCTAAGCAAAGATTTACTTCGGCGGCCCTAGGCAAAGATTTACTTCGGCGGCTCTAGGCAAAGATTTACTTCGGCGGCCATAGGCAAATATTTACTTCGGCGGCACTAAGCGAAGATTTACTTCGGCGGCCCTAGGCAAAGATTTACTTCGGCGGTCCTAGGCAAAGGTTTACTTCGGCGGCCCCTAATAGTATTTCTAACTAAAAACCCTGCATGATGCTTAATTGTTAAAATATCAGCTTTCAATATTTGAGTAACGTATTTTTCTCTGAATGACAGGAAACTAAAATCAATTTAAAAAAATGCACAAAATTGGTATTGAATATACACTGAAGCGCCAGAAAAACTAGTACAGACGAGCTAACGCAAAATACATAGCAACGTCACCTATGCGCGTACTCGGTTGCGTCCACCAGTGCGTATATAAAGCGATAGACATCCTTGCCAGCTGTCAGAGCTGTTTTCGGTATGATAATGACAAGTAATAACGATTTAAGCGATTTTCAACGCGGCGTCTTAGTTGGCGCTCGTGAGATGGGCCATAGTATTTCGGAGGTAGAAACGAAGTTCGGATTTTCACGGACGACCATTGGCAGGGTGTACCGTGACTACAAGAATTCCGGCAAAACTTCCAACACACGATATCACTGTGGCCGTAAAAAGACATTGGGTGAACGAGACTATCGTCGGCTGTCAAGAATCGTTTCATGCGATTGGCGTGCAACACTCTAGCAGGTATCATCGGAATTCAATGCTGGAGCCTCAACAAGCATCAGCGTCCGGACTGTGCAACGTACCCTGCACGATATGGGCTTTGGGAGCTGACGCCCAACTCGAGTCCCCTTGATGGGTGTACGACACAGAGCTATGCGCCTCGCTTGGGCACGGCAACACCGCCACTGGACACTTGATGACTGGAAACAAGTAGCCTGGTCTGACGAGTCGCGTTTCCAACTGTATCGGGCAGATGGAAAGATTCGTGTGAGGCGCAAACCCCATGAAGCCATGGATCACGCCTGTCAACAGGGAACTGTACCGGCTGGTGGGGGGGAGTCCCTAATGGTATGGGGTGTGTTTAGATGGACTTCACTGGGACCCCTGGTACGTCTACAAATGTCTGTGACCGGCCAACGCTATGTGCACATCCTTTCTGACGAGGTACACCCGTTCATGTCTTGCATTCATGCTGATGGGTTCGGCCTGTTCCAACAGGACAATGAACCTCCACACAAGTGTCGGGACGCCACATTATGGTTAGAGGAGCATTCATCTGAGTTTTCGGTGTTGCCATTCCCACCCAAGTCCCCAGATCTGAACGTGATAGAACACATTTGGGATGTCATGCAACGCACTGTCGAACACAGGAATCCCAGACCTCGGAATACACCCGAATTGTGGAACGCTCTGCAGGAAGTATGGTGTGCATTGCCTACAGCATATTTCCAGAAGCTAGTGGAGTCCATGCCCCGTTGAATTTCTGTAGTCCTGTGCTCCCGTGGGGGTCCTACCAAGTATCAGACCGGTGTACCAGTTTGTCTGGCACTTCAGGGTATGAACTTAAAGCTTACCTGAAATTTTCAGAACTTCTCCGAATGCTGCCTACAATATGCTTATTTGCAAATATCATTATAGCTTGCTGTTTCGTAATTATTCTTGGATAAACTTTTGGGCACATAACTTAAGGTTTAACGTTAATCACACTGTTAACATGTGTTGTATAGAAAGCTCAAACGAGAAAAAAAAATGCTTTCCTAGAGTGTAGTAATTTTTATAATTTGCTAAAATTACATTAGTCAAACGATCTACTGTAGTCAAAAGTGCTGGAACTGTAATCCGGTTAAATTAGCGAATCTCAGACGTTCTGCTTTTCACTCAACCCCGGAATTTTTTGTCTGGCGTTTTGTTTAATGCCTACACATTCATACTTTGTTATTACCGTTTTATATTTAAAGCCGGTGGAAAAAAACTGAACTTCACTGCAAAGCATAAAGATCATGTAATCATATGTAGAGGATTTTAGGAAGGAAGTGTCTGACCTCAGGTCTTAAACAGTCCTTAGAAACAGGAAACTAGGAGATTTGGGCTAGAGCGCCCGATAGGAAAGTGACACGGAAGCGAAGTAGAAAAGGGGAGGAAGACGCCCTTATTTATTACCGAGGGGCCAGTACCCGGGGTCCGACGGCTTAACGTGCCCATCCGACGCACGGCGGATTTTTAGTGGATCGAGCGTTCGTACCTGCCTGGGATCGAACCTGAGGCCCTTTTCGTGGCAGTCACAAACGTTGCCAACTCGGCCACCCGCTGCCCCATATAGTATAAAGAAGGGGAAGAGCCGTTTTTATATAGATTCACTTACCGGCATCTCCCCAAAAAACTAGTGGGAAAAGTGAAAATTCGTACTTCGACTGTTTATCTTTTTTGTGATTTTATTTACTTATTTTTTTTGTAAAGATAATACAGATTAAAAATTGGATGATGATAGAAAATCGATATATTATTAAAATCCGCGGCCCCCTAGAATTGGCCGCCCTAGGCAGCCGCCTTGCTTGCCTATGCCAAAAGGCGGCCCTGTCTCCAATGTTACAGGAAAACGCCGAGAGCTGCGCGGAAGCTGTAAAACCTCTAGCACGGAAATGCCGAATCACTTGCGATGGTTAGCACTACGCGGAGCAAAAAGTAGTGCAAACTTAAAAATTCACCAAAAAAAAAAAAAAAAAACTGGTCCCAGACGAACTGAAGTACTACCTAAAAATTTTATAAATTTAGCATTTTCTCACACATCGGAAACAAGTTGCGATGTAAAATTTGAAACAGTATGAAAAGGAAATAAAATATCCGTTTATTGACGTATAAATATCATTAATAAAGCGTAAGCTTTCAACACCAACGGGTGCCTTCTTCAGACTTGTTCGTATTTAGGCAAGACAAGAGGAATAAACAATAGAAATTTTAAAATAAACATGAACAGAATTTGAGAAGGTGATATGTTGCGTCGGGTGCATGCGACAACGAGAGATGTCAACAGAAGCGTGCTAAGCGTAAAGAAATGTGCGCCATATTTGGGGAAGCTCAAGTGAGACGTCATCGTTGCAAACCACAGGGTTACTCAAAATCTCCATGGTTTCCCTAATGGCAGTTCCCCTGGCGGTAGTATAAGGAGCAATTCGCTTTATCTGGTCCCATTTCGGGATGGCTGAATGGGTAACCACTTCCCTGGATAAGGCGGTTGTCAATCTTCCGTGCGAGACGTCCCGCTTGTGTTCGATTAGTCGAAGAGCGTTTTGTCATTCCGATGTAGTACCTGGTGGTACCATCCATGTATTCCAATGGTATGGAGTACACTCCCGCATCAGTCAGAGAGTTATGGGTGTTCCGGGATGAAAGCAGGATGGCGTGATATCGGTCTCGGTGAGCGTATCTCAAAGCTAAGCCCGAGTTTCTTTAAGGTGTTCTGCAAGAAGTAGGTCAGCCCGGGTACATAAGGGCAAGCCCCAATGTATTGCAGAGTAAGGCTTGGTATGGCGGCTACCCGGGTTGGAGAAAACAGCGTCGGCGTTCTTGATAATGTCCTCGATCACTTGTACACTGTAGCCGGAGGAAGAGGCCAGATCTCTTAGGTTGTCGACTTCTTCAAGTCTGGATGCAGTGTCCGTGGAGAGAATAAAGACACGTTTATCCTTATGTCTGAAAATGGCTAATTTGTGCGGAACGGGTCCCATAGAGGTGGGTAGGAATGCATTCGGGACATATGTTGGCTTGTGATAAAACTTGGTTTAGAGGGCTCCAGAACGAGATTTCTTGACTAGGACGTCCAAAAACGGGAGACTGCCGTTGTCCTCACACTCCATGGTGAAATATATGTTCCGGTGGAGGGAATTAATGGAAGCGAAAAAAGCGTTCAGTTCATCAACTCCATGCTGCCAGATAAAAAATACATCGTCGGCGTATCTGAGCCATATAAGAGGAGCGAGCTTAGCTCCCTTAAGAATTTTTAATTCCAGCGGTCTGGGGATGGCCTCAGCTAGTACAGCAGATAATTAGAAACATTTGCTACAAAAAAAATGCAATTCGGCCTACACAAAATGCATTGCAATAACCTTGAAAACCACCGACTTTCCCACAGTTTGACGGCCGTTTGACCCAGCAAAAACACAAGTTTGACCCAGCAAAAACACAAGTGCTGGGAAACTGCTGGCCACCAGCTGGCATTGATGGGTCACTGCTGGCTGAAATCTGCCACTCACGGCCCGGTAGTGGTCCGTTGGTGGCAGCGCTATCAGTTGGCGAGCCATTGATGGCCCTGCAGCATCGCCGTGAATTGTGGGCCTCCAAGCAAGTGCCACTAGTGGCCCGTTGCTGGCAACCAGTGCAACCCCCAACAGCAGGTGGAAGCATCGGGACTGCGCATGCGCAGAAGCAACACTTGCTGTGTCTCTCATGGTACCAGTTAGTTAAAGACGACGCTATCGCCATCGTGTTATTTTAGTGGATGTTAAGAAAAAAATCCATATGTGGAGAGGAGAATTAATTTCCTAATGAAATTTTACGTCGACGAAGATATCAGATTAAGCCGTGAAATACTAGATTACAGCCATGAAATACACCCACTCCATTCCCATGAATAACAATTCATGGAATGGAGTGGATGAATAACAAGAAGAAATTTGAAACCGCTTGAAACACATATCCTGGAAAACCATTCAAATAGCGTTTGTTGAAAAAAAAAAAAAGAATTATACGCGTACAAAATTTATTAATTATTTGAAAGAAAAAAAAAAGCAACGCTATGTGGTGTACTCATCCATGGGTTGAATACACAAGACTAGGAGGAATTCGCTTCTAAAAATAACAAGTAAAATAAAATATATTTTACTCTTTAAAACAAATGTAGCTTCGGACAACGGAAAGGAAAGACACAACGTTAAAAATGTAACAGAATGTGACATGAACCCGGGTAAATATATATTTATTCAACAATCTCTTTTCAAGACGGCAAGGACAGTACAAAACTTTGGAAAGCGACTTTAAGTATGTACACGCCTTGAAAATGAGTGAAGTTCCCTTAAGGTAAAAAAAAACTATCGTTACGTTGAAAAAATTAATTTATCAATTATGTGAAACTGACTTTTATGAAAAATACCTCGCAATATTATAAAATGAAAGAGGGAAGCATTCGATTGCAAATTGCATACCAAACAAATAGCTTCCAGCACGTACCCGAGCGTCGTGAATTAGTCCGGTCGGTAGCGAGCGCGGCTTCCATGTAAACGGCACAGGATCGAATCTAGTCAGATGCAAACGCCGTTTTTCCGGCCTGTCGAGAAAATTTCTCCAGCGCAGTGCGTTAATTCACAAACTTCGTAAGGGTAAATCCATGCTTTATTTATTTATTATTGCTACTACTGGGAAATTGGCGGACAAGATTCGGCAAGCCACCAGTTACGTCACGTGGTTGCTGGCTGCCACGAACGGCCCACTAGCGGACCACATTAGGCTAGCCATCATTTCTGGCAAGTACTTGCAGGGCCACTTGTGGCAGCTACTGCCTGTGATGGACCACTGATGGCCCTGTTGTGGCATATGACAACTGATGGGGTGCCAACTGTTGGCCAGCTGTTGGCCTGAACTGCTGGCCCTTCTGTTGGCCGCCCGGACATTTTATTGACGGTTCGGCAGCGGCAACATAGTGCTGGGCCATTGCTGGCAGTGCTGGCTGCCAGTAATGGCCCACTGCTGGCCCAGCAATACTGTTTTTGCTGGGATAGTAGTTTCCCACAGTTTGACGGCCGTAGCTCGCGGTAGTAGTTTTCCACAGTTTGACGGCCGTAGCTCGCGGTAGTAGTTTTCCACAGTTTGACGGCCGTAGCTCGCGGTAGTAGTTTCCCACAGTTTGACGGCCGTAGCTCGCGGTAGTAGTTTTCCACAGTTTGACGGCCGTAACTCGCGGTAGTAGTTTTCCACAGTTTGACGGCCGTAGTTCGCGGTAGTAGTTTTTCACAGTTTGACGGCCGTAACTCGCGGTAGAAGTTTTCCACAGTTTGACGGCCGTAGCTCGCGGTAGTAGTTTTCCACAGTTTGACGGCCGTAGTTCGCGGTAGTAGTTTTCCACAGTTGGACGGCCGTAGCTCGCGGTAGTAGTTTTCCACAGTTTGACGGCCGTAGCTCGCGGTAGTAGTTTTTCACAGTTTGGCGGCCGTAGCTCGCGGTAGTAGTTTTCCACAGTTTGACGGCCGTAGCTCGCGGTAGTAGTTTTCCACAGTTTGACGGCCGTAGCTCGCGGTAGTAGTTTTCCACAGTTTGGCGGCCGTAGCTCGCGGTAGTAGTTTTCCACAGTTTGACGGCCGTAGCTAGCGGTAGTAGTTTTCCACAGTTTGATGGCCGTAGCTCGCGGTAGACATTTTCCACAGTTTGACGGCCGTATCTCGCGGTAGCAGTTTTCCATAGTTTGACGGCCGCAGCTCGCGGTAGTAGTTTTCCATAGTTTGACGGCCGTAGCTCGCGGTAGTAGTTTTCCACAGTTTGACGGCCGTAGCTCGCGGTTGTAATTTTCTACAGTTTGACGGCCGTAGCTCGCGGTAGTAGTTTTCCACAGTTTGACGGCCGTAGCTCGCAGTAGTAGTTTTCCACAGTTTGACGGCCGTAACTCGCGGTAGTAGTTTTCTACAGTTTGACGGCCGTAGCTTGCGGTAGTAGTTTTCTACAGTTTGACGGCCGTAGCTAGCGGTAGTAGTTTTCCACAGTTTGATGGCCGTAGCTCGCGGTAGACGTTTTCCACAGTTTGACGGCCGTATCTCGCGGTAGCAGTTTTCCACAGTTTGACGGCCGCAGCTCGCGGTAGTAGTTTTCCATAGTTTGATGGCCGTAGCTCGCGGTATTAGTTTTCTACAGTTTGACGGCCGTAGCTCGCGGTAGTAGTTTTCCACAGTTTGACGGCCGTAGCTCGCGGTTGTAATTTTCTACAGTTTGACGGCCGTAGCTCGCGGTAGTAGTTTTCCACAGTTTGACGGCCGTAGCTCGCAGTAGTAGTTTTCCACAGTTTGACGGCCGTAACTCGCGGTAGTAGTTTTCTACAGTTTGACGGCCGTAGCTCGCGGTAGTAGTTTTCTACAGTTTGACGGCCGTAGCTCGCGGTAGTAGTTTTCCACAGTTTGACGGCCGTAGCTTGCGGTAGTAGTTTTCCACAGTTTGACGGCCGTAGCTCGCGGTAGTAGGTTCCCCCAGTTTGACGGCCGTTCACGCAAAGTGGTACTGGTTCGTTAACAAGGACATCTCGAGATATCTTATTCTAACCTCTTTGGAAACCAACCGACAGCGCAGTTTTGTTATTATAGATACGTAGAAATTTATACTCGTATTAACTTAAAACATTTTAGCACTAAACTCATTTCCGAAGATATATTCTCATTATCATGTATGTATATATTTTTAGCGCCGCTATAGATGCGGAATGTATTATTTCTAATTTACTTGAAACTTAAAATAATTACTCACAGGTCTTGAAAGATGCTGAGTGCAGTGAACGAACTGCTGATGAACCCCAAACAGCGGATCATCCTAATGTATGTATTATTTTCAATCATGTGGCGCAGAAAATTTTTAAATCTCAGACCACACACACACACACACAGTCAAGAAAATAAAAAAACGTAATTCAATAGATTGGCAAATGTATATAAACGCGGTCATGGATATGATGCAATAAAGGACGTTGCACAAATACTGTTATCCGCGTTGGCACGTGAACTGCTCGCTGCACTCTGTCGGTTTGCAACTGAGTAAAGATTGGAATTAAGAAATTAAATTAGCGATAACGAAATTAAAGATCGAAATATTTTCGAAATTAACGCACCAGTTGCCCAATAGAGCGCAGCAGTGGTGCGCTGTGACCCGGGACACACGTGAGCTTCCTTGCACACGCACGTACCGTCCGTAGTCTGGGCGAAGCAGTGTGTGACACGCGATCTAAGGGCACAGAACACGAGTTTGTATCGCATTCACAATGTCGAGTTTCGTACCAAAAAAGCAGCATTTGCGGGAAGCATTACTCTTCTGATTTCATCTCAAGAAATCTGCAGCGGAAAGCCATCGTTAGCTAGTGCAGGCCTATAGGGAACATGCCCTATCGGAAACAACATGCAGAGAGTGGTTCCGACGCTTCAAAGCCAACGAATATGACGTGAAGGACAAAGAGCGCTCTGGGCAGCCGAAAATGTTCGAAGATGGGGCATTGGAGGCCTTATTGGACGAGGATTCATGTCAGACACTCCACAAGTTGTCTGAAACACTACGGGACGATGAGTCAATGGTTAACAAACGTTTAAAGGCAATGGGAATGATCCAGAAGCTTGGAAACTAGATCTCAAATGACAAGGTTATTGTTCTCCACGACAACGCTAGACTTCATGTCGCCAAATCCGTGAAGGAACTCTTGGAGGCACTTGGCTGGGACTTCTTACCCCACCCGCCTCATTCCCCGGACATTGCTGCCTCGGACTTCCATTTGTTCCGGTTGCTACAACATGGCCTGTCAGAGCAGCACTTCCTTTCTGTCGCGGATATCCAAAAATGGCTCGATGATATGTTCGCCTCGAAAGAACGTGCATTTTTCTACCGTGGAATTCATTTGTTACCCCAACGGTTGGAAAGGGTCGTAGCTGCCAACGGACACTACTTTGAATAGACTATCCTGTAGCGTTCTGTGGCAACACACTGGTGTTTGTGTGGCAAAAAAAACAGCGGGAATTAATTCCAGCACCTAAGTAAACCGTCTACGAATATTTTTTCTTCAAGATTTCAATGAAACTCCTATTCTTCGATAAAATTTTAGCACACAGAAATAAATTATAATTGGGTAGAATACGCCTAAATCAATAAGAGTAAATGATTGAAATCCGTTTAATGGCGTAGGATACAAACTACAGCATAAAAACAAGCTTTCGCCACTCATGGGGGGCTTCTTCAGGTAGCGAAGCTAAATGTAAACACTAAATTCCAAAAGTTTTCAAAATTTAAATATAGAATAAAATAAAACTGTCAAAAGTAATCGAGGTAGTTGCTTTCAATGTGCGATCTTAAACAAGAGTCACTTACAATACAAATTTAAATTCTTTGGCTGAATTTAAAGATTTTATTGTATATACAAATATAAGAACTTTCAGGTTTTCCTAGAACCCATCATCAGATACAGAAGAAGGAATAAATTTAAATAAAGTGTTGCGTGAACATAAGATAGATATCAGATATTAATATGACATAATGTCACGTGGCATCAAATTGTCAAACAACGTGGCATGTATCATCAAATAAAGAAAATAAAGAACATGGAATGCAGGTATACATACAATACTGCATTGTAAAAATAAAGGAAGGTTAGTAGGTAACTAAATTAATTGTGTTGTTCTCATCTGGAAATACAACAAGGAGCACTATAGCAGAAATCGAGATTAAGTGATTTCGTCCTCAGTTTGCCTCGTATTCGGAGCTGTAAATAGGTTCCAGATTGTAGATATAGATACTGGATCATTGTTATTACAGCGTAAATGTCTCTGAGTAGCAATTATAAGGCTCTCAGTGAACAGCAAGTCCATTCTTTACGGCGTATTTATGTTCATTCAGTCTTGTTGCTAGTGTACGTTTTGTAGATCCTATATATTTACTATTGGGAGTGTCAGCATCAATACTTTTTAAGCGGATGCTGTAAACGCCAAATTTGTTTAGTTTTGTTACCTGGTCTCGATCTTTTTTAATTAACTGGAAAATGTTTGTAGTACGTATTCCGAATTCCAGGTGAAAGTTTCTGCAAATGGCTTTGAGAACAGGCGTTATGGTTGAATTATAATCTATGGCACTTACATATCTACGAAGTTTATCCCTGCTTCTTCAGCACATCCAAAAAGCTATAAACTCTCCTCAATCTATTTCCTTCCACGCAGAGCCATCACGCATTCATCTAGTTTCAGCAGACGTTAATGTAAAATTAACAAAATATTCAACATCACCTTCAACCATGGCTTTCCCACCTTTATCATAGAAAAAGCTCTTAAGAAGCTCCACCAAGAAAACTCAACTACTCTCCAGAGGGACCAACAACCTCGTAGATATACAGGTTCCATAGATTATTATTCAACCATAACACCTGTTCTCAAAGCCATTTGCAGAACCTTTCACCTGGAATTCGGAATACAAACATTTTCCAGTTAATTAAAATAATCGAAACCAGGTAACAAAGCCAAACAAATTTGGCGTTTACAGCATCCCCTTAAAAAGTATTGATGCTGGCACTCCCAATAGTAAATATATAGGATCTACAAAACGTACACTAGCAACAAGACTGAATGAACATAAATACGCCGTAAAGAATGGACTTAAAAATTCTGCATTGTCTCGACTCGTGTGCGATGGCCTGCACTATCCAATTTGGAATGATGCTTCCATCATCATAACACCTAGTGCTGTCTCTTCATTGCTGTACACTGAGAGCCTTGTAATTGCTACTCGGAGACATTTACGCTGTAACGGCAATGTTCCAGTATCTATACCTACAATCTGGAAACTATTTACAGCTCCGAATACGAGGCAAACTGAGGACGAAATCACTTAATCTCGATTTCTGCTATAGTGCTCCTTGTTGTATTTCCAGATGAGAACAACACAATTAATTTAGTTACCTACTAAATTTCCTTTATTTTTACAATGCAGTATTGTATGTATACCTGCATTCCATGTTCTTTATTTTCTTTATTTGATGATACATGCCACGTTGTTTGACAATTTGATGCCACGTGACATTATGTCATATTAATATCTTATATCTATATTATGTCACGTAACACTCTATTTAAACTTATTCCTTCTTCTGTATCTGATGATGGGTTCTAGGGAAACCTGCTTAAACACTATCTATCAACAAGTAATTGGACACCCCTGCAATCGACGATATCTGCGGTCCTGATACACATCACGGCCGCCGCCGTTAAATATCGTGTGGGAAACAACAACGCAACCAGTCGCATGCAAGATGCCACGCAGTTCGGAGCTCCCTGATTTCGAGAAAGGTGTAATCGTCGGGTATCACAGAAATGGCCGATCCATACGGGACATATCCAGCGAGTTGAAGTACCCAAAATCGACAGTGGCCTACGTGATTGGCAAGTGGAAGATGAGAGGTGGCTGTCGGAATGTGCCCCGACCCGGCACACCCACGAAACTGGGATTTAGAGACTGACGGGTGCTGGCCAGAGAAACTCGGAAGAACTGCACCAAATCGATGGGCATATCCGCGAGGAGTTTCAACAGGCATCCGGGAGTGTTCTTTCGATGAATACCATCTGTAAGTAAGCCCATCTGCTCGGTTATCATGGACGTGCTGCCGCCCACAAGCCTTTGATCACCAAGTCCAATAGCGCTGCTCGGCTAACGTGGTGAAAAGAACGTCGACAGCGGACCGTTGAACAGTGGAAACAGGTTCTCTGGAGCGACGAATCAAGGTTCACCCTCTACCGTTCGGATGGCAGTATCTGGGTTTGACGTCCGCCTGGAGAACGCCTCTGGCCGGAATGTATTGTGCCAACTGTGAAGTTCGGCGGCGGTGGAATTATGCTATGGGGGTGTTTCTCCTAGTATGGCACGGGACCCTTGGTCGCAATTCCTGGTAGACTCAACGCCGAGACCTACTGCACCATTTTGGATGACCATGCGCTTCCTACGTTGTGGCAGTTTTACGGGGTGGACCCATGTTACTTTCAGGATGACAATGCCACCTTGTAACGTACCAGGAGATGTGACGTACCTGCCAGAAGGACGCACACGACATAAAGGCACATAGGAATCAGAATAAAATGTCCGCGTAGCTCAATTGGTAGAGTAACTTATTCCGGGATGAGGGGATCCGGGTTCGAATCCTGGCGTGGACAGAAATGACGGAGAAATTTACTTCGTTATAATCTGTCATGTTGCGAGGTCCACCATGGCTTGGTATGGTGACAATAGGGTTAATCGAATGGACTAGCCTACGCAGAGCCCGGACCTTAACCCTATCGAGCATGAGTTGGAGCGTCGACTTAAGGGGTGCCCCCACCGTCCCAAATCGGTGAAGGAACTGACCTGTCTACTCCAAGCCGAGTGGGAGAAAATACCGCTAGCCGTCGTACAACGCCTAGTTGAGAGTATGCGCAGCTGTAATCGCCGCTCGTGGAGGCTCCACTATTTATTGAAGGTGAATAAACTTCGTTTTCCTTTGCTATCACAGGTGTCCAATTACTTGTTGGTAGATAGTGTATTTGTATATACAATAAAATCTTTAAATTCAGCCAACGAATTTAAATCTGTATTGTGAGTGACTCTTGTTATTAAGATCGTGTATTGAAGGCAACTACCTCCATTACTTTGGACTATTTCTGCACGAATTTGAATTCTCCTAAAATAAAACAGCTTAAACAACAAACAATGATATTATCAGGCGCATGTGATATTTAATGCATGATTTAGCGTTTCGGGATTTCCAGGATCGAGTGCCAGACGTAAGGTTTATAACTCCAAACTTGAGGCGGAATGTGCAAATTGCGAACGAAAATCGGACCGCTCTCAACCCCTATATGTAAATTGCGAACTAAGAGCCAAGACCCCTATGTGCAAATTGCGAACCATCTTTTCTGCGCCCATTCTGACGATATCAAAAAATAAACCAGTATGACAAAATAATGATTAAAACAATGTAAAACAATTTAAAGCAATGTGTTCACGAAAACAACAAAACTACACTGCTGGCCACCCAAAATGCAACACCAAGAAGAAAACATCCGATTGGCCTGAAATTCGTCAGCATGCGTCCCCTTCGAGAGAACATGCAAACGATTAGCATTGCAGGGCATATGCAAATCATCCGGCACGTCACCTAGAAGCACTATGAGAAGGGTGCACAGAAGGCGGGGTGTAAGTAGTGGAAGTGTGTTGTGCTGCCCGACCTGTTCGTGGGAAGCTTCCTGACGCCTCGTCGCAGAATACGGCAGTCATTCCAGCACGTTTCGGAGTTCGACAGAGGACGAATAGTGGCTTATCGCGATAGCGGTTTATCGTACCGAGACATCGGCGCCCGTGTGGGACGACATCCAGCCACAGTGAGGCGAGTATGGATTCGGTGGGTGCAGGAGGGACAGCCGGACCGACGCGAGCGATTGCCGCAGCCGCGGCTCACCACCGAACGAGGGGACCGGTATGTTGTGCGGCGGGCATTGACGGCTCGCACCGCCACATCACGAACGTTAGCGCAGCAATTGGGGTGTGTTGCGCAACAACCTGTGTCAGCACGTACCGTTCGACGTCGTCTGCAGGAGCGGGGACTTGTCGCACGGCGCCCATTACACTGATTACCATTGACGTTACACCACCGGCGAGCGCGGCGGCAATGGGCCGTTGAACGCCGCACGTGGACTACGGAATGGCACGACATTGTCTTCTCAGACGAATCCCGCTTCTGCCTGCAACACCACGCTGGTCGGATCCGCGTGTGGCGGCACCTCGGCGAGAGACTGTACGACGCCTGCATTATGCATCGCCATACCGGTCCGTCACCTGCCGTTATGGTTTGGGGCGCAATTGGATATCACACCCGCACCCCTCTGGTACGCATCGCCGGTACACTCAACAGCCACCGTTACATCTCCAACGTTTTGGAGCCTGTTGTGCTCCTTTACCTGCAGGGCCTGCCAGTGGCCACGCTTCAACAGGACACGTATTGTGCAACAGTTCTTCACGGCCCAACAGGTGTCACTGCTGCCGTAGCCCGCCTGTTCTCCCGATATGTGGCCCATCGAACACGTCTGGTCGCTGATCGGCAACCGAGTGGCCCGGCAAGCACCACCTGTGATGAACTGTGGCAACGTGTGGAAGCAGCCTGGACTGATATACGCCAAGCCCACATCCAAAGCCTCTTTCGTTCGATGCCGCGGCGTGTAGCGGCCGTTATTGCCAGCCATGGGGGCCACACAAACTATTGATGTCTGCGTGTTCCGCAAGTCGCACGGGCCTGTAAGCTTAGTCGTTTCATCTTTGTATCTGTTGTTATGTGTCCAGTAAATCTGGCTTTGCTATCTCGTGTCGTTCTTGGTGTTGCATTTTGGGTGGCCAGCAGTGTAGTAGCATGTCGTCCTTGCGGGCCATGTAATTTTTTTTTCTGTGATGCTCCATATTTAATATATGTACGTTTGTACTTAATTCATTGTATTCACGAAAATATCTTTATTTTGCAGTAAGTGTAGGCATCTACGATTATCAAAACTTTTCCTTTTTCAGAGATCGAGAGCTTCACTTCCATCGTAAAAGTTGTGGAACAACAAAAGATATATCTAAAGCAAAGCAATCAAAAACAGACGAGCTAGCTTAGGTAATTCCAGCAGATGTTCAGAGAAGTCGGTTCAGAATTTAATAATACATATAACGGTAATGGGCCTTGGTTCGCAATTTACATATAGAGTTTTAATGGCGGTCTGATTTTAGTTCGCAATTTACATACCACCCCTTGAGGTAACTCTACAGAGGTGTCTACATTGCAGACGTCGGGGTTAGGCAGGACTTTTACTGTTTCTCTATAGGCTGTGGCTTTAGTAGTTGTGTATGGGGCTAATTATCGGATATCTTGCTATCTAGGTGTAAAGGCATTTTTCTTGATCTCTCTCGCTAGTGCCGCTGTGAATCTTCCGTACATTACGTCGCGTTTGTGCTCCAGGTGTCTAGGGACGTCACTTGACTTCGAAATCAGGATGGGCTACAGGTGGGGAGCATTAATTTTGGTGGGGCAAGCTCGATAGCAACTTTTTTTACGAAACACTGAAAGAACGAACTTTTAATGTTTGTTTTTTTTAGATTGAAGTTTTAACGACCACCGTGAGCAACTCAATGGGCTATAAACAGTCGCCTGTCCCTAATTTAAAGTCACTGGTTCCACGGAAGGAAGAAAGCTAGTGCCGAAAGACAAACACAACATCCATGCCTCACCAGGATTCAAACCCGGACTCTCCTCGGACGAATGGTCGTAAGACAGCTCTTAGACCATTGCGCCACCGGGACGGCTTTAATACTTTTCACTACATACTACGAAGAAATTCGTACAATCTTCACCCCTTCCACCTGAATACACATACACTGGCGTGCAAAAATTTATGACGAGACAGTTTCTCAAATGTAACGTCCTGCAGAAGTGCTCCACATCGAATCAAATCATACCATAAGATCCCCAAGATGTAAGAATATGGGACAAGTGAGCAAAACCGTCCAAACAGGGAATCCAGAGGATACAAAGGCATTTTAGTAAAAAGGTAGCTTCGAGCACAACTGGACAGAAGACAGAAACGCCCATGTAACAGGCGGCTGCCAGTAAAAATCCAGTCTTTAGTAGGGGATATGATCACCCCTGACTGTGTTGCAGGATTTACAACGTCTGTCAATGCTGAGGACGAGGTTCTCAAGGAGCTGTTGAGGCATCGCGACCCATTCCTCTTGTAGCGCCAATCGCAGCTGCGGAATTGTTGCTGGCGGCTGGTGACGTGCTGCCAAGTGTCTCCCGAGAAGGTCCCACACGTGTTCGATTGGATTTAGGTCCGGGGACCTTGCGGGCCAATCCATGCGTTGAATATTTTCACTCTCCAACAGCTCTGCGACCGCCACTGTACGACGAGGTGTAGCGTTGTCGTCCATGAAAAGGAACTCAGGACCCACAGCACCTCTAAACAGACGCACGTGAAGCAGGAGAACCTCGGTACAATAGCGGACACCAGTGACTGAACTTCTTTGGAAGATGTGGAGGTCAGTACGGCTACCAACCATGATACCGCCCCAAACGAGAACTCCGCCACCTCCAAACCGGTCGCTTTCGATGATGTTGGAGGTGTGATTGCATATTCCCTGCTCTCTCCAGATGTGTATACGTCCAGAATCGCTCGCCACACTAAATCGTCTCTCATCCATAAAGAGAACTCGACCCCATTGCTGATGTGTCCAGTTCTTGTGTTCCTGGCACCCCAGAAACCGCCGTCTCCGATGAGCAGGCGTTAATGGCACACACCGTACTGGTCGTCGTGCAAATAGACCACCTTTGTGCAGCCTCCTGGCCACGGTAAAGCGCGATAACGGACGTCCTGTTGTCTGTTGCATGTGCCTTGCGATTTCTCCCGCTGTCTCCCGTCTGTCTCTTCTCGCCTGTAGGACAATATACCGGTCGTCCGCCGCCGTGGTTGCTCGTGGACGACCACTGCTAAACTCTCGTACAGCTGTTCCTGTCGTTTGAAATGCTCTCCAAGCTCGTGAAACGATGCTGTGAGCGATCCCGAACTCCTCGGCCACACTTGTCACACTTCGACCTTCTTCCAGCTTCCCAATGACCCGACCTTTGGGTAAAGTAATCCAGATGTCGTCTACTAGATTGCCTGTTAGCAATATCACACGGTGGTAGCAACTCGACGTCGTTCAAACCGATGTATACCGTGCAATAGCTTTCACCGAATTGCTGAGCGTACACCGCTCGTGTGCTTTATACTTTTCCGACACTCAACACCCCTCCCCCTACGTCATGCTGCATATATGCCCATGCCCTACCTTACCGGACCCTAGTCTATCTCCTGAGTGGTCTTGCGGTCCGTTCTGCCTGCTCGTTCCGCTGTTGTGCTAATTTCTCCTCTTCGTCCTTAATTTTTGCACACCAGTGTATTTAGTACGTTCTGCGGCTGCACCTTGCTTTAAACAGCATGGAAATCGAAATGGTGATCCCGGAAATCTCCCCCACATTGGATATTTTTGGTAAAACGCAATTTGTGCACTGTTCCTGACTGAAAAAGGTGGGGGACCTTTCCGAATGTTGAGGAAATTTCCTGAGAGGGATTCTTCCGTCCACCTTCGACTACGTTTATCCAAGCTTCTTAAAACCTTCGACGGCTGTACCAGCCATATGTTCCAACAGCTTAAATATTAGGAGGGAGGACTAAAGGGTGGGCTGAAAGAAAAGTTGGGTAACAGTCGAGGGTCGTCGTGCCTGGTGTGTGACTGCGGTCTTCACTAAATCCTGTGGTCTTTATGGCAGATTTTAATCTGCGTCAAACAGAGGTAATCGCTCTTTCCACGTTTATAAGTGAGTCACGGGAAAATCATCATTAACCGCCACCGGGAATCGAACCCAGGGTCTTCCAGATACGCGCCGGATAGATAATCGGAAAAGTCCCTAACAGGAAATTTCCCCCACTTTTGGAAAAGTACCCCATAGAAAAAGTCCCCCATCTTTTTCAGTCAGGGAACGTGCACAAATTGCATTTAACACAAAATATCGAACGTGGGGGAGATTTCCGGGGTAATCATCTCTATTTCCAAGCTGTTTAAAACATATGTGCAACCACAATGAAGTGGGGGGTCATCTTTACTGTGAATGCCATACTCTGTGAAAGCCGCCTCGGTGCCGCAGTGGTCTAAGCGATGGCCTCTGATCATTCGTCCGTAAGAGGTCCGAGTTCGAATCCCGGTGAGGCATGGATGTTGTGTTTGTCTTACGGCACTGGCTCTCTCCCTTCCCTGGAACCAGTGACCCTAAATTAGGGACGGGCGACTGCTTATAGCCCATTGAGTTGCTCACGGTGGTCGTTAAACCTCCAATAAAAAAAAATACTCTGTGAAAAAAATTCCAATGCAACTTTTCAAAGCACAGATACTGGGAAAACATGACACACATGATACTGCTTAAGGAAATGCTGTGTATTATTTTGAAAAGGAAATACATGCAAAATGTATCTCACTGTGAGTGGTGTAAAAAGAATTTTTCAACTTAAACTTTTAGAAGGACAGATACAGCAACAAATGTATATATATATATATTTTTTATATTGGAGGTTTAACGACCACCGTGAGCAACTCAATGGGCTATAAGCAGTCGCCCGTCCCTAATTTAGGGTCACTGGTTCCATGGAAGGGAGAGAACCAGTGCCGTAAGACAAACACAACATCCATGCCTCACCGGAATTCGAACCCAGACCCAGTTCGGATGAACGATCAGCGGCCATCGCTTAGACCACTGCGCCACCGGGGCGGCCTAAACAAATATTTACAAACAGACACATCCACTTATGAGCACCATGGGGAAATGTGCGTTATAAGAATCTAGAAATTACATGCAAAGTATTCTTCACCATGAATCCCATCTGTTGCCCAAAGAATTTCTCAAATTTTACTCTTAGAAGCAAAGAATATTGAGAAAATAATTAGTAAAAAATGTGTTACACATTTATGCTTTCCAGCACAAAAACTCTACAATATTTGAAGAAGCTTTATGCAAAATAATCTTCATAGAAAATGGTATATAAAAAGAAAAATCTGGATTTTGAGAGACGATAAATGGAATAAAATATATTTTAAATTTGACAGCATCTTGTATTTATACCCCTCTAGTGGGCACATACCTTTTTCAAAAGACATGGAAAAAGAAAGTTGTTCTAGGGCTGACAAAAGAAATTTGAAATTGGAGTCCCTGTGTGCATGTGTATGAAATGAATCAGCCAGCATGATTTGCAATGTGACTACATGCTCTAGGAAAAGGAGACTAATTATATTACAGATCTTTAAGATACATAGACTGGAAGTTCTTGTGCAAATGAGTGGCAGCAGCTGGCGACATTTTGATCACAGAGCTTGTACGGATAAAACGGCGTGTGTCCTATGTGAGCAACGTTAATTAAGCTCTTTTACCTGCGCGAAAGAAGAAATTTTACGTTGTTTTAATACTGTGTATTAATTTTTGTTCAATGGGGCATAAATTAGACATTGCGCCTTTTAACTTACGATTAAAGAAAACATCATTATGGTAATGTTGGGGGATATGAAATAACCAAGGAGGTTAGAAGTAAGAGGAGATGGCAACAGCCCCTCTCCCTGTGCTTCTGGCGTGACGTCACTTTTTATCAGCTGACTACGCCAATGCGCCCAACCTGAGAATCTCCTGTATATCTCCATGGGGAAATCGCTATTTTGAACGGGTTTTTCGGACCCTTACTCTACCCATACAGGCATGAAAAAAATTGAGGCTGAAATATTCATTCAAATAACAAAAAATTTCCAGAAAAAAAAAGGAAAATATGTGTTGGTATTTCTTTAAAAAATTGAACAAAATAATGATATTTTGAGCGGAAGTACATAGTGCGCATGGTTACTTACTGCCCACGTGCAAGTAACCATGCATACTGCTCATGTGCAAGTAACCATGTTTAATATATAACCAAAAGCCTAATGTTAAGAAATAAGAAGTCCGAAATATTCCTTCTTTCCATCCTTGGTTTGCATGCGCTATAGCGTCTAGAAGGGAAAGTGTGCCGAGCGCCTAGCGTACGTAATGATTGGCGTGGATACCGAAATTTGTCCCCTTCGTAGATGGCGCTCCGATCGCCTTCCCTTCCCTCTTTCTTACTGTGATGGGAGCGGGAAACTAAATTCGTGTTGCTTACAGTGAAAAGAACGGTAATTTAGACGAAAACGTGTTATGTTTTAGGTTTTAGAAGGAATGTGGATTACCTAAATATTGTATATAAGTTATACTTAGCTCATTATGCGGAAGAGAAATAACCATAGTTTTGTGCCAGGTTGCAATACTCAGTACAAAAACAGTAAGCCGTCACTCTTTGGAATACCCAAAAATGATAAAACTTTTACAGCAGTGGCAAAGATTGATTCCCGGTGCAAATAAAAACTTACGACAAATTTAGTGCTGTATGTGAACTGCACTTTGAGAGATTTGTGGTTCGAAATTTTGTGCATAAAATAAATGAGGAGACTGTGTTAATACCCAGAGATCGGCCCATCTTGACACCAGATGCAATTCCAACAATATTTCCAAACCTTCCCCATTATTTGTCAAAACCTCTGGCAAAATACAGGAAAGTTAGGAAACCGATGATAAGCCTGATGGTAATTTAAATAGCTTGGAATTTACTTCCCAAAGAGTTACACGAAACTGCCTTCTGAATATCACAGCCTTCAGAATTTTGGGGTAAGCAAATTCCTGCAAATAATTCAAAGTGCATAATTTTCCATGTTCATTCATTCAAATGTGAATTGTCAAATTCATTGACAACAGAAAAACTGGTTGTTGTTACCAAAAGTTAACCAGAGGTTACCTGTAAAGTGTATTTACGTGGAATAAAAATTAACTCAGTTTCTAATATTACTTCTAAAGATGAATCAAAATCCATTATTCGAGACACTGATAGGCTACCAGTATGTCATGGCACAGGCTCCATTTCAGAATTTGAAAATAACATGAAGTACCTTGAAAGTGGAGTTATTTTTTAGAATAATTTGTACAGCAAAAATTGTGTAACGAAAGGAACAACAAAGACTTGCCTCAGATGTAAGTATCTGCAGCGCTTACTTTTGCACAAAATAGCTTATCATAGAAGAAAGGCTACATTTAAAAATAAGTATCAAAATACAGTTCGGAAAATCAACAGGCTGAAGAAACTAGTTATTTCGCTCTCTAATTAAACTTAAAAAAAAAAAAAAAGAATTTTACAGAACTTTCCATTAATGAAAAAATAGCAGAATTACCCATTAAGCAGCAGCAAATGGTTATTCATTGTTATAAGGCAGCAAAAAAGAAATCTGCAAGAGGTATGTCATATACCAAAGAATGGTTACTTGAATGCTTACTAATGCACATAAAAAGTCCAAAATTGTACGAGCACATACGGAAACACAAAATCATGATCCTACCTAATAGAACAACTATTAGAAAGTATATTTCAAATTACAACAGCAGTTTTGGATTCAATGCACTGACGTTTGAAACTATTTCAAAGAAAACAAGTGAAATGGAGCCTTTTGCAAGACATGGTGGTATATTAATAGATGAAGTGAAGCTTACAGAAAAACTGCATGCAAAATCATCTGGTGAAATATTAGGGTTTGTTCATATTGAGCCATACACTTCAAAAACTGTTAAGTATACCCCATGTAATCACGGACTGGTAATGGTGTTTCAGCCATTAAATGGAGATTGGACCCAAATAATTGGTGTTTTTGCCACAAGTAACAATATAAGTGGAACTTTGCTTGCAAAATTAATTATTAAAGCTGTTATTCTCACTGAAAATGCAGGTCTGTTTGTTAATTTCATTACGTGTGATGGGGCTTCTTGGACCAGGAATATGTGGAAGACATTTGGTATATCAGCAGATTGTTCTGGAACTAAATACAGCATTATGCATCCTACAGATTGTTCTAGTTTACATTTCATATCAGATTTTCGCCAGTCAAAGCGAGCCTTGCTTCATCGTAGCTCAGCTATTTAGAGTCAGGTCGATGCTTAGCAAATTCCCAGTTATACAGGTAAACACTGGGGAAGAAATATTTCTTCTTATTATACGTGGGAAATATATCTCTATAAGCAATCTGAAATCACATATTTACTGTTACGTAACTGAAATCAAACGATCGTCCATGGAATGGAAACATGTCACCTCCCCAACAAGGAAGACGTGAAAAGTCCAACTGTCTCTGTCTGCGGGAGTGGTCATGATGACTGTGAATCTGTTGTTTACACAGAATTTCTGTCAAAAGAGACAACCATCAAGTGACTCATATTGCCAAACACCATTAAATTTGCGAAATTCAATTAAGGACAGATGCCGGGGTAAGTTGAGCGAAGGTGTCACACTGATGTCCAAGAACATTACACAGCACGGAAAACTAAGGGAATTGCTGCATTAATTCAAGTCGGAGGTGTGGCAGCATCCACCTTACAGCCCCAACTTATCCCCATGCGGCTACCATTTGTTCGGTAAAATGAAACAGGAGCTTAGTGGACAGTGATTCCCAACGGATGAGGCTGTGAAAAGTGCGGTCCTTAACTAGTTGCACCAAACTGGACTTTTCTTGTACAGGTATGGGAAAGTTAATCGCACATTCTGATAAATGTTTACAGTCCTTAGGCGACTATGTCGAAAAATGAATTAATGATGTAAACCAACATACATCCCCTGAGTATATCTTTGATTTTTTTATTCAACAGTGTAACTAACTTTTTGATCCACCCTCATATTATTAAAGCACTTTGCTACAATTCAGAAATTAATTTTTTAGTTTGTTTTAAAAATTAGCATAAATACTACATTTGGATAAAGAATCAACTTACCTATTGACTATGAATTTGTCTTGTATCTTCAAGCGGAACAAAGTAAAAAATACTATTAAAAATAAACAAATGGGTCCATTCTTTTACATAAATGTACCTCAAATGTCTGTTTCAAATAGTTTGAAAGAAGGAAGTCATCACAAGCTAAACAGTATTCAGCTTCAGATTGTTACCCAAACTTCCTTTATGTGATAGCATCTGCAACAAAGTTATAGATACACACAACAAAATAAAAAAAGAATTCTTGCTAACCAATGGCAGAAATTAAGACATCTGTTTCAAATAGTTTGAATCATCACAAGTTACATCAAAATTATCTCAGCTTTAGATCCTCCAGTGTGTGTTACCATCTGAATATTTTATGTATGAGTTATGTCAATTATTTTCTTTACCTAAAATCTATTCTTGTAATGTTCATACCTAACTGTGATCTACTTTTTTATAAAACATATTTGATATCACTTTTTAGATTAGACAACATTTTAACAGTATAAAATAAATATTTCCCACACATTTCTAAAGGAATTAAGCAGAATTGGTTAGTAGTTTTTCATAACACTAGGGAATTTATACATTTTACTAACATTCTTTACTAGAAGCCAAATTTGCTCATTATAGTAAAATTAAATTTTTACTTTCAATATACCTACTATAAATGTCAAGCTAAGCACTAGTACACACACACACCAGTGCTGAGACGGGCCGAGGCCCGAACCGGGCGCTGGCTGTGTAATACTTACTGGAGTTCGGGCTTGGAGAGAGGGAAGAATTTTCTTCCTTTTTCTTTTAATGTGATTTTATATAATTTAGCACACGAGACTTTTTTTACACTTTCTAGTTGTGAAAGAGAGAATTCTTCAGCAACTGGGTCAAATGGGGAGTAGGAATTCTGCAGGGCTATCCATTCCGGGCTTGGATAACAAAATACCATAGGCCATGAATTACAGGATTTCTGCCAAGGATAAGTTTTAAGAAGCATAGATAGTAGATAGCAAGCTGACGGAATTTTGCTCCCTACCTCAAAGGGGCAGCTCCCTGCTAATTCTATTGAGCAACATACGACGTAGTTTGTTGTGCCTCCAGATGTCCCCCCCCCCCAAAAAAAAACATTTCGGGAATAAATGAATGGTTAAAGGTAACTATAGAAATAGATAGACATCCCTTCTCCACTCCGCAGTTGAGAAAGACATCAGTTAATTGCATGGGTAGGAAAGAGTGGAAGTCTGGAAGACTTTTTTCAATGCTTAACAGGTTAATCATAGTTTTCGGGCTCGTTCGAGCTGACATACTTCAGGCTCGGGATCTTGAAATTCAGCCCGAACTCAGCTCTGACACACACACACACACACACAGTAACACTTCAGTTAATTTCTCACAGGTGTTTTTATCAAAAATTTTATGGCAATGAAGTCATAGTGGTAAGTATGAAAAATAAGAGAAATTTCCTGGAATTTTTTGGTACAGTATTGAAACATAAACAAAAATGCTACAATATTACTGCTAACATTTATTAATCTGAAAATAAGTGACATGGAACTCGTACGGGTATGGTGTCGTTGAGGGACTAGCCGGACCCCATGACGCGAAGGAGTACAGCATCATCTTCCACGGAAAGAAAATAGTCCATAGATTTTCAAATGAATTTTGACAGATGAAATCAAACCTGCTAGTAAATGAGGACCTCTGGTCCATTTTGAAGACGGGCAACCACTGCACAAACAGTATTAGTTCCAATTTGAAAAAAAAAAAAGACACCACCAAATATTAAATACAAATCTTCAGTACAGAATGCCACCAACCACTCCGCATCACTGTGTGAATATGTGATGAAGCAGAAAAAAGATTGGAAATATGTTACGAGAAGCTAACTGAAGTACTGCTTCCTGGTATACAAGTTTCAAATAAAATTAAACCAAATATGACGGATCTTTACTTTCCAGTTTCAAAGATAACTTTTCAGAAATGTTATCTTCATTTATTACAGAAGAAAAATACATTTCAATACTTTAACCAACCTGGCTATACACTTTTGCATATAAAATATTTGATAAGTTTGAACTCTTTTTCCTATCTCAGGACTTACTCTGTGCACACTATGCACTAAGGAGAGGCACACAAAACTAAGCGTTCAGACTTTCAACTTCTTAATTTTCCTTTCACGTGATTTCAAATAATTTCAGTTGTCATGTTTGGCTTTCACTAAGTTGTTCAAGAGTATTTTCCAGCTGAGGAGAGTTATGTTTTCCTATTTAGTTTTCAAGCTACTCATACACAAACATTCCACGGAAAATGAACAAGGAAATCTAAAATCAGAACTTTGTCTGTTTAAATGTATGCAGCAGATTTTGTATAAGACAATTGGTATGGCAAAAGTTGTAAGTCTCCTTTTTGACTTCTATAATTTAACTAGCAGCCACTAACACTGCAACACTGTGGCATGGCAAATTTTGGCAATTCCTGTAAAAAGAATTACACCTTTTAATACAAGTGAAGAACTAGATATGAAATTTTTAATCGAAAGTAGTTTCCCTATGTTTTGTACAGTTAGAATAAAGTTGATCATGCAAGTTTTTCAACATAATCTGTCCACACTGTTCAGACAGCTTTAGTAAATTCAATCAGACAAATGCTATATCACAGTTGCATTAAGTTACGAAATTAAAAAATGTACTCTTTAATTCAGAGACACATTACAATGCAACAACAGTTCAAGCATTAATTTCGTAAAGAAAGGGCTAACGATTGTTGGAGATGCAAATGTTATACAAATTACGAAGGCTAATTTCCTGAAAAGTTGCCCTGATTTCTGGTAATATTCAAGCTCTATGTGAATCGGCATTGGCAAAATATATTAATTATTCTATTTGAAATAAGAATTCAACACTACAGAATAACTCACTTCTTTATACTTCACTATTCACGAGACATGAACAGATTTCAACACGTGTGAAACTAAGATCTACTCATTAAACCTATAATTATTACTAAAACTAAATAAAACGTTTACTAAGAATTAACCTTACCTTAGAAATATAATAATACCTACCTTACAAAACTATACGTGTATCCAAATGGCAATAAACGGAACACTCACTCAATACAAACAAATGTGAACCAACAATGAAACGCAATGGCTGTTCAACCGATTGACTTGGCGACAGCACTAAGTTGTGCACGTGACTATTTCGCACCGTAGCCTGTCTTTTTCGTCAGATTCGACTCAGCTTACCACTAGCCGCTACTAAGTGACATACATTTAAATTTTCCAAACAGCACTTCTTTACTTGGCACATACAAGCCATTTGTTAGCCTTTTGGTAGGCATTCTTCGAGGAGGTAGCATATCAATTTAAATCACGCATAATTATACTTTCAATTACATTTGCCGACGCTGCACTCTGCGCCAGACGTAGACATTTCACTGAACCATAAAATGTGTTTCCATAATCACACACTTAAGAAAATCGTACATATCCTAATCCAACCCCTGTTGTTTGGTTCACATTGCACAACAGTACACACAATCTTTGACACAGACGCCGTCTGCAGCGCCGCGATGCGGCGTGGGACATATTTCGAACGCAGATTTTGAGTTCGCACGGCACACTTCCCCTTTTAGACGCTATACATGCGCTAAGCAAAACTGCTTAAGCCGCAGGAAGTGACGTCACGTTCCCGAACTCTCGCAGCGCAGACTCCCACCACCTCAGAGAGAGGACAGAAACAGTTGATCTGTTTTGGCTTCACTCAAAACGGGCCCCTTCACCTCCTCTTCTTCTAACCTCCTTGGAAATAACTGAAGGAAAGCGTCGCTTGTCCTACGTGTAAAATATATTTCGGCTTCAGTTGCTTGCGAACTGCGTGATCTAGTTGCATGCAATGCGTATTTCACACTCCTAGTACTGTCAAAAAACATTTTAATGTGGCCATTTTGTTTTTTCTTAAGAGAAGTTGCCGAGAACAAAACTTTTAATTTTGGAAGTTTTTCCCGCAGTATTATAAGGTCAAATATTTATTGAGAACCATGTATGACAAGGTACAGGATAAAAACAAGTAAACAGATGAGTAACAAATAGTACATAAGAATAAAATAGCCCGGAAACAGTCCAGGAAAGTGTAAACACAGTGTCTCACAGGAAAAGTCCTTTCAGAGAAGAGTCCGGTAGTACATGCATCCAGGAAGAGAACAAAAGGAAGCTAGAAGTCAAACTGCATAAGTCCCGGAAGCAAGAACAGGCGGAGCACAAAAGTGCACCTGATCAGAAATAAAAGTCCATCGGTCTTAGCAAGGTGCAAAGTCAGGGTGAGTCGTCACATAACGGCTAAGCGCGACCATAATCCTACGAATCTGGTCGTCAACATCTCGTGTAGGATACGTACAGCGAGGGAGATATGTTCGGATGCAGAACGATTTCTCAGGGACTAACGCGAAGAGACGACACAATTGCAGCTGGGACAAAGGTATAGTACGCACAGCAGCAAGTGTACAGAATTGTTCAAACTTGACCTGTAACGCAGCTTCAGCAAGTTCCACAGGGTCTTCAGTGACGCCGCACCCTCGCGGAAATGCAGGAGGCGAATGAGTGCCGGAGGAGGAACAGGAACGGTACACCCGTGAGCGTCCCCGTTTAGCTGGAGCACTAGGAGCAAGGAAAGCTATGCGTTTCTCACTCCGGGAGCGAGGATCACTTGCGGTATCACCAGCAGGAGCCGGGTCAGTTCCCAAATAACCGACCTCACTAGCAGGCACAGACGAAGACGTAGAAGTCGGAGCACTCGACGTTGGAGTCAAAGCAGGAGCAACAAGCGACGCTGCAGGAGTTTCTATAACCGATGGAGTTGTAAAAGAGGCATCAGAAGGAAGCTCCGATTCAGAGGTTGATTCTGTGTCATCCATGGATGCAGGTAAATCAGTTGCAGCCGGATCCGAAGACACCGGATGTAGAAGGAGGGGATCCACAGGAAGAAGCAAAGGCGAGGAGGATGGAACACCTCGAGCCACCTCAGAGGCTGCTGTCGATGATGGAATATCCGTCGCGGAAGGCACGGCAGTCCTTCGAGGAAATGACGGAGGAGCAGAAACAGGAGGAGGGCAGTCCGCTCTATGATGTCCGAAAGCCAGACATTTCTCACAGTGGTAAGAAGTAAGGAGTGTGATTCGTCGAACATGACTATCACACTTAACTGTGAGCTTGGTTGCGCAGCTAGCAATATCATCTTGTGAGGCAAACACCATCTGCGCTGTGCTTCAAGCACTGAGGATGGAGCGATCATCAGCATCGCGTGGTGCAGCGGAAAACGTGCTAATACGGCCTACAACCCGGCCGACCATTGTAAGGACAGCATAGGGCATAAGATCGGTCACTTCAAAGGGGACCGGGTACAATGGCACAGCAACAGTGCGCTGGGCAACGGGTTCGGGCATAAGAAGTCGATTCCGGATAAACAATCCAGTCTGTAGAACAGAATGAGCAATGGCTGCCTCCGTGAAATACACGATGAGAAATCGTGGTCGACGAGACATGTGAAGTATGGTTGTAGGGGAGAACTGGCGCTTAAGAGCAGTAGCATAAATTTTGAGATGCGTGTTAGGCAACGCCTCAAAGCATACGCCTTGGGCTAGAATAGATGAGAAGGAGGTTCCGGGAGACGATTCTTCCGGGAGTTCAAGAAGAATCTCATCGCCCGCACGACGCAAAAAAGGTTGAAGAGTGCCTGCATCTTTGTACGACAAAGGGGGAGCACGAAATGCCAGGACAGCTGCAATCGTAGAGTAGGATTGTTGTTGTCGAGGAAGAGCACTGCCAGACGTGTCCATGACGTCATCAGTCATTACAGAGGAAGTAGTAGTAGAGGAACACGCATGTTGAGGAGCTCCGGAAACACGTCGGCTTGACGTACCCGAAGAGGGCAGCTGACCAACGCCGTTCGAGGAAGGCGACGTGGCAATGCGGTCGAGCAAGACTCCAGGCAAAGAATATCTAACGCTTGAAGAAGGTCAAATCTCATAGAGATAACGTAAAACAGGCGGCAACAGCGCCACCACATCTTAAGAGATATTATGCTCTGCAGGAAAGTTAACATTCAGGAGCAAAACACGTTACGGGGACTACGGCAGTGAAGCTTGTCTTTTTTTTTTTTTGATTGGAGGTTTAACGACCACCGTGAGCAACTCAATGGGTTATAAGCAGTCGCCCGTCCCTAATCTAGGGTCACTGGTTCCAGGGAAGGGAGAGAGCCAGTGCCGTACGACAAACACAACATCCATGCCTAACCCGGGATTCGAACCCGGACCCCTTACGGACAAAGGATCAAAGGCCAGTGCCTTAGACCACTGCGCCACCGGGGCTGCAAAAAGCTTGTCTTTGATCCACGATGGTTTCTTTTTTTTATTGAAGGTTTAACGACCACCGTGAACAACTCAATAGGCTATAAGCAGTCGCCCGTAACCTAATTTAGGGTCACTGGTTCCAGGGAAGGGAGAGAGCCAGTGCCGTAAGACAAACACAACATCCATGCCTCACCGGGATTCGAACCCGGACCGGCGTCAGTCGATCAGCCTGTATGTTGGCTTCTGTGCAGTGCATGTTCTCCCTGAAGATATGGCTGCGCTAGTTATGTCTCGCTGAGCCTTAAGTTCTTCTCGTTAGATATTCTTTGGTCCAGGTACGGAAGAACCGGAAGTAGGCATAGGAATCTCAGCATCCCCACCAGATGACGCCATTACTAATAGCGGCACCCAGCAGCTCTTCTGGCCAATTCGACAAAAATGTAAACAAAGCTATTTCGAATGAAATATCGTGCTTACGATTCGGGAAACGAAACAAAACGATGCACCAAACCTTTAGACGCACGAAATACACAACACAATAAGTCGTAGGGCACTAAAATCGGAACTTTGGGCACGAAATATCGGAGCTCAGAAAACGCAGTACTACGATGCAGTATTATGAGGTCAAATATTTATTAAGAACCACGTTCGACACGGTACAGAGTAAAATCAGGTAAACATATGAAAAATCATAATATACATGAGAATAAAATTGCCTGGAATCAATACAGGGAGGCAGAAATACAATGTCTTACAGGAAAAGTCCGTATAGAGAAAGAGACCGTCAGCACCATCATCCCTGAGAGAGCAAACAGGAAGCTGGAAGTCAGACTGCATGAGTCCCGGAATTAGAAACAGACATAGCATGAGTGTGCACCTGGCAAGAAATATATGCACAGTGTTCAAAGCAAAGTTCAAAGCCAGGGTTAGTCTGGACAAAATGTCGAAGCATAGACAGAAGTCCAAACAACTGGGAGTCAACATCACGTACTCTATATGTACATTGAGAGAGACATTTAGGAAAGCAGAACGATTTATCGTGGGCTAACGCAAAGAGACGTTACAATTGCTTTTGGGATAGAGGCATAGTGCGCACAGCAGCAGTTGTACAAAATTGCTCGAACTTGACCTGTAATGCAGCTTCAGCAAGTTCCACAGGGTTATCGGTGAGGCCGCACCCACGCGGAGATGGCGGAGGCGAACGAGTGCTGGAGGAGGAACGGGAGCGGTAGACCCGTGAGCGGCCACGTTTGGCCGGAGCACTAGGAGCCAGGAAAGCGATGCGTTTCTCACTCCGGGAGAGAGGATCACTCACGGAGTTATCATCAGGAGGCGGGCCAGTTCCACCCTATCCGACCACACTGGCAGGCATCAACGAGGAAGCGGAAGTTGGCGCACTAGACGTTGGAGTTAAAGCAGGAGCAACGAGCGATGTCACAGGAGCTTCCACAACCGAAGGAGTTTCAAACGAGGTATCAGAAGAGGATTCCGATTCAGAGGCAGATTCCGTGTCGTCCATGGACGCAGGCAAGTCAGTTGCAGCCGGACCCGAAGACGCGAGATGCAAAGAGAGAGGATTCACAGGAAGTAGCAAATACGATGAGGAAGGAACACCTTGTTCCACCCCAGAGGCAGCCGTCGACGATGGATCATCCGTTGTGGAGGGCACATTGATTCCGCGAGGAAATGACTGCAGAACAGATACACAAGTAAGACAGTCTGCCTTGTGATGGCCGTACTCCAGGCATTTCTCACAGTGGTAGGAAGTAAGGAGTGTGATTCGACGAACGTGACCATCACACTTAACTGTGAGCTTGGTTGGGCAGCGAGCAATATCATCTTGTGAAGAAAACACCATCTGGGCCGTGCGTCAAGCACTGAGGATGGAGCGATCATCAGCATCGCGCGGTGCAGCGAAAAACGTGCTAATACGGCCTACAACCCGGCCGACCATTGTAAGGACAGCATAGGGCATAAGATCGGTCACTTCAAAGCGGACCGGGTACAATGGCTCAGCAACAGTGCGCTGGGCAACGGGTTCGGGCATAAGAAGTCGCTTCCGGATAAACAATCCAGTCTGTAGAACAGAATGAGCAATGGCTGCCACTGTGAAATACACGATGACAAATCGTGGTCGACGAGACATGTTAAGTATGGCTGTAGGGGAGAACTGGCCTTTAAGAGCAGTAGCATAGATTTTGAGAGGCGTGTTAGGTAATGCCTCAAAGAACACCCCTTGGGCTAAAATAGATGAGAAGGAGGTTCCGGGAGACGATTCTGCCGGGAGATCAAGAAGAAGCTCATCGCTTGCACGACTCAAAAAAGGTAGGAGAGTACTTGCATCTTTGTACAATAGAGGGGACACGCGAAATGCACGGGGCAGCTGCAACCTCAGAGTAGGATGGTTGTCGTCGAGGAAGAGCACTGTCCGTCGTGTCCATGACGTCATCAGTCATCACAGAGGAAGAAGTAGTAGAAGAACAAAGGAGGTTATATTACTGGAGCACCACTGGCTCTACCGCCATAGGTCACAGCCAATCTGTTGTGTGACGTCACAAGCAGGCAAAACTGAACTAAATTATACCGTTGATAAAACAGTAAGCTTTTGTATCATTGATAAAGATTATTGAATTACTCATTTTATCTGTTTATACGCTTAGAAGCTTTTATTCCATTGGTTTCAAAGCAGCTTCTTTTCTGTGGCTGCGTCGTGCCTGCTGATGACGTCATTTGCAGCACGGACTGTGACTTATGGCGGCCAATGCTGCGTGGATAAGAGTGGTGTCTCCAGTAATATAACCTTCTTGAGAGGAACACGCATGTTGAGGAGCTCCGAAACACGTCGCGATGACGCATTCGAAGAGGGCAGCTGACCAACGCCAATCGGGAAAGGCGACGTGGCAACGCTGTCGAGCAAGAGTCCAGGTACGGATTGATTGATTGGAGGTTTAACGACCACCGTGAGCAACTCAATGAGCTATAAGCAGTCGCCCGTCCATAATTTAGGGCTACTGGCTCCAGGGAAGGGAGAGAGCCAGTGCCGTAAAACACAACAACATTACATTATTTTACTAACAAAGCTACCCGAAAAACGGAATCATTAATTAACAATGCTAATTTAAAACATAAGTAAACAGAAATCCATATCTATTAAAGTCCAAGAACATTTCAAAAACACTGCAAGAAAAAAAGGAAACCAACATTAAAGAATACATCTGAAATCTCTCTACACATCAAAGACACTATCGTCAACCACATTATGTCTCTTTATCTAAGCTTTAACATCCTCTATACGTTTATAGTATGTTTCGTACTAAGTGTCTAAAAGTTCAGGAATAGGATTTTTCGTAATTATTCAATTCAACACGGCATCCAAACGATGTACAATAGCATTTAACTTATACATATTTAACTCGTAAAACTCCGGAGTGAGTGGACATATCTTTTTTTTAAGCACAAAAAAAAAATTTCAATTCGAAAAAAAACAAAGTTTCGTCATAATCAGGGCAAGATGCAATAAGTTCCATGACAAGACGATACCGTGATGGCTTATCTCTATCTTCGTCAAAATCAGGATCCAGGAGAAAAGAAAGATCTACACGAGGGATAAAGTCCGGTTGAAGATAGTCTTTAGCTTTGCTCCGTTTTAACGGATCACCACTTGAATCAATGCTGGGCCATTTAAAGGTCGAAGCTGTACTTGAGTTCTCTGAGAGATTCTGCAATGCTACTGAACATCTATGTAAGTCAGCAATGCCCAAAGTACCAATATTTGCTGTTGTCTGAGTCCCAGGATCCAAAGAAGTCGGCATTTCAATCAATGTCTTCTCTATCGGCTCGACCGGATCCACCACTCGGGTTTCACAAGTCTCAGCCACGGTAAAAACCAAATCAACGACATGTGAAATACCATGTTCTAAATCCGATCTTTCTTCAGGTACAGCAATTCTTTCCTCATGGGAATCAGAGAAACTCTTCCTCAGGGGTGGCCTATGCACATATGTGCATTTAGCACGGATGTGCCCTCTTTCATTGCAAGCGTAACAAAAAATTCCTGTATAAATATTAAACGTGAAACTATGAGAATCCAATACAATTTCAACCTCTTTGGGACAAGTCTGAAGAGCTTATTCATTCGGGAAGATAACCCGAAGAGTCCGCTTCAACCCACAAACATAATAATTTGAAGATTGCGGGGTTTCCATAACTCTATGAACTGGTCCCACCACCCGGCTAAACTGAGAAAGAAGAACTATCAACGCAGAATCCGGTACTTCAAGTGGCACCGGAGACAAAGTTACAGTGATCGGTCGTTCACGTGCATAAGCACGATACAAAATTTGATGATTTATAGAAATCCCTTGCTTTAAAACAAGATTACAATCGGCACTATTTATAAACAACACTGATATACCACGTTTACTTCGACCGATTCCTTTAATTGCTTCTCTCGGCACACGTTCCTCCAAAGCTTCCAAATATGCAGGTAACGAAGTCTGTGGCAACGCATGGGAAATAATAGTTTTCTCAGAAAGATCATGGAAATCTTGCCATACCTTTGAATCCTTTTCGAAAGTGAGACGAAACCGATTTATCTGGCACTCAACCTCTGACGCGCAACGCTGATCACTCGTATTAGCAGAATTCGCCATGGCAACCACCGATGCCCAACTGCTATTTCCCGTCTCCATAGCAACACCCTCCTGCATCCTTATCGCCGAAGAATCTCCTTCAGCAGGGACACGTGAAGACAAGCTCTGCTGATTTCCAGGACCAGTTTGACTAATCGGATTCTTAACTCTTGAGAAGCTTGGGTCAATCACCATGGCAACCCTCTCAGAGGTCACAGGAGAAACACTGGGCGAACTCAATGATGAATTCTTATCAGTAGATCTCGCTCCACGTCCATCAACCTCCTCTTGATGGTCACGCCCAACATGGCTGGCAGATATCGCCATTTGCAGAACTCGTCAACGGCAAGCACAACCAAAAAAATAAAACTCTTCGTATGAATAAACTATGGCACTTAACGATCTCAAACTTCGCCGCCCCGGTGGCGCAGTGGTCTAAGGCGCTGGCCTCTGATCATTCGTCCGTAAGGGGTCCGGGTTCGAATCCCGGTCAGGCATGGATGTTGTGTTTGTCTCACGGCACTGGCTCTCTCCCTTCCCTGGAATTAGTGACCCTAAATTAGGGACGGGCGACTGCTTATAGCCCGTTGAGTTGCTCACGGTGGTCGTTAAACCTCCAATCAAAAAAAAAAAAAATCTCAAACTTCATCAAAAGAAGCATTGAACATTCATACATACGTCACGCCACTGCAAAACATCCTACGAACGGTATTTCCACATAAACAAACGAAAAACTTGGGAGCTCGAAAACACGACACACGCCGAAACCAATAGCCAGACTTGGGGTTCTCCAGGTACGGAAGAACCGGAAGTAGGCATAGTAATCTCAGCAACCCCGCCGGATGACGCCATTACTAATTTTTGTATTTTTTTTTTTTTTTTTTTGGGATTGGAGGTTTAACAACCAACAACCGTGAGCAACTCAATGGGCTATAAGCAGTCGCCCGTCCTTAATTTAGAGTTACGGGTTCCAGGGAAGGAAGAGAGCCAGTGCCATAAGCAAACACAACATCTATGCCTCACCGGGATTCGAACCCGGACCCCGTTCGGACGAATGATCAGAGGCCATCGCTTAGACCACTGCCCCACCGGGGCGGCCATTACTAATGGCGGCACCCAGCAGCTCTTCTGGCCAGCTCGACCAAAAGGTAAATAAAGCTATTTCGAATAAAATATCGTATTTATGATTCGGCAAATGAAACAAAACGATGCTCCAAACCTTTGGACGCACGAAATACACAAAATAATAAGTCGTAGGGCACGAAAATCGGAACTTTGGGCACGAAATATCGGAGCTCAGGAAACGCAGTATTATGAGTTCGTAATAGCTACTAAACGGGAGAGAAAAATAAGTAAAATTAAATATGATAGAAAGAAATTCCCTCTTCATATAATTTAGAGTTTAAACAATTACAAATCTCGAGGATGAAAAGTCTCGGAAAAGAAACACGAGTTAGCAAACCATCTGTAGGTTTAACCAGAAACCTTCAATTTTGAGCCATACATACTGTGGTGAATGACACAAGGATCTGGTAAAAACTAAGTCCCTCAATTTATTATTTAGATATCAAATAAGTGAACAAGGTTATTAGCTAAATATCTTGCACTTAAAATACTAAAACAACTCTAATATTTCCAGGGAAAGATTAGAAATAGAGGTGAGAAGCTTAGATTGAAACTGCAAGTCACGGTAAATATGACAAGGTTCTGGTAAGAACTGAGTACCTCAACTTAATATTTAAAGATAAAGTAAGTGGAAAAGGTTACTGGCTAATTATCCTGCACTTAATATACTAAAACAACTCTATTATTTCAAGGGAAAGATTAGAAAAGGAGGTGAGAAGCCTAGATTGAAACTGCAAGTCACCGTAAATGTGACAAGGTTCTAGGAAACACTGAGTGCCTTAACTTAATGTTTAGAGATAAAGTAAGTGCTAAAGGTTACTAGCGACCTATCCTGCACTTAAAATACGAAAACAGCTCTTTTATTTCAAGGGAAACATTAGAAAGGTCGTGAGAAGCCTAGACGAGATGTAACAGATTCTTGACGTACAACACTGAACTTCAAATGTCGCCCGGCCGATAGCCTCTGATCATTCGTCCGAAAGGGGTCCGGATTCGATTCCCGGTGAGGCATGGATGCTGTGTTTGTCTTACGGCACTGGCTCTCTCCCTTCCCTGGAACCAGTGACCCTAAATTAGGGACGGGCGACTGCTTATAGCCCATTGAGTTGCTCACGGTGGTCGTTAAACCTCCAATCAAAAAAAAAAAATGTCTCCCGGTTAACTTACAGTTTTCCAGTCTATGTATCTTAAAGGTCTTTGGAACTAATTTGGCCTACCTTCTCTCATTCTTCATTCTAACTACCTTGGGTGCACGGTGTATGATAAGTCAGGTGATACGACTCTCCGTGCTGTCAACAGTTTGAAAAACGGACTGTTAATGTTACAGCTCGCCGGGGGGGGGGGGGGGTCAAGAGTTGTGGGCCGATCGTTCACGCTAACCATCATAGGATTATATGGTGGTTATGATTTCATCAGTACAAAAGCGGTATTTATCTTGAGTATTTTTTATTTATTACTTTGTGTAATTATATTGTATGGAGTTCCAGAAAATTTAAAGTTTCTATACAGAAGGTAAAGTACGTCAACTCTGTTTTTACTTAACGGGAGATAAATTTATAGTGTAGCTAAATGTCGGACAAGAATCTGTTCAGTTCTGTTTTAGGTATAGGCGAAAGTGTTTTGTACCGAACTATAGGTTATCGGACAGGTTATGCAGTATATAAAGAACTTGTATCAACCTTTATTGACCCAACTATAACATAATAAAGAATTACTGGGGAAGTTGGGGGTTGTGGCAAGGAGGTGTGTATGGTAATGGCGGAGTTGTTATGAGGCGGACGAATGATTGTTGTTATGAAATAAAAGTTTATGTTCTTGAATGAAGTTCGATACTGCTTAAAAGTAAGTTCGTGTCTCTTATTAAGGCTTAATGTGTAACACCAACGGAGTTGGAAAAATGGTGGCAAGCATTAGGATGTGATGCATTTTTCCACAGCTTACAATGTGGACAAAATTTACGTTAAGAGCATTAACCGTTGTTTAAATGTAGGATCACAAATTTTATCCTTTGATATCAAATATGTTCATCGTACTATATGCACGCAGGTCGAGAAAATCTCCGCCGAGAAAAAGCAGCCATTTTGCCACGATGCACTTTCTCTGCCGTTATCGCCAGCACAGATGGAGGGTCATATTCATTAATATGATTAGGTACAAAAATAAAACAAATGTGTAAAATATATTGTTTATTACTAAATGAAAACATCAATAGTGAATGATTTCTCGGGCTGAAGAGTAATCAAAATTATTTTTTTTGCGAAAATTTCGGTACGTTTTCAAAATCAGCAGTTTCCGTTAAAGATGCTCCAAAGACTTTCGCAAAAACTGATATTCCATGTTAAAATTGTTCCTCCGAATGTACAGCACCATCTCATTTTACAAGAAATACAATTTTTTTACGATAAAGGGACTATTCTCTGTTGCATCAGTAAAAAAACCAGCATCGTCTGCTCAGAAATTTTCACGTTAGAGTACTCACTCTGTGGCCCAAAAAAAATATATATAACGCTTATTTGACGAATTCCGTGTGATAGGCACAAAGTGCATGTTTTCGAAGCGTTCCAGGTTATTGTTGTTTTTTTAATACCAAGCAAAATAGCATTCGTAAAATACGAATGTTTCTGCCGCTTCCTCCCATAAAAAAGCATAGGTTGTATCAAATCATCGGCCCACACGTTCGTCGCGCCATTTAGTGACAAGTGACATTAAAGGGCAATTTTTGTTTCCAGAGTCGTATCACCTGACTATCATTCACCGTGCTTGGGTGCAAATGACTAAATCTGTGACATCAGCATGGTATCCAAGCGTTGTGAACTTAGCATCTCCCGCCGCCGTCCGGGGCCGTCAATGGCCCCACGCCGTCGCGGTTTTTGCTGCACATAATAATAAAAATTAAATTTTAGTACTCAAATTGGGGCCCCCAGTACATGGGGGTCTTGGGCATGGGCCCCGTGTGCCCTTGCGTAAATCAGGATCTGCGAACAACTGCCACCCCCCCCCCCCCCGAATTTTTTAACACCCTCAGACCTTTTTAAAGCACTTTCCAATTTGAATATTTTTTGTTGGAGGTTTAACGACCACCGTGAGCAACTCAATGGGCTATAAGCAGTCGCCCGTCCCTAATTTAGGGTCACTGGTTCCAGGGAAGGGAGAGAGCCAGTGCCGTAAGACAAACACAGCATCCATGCCTCACCGGGATTCGAACCCGGACCCCTTACGGACGAATGATCAGAGGCCATCGCTTAGACCACTGCGCCACCGGGGCGACAGGCGCAGTGGTCTAAGCGATGGCCTCTGATCATTCGTCCGAACGGGGTCCGGGTTCGAATCCCGGTGAGGCATGGATGCTGTGTTTGTCTTACGGCACTGGCTCTCTCCCTTCCCTGGAACCAGTGACCCTAAATTAGGGACGGGCGACTGCTTATAGCCCGTTGAGTTGCTCACGGTGGTCGTTAAACCTTCAATAAAAAAAAAAAAAAAAAAAAAGACCACTGCGCCACCGGGGCAGCAGAAAGTGGGTTCATGTCCTTATTTTAATTACTGTCCATCATTAAAACCGTTACTGTTTTCGAAAACCGTGAAATTAAGATTTAATCGTGACCGCACGTTTTTGCCGTAATCACAACTGTTGTTTGTGTTTAAGCGAGAACTTGCTCTGCTTAAAGCAAGTCTAAGGTGAGAACCTCACTGGGATTTCAAATGTGGGATTTGGTGAATTAGATCGAGTAGGGCTGTGGACAGGTAAAGAGGAATTTTTTTTTTTTTTCACTTTTGATTTTTAACTGTACTGCGGATTTTTATTTCGTAGAACACGTATATCTGTGTGTATCGATTTGAGGAATTTTGATTTTGTTTTCTGAGCACGTATTTACCATCAAAACACAGTAGTTTAGCGTCCTAAATTATTTTGTCGGAAAAGTTAAAGGATTTCGAGAAAGTGAGACGAACAGATTTTGAAGTATGTAATTTAATTGCAAATGGTGAAAAATTTGCATCATTGTGGCGCATTTGAAAGATTTTTACCGTAATATGTATGCGCAAGTACGACGCTGTGAACTGAAGCTGCGGCAGGCCTAAGAGAACGCCACGGCGACATCAAACTTTGCTTCGCTGAAATGATGGTGTCGTTCCGGCACCACCAACGCCGTTACACGAGATCAAGATTTTCACTTAAGTGGACGGCATTTTGATACATTATATTGTACATACACAGATTTCCTTCTTTAATGCTGTTTGTTGTCCTGTAACAAGTTTTTAAATTTAGAAAAGGATCGTTCAGCATCGACACTGTTTGTGGGTACTGACAGACAACGGATGGCGACCTTATGTAGCTTAGGAAAGCGACCTTTTTCCGTATTCCAGAAGTTTAGCAACCTCTGCTGACACGAAATTCTTTTACACTCGATTTATACGAACGAAATTCACATTTTAGTTGGTCCTCATCTTCGAACATAGGAATGTGGTTGAAAACAAACGAATCTTCTTCATTCGTCGTCTAAAAAATCCCAAGGACTTAAATTGATCGGAGTCAATTAAGGGCGACAGCTATGCTCAATGGGCTATAAGCATTCGCCCGTCCCTAATTTAGAGTCACTGGTTCCAGGGAGAAGAGAGAGCCAGTGGCGTTATACAAACAACATTCATACCTCACCGGGATTCGAACCCAGACCTTTCACGAATGAATAATCAGATAAGCCAACGCTTGGACTAGAAGCAGTCGCCCGTCCCTAATTTAGGGTCGCTGGTTTCAGGGAAGGGAGAGAGCCAGTGCCATAAGACAAACACAACATCTATGCCTCACCGGGATTAAAACCCAGTAGACGAAATCGATGAATTGTTGGGTTTTTTCCTGGTAGACAAAACCCGTCGGAATCGACGATTAGTTTTTTTTTTTTTTTTTTTTAAAGAATAAACTCATGCAAAACGTTTATTTACATCTTTACATAATGGGAAACATCTTACCTACGTGAATAAATTGGATCGAATGAATGTTAAATTGTATGTATACGCTTTCCAACCGTAGGTTGAAGAAGCGTATATGCTCCAGCTTTGTCTGTCCGCACGATAACTCGCGTAAAAATGGTTCGATTTCGATGAATTTGGAAAGTGTTTGTCTTCCGTTGTATGAAATTCGTAATCTAGGTAAGCTGGGGACTCGCGAGCTGAACAAATATCTCCAAGGCGGGCTTGAGCGACGTGGATCACTTTGATATCGAAATAGCATATTTGTTTGAAATGAATGTAAATCACGTGCATCTCACAGTCCAACGGCACAATGCAAACAGGTGTTCGCTGTTCCGATAAGAACTTTCAAACAAATTCCTGCTAGCGTTGTTTTGCACAACGGTTAGCTGAGAAGAGAGACTGTGGACCATCTGAGTCCCCTCTGTACTTCCGCCTTCAACAGCGTGTGAATCAACCGTACGCTTCTCCCATAGACTTTACATGGGAACTTTGCCGCCCAACTCCCGAACCGTTGCCCCAATCTCATCTTTCTTTTCGACTGGCACATCTACATGGTAAGACCTTTATTTTGATACCTCAACCATATCTTTACGTTCAGCCGTTCTCTCACAACTGGTCTTACAGTAAAAAAGCCTTGTAGAATTAATATATAGATAATTTTCTCACATCATTTTCACAAAATATTAACGACCAATTAAAGTTTTCTAAAAATGCAACAGATTCCAGCTGGGAGATGGCGACCACAACGCTGTGATAGAGAATTCAAAAGCTGATCGAAAACGGAACAACATAAGCATTTTGATGGTTGACAAGAGCCCTAGTGGCCGAAACCATGGTCCCATTATAGTTTCCTTTGCTGGTATTTTAATAAGTACAAGGAGTGTTCAAATGAAAAGGTACGAAACGACACTGTAGGTATAAATGAAGACTTTATTCAAAGTATACACCATGGGCCGTAGCACAACGATCCCATTGATTAACGAGCCGAAGGATTCCTTTGTTCCCAGAATTCCTGTGGCCGTGACGAGACCCGGTCCTGCACAACGTCCTTGAGTTCGTCGTCCGAGTGGAAGCGCTTCCCTTTCAGATGTTTTTTCAGGGGACCAAACACATGGAAATCGCAGGGCGACGTGTCCGGGCTGTAGGGCGGATGGTCAAGCCGCTCCCACTGGAACTTGGCCAGTTCCGCGTGTGTGACCCTGGAGACGTGTGGACGCGCGTGTACGGTCACCATCTGGCGATGAATAGCAGCCGGTTTAACACCTTCCGCTGCCATAAATCGGATAACGCCTCGCTGCTCCTCAATCGTCGAATTTTGCAATGTGAACGCCATCCTGTCCTCAAGCGCACTGCCGCATCAATTGGACGGCGCTCTTTATAAGAGCCTCTGCTCTCTCCTGCGCATGCGGGCTCCAGCACATGCTCTGATCCACGCCGGCGACACCGATCGCATCCCTAGATGTGTCGCTACGTTCTCCCATAGCGGCATAGGCAAATATGTTAACGGTTACGTTCTTATGACGTTTTGTACCTTTTCATTTGAACACCCCTAGTATCATCTATGATTCAAAAACAATCTATGTAACAAAAGACTTTGCTTGGTTTGAAACTCAGGCATCACGCGACAATAACACATAAGCATATAAAACAAGCGAAACACACAGAGTCGCATACGGTAAAAGGTTCGTTTAGCGGTAGCTTTCGGTTTCTACGACCTTGATCACGCGATCGACTGGATGGGCTGGTTGCCAGAACTACAATTTAAAGTTGGGGTGTTGGAACTGTTTGCCAGATTTTAGAAGAGAGATCCAAATAAATGGGATTTGGTGAGGGGTCTCTGAATTGCAGTTTTTGGTGAACAAAATTTCAATGCTCTCTTGGAAGCGCAGAGATGCCTTGTTGATGAATGGGGCAACTTTTCTGGTTTCTTTCCAAATGGGAACTGCAGAGGTGTCTTCAAGGGTTAGTGCAGATAAAGCTGTCTTTGGAAGACCATTGGAAACATCTTTTTTGTGTTCACCAAGTCTTGTTTTGATGCTTTAGTATGTGCTTCCAATATACACTGAGAGACCAGAGGAAGTTGAAATGGGAATAGCCTAAACTCCAGGGGTGTCCAAGGGTGAGACAGGATCCCTGTCTTTGCTGCCCCGGTGGCGCAGTGGTCTAAGGCGCTGGCCTCTGATCATTCGTCCGTAAGGGGTCCGGGTTCGAATTCCGGTCAGGCATGAATGTTGAGCTTGTCTTACGGCACTGGCTCTCTCCCTTCCCTGGAACCAGTGACCCTAAATTAGGGACGGGCGACTGCTTATAGCCCATTGAGTTGCTCACGGTGGTCGTTAAACCTCCAATAAAAAAAAAAAAAAAGATCCCTGTCTTTAAGCAGGCACATTATTGCAGAAGAGTTTGTGAGAGTGTAGCCCTTTCCAAGAGAGCATTGAAATTTTGTTCACCAAAAACTGCAATTCAGAGACCCCTCACCAAATCCCATTTATTTAGACCTTTCTTCTAAAATCTGGCAACAGTTCCAACACCCCAAATGCAAATTGTAGTTCTGGCAACCAGCCCATCCAGTCGAGCGCGGGTGATCAAGGTCGTAGGATGACCGAAAGCTACCGCTAAACGAACCTTTTACCGTACGTGACTGTGTGTTTCGCTCGTTTTGTATGCTTAAAAGACTTTGCTTATGCAGAAAGAATTTTTAAAGAATTTAGAAAATTTCTTCTGCGTAAACAAAGCTTGATGTATTTCTAATCATTGAGAGCAGGCCTTGGTAAAGATCCAGATGTCAGAAACATCTGAAAATACAAGTGAACTCAGAAGGTGTGAAGAATATTTGAAAGTGGTTCAAACTCAGAAGGTGTGAAGAATATTTGAAAGCAGTTCAAGTTAAAATCAAATTTAAGTATTTTAATCTGAGTAAAGTCCGTGAATAAGTGCTTTTAATGAATTTTATGTTGGAGCTGATATGCAACAATAACCTGTTTTGGGCAGCAACATTTTGCCAGTATGTTTCTGCAAATGAATAAGCTTTGTCTGTGTGTAAATATGCATTGTTAGTACCAAATCTGTTTTCATTTATATTATAGAAAACAACAACAAACAAACAAACAAACAAACAAACTAAACAAATGAAAAAGATAAAGAATTGGCCACAGAAGAAACAGAATGTCTAAAGAAAATATGCATTAGCTAAAAAGTGGGTAAAAAAAGAAAAAAGGGTTTGTAGCAAAGCTTGGTTATCTCCAAATTGTACTAAATCGGTAGTATCTTTGTGTAAAAAATAGTTTTTCATTCAGGATGGGAATGTCACATGGTTAACTCAGTGCATGTCTGAAGTCTATAGAAAAATCAGAGAATGATAACACCACACCACATCTTAGCTTTCTGTCCCAATTGATATTCATGGTTATGTTGTCCCATTCTTAAAATTATTTTAGAAAATTTTAAATTTACCTTCCAGTGATACAGAAATTATCTTGTGTAGTAGAGACTGGGTGAGAACTTCACTATGAATGTTCTGCTCATAGTTTCCTTTCAACCAGATTGCATTTTTGAATTGCTTTCTAGCTTTATTTGTGGATCTCATTTGACACATATTTGCATCATGTTTTTTTTTTTTTTTTTTTTTTTTTGAAGTTTGTAGATAAGTAAATAATAGAGAAAGATGCAGGCTCCTACACTACAACCAGTTCCACTTCAGCAGCAGCGCTACTTTCCATACCAACAAATTTCAGACCCAGAGCTTCCAGCCCAAAACTCCATTGTTCCACCCTAATAACAACCGTCCTCAAGTTCAGCAAGTTCAGGGATTGAATTTGATGGCAAACGTCTCCGAAAGGCTGTTACCAGGAAAACGGTGGATTACAACTCCTCAGTCATTAAATATTTGGAAGTAAGCTCTCTTTAATATGTAATGCATTTGTGTACAAAAATGTTAAGAGTTATTCAAAATCAAATGGAAATGTGTAATTTCAGCTTTGTTCATGTAAACAAATGAAACTTTCATCATTTTGATACTTATTTTATGTATTTCATACCCATGTTTGCTTAAATAAACCACTAGTCTGTATTTACATATGTATTTCAAGCATTGCTTATGCCTAGCTAACACAGCATTACGTGATAATACACTATCTACCAACAAGTAATTGGACACCCCTGCAATCGACGATATCTGCGGTCCTGATACACGTCACGGCCGCCGCCGTTAAATATTGTGTGGCAAACAACAACGCAACCAGTCGCATGCAAGATGCCACGCAGTTCAGAGCTCTCTGATTTCGAGAAAGGTGTAATCGTCGGGTATCACAGAAATGACCGATCTATACCTGACATATCCAGCGAGTTGAAGTACCCAAAATCGACCGTGGCCTACGTGACTGGCAAGTGGAAGATGAGAGGTTACTGTTGGAATGTGCCCCAACCCGGCAGACCCACAAAACTGGGAGTTAGAGACCGACGGGTGCTGGCCAGAGAAATTCGGAAGAACTGCACCAAATCGATGGGCCACATCCGCGAGGAGTTTCAACAGGCATCCGGGAGTGTTCTTTCGATGAATACCATCTCTAAGGAAGCCCGTCTGCTCGGTTATCATGGACGTGCTGCCGCCCACAAGCCTTTGATCACCAAGTCCAATAGCGCTGCTCGGATAATGTGGTGCAAAGAACGTCGACAGTGGACCGTTGAACAGTGGAAACAGGTTCTCTGGAGCGACGAATCAAGGTTCACCCTCTACCGTTCGGATGGCAGGGTCTGGGTTTGGTGTCTGCCTAGAGAACGCCTCCTGCCGGAATGTATTGTGCCAACTGTGAAGTTCGGCGGCGGTGGAATTATGCTATGGGGGTGTTTCTCCTGGTATGGCACGGGACCCTTGGTCGCAATTCCTGGTAGACTCAGCGCCGAGACCTACTGCACCATTTTGGATGACAATGCACTTCCTACGTTGTAGCAGTTTTACGGAGTGGACCCATGTTACTTTCAGGATGACAATGCCACCTGTCATGTTGCGAGGTCCACCACGGCTTGGTATGGTGACAATGGAGTTAATCGAATGGACTGGCCTGTGCAGAGCCCGGACCTTAACCCTATCGAGCACCTCTGGGACGAGTTGGAGCATCGACTTAAGGGGGAAGACAGGTCAGTTCCTTCACCGAAATTGGTGAAGGAACTGACCTGTCTTCTCCAAGCCGAGTGGACGAAAATACCGCTAGCCGTCGTACAACGCCTGGTTGAGGGTTTGCCCCGGAGGGTCGCAGCTGTAATCGCCGCTCGTGGAGGTTCCACCAACTATTGAAGGTGAATAAACTTTGTTTTCCTTTGCTATCACAGGTGTCCAATTACTTGTTGATAGATAGTGTATAACGTTATTAGTTATATAATTTTTTTTGCAATATTCAATATATACTCTGTTTTGCACATTTACAGTTAGCATTAAAAGCTTGACATTCAGACGTAAATCAATTATTACTACAAAATAACTTCTTGAACAAAGCTTAAATTGTAAGAATAGAGTATCTTCTTACCTTATGAAGTTAGCATTAACTTGATGCTTGTTCATTTCAACTACTGTTGCTGTGCTAAATCTGAATAAAATGCTGCAAACGAATGTGAATAAAATGCTGCAAGCGAATCCAAATAAGAACTCTAAATGTAAACAATAATTAAAAAGTTGAATGATGTTGGAGTTAAGAAGACGATTTAATAAAAATGTAACAAACTACAGAAACCAGATGGATGGAACTTGACATAGGCGGCGGAAGGTAGGGGACACGGGGGTCCAGACCTCCTCTGGAATCTGGAATTTCATGGTTCCCCTCACTGGGGAGGTCCACGAAATTCCACATGCTGCAAGTGTACAATTTTGAAAATAGTTTTGGCACAAAAAAAATTTGAAAAGTTAACGCAGCATTGTGATTGTTTTCTAAATTCTTGAAAGCAATAACCAGGGTGGTCTCTCTCTCTCTCTCTCTCTCTCTCTCTCTCTCTCTCTCTCTCTCTCTCTCTCTCTCTCTCTCTCTCTCTCTCTCTCTCTCTCTCTCTCTCTCTCTCTTTCTCTCTCTCTCTGTCTCTCTCTCTTTCTCTCTCTCTCTGTCTCTCTCTATTTCTCTCTCTGTCTGTCTGTCTGTCTCTCTTTGCCTTTCTCTCTCTCTCTCTCTCTCTCTATCTATCTATCTATCTCTCTCTCTCTCTCTCTCTCTCTCTTTCTCTCTCTCTATGTGTGAAATAAACATCAGAGCAACAAAACACTTGGACCCAAATTAAGCGATAAGTATCCTACATGGAATCTTTTCACATGAAGATAAACGAGCCTAGATGAGTGTGTGTTCTTATGCTGTGAGAACAATAATTGCCGAAATATGGGTATCGAAATCCTTTCACCTCTCACAATGTGTGCCGTACCAAGTGCCCCCCTCCCCCCGGTCTATTAATGCAATCCATCAGTTTTTCCTTGATGCATGTGTTTTCACCGGCCGTGCAGAATGCCTGTGGGTAGTGGGAAACAACTGAAGATATTTGTTTCAGTATTGTGCTTGACGTGAATTTCAAAGCGTCCGAATAAGAAAGCCCCTGCGATTTCGACAAGAGGCTTACGCATTTGAGGCATGCGTAATGCTATAATACTGAATGGTTCTTGCCCTCCCAAGTGTAATTAGGCATCCACATATTACTAGCTTATCACATCTTTGCGCTTGTTAGCTCCAGCGGACATGAGAAATTTTCAGACACGCTTCTCAATCCATTTATGGGTCTTACGTCTGTCGGATGATGAAAGAATTTTGGCTAGCTTTACAACGTAAAGTGTTTCGTGCTCCCTAGGGTGAAACACGAAAGAAAGTTTCCAACATAGCATCTCTTTGAGCCTTCAGCCTCCAATTGAGTCCAGCACCTGCAATTCAGCAGGCAGATGCTACAAGGCAACAAACTCGTTTTGGAATGCAGCACCTCTTCTGAATAATGGTGGACAGACGATAATACATTTTCAATTGCGTCCAACATTTTCTAATGTTTGTAGTCCAGCTGTTGAGGTTGGGTATCGAGTTTCGTTGGAAAATAAAAAGGTCCACTAGTGTTTTGGACTTTTTTCCAAAAAAAGTCTATAAATCTGGAACTGATGTAACGGATGCTGAGGCTGCAAAATAAGTAACGATCGGCAGTTTGAATCTATTCTCCATTTATTGTCATATTTACGCATTATGGCCTACGAGAAGTGTACAATTTTCGAACTAAAGCCTAGTTCGTCATCAGGACTATGTCACTGGAGTAGTTGCTGCCACTCAGTTGGAAGAGTCCAACCGCATTTATCGTTAATTGTGGTACTTCTTCTTCTTGCTTTTTCGATCCCTTCTTCTAGTTTCCTCTTTACTAAGTTTGACTGGTGGGCGACTATTTTTACTGAGTCCCAATTTATGGAGTGTCCACTTGCTTGTATATGTCTGTCTAGCCCTGTTTTGTTACTAATGTTCCTAATAGCTGCTTGGTGTTCTTTCATTCGGACCTTAATACTCCTCCCTGTTTCTCCTATATAGCTGAGTCCGCAGTTACAGTCGATGCAATAAATTACTCCTTCTTGTAATTGGATGTCCAATTCTTTCTGCTTTAAAGCTGGCAGGAATTTCTTTATCTTGTTATTAAGATCTGGAGCTAGCCTGATATTATATTTTGCTCTGATCCTTTACGTAATTTTGCTGGTGAATTTGAAGGTGGTTTTTTCCTGTTCCTTTTTTGGCACTTGTCTAAATATTTTCTCAACATATGGGGAGGGGTAATTGTTTTCTGCCAATATTTTCTTTAATTCTTCTTTGTGAAGTTCTTTTGAGTAGCTGAAGAGACCAGGATTTCAATTTTTTTCCAAAAATTGTCTCGCCATATTCGATTTAATATAATCAGGGTGTAATGAGCAGAAGTCTAACATCTTCCCTGTGTTGGTGGGTTTTCTAAAAAGCTAAGTGAATATTTTACCCTCTTTTGAGGTCAAGGTTAAACTAGGAAATTGATGCTATATTCTATTTCCTATTCCAGGAGTGTACTGCAAGGTATTTTCTAGTAAGTTAAATTCTGCCAGAATCTGAGAGGGTCCTAATTATAGTAGATACTGTGGACCAATCTGTATTCTCTCAGATTCTGGCAGAATTTAACTTACTAGAAAATACCTTGCAGTACACCCTGGAACAGGAAATAGACCATAGCATCAATTTCCTAGATTTAACCTTGACCTCAAAAGAGGGTAAAATATTCACTCAGCTTTTTAGAAAACCCACCAGCACAGGGAAGATGTTAGACTTCTGCTTATTCCACCCTGATTATATTAAATCGAATACGGCAAGACAATTTTTGGAAAAAATTGAAATCCTGGTCTCTTCAGCTACTCAAAAAGAACTTCACAAAGAAGAATTAAAGGAAATATTGGCAGAAAACAATTACCCCTCCCCATATGTTGAGAAAATATTTAGTCAAGTGCCAAAAAAGGAACAGGAAAAAACCACCTTCAAATTCATCAGCAAAATTAGCAAAATTACTTACCACAAGGGACTTTTCGAGAAACTGAAAAGGATCGGAGCAAAATATAATATCAGGCTAGCTCCAGATCTTAATAACAAGATAAAGAAATTTCTGCCAGCTTTAAAGCAGAAAGAATTGGACATCCAATTACAAGAAGGAGTAATTTATTGCATCAACTGTAACTGCGGACTCAGCTATATAGGAGAAACAGGGAGGAGTATTAAAGTCCAAATGAAAGAACACCAAGCAGCTATTAGGAACATTAGTAACAAAACAGGGCTAGACAGACATATACAAGCAAGTAGACACTCCATAAATTGGGACTCAGTAAAAATAATCGCCCACCAGTCAAACTTAGTAAAGAGGAAACTAGAAGAAGGGATCGAAAAAGCAAGAAGAAGAAGTACCACAATAAACGATAATTGCGGTTGGACTCTTCCAACTGAGTGGCAGCAACTACTCCAGTGACATAGTCCTGATGATGAACAAGGCTTTAGTTTGAAAATTTGACAACCAACTTTCATGGAAAATAACCTCTATAAGACCCGTAAAAAAGTTATGCTAATTTTATCAAATCTTATCATTAATAACCCTGGACAGCAAATTTGATTTTTTGTGTGTATCTGAGATTAAAGCAAGTTACATCTGACAAAGTTCCAACTGCTGCATTCGGTCTGCTAGCATTGCTGCATTCCATTTTCTTTGGTACCATTTCCTTTGGTACCTTTTCCTGAGGTTGTTTTCCTTCCTTCATAAGAAAATTGTATACAGATAAGAAATGTCTATGCTAGATAAAAAAAGTAATTATGTTTTTTTTTACTTGTATTGTAGTACCAGAGTTTTTAGCACGTCTTTCGTAAAAAAAAAATCATGCTTATGTTATCGGTTTGTCTGTCCGTCTCTGGACAACATATCTCTGCAACTATTAGTCCGATTTGAAAAATTCTTTTTGCATTGGGAAGCTTGAAATGTGTGAATGATGGTCCTTCCTTTCGTTTTTTTTTTTTTATACAATGCACAATTTTGCCTCTAGAGGGTGTAAATGTAGATGTCAAATTCAAAATACATTTTATTCCGTATATTTGCTTCTAAATATCCAACTGAAACAATTCTTTTACCTTTCGATTTCATTTATGTTGAAAACTATTTTAGGCATGGTCACGTTTTCAGGTTATGCATAGATTTTCCACTAGGGCATTAAAATAAATTGTGTTTCCCCCGATATTTCTGCTTCTAAAACTTGAATTTGAAAAATTCTTTCTGCAGCGGATACGGCTCATGATGGGAAATCGTTTGCATATAATTTCTAATTTTTGGTAAAAAATGGTTTGGCCACTAGGGGCGTAAGAGTTCATTTCTGCCTCTGACGCATTTGCAGCAAAATCTGATCTTCCAAAATATCAACTGAAAAAAATTCTTTCGTTGGCTGATACCACTCGCATCGGTAAACCTTTTCCGAGTATTTCCTTCATAAAATAATGCATGGTTTCTCTGCCAGGGGGCGTAGATGCAGGTCTTATTTTTGTCACTATCTCTGCATCTAAGAGTCCAATTTGAAAAATTCCTTCTTTGTTGGATAGTTTCCGGTGGGAAATGTTTTTCATATAATTTCAAAATTTTCAAGTAATTCATAGACCTTCCACTAGGGGGTGTAAAGGTAAATTGCGTTTTCCCCGATATCTCTGCTTCTAAAACTACAATTACTTTTTTTTTTTTTTTGCATCGGATACAGCTCCTGATGTAAAAATGCTCTGCATATAATTTCTAATATTTGATAGAGAATGATTTGGCCACCAGGGGTGTAAGTGTTGATTCCTGCTTCTGATGCATTTGCAGCAAAAGCTGAGCTTCTAAAATCTTGATTAAAAAAATTCTTTCGCGGCCTGATAGTGCTCACATCAAAAAACGTTTCGAGAATGCTTTCTTCTTAAAATAATGCATTCGTTTTCTGCCATGGGGTATAGATGGACAGCTTATTTTTGTCAATATCTCTGCTTCTAAGAGTCCGATTTGAAAAATTCTTTCTTTGTTGGAGAGCTTTCGCGCTGAAAAATGTTTCTCGTGTAATTTCAAATTTTTCTTAACACACAAGGCTGCCTGTTAGAGGTCATAAGTTCACATTTTCATTTACAGAAATATCTTCAGGACTAAAAACCCGATTGAAAAACTTTTTTTCTTCGGTCAGATACTACTAACTAAGCAAACTCTGTGTGTGTATTTTTTTTCCGAAACTTCGCTAGGGAGAGTAAATGCTTAATCTGTTTTTCTCGATATCTCTGCTTCTACATGTCCGATTAAAAAAATCCTTTCAACACCGGATGCTATTTATTTTATAGAACACTTTAGGCTAGTATGTGAGGAATTTTATAGTTCATATTTTTGCTGGTATGTGGTGTTTGTTTACTCAGTTTGCAGCTACTAAAACCACCATTGAGAAATTTCTTTTTTGCCGTGTGTCATTCGCTACAATAGAGATGTGGAGCATTATCCTCTTTAAATAATGCAAAGATTTCCTGGTAGGTACGTAAATATCAAAATTATTTTTTTCGCTATCTCTGCTTCTGGGAGACATATTTGAAAAGTTATTTTCCCTTAGCATAGCATTTTCCATGAAGAATATTTTTCACCTATTTTCAACTTTTCCATTATGCAAAATTCTTCCGCTAACAGACGTAGATTTACATCATGTTTTCTTTTCTATATTTCTTCTTTTAACTGTACGATTGAAAAACTCTTTGTCTCTGATACCTTCCTTCTGCTATAAGAAACTTTTTGTACGCCATTTGTTGACTTTTGTAACATGCTTCTTAGCCGCTGGTGAAACTAAGTAGATGTTTCTATTTGCGGATGTTTTATCGATTGTAGAAATCGGTTCATCGTTTTCCTAACCAGTTCTGTTGATTTTGAATAGCTCTAATAAATTTAATTTGCGTCAGAACGAATTCAAAAGACGTGCTCGTTACAACTGAAAAGTTGGTGTCGTGTTTCTTTTAACGACCACCGTGGGCAATTCAGTGGGTTATAAGCAGTTGCCCGTCCCTAATTTAGGGCCACTAGTTTTAAATTCATATTGAATTGATTTAGATTGAGAAACTATTCTACTAGTCATCTTGAAATACTGACTTTTTAAGATAATGAGCTAAATTCTTACTTCATTTTAATCTCTTTCATACTTTTCTGTTTAGTCATCACATGTTATGAATAAACTGTTTATGGATAAATAAGCAGTTAAAACTGAAGAAAAACTAAATACCCACTAAAATACTCATTTTGGGTAAATACCCTGGTTTTTACCCTGGGTATTTACCTGCAAAAATAAATACCCAGGTATTTTACGTCACTGGAATGCAGCACAGATCAAGTTCTTAAATTATTTTAGTTGACCTTTGCAGAAGCTGAAAAGCATTCCTTTTGTAGTATCTGTCATAATCTGAATTTAGAGATTTGTAATGATGAACCTGCTTTTAAAGGAATGGAAGATGCTAACATAATCAATATATTTCAACCTAAACACTATCGATTCTTCTTCCAGTGAATCTGCTGTTGATGATGATGATGAATTCATCAAAGCAGCAGCAGCAGCAGTATCATATACAGAAGCTTAATCAATCCTGAAAAATTACGAAAAATGCAATTCATGAGACAACCTTATAGGTTGTCTTATGTTATAAACGTGCTTTTAATGAAACTATACATAATATCTAAGATATTTTACCTGATGTTGTCAAAGTATTTCTCACGTTGTTTGCTCTGTGAGGCACGTGCTCCCGGCCCCGAGAGGTCTCTTACGTTACGGACCTTTGGTTAGTTATATAAAAAAAGAGACGTCTCCTGACCCGATGAGTATAACTCTTTCTACTAAAATCTTTTAATTAATAGTAAATTTTAAATGTTTGATTGTGCAAGTGAATGAATGTGGAACTGAAAATATGTGAACCTAACTGTTTTATTTCTCAATTTTTTTTTATAACTAACCAAAGGTCCGTAACGTAAGAGACCTCTCGGGGCCGGGAGCACGTGCCTCACAGAGCAAACAACGTGAGAAATACTTTGACAACATCAGGTAAAATACCTTAGATATTATGTATAGTTTAATCCTGAAAAAGCTGCAATGGTTTTTTGAAGAGCAAAATGCATCTAATAAAACAATGATGGACACTTTCGCTGATTTTGACAGAGAACTGGATAGAATTAGTGATTCTAGAAATGCTCGGAAGACAATTGAGAACTTTTTGAAATCATCATGAATTTTATTTAATCGCTGTGTTTTCAATCACCACATTAACAGAATTAGAGATCCGGCACATGAGAGTATATGTTTGTTTTATTTCTTCCTTATGTTGTCATTCAATTAATTTTACTTTGTTTTTTATATCATCATCATCATCATTGTCAACCATTATCAATCCACTGCTGGACGAAGGTCTCCCCAAGTTTCCTCCACAACGGTCTGTCTTGTGCCAGTCTCCTCCATGTCACCCCTGCATACTTTCGAATTTCATCCACCCATCTCCCATGTGGTCTTCTTCTGGGTCTTTTCCTGTCCCTTGGAATCCAATCTAAAATTTCAGCTGTCCATCGATGATCTGTCCTTCTGGCAGTATGTCCAGCCCATTGCCATTTCAGGGATTTAACTCTGATCATGATGTCTTCCACTCTTGTCATTTTTCGGATCCACGAGTTCCTCTTCTTATCTCTCCTGGTTACACCAAGCATGCACCTCTCCATGCTTCTTTGAGTTGTCTGCAGCCTTTGTATGTCTCTTTTAGTTAAGGTCCACGTCTCCGCACCATACGTAAGCACTGGAAGGATGCATTGATCAAACACTTTTCTTTTAAGACATAATGGCATATTGCTCTTGAAAATTATGCTGTTTCTTCCAAAAGCTCTCCAGGCAAGTTTTGTACGCCGATTAATTTCTTCATCAATGTGACCCTCACTTGATATCTGCTGTCCAAGATAAACGTACGTGTCTGTTATCTCCAGCTTTTCTCCATCAATCGATAAATCTTCATTTCTTGGAATGATGGGTTCTCTAGAGAGTCCCGCATGGCTGTGTATGAAACAGTAATTGTTCCTACTCTGATGTATGGCAGTGAAACCTGGGTACTGCAGAAGAAACATAGGAGTCGTTTGTGTGCTGGAGAATTGCGTTACTTACGGGGGTTTGTGGCAAAGACACGGTGTGATTGTGTGAGGAATGAAGATGTGTTGCAGTCGTGTGATGTGAAGCAAAATGTGGTTAGCAAGGTGGAGACCAATATGCTTCAGTGGTTTGGCCATGTTGAAAGAATGAGTGCTGAGATACTTACTAAGAAAATCTTTTTAGCCCAAGTGGCAGGAAGGAAAGGCAGAGGAAGGCCAAGGAAGACATGGGTGGATCAGATTCAGGAGTGTCTGCATGAGAGAAAGATTATGAGTATGAAGTATAAAATATCTTGTGTACGACATGTAATGGATATCAGTGAAGCCCGAGTTGTATGTCAAATTGGCTATAAATGAAAAAGTTTGATACAACAACAGTAAGTAAAAATATCTGGTGGTTTGTTTTCTTTTGGAGCTAACCTCTGAATCTCAGAGAACAGTTTAGTGATATGTATGCATGTGAATGCACTTCCACAAAGACAATATACATACACAGTCAAATCTCATTACACCGTCATATTTTGTTCATCATGCTGAAGTGCGAGTAAGCAAGGGTGGTGATTTAAAAAGGTTTATATAAAAAACTCCCAAAAAACTTATGGGAGTTTTTTATATAAACCTTTTTAAATCACCACCCTTGCTTACTCGCACTTCAGCATGATGAACAAAATATGACGGTGTAATGAGATTTGACTGTGTATGTATATTGTCTTTGTGGAAGTGCATTCACATGCATACATATCACTAAACTGTTCTCTGAGATTCAGAGGTTAGCTCCAAAAGAAAAACAAACCACCAGATATTTTTACTTACTGTTGTTGTATCAAACTTTTTCATTTATAGCCAATTTGACATACAACTCGGGCTTCACTGATATCCATTACACGTCGTACACAAGATATTTTATACTTCATACTCATAATCTTTCTCTCATGCAGACACTCCTGAATCTGATCCACCCATGTCTTCCTTGGCCTTCCTCTGCCTTTCCTTCCTGCCACTTGGGCTAAAAAGATTTTCTTAGTAAGTATCTCAGCACTCATTCTTTCAACATGGCCAAACCACTGAAGCATATTGGTCTCCACCTTGCTAACCACATTTTGCTTCACATCACACGACTGCAACACATCTTCATTCCTCACACAATCACACCGTGTCTTTGCCACAAACCCCCGTAAGTAACGCAATTCTCCAGCACACAAACGACTCCTATGTTTCTTCTGCAGTACCCAGGTTTCACTGCCATACATCAGAGTAGGAACAATTACTGTTTCATACACAGCCATGCGGGACTCTCTAGAGAACCCATCATTCCTGTGAAAACCTCCCTGAGCAGCCATGACTTTCAAAGAAGAATTCACTTGCCTACTAATTTCACCATCCAATTTGTTCTCTCTATCAAACATGCTTCCTAAATACACAAACTCACTCACATGGTCAATCACAGTGCCGTTTAACTTACATTACATTCGGTGCTACCAGTTCCTCTCTCAAACACCATAACTTTGATTTTTCCCTTATTTATACTCAGTTTGAATCGCATGCAAACTTCGTACATCCGAGACAACATACTCTGCAAATCACTTTTGCTCTCTGCCAACAGGACAGTGTCATCAGCATACAGCAATTTGGACACACAGATATTACCAAGACAAACCACTATAATCTATTTTGGCATCACGCATGCATGCGTCCATAAATATATTAAACAGCCATGGTGACATTACACAACCTTGTCTAACTCCTACACCAATGGAAACCCATTTTGATAAAACACTATTCACTCGTACACAAGCTCTACTACCAGCATACATGGCTTTTACACTATTTAGTAGATTCCCAGTAACACCATATTCGTTCAATACCTTCCACAAAAGTGTCCTATTTACTCGGTCGTAAGCTTTCTCTAAATCTATGAAGGCAGCAAAAACTTTTCTACCAACAGCCAGGTACTTTTCAATCATCGTGCGTAATGCAAAAATCTGGTTAGTGCAGCCTTTACCAGGCATAAAACCACTCTGAACATCCCACACTTTCTCTGATGTAAGACCCCGTACTTTTAACAACCTTACCAAACACTTTCCCTGGCACACTTAGTAGGCTAATACCACGATAGTTCTTGCATTTAGTCTGATCACCTTTTCCCTTATACAAGGGAACAATAACAGGATCCTTCCAATCCCGAGGGACCATTCTTAACTCCCAGCACAAGGCAAATTTCAGTTAACCAGTCAATTACAGAGTCGCCACCATATTTCAACATCTCGGCACTTATGCCATCAACTCCCAAAGCGTTACCATTCTGAAGTGCTGGTCTTCAGGAATTACTAGATCCATACTTAAAAATATCTTAACATCCCAATTCTTGAGGATTACCAGAATATGCAACAACAGAAATGGTATTATTAAACGGTTAAAAATAATTTTTATAACACTAAAAAGGAATGGTTATCCTCAGAGTTTTTGTTATACGCAATATAAGAGATTAATAAATATTACCAATAAAATAACATTATACAATATCAGAATGTGTAACATTATTGATAAAAACTTTCTTAATTAACAATTTTCTTCGGGCCACCAAAAAATTCTTTTTCCTCCGAGTCGCCCCGGAGAAATTTAATACAGGGCTCTACTTTCTATACATTAGGGATAATTTGCTCTAAAAGCAATATACATTTTGTACATACATTGGGTAGATGGCATGACCTGTGGACCTGTCGATATATTACGAACACACCTCTGTTGAGAAAATCCACATAATTACTTATGTGAGTAGAAATAGCCATGATACCTACAAAGTGTTAACCTTAACTCATACATTAGGCTTGTCTTCACGGTGCTGAAAGTTTGTTTTAGTTTAACTTAGAGTTTCAATTTACCTTCATTTGAATTTATAATTCAAGAGGTTACAGATAATAGGGTAAAGTATTGGTTATTTTGTTTTCAGTTGAGTTAAAAGGTTTTATACATATTGCTATTTCAGTTGTATTAAATGTTGGTATAAAATGTTCGGGTAAGAAAAACAGATGGCTCTCAAAAATATTATTTTGAAACAAATTTCAATTTACCTTCATTTGAATTTATAATTCAAGAGGTTACAGATAATAGGGTAAAGTATTGGTTATTTTGTTTTCAGTTGAGTTAAAAGGTTTTATACATATTGCTATTTCAGTTGTATTAAATGTTGGTATAAAATGTTCGGGTAAGAAAAACAGATGGCTCTCAAAAATATTATTTTGAAACAAATTTTTATGTTGAAATTTGGTTGTTACCTGGAATGTTTTTGGAAATAGTTGCCATCTTATGAAACCTGAACACATTGGTTCCTGGCTCCCGGGTGTTTTCCCCTGAAAAGTGGTTCGGGGGCCGGGAACATTTCTTGTATTTTTGTATTTTATTTGTGTTTTTTTTTTTTTTTGTTTTATTTGTTTTTTAATTGTATTTTTGTATTTTATTTTTATTTGTGTTTTGTTTTTTATTTGTTTTCTTGTTCTTTTCACTAGTATTTTTTCGGGAACAATTACATGTGTGGGTTCTGATGTGATGTTGGGTCTACCTGTTACTGTGTGCATGTGTGTGGGGGGAGGGGTGTTGTGGTGATATTTATAATGTGTATATATATATATATATATATATATACTTAAGAGCAAAACTGAAGACTAAGGAAAAATTTTAGAATTTAAAACGAAGGGTGCAAAATAAGGGTCAATAGTTCAAAACTACAAACTTAACTCTTCGAGCTACATTCCTGTAATTACTACTTGTTCTTGTGATGAACATAAAGAAACAGTTCACTATGATAAGAATTACAACCATATTATCACCGGAAACTTGAGTTTTGTTGAAAATGAAAAGCTTAGGAATTTATTAGAGTATGGCTCTAATTTCAGACCTTCCTTCACAATTTCCAAAGAAAGGATTCTTGAGAGCTTCACTCAAGATGTAAATAAGTACATCGTAAAAACCAGTTTAACGTACAATCAGCCTATTGAGGCCTTCGCAGAATGGAAATATAATATAATCAATAGCTTCACCGGTGAGTTGGCAGGTCTGGACTTTTGTTTCGACAGAAATCTCTTTTTCTCTGGAGAAGCTAAAAGGTCACTCTCCAAACTACAAGACCAATTTATTTTTACCACTACGGATAAAGCTAGCAATAATTTTGCAATTATCTGTAAGAAGTTCTATTTTGAATTGTTAACTATGGAACTCAATAATAGAGTAACATACGAGCCCGTAAGTTATTCTACCAAGCAGTTAGAAAATCGGTTTAAGGCATTCTTCAAGAAACTTAAAATTCCGCAAACTAGAAGATATGGGCCTGAATTTCCATTTCTTTTTGCAACGGTTAAGTTTCATAAGGATCCTGTGAAGTTCAGGTTCATAGCTAGTGGAGTAAGGAGTCATAAAGAAAATAGATCTTGCTTTTGAAGATGTCTTAAAGAAGGTTTTGAAACACATTAGAAACTGTTCTAACTTGATGTACAGAGATTTTTGGATAATTAATAATAATGCAGAAGTAATTTCTACTATACTCAAAGTGTGTCCCCTAGATATTAATAGTTATGATTTTGAAAACCTATATACTAATCTGCCTCTATCAGATATAATCACTACCTTTAAAGAGCTGTATGCAGAATTTAAACTTAACCAATTTGTTGATGTAGGAACTTGGAACTCTTATCTCAATTGCTGCATAAAAAATAACCATATCTTATATAATAATACTCTCTATAAGCAAGTGAACGGTATTCCAATGGGAACATCAACGTCACGAATATCGCTAATCTATTCCTGTTCTTTAAGGAATATAAATTCATTAAAAATCACCCCACCTGCTCAGATAACTACCTTTACACTTTTAGATATATTGATGATCTGCTGTGTATCAATAATTCCGAAGTTATAGAGAGTGATTTTGATAATATCTATCCTAGCTCTCTTAACTTATGTAAAACCAACCACAGTAATCAGGAACTTGAGTTCCTAGACTTAAGCATTAAGCTCAACAGAGGTAACCCATCTATTAGCCTCTTTGATAAAAGAGTTAATTTTCCTTTCAAAGTAATTAAATATCTACACTGGAATAATAACATTTCAACCAAAGTAATTGAGAATGTACTAATTTCTCAGGTCCTAAGAATTTCAAGAATTTGCAGCAACAATTTGGACTTCAATTACCACATTAATATACTATTAGAAAGTTTTCTAGAGAACGAAATTCCTTCTTCTTTCATCAAAAGAACTTTAAGAAAAATTATTCTGAATAATAGAGTAAGGTTGGCAGATCTGCTTTAATTTTCTACACAGTTAATAATATGATTCTGACCAATCAAAGCCGTAAGGAAGTTGGCTAGAGGATGCCTATTAACTACCTAAAGGAACCTTAGTGCTATGGATATGACGGTCCTATTAAAACAAAAAAAATTAAATAATATAAACAAAATCACAAAAAAAGCTTAAAAATCTGTTTATAAAAGAAAATAAAAACAAATAAAAAAGAAAACCAGTTATTCATCACTAGGATAGCTATACTAAAAATAGTAAAACCAACATTAAAATTAATAAGATTCTGATTAATCTATAGAAGCTCACTAAGGTGATTTAATACATGCAAAGATTATTAAATAAACTGCTCGTGTATTTTATAATATTTCTCATGTATTCTGGAGAGTTAATTCTGCTCATTCTGATCATACAGATCCACAGTCTTAAGTTTATATATTTTTTTCTCTGGTTAAAATCTCCGCGCGTTGGTTTCTTGCTGTATGAGGAGGCCATCAGCCCCACCCTCACTGCCCCCAGCGTCTAGGGAGTGGCGGAAGAGGTCAGCCATGTTCTCCTCTTGTGAGGAGAAAAGTTTTTGTAACTCAAGAGGTAAGCTCTCTTCCTTGTTTTTGGGTTCTAGGTTTTATAAGTTCAATGTTTGTACTTCATGTACCTTTCTCTGTCGTTTTTTAGCTTTTCAGCTTTTAAGCATTGGTTTGTCTGTTAACATTTATGCGGGTTTTAACTCTTACTTTTCTTTGTAACTTTGAGCGTCTTTTGTGGTACCTAGGAACAGAAGATGGCTAAGCTTGTTCCTTTTCTATGCGCTGTCTATGCGCTGTTTTTCAAAGTAGTTAAGTTCTTAATAACTAATTAATTATGCACTTAAAGCACTGCTGAAATACTTTGTACATATTGCAACTAACTGTTTAAGGTATATAACTTTCACAAAGTTTTCTTTAGTTAATTATTATCTTTAACTTATTCTCGTTTTCGTGCTGTCATAAGTTGTAGAGTAGGGGATTTTAGACTCAAGTTTTCTTTCAAAAATCTGTTCGTTATAAATTAACATTTCCTTTTTAATTGCAATGTAAAATTTGTTTTTCAGGTTTAAATTCTCTCTCAAACGAACTTGGAATTTCGTTATAGCTGAAAATCATTTCTATTTATTATGTCACTCTCACAGCTTGAGTTCTCTTTAATCTTCTTCTCTCTGTTTAATAGTAACAGATGAAGAGCATGGGTCGGGCCATGAAGGTTAATGGATGCAAGCGAAATTGTTAACTAGTGCTAGGTCATGCTACTCTACGGAGGACATGACTTATATATATATTTTTTAAACTATTTTAGGTGGGAATGTTACTTGCATCTATGGCCTTGCAGAAACCCATTTCCAACTAGGTCTTTGTGGAAGTGAGAAAATGCAGAGTTTTTGCTGGTCCTTGATAAAGCCAAGGCTCAGTATTCTCGACACCTTCTACATTCAGTTGTTTTATTTTCTTTTTTTCTTTTCTCCTTTTACTCACGCAGGTAGATACATAACCTTTTCTATGTTGTACTAGGTGTGAGTCAAAATTATATATGTATTTTTTTGCTTAGGTATCTTTATAGTATATATATATATATATATATATAGAGAGAGAGAGAGAGAGAGAGAGAGAGAGAGAGAGAGAGAGAGAATATCAACACAAAAATCAGAATGCTACAGTGAACAAGTGAAATGAAATATCAACAAGTAACAGAAACCAACCTGTACTCTTCAGGAAAGCACCAAGTTGGTAAATGTGGATTTTTGTATGTCAGCAAAAGTCCAACACATAAAGACTCACTGACAGTGTTCTCTAAGCAATGGAAAGTAACCAAAAATCACAAGCACGAAAGAACGCCTAAAAGTCTGGAACATTCAAGAACAGCTGCTATCAGAACAACCCGAGATCAAGAGATAAGCTTGCTGGGTCAAAGGTCATTGTATGTGGTCCTGGATAAACAAAATCTTACCTGAGACCTGTAGATTATTAAAAGTATTGCTAGTGTAAGCTGTTTTGGGGTTAGTAACAGTTGAGTCTTTGAGACAGGTAGTCAATTTGTCAAGTATGTTACTGTCTCTGAGAGAGGGGCTTGAGGCAGTTGGGACCAGCTCGCAGTATAATCTACGGTCTCCATTATTTAATGATCCAGTTGTTTCTTTATCAAAAAAGTTTGAAAATTCTGATTCTTCTATTCCTACTTATCTTCCAGATCAGAGTTCACCAAAATGCGTAATTACGCGTCTAGGACACATCGAAAAGTGTGTTTACGCATTGAAATTTTGCCAACGCGTAAAAACACGAATCGAGAATTTTAAGCTGAAAATTTTTTATTTTCAACTTTTTATTCGAATTTTGTATTTGAAACATATGATCAGCAGTATCCTTTGTTACCTCAGGCCAGATCTCACGTTGCAGACGATCCATACCTGGCAGTGGTTTTCTTGGCGCAACCGGAGCTTCGGTGGCATGACCCGCCAGCCAGTCAAGGCGTGACGTCAGGGAGACATCGTTCCTTAACTTGACAACGTCGGCTCATTGGGAGCGCAATCACATCGCAAAACTCCTGTCATTGCTGCTACAGCTCGTGCTTGATCAGATGAGTGAAGTACGCTTTCGCAATCGCAATTCCGGAGCGCCTTGTAGTCGTGGAGTCGTAATTTGTACTTCGTCATGACGGTGGTACGTGGTCGTGATTTGTAGAGATTGAAACAGCTTTATCAGACACTGTAGTATCGAACAATGTGTCGAAACAGCGTGCTTTTAACGTCTCTTTTTTTTTTTTTTCGGCTAGATTCAGTCCAATGGTGTAGAAAAGAAAAAACCCAGAGGAAGGAAACAATGAAAACTGCAAAAAACTAGCGGTGTAAATACGAAAGTAGCCAACGAACATGACACTTCATTAGAAAATGAAGAATGCGTTGTGTTACATCGACATCAAAGTTGGAAATTTATTCTTGTTCTTTACCAAAATGGTACGAAGAATTTCCAGGGATTACTTTCCATGCGCTTGTAGTGTTTACGTTATTTATGTATTATATATATATAACTTTTTTAACTAAGAAAAGAAGCAAAACTTCCAAATGCATTCAGTAGTAGTGAAATATTTTTTAATATGAAAAAAAAACAGGTGGTTTTTTTATATAATTTCCCGGTGTTTTCGCAACTTTTTTTTTTATTATTTCACTCGTTAATTTTCTAAAATACTCCTCACTTTTAAAAAATACTCCCTAAATTTTTCCAAAGAAGTAAACATACTCCTTCAAATTATTTTTTCGGCAAACTCTGTTCCAGATTTAATATTTGCTCATTGTCGGGACACCAGATGCATGACCTTCTTACATATGCATGAGGCCAATATGGAAAATGCCGAACATCCCACATTTTGCAAAACTACAAACTGTATTTATATGATAACTTGCATAAAAAGTGGATTCAGTTATGTGGGACAGTCTAGTAACTTGTTGCATATACGAAAATGTGGGACAGTCTAGTAACTTGTTGCATATACGACTGAATGGACATAGATCAAATATAAAAACTTTCAGGGATCCTTCGGACATTGAGCTTGCTCATTTTCAAAGCAATAAATTCAGTGATATCAAAGTCAGATTTTTGGGCATAGAACCCAATCTAGAAACAAGACTTAAAATTGAGACTTGCTGCATGTTACATTTTCATACAATTTACCCATATGACCTTTAACATGTTTAGTGGTATGAGAATTAGTACAGTACTGTTATAGGGTGCAGCCTAACTTGTGGAAAATTTTTATATTTCATTTATGCGGTAAATTTGTGTTTCGATGTGACTGCAGGCGGCACTCATAGTTATAATTAATTACGGTAATTGATCCTCTAATTTGTTCATCTCTGCCATTGTTAAAATTTGTTCATTATTTGATAAGTGCATAATTCGTAGCCTTCTGGCAAACGCGAGAATTGTGAAGGGCCACATGACGACAGACCATCTCTATTTCGGACTCATAGCAACAGTCTTGTGCATTTTCAACTCTAACGAAAGTCTGCAAAACTCACCCCCCATAATTCCCTCTGGAAGCCAAGAGACATTCTGGTGGTTGCATTTTTCTCCGAACTGAACGGGATAAGGGAGAACCGACTACCACCCACAGTTGAAAACAAGGTGATAAATCCCTTTTCAAGTGGCTAAGAGAAGCCCTGTGACAGGACAAAAAGGAGAGAAACGAGGAGAAGAGAAAAACAAGCGGCGATTCATTCGGAGGGCGGATTCGAAGGCAAAGACACGCACGAGACCAGCACCAGCGAGGTGCGTGGAACCAAGGCCTGAGAGCTGACCGCTGGGAGAGCTCGGAAAAAGAAGCAGAAAGCAAGTAAGGAGGGCTATGAATGATCCCCTCTTAAACGAGGACATCTCAGTCCTTTGGACTTCTCGACCGATACTAGGTCGACATTAGTGCACTTTTGCCTAGGCGGTCTACATAAGAAAACAGGCAGGATATTTCTTGCCACTTCTCTGCGCTGAGGACCTCAGACAACGGTTGCCAAGGTATGTGGTCTTTATATGAACATTTGCTCACGACTTACAAGTGCCGTCGGACAGTGAACAGCGTATAGAACTCTGTCCCCTGTGAAAGGGAGTACGCACGACAGCGGAGGCCTCCAACACATTTTATTCGTGATTTTTATTTGTGTTATGGCCATAAGTCTTAAGAGCTCTTCCCTGCTAATTTGGCATCAAGCCTATGCAGGTGTGTGTAATGGTATAGAGATATATATAGCTTATAATTAAACTGCGGCAGTCATGATAATTACTGTATCATTTTAATTGCTGGTGCCCACGCTCGTACTCAATTATCGTTTTCTAAAGTGTGTATTCAAATGTTTTGGGTAATCTCTCACATATGTTTCCTTCACTCTATTTGTTTATTGTGCATACTAGAATTTCATCAGTGAACAGTGTTTGAATCAGTGTTAATTGTTAAATCAGAGTTAGATAAATCAGTGGTATCGTTTAATCAGTGATAAAGTGTTTAAATCATTGTGCATAATTAAGCTGCCGATAGAGCAGCCCACCATACATTCATCTCAGCAGATTTTTGTGCCACTTCATGGATAAAGGTGGCAGTGTATATAATATAACGTTGGATATTAAATGTCAAGCGTACGTGAAATGAGCGTTGGGTATCTTTTCGAGTGTGTGTGTGCGTTGCTGTGATTTTCGGTAGATTGGGACGTGCTGAGTTAAATCCAGGCATCCACGCCCAATCGCGGTACGGGTTTTGCGAAGTTAATAATTAATTTGTTATAATTAATTATGGGAGGTCATTATTAATTATTGGAATCAGATAATTAATTTGTTGTTGCAGAATTTTCGGTTGTCAACGCAAGTAGGAAAACTCCTTGCTAGCCCCTAGCAGCAGAGGAGGAGAGCAAAATTTTTGACAAAATTTTCTTTAGTGTTTTATTTTTATTTAGATATTTATTTTTTTTTTCGGTGGAGATATCGGGTGCTTCACTGCAGGCGATACTTTACCTGGTGCCGCGGCCACATCAGCCTGTAAAGGTAAGATCCAACAGTACTTACAAATTAAATTATTTATGGTTATTTCAAATATAAACCGTTTGGTAGCGCAAAACATCATTCACCCAGAGGACATAGAGGAAATGGGTCATCTCAGTCTGGTTTTGTGAATTTTGATAGCTTTCTCACACTTATGGATGCACGAAAATGTAACATTGTCAAATTTTGTACTACACAGATATTTGCTTTTAATCTCCGAAAGCTTAGGGCACTATGTAAAAGTACATCAAAAAGATGAATATAAGAATTTGCAAAATCAAACATCTTGTCACTGATCTCATTAAATTCAGATTAGCAGATGAACTAAATCAAGCTAAATCTGACTATACCAGAAAAAGTTATTGTGTTATTAGATTTGTAAATAAATCTTACAATAACATCAAGATAAAAAAAAATTTAAAACATAATAACCTTTTTCCTCTGAGAAAGGAGATTACAATTGATACATGTTATAGATATGATAAACTTGTTGGTCAAAAGGTTTTCAATTACCGAGAAATGGCAGAAAATTATTGTGACCTCTGGGAGACTAGAAATTAACTGTGTATATGTTATCAGGAACAATTTGTATCATTCGTTGATAACAACTTGTGACATATTCTCACTTGTGATTTGAATATTATACATCAACCAACTTTAAGAGACGTCATGAGTAAAGGTACAAACTTTAGGATTCCACCAGTGTATAATTTGAATAAAATGTTTAGATACATTTAAATCTGATTTAATCCAGTTTACATTGAAACTTGTAGACCAATTTCACCTCTCTTACCAGGAGTTTGTTTGTGATGTGGATTTGCCATATTTTTGAGGATTTCAGATGTCAGTTACAAAATTTGTTCACTTTTGATCTGCCAAAAAAGAAATATCTACCGGTGTTGTTGATTTGAAGAAAAAATTTACTATTACTCCAGTGGATAAGGTAAATAATAATTATGCTATTATTTGCAAAAAATTATACCTAGAAATCCTTGATAAAAAACTTAACATGGGCTTAGCATATAGAATAACAAGTCAAAATAAATCTGTAATTATCAACAAGATTTTAGCCTGGAAAAAGAGACTTAACCTGGGAAACATTCCTTTGGGATTACCATTCATATATGTCATACCGAAGTTACATAAAAATCCTATAAAATTTTGTTTTATCACTAATGCTCCTTGGTTGTTATGGACACAAAGCTGGAACAATTTTTGAGAGTGTACTGAAATGGATTTTGAACACCTACAAGAATACTTGGCTTATTAAAGATAATACAGCTGTTTTGGAATTCTTTGCAAGGAATGAAAAGGAAATTCAAAACATTGATACATTGGACTTTAGAAATTTATTCACCTTGATCCTTATTGATGATATCAAGGATATCTATGATCACATGGAAACACAGTTGAACATCAATAGACAATTTTGGAACTACTTGGTGGATTTTTGTACTGGACAAAATTTTATTGCTATGGGAACACAAATTTTCCAGTAAGTTATGGGTATTCCAGCGGGCAGTGTATTTTCTAGTACACTGGCGAATATTTATCTTCTCTAGTCTACTATGAAGGAAGAGTGGATGAATACTTGGAACTGGCCGCAGGACATATTTACAGATATGTAGACGACATATTAGTCATCAGTGTACCCAGTTTCCAGATAATCGCTCAAAATATCTGTCCTAAGGAGTTGGTTCTGGAAAAGACTAATTCTGATTGCAACACCTTACATTTTCTTGAAATTGAATTTAAATATAGCAATACTGACAATATCTCAATCAATATTTACGATAAACGAAATTTTGATTTTGACGCTTTCATGTACATTCATTGGACCTCAAATGTATCGGTGTCATTACATACAAATATTATGATCAACCAAATTCTCAGAATTTGTAGTCATTCTTCTGCATTAAAAAAAAACTTGAGAAACTTTTTTAATATCTTGGTTTGTAATCAATATCCTATTTGGTTTATTATTAGTTACTTTTCTCAACTAGTTGCTCTACTAGACACAAGGTTTAACATTGATGAAATTACTAATATATGAAAATACTCCAAATACGTGGCAACAGTTAATAAATAAATACATCACTCTTTCCACGTTCCAGAAACACACAGCAACCGAAAAATTGTTTTTCAGCCGTCGCTGTGGAATTGAGCCAACAGAACTCTTGATATCGAGCCCAGCGCGTTACATATACGCCACGGTGGCCAACAATCCACGGTGCTGTGTGTATTTTAAGTCAGCTTCTGACATCATAAATCTGTAAGATGGGCTCAGCTACTGAGACGTCTCCATCTGGTAAGCAAGAACGGCACTAGCTATATATATATTATAGCAATTAAATCCAAAGGAAAATACTCCAAATACGTGGTGACAGTTAATAAATAAATACATCGCTCTTTCCACGTTCCAGAAACGCACAGCAACCGAAAAATTGTTTTTCAGCCGCCGCTGTGGAATGTTCTGTGCCGCTCTTGCCCACCAGATGAAGATGTCTCAGTAGCTGAGCCCATCTTACGGATTTATGATGTCAGAAGCTGACTTAAAAATAGAAATAGCACCGTGGATTGTTGGCCACCGTGGCGTATATGTAACGCGCTCGGCTAGATATCGAGAGTTCTGTTGGTTCAATTCCACAGCGGCAGCTGAAAAACAGTTTTTCGGTTGCTGTGTGTTTCTGGAACGTGGAAAGAGTGATGTATTTATTTATTAACTGTTGCCACGTATTTGGAGTATTTTCACCTTGGATCTCGCCCTTTGGATTTAATTGCTATAATATATATATAGCTAGTGCCGTTCTTGCCCACCAGATGGAGACGTCTCAGTAGCTGAGCCCATCTTATGGATTTATGATGTCAGAAGCTGACTTAAAAATACAAATAGCACCGTGGATTGTTGGCCACCTTGGTGCAAATGTAACGCGCTCGGCTAGTTATTGAGAGTTCTGTGGTTCAATTCCACAGCGGCGGCTAAAAATAAATTTTTCGGTTGCTGTGTGTTTCTGGAACGTGGAAAGAGCGATGTATTTATTTACTAATATATGATCTTACAATCTTTAAGAATAGGAAACGCCAATCTGTTTGATGGGTCACTTACAGCAATGTTACTGACCACAGCATAGCTTACACTATTACACTTTTAATAATCTTCAGGTCTCAGGTAAGGTTTTGTTTATCGATGACCACCTACAATGACCTTTGACCCAGCGAGCTTGTCTCTTGATCTCGGGTTGTTCCGATAACAGCCATTCTTGAATGTTCCAGACTTTTAGGCGTTCCTTTTGTGCTGGTGATTTTTGGTTTCTTTCTGTGGCTTAGAGAACACTGTGTCTTTTTATGTGTTGGACTGTCAGCTGACATACGAAAAGCCATGCTTGCGTTCCTGAAGAGTACAAGCTGGTTTCTATTACTTGTTGATATTTCGCTTGTTCACTGTAGCATTTTGATATTTGTGTTGATATTCTAAATCGGATATAGTTCTGGTATGCTGCAATTTCTGCGCAACTTAGGTGCATTAGCAAGGTGTTCCTTTTTCTCTTTCTTTCTTGTTTGAGGTTCTGTGGTTCAAGTTATAATTTCATTGAGAGTCGTTATTGCTTTGTTTTCTATATTATACTTTGCTTATTGGTTTATTGAAAGAGGTTTTTTAATATATATATATATATATATATATGTTTTGTTCTTTAGGGTAGGATATGGCTAAGAGACTACAGAGACAGAAGGGCAATACAGCCTGATACAGGATATTATACTGAGGTTTGTATACATCCTATTTTGTCCTATATTTCTGATGATCTCCTATAAATCCTATTTTGTTGGAAAAATCTATTTATCCTGTATATTTATATAATGATGCTTCATATATTGTTTTATTTTTGCAATGTTCTGTCAGTTTTAGGTCTCCCCTTCCCCCTCCTTCTGACATTTTAACGATTGTTAGCCTTGTTACAACTCGGAAGTCAGTGTAACAATATTTGGCAAGTGATTGGCTGAAGTTCACCAAAGACATCATACTGAAGTTTGCCAAAGACGTCATACATAACTTCACCCACAACAAAGCCGTCTGGTTGGAACATGTGACTGACTGGAGCTGCATTCGCCGCTGTTGAACCGTAACCGCTGTCATCTCGTAAAAGTTTTGTATTGGGTTAAGTTTTGCTGAATAAGGGTAGCGAAAGCACTTCCTCGGCGGTTCTAGAATAATCATTTTTGGATTCCGTAATCCGTAGAAGTGCATTAAGGCTTTGTTTGTGGAGGGATTTCGTAGTTCACTTTTTTGCAAGATTTTTTTTTTTATTTAGCAAATCAGTTTTAGTACGTGCAGCAGAGCACTTTACAGTAACGCATCTCTTGCTTTTTGGCGCTAATACAGTTCTTTAGTTACGGAAAATGCCAGCTTTTAAATGAGGTTCAGGGAGAATGACTTGAACTTTTGGATAAAAATAAAGTTAAAATGAGTTCGTGGTGTACAAAGGGTAAGAATGAATTTCGTGCATATTGTTTGCTTTGCAAAGCTGAAGTTTCTTTCAGCAATAGTGGCAAGTTACAACTCCTGCAGCATTCTGGTACATCCGACACAAAAATAATTGTAAATGAATTTATGGCACCTCTATTCATGGTGTACTGTAGAATTAACTTTTTTACGGGTCTTATAGAGGTTATTATTCAAAAAAGTTGGTGGTCAAATTTTCGAACTAAAGCCCAGTTCGTCATCAGGACTAAGTCACTGGAGTAGTTGCTGCCACTCAGTTGGAAGAGTCCAATTGCAATTATCGTTAATTGTGGTACTTCTTCTTCTTCTTGCTATTTTGATCCCTTCTTCTAGTTTCCTCTTTACTAAGTTTGACTGGTGGGCGATTATTCTTACTGAGTCCCAATTTATGGAGTGTGCTCTTGCTTGTATATGTCTGTCTATCCTTGTTTTGTTGCTAATGTTCCTAATAGCTACTTGGTGTTCTTTCATTCAGACTTTAATACTTCTCCCTGTTTCTCCTATATAGCTGAATCCACAGTTACAGTCGATGCAATATATTACTCCTTCTTGCAATTGGATGCCCACTTCTTTCTGCTTTAAAGCTGGCAGGAATTTCTTTAATTGGTTATTTAGATCTGGAGCAAGCCTGATATTATATTTTGCTCCGATCCTCTTCAGTTTTTCTAAAAGTCCCTTGTGGTACGTAATTTTGCTGGCAAATTTGAAGTTGTTTATTTCCTGCTTCTTTTTTGGCACTTGTCTAAATAATTTCTCGACATATGGGGAGAATTGTTTTCTGCCAATATTTCTTTTAATTCTTCTCTGTGAAGTTCTTTTTGAGTATTTGAAGAGACCAGGACTTCAATTTTTTCTAAATAACAAATTAAAGAAATTTCTGCCAGCTTTAAAGCAGAAAGAAGTGGACATCCAATTGCAAGAAGGAGTAATCTATTGCATCGACTGTAACTGTGGAATCAGCTATATTGGAGAAACAGGGAGAAGTATTAAAGTCCGAATGAAAGAACACCAAGCAGCTATTAGGAACATTAGTAATAAAACAGGGCTAGACAGACATATACAAGCAAGTGGACACTCCGTAAAGTGGAACTCAGTAAGAATAATCGCCCACCAATCAAACTTAGTAAAGAGGAAACTAGAAGAAGGGATCAAAATAGCAAGAAGAAGAAGTACCACAATTAACGATAATTGCAATTGGACTCTTCCAACTGAGTGGCAGCAACTACTCCAGTGACTTAGTCCTGATGACGAACTGGGCTTTAGTTTGAAAATTTGACCACCAACTTTTTTGAATAATAACCTTTATAAGACCCATAAAAAGTTAATTCCACAGTACAAAAATAATGTTTCAACTCGCTCTAAAATATTATGGAGTGTCTATGTTGCTTTAAACAACTATTCATTTCATTCATGTGATTGTATTGTTGACTTACTTTCACAGATGTTTCTTGAAGTCCTCAAACATTGATGAAAGGGGAATGCATTTATCTCCTAGGAAAATAGCATATATTCCATGGACTAGGTCCCTATTTCTTGAAACTGTTATTGGACAATGTAAAAGTAGATAACTCTTTTTTCACTATTATGTATGATGAAACTACAAATGAAGCAAACCTCAAACAGCTGGACATTTATATAAGGTATTGAGGTACTACTAAAAATTGCATCCCAGAAAGCTACATTGGTATTGATTTTATGGGGCATGCAACAGCTGCAAAAATATCAACTGCTATTAATTCATGTTTAGATTCCTGTTATTTAAACCTCAAGTACTTATTAATTCTAGATTTTGATGGACCTAATGTTAACAAAGCAGTGTTTAAAATATTGGATGAGCAGTTTAACAGCATTAGATCCTGCAGGTGGGTTACTTAGCATCAGAACTTGTAACCTACATATAATTCACAATGGTTTTGGCCAAGGTTTTAAGCTTGAAACATTCAGCAACATTACGGAGTTCTTTGAAAATTTGCACCCTTGGTTCCATGAATTTCCTTTTTGACAAGAGGATTTAAAAGGTGTGATGCAATTCATGGATACAGATGTCCTTGCAGTGCTTTGGTATGTTAGCAATCAGTGGCTGTCTCTTGTTCCAGTTTGTGAGCACATTTTGGAACTTTTTCCAGCATTGAAAAAATAGTTTTTAGAAGATCTTCCTGGAGGAAAAACTAAAAAAAAAAAACTTAGTTTACCAAAATACAAGCAAATTGTCAAAATGCTGAAATCTTCTCTTACTGTCATTTATCTGCATTTTTTTTGGTAAGTGTAGGTTCAATATTAGCTTGTTTCCTAAAGCTTTTGCAGAAGAAAATCACCCAAGTGCATATTCTGTTTGATGAATTATGTCAGCTGCTGTGCAAAATTCTCGGGTGATTTGTAGAACCTATTATTTTACAGCAAACAAATGGTGAGCAAACAGCCTTGTTGGATGTAAAGGTAGAAGCTGATAACACAAAAAATCAAATTATTGATATTGGAAGCATAATGCATGATGCCCTTTCAAAATTGCCGACTGAACTAAAATCTTTGTTTTTGCTTAACGCTAATGAATTTTATGTGAGCATCACAGCATATCTTACAGAGAAGTTTCCCTTGAAAAACAAATTGCTTCAGTGCATGAAAGTATTGCATCCTGCTATGAGAAAGGAGTATGTGAAACAAACTTTGCCACTAATTAGGTAGGTAGGTGTGCATAGCTGCCAATCCTTGCGATTTACCTGGAAAGCTTCCGATTTTGGGGCGTCTTTCCAATATTCCGATCGGAAAGTGATTTATTCCGAGTTTTCATTCTCATACCAAAAATCCCTATTTTTTTCTCCCCATTTCAAGAGAAAAAAAAATCTCCTTATTTCCGCTGTTAAGAGAAAGTGCGAGCGGCACGGTTTTCAGCTTGCACGTGGACTTTTGGATGGATCCGAGTACCTTCCCCTGCACAAGTGGTACAACGCTGGTGACAATTCCCATCAGGCTATGCAGCTGCATAACGTAAGGTTACAATCACGTTCTCTCTCTCTCGCTGTTTCCCCCTCCTCCCCCGTTCTCCTTTTCTGGTAATGCATTGTTCGTCCCCGGGGTCGCAGCTTCTCAGAGGCCAGCGTGGGTGTGTCTTGCATTCCAGCACTCCCAGTTCGAAATGCTATTTCAGAACGTAGTTATCGTAGGAAAAAAATTCAAACGGATTTTAAATCTGTGGAATTTTTAAGTCCAGATCGATACCCAACATGACGAAATTAAGCAAAAGCTGCCAGTTTTGTGAAATTAAAAATGCATTAGGCATGGTTTCGTAACTTTTTCTGTGGCAATAAATTTGACCTAACAAAAGAATGCTACTGTAAGAAGAAGTTGAAAAAAAGAAAAAAAGTCCAATGTTCTTTCGAGCCTGTGCTTCTCCAGCAATGATTTATTTTGCTGGTCCATTAGTCAGCAAGTTTTCTACGCTTTTCAACCGTGCTTTTTCGTTCGTCGCTTGATAACGTGCATAAAAATGTCTTGTCTTGATTCAACGAAATTAATATGTTGGGGTACTATTTTTTTCCTCTGCAAATTGCATCTGTTTAAGCTGTTACTGTTTTACTACAGCAGTTTTACTCGCATTTTTTTTCAAGTGTCAATAAATTTAGTGTTAGTGATTCGCTATGAGTAGCAATATAAAAGGGAAGGGGAGTACTATCGAACATTCCGTGATGCGTATTCTGTGGAATTCCCATGTATTACAAAATCTTCAAAAAATGAAAAATATGCATTTTGCACTGCGTGCCATGTAATTTCAGCATTTTGCGTGGCGGAAGGAATGATATTACTAATCATATTTCTAGTGCCCAGCACAAATCTAATGTTGACTGCGTGGGAAAAAAATACGAAATGAACTTTCTTTGTTAAAAGTTTTAATGAACTTGGATGCGATTCGTGCAAAATGTTTGTTCACTTCGTTTTTAGTTGAGCATAAGTTACGAATTAGTGTCACTCATTTATTTCATTTGACTGTCGCATCGTCCGTCTCTCCGTAAGATAATCCTAGCATGAAAATGGTTTGTTTTTTAAAACATTTTAGTTTGTTCCGTGACGGCATGGGATATGATCCTATTGGATTTGGGGGTCAAAGGGTGTGGAACATCCTTCCCTTTAGATGCAAGCTTCCATAAAAATAAATTTTTATCTCTTTATAGATCATAGTGATATAGCATAGTAATGAGAAATTCTGTATGGATAATCAAAATAAACGTGGCAATAAATTCAAACATCTGTAGTCATATCAATTAAAAGCTGATATTTGAGTTAGGTAACATATCGTTTTTTAATCGATATACGTTCAGTACATTTAATCAATATGCGCGACAAGTAATTTAATTGGATATATCGATTAAAAATTTCATCGAATATATCAATTATTTTTTTTACGATTTTCGGTTTCTGAAAGTTGGCAGGTATGGGTGTGCTACTACCTCATGTGATACCGTCTCCTGATGTTGACAAATTAACAGATGAGTGCCGTCTCTACCTGGGTTCGCGCGGATCACGAAAAGTGCTTAAAAGTGCTAAATATATATATTTTTATTTTTTTAAGGGCCCATAAAAGTACTAAATATTTCACCAAGTCCTTAAAAAGTTCTTAATTTTACTTTCAGAACTCGGAGCGTCTGATTCGCGATTTTCATGGCCAAGTAAACTTCTTCCAACTTATAAACGGAATGCTTCTTCATTGTTTCTCGCGCGTATGTCATGTCCTCACGATCTGGGGTGTTTAATATTACAACATAAAAAAAATGTGCTTCTGTGGTGATGTCATTGTTCTTAGTGGAAGCTCCGGTGATGATGAGTGGTTCTGGTTTCGTTTGATCATCGACCGCTTTGTTAGTTACGTATTATCAGAACTACTTTTAATTTTCCTTGTATGTATTGTTTGCAGAGATGTCGTTTACTATGGATTCTCTGTAGTTTTTACGGTTAACAACCACATACTACAGACCATGCATTTAATTAATTTTTCTACGGAGAATTTGGTATAATTTGATTTCATTTCATTGCTGATTACTAAGAACGGCTGCAATCAAAGCTTTGAGGCTGGCTTCATAGCAGAGTGTATATTCTTTGCTCAGAGCAAAAGAAAATATCTTTCTGTCTTTGGCAACCAGCCAAAGAAAATGTCCCACCACAGCAGATGCATGCATTTGCTGCTGCCTTATCGAATTCATCTTTGAAATTAAATATTGTAATTAATTAATATTTATTCTTCCTATATCATATTTTATTTAACGTTGTAAAAGTGTTGTGTATTCCTCTAATTTTTATGTCATGAACCTATAGAAAATGTGTTTTATGTTTACACCTTAATTGCGCAATTGTTCTAAACAGCCTTATCTTGCTTTCAGTGTATATGTTATTGTTAAAGTATGAAATCCGTTATTTCATAGAATACCTAGTTATTTCATGAAATAACTGATCAAGTCAGTTAAAGCGTAAAACTCACTTGTATTCTATGGTTTAACTAGTTATTTCATAGAATAACGATCTACCCCCCCCCCCCCCCCGTTAAAGTGTAAAATAACCGAGTAAATAAATCCCAAAATCAAAAGGCTGTAAAGTGAGAACCACTGGTCAGAAATAGCACACCATTTTCAACCCATTATAAAGTGTTATATAATAATAATAATAATGATATTAACTTATGAGTACTTCGTCTCAACCTGATAACGAAGTGCTGATTGAAAAAACAAGGTTAAATAATGCCATTTGTAAAGTATATATAGTTTGTTCACAAGAATGCAGTGAAAACGTAGTTTGTTCGAAATGTAATGAGCCTGTTGACATGTCATGTTTAGAAGACTGTTTCGGAAGACAAAGTTGTACAGAAGATCTGCAAATTGTGTTTTAATGAACTGAATGTTCAGAGGGAAAGAGAAAACTCTAAAGAATGTTTGGAAATTCAAGCTAAGAAAATGAAATTAATGTCAGATAAATCTCATTCTGAAGCCTCTGTGGGGCTTACAGTCCGTATCCCAGTACCTGAAGTTGACAGAGGAATGGGTGACGCCAGATCTATTTTAGCTGTTATCATGAAAATAACCGAAGAAGAATTTTTTTCAATTGGGAACAAGAAATGGCCGCATAAAACAGCTATATTCCCGATCCCAATTCAGCGTCTGTGAACAAAATCTAATTTAGATTGAAGTGGCGGATATAGAGAAATCGCTCCAGTCAGTTGCTACAGCTCAAAGTTTAGGAATCAGTCAGGGATTTAAAAAAATTTCATGTAAAACGCAGTGTGTCAACAAAAAAATGTATTTGTTTTAGAAATAATGTTCTATGCAATTCCAAATGCCATTTTAGTAATCCCTGTTGTAACAAATGATTTTATTGTGTCTTTATATAAATAACATTTTGTATGCTGTATAATTCAGTCAAATTGTTTATTTTACACTTTAACTGTCTATCATTAGTTAATTTATAGAATATCTAGTTATTTCATAGAATAACTAGTCAAAGTGTGAAATTATTAATTTATTACACGCTTTAACTAACTTGATCAGTTATTTCATGAAATAACTAGGTATTCTATGAAATAACTGAATTATACACTTTAACGGTAACATACATATATTTCAAATGTTTAATGTAATGGATTTTCTGGTGCTTCAAAGTGATGCTCGCTGAGAAACACCTGCATGTGTTTTCCCCACTTCTACCTCCTGACTGTTACTCACACGATGTCAGACTTGCCAAATGTGACATAATTTCTCACACTTCTCGTCCTCGGCAGTGAGCTTTTGTCTATGTTACTCCGACAGATTTGCAAAGTGCACTTTTTTTTTTCCTTGTAAAAATGTTCTCCTAAAGAGAGTGGTGTTTTTTAGCATGTCTTTTGAAAAAAAAAATTGTCCTTATATTATCGGTTTGTCTGTCCGACCGTCTGTAGACACTATACATCAAAACTAGAATTTTATAATCTAAAGCAACTTATGGGAATTTACTAGGAAATGTTTTCATTTATAGCAAATTTTCGGAGAAAACTCTTCTCCTTCTTCAGGCTCTCTAGTTGTTGTCACTTTTTGCTTGTCACTATCATGGTTACGGTTTACCTTGACGGTTACGGTTAACCTTGACGGTTTAGGTTATTTTTCACCAAATCCTGCCAGATGTTAGGCAGGGAAAATCCTTTTGCAGTCATTGATGATGGAATTTTGTTTAGGAAGCCATTTCTCAATATGAGCTTTATTCAAAGAATTAGAATTTTATGTTAATAGCCAGTGGCTACTGAGAATAGAAAAGTTAGTAGCCGATTTTTTTCACTTTGGTAGCCACCCACAAAAAATGCAACAAATTCTCACGTGTGCAGGATTTTTCTATGCAGACATCTTAAGAGCATGTACTATTATTTTTAAAAGACAACAATGACTAATTTTTCAGGAAACATATTTATTTAATTTTTCAATTTCTATTTTCCTCTGAAAACATTTGCCATCTACACCGACTGAGGTCTATCGAACTTCACCACCACTCGCTCACCGCGTTGTTAAAATTCAGACTCAACAAATAATTTCCATTCCGTTTTACATGACGGTGTTCCTGCAGAGTATCCTTTTGCATCAACAGACTTCTTTCACCTGATGCTTCATCCCACTCCACACACGCTCTACTTCTGCATTGCTTGCTGGTATTCAAAGAAGTATGTCTAGCAATTGCTTCATTACTGTCATGTGTTGAAGTGATTCACTTTGTAGCATGTTTCGTAGTCGTAGGAAATTGGTAGAATGCTTGAAATGAAAGCTGATGATTTCCTTTAATTCTACCCACTGCTCCAGAGCACTTCTTTTCTCCAAAGAAAATAGATTACACATTTCTTCGATATGTGCATTTCTGTAGACCTCCAGTTCACTTTTTCTTGTTGGCATGAATGTGGCATCTAGAACTTGAAATGCTTTTAGCACAGGTGATGAAGAGGAGTCTAATACTCTTTTCTGGAAGATTTTGCAGAGCTCATAAAAAAAGTTGACCATATCTTGCCATGGGGTGCGTTTGTTTCCTACACTTGCAGCTTTCCGTTTCACAAGCAATTTGAGAACTTGATCACGGAAAAGCCACTATTCTTCAGCCTTTATATCTTGTGATTCTATCATAAAGTTCACATACAATTACGTGACCACAAGGTTCTTCAGGAAGACGCTTTGACGTCTGTAAGTTCTGTTTTACACGTTCTGTAAAGTGGATACAGTCTGTGGTGGTGCATTAACTTATTCAATTAAAATATAAATCAGTTAAAAGTCCTAAAGATGTTACTCACGGAAGTGCGTGTTCAGTCCAATGTCAGTAGTTATTGAGTTTCTTTGTCCAAAGTTGTATCTTGCTTCAATATGGTCAGTTGTTAGGATTAGTTCGAGAGCCATTTCGTTATAGGTTGTACCCTACTTCGGATATGTCCAGATGTTAGGGTTAGCTCCGTTCTGGTTGTGTCCTCATCATATTGAATGGGTAAAGGTTTCCAGATAATAATGAAAGATTCTTGAAGGTAAGAGTTACTATTTACATACCACTTGAAGTTCCACGTCATACTTGGCCTTTAGGGCTATCTCGTCAATGCTGCACTCTCTTGGAATTGCTGAGGAAGTCTTCAAGTTTGGTCAGGTTCATAAAAAATTTAAAAGCTTTAAAAGATTCCAGTTAAAATTGTTATATACACCACCCCATACCATCCACATTCTCAATCATCGGATGTGCGTTTCACCTAGGCTCTACCCGGGCGTTTTCAACGGAGACTTCACACCCTCTGTCGAAGTCTGCTATCTGAAAGTCTCGTGTTCAGCCTGCTGTTCCTCACATTCTTAAAGGAAATGAATCAAGTTTGGACAGTTTTCTGGCTGTTGTTTCATTTCATTTAGTTTGGTGGTAGTGTTCTTCATCTTACTCATGGCAACATTCAAAAGTATGTCCCGCAATTCCAAAACCTGAGAGTTCTTTCCCATTATTTCAATAAAATCAGCAACTGAAAATACTGAAAACTTTGTTGCGTATGAAGTAAGTTGCTTTAAAAACCCGCTTGCTGTTGATTTTATGTCTGAAGAATATCAATTTGTATTGTGGGAGGATATAACTTGCTCCAAATGACTTGTAATAGCCCCGTAGTTACGAATTAGGGGTTCCAGTGATGCTTGCAGGAAGTTGGACCACCTTGTATTGCAAATGGGCTTGAATGATAACAGGTTAATTTCGAGAGCTTCTGCTGCTTTTTTGAGTTCACGTGTCAATTTCGGGTTTGTATGATAAAATGAACTTAAGGACTGAATTAGTCTATTACAGCAGATGCTGCTGGATTGCATTCAGTTGCTTGCTTTACACACACATCAAATACATGGTTATAGCATGTTATGTAAGTTGGAGTACCCATTTTTTTTTTATCAGTCCTCCTTTCTGCCTAACATTAACGTTTGTTCCATCAGCTGTGCTACACATCATCTTATCTTGCCAGTTTACAATTCCTGAAGAACTCAGGACTTCAGAGATGGATTTCAATAATCCATCAGCATCCACACTAATATCTATCTCCCCTGAACCTAGATATTTAACTTTAATGGCAGATTCTCCTTCAGCTGATATTCCCACATACCTCACACACACACAGCTTCATATTCTGTGACTGCAGGACTTGTGGGTCCATCAGTCATTATCGCAAAAGCGCTGGCATTGTTAACTTCCTCCACAACATTCTTTTGAATATCTGCATCAATGAAGTGAAGGAACGTTTTAAACGACATGTCATTCCGGTAAGTCTTGCCAATATCAATCCCATTGAGTTCTTGCAACTGGCACTCCAATGCAAATCTAGATGCTGCCCTGTCCTCAATAACCATTGCATATACCGTTTGGAACATTTTCACAATTTTTTCTTGAATTTTTAGATTAAGTAATATTAAAAAAATGCTGTATTTGGATTAAGTAATTTTAAAAAACGTTTGTATTGTGTATTTATGCAACAATCCTTTCTCTGTTTTAAGATTTTTTTTTTTTTTGTTCTGCACTGCAGAGGTTCAACTAGAAGTCAATTACTATTAAAAACTATTGATATTTTGTACTTAAATAGCAACTGATGGCATATCCCAGGGGTTGGCAACTTATGCTCATACTGTACTTCTGTATTCATTCATTCAAGCAGATAATCTTGTCACTTCAAAACATTTTTCTTATATCTAAATCATTACTGATGTATAATATGCTTTATTGATTTCTTTTATTCTAGATGACACCACCTCAGTGCATGCCAGACAATCCTATTAATGCTGTCACTACAAAATTTGTGAGAACATCCACAAACAAGATGAGGTGTCCCATATTTTGTGTAGCTGTAAGTATTTATTTTAATATCTTTTGTTTTTTCCCACCTATTCATGAAGAATGGATTTTTATAGTAATCTAGTGATGAGTTCTGACAGGTAGTAATAGAAATTAAAAAATCAAGCTTATGCAAATTTGCTTTTAAACAGCAAAAATGAGTGAAAAAAATTAATAAAAGAATTTGGGGCTCGTTGTATGATAAGGTACCATTTCTGGAAAAAAATTTCATCCGAGAAACAGAAAAATAAACGGTTAATAAAAGTTTCTTGCAATAATTCTAACTCAGAGAGGCATTTTGTTTGCTTACTTACGTGAATTTTTGTGTTTAGCTGTAACATTGATAAAATAGATGACAATATATTACTATTCCCGGTCGTTCACTTAATTGCTCACACATGGAGGAATGGACAGATAAATGAACCTAGCTTTCTGTGGTTTGGGAAATTTTTCAAAGTATGTATAAATAATAAATAGCACTTCAGGTAATATGAATTTTGAATACTTATCAGTCTCTGAGATTCAGAGGTTAGCTCCTCAAAGAAACAAGAGTGTGTCAAATAAATGTTTTAACTGATGGAACTAGAATTTGCTTACTGTTGCCGTATCAGATGTCTCCATTACATCCATCACACGATGCACGTAAGACTTTTCAAGCTTTTTTTACTCATAATCTTTTTGTCAAGCAGACATTTCTGAATCTGGTCCTATCATAATTCCTTGTCCTTTCTCTACCTTTCTTTCCTGCCACTTGAGCTTTTATTCTATAACATCAATATATGTGCATCCATTACACTACATTAGATGTACTTATTATGTGGCATAATATATGATTTCGACGTAAACGATATCATTACTGTACTTCACGTTATGTTTTGGTTCGATATATAGTTCATACTGGCGTGACCCTATGTATAATAAAATTGCATTATAAAAGAAATTATCATACAACATTAACACTAAAATGAAATAAAATGGCTACTCACAGTGTTTTTCATCTACACTGTGGGCCACCCAAAATGCAACACCAAGAAGGAAGCATCTGATTGGCCTGAAATTTGCAGCATGTATCGCCAGCAAGAGGACATGTGTCATAAAGAAGTTTTGGGTCGCGGTATTAAATGTTATAGAGAAGATTTGGGGTATTAAAAATAGCCTTATGCTAAGGTTGCTACTTCTAAGTAAATACAGAAATTTAAAATTTGGGAGATGGGTGGATGCATTTCGAAACAAAACTGAAATTTTGAATATAGAAAAATAAAATGCACCACTGAATTTGGTAACTCCCAAAAGTTACTATTGTATTGTTAGCATTGTTTGCATTTGATGAGTAGATACACCTGAAAGTGGAAGAAAGGTAACTATTGTTTACATGTGTACCAAATTTGTAAACACTGAAATTTAATGTTATACAATGTACACGTGCAAATAACTTTTGAAGTCAGATCTAATAGTTAGGACAAAAAACTGATTTTAACACAATAACCTAAGATTTATTTCCTCACCTCAGTCACTGCTGAGGGGGATGCATTTGAACCATGTGATGAAAATTCACACTGAAAATATCTAAAACTTCACTGCACTAAGGTTTAGGTTTTTGAAAGGCCACTTGGCCTATATTTATTTTAAAACTTAGCAAGTTAAATTTTGTACACAAATTTTCTACCTGGCCACTGGGCCCAATAAAAGTAATTAGCTGTCAGCTTAGTTGTGAGAATATAAATCTTGCACCAGGCACACTACTGATAAAAATAATAAACATCAGAATTTCATTGAATTTCACAACATCAACACTTGATTTAACATGGTGTGCAACTTACGTATTTGAAGTGAAAATACCTCTCACTCTCTCTCGAAAAAAAATTTATATGCATATGTGTACACTATGTTGTTCTAACTAATTTTCTCGAACCAACCTTCTCAGACCAGTCTTCTGAATTCACTTTTACTTTTAAACCATCATAACAACTGCCAACATTTTACGTATAATGGAAAGTTATTTTACTACAAGATTCTACACCTCCAGGAAAATTTGCCTTAAAATCAACATAACCTTGTCTTAAATCAACATATCTAGCATTACTGGATACTCAACCCATTCAATACACCCTACAAAACCTGATGCACTAGCTACCTTATTCAATTTACACAAAGTTATCATTAAATTGCTACACAGACAAGAGAATCTTAATTCACACCATCATCATGAAAATCCAACTTTTCAAAATTCCATACCGTAAGTTTTCCAATCAACTGGCACCAATGTAATAACCAACTCGGGCATAAAGCCAAACAATCACCTCAACCAATGAGTCCCACATCTCTGGAAAAAACACGATTTTTCTGGGAGAACAACAAAGTTTGAGTCTGAAGGCGAAAATGGGTCGTGAATCCATTCCCAGCTTATACAGTGTAGAGGAGCAAAGTGCGACCTAACCCTGTATTGCTTCTTCATACTGATTTTGGGACAACTCACACCCACTCCTTCGTAGGAACCACCTCCTATGGGCCAACGAGCTTACTTGGGCAGAAAACAAATCTCCCAATTTGTTTCGTGCACCCTTTCTGACCCGAGGCATGTCCACATAGGGTAAAGCATCCCACAAGAGTTCGCTTGCCCCCAAAATATCTCACCATCTATTTTCCAGAAAGCTAACTCAACATCCTTACGTGGCGACAGTTAATAAATAAATACATCGCTCTTTCCACGTTTCAGAAACACACAGCAACCGAAAAATTGTTTTTCAGCCGCCGCTGTGGAATCGAACCAACAGAACTCTCGGTATCATGCCGAGTGCGTAAAGGTAACGCACTCGGCATGATACCGAGAGTTCTGTTGGTTCGATTCCACAGCGGCGGCTGAAAAACAATTTTTCGGTTGCTGTGTGTTTCTGAAACGTGGAAAGAGCGATGTATTTATTTATCAACATCCTTATTTCCAGAAAATTCAATACATCACCCTTTTCCCCAGAATATCACATCATGTCTAGTGTTCACCCTAGAAACTGAAAAGGGCAGGGTAATTTTCTGAAAAAGGGCACATCTGTATAAAAATAGAGGCACACTATGCGTGCAAAACGTTGCAAGATCTAAAAAAAAAAAAGGCACTTTTGTATCACAAAGGGGCAGTTTATGCCTACAAAAGGTTATATCTGAAAAAAGGGGCACTTTATATATGTATAAAGTATAGTTTTAGACTCCACTCCCCTGAAATAAACCTCCAATACTATTTTCATCCTAAACATAATAACTATTGCATACAGTGTTGAGGTAGGAATATTTCAACAGGCTCTCTATGGTTTTTTTGTTTTGTTTTTTTATTTAAATACTATTTTTGTAGGAAAACCAAAGAATATAAATTTTAAATGATGTGAATGTTTTGAAATGGTTTTGTTAACAATATTCATGTACTCAGTAGTTGCGGAATTAGATCTACTATTTCATTACCAAAGGAACGTAATAATTTTTTTTATTTTCATGGATAACAAGTAATAAAAGAAAATGCTGCTTATCATACTTTTAATTAATGGATTATTAAATACACCAAAACATACAATAAAATTTATTGAAAATAACTTATTTGAACCGAACGATTGAAATAAAATATTTTATTTACTTCCACCCAATGTTTTGCTGCTTCAAGTAGGTAAGAAACTTCATTAAATTTGATGGCCAACAAATTGCCCTTATTTTCTAACTTGAGTTGAATTCGCTGGGTAACCCAGATGAAACCATGAAATTAACTTTTCCCCCATCCCCTGCTTTACGGGGGAGGTAGGAATGATTCGTAAAAGCTTCGGACAGCATCTTAGAGTACCAGCATGTGATTTCTGTTTTACATACGTTTGAGGGTAGAAAAGCCAATAAACTGTAATGTAAGTGATTTAAATTATTACTGACATCCTAAACTAAAGGCTATGACAGCTCAGTTATTATTATTTGTGTGAAAACTTTTAATATTCAAGGAAAAAGTCAAGGATATGCCACATTTTCAGTACTTGACGTACCTAGAGCGCCACCTAGTAACGATAGGCTATACTACTCCATTTAATTTTTAAATATTCCCTATAAATTTTTTCTTAAATTTGATTGCCACTGCCTATAGTTCAGTGCCTTCTTCGTATGTGTGCGAATTTTCACATGTCAGGAAGTATTTCTTGTATGAGAACTTATGTAACAGAATTTTCCCATTGAAAATACAGTGGCGGATTTTCACTTGACGTCCACCTTAAGGTAATAAACTTTCTCCGCCCCCTTACAGGAGACAGCCCGCGACAGCCACAAACACACTTGGCTCACTGCCAAACCACCTGCACGCTTTAGGGCCGATTTAAAACTCACTTGACTTCGGGAGTTTTCGTTTTCACTCACAGTAATGCACTGCTACACAGATTTAGCCCACTGGACTTCAGAATCACGCCACAATGAGAAGCTAGCTGCAGATAACTATTGAAGGGAACGATTTAAACATTTGTTTTATCAATCCATATCTGCCAACTTTCAAAAACCGAAATCCTTAAAAACAAAAAACAAAAAAAAAACATATATTCAATGAAATTACTTGTTGCGCATATTGATTAAATGTACCGAACATATCGATTAAAAAACAATGTTACCTAAATCGGTATTAATACAGTTTAGCGGCCACATATAATTACCCCGAATATCTTCCTGAAATGAATTTTGTACAGTAGTCTGTGATCTCATGATACTAAATCAGTCTGCTGTGCAAGCACTTTTGCTGTTTAAATTGGTGAAAATGAATTTTATAAATTGTTACCTGATGCTTCAGGCATCCGCCATTTGCAATGGCACGTAAAGTTGTTTTCACTGCAAGAGTGTCGTCTGCTACTTGAAACTTCCGGTTGCCAACCGAAGACCAGTGGATGAGTAAAAGTCTGATCATCATTCTATCTAATGACAGCCGAGCGGAAAGAGCGTTCAACTACTATTTTGCGTAGGGTTTGGGTAAAAAGGGAAATTTCGTTTTCAATATTTCGCAACACTCAGAACTAAAATCAGTTCGAAGGCAGATGTAACGTAGATTTTTCAAATAAAATGATTTGGAAAGCAGATATAACCTACATTTTTCAACATTTAGCTACCAGTTGTCACGTGCACAACCTCGACATTTCATTTTATTATTTAGAAATGTAGTTAAGTGTAACGAAATCATTTTGTTAACACAATATCTCCGGAAAATAAGTCTCCTCATTTCATTATTTAGAAATTTAGTTAAGTATAACGACATCATCTTGTTAACATAATATCTCCGGAAAATAAAGGAGGAACTATTCCCTGAACTTTGATAATTTAAACACATTTCCACTTTCGTACAAAATGTTTGGTAGGCATATAGCAGATTTTTGGTAGGGCTAGCGTCATCCAACAGTTACTAGGAAATTAATGTTTTAATCCGTACAACAAAAATTTCGTCGTCCCACTAGCCGAGTGGAACGAGACGCTGTCTTCTAATCGTCCGCTATGGATTCGGGTTCGAATCCAGATTTTATCCACAAACATATGGAAATATTTACAAAAACAATGTCTGATTGGTCTTCGTTTTTCCGTGAAATGCATAAGGAGTTTGCCGAGAAGACCAGTCAAACTTTGGGAAGTACAGAAAAGATCATTGACGAATGTGAAATCGGCAACACAAAATTCCATATCGGTTTGAAGCAATAGGATGCGGCACCAAAAATTCATTTCTGGTACTAGTTAAAAAAAAAAACAGGACCTCAGGCATCCTTATGAACGCCATCCAAAATTTTAATGTACGAAAGAATGTCCTTAGAAAAAATGCCCACTTCTCGAAAATACACTCAGGCAAACTGAAATTGACTTTTACTCATCCACTGGTCTTCGGTTGGCAACCGGAAGTTTCAAGTAGCAGACGACCCTCTTGCAGTGAAAACAACTTTACGTGCCATTGCAAATGGCGGGTGCCTGAAGCATCACGGTGGGTAGGTAACAATTTATAAAATTCATTTTCACCAATTTAAACAGCAAAAGTGCTTGCGCAGCAGACTGATTTAGTATCATGAGATCACAGACTACTGTACAAAATTCATTTCAGGAAGATATTCGGGGTAATTATATGTGGCCGCTAAACTGTATTAATACCCCTAAATCAAGTATCAACTTTTAATTGATATGACTACAGATGTTTGAATTTATCGGCACGTTTATTTCGATTAAAATAAAATATGTACAGAATTTCTCATTACTATGCTATTATTATGATCTGTAAAGAGATAAAAATTTATTTTTATGGAACTTTGCATCTCAAGGGAAGGATGTTCCACCCTTTGACCCCCAAATCCAATAGGATCCTATCCCACGCCGTCACGGAACAAACTAAAATGTTTTCAAAAACAAACCATTTTCATGCTATGATTATCTTACGGAGAGACGGACGATGAGACAGTCAAATGAAATAAATGAGTGACTAAGGGACACTAATTGGTAAATTATGCTCAACTGAAAACGAAGTGAACAAACATTTTGCACAAAGCACATCCAGTTCATTACAACTTTTAACAAAAGAAGTTAATTTCGTATTTTTTTTTCCCCATGCAGTCAACATTAGATTTATGCATGGCACTAGAAATATGATTACTGATATCATTCCTTCCACAACGCGAAATGCTAAAATTACATCGTCAACACGTAGTGCAAAATGCATATTTATCATTTTCTGTAATACACAGGAATTCCGCAGAATACACATTACGGAATGTTTGATAATACTTTTCCCCCTTTTTATATATTACTGCTCATAGCGAATCACTAACATTAGATTTATTCACTTAAAAAATGTGAGTAAAACTGCTAAAGTAAAACAGTAACAGCTTTATTAAAGAGATGCAATTTGCAAAAAATAGTGCCCCAACATATGAATTTCGTTGAATCAAGCCAAGACATTTTTATGCACGTTGTCAAGCGACGAACAAAGTGTAGAAAACTTACTGACTAACGTACCAGAAAAAAAAAAAAAAAGCGTAAAAAACTTACTGACTAACGGACCAGCAAAATAAATCATTGCTGGAGAAAAACTGGCTCGATTGAACATTGGACTTACTTTTTTTATTTTTTAACTTCCTATTATACCGCATTTTTTCTTTAGGTCAAATTTATTGCCAGAAAAGAAGTTATGAAACCATGCCCCAATGCATTTTTAATTTCACAAAACGGGCAGCTTTTGCTTAATTTTGTCATGTTGGGTATCGATCTGGGCTTAAAAATTCCACAGATTTAAAATCCGTTGGAATTTTTTTCTACGATAACTACGTTTTGAGATAGCATTTTGAACTGGGACTAATGGAGACACGTGCTCCACGCTGGCCTATTGAGAAGTTACGACCCGGGAGACGAACAATGCGTTATCTAAAAAGGAGAGGCGGGATACATAGCGAGAGAAAGAGAACGTGCCAAGCCCAAGGTTAAACAAGACCAGCTGGTTGGTCCGGCGCAAGTTTTAGTGTCTGAAACAACAAACGTAACGCGTGAGAAACTACAGCAAATGTTCCCATATAAACACGTGTAACTGAAAAGTTATTCGTAACTTGCTTTGCTTTGAATGAATTAAGTTAAATAAAAAAGGTTTTAATAGTGGATGCAAAATAATTAGAAAAAAAAAAAATCTCAGAGAATCGCCAATTCCGTAAAATTAGCATTTTGCCCATAAAACCAGTCACATTTCCGTAAATTTTTCAGGGTAAATCGTAAAAACTGGCAGGTATGCATCACGTTACTTAAAATTAACAATAAACACTTTCCAAAGTTTTACATAAATTATAAAATCTTTCACGAAATGAAAATGTACGACATTACACGAAATAAGACTTTTTTTGGGCATTTTTTTTTTTCAAAAAAAAAAAAATGATTAAATGTAACGACGAGTTACATTTAATCTTTCAGTGCATTCACAGTATATACTTTACACAATAAAATAATTAAAAAAAACTCAAATAGAGCTTACCTTGTTCTGCAAACTGAACATGTCGTATATCTTCTGACATTTGAAGCTTGCTTTTACTTTTTCCCTCTCTTTCTCCTTAAGCTTTTTCTTCGTTGTAGGCATTGCGACCAATGTTCGGGAACGAGCAAAGGGTGCGGAGTTGAGAAAAAAAACCCGACAAAAAACAACAAAACCACAGCCGGGAGTTCCAAGTCAGACACCAAAGAAAAGACAGTTATGGAAATGTTCCTCCTTTTATACCACTGCGTCGGCAATTTCCACGTGATCTCGTTAGCCGCAAGGTTTGCGGGTAACATCGATAGCGGGTAATAACAGGGGTGCGTTCGTGACTGCCGCTGCGGTCGTGGTTGTGGAAAGGAAGGGGCAATACAAGACTAAGGGCAGGGTAAAAATTAAGGTAGGGCGGCCGGCCTTTTACCGTAAAAAAAATGGGGTAGGGCGCTACACCCCGCTAAAATGGCCTTGGGGGAACACTAGTTCATACATCACACTGCACCTGTGTCCATATGCTAGCAAGCTGTTTTAACCCCATGATGCTCCGTAATAATCAGATTTTATATTCATCCTTATGTAAGTTTTGGACAGCAGTGTTGTATAATTTCATAATTTATTAAAGTTTCTATGGGTATTAAGAGGATAAAAGAATTTTTAAACATCTCAAATTTTTGAATGAGTCCCTCATTTGTCATCAGCAGTAATTCCAAAGGCTTGGGAACAACAAGAGATAAATGTGCCAACCTGCATGATCGTTAATGTTGCAAGTTTTTGAGTGATTCTTCTAGCTTTCGAATAATTGGTCTAGCTTGATTCTTTTTTATTTTCAAAGAGTCCCAGGCTTGTTTTGTAACCTGGTTGCTGAACGTGATGATCTAATCTTGTTTTACTGGAAATATTTCCGCGCTCGTATTACCCAGTGGTTCGCTGGCCATTTGCCACTAACACTTCTGTCGGACCACTGAACTATTAATTTTACTGGCCAGGGTGGCCAGTAAATTTTTTTTTTCTAATTTGTCACAAATTGAAAAATGAATTTCCGTTTCTTTTACCTTGCTGTATGTTTTTTTTTTTTTTAGGCTGCAAACTAATGATAGGTTTAAAAACAAATATTGGAGATTTACAAAAAATGCAATTCATGCAACTTACAAGACCCCACCACACTAGACACAGCCTGGAAATCACTCATAAAAAAAGAAAAAATCCATAAAAAAAGGGGGGGGAAAGAACATTACAAAAAATTACACCAATAAACAAAGGGAAAAAAAATATACCTGTTTCTATGAACAAATAATAGTAGCCCAAGAATATTTACACAAAAGAATTATACTTACGACTGATACCTACCAACTCATCCAATAAATGGCGACACATTAGAAACAAATCACCTAACACATACAGGCAGCAAACCTTCCCATCGATTCCCGACATGCAACTCCAAAACTACACACACGCGAAGAACCCTCGTGTAGAAATAGTGGCCCGAAGATGGCAGTAAATGTACCGCAGAAAGCGCTCGCCGTAACAATGAACCCTGTGTGAGACGTCTCCTGACCCGATGAGTATAACTCTTTCTACTAAAATTTTTTTATTAATAGTAAATTTTAAACGTTTGATTGTGCAAGTGAATGAATGTAGAACTGAAAATGTGTAACCTAACTGTTTTATTTCTCCAAAAATTTTTTATAACTAACCAAAGGTCCGTAACATAAGAGACCTCGGGGCCGGGAGCACGTACCTCACAGAGCAAACAACGTGAGAAATACTTTGACAATATCAGGTAAAATACCTTAGGTATTATGTATAATATTGGAGATAATTCCATTGAAATACATACATACATATCACTAAGCTGTTCTCTGAGATTCAGAGGTTAGCTCCAAAAAGAAATACAAACTTCCAGATATTTTTACTTATTGTTGTCGTATCAAACTTCGCCATTTACAGCGATCTTGACATACAACTCGTGCTTCACTGATATCCATTACACGCCGTACACAAGATCTTTTATACTTCATACTCATAATCTTTTTCTCATGCAGACACTCCTGAATCTGATCCACCCATGTCTTTCTTGGCCTTCCTCTGCCTTTCCTTCCTGCCACTTGGGCTGAAAATATTTTCTTAGTAAGCATTTCATCACTCATTCTTTCAACATGGCCAAACCACCAAAGCATATTGGTCTCCACCTTGCTAACAACAATTTACTTCACATCACACAACTGCAATACATCTTCATTCCTCACACAATCAGACCGTGTCTTGCCACAAACCCCATGTAAGTAACGCATTTCTCCAGCACACAAACGACTCCTATGTTTCTTCTGCAGTACCCAGGTTTCACTGCTATACATCAGAGTAGGAACAATTACACTTCCATACACAGCCATGCGGGACTCTCTAGAGAACCCACCATTCCTGTAAAAACCTCCCAGAGCAGCCATGACTTTCAATGAAGAATTCACTCGCCTACTAATTTCACCATTCAATTTGTTCTCTCTGTCAAACATGCTTTCTAAATACACAAACTCGCTCACCTGGTCAATCACTATACCATTTATACTTACATTACATTCAGTGCTACCCGTTCCTCTCTCAAAGACCATAACTTTGGTTTTTCCCTTATTTATACTCAGTTTGAATTTCATGCAAACTTCGTACATCGGAGACAACATACTCTGCAAATCACTTTTGCTCTCTGCCAACAGGACAGTGTCATCAGCATACAGCAATCTGCACACACGGATATCACCAAGACATAAACCACTATTATCTACTTTGGCATCATGTATGCATGTGTCCATAAATATATTAAACAGCCATGGTGACATTACACAACCTTGTCTAACTCCTGCACCAATAGAAAACCATTTTGATAAAACACCATTCACTCATACAGAAGCTCTACTACCAGCATACATGGCTTTTACACTATTATGTAGATTCCCAGCAACACCATATTCATTCAATACATTCCATTGAAGTGATACATTATTTTCTACATATATTGTAAATGTCTTTAAGGGTTTTTATTATTATTATTATTATTATTATTATTATTATTATTATTATTATTATTATTATTATTATTTTACAGACCAGTTGGCATTTTGGTGGACCAGTGGTTTCAAATTCTAGTGGTCTGCTGGGCCAGTAGAAGATTTATTTCTAATTCTAACACTGTATTTGTATTAGCTGCTTTATAATCTATATTTTGAGGTTACTCACCTTTATTCCCTAAATCTTTTAGGAGGTTTTCGTCTCTACACATTTACAACATGTATTTTTTTAGTTACATCGTGGTTCAAGGATGCCAAAAAAAAAAAAAAAGATCTTTTTCAACTCACGCAAACTTTGTTCCCTTCTTTTCCTTTCCCAATGACCAAATTCGGATTCAAAATAATCTACCACAAGTATACGTAATTGAACTCCTTAAAACACTTATATCTAATTAAAACTTCAAGCAATAAAACTTATATTACACATTTCCTAAAACGTTAAAAATAAAAAATTTTAACTGAGGCTGAAAGTGCCAGGATAGTCGAGGCTGAAAGTGCTAGGATAGTATTCTTATTTTCTGAGTGGAGAGAGGTCCGTGATTGTGGAGTATAGTGGTTGTGTAGGGTATTTAGGTCTGTTTTAATTGGGTACCGATGTGCAATTGTAAATAATTATGGGTTACAGTTTTTTAATTTTGACGTTTTAGGAAATGTGTAATATAAGTTTTTATTGATTGAAGTTTTAAGTAGATATAAGTGTTTTAGGGCGTTCAATTACGTATACTTGTGGCAGATTATTTTGAATCTGAATTTGGTCATTGGGAAAAGAAAAGAAGGGAACGAAGTTTGCGTGAGTTGAAAAAGATGTTTTTTTTTTTTGTTTTTTTTTTTTGCCGCCTTGAACCACGATGTAACTAAGAAAAATATGTGTTGTAAATGTGTAGAGACGAAAACCTCCTAAAAGATTTAGGGAATAAAGGTGAGTAACCTCAAAATATAGATTATGTCTAAATAGCACATGAATAATTAAGCAGCTAGATGACATTTGCAATGCTGTATGAATATATTGTGACGATCCCCCTCCCCTCGCATAATTAATTGGCGAGAGGCGTAGTTAATTAACGGTAATTGAAACTTGATTGGGAGTTTTAATTAACAGAGAGTTATAATTTAAACACTTGCGAGGGGCGGTATATTGAGAAAAGATCTTCTAGCACTTTGAATTCAAGTGGCGAGTTGCAGGTGTTTGCCACGAGAACAAAGAGCCCATAAACGGAAATGGGATGGGTCAGAGTTTAAAAGCTATTTCCCATGACTCAAAAGGGTTTGGACGGCAAAGGCGTTTGAAGCTTTTGTCTGTGCCGCGCGCTAAACAATGGGAAAGCTCTTAGACTTGAAGAGCGGTTTATAATTAAAATGTCGCGGTTTCAAGTGTTGGAATTCACCGCTTACCAATTTCTTGGAGAGGGGAGATTGTTGTTGAAGACAGATCCCGTTTGATATCCGAGAGAACTGGGCCTCGATTTTTCCTCGTGCTAGAAAATGCTTGCCGTCCGTCTGCGTGCTCTTGAAATTCTGAGCATAAGAAATGAAGCCAGCTGAAAAACATAAGCTGAGGACTAACCAACAACAGATCTGCTTGGGAACCTTATTCACCTCGCCGAAGCATCGATACCTGTCCTAAGGAGCCATTTCAGGTGAAATACCGACAGAAGCATAATAATTACAGAATATCGCCTCACTCGTGCAGAGAGAGAGAAGAGAAACGCCAACCTCGGGACCTGCAGAGGAGCGCAGCCCCCTGCAGAGCCTCTTCACAAAGAAAGCGGGGAGAGAACTTTTGTGCGTGTGTCTGAGTACGCGCGTTCAGCGACTAGGGATGATGTCGTTTTGACGAAGAGACCGTAAGCAACGCGGCCTCATCCAACAAGGAAAATGAGCTACCCATAGTGCCGACATATTAGTGAATGTGAGTGAGTGTTGTGTTGTTTTCTGGGTGTCACCATACTGTGGATACTCAAGGACCTATGTAAGTACTTTTTACGAATACTTTTATTTGCGGCTCATTGTAAATGAACAGACTTTTCGTTAGGACATATTTTCTGAAACACCGAAGAGGGCCAAAGCTGGCCGGAAATTATAGCTTTGTAATTAGATGAAGAATCCGGTGTAATTTATGCATGTATCCATTAAATCACTGTTTTAATTGTTATACTGTGCCTCCATTAGTTTATTGGTGTACTGTCAGGGTTCCCACTCAACCTGGAAAACAGGGAAAACCTGGAATTCTCAGGGAATTTGAAAATGGTTCCAAAAATCAGGGAAAACTCAGGGAAACTTACCCTTTTTTGTAAAAGTCAGGGAAAATTACCCCTTTTTTTTTTGTAAAAATCAATGGACACTTTATTTTGCCAAAAAAAAAAAAAAAAAATACTTTTTCAAGATTTCCAACTTTTGCTTGCAATTACTGCCTGCCCAGAATTTGGTAGATCTTACTTTCAGTTATATTAAGTATTTCCTTTATTCTCTGAAAAAAGATGCAAAATTGAATTTTTAATATTGCCAGTTATTAAGCTTTTGTTCAATTTCTGCAGGCAGTTGTTATAACATGGAACAATTAGGCACAATGGCTTCTGCTTGAAGAAACACTTCACAAGAGAACCAACCAAATGATGGATCAAAGTCCCTTGTCTGTTGGTTCTCTTGAAACATGTTTCTTTGAACAGAGCCATTCCATCATTAAGCTTAGCTGCATTGTGTTATAGAAAAACTGAAACTATTCAACTGACAGATTTTTTCTTACATATGACCTGTTTCTATGGGAATGTATATACAAATTCCGTGTGGGTAGTATTCACAAAAGTTCACGGAACTTTGGTACAGAAAATAATGAGCACAGTTAGTTGTTATTAATGAAAAGCAGGTAATTTTATAAAGACAAATTACGTAAAGAATTTACAAGTGTGTGCTTTGGTGAGAAAAATGAATGGAATGGAATGAAATGTAACAATTCTTTACAACATGCCACTCTGGAAAACTTTAAAAAACCACCTGGAGAACCTGGAAAAGTCCAGGAATTTTTTTATTACTTTTGAGTGGGAACCTTGACTGTGTCGGCTAATTGGCTAACGAGGTATTGCCGGATCCAGTGATTCGAATTGCAGTCCGGAAGTGATTGGGCATCCTGACAACTAAGGCCCAAAGGACGCAACAATATAATAGCTGCTTTATGTTCTTTTGTCCTTGTGTGTAATCTGCGTCCTGTTTTACCGATGGGAGGTAAATTACAGGAGCATTTTGCACTATAAATGACTCTTTCTTGAAGTAAAATATCCTTTCCTGATTGTTTTAAATTTTTGTATTTCAGTTTTTCTAGAAAATATGCTTTCAGTTTTCAGTGTGTGTTTGTGTAATTGTTACTCAATAGTTTTTGCATAAAATATGTTCCAAATCTTATGTAAATTTTGTAAATTTTCCCACCTGTTTAGTGGACTCCAGAAGGCAGGCGTTTAGTAACTGGAGCATCAAGTGGGGAATTTACGCTATGGAATGGACTTACTTTTAATTTTGAAACAATTTTACAGGTATGTAGCAAAATGTTGTTACAATTTGAAAGGTGTAGAAAAGGGTTACTTTTAATTTTAAAACAGTTTTGAATGCACATACTGAGGGAGTGGCAAGTAAGAACTAAGAACCAGTTTATGCAAATATCTAACTTTTTAAGATCATTATATAGAGAAAGAAAAAAATAATAATAATTTCTAATTTCATTCAGTAACCTTGTGTTTCTGTTTGTACTTCTAGCTGGAGTGTGATATTATTCCAAATTGTCTTAAAGTGATCAAGTAAGTACTGTCAGTGCTCAATGTACTGGTGTTGTTTTTTATATTACAGTGTTGCATTGCATCAAGAGTGTTGTCACATCAAATTTGCAAATTATATTTTAAGTAATCCACATTTTGTTAATTATGGCTCATTGAAAACCATAATTAGCATTAAATTGCAAGCACGTGAATTAAAAAAAGTGTAGTTACATGTACACTGCTGGCCACCCAAAATGCAACACCAAGAAGGAAGCATCCGATTGGCCTGAAATTTGCAGCATGCGTCGTCCGGGAGAGGACATGCAAATGATTAGCATTGCAGGGCATATGCAAATCATCTGGCATGCCACCGAGAAGCACTATAAGAAGGGTGCACAGAAGGCGGGGTGTATATAGTGGAAGTGTGTTGTGCTGCCGGACTTGTGCGTGGGCAGCTTCCTGATGCCTCGTCGTAGAATACGGCAGTCATTCCAGCACGTTTCGGAGTTCGGCAGAGGACGAATAGTGGTTTATCGCGACAGCGGTTTATCATACCGAGATATCGGCGCCCGTGTGGGACGTCATCCAGCCACAGTGAGGCGAGTATGAATTCGGTGGGTGCGAGAGGGATGGACGGAACGACGTGAGCGATTGCCACAGCCGCGGCACGCCACCGAACAAGAGGACCGGCATGTTGTGCAGCGGGCATTGAGGGCTCGCACCGGCTGGCGCGCAAGCGCAGTAATGACAAGCAGGGGGTAAACGCAGGTGTTCTTCGCCAATCTTTGCAAACAAAACAGTATAAAAAAGAAAGGAAGTCACTACTCTGTGCTTTAACCTTTGACTGAAAGAAAAGAAGACACATAATGTATATTTGCATTTTTGAACTTCACTTTTAGTTGGTAAAGTTCAATGAACACTTTTTTATTACTATATTTTTGATGGTAATAAAAAATGAAAAAATAAAAATGTTAGAAAAAGCAGGTATTTACTCAATTCCTATTACTGAAAATCCTCCAATGGCTTATATAGGAAGTACCAAAAATAAGCTTAAACACAGATTAAAACAACACGTAAAAAACTGGCAGAAAAAAGAAGAAAAAACAGCACTTATTCAATACTGTCTGGATAACCAAAAATATCCTAAATTCGAAAATATAAAAATCATTAAAAGCTGTAAATCCGAAAAACACCTCAGAATAGCAGAGTGGGTAATGATTGAAAAAAATAGGACAAAAGTTTGCAACCATAATGACCCTAATAATTTGAGAAACAGCTGGAGAAATTTAATTAAAATTGAGCAAAAAAATGAAAAAGTTCGAAAAATGAGATCACTGACCAACAAGAGATGGCGCCACATTGCCCAAGAAGAAGCAATAGCCGATGACAGAAGCAGCCCGCGAGAACCACCGAAATGCCCAGCTGACACGGTCCGTGCTAGTCGGAGCAAAATGTCCCCTCGAAGACAGTAAAGGAGTATTACCGAAAGTACTAGGGTATGAATAAATATTGAAGTAAATGAGGATGCAGCAAAGGAAAAAAAACTCATTTGGTGATGAGGCAAAATAAATTCCAACGGGGGAAAAAAAAAAAAGAAGTGGACCCGTGGCCAAATGAAAAACCCCCGTGCCGCATCCACATAACGGAAATATGAATTGAAAGCCAAGCCCCACGTGCGGTAAGTGTTCATCGAACTTTACCAACTAAAAGTGAAGTTCAAAAATGCAAATGCATTAATGCACGTTAAAAAAATATAACCTCCAATATCGGAAGTAAATTGAAACATAATGTATATATATATCAGCCATGAGAACCGACAAACATTTCGTTAAGTCAGCGGGAAAATAAGTGAACAGAGCTCATAAGGTCTGGTAGAACTAAGTGGATGGTTGCCCGAGATTGAAATATTTTGATTGAGCAATCGAAATATTAAAAATTCCGTAAAAAGAAAAAAAGACCTTGATCCGTAAATCAGTAAAATTAAGCAGAATTCCGTAAAAGTTGGCATGTTACATATTTTAAAATTTGTACGTCTCACTTTTTTGAAATCCTTCAACATTTGCGTCAAAATAATTTAGGACACTAAACTACACATTTACCCTATGTAAAGAAACACAAAAAATAATTCAGATTTGAAACTAAATTTGTGGAATTTATTCCGAAATTTGTAAACGTGGCGATGTTTCGAAATTCGTCTTCGTAGATTGATTGCTTGTGCGATTAATTGTCAAATGTGATTGCTCATCTCGGACACGCTGTTTTTGAACACTGACCAAGCGTGACAAAGAAAAAAATGTATTTAACCAAAAGAAAAAAAGTAAATAAAGAGGAAAAAACTTACCTTCACCAGTTGCAAGGATGTTTTTCTTTTTGGATTTCTGGCATAGCTCACACGAAATGTAAGGTTGACCCTCATGCCATCTTACTTTGGTCCACTTATAAAGTGAAAGATTTGAATACATTTGGCCCACTTATAACTAAAGATTTGGATACCTTAGGTTTTTTAGCTGGCTGTTGTGTAGTAGTAACATTTTCAATATCGTTTTTTCGTTTGGAACTTATTCCTAACCACTTACCCATATTTAGACTTCGAAAAATGTTCAACACACATGAATAAAGCCACGTGAAAAAAGACTACCGCAAAAACGAACACATGAGAGAGAGATGGCCACGTCTGGCGACTAGGTGGTGCCAATTTTCAAAAACCCAAAGCGGGAATAACGTAAGGAACAGCTCGGTTTATGACATCATAGAAACTGGATTGGCTACTAGTTTCTATGCATCATTTGACGTCACATGATGAAAGAAGAGAAATTCCACCACGACGATATTTCGTATGCGCTCAATGGAATCGCAGAATTTTAATAGCGCTCACTAAGAAACAGCACCAATAAAAGTGTTTTTGCATTTATGCGAAAAGAAATATAAATATTTTAGCAAAATTGCATTCATTTTCGCCAAATGCGAAAAATGCGATCGCAGTTTAAACCCTGGTTCTGCTATGCGCTTCCTGATTTGCCCAGGGTTCCCACTCAACCTGGAAAATAGGGAAAACCTGGAATTCTCAGGGAATTTGAAAATGGTTCCAAAAATCAGGGAAAACTCAGGGAAAATTACTCTTTTTTTTTTTTTTTTGTAAAATTCAGGGAAAACTCAGGAAAAATTAACCCTTTTTTTGTAAAAATTAATGGATACTTTATTTTGCCAAAAAAACTTATTTTTTTCAAGATTTCAAACTTTTACTTGCAATTACTGCCTGCCTAGAATTTGGTAGATCTTACTTTCAGTTATATTAAGTATTTCTTGTATTCTCCAAAAAAAGATGCAAAATTGAATTTTAAAAATTGCCAATTATTAAGCTTTTGTTCAATTTCTGCAGGCAGTTGTTATAACATGGAACAATTAGGCACAATGGCTCCTGCTTGAAGAAACACTTCAAGAGAACCAATCAAATGATGAATCAAAGTCCTTTGTCTGTTGGTTCTTTTGAAACATGTTTCTTTGAACAGAGCTATTCCATCATTAAGCTTAGCTGCATTGTGTTATAGAAAAACTGAAACTATTCAACTGACAGATTTTTTCTTCCATATGACCTGTTTCTATGGGAATGTATTTACAAATTCCGTGTGGGTAGTATTCACAAAAGTTCACAGAACTTTGGTACAGAAAATAATGTGCACAGTTAGTTGTTATTAATGAAAAGCTGGTAATTTTATAAAGACAAATTACGTAAAGAATTTACAAGTGTGGGCTTTGGTGAGAAAAATGAATGGAATGGAATGAAATGTAACAATGAAAAAACCATTAGGAAGAACCACTCACTCACCATAAAGCTCATGGTAACCTCCAATGACCACACACTTCCAACACGTCATTCATCGTGATGTAACTGGGCTTCCACAGGTTTACAGACTTCTTGCTTACGCTTCTTATTTTCGGGTGTGAAACATCGTTTTTTTTTTTTTTTTTTTCCTTTGCCTTATAAGATGTTACTATAATGCTTGTCAATTCGATAAAAATCACACATACAACTCATTCATACAATTCAAGTAAAAACTATGTACATAACCTTACATTCACAGGTGATTAAACCTTGGTCAACTCTAATTATCAAACTCCTCCTTCTGTTTCACAACCTCTGCTACTCCCACTGCAAGTGTCACACCCATTCAGCCCCGCACATCCAATCCTCTAGTACTTTCGACAGGCCCCTGTCATCTTCAGGAGGCAGGTGTGTCTCACCCGCCCACCACAGCTCAAGTGAGCAGAGCCATCGAAGCCTGGGCTCCAGTCGCTATCTCTGAATCGTTGTGTCTCTGGCGCCATCTATTGTCCCTGCTGCTCTTTTTTCCCTCTCTCTTTTTACGCTGCTGTTGAATTTTTATTAGGGCTTTCCATTGTTCGTTAAGGTTACCGAAAATAAGAAGCGTAAGCAAGAAGTCTGTAAACCTGTGGAAGCCCAGTTACATCACGATGAATGACGTGTTGGAAGTGTGTGGTCATTGGAGGTTACCATGAGCTTTATGGTGAGTGAGTGGTTCTTCCTAAGGGTTTTTTCATTTATGAATTGCACGTAAACTATGCGCACTTTGCAAGAGGTTAATACCTTAAAAGTGCAAATATAAGAAATGTAACAATTCTTTGCAACATGCCACTCTGGAAAACTTTAAAAACCACCTGGAGAACCTGGAAAAGTCGGGGAATTTTTTTATTACTTTTCAGTGGGAACCCTGTTTGCCATTTCTTTGGTAGAGAAAAAGGCCATGGGGTTTCAAATTTATTTTTTTACTTTTTCTTACATTACCAGGTATCAGACTCTTTTTGTTTCTCTTACTTATAATTATTGAAGCAATGTTTGGCTTTTTCTTACTAGGCACATGATTCTCCTGTGAGATGTATGGTGTGGAGCCACAGTGATGTATGGATGGTAACTGGAGACCATGCTGGTTATGTTAAATACTGGCAGAGTAATATGAACAACGTCAAGATGTTTCAAGCTCACAAAGAGCCGCTTAGAAGCATTAGGTAAGATTTGTTTTGTATTAACGTGAATGTTTGTGTTCATGTTATTTGAATGTTTGTCTAAAATTTCATTAAAAGAAGCTTTAAGTAGTTTTTGTTTCCATTTTTCAACAGCCTTAAGGCTGTCTTTGAATGAGCGTAACAGAAATTCTGTCCTATATCTGTAATGCAAATTCTTTTGTACACATTTTCTCGAAAACTATTACTTTGTAGAGTTTGAAAATTTGAGCACTAATAAAAACGACCCATATCTATGCGTGTCGCAGTTATTGTTCTGAAAAATGTGTTATAATTTTTTTTAATTCAATTTATCTGATTTGAAAGTATTCCAATTTGGCGCTAGATGGCGCCAGAAGTTAGCTTGGCAGTGTTTCTGTGTGGAAGAAACAAAATCTCTCATTTCTGTCTCATTTTTTTAATTATCTAGGCCAAAAGAATGGGCACTAAAGTGGGATTGGAATCTTGTCTTCTATAGATCATCTTAAATTCTACAGTACGTTCATTTTTTGAAGATAAAATGTGTACATTACCAGAAAACACTTGAATTTGAGACAGAAACTACGCCTATCTACTAAGCTCCATCCCCAAACAATGCCATTGGTTAAAACGTAACAGGGCATATTTTGTCTTTTCATTGTGGAGCCAACAAGAGACCGCTTCCATTCTGAATATAGTAAGGTCTTCAATTATTCGCTGATACCAACCTCTGGGACAATCCCTCAAGACGTAAAAGCCACGCCCAAGGAGTGATATTTTGCGCCATCTATCGCAGAAGATGAAGCCTAACACTCATTCAAAGACAGCCTTAAATAAAGCGAATGGTGAAAAAAAGCAGAGTAAAGTGAATAATAGTGTAACAAAATCGTATTATTTGCATATTTTTTTTTCAAAACTTTTCTCTAATAAAGAAGTTTGGATGGACTTTACTTTAACAAATGCATGCTTATCAATGCTTTCTTACTTATTCATCGAGATGAGTTCAGGTTCGAATCCCAATGATGCATGGATATTGTGTTTGTCTTACAGCACTGGAAATTAGGGATGGGTTACTACTTAAAGCCCATCAAGTTGCTCATGGTTGTCATTACCCCCCCCTCCCCCACCAAACAAAACTTATTCCTTCAAACTGGATGATAAATCATGATCAATTTAAGTACACTGGTGTGCAAAAATTAAGGATTAAGAGGAGAAATTTGCATTACAGCGGAACGAACAGGCAGAACGGACCGAAAGATCCACTCAGGAGATAGACTAGGCTCCGGTACGGTAGGGCATGTGCATATATGCAGCATGACGTAGGAGGAGAGTGTTGGAAGGGTATAAAGCACATGGACGGCGTACACTCAGCAATTTGGTGAAAGCTATTGCACAGTGTACATCGGTTTGAACGACGTCGAGTTGCTGCTACCGTGTGGTATGGCCAACAGGCAATCTAGTAGACGACATCTGGATGACTTTACCCGAGGTAGCGTCATTGGGAAGTTGGAAGAAGATCGAAGTGTGACTAGTGTGGCCGAGGAGTTCAGAATCTCTCACAGCATCGTTTCACGAGCTTGGAGAGCATTTCAAACGACCGGAACAGCTGTCCGAGAGTTTAGCAATGGTCGCCCATGAGCAACCACGGCGGCAGATGACCGGTATATTGTCCTACAGGCCAGAAGAGACAGACTGCAGACAGCGGGAGAAATCGCAAGGCACATGCAACAGACAACTGGACGTCCGCTATCGTGTTTTACCGTGGCCAGGAGGCTGGACAAAGGTGGTCTATTTGCACGACGACCAGTACGGTGTGTGCCATTAACGCCTGCTCATCGGAGACGGCGGTTTCTGTGGTGCCAGAAACACAAGAACTGGACACATCAGCAATGGGGTCGAGTTATCTTTACGAATGAGAGCCGATTTAGTCTGACGAGCGATTCTGGACGTATACACATCTGGAGAGAGCACGGAACACGCAATCACACCTCCAACATCATCGAAAGGGACCTGTTTGGAGGTGGCGGAGTTCTTGTTTGGGGCGGTATCATGCTTGGTAACCATACACATCTTCCAAGGAGGTTCAGTCACTCCAAACAGGTCCCAGTCACTGGTGTCTGGGACCTGTTTGGAGGTGGCTGAGTTCTCGTTTGGGGTGGTATCATGCTTGGTAGCCATACACATCTTCCAAGGAGATTCAGTCACTGGTGTCTGCTATTGTACCGAGCTTCTCCTGCCTCACGTGCGTCTGTTTAGAGGTGCTTTGGGTCCTGAGTTCCTCTTCATGCACGACAACACTACACCTCATTGTACAGTGGCTGTTGCAGAGTAAAGATATTCAACGCATGGGTTGGCCCGCAAGGTCCCCGGACCTGAATCCAATCGACAACGTGTGGGACCTCCTTGGGAGACACTTCGCAGCACGTCACCAGCCGCCAGCAACAATTGGCGCTACAAGAGGAAAGGGCCGCGATGCCTCAACAGCTCCTTGACACCCTCGTCCTCAGCATGGACAGATGTTGAAAATCCTGCAGCGCAGTCAGGGGTGATCATATCCCTACTAAAGACTGGATTTTTCTTGGCAGCCGCCTGTCACATGGACGTTTCTGTCTTCTGTCCAGTTGTGCTCGAAGCTACCTTTTCACTAAAGTGCCTTTGTATCCTTTGGATTCCTTCTTTGGATGGTTTTGCTCACTTGTCCCATATTCTTACATCTTGGGGATCTTATTGTATGATTTGAGTCAATGTGGAGCACTTCTGCATGACATTACATTCAAAAAACCGTCTCGTCCTTAATTTTTGCAAGCCAGTGTAGTAAAAATGGGTTCAGTGTCAGGATAGGATTCAGTTGGCAGTGCAGGTATTATCTTTTAAGTAAGTGTTATCCTTGTGAAGGTAAAATTGAAGAAAACTTAGATGTTATACACTATCTACCAACAAGTAATTGGGCACCCCTGCAATCTACGATATCTGCGGTCCTGATACACGCCACGGCCGCCGCCATTAAATATCGTGTGGGAAACAACAATGCAACCAGTCGCATGCAAGATGCCACGCAGTTCGGAGCTCTCTGATTTCGAGAAAGGTGTAATCGTCGGGTATCACAGAAATGGCCGATCCATACGTGACATATCCAGCGAGTTGAAGTACCCAAAATCGACAGTGGCCTACGTGATTGGCAAGTGGAAGATAAGAGGTGACTGTCGGAATGTGCCCCGACCCGGCAGACCCACAAAACTGGAAGTTAGAGACCGACGGGTGCTGACCAGAGAAATTCGGAAGAACCGCACCAAATCGATGGGCCACATCCACGAGGAGTTTCAACAGGTATCCAGGAGTGTTCTTTCGATGAATATCATCCGTAAGGAAACCCAACTGCTAGGTTATCATGGACGTGCTGCCGCCCACAAGCCTTTGATCACCAAGTCCAATAGCACTGCTCTGCTAACGTGGTGCAAAGAACATCGACAGTGGAAACAGGTTCTCTGGTGCGACGAATCAAGGTTCACCCTCTACCGTTTGGATGGCAGGGTCTGGGTTTGGCGTCTGCCTGGAGAACGCCTCCTGCCGGAATGTATTGTGCCAACTGTGAAGTTTGGCGGCAATGGAATTATGCTATGGGGATGTTTCTCCTGGTATGGCACGGGACCCTTGGTCGCAATTCCTGGTAGACTCAACGCCAAGACCTCCTGCACCATTTTGGATGGCCATGCGCTTCCTACGTTGTGGCAGTTTTACGGGGTGGACCCATGTTACTTTCAGGATGACAATGCCACCTGTCATGTTGCGAGGTCCACCATGGCTTGGTATGGTGACAATGGGGTTAATCAAGTGGACTGGCCTGCGCAGATCCCGTACCTTAACCCTATCGAGCACCTCTGAGACGAGTTGGAGCGTCGACTTAAGGGGTGGCCCCACTGTCCGAAATCGGTGAAGGAACTGACCTGTCTTCTCCAAGCCGAGTGGAAGAAAATACTGCTAGCTGTCGTACAACGCCTGATTGAGAGTATGCCCCGGAGGGTCGCAGCTGTAATCGCCGCTCGTGGAGGCTCCTCCAACTATTAAAGGTGAATAAACTTCGTTTTCCTTTGCTATCACAGGTGTCCAATCACTTGTTGGTAGATAGTGTATTTGTTTAGTCAGGTGTTCCACATGGAGAGTTCAAAATCTGAAACATATTAAATCCTAAGATGGACATGATAAAAATGAGAGATCTGGAACATAGTGGTTGGATTGCATAAGATTAATTGTTAGGAACAGTTGCAACAATTTTCTAGGTGAACGAATGATTTTCTCATCCTCTGTTAAAGTCCAAATCCCTACAACTGAGACACCTTGACCTAAACTAACATCTTTTTCGCCAATATTTGTAAGAACCATTTTAAACTTGCGTTGAGGTTAACTTTGTATGCTGACAAAATACTTCTGTGCTGCATTGTAGTAGAATTCTACGTAACTTGTAGCTTGTCAATAGACACTTCACTTTTACAGTATAAACAACATACATGGGCACACATGATCTCTCGAGGTAAAGGAAGTTTGTGTAAAGCACCTTTAACGTGAATGATTACTATTGTATATGCTATCATTTTTTTAAAACATTTTCTTCTGTATTTGGGTTACATGCCTCTGTAGTGTGAATATTGTTTTCATGTGCAGATTGAAATGAAATATGAATGTAATGGAATTTATTTATATTTGAAATTCTGATTTCTTTTTTTTTAAATGTAACATCGTAATTATTCATGAACAACTCCTGTCCGTCAATCTGAGACCATGGCTGATGATGTGAACATTCGGGTGGGGGTAAAACAATACATTTTGAGCTATTGACACTAAAAATCAAGAATTTCCTTAGTGATCATGTGGTTGAAGTGTAATCTTGATATATTGTAAAGCAGGTCCACACAATCGTGTGAAAGTTGGTGGTGGTAGACGTGTACCCATTTGAAACTATGTACCAGGAAATTAATTCCCCCACACTAGCTCCAGTTTCATCCTACATATGTTTGTACCTGATTGTCCTCAGCGCCCAATGGATTACCTTATTTATTCAACATCTGCATCGAACTGACACTGCTTCGCAGACAATACTGAATGTTCGATCTTCCCTGCAAATTTCATATTTCTCATTCACTACATAATTACGAATGGATCATTTCCCCCTTAGACCTCTATGTCTTCATCCAGTACATGGAAAAGCTCTTTCAGTCCTCAAACAGATTAATTTCATCAAAATCCCACCTAACTCCATGCATGACCTCCTGGCTGAGCCATTATTTTATTCCTGCACTTTGAATCCAGATCAACTCAATTATTTTTTGTACCCCACTTAGCTCCAAGCAGGAATAGTATAACAGCTGCACAGTTGCTGAAAGCTGATCTCAAATGGAAATACTGGATGAAATTTCTGAGCATCTGACATTCAATAGAGAAAATGATATCAGGCTTCAGTCAAATCAAACAGCACTCCAGCATCTACATCCTTCACTTGTAAATGAATTTGGTCTCATCTATTCCATTGCATGAAATTCAAACTGAGTATAAATAAGGGAAAACCCAAAGTTATGGTGTTTGAGAGAGGAACGGGCAGCACTGAATGTAATGTAAGTATAAATGGCACTGTGATTGACCAGGTGAGTGAGTTTGTGTATTTAGGAAGCTTTTTTGACAGAGAGAACAAATTGGATGGTGAAATCAGTAGGTGAGGGAATTCTTCATTGGAAGTCATAGCTGCTCTGGGAGGTTTTCACAGGAATGATGGGTTCTCTAGAGAGTCCCGCATGGCTGTGTATGAAACTGTAATTGTTCCTACTCTGATGTATGGCAGTGAAACCTGGGTACTGCAGAAGAAACATAGGAGTCGTTTGTGTGCTGGAGAAATGTGTTACTTACTGGGGGTGGTGGGTGGCAAGACACTGTCTGATTGTGTGAGGAATGAAGATGTGTTGCAGTCGTGTGATGTGAAGCAAAATGTTGTTAGCAAGGTGGAGACTAATATGCTTTGGTGGTTTGGCCATGTTGAAAGAATGAGTGATGAGATGCTTACTAAGAAATTTTTTTTAGCCCAAGTGGCAGGAAGGAAAGGCCAAGGAAGACATGGGGGGATCAGATTCAGGAGTGTCTGCATGAGAAAAAGATTATGAGTATGAAGTATAAAAGATCTTGTGTACGGCTTGTAATGGTGAAAGCCCGAGTTGTATATCAAGATCGCTGTAAATGGAGAAGTTTGATATGACAACAGTAAGTAAAAATATCTGGTAGTTTGTATTTCTTTTTGGAGCTAACCTCTGAATCTCAGAGAACAGCTTAGTGATATGTATGTATGTATGTACCACTGTTCACACTCCCAACCATGATAGTTTTCATCCCACTGTGTGCTGGCTCTCCAGTAATGTGCAGAGAGGAGCACACTCAGTCACAAGACAAAATCTTCTTTGGTGGAGCCGATTGTATATCATTTAGGTGGATATGTGCTGTTCTGCAACTACAGTAAACAGGCACTGCAGTCGCACTTCTCCGGGAATTCTTACAAGCCAGTAAACTTAAATACCAGTCATCTTGTGCAGTGGTTTATTTTGGTCTATCCTGCCCTGTTCTTGGAAATGCGTTCACAGTGTGTTCTGGTCTCTTGGAAATGCCTTCACAGTCTACTCATGATGCTTTGAGCCGCCCCGGTGGCGCAGTGGTCTAAGCGATGGCCTCTGATCATTCGTCCGAACGGGGTCCGGGTTCGAATCCTGGTGAGGCATGGATGTTGTGTTTGTCTTACGGCACTGGCTCTCTCCCTTCCCTGGAATCAGTGACCCTAAATTAGGGACGGGCGACTTATAGCCCATTGAGTTGCTCATGGTGGTCGTTAAACCTCCAATCAAAAAAAAAAAAAAAAATCGTAATGCTTTGAAGTAATCCTACTGCTTCTGCCACCACCACCTGTATCTGCCAAGTTTCCAGCCTTCTTCGGATCAACGGAAACACACCTTTAGCTGCAAACTTTCTATTGTTGAATGAAAAATGATTAAGCGAGTGAAATATTTTGACAATTTGCTTTGTGCTTTGGTAAAGCACACAAATGCAGCAGCACTGCTCATTTGCATGATTTGATCACCACCTTGTTGACATGTGCAGCTTACAGGTTGACCTTCCGTCACAGACCTGCAGCATGTTGATTTTTCCATTCCTTAGTGATGAATTTGTAATATACCGTAATTTTTTTAAGTAACGCATTGTCTAAAGCTTCACTTTGAAATGCAACCACAAAATAATTTCACTTATGCTATTGCAGTAAATCATGTTGGTTTTCATCTTTTCACTTAAAATCACATCTTCTTGGGAATTAATGAAGACATGGCAAATCCTAGTGAACAATAATTGTAGTTTAATTGTGTATTACGGGGATTACTAGGATATAAGTTTGCACTTTGTCAAATTTTCGGGTTATACCCCAACCCTTCGTCAGGACTGACTAAGATAGAAGGTGCTGCCACTCAAGTGGTTATGCCATACCGCTATGTTCGTTAATCGTGGAGCCTCTTCTTCTCTCAATGTGTAGACTTTCTTCAAGTTTCCGTTTTAGGTATTGTTGGTGTGGAAGGATTTTTAAAGATTCCCAGTCCATTGAATGTCCAGTACTTTGTTTGCACATGTTTATCAAGGCCTGTTTTGCTTGTAATGTTCCTAATTGCGGCTTTGTGTTCAGCTACACGGGTGCGGAGTTGTTTTCCAGTCTCTCCTACATATCTGTTACCACAATTGCAGTTAACATTGTAGATAACTCCTTCTTGTAGTAGCATGTTGTTTTCTCTTTGTTTAAACTGAGGAAAAGTATTTTTTTTTATTTTATTCTGTAAGTGAGGAGCAAGACAAATATGGAAGTTAAGGCTAATTCTCTGCAGCCTTTCAAACTAGCCTTAGAATTAGCCTTAACTTCCATATTCGTCTTGCTCCTCACTTACACAATAAAATAAAAATATTTTCCTCAGTTTAAACAAAAAGAAAATAATATGGTACTACAAGAAGGAGTTATCTACAGTGTACACTGCAATTGTGGTAACGTATATGTAGGAGAAACTGGAAGACAACTCCTCACCCATGTAGCAGAACACAAGGCCACAATTAGGAACCTTACAAGCAAAACAGGCCTTGATAAACATGTACAAAGTACTGGACATTCAATGAACTGGGAATCTTTAAAAATTCTTGCACACGAACAACACTATCTAAAACAGAAACTTGAAGAAAGTCTACACATTGAGAGAAGAAGAGGTTCCACAATTAACGAACATAGTGGTATGACATTACCACTTGAGTGGCAGCACCTTCTATCTTAGTCAGTCCTGACGAAGGGTTGGGGTACAACCCAAAAATTTTACAAAGTGAAAACTTATATCCTAATAATCCCCGTAATACACAATTTAACTACATCACATCTTCATTAACTTGTCCTCTCTCACCGTGGGAAAACATATTAATTGGAGGAGCAACATTGCGTTTCTCTAAAATATAATTTCTGAAAGATAAGTTTCAAATAAACTCCACTCCAAGTGGCTTCAAATGAGTGATTGTTCAATAACTTTTGTGTTTTAATCTGTTAAGCATGTCTTCTGGGAAAATTATTTGAATTTCCTTTTTTTATTCAAAAACTTTTTATTTTTAAAAACTTTTGGTTTAAAAAAATGAATAGCACAATGTAAAAAAATAAAAACCTCATTTTGGATAGTGATATAAATATACTGTTCACACTTCAACATGTTAATGAAGCCATAATGTAGCTCAGGATTATTCAAACTTTCCTAATCCATTTGCATAGATATTCATGATCATTTGTTTTACCCAACTTCATGTATTTGTATGTTTCTAACGTAACATCATTTATTATCATTATTCTTATTATTCCTTTAATGATTCTTCGTCTTTGAAGGTTTTTTTTTTTTTCTAGCTTTACTGTTGTTTGTGAAAATTGCAACACCAAGAAAGAATCGCGCTGTTCAAATGAAATTTATATTGCAGATTCCTCGTGTTACAGGAGATTACTGATTACATTAATAGAGTTATACAAGATTTTTTCACTTCAAAACTCAGTATCGTGTGAATCCACCTCAAGCAACAATAACAGCCTAACATCCTCTAGATGAAGTGGCATTGAATAGAAGAGGATTTTGATATCGTCTTGGGGAATAGCCTGCCAGGCTGCTTCTATGCGAGACCAGAGTCCATTTGTGGTCACTGGAGGAGGTGCTTGACAGGCCAGTCGCTTAGCTACCATGTCCCAGATATGTTGAAAAGATATCATCCTGGGGATTGCATAGAAGCAGCCTGCCAGGCTGCTTCTATGCAAGACCATAGTTCAATTGTAGTGACTGGAAAAGGTGCTTAACTGGCCAGTCGCTTATCTACCATGTCCCAGACATGTTCGATTGGGGACATGCCTGGCGAATGTGCAGGCCAGGAAAGAAGCAGTATCTGTCATGCATGGAAGAGATCTTAGACATTCCGGGCCACATATGGCCAAGCATTGTCCTGCTGGATTGCAGTGCCAGAACGACTCTGAAGGAAGAGTATCACCTTTGCCTCTAAAACATCCCTGCATACATGCCCACTTTTATGCATTATGCATAAATTTTACGCATTTTACCTGTTCTTTACGTTTTTATGCATAGATTGCTTTTTTTCTTACACATTTCCGTATATTTAAAAAACATTTTTTTTTAATCTTCCTTGAGAAATATTTTTCATGTTTCAGTTAAATCATACCTGCCAACTCTTCCGGAATTTGCGGAAGTTTTCCCGGTTTTTTTATACGGTCTTCTGGTTTTCCGGCCAAAAGACCTTTTCTTCCGGATTTTTAAAATTACCTGTATTTTTGTTAAAAATATCCCTATAAATAAAGTATATAACAGAGATGGGAATTTTGTGCCTTTGTGCACCAGAACACCAGTGCCCTATCGTCATCATCGGGACTTCGGCACAGTAAATTCTCCGTGCACACTGTTATGCTTGACGCTGAATAAAGATTATGCGGTGGAAGAAATATTCAGAGACTCCAACTACTGCGGATTTTACGTTGTTACTATGAAAATAGTCGGTCCTCTACGGACGAAGGAAAACATCGAGTATGCTATGATAATCGTCGGTCCACTAGGGATGACAGAAAACATCGAGTATGCTATGGAAATCGTTGGTCCGCTACGGACGACGGAAAACATCGAGTATGCTATGGAAATCGTCGGTCCACTACGGGCGACGGAAAACATCAAGTATGCTATGATAATCGTCGGTCCGCTGCGGACGACGGAAAACATCGAGTATGCTATGGAAATCATCGGTCCGCTACGGACGACCGAAAACATTGAGTATACTATGGAAATCGTTGGTCCGCTACGGAGGATGGAAAACATCAAGCATGCTGTGATAATCATAGGTCCGCTACGGATGACGGAAAACATCGAGTATGCTATGAAAATCGTCGGTCCACTGCGGACGACGGAAAACATCAAGCATGCTATGATAATCGTCGGTCAGCTACGGAGGATGGAAAACATGAATCATGCTGTGATAATCATAGGTTTGCTACGGACGGCGGAAAACATCGAGTATGCTATGAAAATCGTCGGTCCACTGCGGACGACGGAAAACATCGAGTATGCAAGGAAATCGTGGGTCCACTGTGGACGACAAAAAATGTCAAGTATGCTATGGAAATTGTTGGTCCGCTACGGATGACGGAAAACATCAAGTATGCTATGGAAATTGTCGGTCCGCTACAGACAGTGGAAGACGTTGAGTATGGTATCAAAATGTGATATAATTTGCTTATATTATAAACATCTAAAAATTATGAAATGCACAAATGTTTGCATTTATTTTTGCTTGTACATTGCTAAATTCATTATAAATGTCCGTGCACAATTTTACACATTTGAATTTTCTCAGGTTGGCAGGTATGTCTCTGATGTACGTATTGCTGGCTGTTGAGGGTACCCTCAATTTTTATCAAACAAGATCACGAATTGAATCCAGTGGCACCCCATACCATGACACTTGGTGTTGGGACGGTATGACGCTGTAAGGTGTCTTCAAACATGTATGCAACCATCATGACGCATCAAGTTGAATTGTGACTCATCTGAAAACACAACCTATTGCCGATCAGCATGTCAGTGTCTGTGTTCGAGACCCCATTGCAGCCGAAGGCATCTGTGGTCAAGGATCAAAGGAATGGGCTGCTAGCAACCAGTCCTCTGTCGAGAAGACGGCGTCGAACTGTGTTGGAAGAAAAAGCCTGACCTGTGGCTCCATTGCTATGCTAACGCCGTGGATGGTGCTGTGGATTGGTCACTGTCATGTAATAGAGATGTCTGTCATCCCGTGCAGTTGTTTGATTTTGCTGTCGATTTCCCGGATTTATGTGTGTCCGAGCTTTTCTACTAATGGCACATTCGCATCACTATACTGCTGTTTAGTATCGTATGAGTGGCAATTTTGCAGTAGAAAAATCCAGCTTCTCTCATCCCAACAATCCTTCCTTGCTCAAAGTCTGTCACATGTTCACTGACAGTTAATCATTTACATGTCCCAACATGTTGTTAAAAATCCAGCTTCTCTCATCCCAACAATCCTTCCTTGCTCAAAGTCTGTCACATGTTCACTGACATTTAATCATTTACATGTCCCAACCTGTTGTTAAAAATCCAGCTTCTCTCATCCCAACAATTCTTCCTTGCTCAAAGTCTGTCAGACGTTCACTGACATTTAATCATTTACATGTCCCAACCTGTTGTTAAAAATCCAGCTTCTCTCATCCCAACAATCCTTCCTTGCTCAAAGTCTGTCAGATGTTCACTGACATTTAATCATTTGCATGTCCGAACCTGTTGTATATAGTGTGTTCGTAAACTGTTTTAACAAAAGAAGAGGGCTGATAGTACCCATCAAGACGAACAATATTTACAATGGAACCTAGGGTCGCATTCCACTCTGAGTGTCAGAAAAGAGTAACTTCGAAAAATGCCCAACAAGCACAAGTCGTCACCTCAGACGTCATTTATTTCGTGCCGAAGAAGTATCACATCACCAGAACATCAGCGTCAAGCATTTACCGTATGCAAATTGCCAGAGAAAAGACGCAGCATCGACAGTTGCAGCTGATTGGTTTATCAAGGTGCAGTAGACGCTTCCCGAATGCCACATATCCCGCACGATGGATTGGACGTGGCGGACCTGTGGCATGGCCTCCACGCTCACCGGACTTAAACCCACTGGACTTCTTCTGGGGGCACATGAAATCATTGGTGTAGGAGACGCCTGTGGACTCCGTGGAAGATCTCGTCGCGAGAATCGTTGTTGCAGCGGACAGGATAAACACGACACCAGGAGTCTTCAAGAGGGTGCGCCAGTCTTTCATTCGCCGGTGTGAATTGTGCAACGGCACCCGTGGCCGCCCATTTGAGTCTGTCCCTGATCTCCATAAATGGGATTGTGCAACTTATGATGTCGTTAATTCTCTTTCTTTGTACTGTTGAAAGTTCAACTTGGACATCTAACTTTACTCTTTTCTGACACTCAGAGTGGAATGCGACCCTAGGTTTCATTGTAAATATTCTATATTTTCAGGTTACTCACCTTTATTCCCTAAATCTTTTAGGAGGTTTTCGTCTCTACACATTTCCAACACGTATTTTTCTTATTTACATCGTGGTTCGAGGCAGCAAAAAAAAAAAAAAACCATTTTCAACTCACGCAAACTTTACTCCCTTCCCTTCTTTTCCGTATGACCAAATTCAGATTCAAAAGAATCATAAATATACACAATTGAACTTCCTAAAACACTTTAATCTAATTAAAACATCAATCAATGTAAACCTATTTACACATTTCCTAAAACGTCAAAGTTAAAAAGCTGTAACCCAAAATTATTTACAATTGCACACCAGTGCCCAATTGAAATAAACCCAAATACCTGACACAACCACTATATTCAACACTCACTGACCTCTCTCCCCTCAGGAACAAGCATAACAACGAAGCACTTTCAGCCACAGCCCTGGCCATTTTCAAGGAGCAGACGCAACAGATGTACCACCCGTCACCATCCACAAAACGTAGTGAATGTTCCAGTGCCCGCACGCATCGTCTCATTTTACTTCTCCGTCGTTCAGGCGCAGTGGCGCCATCTATCAGATGACCCAATAGCCTTCTTTTTCTTTCGTACCTATAAACATCTGTTCAATTTATTTGATTCTTGAAATTAATCATCTTATATTCTAACACGTTTTTTATTTATATTACATCATTTTTTTCTCTTGCCTTTTCCCCTCTGTTCTTCTCTGCAGTTTTCCTTTCTGATCAAATTCTTCCAATATGTGTTTAAGCTATTAGGATCGTTAATGTTACATACCCTGTGTCTATTTTTTTCCATCAACACTGTCTCCGCCAATCTCAAATGCCTTTCTGTACGACAATTCTTAATGATTTTTATTTCATCAAACTTTGGGTATATAGCCTTTGTTCAATACAGTACTGGACCAAAGCAGTTTTTGCTTCTTTTTTCTGCCAATTCCGTAAGTGCTGTTGTAAATGATGTTTTAGTTTATTTTTAGTGCTTCCTATATATGATACTGTAGGATTGTTGCTTGCAAGGTGAGTAACCTAAAAATATAGATTATTTAAATAGCACGTGAATAATTAAGCAGCTATTTGACATTTGTAATGCTGTATGAATATATGATTGTAAATATTGTTCGTCTTGATGGGTACTATCACTCACCCCTCTTCTTCTGTCAGAGCAGTTTATGAACACCCGGTATATCCTGTAAGTTTCAAGCTAATACCATCAGTCTTTCATGGTGTTGCAGTTTTCACAGGCAGTGGTGTATGTAAAATGCAATTTCATCGCATTCTTTATAATTCTTTCTTCTGTTTTTATTTCTTGGATATAATATCAGTTTTTTTTTCTTTTTTTTTTTATTACATTACATTACACAAACTTTTTTTACAGCTTTTGTCCTATTGATACCAAATTTGCTACCTGTTCTGATGATGGTACTGTGCGTATCTGGGATTTCTTAAAGTGCCACGAAGAAAAGATCTTGCGAGGTATGCACATTTTTACCGTGCCTATGATAATTGTTATAATTTTCCGGTTACTTAATGATTTTTACTGTATTGTTTGGTAACAAAAATTATTTGAATAAAGCTCATGTTGAGAATTGGCTTCCTAGTTTCTTAATTCAATTACTAATCAAAAACAACTATTATGAGAATTTTACTAGGATTTTTTTTTTTTTTTATTTAAACTGCAAATTTTCGGAGAAAACTCTTCTCCTTCTTCAGGCTGTCTTTTTGTTGTCACTTATTCACGTCACCGCGATAGTGATGGGAATAAGTGACAACAAAAAGACAGCCTGAAGAAGGAGAAGAGTTTTCTCCGAAAATTTGCAGTTTAAATAAAAAAAAATCCTAGTGAAGTTCCCATAATAGTTGCTTTTGATTAGTAATTGAATTAAGAAACTAGCATCAATTTTTAGCATCAATTCTTTTTCTTGGACTTTTAGTTTTATGTTTAGTTTCATAAATGATATCCTTTATAAATTTTTTTTTTTTTATACATCCAGCAAAGGAAGTTTTGTCATTTGTTGACCACTCATTTATTTGAAAATGGGACTCTTGTGAGTCCAGAAACTTAAGTCAGTTTTCTAAAAACTCTTAATGAACTCTTTTTTGGATTGTGTGAACAAGAGCAGCATCATAAAGAACTTAAAAAGATACTTGATGATCAAAAGAACAGCATCAGGAAGAACTTAAAAAGATACTACATCAAAAGAGGCAGATAAGTGTTAATTAGAATAATATGTTTACAGTTTTTAGAAACTTTTGACTTTTAAAAGAATCCTATGAAGACAACATTTGTAAATAAATGTAGTAACAAGCAGCAATTTAAATAATAAATAATCAAAATATCAACAACCAGTGTCTCATATCCAAAAAGGAGTTTGAAAAATGTGAAGAATGTTGAAAAAGTGTCTCAACATAGTTTAGTGGATACTAATTATGTGAAACTGAGGAGGCTACTGTGTAGTCAAATATTTAGTCCCTTAATATAGTAATATGTTTGAAATTTTACTGTTGAGAAAGAACATTATAGGCCTGGCCACCCTGGATTTACTGCTTTTGTGTATATTTGTGATCAAGAGATAGTTTTTGGTTATGCTTTTGTTGGATTTTGTCAACTTTTCAGTTATTTTTACACTCAGTTGTCACTTTTTCAACTATTTTGGATACATATGGTCATGTTCAGCCCTTTAAAAATATATGGTAGTCAAATCACATATCAATATTTTTTGCACAAATATTGATATTTGAATCCTCATTTCCCATTTTGGGCATTCTTGCTATGTATAGGTAGTCTGTGGGAATTTTCTCAAAAGCATATGAAATATAAAGAAGAGAGAGTGAAAAAAGGATTTTTTTTAGTATGGAGACTTGCCACTGTCATTGGTTGAAATGCAAAAACTACATACCACAATGCAATTTGGGAAGGGTTTGATATTTGAACTTGGCGAATAACTAATCAGAAGTAAAAATTGCTTTAGCCTAAAAGAGAAATGTTAATTTATAAATTGGCTGACAGAATGATCATGTGGCAACTTTTTTTAATAAAATATCTTAAAAGAGTAATGAGAGTAAACTTACCCCTACCAGTAGGTCCGTTCTCTCAGAAACACATACATTTCTTTACACGTTAACTTCCATTTCAATATCCACGGTTGGTGTTGGCCCTTGGTGCGGTGGTTTTTTATGTTGTCTTCAACATGTTCTTTTATTTGACTGAGTGAGCAATTTATTAACCCATACTGCTGAACTGATACATTGGTCCAAGAAACCTCTTTTATACTTTAAAAACCCATTATTTACATTGACTTTGAATAACCCTAAACAGTAATCTAATTGGCTTAAAAAAAAAAAAAAAAAGAAAAAACCCCACCTGTCATTCAGTACACCAAATTATATGAACATTCAGAAACCATAAACAAACTTCCTATTTACAAACACCAAAACATCAAAACAAAACATTTAAAAGCCTAAAATTCAATTATTCACAACGAACTTATCTCATTGCCCTCTATTTACAAACTCATCTCACTCTCTCATTCATGCACCACACCTTAGCCGTTCCCAACGTAGATTGCCACGAGCAGCTTTCCACCCGTCCAGGGTCATCATCTGGAGGCCAGTTGGTATCAGCCCTGCTATCACAGTGTGAGTGAGTGAGAGAAGCGATTTCATGCGTCGGCCTCATGTTCCACGTCATACTGTATAAAAGACGTTTCTTGGACCAATGTATCAGTTCAGCAGTATGGGTTAATAAATTGCTCACTCAGTCAAATAAAAGAACATGTTGAAGACAACATAAAAAACCACCGCACCAAGGGCCAAAACCAACCGTGGATATTGAAATGGAAGTTAACGTGTAAAGAAATGTATGCGTTTCTGAGAGAATGGACCTACTGGTAGGGGTAAGTTTACTCTCATTACTCTTATTAAAGTAATTGTGGGCACATAATTTTTTGAATAGTTATAGTGATACTGTGACTTGTCAAACAAGGAATTATATCTTAAAAGGTTTTTCGTGCTACAGATTATTTGTATCTATTTACAATATTATGTGCATCATGACGTGTATAAGGTATTCATCTGTTTCACTTGAGTTCTGAAATGTTGGCACACATTCTTCAACATAGTTTAAAACTTCCTTTATTTTTTTCAAGGATGGAAATTGAATCAACCTTTTGCATGCTGAGACTGTTGATCCCCCCCGACATCTGTTTATTTTCTTTATAATTGTGTAATGCTGTGTTCCTTTTCATTACATATAAGGAAAGATGAACAGGTTTATCCATAATTTAATTTGTCTGTTCTTGCAATTTATGTTAAATATGGGTTTTTATGCAAATTCAGCTGTTAAGGTATTTTGAAAGTTGGTGCAATATTTGTTATTGTATAGTGTTACTGTTACTGATTCCTTACTTCTGATTATCTGCTGTGTATTGCTTAGGCAGCTTCATAGTTCTGTGCTGGTGCAACATTGAATTTCAGAAATTGTGATGTGCAACCTTATAAAAACATTTCAGGTGTAAGAGGTTTTTTTTGGGGGGGGGGGGTTCTGTGCATCTCATGTGATTCAGAATGAGTAAAACATTTCCAACTTTTCTTGTAGGTCATGGTGCAGATGTCAAATGCGTCGACTGGCATCCACAGAAATCTCTGATTGTATCAGGAAGCAAAGACAGTCAGCAGCCCATTAAGCTGTGGGATCCCAAAAGTGGTCAGAGTCTTGCTACAATGTAAGAACATAAGCATTAATTTCTTTCTCTCTCTCTGTTGAGCTTCTTTCATGTAATATATAATCGATTTTCTTAAGAAATATATCTATAAGCTAACTGAACATAAAGGAAAGTTATGAAGAAATTCTTGTGTAGATGTAAAGTAACCAGAAAATGTGAGAGCCATATCTTTGTTGTTCAGTTTTCAAAGGTTGAAAACTGAACAGAAAACAAAAAAAGATCCTGATGTTGTAGATATTTCTGAAGAAACTAATCTGCAACATCAAGATTTTAGCAATCAGATATGCCTGAATCGCAAGTTTTACTTGACGATTATGGGCAAAACACGTAACAATATTAACAAATAAAGGTAACTTGATCACGCTAGTTACGTTAACTGAAAACTTTTACAAAAAGTTCGTAAGTTGGAAGCTTTCGACCTTATCTTAGGTCTTCATCACGCCAATGGAGGACTAAGATTGTTGCCAGATTCTACATTTGAATTTTTCCTATTTTTGTTGCCAAAACTTAGAATTGATCGACGGAATGTAGAGAGGAGATTCGAAGTTGCAAGTCATTGAGTTGAAAATAATTGAGTTGAAAATAATTATTTTCAACTCAATGACTTGCAACTCCGAATCTCCTCTCTACATTCCGTCGATCTGGAGATCAATTCTAAGTTTTGGCAACAAAAATAGGAAAAATTCAAATGTAGAATCTGGCAACAATCTTAGTCCTCCATTGGCGTGATGAAGACCTAAGATAAGGTCGAAAGCTTCCAACTTACGAACTTTTTGTAAAAGTTTTCAGTTAACGTAACTAGCGTGATCAAGTTACCTTTATTTGCAAGTTTTACTGTTAGAAAACTTGAAAAGTGCATCACCCTGGGGTAGGAATTTTAAGTTTTCAGATGTGATGATGGTACATATTGAACAGTAAAACTGGCTATTCAGGCATGTCTGATTGCTAAGATCCTGACTTTGTTCTATGTAATAAGTGAAGAATATTTCTTTCACATGATCCGTTCCTAATCTACAACATTGTGATGTAACACTGATTTCCTCCATTTTCAGCTAAAACAACAGTATTTTAAAAATTTGTTTACACTTAGTACTTCTGCATATGCATTTTAGAATCATTAATTTGAAAACCACCTGTGACAATGGTAATATTATTATCTCAAGAATACAGTAGTTGATTGCGATCTGTAAGCATACAAGCCTTGAATATTTGTAACTTATCTTTTTGTACGTACTTACTTACAAATAAGTATCCAGGCTGCAGGCTTGAATCTTGAGAGATTTCTATTTACTCAGCATACAGTGTTGACTGTATACAAACTGTTATCACAAAGCTGAGTCATCATTGGTGACAGAGAAAAATTTAGGCTGTAAAGTGTTGCTGATTGTTGGTAGTGTTTCTGATTTTATTCAGCATACAGTGTTGACTGTATGCAAACTGTTATCTTAAAGCTGAGTTATCATTGGTGACAGAGAAAAATTTAGGCTGTAAAGTGTTGCTGATTGTTGGTAGTGTTTCTGATTTTACAAAGGCTGGAAATTAAAAGGAATGCTACTTTTTTTTTTTTTTTTCATATAAGAAATTCTGCTTTTTTATCATCATTTGAAAGGGGCTTTGAATAGGGAATGTGAAGAACATATAAATAATCACTTTCCAGTTGACACTGTTCTGTTTGAAGCAAGTACCACGAGGCAAGAAGAAATGTGAAATGGCAGGAATCAGGAGTTCAATTTGTTCACCGTTTTCTGTGATGGGTGGCAATATCACTTGAGCTTGGCAGCCAAAAGAATGAATAGTTCGCACTACCCTTGAAAGTCCTTAAAAAGTATTAATAATCTAAAGCAACTTATGGGAATTTACTAGGAAATTTTTTCATTTATAGCAAATTTTCGGAGAAAACTCTTCTCCTTCTTCAGGCTCTCTTGTTGTTGTCACTTTTTGCTTGTCACTATCATGTTTACGGTTTACCTTGACGGTTACGGTTAACCTTGACGGTTTAGGTTATTTTTCAACAAATCCTGCCAGATGTTAGGCAGGGAAAATCCTTTGCAGTCATTGATGATGGAATTTTGATTTTTCTCAATCTCTATTCCTTCTTTCAGTTTTCTTTTTTGGAAATTGCTTTGGAAACTGATTACTTTAAGGGAATTCCAATCCAACCGTCAAGGTTAACCGTAACCGTCAAGGTAAACCGTAACCATGATAGTGACAAGCAAAAAGTGACAACAACAAGAGAGCCTGAAGAAGGAGAAGAGTTTTCTCCGAAAATTTGCTATAAATGAAAAAATTTCCTAGTAAATTCCCATAAGTTGCTTTAGATTATTAATTCAATTAAACTAGGAAGCCATTTCTCAATATGAGCTTTATTCAAAGACTTAAAAAGTATTTAATTTTTTTTTCAGCAATTTTCAAGGCCTTAAAAGTCCTTGATTTTTATGTCCCTCTGTTTTTTAGCACGTCTTTTGTAAAAAAAGATCGTGCTTATGTTACCGGTTTGTCCGTCAAATCCGTACCCACGATATCTCTGCAACTATTAGTCCAATTTGAAAAATTCTTTTTGCATTAGGAAGCTTGAAATATGCGAATGGCGATCCTTCATTTCGTTTTTTTTTTTTTTTTTTTACGATGTACAATTTCGCCGCTATAGGTGGTAAATGCAGGTGATGTCGAATTCAAAAATATGTTTTATTCCACGTATTTGCTTCAACAACAGATACAAAGATGAAACGATTGAGCTTCTAAAGCTCAATCGTTTCATCTTTGTATCTGTTGTTATGTGTCCAGTAAATCTGGCTTTGCTATCTCGTGTCCTTCTTGGTGTTGCATTTTGGGTGGCCAGCAGTGTAAAAAGAGGGATGTAAGGTCAGGTGATCAGGGTGCGCACGCGTGCTTGAAAACCTGGAAAGTCCTGGAAAATCATGATTACGTTTTCAAGGCCTGGAATATCCTGGAAAAACGGTATTTTTTTAATGCTGTCTTGAAAAGCCTTGAAATTTGAAATTAGTGCTTAAAAAAAATGCCCTTTTAGGAAATCGTGTTACTGACTGTTACCCCTTAATATTTTTAAGTTCCTCTCCTCTGTTCTCAAAGAAACCGCCGGCTACAGTGGTGTTTCGGATGTGCCCAAATCCTAATTTGGCTGGGGGGGGGGGAGCACTACTTCCAGTGCAATAAAATTGGATGATTACTAGCAGGTCTGTTAGGGAAGGGGAGCTTGATGCATTCTCTAGCCCTGAGCTTGATGTCTGTCCGACAACTACTGAGAACAACAGAAGGGATAAGAAGAGACATTTAACATTTGCAAGGGGGTCGCGTGTTTACCAAGTCAGCTGGCATCCACCAGTGAAGAGTATGCCTGAACAACACATTCATCTGCTCCTTGTTTATTGCATTAAGACGCTTGCTTCCGGCCCACCCCTCAAGAGACTTCGGCTACTTATGATAAAAAATAAGAAAACTATCTTTGCGAATTTTTCACAAAAGTGACTGAAATTTTTACATTTACTATAATTGGATTACAGAAGCTCACTCCCAAAATTCCATTTGAATCGGTTTAAAACTTAAAAAGTTAGCATTGGAAATTTTTATTATGTGTGCCTCTTTAGACAGTGAGCCTTGAGCAGAAAGTGTGTTACCAAAGCAACGGTTGATTGACAGCTGGGAGCGCTGATCCGAAGCCCTTGGTTGGGAAGAAAGCAAACACCTGTTTATCACTTCCACGGCTCAAAAGGACTAAGAGATATTTTCAGAAATCCATTTTCCGGAATTTTGAAAATAACACAGTAAAATTTTTACAGTGGTTAAAATACATCACAATAAAGTTCTAGTGCAAATTTCGCCGAATTCCGTTTGAAACTTTAGCAGATGCAAAAAAAAAAAAAATCTTCCGTTGCAAAATCGGATTAAAAAAAAAAGAAACGGCAATTATAAATTACGGGAAAAGCAAGCAAATTATTTTTTTTTAGATGCCATGGTTTATTTAAACAGAGTGATCCTTAAATTTTGTTTCTGTGATGATATGGACTCTATTTTAATTACAAACATACATTTTTATTCAGATGTCTGAGTTACTGTTTTAATAAAAAAATCTATAATTAAAAAAGTTTTCAATGGATTTAGGCGAAATTCAGCAGATAAACGTATTTTAGTAAATTGCAGCGTTATGACGTAAATTTGGTCATTTTGTCGAAAATTGGGCAGCATTTTTTTTTTTTTTTTTTTACGTTTTCTCCTATAGTTAGGGTGAAGGAGGAAGACACTTCAGTGAGCTGCAGGTGGTGATTTATGGCGATGTGCCAAATGAAAAGAAGCCATTCCATCAGGACATTCCAGAGGTTGAGTGTGCGTGGACGCGTGCTCCTGCTGCTTGAACTTAATCGGAATGTTTTCGGGAGGGGGAGAAATATCCGTTTCAGCTTTACAGCTTTCAGGCTCCTTTTTTTTCTTGGTAATAAATAAAAACCATAGTTGCTGCATTCACCATTGATCCATATTCGCATTTCTTGAATATAAACAGCAGACAATCGGAAACATGGTGTTGGGTGGGTCTTGATGTTCTTCATTTGTATCTGCTGAATTTTGTTCTGTGGGAATACGGAAATGAGTTATACTGTGAATGCATACAAAACTACATATTTTTGAGCTGAAAAAATATGTCTACTTGTACACAGTAGCTAACGTGTGAACTTAGACGAAGACAATCAGACATATGGACGTCTGATTCCATAAAAAAAATCAACCCATTTTATTATACACGACAGGTAAAAAAGAAAAAACATTACATGTTTTTAAACATTATAAAGGAAAGCGGATTTTTGAAACACCATGACTTGATGATATTAATTTCTGAAAGTTTTTTCTTTTTTCGATTTTAATTTCTGAAATCTTTTTTTTTTTTTTAAGATGACAATCCGATTTTTGGCGTAAATGTGACAAGGATGGCAAGTCAGATAATATCTGAAAACTTGAAAATTTTCATCGTCCTGGAGCGGGACTCGAACCCGCGTCTCCCAGAAAACGCCCGGGTATGCTAACCACTACACCACCCAGAACGACCAAGTTTCAAGTTTCCGATCAATTTGAATATAACCATCAAGTTTTCGGATATTATCTGACTTGCCATCCTTGTCACATTTACGCCAAAAATCGGATTGTCATCTTCAAAATTTGTATTATATGGCGTAATCCCGTATTTCTTTCATCTTTTTTTTTTTTTTTTTTTTTTTTTTTTTTTCAATTACAATACATTGTAACAGGATACCTGTGTGTTGTATCCCTTAGTTGTATGGCAGATTTTCAGTTGGCCGATATCCGCGATCGTAAGTGGTAGTTACATTGCTATTGTTGATGATGACAAGATAAATACTGGAGTAATGTAGAATGTTGCATAAAGTAAAAAAAAAATCGCCCCCCTCCTCCCCCTTCGAACTTTTATGCGGTTATCATAGCTGATCAACCATTTCATTCCATGAACATCAGCACATTTCAATCATTTGACCATTGGGGGTCTGACGGAATTCAGCAGTGCTTAAGCGCCTAGCGCAACGAGAACATGCTAATTATGGACAGTTCTATTCCCTTCCCCCTATCATCCCTAATAATTGAGAGCGCATACTGTAGTTTCAAATATTCTGTGTATGAGCTAGTTTTCACGCTGTTCGTTATGTTTTTATTTTAGAAATTACTAACCCTTTCGAACTGTAGGTTGCAGAAACGTTTATGCTTTGGTTTTTTCCATTTGTCCGTACGATAATTCACGTAAAAGGGGTTGGATTTTGGCGAAATTTTAGTATGCTGTTAGGTACAACCTAGGAACCTACCCTGTTGAAAATGGTCGAAATTAAATTCAAAGGCATAGATATAAGAGCAGTATTCATTCTCCAAGCTTGAAGCCCTACGTCCACTCCAGCTGGGTAAGTATGAAAGATTTGAGACTTGGAGGAGACCCAGTACAAAGTTTTGCTTCCCTCAGGCACTAAGTGTTTGTTAACATTTCCTTTCCTCTGGTTTGGAGCCCAGCTGTAAGAGGTGATGCTTTGTAACAGTCTTTTAGCACAACACTCTGTCTACTGATTGGCATACAGGTCATAAAACAGTAACTTCACTAAGTGTTGTTTCCTTGTTTTGAATGAAGACTAAATCAATGCCAAAGCATTTGCAACCCAGGCTGCCTAAAGGACAAAGCTGGGGGAGCAGGAAAGGACATAGCAGTAAGACCCCTTTTTCTTTAATTACTTAAAATCTGGCCTATAGTAATTGGTCACATGTGTAGCCCCTTACTCAGGGAAAATTCTCAATTTTTAGTTGTGTGGTTCCTGATCTTAGATATTTTTTTGGTTTTCATTTACTGTTTCAGTTGATTTACCCATTTTTTTCACCCCCCCTCCCCATTAAATATGGGTAAGTGTACTTTTAGTGATCTTTGGCTAATAAATCCTAAATATGCTGGATGGATTAAAAAAGATGAAAGCAATTGCCATGTTGCAAAATGCATTTTTATCCATTAAAATAATAGATGTTTCGAATATGGGGGAATCCGCTTTAAGAAGCCACATGAAAGGAAAAAAACATAGTATGTTGACAGAAAGCTGTAAAAATGTTCCACTAACTGTTGATAAATTGCTATGTGTATCAAGTGATAAACAAGTACAGCCTATTGCATCCACATCTAATCCTCTGCATATTCCTCTTGAAAAAAATGCAACCATTAAAGCAGAAGCATTGTGGTGTTTAAAAGTGGTTAAATCCCATTACTCTTACAGGTCTTGTGCAGGTAATGATGTTTTATTCAGCCTAATGTTTTCTGACAGCAGAATTGCTGGAGACTTTAGCTGTGGCAAAAAAAATGTTCCTACATTTGTTGCTTTGGTTTGGCACCTCACTTTAAATCAGTGTTGGTTCAGGAAGTCGAAAATGAAAATTTTGTGATTTTGTTTGACGAAAGTTTAAACAAGTTTAGTCAGTCAAAACAAATGGATATACATGTTCGTTTATGGGAAAAAGGAACAGTTTCAACCAGATATTTGTCATCAGTTTTTTGGGTCATGCTAGTGCAGACATAATGATGGAAAAATTTCTTGAATGCATGGCGTGCCTCCCACTGTGTAACATTGTGCAGTTATCAATGGATGGACCCAATGTTAATTGGAAGTTTTTTGATATGCTGCAATCAACACTTAGTGCTGACTCAAATGTCCAACTCCTAAACACAGGGAGCTGTGGACTTCACATTGCAAACAATGCCTTTCGACATGGAGCCTCAGCAACAGGGTGGGAAATTCAAAAGTTGCTTTCATCATTATTTAGGCTTTTTAAAGATTCACCTGCAAGGAGGGAAGATTTTTCTAAAATAATTTTAGCCAGTAAGATGCCATTAAAATTCTGCCCACACAGGTGGCTAGAAAATACTCCTGCCTGCGAGCGAGCATTAGAAATTTGGGCAGACATTGAAAATTATGTTAACCAAGTTGAAAAGAAGTGCATCAAGAATCCCCACACTGTATCATTTGATGCTATCAAAACTTTCACTAAAGATCCTTTTGTTTTGGCTAAACTGCATTTCTTCAATTCAGTTTCAAAACAGCTGGTACCATTTCTCAAGGCATTTCAGTCAGATAAGCCAATGATGCCTTTTATGGCCACAGATCTTGAAAAGATGCTAAGAAATATGATGAATCGCTTTGTTAAAAGAACCGTAATGGCAGAAGCTAACTCTGCCTTAAAGCTGTTACAAGTAGACCTTACAGATGCATCTCAGTGTTGTCACTATAAAGAAATTGATGTTGGGTTTCAAACAGAGAAGTTATTGAAAGAATTAAGTGCTAAGAACATTAGTGAATGCAAACTTACGGAGTTTAGAATGGAATGCCGAATATTTTTGCAAAAGCTAGTTGTGAAGCTATTGGAAAAAAATCCACTTAAGTACTCCCTTGTTCGCCACATGAAGTGTTTAGATCCTCGGTTGATGTCAAAAAATAGTGAGACTTGTATTAAGAATCTAACATTCATTCTCACACTTCTTGTTGATGCTCATAGAATACAACCAGAATTATGTGATGGTGTAATATGGCAGTTTAAGGAATTTGTGACCAGTGTTGCAGCAGTAAAATCTTCATTCATAAACTTTGATCCAGAAGATAAACAACAAAGAGTAGACACATTATTGTATGAGTACATGTCTTCTACTAAAGCTTTTAGTGAACTGTGGAAAGTTGTGAAACTTCTTTTACTGTTGTCACATGGGCAAGTTTCTGTTGAGAGGGGTTTTTCAGTCAATAAGGAGCTCATTGTAGAAAACATGAGAGAGGAGTCAATTGTAGCACAGAGAATTATTTATGATCATATATCCTATGTAGGTGGTATTGATAAGGTAAATATCTCAAAATCCCTTCTGTTATCAGTTGGAGCTGCAAGGCAAAAATACATACATTATTTGGATGATAAGTCCAAAGAAAAGGAAAAAGCAGCCATATGTGGAAAAAGGAAAGCTATTTTAGATGAAATTGATAGCATAAAAAAGAAAAGGAAACTCATTGAAGGAGAAGTCAAAGAATTACTTAACTCTGCTGATGATTTAGCTTTAAAAGCTGAAACTACAAATAACAATACATACATTGTAAAATCTAATAGCTTTAGAAAAACTGCTCATGAGAAAAGAGCAGTACTTAAAAAAATGGATATGGAACTTGAAACCAAAGTCAGCAATCTTAAATCTGTATAACCATCCATTGATACTCCATATTTGTGGTATCTTCCAAGCATATAGAGAATTAATACTAAAACATAAAAATTTTATATTTGTACAATTTACAATAGAAATGAACTTTTTTTCTTTCTTTGAAGCATGTTGAACTTCAAACCAGTTTTGATCTTTTATCTTCATAATTATTTAGTGTTTTTCATATGAAGTTCATGTAAATAGACTAATGAACTCTTCTGTTCCAAAAACTTATAACTTTCTGCAACTAACTTCCACAATTGGGCTTCTTATTGGACTAAAACTTTGGTAAGTAATATAAAACCTTATATATACTTGTACAGTAAATACTCATGGGCTCCTAAAACATATTTTTGCTGTACATTTTACTATGAATTTGTGGCCAAAACAATTCAATCAATTGTCCTTAATGCATTGATCAGATTTTGGTTTATATAACTGACAAACTTCCAATTTTTTTAAAAAAAAGCTTTTAAAAACTTAATTCATATAATTGTCTTATGTTTTGGGAGTTGAACCAAAAGTGGTTATTCTGATTCTGGTTATGATTGAAGCTTAACTGGAGGTAGAGATTCCTTATGCTCATCATTTTTCATTTATGTAAAATACTTAAGAATATCCTAATTTATACCAATAAAAAACTGATTGTTTTATGTTTAAGGTTTTTATAAATAGTTTAGCTAGTTCCACATTTTGGGGTAGCACTTCATAAATTTAGTTTAGCAGTGATTTTGATTTAAAAAAATAAAAGTAAATTGAGGCAATCTTGTTTGATATGAAAAATAATTTTTGGAAAGTAATATGAGGCAAGTGTACTGGTAGACATAAAGGTGGTTAGATTCTTTTGGGTTGGGTGGTGGGCCAGGACTTTCTGACTTTTATGATGAAACTTATTTGAAATTTGTTGCCATGTTCCTAAAATTACACTTTCTGTTTTAAACTCTATTGGTTCACCTTTCTATGATCGTCCACTCCCGAATCATTTCTTGAGGTGCATAGTGATTCCGTGGCTTATGCTTTTTGATTTAACATAACTGTACTACAATTGGGGGAAATTTTCCTCAAGTCTGGAACATATTCTGTCTAGTAATAAGATTTTCATTGCCTTCAAAGTCACATCCCAATATGCAGCCACCAGTGGCAGTTATTGGGAATGTTAAAAAGAAAAAAATCATTCCCATGTATGGAAACACTTTTTATCAGAGCTAGAATCCACCTGTGGGCATAACAGGCACATGCCCCATTTCAAAAAAAAAAAAGGGGGGGGTTGAGTAAGTAGATAAGTGCTTTGCTTTGTCTCACGTTTCTTGTTTTCAGACATCACACTTTTTCACTTATGGATTTGCAACTCCACGTTTTGTCTTACATTGGCCCGAACTTTTCAGTGATCCACACAGCAGTACTTCAGAACTGCTGTTTGTGATGTACTCTGACAGGCAAGCACCCCATCTCCCCCTTATGGGTCCTCCATGTTTTACCACCGTGTTTTTTCGGAGGAAATAAATCTCAGAGATTTTTTTACCAGTCCTCTGTTAGACGTGCGCCCTCCCCATTCTTAAATTCTGAATCTGCCCTCACTTTATTTTATAATAATTTCAGTTGTTATCAATAATAGTCTGATTACATGGAAGATAGTGCAGAATAGTGATGCAGCTAAAATGACTGATTAAATTAATCATTTTCTGATTGAGGGAAAGGATTTTCTGAATAGCCTTGTGGTAATTGCATCATGATTCAATTTAGCATTATTGGGTAATTTGCCAATTAAAAACTTTAAAAAGAAATGTAATGGGTAAAAAAGCACACTCATCCATTTGCATCTTTCATCATTTTTATTACTTAAAACTGAAATTGCTTTTAAAAACTAATTTGAGCATGATACTGTAAAGCGTAGTAATCATCCTGGAATTTTTTGTATATGGCCTGGAAAAGGCCTGGAAAGTCCTTGAATTTTTTCCCCCAAAAAGAGTACGAACCCTGGGTGATACGCAACATAACACAGCCTCTCCTTGACAAATGTCAACCCTGCCTTCTCCTGGTGCATCCTGTTCCCACTAAAGGGGCTCTGACGACAGCCAACAGCGGTATAAATATACCATCGGGATTAGAGGAAATGCTATCCCACACTCACTAACCCGCTTGGCCAGCGTGGTGAGTTATGGCCAAACCCCTCCAAAATGACTCCACAACTTAAATCTTGGCCCTCAGTCTCCGGCAGCTGGAATGTACCCGGCCAAGGCAGCGGCCAGTGCGACATGAAGGAAGAGGGTGCTAAGAATCCCCGGAGGACCGGACTAGGCTGCCATCTGATGCTGACCTTGGCTACGTATAATGGACGCTCCCTATCTTCTGATTCAAGGCTTCTTGAATTGGAAAAAGAACTACAAAGGATCAAGTGGGACATCGTCGGGCTAAGTGAGGTAAGGAGAAAAGGAGATCTCATTGAACTGAAAAGTGGACATCTCTTCTATTATTGTGGGACAGATATACTGGCAGAACTAGTGGTGTTGGATTTATAATAAACAAGAAACTGAAGGATAAAGTTGTAGAAGTTGAAAGTTCCTCTGAAAGAGCTGCACGACTTGTTATCCAACTCACGAGAAGATACCAGGCTCAGATTATTCAAACTTATGCACCCACCACAAGTCATCCTGAAGAAATTGAAGAATTTTATGAGAAAATTTGTCATCTAAATAATAAAGGCAAACAGCACTTGAAGATCATTATGGGAGTTTTCAATGGAAAAATAGGGCAATGGCAACAGAATGAAACTTCAGTAGGTAAATTCGGTCACGGCAACAGAAACCAGCGTGGAAATACTATCGTAGAGTTTGCAGAAGCAGAAGGGTTTTTCATCAGGAACTCCTTTTTCAAGAAAAAGCCGCAAAGGAAATGGACATGGAGGTATCCCCATGGATTGGCAAGTGAAATTGATTTTATTATGTGTAACAAGAAATTTGTCATGGAAGACTGCAGTGTGCTAAACAAGTTCAACACAGGTAGTGACCATAGAATGGTACAATGTAAGATGCACCTCAACGCTAAACTCTAGCGTGGCAAGCTCATAAAACAAACAAAGTGTATTGACATGACCAACCTCAAAAAACATCATAATACCTTCAAATTGGAACTGAGGAACAGATTCTCTGCTCTAGAAGGTCTAACGTCAGAAGTGAACATCTCTGAAGTTAACAGAAAAGTAACCAAACTCTTATGGAAACAGCAACACAAATAGCTGGTACTAAGAACAAGTTGCATACAAACAAATTATCAGGAAAAACCAAAATTCTGGTTCAAAAAAGAAGAGAGATGAGGACAACTAAAGGAGATGTGACTTCCAAAGTGGAATATATAGAGCTAAGCAAGACGGTACGAAAAAGTATCACTGAAGATGTAAGGAAATTCAACTGTGAACTAGTGAGGAAAGCAATTGAAAACAACCAAAGCCTGAAGAGAGCAAAGGACATCTGAGTAAGGGAAGAAAACAGATTATGGCTCTGAGAAAAGAAGATGGTTCTGTAACAAGAAATAAAGGTGAAATTTTGACAAGAGTGAAAGATTTCTACTCAAAACTATATGAAAGGGATGATATATGTACTCCAGACATTACAAAAGGTACCAGTACCAGAGTTCTTCCATTCCTCCCAGCAGAAGTTGTGCATGCAATCAAGAACATGAAATGGGGTAAAGCTCCAGGAGAAGATGGAATTATCATAGACATCATACAAGAAGCAAATGGAGAAATTGAAACAGTACTAGCCCAAGTTTTCACTCAATGCTACAATGATTCTGCTACATAAAAAAGGTGACATTGAGGATCTCAGTAACTACAGACCTATCAGTGGTTTATAAAATCTTCACTAAAGTTCTTTCACACCGCTTGAAGGTGACACTGGACATGACTCAACCGAGAGAACAAGCTGGATTCAGGATTGGCTACAGCACAATAGATCATATCCACGTATTGAGAGAACTAATTGAAAGAGTGAGGGAATATGAACCTCCATTATGCATGGCTTTTATCGATTATGAAAAGGCCTTTGATTCGGTGAAACCATCAGCAGTTACAATGGCTCTGAAATCCTGCGGTATTGAAGATGCATACATTAATATTATTAATAACATCTATGAAAATGCAAGTGCAAAGTTTCAGCTATTTGAGAATACAGCACCCATAAAAATTGGAAAGGGAGTGAGACAAGGTGACACTATATCTCCCAAACTCTCTAATGCCACATTGGAAAATGTCTTTCATTCACTGAACTGAGAAAACAAAGGGATAAAGATTAATGGAGAATTATCTAACTCACCTTCGTTTTGCTGATGATATAGTCATTTTTGCAACTACCCCATCAGAGCTGCATAGTATCTGTATGATCCAGGAACTTGCTGACAAGAGTAAAGAAGTGGGATTAAAAACGAACTTTCAGAAGACAAAAGTGATGTACAATGCTTTTACAAAAAATAAAGATTTATCGATTGATGGAGAAAAACGGGAGATAACCAATACCTATCTTGGACAGCAGATATCAAGTGAGGGTCACATTGATGAAGAAATTAATCGGCGTACAAAACTTGCCTGGAGAGCTTTTGGAAGAAACAGCATAATTTTGAAGAGCAATATGCCATTATGTCTTAAAAGAAAAGTGTTTGATCAATGCATCCTTCCAGTGCTTACGTATGGTGCAGAGACGTGGAGCTTAACTAAAAGAGACATACAAAGACTGCAGACAACTCAAAGCAGCCTGGAGAGGTGCATGCTTGGTGTAACCAGGAGAGATAAGAAGAGGAACTCGTGGATCAGAAAAATGACGAGTGGAAGACATCATGATCAGAGTTAAATCCCTGAAATGGCAATGGGCTGGACATATTGCCAGAAGGAAAGACTATCGATAAACAGCCAACATTTTAGACTGGATTCCAAGGGACAGGAAAAGACCCAGAAGAAGACCACATGGGAGTGGGTGGATGAAATTTGAAAGTATGCGGGACTGACATGGAGGAAACTGGCACAAGACAGACCGTTGTGGAGGAAACTTGGGGAGACCTTCGTTCAGCAGTGGATTGATAATGGTTCACAATGATGATGATGACGATATAAAAACAAGGTGATTGGCATTATGTACCGTAAACCTAACTAATATTGCCAACGTTATTCCAGCTAATTCTCACCATCTCCTATATCATATAAGTACTCAGCCTTCAGGTCATACATCAATAGAGCGATAACCCATATCTCCAATAACCAACTGCTAAATAAAGAATTCAATTGTATCAGAAATACGGCCTCTGCTTTTGGATATGACACCAGAATAAGAAACAATCTTATAAAGAGGATAACAGAGAAGACAAGAAATGATCATTACAGAATACCAACTGATAAAAAAGAAATGAAATATTGTGGATCAATATCTTACGACCATGAAATCAATAGTATATTGAAAGAAGCATGCAATAAATTTAATTTGGGCTTTGGCATAAAAACCAAAGATATCGAGGAAACATTAACTTCTGTTCACGGAAACACACCGATATTGCAGAAAGTGGGTGTTTACTCAGTTCCAATAGGAGACAACCAAAACAAAATTATTAGCCAATATATAGGAAGCACCAAAAGAAATATTGGGATAAGATTATCAGAACACATCGGCAATTGGTTCAGGAAAGAAAATAAAACTGCACTTATCAACTTCTGTATAAATAATCAATGCATACCACTATGAGAGGAAATAAAATTGATAAATCAGGAAAAAAATAAAAATGGAGGACCATACAGATTGCTGAATCCATCTTAATAGAGAAGACCAAATAATCAAACTGCAATAAAAATTCACCGTATGACCTTTCATATGCCTGGAGGAATTTAGTGGACACCAAAAAAAGATTAAAAGAGGACCATAAAAATAAAATTAAAATGCAACGACAAATACAGGAAAATCAAACTATGACACCAGATGGCACCACCATATAGGAGGAAAACTGACCCATGTGCAATGTACATCATGACTTCTGGAGGTACGAAACATTGTCCCTTGCCAACAGACGTTTCATTTCTCGTTGAAAACGCCTAGGAAGAGGCTGGGCGAAACGCGTCCGGGGATGCTGGTGGACGTGAGGAGGTGGTGCATGCATTATGTAAATAGTTCATTCATCGTTTCTTCTGGCCATTCATATTTTATTTTGTTCTTTTAAATTCGTTCACTATCAGCCTTTTAGATTCGTCCACTATAGTTTCTTGGATTGTTCATTGTTAGCCTTTTAACCTGCCTGTGGCATAGGTCATTACAGGGTTTTTATTTTCAGTTGTATTATTCTTATGAGCTTACGATACAATATATAGCAAGGTTATTTGGGTCGACTACTACTTTGACATTGCTAAACACTATATTATAGTCACCATCGGACTTTTTGCAATGCATAGCCACTGAACACCTGAGACCAAACAACTTGCGGAACTACTGTAGTATGCGAACGAAAACGACCTCTGGACGAATATATGTAATTGCTCTTGCTTTCTTTTAGTCTTTATTTTTTTAAATAATAAACATCATAAATCACTGCACCACCATAATAACGTGTCTGCATGGTTCGTACGCTCCTTGAAAACCTTGAAAAGTCCTTGAATAAATTCATTTTCAAGTCCTTGAAAAGTACTTGAAAAAGTTTAAGGCTTTGTAAATAGTACTTGAAAAAAAAGTTTTTGTTTGTTAAGTAATGATATGAAAGAGCATGTGTAAAATAATTGTTTGTGCTAAAAAGTTGTATAGGAGATTTCTGTGTAGGCCTAGTTCCAATAAAAACACCAAGCTCATCAAATAGGGCAGAACTTGTGTTCAACCCAGGGGAATGTGTGGACAGCTGGTACCTTGGCTATGATATCACTACAGAGTAAAGCATCAGCCATGTTAGTAAAATAAGTGGAATGATGTATTCACAAATTGTGATAGGCTTCTGTTTGCTGGGGTTGGGGACGCATTCTTGCCAGAGGGTGGAACTTCCAGGAATTACTTGTGCTTCATGTGTGGACCCTTCTTTCTTCTCCTCACTGCATCAAAAATATGAATTTTTGCATCAATGCATCAAAAATAAAAGATTGAAACAAACAATAAGTGTTATACCAGCAAATGAGTATGAAAATAGTGTACCCTTTCAAAATATTTCACAAGATAAAATGATTTCGAAAAATACCAAAACAGAGGGGCAATTCAAAGTTAATAAAATAAACGAACTGTGGGTAAGGGGAAGGGGCAATGGCAGGTCATTGAAGGTGTGCCGGCCCCAGCTAAGATTAATGGTCTAAACTTACTAAAATACCTACCAATGGACAGTACACATATATGATGATTTGGGTTTAAAAAGTCCTTGAAAAGTGCTTGAATTTATTTTGCTTGGAAGAGTACGAACTATGGTCTATATTTTTAATGTGCGTAATAGCAATTCTAAAAGAGGTACTGAATCTCTATATATTATGTATTTTAACCACCTATAACTTGTGAATTCCTTATATGGAAGATATATATGAAGTATCTATTCAAAAGTTTAGTTGTGCATTTATTGTATTTACTCTTAATTTTACAGTCATGCCCATAAGAACACGGTCATGGAGGCAAAATGGAACAAAAATGGAAACTGGCTGATGACTGCATCACGAGACCATCTTCTTAAACTTTTTGACATTAGAAACATGAGAGAAGAAGTCCAGACATTTCGTGGGCACAAAAAGGAAGCTACAAGTGAGTAGAGAAAAATTGCTGGTGCACATCATTAAAGTGTTATATTGGCATACATTTCCATCAGTATTATACAGGGCAGGAGTCGAAAAATATTTTGAAATTTAAAGGGAGCTACCTGAAAAAATCAGGAGAAACAAATCAAAGTACTCATTCCTGAAAATCGACGTAGGACAAAAAATGCGGAAACCAGCTTTGAGGTACACTGGCGTGCAAAAATTAAGGGATCCAAAGGACACAAATGCACTTTATTGAAAAGGTAGCTTCGAGTACAACTGGACAAAAGACAGAAATGTCCATGTGACAGGCGGCTGCCAAGAAAAATCCAGTCTTTAGTAGGGGATATGATCACCCCTGACTGTGTTGCTGGGTTTACTGTACAACGTCTGTCCATGCTGAGGATGAGGTTGTCAAGGAGCTGTTGAGGCATCGTGGCCCATTCCTCTTGTAGCGCCAATCGCAGCTGCGGAATCGTTGGCGGAGGCTGGTGACATGCTGCCAAGCGTCTCCCGAGAAGGTCCCACACGTGTTCAATTGGATTTAGGTCCAGGGACCTTGCAGGCCAATCCATGCGTTGAATATCTTCACTCTCCAACAGCTCTGCGACAGCCACTGTACGGTGAGGTGTAGCATTGTCGTCCATGAAGAGGACCCACAGCACCTCTAAACAGATGCACGTGAGGCAGGAGAACCTCGGTACAATAGCGGACACCAGTGACTGAACCTCCTTGGAAGATGTGGAGGTCAGTACAGCTACCAAGCATGATACTGCCCCAAACGAGAACTCCGCCACCTCCAAACCGGTCGCTTTCGATGATGTTGGAAATGTGATTGCATGTTCCCTGCTCTCTCCAGATGTGTATACGTCCAGAATCGCTTGTCAGACTAAATCGGCTCTCATCCGTAAAGGGAACTCAACCCCATTGCTGATGTGTCCAGTTCTTGTGTTCCTGGCACCATAGAGACTGCCGTCTCCGATGAACAGGTGTTAATTATGGCACACACCGTACTGGTCGTTGTTCAAATCGACTACCTTTGTGCAGCCTCCTGGCCACGGTAAAACACGATTACGGACGTCCAGTTGTCTGTTGCATGTGCCTTGCGATTTCTCCCGCTGTCTGCCGTCTTTCTCTTCTCGCGTGTAGGACAATAGACCGGTCGTCTGCTGCTGTGGTTGCTCGTGGACGACCACTGCTGAACTCTCGGACAGCTCTTCCTGTCATTTGAAAAGCTCTCCAAGTTCGTGAAACGATGCTGTGAGCGATCCCGAACTCCTCGGCCACACTAGACCTTCTTCCAACTCCCCAATGATGCAACCTCGGGTAAAGTCATCCAGATGTCGTCTCCTGGATTGCCTGTTGGCCATATCACATGGTGGCAGCAACTCGATGTCGTTCAAACCGATGTACACCGTGCAATAGCTTTCACCGAATTGCTGAACGTACACCGTGCGTGTGCTTTATACCCTTCCGACCCCCCCCCCCCCGTCATGCTGCATATATGCACATGCCCTACTGTACCGGACCCTAGTCTATCTCCTGAGTTGTCTTTCGGTCCGTTCTGCCTGCTCCTTCCGCTGTTATGCTAATTTCTCCTCTTCGTTTTTAATTGTTGCACACTAGTGTATAAAGAAATGCCACCGTCAATTATCAAGTATGCTTTTTATGGATCTAAACAATAAATGAGCATGAAATATAAAACCAAACCTGAGAAATATAATAGGATGAAAATTAGTAGTATTTATACACTTTCCAAAGCGCTGAAATTATAAATTTGGTTTGTTGGGGAAACACACACACTTTTCTGATCACCAAATGCCGGAAGGTTTAAAATTTAAGGGAATAAAAAAAAATGCAGTGGTATGCTAATGTATTTATGAATAAAAATGAAACTGACTTCTACATAAATCTGTGATATATTTTGTCAAATATTTTTCTAGGATGGAAATTATCATATTATAATTATATATTTGTCCTACTGATAAAGGATTAAGAAAGTTAACATAATATTTGACTGTTGTTCTCTCCTGATAATTCCTACAATACAGAAGACTGATTTTTTGCTAATAATCAGCAGTGCTGCTATAATAAAAATTAAACTTGTCCACAGAAGTTTGTATTAATAAGCATTAATGTACTAATGAAAGAAACAGTATTGACTTCAATATCAAGTCATATTGAAGAAAATTAGACAAAATCTGAGAAATTGTGAAAATTACCAATAAATAATTTCTCAAAAATATGTTTAATAGAAAATCTAGTTACATAAAACTTTTACCAATTATATCTTTTAATAGAAAACAATTTACTGAAGATAACTTACTTTAATTATTCTGTTTCTTAAGGACAGTATCAGTTTCGTACACAGGTCCACTGTTTCTGTGATGTCCTTGAACATGCCGAATACCTTCTGAAGAAAAATACCAATGGTCCACATTCTTTCATTTGCTGCAAGACCATTTGAACGACCAACCATCATTGCTGCACCATCAGTACAATTCTAGAAGCCACTTACTATCATGCCACGATAGGCCTACTCGATCCAGTGCTTTTGTAGTTGTATTGAAGTAATCTTCTGCAGTAGCAATTTTTAATTCACTAATAGTCAAGAACACTTCTTTAACTTTTTCATCTTTTACATTTCTCATACAGAGAATGAGCTGTTCTTCTGATCATGCATCTGTTGAAGAATCGAGCAGAAGACTAACATGGAGGCAATTCCTTATTTCAGCTAAAAGATCTCCTCTTATGACTTGAATGATTTGAAAAATATGTTCAATGAACTCTTTGCACCGTTTTTCATTACCATATTCTTCCAAAATATCAATATCAAATTTTTAAGCAAAGTCACATATAACTGAAAAAGGCGTGTTTTTTTCTTTTTGCTCCGTCGAACTTCTGTTATCGAAAACTATTGTCTACACTTTCAAGCTGAAATGCAAACATTTATGCGATAAATTGATATTTAATAACAATACCGGGCAGAAGAAACTTCGAGAGAAAAAGAAATTATGATCGCGGGGAAATTTTCACTCCATTTAGCTTTTGTTTTTGGAAGTTCTGAAAAACGGAATAGCGCTCCCCAGGCGGAAAACGACAGCCCCCCTCCCCCTCCAATCCTCCAAAAATAAAACATTATCTTCAGTTTTTTTGGGTTTTTTTTTCATCGTTCTTAAGTATAACAACCGAAATGTGGAATTCCGCGAATCCGAAGAACAATCTCATGCCTGATTCGTGACAGTCTGCAATATGCAAAATGAACTGCTCATATGACTATGCGTGGAAGCCGATTCACGGGTCCATAAACTGATTATGTTCCCGATGTATTCCGATTGCAATTTTCGGAACTCTGAACGGTCCGTTTCTAAATCACGTATTTTTACAAAAGGATATGTTTTTAACGCGCGAATTTTGCGAGCGATCCAAAAAAAAAACCAAAAAAAACCCCAAGATTTTATATTCATGTATATATTTTTTCTTAAATTTCGTAAGGCGGGAGACTCCCGCTTAACAGCTTTGTTTCGGTGGGAAACCCGCCATCCAGCCCTGAAATGGCGATTAAACGAACTTCAAAACACGTCGCTTTTCACTTCTTTTCATAAACTGCGACATAAAAGTTTACATATAATTTCTTGATAAAAAAAAATGGTCATTTTTGTGACAAAATCCCGATGTAATCACCAATTATAAAAGGAAATTGCATATAGAAAAACAATGCGTAAAAAGTACGCATTTCTAAATTTTAAAGCATATTCGGCGTTTTTAAGGCGTGAAATACTCGTGTCAAGGTGTGAAATACGCGTGTCAGGAATATGCCGCTCAGAAAAAATAAATAACACAATACACGTGAATGCGAGGGGGAAAAAAGAGGTAGGCTGAAAGCCTCTGTAGTCCATTCCCTCCCTAAAGCAGTCTCATAGTAAATCGCATGGACTTCGATCTTCGCCTGTCGTGGTTAAAACAATAAACGAGCACTTTCACGGGAAGCGACGTAAGTAAGAGGGACATCGGCATACGAGGGTAAACTTTAGCTGAACGCGGGTCCCGCGGCAGCTAACGTACTTGACCTCACACTCGCAGGTCACAAGTGTATTAAGATGATCTTTGTCTTCTCCCCAATCCTTCGTACTGCCGCATTCAGTCTTTGGGCACGAGGTGCCGTTTGAAGGAAGCAAAAATTCTGTTTGGTGTTAGTCACTAAAATGTTGCTTTTGAACATCGCGGCAAAAACTTTTTGGCAAAAATCCATTTAGAAAAACACACGAAAGAAGTAATAACAACAAAAAAAAAGATGCAGCAAAATTTCTCCACACTGAGTGCTCCGTGCACCAAACGTTACGCGCCCTTTCCTTATTTCTAGTCGCCCCTAATTTTCGAGCCCTGATACAGGGTAATTCAAAATGATTCATTCGATTTCAAATGTCTGTATTTTATGTATTTCTAAATATACAGCGATTAAATGTGCATAGGATAAAGAAAAAAACTGTCCAAATTTTATTTTCATACCTTATAAATGTTCTATGTGACTTCTGTTTGTCACACAAACTATATCGAGGCGATAATTAAATTCCTGCCATATGTGATCAAGCGTGTCTGTTGTCATTGACTGCAGAGCACTTTGAATGCGAACTTTGAGTTCATCTAGTATTGCAGGTAATGGTGGCACATACACATTATCCTTAACATATCCCCATAAGGAAAAGTCACAAGGGGCCAGGTCCAAAGACCTGGCGGGCCATCTGTGAGCGCCTTGTTGTCGTGTCCACAGTTACCAATCCAGCGGTTTGAGTTCATCTAGCATTCTGTTGTCACACAAACTATATCGAGGCGATAATTAAATATATATATATATAACATCATGAAAGGTACCAGAGTTCTTCCAGTTCTCCTAGCAGAAGTTGCACATGCAATCAAGAACATGAAGCGGGGAAAAGCTCCAGAAGAAAATGGAATTACTGTAGACATCATACAAGAAGCAAGTGGAGAAATTGAAACAGTACTCGCCCAAATTTTCACTCGATGCCTTAACGAAGGGAAGATTCCTGAGGATTGGAACAACGCTATAATGATCTTGCTACATAAAAAAGGTGACATTGAGGATCTCAGGAACTACACACCTATCAGCCTCCTATCAGTGGTTTATAAAATCTTTCACACCGCTTGAAGGTAACATTGGACATGGCTCAACCGAGAGAACAAGCTGGATTCAGGTAATGTTAAATGTCTAATATTCTCCCAGTCGGGCTTCGATTGATTTTGGGTGAATATTAGACATTTAACATCACACAGGACTCAAAGACAAATCATAACATCGGAAGCGGTAGTCATTGAGAAATTCGGAAATAAATGCTGCAACACTAATTCACCAATTGAATTACCTCATGCCTGGCGATATCTGATCGAACAGGAGAACAATTGGTTTCAAAGGGCTAATAAACACAGGTTCAAAGATCGCAGGTGTGGGATGGCAAAAGTAGACCAAGAAGAACACAATGCCATAGATGCCGCCACTAATGGCTTGCACAGTGATACGCAGTTCTCCATGGTCTGCGACGACGAAGGCTGAAGGCAGAGCGACACAAGACATTACATCAGTCTTTCGAGGATCGTCGACGAGGACTTGGTGCCCTCGTACACCTTAATTTTTCCACTGAGGAAGGCAAAATTCTTGCCGAGACATGTTTGGAAGTGTGTTGCGGTGGTGAATTACGTTTGGGTCCATCTTTTTATTCCTTTGTGTCCTTTTTATTCATTTGGGTTTTTAACTTTCACGTTTTAATCATCATTCCTTGTAAACACTTATACAAGGGTATACAATGTCAACCCGCCTTCTCGTGGTGCATCCTGTTCTCACTAAAGGGGCTCTGACGACCGCCAATAGCGGTATAACTATACCATCGGGATTAGAGGAAATTCTATCCCACACTCACCAACCCGCTTGGCCAGCGTGGTGAGTTATGGCCAAACCCTCCAAAATGATTCCACAACTTAAATCTTGGCCCTCAGTCTCCGGCAGCTGGAATGTACCTGGCCAAGGCAGCGGCCAGTGCGACATGAAGGCAGGGGTGCTAAGAATCCCCGGAGGACCGGACTAGGCTGCCATCTGATGCTGACCTTGGCTACGTACAATGGACGCTCCCTATCTTCTGATTCAAGGCTTCTTGAATTGGAAGAGGAACTACAAAGGATCAAGTGGGACATCGTGGGGCTAAGTGAGGTAAGGAGAAAAGGAGAAGATCTCATTGAACTGAAAAGTGGACATCTCTTCTACTATCGTGGGACAGATACTGGCAGAACTAGTGGTGTTGGATTTATAATAAACAAGAAACTGAAGGATAAAAGTGGTAGAAGTTGAAAGTTCCTCTGACAGAGCTGCACGACTTGTTATCCAACTCTCGAAAAGATACCAGGCTCAGATTATTCAAACTTATGCACCCACCACAAGTCATCCTGAAGAAGAAATTGAAGAATTTTATGAGGAAATTTGTCATCTAAATAATAAAGGTAAGCAGCACTTGAAAATAATTATGGGAGATTTCAATGCAAAAATAGGGCAACGGCAACAGAATGAAACTTCAGTAGGTAAATTCGGTCACGGCAACAGAAACCAGCGTGGAAATACTCTCGTTGAGTTTGCAGAGGCAGAAGGGTTTTTCATCTTGAACTCCTTCTTCAAGAAAAAGCCACACAGGAAATGGACATGGAGACATCCAAATGGGACGACAAGTGAAATTGATTTTATTATGTGTAACAAAAAATTCGTCATAGAAGACTGCAGTGTGCTAAACAAGTTCAACACAGGTAGTGACCATAGATTGGTGAGATGTAAGATGCACCTCAACACTAAACTTGAGGCATTGGCAAGCTCATAAGACAAACCAAATCTATTGACATAACCAACCTTAAAAAACACCATAATACCTTCAAGTTGGAACTGAAGAACAGGTTCTCTGCTTTAGAAGGCTTAACATCGGAAGAAGTGGACATCTCTGAAGTTAACAGAAAAGTAACCAAAGCTCTTATGGAAACAGCAACAAAATTAGCTGGGTCTAAAAACAAGTTGCATGTACATAAATTATCAGGAAAAACGAAAATGTTGATGCAAAAAAGAAGAGAGATGAGAACAACTAAAGAAGATGTGACTTCCAAAGTGGAATATATAGAGCTATGCAAGACAGTAAGAAAAAGTATCACTGAAGACGTAAGAAAATTCAACTGTGAACTAGTGAGGAAAGCAATTGAAAACAACCAAAGCCTAAAGATAGCAAAGGGACATCTCAGTAAGGGAAGAAAACAGATTATGGCACTGAGAAAAAGAAGATGGTTCTGTAACAAGAAATAGAGGCGAAATTTTGACAAGAGTGAAAGATTTCTACTCCAAATTATATGAAAGGGATGATACATGCACTCCAGACATCATGAAAGATACCAGTACCAGAGTTCCTCCAGTCCTTCCAGCAGAAGTTGCACATGCAATCAAGAACATGAAGCGGGAAAAGCTCCAGGAGAAGATGGAATTACTGTAGACATCATACAAGAAGCAAGTGGAGAAATCGAAACAGTACTCGCCCAAATTTTCACTCGTTGCCTTAATGAAGGAAAGATTCCTGAGGATTGGAACACCACTACAATGATCCTGCTACATAAGAAAGGTGACATTGAGGATCTCAGAAACTACAGACCTATCAGCCTCCTATCAGTAGTTTATAAAATCTTCACTAAAGTTCTTTCACACCGCTTGAAGGTAACACTGGACATGGCTCAACCGAGAGAACAAGCTGGATTCAGGAGTGGCTACAGCACAATAGATCATATCCACGTGCTGAGAGAACTAATTGAAAGAGCGAGGAATATGAACTTCCATTGTGCATGGCTTTTATAGATTATGAAAAAGCCTTTGATTCGGTGAAACCATCAGCAGTTACAATGGCTCTGAAAACCTGCGGTATTGAAGATGCATACATTAATATTATTAATAACATCTATGAAAATGCAAGTGCAAAGATTCGGCTGTTTGAAAATACAACACACGTAAAAATTGGAAAGGGAGTGAGACAAGGTGACACCATATCTCCGAAGCTCTTTAATGCCACATTGGAGGGTGTTTTTCAGTCGCTGAGCTGGGAAAACAAGGGGATAAAGATTAATGGAGATTATCTAACCCACCTTCGTTTTGCTGATGACGTAGTCATTTTTGCAACTACCCCATCAGAGCTGCAGAGTATGATCCAGGAACTTGCTGACAACAGTAAAGAAGTGGGATTAAAAATGAACTTTCAGAAGACAAAAGTGATGTTCAATGCTTTTACAAGAAATGAAGATTTATCGATTGATGGAGAAAAGCTGGAGATAACAGACACGTACGTTTATCTTGGACAGCAGATATCAAGTGAGGGTCACATTGATGAAGAAATTAATCGGCGTACAAAACTTGCCTGGAGAGCTTTTGGAAGAAACAGCATAATTTTCAAGAGCAATATGCCAGTATGTCTTAAAAGAAAAGTGTTTGATCAATGCATCCTTCCAGTGCTGACGCATGGTGCAGAGACGTGGACCTTAACTAAAAGGGACATACAAAGGCTGCAGACAACTCAAAGAAGCATGGAGAGGTGCATACTTGGTGTAACCAGGAGAGATAAGAAGAGGAACTCGTGGATCCGAAAAATGACAGGAGTGGAAGACATCATGATCAGAGTTAAATCCCTGAAATGGCAATGGGCTGGACATACTGCCAGAAGGACAGATCATCGATGGACAGCCGAAATTTTACAGATTGGATTCCAAGGGACAGGAAAAGACCCAGAAGAAGACCACATGGGAGATGGGTGGATGAAATTCGAAAGTATGCAGGGGTGACATGGAGGAGACTGGCACAAGACAGACCGTTGTGGAGGAAACTTGGGGAGACCTTCGTCCAGCAGTGGATTGATAATGGTTGACAATGATGATGATGATGATACAATTTTAACTCGAAATAGTGTTGTTTTTTAATGTGTGAATCTTCCGTTCAGGCAGAACTTGGATCTCATCTAAATAAGCAACTGTCTGTTCTATCGAGCAAATGAAAAGAAAAAAAAATTGTCAAAATTATTATGAGTAAGTACATTTTTTTTACCATTAATGTTCGTTTTGTATTTTCATATCATTATATGGACCTAACTACTCCACCCGGCATACTTAAACAAAATATACGTGATGAACAGTATTGCCGCTGCTTTTAATAGCAGTTCTACATTTAAATCACTGGTCCAATGTTGTGAATGGTTTGAAAAACACAGTTCAGACTTCCAGCCTCTGAACTCCCCCGATATCATCCCATAGAGTACTTGTGGAATACCATAGAATGGCATATCAGGCATCTAGATACACCAATCACCGCCATGCCTCCCAATTGCTTCTGGCATCTTATTGAATCAATGCCATACCAGGTAGCTGCTGTACTGAGAGTGAAAGGAGGACCTACGAAGTATTAAATAGGTGGTCATAATTCAGCGACCACTTAGTGTTTATTTTGACTTTTTCTAGCTGAATACACTTCTGCAACAGTCAGGAGTGGAAAATAATGAATGAATGGAGGAATTCAGTCCGGGGTGCCCATGCGTCCTTGAAAACCGGGAAAGTCCTTGAATTTAAAAAAAAATCAAGGCCTGGAATGTCCTTGAATTTCAAAAAAAAATTCAAGGCCTGGAATGTCCTTGAATTTCATTAATTAACCTAGAAAGTCCTTGAATTTTAAATTCCCAGAGCCGAAAAATTTTGATCGGAGTTTCCGATCTTTTTCCTTTTGTTATTTTTCACTTTTTTTTTTCTGCGATCTCCCCATTGACATCAGAAATCAAAAAGAGTAAACTTCAAAGCTGCTGTGTCACTGGGAGGAAGGGTGCACTGCGGTCTGATGGAGAATTAAGTAGGTCAAGATTGGACCCCCTTCCCTATCTACTGCGAGAGTAACTGAGTGTTTGCTACCCCAGAGCACTTGTTCTGCGACGGGGAAAACTATTGTATCATTTCTTTCAGTTTCCTTACGGCAAGGCAGGGATTTCCCCGTCTTGTTTCTTCTTTATCTGCTTCAAAGCGGGTTCATTCGATGCTGTTGATAGGTGCATTTCACCAACCCCCATCTCCACGGAATTTTTTTATTTTTCAGGCACCATTCGTTTGTACCACGTATGAACCCGAATGAACTCCGTTCATTCCGGTTCATACGTGGTACAAACATTCATTTAATAAAACACAATATCTATTTTAGAATTATGTACAAGTATGGTGTCTGAAAAATTCATTATATATATATTCATTGCAGTTTAGGACATTGAAAAATTCATCCTTGAATTTTCCCCTGAAGGTCCTTGGAAGTCCTTGCATGTCCTTGAATTTTTTCGCTGAAAAAGAGTGGGCACCCTGTCAGTCATCTGTTCCTTAACTTCAATGATATTTGTAAGATTTTGTGCAAACAAGTAAATTCTGTGTTTTCACAGAGGCAAATATAATTGTTTTGAAACTTTTATGATATTTTTATGTGAATGTTATTCAAATACTGTATAACTTAGTCATTATTTTTCCTAAAACTTTTTAGCGGTTGCTTGGCATCCTGTTCATGAGAGCTTATTTGCTAGTGGTGGATCTGATGGAGCTGTAATGTTTTGGGTGGTTGGGTAAGTATCACTCTTTGTTTACATCAGAAATTTCATGGAAGAATAAACAATATATATATAATATATATATTGCATTATACACAGTGCGTCAAAGAATTTTTAAGACTGGCGCTAGATTTCAGCCTACGGTGGCGCCACCAGTGTAATCGCGAATGCGTTATAAACCGTGACCATCTGCTTACTTTCTGCCAAAAATACTGCGCAGTTGTTAAAGTAACTAAAACGAAGCGGCCGTTCATTAGAGAAGTAAAATTTTTTTCATGTTGAATTATTAAGATGGAACAAAGGGCTGTTATTAAATTTAACGCAAAACTTGGTAAAAGTGCCTCGGAAACGTACCAAATGATGAAACAAGTTTACGGTGAGTTTTGTTTAAGTAGATCAAATGTTTTCCTGTGGAACAAACATTTTTTGGACGGAAGAGATACACTAGAAGATGATAAGCATACTGGAAGACCAAGTTCGTCTAGGACACCCGAGATTATTGAAATAGTGCGTGATTTCGTGGCAAACAATCTATGTGTGTCACTAAGAATGATGGAGGAGTCTTTAAACATCAACAAAGAAACGATTCAAACCACCCTGCATGAAGATTTGGGCAAAACAAAAGTCTGTGCTAAATTTGTTCCACACACGTTAACCAATGAACAAAAATCAAGGAGAAGTGCACATTGCAGAGACATCATTTCAGCGGCTGAAAATGATCCAAACTTCTTAAAATCGATTGTTACAGGTGATAAAACATGGGGATTTCAATATGATCCTAAAACAAAGCGGCAAAGTGCGGAATGGAAATCAAAAAACTTGCCACTAGCCAAAAAAAAAACAAGAAAAGTTTAATCGAAAATCAAAACAATGCTCATTACATTCTTCGACAGTAAGGGTATTATCCACAAAGAATTTGTTCCAAGTGGACAAACAATTACTGGTGAGTTTTATTTAAATGTTTTGAGGCGTTTGATGGGCAGAATTTGTCGCATTCGTCCAGAATATCGGGATGAAAACAGTTGGTGTTTGTTGCACGATAATGCACCCAGTCACACCTCACTTCTTGTTCGTAGATTTTTGGCGAAAAATAATGTCTGGGTGTTGAACCATCCACCGTATTCGCCTGATTTAGCACCCTGCGACTTTTCTTTATTCCCAAAACTTAAAGCGATGTTAAAAGGGTGTTATTTTGATGCTATTTCGACCATACAAGCAGCTTCGACGCGTGCTTTGGAGGCAATTCCGCAAAGTGAACTGGAAGAGGCATTCGAATCATTATTAAATCGCTGTAACAAGTGTATTGAAGCCGGAGGGACTTATTTTGAATAACAAACCAAAACAAATTATAATTTCTTGTTTCTATTTCATTTTACAGACCCAGTCTTAAAAATTCTTTGCCACACTGTGTATGTTTGATACACTGTTAGTAAGCTAATATGCTAAGGTGTTTGCCTAAAAAGTAACTTTTCAAACACCATAAAATTGTTTCTGTAGAACATGTCATCATTATTCAAGCACTATCTCTATAGCTCATCCACGCCAACATATATTCACCTACAACATGACCTGTACAGCATCTTGGCATTAGCATTTTTAAAATAGTACTAGTAATACAGGGTTCCCACTCAACATGGAATTCTCAGGGAATTTGAAAATGGTTCCAAAAATCAGGGAAAATTACCCCTTTTTTTTGTAAAAATCAGGGAAAACTCAGGGAAAATTGCCACTTTTTTTTTTTTTGTAAAAATCAATGGATACTTTATTTTGCCAAAAAAAACCCCTTATTTTTTCAAGATTTCAAACTTTTGCTTGCAATTACTGCCTGCCTAGAATTTGGTAGATCTTACTTTCAGTTATATTAAGTATTTCCTTTATTCTCTAAAAAAAGATGCAAAATTGAATTTTTAAAATTGCCATGTATTAAGGTTTTCTTCAATTTCTGCAGGCAGTTGTTATAACATGGAACAATCAGGCACAGTGGCTCTTGCTTGAAGAAACACTTCACAAGAGAACTAACCAAATGATGGATCAAACTCCTTTGTCTGTTGGTTCTCTTGAAATATGTTTCTTTGAACGGAGCCATTCCATCATTAAGCTTAGCTGCATTGTGTTATAGAAAAACTGAAACTATTCAACTGACAGATTTCTTATTAAATATGACCTGTTTCTATGGGAATGTATTTACAAATTCCGTGTGGGTAGTATTCACAAACGTTCACGGAACTTTGGTGCAGAAAATAATGTGCACAGTTAGTTGTTATTAATGAAAAGCAGGTAATTTTATAAAGACAAATTACGTAAAGAATTTACAAGTGTGTGCTTTGGTGAGAAAAATGAATGGAATGGAATAAAATGTAACAATTCTTTGCAACATGCCACTCTGAAAAAATATAAAAAACCACCTGGAAAACCTGGAAAAGTCAGGGATTTTTTTTATTACTTTTGAGTGGGAACCCTGTAGTAGTATAAAAATAACATACCTTATTATATTCGGGTTAGCAGATATGTAATCCAATAGTCTTCCAACATATAAGTCAAAGGTTGGCAAATTTAAGGTTGGTCATAAAATCATGATATGAAAGTTACCTCAAATGGTAAAACAATGGATTGCAAGAAGGAACAAAGAATATCCCAATAAAAACAGATTAAAAGCCAAGATGAAATGGGAAAAAACAACATGCAGAATTGGTCATGAATGCCAAAGAACTCTGTCGTAGTGTCAGAACCACGTATAAGTCACTGCATGTTTCACCAGTGCCCACTGGCATCTTCAGGCGCTAACAACTAGTTGTTAGCGCCTGAAGATGGTTGTTAGGCCTTTTGGCTCAACTAGTTGTTAGGCCTTTTGGCCCTTCAGGCGCTAACAGCTAGTTGTTAGCTCCTGAAGGGCCATACTAACTGTGGTGAAAAAAATTGCATTTACCACTGAGTCATATTTCCCATCATCATGTCACATGTGTGTCAGTTGCGCCTTCTGTTGTCAGTCTCCTCCTTACACTTTTACGTTTACCTTTTATTTTATTTTTGATCTTATTTACAACACTCTCGGTCTCTATCAGATTTCGCCATGCATGTGAAAGACTTATGGGGGTGTCATTAGTGCGTATATTATTCCTATGTTTGTACACTGAGTGGCCACTTTATTATGACCACCTGACAGTTTTAAGCAAATGAGCTACGGCAGCACGCTGTTGCCGCCACGGGGCGAGGCTAGTATAAAAATGGAAAGCTTAGTGCTTGCGACAGTAGTAGAAGTTATTTTTGGGTGACGAGATGGGGAAAATGCGAACTTTCAACGTGGGATGATTGTAGAAGCCCGAAACCACGGAGCGAGTATCACCGAAACCGCCGCATTCTTGAAATGTTCCAGAGCAGCTGTTGTTAAAGTGTTTAAAGACTAGACTGTCAGCCAAAAAACTGGGCCTCTACATGCAACGTGTGGTCGTCATCGACTAGTTACTGCTCGGGCGGAACGGAGAGTGTCCAGACTGGTAACAGGCAACCGTGCAGCAAATTACAGACCATCTTAATCAAGGATCCCCTCAAATGATCTCTGCACGCACTGTTCGCCTTACACTGCATCGGATGGGATATGGCAGCTGAAGGCCTGTTCGAACACCTTTGCTGTCTGCAGTTAACAAGAGAAAACGTCTCCAGTTCACACAAGGATTGGACAGTCGATAATTGGAAACAAATTATGTGGTCCGATGAATCACGTTTTCAGTTCCACCATGCCGACGGCCGAGTGAGAATTTGGCGGAAACAGCAGGAAAGCATGGACCCCAAATGCATTGCTACAACCTTTCAAGCTGGTGAAGGCAATGTTATGGTTTGGGGAATGTTTTCCTGGCATGCTTTGGGACCTTTAATTCGTGTTGATCAACGTCTGACTGGCACATCATATCTAAACATCATTGCGGACCAAGTGCATCCTGTCATGTGGATGGTTTATCCCAATGACGATGGCTACTTTCAACAAGATAATGCGTCCTGCCATAGTGCTCGTATTGTACAGGATTAGTTTCAGGAACATGCCGGCGAGTTTACTTTGCTTAGGTGGCCCCCACAATCTCCAGATCTCAACCCCATTGAAAATTTGTGGGATGAAGTTGAATGAGCCATCAGACAGCTGGATCCACAACCCTGCAATCTCACACTCCTGGAAAGTGCTATTCATCAAGCATGGTCTCAGATTCCACAAACCACCTATCAACATCTCATGGAGTCCATGCCACGAAGAATCGGCACAGTATTAAAGGCAAAAGGTGGCCCAATGAAGTACTGAGGGGGTGGTCATAATAAAGTGGCCACTCAGTGTATATGTATATTGCCTCGGATGTTAATATTTCTCCCCATGTTTTATGTTGTGCCATAACTTTTATATTCGTCCAGTCCGGTGTTACTTTATTTTTCATGCAGTAATCAATAAGAGCCATTTTATTTTCTAATTTATTCCAGTTGTTAAGATGTTCGAATAATCTGGTTTCAATATTATGTTTCGTGCTACCTATGTATGATATTATCTTTTCATTATTGTTACCTGCTGTTGGAGTACTGTATATGCCAGCCCTTTTTAATAAAGGCAGATTTTCATGATTCTGCAACATTATTTTACCATATAGTGTATATAATATTATAATTCAAAGAATGTTATTCAGTTGTTGCAGCAGGCATCATGTTTCTTGTTTACATACATACATATCACTAAGCTGTTCTCTGAGATTCAGAGGTTAGCTCCAAAAAGAAATATAAACTACCAGATATTTTCACTTTCTTTTTTAAATATGCATTTAGTAAATTACAGGAACATATCAATTAACATCTAACTGTTGTGTTTCATCGCCGTAGGCGCGCACATTAGAGTAGCCATGAACATATATGAGGGTTTACCACAAGGCCTTTGTGTCCTTCAAGTTGTGGCAGTTTCTGCCTGAGAATTAGGGTGGGCCGAAAAAAACTTTTTCTTAATTTGCATGCCGCCTAGTGTGGAAAAGTTGCCATTTGGGTCAACAAGAATAACAAAAGAAAGTTTTTTGAAATCGACCAATATCTTACGTCTCCACACGACACGCTTAAGTTCGCGTTTTTCCGACCGCATTGGGCCGTAAGCAAAAACGGATGGTATTTTTTCGTAATTGAAATCGAGTAACCCCTAGTGCGGAAAAGTGTCTTCCCAATAACACTGAAATAAAAGTTTTGAAGTTGATCATTATGCTACGTCTCCACACTGCACGCGAAGTTCACCATTTTCTTCCCACGTTTGGCCCGTAGTCCTAGGCTAAGTAAAGACATCCTGGCACGTAGGGCATCGGAAAAATCCGTAAGAAATTGCACTGTTCTGAGTGCACCATGCGTGTGCATGTGTGTGCACTCAGTTTGCTGTGTAGTGCATAGCTCTTCGCTTGCTTCCAATGTCACATAGGGAAACAACCCAGAACTCACCACGAGGAGGTGGCTACACTTCCAGTTCCGCCCACCCTCCCTCCAGCTCAGAATTTTATTTCTATGTGGTATATCTTGTTCGGTAATTCGCTTTACTCGAAAAATGTGGCATTAATTGCCGTGATGCAATTAATTGTTGCTCTTATAAAAGAATCTCTACTGGACCTCATTGCAGTCGATAGTCTCGAGAAGGTCATTGATAAAAACAAAATTATCCGTGAAAAAATTAAGCTATCTAAGGATGTAAAAGAAAAAGCCCAGACAGACAGAAAAGTCATTCGATGACTCTATTTTGATGAAAGGAATGACTCAACTCTGTTCCTAGATAAGAAAGATGATAAATATTATCGTTCCTTGCAACGTGTTGCAATGACAATAGCAATGGATAGCTCATACATTTTTAATTATATAATTTTTTATAAAAAAAAGTCATTAAAATATATATACACTATCTACCAACAAGTAATTGGACACCCCTGCAATCGACAATATCTGCGGTCCTGATACACTTCACGGCCGCTGCCGTTAAATATCATGTGGGAAACAACAACGCAACCAGTCGCATGCAAGATGCCACGCAGTTCGGAGCTCTCTGATTTCGAGAAAGGTGTAATCGTCGGGTATCCCAGAAATGGCCGATCCATACGTGACATATCCAGCGAGTTGAAGTACCCAAAATCGACAGTGGCCTGCGTGATTGGCAAGTGGAAGATGAGAGGTGACTGTCGGAATGTGCCCCGACCTGGCAGACCCACAAAACTGGGAGTTAGAGACCGATGGGTGCTGGCCAGAGAAATTCGGAAGAACCGCACCAAATCGATAGGCCACATCCACACGAGGAGTTTTAACAGGCATCCGGGAGTGTTCTTTAGATGAATACCATCCATAAGAAAGCCCATCTGCTTGGTTATCATGGACATGCTGCTGCCCACAAGCCTTTGATCAAGCTTGATCACCAAGTCCAATAGCGCTGCTCGGCTAACGTGGTGCAAAGAACGTCGACAGTGGACCGTTGAACAGTGAAAACAGGTTCTCTGGAGCGACGAATCAAGGTTCACCCTCTACCGTTCGGATGGCAAGGTCTGGGTTTGTCATCTGCCTGGAGAACGCCTCCTGCTGGATTGTATTGTGCCAACTGTGAAGTTTGGCGGCAATGGAATTATGCTATGGGGATGTTTCTCCTGGTATGGCACGGGACCCTTGGTCGCAATTCCTGGTAGACTCAACGCCAAGACCTCCTGCACCATTTTGGATGGCCATGCGCTTCCTACGTTGTGGCAGTTTTACGGGGTGGACCCATGTTACTTTCAGGATGACAATGCCACCTGTCATGTTGCGAGGTCCACCATGGCTTGGTATAGTGACAATGGGGTTAATCGAATGGACTGGCCTGCGCAGAACCTGGACCTTAACCCTATCGAGCACCTCTGGGACGAGTTGGAGCGTCGACTTAACGGGTCCCCCTACCGTCCGAAATCGGTGAAGGAACTGACCTGTCTTCTCCAAGCCGAGTGGAAGAAAATACCGCTAGCTGTCGTACAACACCTGGTTGAGAGTATGCCCTGGAGGGTCGCAGCTGTAATTGCCGCTCGTGGAGACTCCACCAACTATTGAAGGTGAATAAACTTCGTTTTCCTTTGCTATCACAGGTGTCCAATTACTTGTTGGTAGATAGTGTATATATATATGAGTTGTCATCCGTTAGACTTAATATACTTCACTGACGTCTGTGTCCTTAGCTACTCAAGAACAACGTGTAAAGAGTTTTTCTACAAGCATACACACTTTTTATTAAGGTGTATGATATTACTATATATCTCCATAACACATTTCAATTAAACGATACTAGCAATTTTAGTATCGAATTTAGTATTGTTTTCATAGTGAGAAGAATTGGCAGGAAAACATGTAACATACAAAACATTAGAATTCTTGAAATCGTCAAATCGTGCGTAAGTTACATTGAAAATTATAAGCGAGACGTTTTGGTAGCAACTTCTACCTACATCAGCCATGGAATGAGGCGCGTGGTAAAAGCGTCAGTTGTTGCGAGATTTAGAAATTGCTTTCCAAATAATAGGGTTGTTAAAAGGTGCGTCAGTATTGCAGGTGTTAGCGGTAAGGTGTATTTCTATGCTTTTGCGGTACCTGAGGGCATGCCGATTGCTGAACGGGGCGATCCGCTTAACATTTTGCCAATCGGGAATCGCGGATGTATTGCTGATGGTTAAAATTGAAAGGGAGGTAGAAGGGCCTCCTTTTTTAACATCAGCGATATGTTCCATCAATCGCCGGTTTATGCTGAAGGCAGCCCTTCCACCTCCCTATCAATTTTAACCATCAGCGGTACTCCTGCGATTCCAGGTTGGCAAAATGTTAAGTGGATCGCCCCGTTCAGCAATCGGCATGCCCTCAGGTATTGCGAAAGCATTGAAATCTACCTTACCCCTAACACCTGCAATACTGTCGCACCTTTTAACAACCCTATTATTTGGAAAGCGATTTCTAAATCTGGCAACAACTGACGCTTTTACCACGCGCCTCATTCCATGGTTGACGTAGGTAGAAGTTGCTACCGAAACGTCCCGCTTATAATTTTCAACATAACTTACGCAGGATTTGACGATTTCAAGAATTCTAATGTTTTGTATGTTACGTGTTTTCCTGCCAATTCTTCTCACTATGAAAATAATACTAAATTCAATACTAAAATTGCTAGTATCGTTTAATTGAAATGTGCTTTCGTGCTGCTTCCGACAAATTCTCACTCGGCCATTGGCATGGTGCAACTGAAAACGTGATTCATCGGACCGCGTAATTTGTTTCCAATTATCGACTGTCCAATCCTTGTGCTCCTGTGCGAACTGGAGACGTTTTCTCTTGTTAACTGCAGACAGCAAAGGTGTTCGAACAGGCCTTCGGCTGCCACACCCCATCCGATGCAGTGTACGGCGAACAGTGCGTGCAGAGATTATTTGAGGGGATCCTTGATTAAGATGGTCTGTAATTTGCTCCACTGTTGCCCTTCTGTTGTCTGTTACCAGTCTGGACACTCTCCGTTCCGCCCGAGCAGTCACTAGTCGATGACGACCACACGTTGCACGTAGAGACCCAGTTTTTTGGCTGACAGTCCAGTCTTTAAACACTTTAACAACAGCTGCTCTGGAACATTTCACGAATGCGGCGGTTTCGGTGATACTCGCTCCATGGCTCCGAGCTCCTACAATCATCCCACGTTGAAAGTTCGTCAAATCGCATTTTTACCCATCTCGTCACCCAAATATCACTTCTACTACAGTCGCAAGCACTAAGCTTTCCCTTTTTATACTAGCCTCACCCTCTGGCGACAACAGCGTGCAGCCATAGCTCATTTGATTAAAACTGTCAGTTGGTCATAATAAAGTGGCCACTCAGAGTATATACAACCCGAGGGCCGGCTTTTGGTTAGTAGAGTGTTCAGAGTTGGAATGGGAAAAGTTGCCGATTTATCGGATTTTGATAAAGGACAAATTGTGATGGCACAGCACCCCAAAACTACAATCTTGGAAACAGCGTGGCTTGTGAGCCGTTCATGTGCCGCTGTAGTGAGTACATACAAAAAGACCTTACCCCTAACGCCTGCAATACTGTCGCACCTTTTAACAACCCTATTATTTGGAAAGCGATTTCTAAATCTGGCAACAACTGACGCTTTTACCACGCGCCTCATTCCATGGTTGACGTAGGTAGAAGTTGCTACCGAAACGTCCCGCTTATAATTTTCAACGTAACTTACGCAGGATTTGACGATTTCAAGAATTCTAACGTTTTGTATGTTACGTGTTTTCCTGCCAATTCTTCTCACTATAAAAATAATACTAAATTCGATACTAAAATTGCTAGTATCGTTTAATTGAAATGTGCTTTCGTGCTGCTTCCGGCAAATTCTCACTCGGCCATTGGCATGGTGCAACTGAAAACGTGATTCATCGGACCGCGTAATTTGTTTCCAATTATCGACTGTCCAATCCTTGTGCTCCTGTGCAAACTGGAGACGTTTTCTCTTGTTAACTGCAGACAGCAAAGGTGTTCGAACAGGCCTTCGGCTGCCACCCCCCCACCCCCACCCCCGCACGGGGATAACTGGTTTTCCAGTTATTTGGGGAGCGGCGCCCCCACGGCCCGAGCTGACCTTGTGACTGGTCAACATCTGATGTCATGCCACAGCTTGTTTTTTCTTATTTTGGTGCTGTTGGTGTTTGCAGGGACGGCTGTTCATCCAGCTGTTGGGGAGTCGCGGCCCCACGTTCCCGAGCTGGTCTTGTGTCTCGCTTTTCGTTTTTATTTATTTTCTCCACTGGCTAGTTGCCCGTGTTGTGTTCTCTACCTAATCGCTACCACGTTATGTACTAACACCCCGGTCTTGTGGTTTTGTTACCCTCCACCACTAACTTATTTATATTAACCGCTCAGTTCGTAGGTTGCTGAGATTCCGTTTAGGTTTCCTGCCAGGATTTTTCTTCTTTGGATTTCTTTTTTTCCTTTTAGCTGGTTTGGGTGCTAGACCTACCTGCATGTTTGCCGCGTGCGGAGACCCGTGAGGCAGAAATGGGATGTCTGGCGGCTGAGGTCGCAGGAGACCGGTTAAGTGCCTCCTGTGTACCAACACTCCTCTTCGACCCCGGCTTCGCTGTAAACGGGAGGCTAGAGACTAACCCACCTCTAGTCAGAAGTCTTGTACCAAGTTGTGTACTGGGCTTTAGCGGCTTTTGTCGTATGGCACGGCAGGGTGAGCCCGGGGGCTGTATGATCATGCCAAAGGCGTTGGCATGACGGTACCAGGAGGCCGAAGTGTCCGCCGAGTGCGTGTGATCACAGCCAACGGACTATATCTGCAACGTATAAGCTCCAGAACTGTGTCTAGCGTCATTTTCTTGGCTTGCGGACCTCCAGTTCTCCCTTGTAGGGCTCGGTGGTGGGTGGAGTAGTTTGCAGACGAATCTTCCTTCTTTTTTCCATGGGTAGAAACAAGAAACAAAACTCCAAATTTAGGACACCTGTGAATATGATAGTTGACAACGACTCTCCTTCGTCTTCTCAACCTACCAAGTCTCATACCCTTAAACGATCTTTAGACCATGACCTGGACCAAGAATGTGGAACCTCTTCTTCGGCAGCTGTACCAGTCGCTCCGAAGCGTCGTCTTCCCTCGATTGCTGTGAATACGTATGCTACGCACTTAGTTGTAGAATCCGTCGATCCGAATGAGAGACTGTCCACCAGATCTCCATTTTTCATTTCTAAAGCTTTGGACGCTGCAGTTGGCCCCTTGCAGTCTGTGAGGAAGCTTCGCTCTGGGGACCTGCTTGTCCAAACTTGCAGTGTTTCTCAGAGTAACACTCTTATGCACCTCACTAGTCTTCAAGGCATTCCTGTCAAAGTGGCACCTCACCCGTTTCTTAACACCTCTCGGGGTGTTATTTCGGAGTTTGATCTCTTGCCATGCAGTGAGGACGAATTGGTGACTGAACTTTCAGATCAGGGTGTTCTTGCTGCACGTCGTATGATGTTCCGGCGTGATGGCTCTTTGATTAAGTCTAAAAATGTAATCTTGACTTTTAACTCCCCGAAAGTTCCGACCGAAATCAAGGCTGGCTACTTGGTCTGTGGAGTTCGCCCGTACATTCCCAGTCCTCTGCGCTGTTTCCGGTGCCAGAGGTACGGGCATTCACAACGATTCTGTAAGAGTTCCGCTCGTTGCGCTAATTGTGGCTCCGGTGAACATGACGGGGAAGGTTGCACTTCTGCAGCCTGCTGTGTTAACTGTGGTGAGGCCCATGCTGCTTACTCCCGCAACTGTATGAAATGGAAGGACGAGATGGCGATCCAGCGCCTCAAGACCCTGGAAGGCCTCTCGTACCCTGCTGCCAAGGCCAAGTTGGGTATTCCCAACAACCGTCAGCGTACTTTTGCCGCAGTTGTTCAGTCTCAGCCACAACCCGTGCAGCCCTTTGTTCCGCGCCCTGTAGCTCTCGCCGCACTTGCCAAGCGATCTACAGCTGACCAAGCGACTCAGGTGTTTTTCCCCGAGCTCCAGATTTTTCGAATACCTGATTCTGGGCCTTCTCTTTTGCAGCCGACCGTCTCTTCCAGTTTCCAGCCGAAAGTCTGCACGTGCGGCAGACCCGGCCCACAATCCGCAAAGGTGTGCAGTGTCCATCCAACTGTCGCGGTCCGCCTGACCAACATTGCAACTGTCTCGGCCTCAGCGAGGTCCCCACCCTCAACCAACATTCTAGAGGAACATAGGGGAGGAGAGTGACAGTTCGTCCCCAGCCTCAACCAACATTGCAGAGGAACATGGGGGGAGGAGAGTGACAGTTCGTCCCCGCCCTCTGCCAGCATTGCAGAGGAGTGTGGGGGGAGGAGAGTGACGGTTCGTCCCCCTCCTGGTGACTCGTCCTTTGTGTAGTTGTGTTGAACAAATAATAATAATTATACTAGTTAATTGATAACTTTTTATATGAACCCAATTAACTAACTTGTCTTCACAGCTTTCATCATCCTCTTTTCCAACTTTTGCCACGCCTGTCTGCTCTTCATCATTTTCCACGCTTTTAAAAATCTGTAGCTAATAGTTCTTTGTCTGGCGCTCTTTGGCCAAACCTGGCCCTTGCGCCAATAAAATCAACCAACCAACCAACCAACCAACCTGCCACACCCCATCCGATGCAGTGTACGGCGAACAGTGCGTGCAGAGATTATTTGAGGGGATCCTTGATTAAGATGGTCTGTAATTTGCTCCACTGTTGCCCTTCTGTTGTCTGTTACCAGTCTGGACACTCTCCGTTCCGCCCGAGCAGTCACTAGTCGATGACGACCACACGTTGCACGTAGAGACCCAGTTTTTTGGCTGACAGTCCAGTCTTTAAACACTTTAACAACAGCTGCTCTGGAACATTTCACGAATGCGGCGGTTTCGGTGATACTCGCTCCATGGCTCCGAGCTCCTACAATCATCCCACATTGAAAGTTCGTCAAATCGCATTTTTTACCCATCTCGTCACCCAAATATCACTTCTACTACAGTCGCAAGCACTAAGCTTTCCCTTTTTATACTAGCCTCACCCTCTGGCGACAACAGCGTGCAGCCATAGCTCATTTGATTAAAACTGTCAGGTGGTCATAATAAAGTGGCCACTCAGAGTATATACAACCCGAGGGCCGGCTTTTGGTTAGTAGAGTGTTCAGAGTTGGAATGGGAAAAGTTGCCGATTTATCGGATTTTGATAAAGGACAAATTGTGATGGCACAGCACCCCAAAACTACAATCTTGGAAACAGCGTGGCTTGTGAGCCGTTCATGTGCCGCTGTAGTGAGTACATACAAAAAGTAGTGCACAGATGGCTAAACAACGAATCGTCATCCATCCATGTTTCGTCCGCAACTCATTGATGCCAAAGGGGAGCTGAGACTGTCGCGCATTGTTCACAGCCACCGCAGGGCAACTGTGTGACAAATCACCCACAGCGACAACAGTGGTGATCAGGGCAATGTGTCGCAGCACACAGTTCATCGCAGCCTTCTGCGCATGGGCCTGCATAGCTGAAGACCCAGCCAGGTCCCCATGCTCACTGCACGTCATTGCCAACAGCGCATGAAATGTGCCCAGGATCATCAAGATTGGACTGCGGATGATTAGAAGAAAGTAGCCTGCCTGGTCTGATGAATCAAGATTCCTGGTGCATTACTTAGACGGCCGAGTGCAGATTTTCCGATTACCAATGGAGGCTATGGCACCTGGATGCACTGTTGGGCGGAAACAGGGCAGCGGTGTTATGCTGTGGGTGATGTTTCCTTGGGACACTTTAGGCCCCATTATCCCAATAGCACAATCTCTGACAGCTGTCAGGTATCTGAACATCATTTTGGACCAAGTTCCAGATACAATTGTTGGGGGAAATGGGCCGACGGCGGGGGTGTTATGCTGTGGGCGATGTTTTCTTGGGACACTTTTGGCCCCATTATCCCAATAGCACAATCTCTGACAGCTGTCAGGTATCTGAACATCGTTTCGGACCAAGTTCCAGGTATAATTGTTGGGAGAAACAGGCCGGTGGTGGGTGTGTTATGCTGTGGGCGATGTTTTCTTGGGACACTTTAGGCCCCATTATCCCAATAGCACAATCTCTGACAGCTGTCAGGTATCTGAACATCGTTTCGGACCAAGTTCCAGATACAATTGTTGGGGGAAACAGGCCGACGGCAGCGGTGTTATGCTGTGGGCGATGTTTTCTTGAGACACTTTAGGCCCCATTATCCCAATAGCACAATCCCTGACAGCTGTCAGGTATCTGAACATCTTTGCAGACCAAGTTCACACATTCATAGCAACTGTGTGTCCCTGCTGGCGATGGCTATTACCAACAGGATAATACGCCATGCCACACTGCTAGAATCATCAAGGAGTGGTTCGGAGAATGTGATCTGGTGACTTTCTGTCAATGCCCTGGCCTCCGAATTCACTTGACATGAATCCAATCGAACGTTTGTGGTTCGACTTGGAAAAAAACAGTTTGCGCTGAATCACGACCACCCTGAAATATATGTGAACTAGAGGACCTGCTGTTGACATTATGGTACCAAACACCCCAGGATATCTATCGCCATTTCATCGAATCGATGCCTCACTGAGTGGCCACTGTTTTGCGGGCTAAAGGGGACCTTACAGTTTATTAGGTAGGTGGTCAATAATGTAATGACTCATCGGTGTATGTACAGAGGTACGTACACTTCTCTAGGATGATTTTCAGATTTTTACATGATGTGATGTTACATTTTATTTGTTCTGTAGTTTTAGTTCACATAATTAAACTTTGTGAGTGCATGAATGACTTCACTGTATAAAAATATCAGTAATTTTTTTTTCATTTTTCATCTTTTTTTTTTTTCTTTCTCTTTTTGCAGAGCTGACAAAGAAGTTGGTGCCATGGAACAAGCACATGATTCATGTGTTTGGTCATTGGCTTGGCATCCTCTTGGACACATTCTATGTTCTGGATCCAATGATCACACTAGGTATTAACCCCCTCTCCCCTTTTATTTTGTTACAATTATTACATGTGCTTTTATTAATTGTAATTCTTGCTTACCAGTTTTTGAGTTTAAAAATCACAGTTAACAATGGTTACTGGCAGTGGCATAGGAACGCTTTTGATTTAGGGGGGTACAAGCTCATGAACCTTACATCTCAAAGATTAAGCCATCTATGGATGACCCCCTCCGAATTTTATTTTTTTTGGGGGGGGGGTAGTATATTAGAGTTTTTATAAAATACATATACTGATCAGGAATTCATCCGAATGAACATTATCATCATATTATTATTAATTATTACCATTATTATTTTTATTGCTGACAAAAAGTTCACATTATTAATTTCTTATCAGAAAATGAATGGAGAAGTTTTTTTATTTTTGTGTTCTCTCTTGTTAATTTTTATCTTTTTTTTTTCCATTAAAATATTGAGCAGGGACAAGTCAACATTAGGATGAATTTCTGTCAGCAGGGTTTGGAAAAGAGGGATTTCTCAGGAAATGTTACATAACTCTTTACAAGAACGAATTAAATTTCTCATCATTTTTGTTAACGTTAATAAAGTAAAACCGCAGTAAGATAAAAACTGCTCTACCCGCGAAGATTGAAGCATTATGAAGTCTATATTAAAAACTTTGAACGATACATAGGCTGACAATTGATGTAAAAAGCACATTGGTCTGGTGCAAGGCTAAATGATGGTGGAGATATAGAGGAATTGGAGTTCTATGAGTGGTATGGGAAATCCGCAATGCACTTGTATTGCTACAGATCTTAAGACAGAAAACAATTTTAGTGCCGGGGCTGTGGGCGCTGAAATGTCCACTTGTGCATTAAATTTTTTTTTAAATGTGCAGAAAAGACGACCTGATCAAGATGCATGGAATTTTAAGAGAAACGAAACACTGATCACAAGTATGTTATCAAGCCCTAGCCCTACCATATGCTGTTTGAAGTTATTAACAAAAACCTTGCACTCGTCGTTTCCCAGATGGTTGGCCAGTTTTTGGTGGATGAAAAGCCTCCCACTACAAGCTTCGGATATAAAAAAAAAACAGATGACCCATTATATTTCTTTGAAAAAAAAATAAGTAGCATATAAATTTTACAGTTCACTCTTTATGAATGATTGGTTTGTGTTTTTGCTCATATCTGGGGGGGGATACAGTAGACATTGTACCCCTGTACCCCCTCCCCTGTTCCTATGCCATTGGTTACTGGTAAAAATATTAATCTCCCATTAGATTCCAAAAATCTTTAATGCGTTTCATTTTCCTTTAATTTGCATTTGTTGAAATATGAATAGATATTAAGAAATTCAAGTTCATTCACTGTTTGAGGAAACAAAATACTGACTAAAACTAGTTACTTTATATGATTAAAAAATTATGTATAAGGCATCCAGCATTTAACATATGTAAATAAACTACTGTTTCTTCAAATGCAGAAAAGGACATACTATTTTTTTTATTTCTTCATTCTGTAGTGTTTGGTACAAGGAACCTAAGTCTGACTAGAACTGTTTATTCTATTCATGAAAGAAATATGGGATTACGCCATATAATACAAATTTTGAAGATGACAATCCGATTTTTGGCATAAATGTGACAAGGATGGCAAGTCAGATAATAATATCCGAAAACTTGAAAATTTTCATCGTCCTGGAGCGGGACTCGAACCCGCGTCTCCCAGAAAATGCCCGGGTATGCTAACCACTACACCACCCAGAACAACCAAGTTTCAAGTTTCGGATCAATTTGAATATAACCATCCCCGGATTCGCTAGTCGAAGCAACCGGCATTCATGTTTAGCGAATCTGGAGGTTAAGAATCTTATCCCGTGTTTTGCCCGGAGAAGTAGATAAATCATGAAAGAAATACGGGATTACGCCATATAATACAAATTTTGAAGATGACAATCCGATTTTTGGCATAAATGTTACAAGGAGGGCAAGTCAGATAATAACATCCGAAAACTTGAAAATTTTCATCGTCCTGGAGCGGGACTCGAACCCGCGTCTCCCAGAAAACGCCCGGGTATGCTAACCACTACACCACCCAGAACGACCAAGTTTCAAGTTTCCGATCAATTTGAATATAACCATCCCAGGATTCGCTAGTCGAAGCAACCGGCATTCATGTTTAGCGAATCTGGAGGTTAAGAATCTTATCCCGTGTTTTGCCCGGAGAAGCAGATAAATCATGAAAGAAATACGGGATTACGCCATATAATACAAATTTTGAAGATGACAATCCGATTTTTGGCGTAAATGTGACAAGGATGGCAAGTCAGATAATAATATCCGAAAACTTGCTTACCCGGGCGTTTTCTGGGAGACGCGGGTTCGAGTCCCGCTCCAGGACGATGAAAATTTTCAAGTTTTCGGATGTTATCTGACTTGCCATCCTTGTCACATTTACGCCAAAAATCGGATTGTCATCTTCAAAATTTGTTTATTCTATTTCTTAAATATTTTTTTGTTATGAAATTAGCAACACTTTTCACTTTCCAGCCTATTTCAGACAGGTTTCAAGATGCCATCTTCATGAACGTTCTGTGGAAGTATTGTACAAATTGCAGAGTGGTTTTATGAGGTCAATAAAACTTATAAAAACCTGTAGTTGTAGATATGAAAAAAAATTATCGATCTTTTATTTTGAGTTTGCTTCAAAACGGAATGCTATGGAGGTAGGCTTAATCAGGTTTTTGCATCCCCGAAGCGGTATGCTTCTTGCTAAATAGTATGTATGCAAATAAAGTGTAAAAAGTTTGAATTTGAATATTTACACACTTTAAACGACTTTTTGTCCCATGGCAGGTATCCTACATCCTGTGTTGGTTAAAACATCCCTATGTATCAGCATATTTCGAAAATATCTTTAGTTTTCATCGTTAAGGACCGCACTTTTTATACTCCATGTCAGTCAATTTGTTTGGGTTGTACAATGTGTGTAAAGAATTCTCCTTTTTTTACATGTGTTAATGCTGGTAATACATACAAGGCAACTTATGTTTTGAGGTTTGCCTCATTCTTATGACATTTCTTGCACGCCATTAGCAGGGTAAGTTGCTGTTTTCTTCTTCTGTTCTGTACATTACATACTTATATGAGCAGGTCCTGTATACTAAGCATCATCACTCAGGCTTGTAGTTTGTTTATACTGTTTGAGTTTAAATGGCGGAACCCATTAACTTTCGACATACGAGGAATAGCTGAAACAGGAAGTTTGCTCCTGGTGAATCCCTTCCCTCTAGCAGGTAAAAGTTTTAGGCGAGACAGGAATAGGCGATCAAGAATTCTTTCCTCACCTAAAATGGTGGAACCCATTAACTTTCGACATACGAGGAATAGCCGAAACAGGAAGTTTGCTCCAGGTGAATCCCTCCCCTCTAGCAGGTAGAAGTTTTAGGCAAGACAGGAATCGCCGAAAAAGAATTCTTTCCTAACCTAAAATGGTGAAACACATTAACTTTCGATGTACGAGGAATAGGCGAAACAAAAATAGATGAATCATGAAGACATGGTACTGAAGTGAGGAATTCCTGCCCAGTGCAGGCATTGTGATGCTTTTCAGCTTTGCATATTGGGAAATAAAAATATGGATTATCTTTTTCCCGAATTTTCAGTTAAATGTACAGAACTTTTTAGAGATGCCATTATTTATTAAAATAAGGTGACCCTGAAATTTTGACATTGCTTAATGGAGCTAAGCTCGCTCCTCTTATATGGCTCAGATATGCCGACAATATATTTTTTTCTGGCAGCATGGAGTTGATGGACTGAATGCCTTTTTTGCTTTCATTAATTCCCTCCACCAGAACATATTGGATTGTCGGAAAAGTCATGACGTATTTTAGCCATGTTTTGCAAAGGCCAATTATTGATAGAAAGAAGAAAGATCAATCAATGATATAATGTCCGTTTTGATCGATGACCTTTTGCCATCTGTCAGGGAGCTGCAGAATGCCTCATTCATAGAAGGACCTACCTGTCTTTCATGCGAAAAACTGTACAAGTTGCTGATTTACAGCCTCATCTGAATTGAACGTTGTACCATGCAAGGACTGTTGAAGAGAGCGAACAAGTGAAAGTCTGACGGCGCAAAGTCAGGTGAGTATGCTGGGTGTGGCAACACATCTCACCCAAGCTCCAATAATTTTTGGCGGGTGATCAAACTTGTGTATGGTCTTGTGTTGTCGTGATGGAACACAACACCTTCATTCAGACTGTCCAATTGCCGACAGTACACACACATTTGAATTGGTTGTTTGGTTTCGTGGTAGGAGCTCGAAAAACATGACACCTTTAAAATCCCACCACACTGAGACCAGAACCTTCCGCTGATGAATGTCTGCTTTGGATGTCGTTTGAGGCAAAGCAGCATGTCGGAACCAAGACCGCTTGCGCAGCGCATTTTTGCACACAATCCACTTTTCGTCACCAGTTATCAGTTGCTTCAAGAAAGGATCGTTTTCCTTACGTTTAATGAGCATATTGCAGATGTTTATACGCGTCATCAATTGAGCTTCTTTGAGTTCTTGAGGAACCCACACATTGAGCTTGCTTACGTATCCCAGCTTCTTCAGGTGATCGTGAACACTTGAATGATGGATGTGCAATGTGTCTGCAATCTTTCGTGTCGTGTAACGTGGGTTTGACTCGATCAATGCCTTGATTTGGTCGTCATCAACCTCAGTGGGCCTTCCGGACCGAGGAACATCGTTGAGGTCAAAATCACCAGCACGGAATTTTGCAGACCACCGCTAGCACTGACGTTCTTGTAGAACATTATCACCGTACACTTTACGCAACTTTTCACAAGCTTGATGCACGTTCTTCCCTTTACGGAAGTAAAACAGTAAAATATGGCAAAAATGCACAGTTTGGTCTTCCATCTTCAACTTGGTGTCAAATCTCCGCAAATCAACCAAATCGCTCACTATTCCTTTTAGACTGCAGCTAGAACTGGCACCTGTTGAATGCCATAGCAATAACAGAGCTGCGCATGCCTCTAATACTTCTAAAATCGCCCAACCACCATCTGGTGCCAAAATACGTCATGACTTTTCCGACAACCCAAGATGTTTCACCATCGAGTGTGAAGGCAACGGCAGTCTCCTGTTTTTGGACGTCCTAGTCAAGAAATCATGCTCTGGATCCCACCAAACCAAAGTTTATTACAAGCCAACATTTGTCTCGAATATATTCATACAGCATTGCAAATGTCATCTAGCTGCTTAATTATTCACATGCTGTTTAGACATAATCTATATTTTGAGGTTACTCACCTTTATTCCCAAAATCTTTTAGGATGTTTTTGTCTGTTCACATTTCCAACACGTATTTTTCTTAGTCACTTCGTGGTTCAAGGCCGCCAAAAAAGAAAACCATCTTTTTCAACTCACACAAACTTTGTTCCCTTCTTTTCTTTTCCCAATGACCAAATTCGGATTCAAAATAATCTACCACAAGTATACATAATTGAACTCCCTAAAACACTTTTATATCTAATTAAAACTTCAATCAATAAAAACTTATATTACACATTTCCTAAAACGTCAAAGTTAAAAAACTGTAACCCATAATTATTTACAATTGCACACCAGTACCCAATTAAAACAAGCCCAAATACCTGACACAACCACTATACTCGACAGTCACGGACCTCTCTCCACTCAGAAATCAGCATACTATCCTAGCACTTTCAGCCTCAGCCCAGGCTATTCTCAAGGATTGGACGCAACAGATGAACCACCCGGTCACCGCCCACGAAATGTAGCGAATGTTTCCAGCGTTCGCGCGGCATCGTCTCATTCCCGTTCAGGCGCAGTGGTGCCATCTATCAGATGACCCAATAGCCTTCTTTTCCCTTCGTACTTATAAATATCTGTTCAATAGCTGATCGTATTTGATTCATGAAACTAATTATCTTATATTCTAACATTTTTTTATTTTATTTTTTTATTTTTATATTATGTTACATCATTTTTTTTTCTTGCCTTTCCCCCTCTGTTCTCTGCGCTTTCCTTTCTGATCAAATCCTTCCAATGTGTGTTTAAGCTATTAGGATCATTAACGTTACATAACCTGTGTCTATTTTTTCCAATCAGCATCTCCACCAATCTCAAATGCCATTCTTTACGACAATTCTTAATAATTTTTATTTCATCAAACTTTGGGTATTGCTTTTGTTCAATACAGTACTGGACCAATGCAGTATTTGCTTCTTTTTCTACCAATTCCGTAGGTGCTGTTGTAAACGATGTTTTAGTTTATTTTTAGTACTTCCTATATATGATACTGTGGGATTTTTACTTATAGTTAAATATTGAAGTAACAATTGAAGTTGAACAGCAAGATACCTTGGCTTACCTTGATGTACAGATTATAAAACAACCCAACACATTAGATTATTCTGTTTATAGAAAATCGTCATACGTGCCTGTGATTATACCATATGATTCTTATGATCCATATGCTCATAAATGTAACAGTATTAAGACTTTAATAAAAAGAGCTCTTACGCACACTTCAAATATGCAATACAGAAAGGATTAATTGAAATATATTACAGATGTTGCAAAAAATTATGGATATCCCAGTAAAAAAATTGGATTAAGGAAGTGCAGAACAATTGTATTAATTCTTCAAACATAAGAAGAAATAATAATAAGCAGATTAAATATATTGTATCGTTTCCGTACATAAAAGGAATTTCAGCTGAAATTAATAGATTGTGTAATAGGTATAATTTACAATTGGGCAATAAGGGTGTAGATGCATATCGTATGTTTGTCAATATCTCTGCTTTTAAGAGTCCTGTTTGAAAAAATCCTTCTTTGTTGGACAGCGTTTCCGGTGCGCAATGTTTTTCATTTAATTTCAAAATTTGCAAGTAATTCATAGACTTTCCGCTACGGGACGTAATGGTAAATTGTGTTTTCTCAGATGTCTCTGCTTCTAAAACTCCGATTTGAAAAATTCTTTCTGTATGGGATACTCCTGATGGAAAATATTTTGCATATAATTCCTAATGCTTTTTTGAAAAATGGGGTGGCCACCAGGGGGCGTACATGTTTATTTCTGCTTTTAATGCATTTGGAGCAAAATCTGAGCTCTGGAAACTGGATTGAAAAAATTCTTTTGTGGACCGATATCACTCACATCGAAATACCTTTTGAGAATACTTTCTTCTTAAAATAATGCATGTTTTTTCCGCTGGGGGTGTAGGTGCATAGTTTGTTTTTGTCCATAGCTCTGCTTCTAAGAGTGATTTGAAAAAATTCTTTCTTGGTTGAAGAGCATTTCTTCTGGAAAACATTTCTCATATACCTTCAAATTTTTTTCAATGCACATGTCTGCCACCAGAGGGTGAAAATTCAAGTTTTTGTTTACAGTAATATCTTTGGGAATAAAAACCAGATTGAAACACTTCTGCATATTTTCTTCACGAAATAATGCACAATTTCGCCGATATGGGGTGCAAATGCTTAATCTGTTTTTCTCAATACCTCTGCTTCTATATGTTCGATTTAAAAAATTCTTCCGACACTGGATGCCATTTTACCTTGTAGAACACTTTAAGCTAGTACATGAGGAACTTTGTAGTTCACATTTCTGTCACTAGGTGATGTTTGTGTACTTAAGTTTGCAGCTGTATCGCAGCTTCTAAAAACCCTATTGAAAGCAATGTAGAACTGCTATTAAAAGCAGTGATAAATACTGTTTGTCTCGTATATTTAGTTTAAGTATGCAGGGTGGAGTAGTTAGGTCCATAAAATGATATGAAAATACAAAACGAACATTAATGGTAAACAATTTTACTTACTCATAATAATTTCGGCATTTTTCAGTCACTGTGGCAAAGCTTCTGCTCGACAGAACGGACATTTGCTTATTTACATGAGATTCAAGTTTTGTCTGAACGGAAGATTCATGGATTAAAAACACTATTTCGAGTTAAAATTCTATACCTTTGTATAGGTGTTTGCAAGGAATGATGATTAAAAACATGAAAGTTAAAAACCCAAATGAATAAAGAGACACAAAGGAATAAAAGATGGACCCAAACACAATTCACCACCGCAACACACTTCCAAACACGTTTCGGCAAGACTTTTGCCTTCCTCAGTGGAAACATTAAGGTGTACGTGGGCACCAAGTCCTCGTCGACGATCCTCGAAAGACTGATGTAATGTCTTGTGTCGCTCTGCGTTCAGCCTTCGTCATCGCAGACCATAGACAACTGTGTATCACTGCGCAAGCACTGTGGAATATGACAACTGCGTATCACTGCGCAAGCGCAGTGGAATACGCAGTTGTCCATGGTCTGCGCCGACGAAGGCTGAACACAGAGCGATACAAGACATTACATCAGTCTTTCGAGGATCGTCGACGAGGACTTGGTGCCTACGTACACCTTAATGTTTCCACTGAGGAAGGCAAAAGTCTTGCCGAAACGTGTTTGGAAGTGTGTTGCGGTGGTGAATTGAGTTTGGGTCCATCTTTATTCTTTTGTGTCTTTTTATTCATTTGGATTTTTTTAACTTTCATGTTTTTAATCATCATTCCTTGCAAACACCTATACAAAGGTATAGAATTTTAACTCGAAATAATGTTTTTTAATTCGTGAATCTTCCGTTCAGACAAAACTTGAATCTCATGTAAATAAGCAAATGTCCATTCTATCGAGCTGAAGCTATGCCACAGTGACTGAAAAATGCCGAAATTATTATGAGTAAGTAAAATTTTTTACCATTAATGTTTGTTTTGTATTTTCATATCATTTTATGGACCTAACAACTCCACCCTGCATACTTAAACTAAATATATGTGACAAACAGTATTGTCACTGCTTTTAATAGCAATTCTACATTGAAATCTTTGGCAACGTAATATCACGCCATATGCCTTTTTTGCGTATGGGAGTATAAGAACCTTATTGAAAGATTTATTTTTTTACTGTATGCCATTCGCTGCAACAGAGATGTGGAGCATCATTACCGTCTTTAAATAATGCAAAGATTTCCCGGTAGGTGCGTAAAGATCGAAACTTTTTTCTACATCACTGCTTCCGGGAAACGTATTTGAAAAGTATTTTTTCCTTAGCATAGCTTTTTCCATGAAGAATAGTTTTCACCTATTTTCAACTTTCCATTATGCAGAATTCTTCCGGTAGCATACATAGACTTATGTCATGTTTCTTTTTCTTTATTTCTTTTAACTGTTTGATTTGAAAATCTCTTTGTTTCTGATACCTTCCTTGTGCTATGATAAACTTTTTGTGCACTGTTTGTTAATTATCATAGCTGCTGGTGAAACTAAGTAGATGCTTCTATTTGTGCATGTTTTATCGATTGTAAAAACTGGTTGATCATTTTTCTAACCAGTTACATTTGACTATGAATAGCTCTGATAAATTTAATTCGCATCAGAACAGATTTAAAAGATGTGCTCATTACAACCATAAATTTAGTGTTGTATCTCTTGTTGTTTTTTTTTTTTTTTTTTTTTTTTTTTTAATCATGTCTTTGTCTAAGGGAAAGAGAAAACATAATCAAGTTTTTAAAGATGCTTAGGAGAAAGCGTGGCTTGTTTTAAAAGGTCGAATAAAGCAACAAATGATGCCTATTGTACCTGTTGTGATGGGTCTGGTACGATTCGTCCAACGACGATTGGTCCAATGCCGATTCGTCCAGTGGACAATTATTGGTCCAAAGTTATGATTCGTCCAATGGTACAATTGGTCCAATGCCGATTCGTCCAATGGTACGATTGGTCCAATGCCGATTGGTCCAATTCCGTCCTATCTGTCTAAAGTGCAACTCGTGTTACAAAAATCTCAGCTGTTCTGATTTTATCTCCGATGTTATACGAAAGTGCCGGTAGTACAAAGAATGTAAAATAATGTTACATTTCATGCGTAATATTGTGGTTACAGATTTTTTTTTTTTTTTTTTTTACTGTCCTTGCTGCCGTATGAAGTTACTGATGTACGAGCTGTTCAATTAACTTCAATGTTTCTCTTTTGCATGAAATAATATAAAATACTAGTTTTCCGTTTCTGTTTGTAGCATGCAGTGGGGTTCCGCCAACTGGCCAATGGAAACGTTCTGGTTCGGTTCAGACAGAGGTCTTTTCACATTTTTTATTCTAGCGATGTCATATTCATGACGTTTACATATCAAATCAAATTAATAATATTGCGCTTTTACTTAGGCACAAAATATCAATTCATAGGCTTTAGGCCTAGGCTTTTTAACAGTTTTAATTCTACCGATGTCAGATTCATAACGTTTACATATCAAATCAAGTTATAATAATATTGAGCTTTTACTTAGGCACAAATATTAATTCGTAAGGCCTAGGCCTTTTTAACAGTTTATATTCTACCGATGTCAGATTAATAATGTTTACATATCAAATCAAGTTAATGATGTTGTGATTTTACTTAAACATGAGATATTAATTCATAGGCCCTAGGCCTAGACCTTTTTAAAAAAAAATTATTTTACCGATGTCAGATTCATAACGTTTACCTATCAAGAAAACTTACTAATGGTATGCTAGTATTTTTAACTTTACTTAAACGTTAGAATATGACATCAGTAGAATAAAAAGTGTTAAAAGGCCTAGTCCTAGGTGCATGTAAAGAGCTAAGAAATGATACGATGAGTGCCTTTTATTAGATTTTATAACATATTTACAAATACCAAATACCTAGGTTGTAACTTAAAGTCTTCTAAAAAGGCCCACGGCTTAGGTGCCTGGTGGAGAGCTGAGAAATGATCCGTTGAATGCCTTTTATTAGGTTTTATAAAATGTTTACAAATACCAAATATCTAGGTTGTAACTTAAAATCTTCTGAAAAGGCCTGCGGCCTAGGTGCCTTGTAAAGACATGAGAAATGATACGATGAGTGCCTTTTGTAAGGTTTTATAAAATTTTTACAAATACCAAATATCTAGGTTTTACTTAAAATATTCTAAAAAGGCCCATGCCTAGGTGCTTTGCAAACAGCTGAGAAATGCTCCATTGAGTGCCTTTTACCAGGTTTATGTAAAATGTTTACAATTACCAAATATGCGGAAATGATCTTTCAAAAGGATATAATGAGCAGAATAATTTAAATCCTTATTCCTTTCTGGAAAATAAAACAGTTTACCGTTGGTAAGATGATACCATTGGACGAATCGGCATTGGACCAATCGGACATTGGACCAATTGTCCCTTTGGACGAATCGGCATTGGACCAATCGTCGTTGGACAAATCGTCCGGGACCGGTTGTGATATTTCCTTCTCTGTTGCACATGGTGGAAAAGACGAATGTAGACGTCATGTGGAATGTTGCCGGCATATTGAGAATGCAAAAACAAAAGCATCAAACCAAACATTAACAAAAATGTTTGTGTAATTTGATGACCTCTCCATTATTAGAGCAGAAGCATTATTTGCAATTTTTTCAATACAGCACAACTGCCCAATTGCCATTTCTGACCATGCAAATGCATTATTTAAAAAAATGTTTTTGGATTCAGCAATTGCCACAAAATATGGAAGTGCCCACACAAAAACCTCTGCAATTGTAAGAAGTTTTGCTTACACTTCAGTGAAGTTCTAAAGATATCCAAATTTTGCTTGGCTACTGATGGTAGTAATTTCCATTCTGGTCAAAAAATATTTCCAATTTTCGTCAGTTATTTTGACAAAACCTTAACTAAAGTAGTCACATTATTGCTATCATTACCAAATCTATGTGGTAATGCTACTGAGGAAAATTAATATTTCACTTTCTGGGTAAAGAACTCACGAAACAATCAATTCCATGGCAAAATTGTATAGCATTTTGCTCTGACAATGCGCCAGTTAGGCAAAATTGTATAGCATTTTGCTCTGACAAAGCGCCAGTTATGGTGGGAAAGCACCCTGGCGTTACAAAATTTATAAAAGAAAAAACTCTTCCATTGTTTTTATTGGCTGCACATGTCATTGGATTCATAATACAGCTTGTAGTGCTGCTAAGAAGATAAGTATATCCATTGAAGATTTTTTTGTGGATGTATACTTTTATTTAAAAAGAAGTATGAAGCAAAGTGATGCTTTTAAATTATGTCAGACTTTATGTGGGGAAGAAACACAGAAAATAATAAAACATGTCAACAAGGTGGCTATCGCTGATGTATATGGTAAATTATTTCCTTGATCAGTGGGAGCCCTTGCAAAAGTTCTTCTGCTGTGAATATAAAGATAAAGACTCAAAGAAATTTAAACAAATTAAAGAAACTTTTGATTCTCCTGCTACAAAACTGTATCTGTTTTTCCTCCACCATGTTTTGCCATTGTTTTGCAAGACAAATGTTTTTATGCAACAAGAAACCCCACAGATCATTAATTGCCAAGAGAGTTTCTGTCTTTATTTACAGAAATAGTGCTGAGGTTTATGAAGCCATCTGCTGTAAGTGAAGCTGAAAATGTGTTTTTGATAAAATTTACTGAGTATAAGATTCAAAAATCTAAGGATGATCTGGTTATAGGTTCAAAAACACACCAGTATTTGATGGGAGACTATTTAACAGAAGCAGATTTTTTTTTATTTTTTTTACAAATATATATGTGCATACTATACAGAAGCATGTCATTATATGCTGAAGAATTTCCCTATGGAAGATGAAGTTTTGCAGCATGCTGAAGTTGCAGATATCAGTTTCAGATAGCAGAGTAAATTTAAGTCTGTCGATTTTTCTGGAGCTCTTTCAATATGATGATGAATAAGGAAATACCATTGAGATTGAGTTTGCTTCATATTAGATGGATACACTTAGTGATGGTGTTCTAAACTCTGATAGAGTTGATACAACTTGGAAATTAATTGGTCAAATTTGTGATCGTAATTAGGAAAGGCAAAATACAAACACTTGGCCCTGCTGATGTTTGATATTGCTGTTTTGCCACATAGTAATGCTACTTGTGAAAGGCTTTTCAAAAGCACAGTAAGAAATGTTTTTAATGAATTCAGGGTAAATAAGAATCTTCAAAGCTTGGACGCACTAATGATTGAAAAATCAAAAATTGCCACTGCAGGACATCCATGCTATCTATCACTGGCCATTTACAGAAGATGATCTTAAAAAAGCTAAGAAAGCAACATATTTGTCATTAAGTAACAAATCAGATACTTCCACATAAAAAAAGTGTATAATGACTACTGCTTAAAAGCACTATTTCTTATGTGGATTTTTGAAGCAATTTATATAGTTTTTATCTCATAAAAATTGTGTCCAGTCATATAAATTGATGCAGATCAACAACTCCAAGGCTTTTTGTTGTTGTTGTTGTTTTGGATGATTATTTTTAAGTATTAGTATAATTAGAGGTAAGCTGTTTTTTAATATTTCATATATATGTAAATCAGCAACATGTTGAAAATTTTTCTTTCATGCTTCATCGACTAAATGTCAAATATGGGTGGTGCTCCTGACAGGTGTTATCAAATTTTGCCAACTCTAGTTTTGTGACTCAATCAAATGGAAATGCTGAGCCATGAATTGGAGGGAATTTAATTGCTATATTTTACTGACCAGCAGGAACATTGGAATGTGTGACATTTGGTTGGAGAGAAAAAATTAAAAACAGCTTTTTGAAATGAGTTAAGCAGCAAATAAATGGAGATGTTCCTTTATAGTTTATATATTCCAGGTAGCAGTAACTATGGCATAATTCTACACTTTATGTATTATAATTAGCTTGATTTTTGGGTGCTGTGAAGAATAGCAAATAACTTACCAAGATACTTGATATGATACTATATACTGTTTAATGCATCAAAACTTACATACATGAAAGTACTTTCACAAAGTCCATGACCTGTATCAGCAGCCTGAGTGTAAAAACTGAACATTAACAAAGCAGTGTTTTTCACGTTCAGTTTTTATACTCGTGCTGATGACACAGGTCATAGATCAAGCAAAAGTACCTACAGGTATGTAAATTTTCCATCTGTGGAATTTTTCACGCATTAAACAGCACATAGTATCATATCAAGTATCTTGGGAAGTTATTTGCTATTTTTGAGTTTGTGTATCATATAGTGTACTGTATTTTATATAGTTAAGTTTTATTGTTTCATTGCTGTGAAGAAATAAAATTTGCACTATGATGTAGCCAGCAATTAATTCCAATGTACACTGTACAATGATAGCTTTTTCTTCTTACATTGAATATAGTGCTTTATAGATGTGGCATTTAGTATGCATATTACCATGAAGTTATACATAACCTGTAATTTTACCTGAAATTCCGCACAAAATTATCTTCTGGAAAACTCTGAGAATTTTTAAAGCCAATATCAGTAGAAACCCTGCTGAGTGTACTCAGCTGTGTTAAATACGGCCTGGTTTCCAGTTTTGTAGCTGTTTTGCCTTTATTTATTCTAATGTCTATTGCTCTTGGAATTGCATCGGTCACTTTTTGGTCTTTGCTGTCATGGCATTTTCTTCTTAGATTTGGTATTATTTGGGGATTGTGAATATGGTTCATAGGTAATGTTTCATGGGTAATTATTGTTGTTGATTGCATTCCTTAATTTATTATTTAGTTCTTGTCACAGAATTTAACTATAGTTTGCTCTTGTGTTTTTTAAGGAGTACATTTTTGTTTTTTTATCTCTTCAGAGTTGACAGTTACTGTATGTATGCCAGAGATGCTTCAATGAATAGTTTGATATCTATCACTTGTATTACCTGCTATACTTGTCTTACTTGAGTCTTACTTTTGTGTCCTAGGTTTAACATTTAAATTCGTATATTGTACCAATTACCATTTGATGATGATATTTTCTCTTTCTGACAGCAAGTTTTGGACCCGCAATAGGCCAGGAGATAGGATGAGAGACAAATACAATCTCAATACATTACCAAAAGGAAAAGAAGATTCATGTGAATATGGTAAGATTCTGCAGTATTGCCATAACATTAAATGAATATTTTGTTTGTTTCTCTTGTTATATGATTCATGTGTATTCAGATTTATGGAGTGTGTATCTCTACATACAGTACATACTGTACCTATCACTAAGCCATTCTCTCTCAGGTTCCACAAAGAAAGCGTATCTGCAAAATTAAAGTTTAAAAACAAATGGTGTCAGATTTTACTTACTGTTGATGCAGCAAACATATCCATTTACAACAATCTTAGCACACAACTTGAGCTCCTCTGACAACCATCACACTTCCCACATAAGACCATTTGTGTTTCATACAAATTATCTTTTTCTATTACAGACATTCCTGAGTCTGGTCCTTACATGATTTCTTTGTCCTCTCTCTACCTTAGTTAACATCTCACCACTTTTTCTTTCAGCATAGCCAAACTACCTCAGTAAGTATATGTCTCCCCCTTATTGACAGCATTTTGCTTCACATCACACATCTTTATTCCTCGCAAGATCAAAACATGTCTTGCCATCCCCACCTACCCCACCCCCAATTAATGCATCTTTCCAGCATGCAAACGACTTTCTGTGTCTCTTCTGCAGTCAGGGTCAGCTGGGCAATTTGGGCAACTGGTGCAGTCACCCAGGGCCCCATGCCTTTAGGAGTCCCTCAGCTTAGGAATTAAAAACAAAATTATTTTCATCAGAAACATAGGGCAAATATCAGCAGTTACAATGGCTTTGAAATCCTGCAGTATTGAAGATGCATACATTAATATTAGTAATAACATCTATGAAAATGCAAGTTCAAAGACTCGGCTGTTTGAGAATACAGCACCCATAAAAATTGGAAAGGGAGTGTATATCTCCCAAACTCTTTAATGCCTCATTGGAAAATGTCTTTCAATCACTGAACTGTGAAAACAAAGGGATAAAGATTAATGGATATTATCTAACCCACCTTCATTTTGCTGATGACATAGTCATTTTTGCAACTACCCTATCAGAGCTGCAGAGTATGATCCAGGAACTTGCTGACAAGAGTAAAGAAGTGGGATTAAAAATGAACTTTCAGAAGACAAAAGTGATGTTCAATGCTTTTTCAAGAAATGATTTATCGATTGATGGAGAAAAGCTGGAGATAACAGACAGGTACGTTTATCTTGGACAGCAGATATCAAGTGAGGGTCACATTGATGAAGAAATAAATCGGTGTACAAAACTTGCCTGGAGAGCTTTTGGAAGAAACAGCATAATTTTCAAGAGCAATATGCCATTATGTCTTAAAAGAAAAGTGTTTGATCAATGCATCCTTCCAGTGCTTACGTGTGGGGCAGAGACGTGGACCTTAACTGAAAGAGACATACAAAGGCTGCAGACAACTCAAAGAAGCCTGGAGAGGTGCATGCTTGGTGTAACCAGAAGAGATAAGAAGAGGAACTCGTGGATCAGAAAAATGACAAGAGTGGAAGACATCATGATCAGAGTTAAATCCCTGAAATGGCAATGGGCTGGGCATATTGCCAGAAGGACAGACCATTGATGGACAACCGAAATTTTAGATTGGATTCCAAGGTACAGGAAAAGACCCAGAAGAAGACCACATGGGAGATGGGTGGATGAAATTCGAAAGTATGCAGGAGTAACGTGGAGGAGACTGGCACAAGACAGACCGTTGTGGAGGAAACTTGGGGAGACCTTCGTCCAGCAGTGGATTGATAATGGGGAACAATGATGATGATATATAGGGCAAATATTCAGGGTCTACTAGGTGTGAGGTGCATACCCACACAAGAGTCACAATTTAACTTATACTATTGATATTACGTTTTCGGATTTATTTCTAATAAAACTTGCTAGAATTTGCCCTAAGCTGGGTGTCTACCAAGTCACGGAATTAACGGTGTAGGTCACGGTCAATTTTTCGTTTTTTTTTTTTTTTTTTTTTTTTTTTTATTCCCTCTGTGTGCCTTACCTAATAAAAACCAAATTTCAGCTTTGAGCTAAAAAGAAGTTTTTGTCAATGACGATGACGTCATTTCCTTCCTTCAGACGAGTTCTGAAGGGACACACCATAATACCATACTCTCCTTGAACGTTCATGGACTCCTCTTGGCACTCTGCCAACCGCGGTTCTTTCAACTGTGGACAGTAAGGTCTAGAGATGAGCTTAACTGCTACTTGGTGATCACGGCGCTAACTGTGACTGCTACTCAAAAGTAACAGTGATTTTTAGCCATGATTGGAATTACAGTTTAGGACATTCTATATTTTGAGGTTACTCACCTTTATTCCCTAAATCTTTTAGGAGGTTTTCGTCTCTACACATTTCCAACACATATTTTTCTTATTTTCATCGTGGTTCGAGGCCGCAACAACAACAACAACAACAACAACAAAAAAAAAAAATCATTTTCAACTCACGTAAACTTCACTCCCTTCCCTTCTTTTCCCTATGACCAAATTCAGATTCAAAAGAATCCACCACAAATATACACATTTGAACTTCCTAAAACACTTTAATCTAATTAAAACATCAATCAATGTAAACCTATTTACACATTTCCTAAAACGTCAAAGTTAAAAAGCTGTAACCCAAATACCTGACACAACCACTATATTCAACACTCACGGACCTCTCTCCCCTCAGAAACAAGCATAGCAACCAAGCACTTTCAGCCACTGCCCTGGCCATTTTCAAGGAGCGGACGCAACAGATGTACCACCTGTCACCATCCACGAGAAAAAGAAGGCTATTGGGTCATCTGATAGATGGCGCCACTGTGCCTGAACGACGGAGAACGTAAAATGAGACGACGCCACGCGGGCACTGGAACATTCGCTACGTTTTGTGGATGATGACGGGTGGTACATCTGTTGCGTGCGCTCGTTGAAAATGGCCAGGGCTGTGGCTGAAAGTGCTTGGTTGCTATGCTTGTTTCTGAGTGGAGAGAGGTCCGTGATTGTCGAGTATAGTGGTTGTGTCAGGTATTTAGGTTTGTTTTAATTGGGTACTGGTGTGCAATTGTAAATAATTATGGGTTACAGTTTTTTAACTTTGACGTTTTAGGAAATGTGTAATATAAGTTTTATTGATTGAAGTTTTAATTAGATATAAGTGTTTTAAGGAGTTCAATTATGTATATTTGTGGTATATTATTTTGAATCCGAATTTGGTCATTGGGAAAAGAAAGAAAGGGAACAAAGTTTGCGTGAGTTGAAAAAGAGGGGGGGGGGCCTTGAACTATGATGTAAAATTAGATATAAGTGTTTTAAGGAGTTCAATTATGTATATTTGTGGTATATTATTTTGAATCCGAATTTGGTGATTGGGAAAAGAAAGAAAGGGAACAAAGTTTGCGTGAGTTGAAAAAGAGGGGGGGACGGCCTTGAACCACGATGTAAATAAGAAAAATATGTGTTGGAAATGTGTAGAGACGAAAACCTCCTAAAAGATTTTGGGATTAAAGGTGAATAACCTCAAAATATAGATCCTGTATATGTTGTTAGTAAATTGTTGGAACTCCATTGCAAAAGATAATCATTATGCATTTATTATTTAAATTTCATAATAGGTAATAAAGATGTATTTCAAATCAAAAGGGTGACTTAGATTTTATTAATAAAGCTGATGGGGTTTCTATGGTAGCTTTAGAATATAACTGGTATTTCTTTTAAGTCCTGTGAGATAAAATGATTTAGTTTAATACTGTTTTCCTTTTTTTTAATGCCATGATCTGGATATTAAACAAAGACACTATCTAACAAATTTTATCATGTATGATCAGCATATGAAAAATTCAGTTTACAATCATGTAATGTAAGGAATTTTACACAAAGCTTAGAGATGCATATATAGCTAGAACTAAAGCCCTTCAGAAAAAATTGCCACTTCGAAGCAAAATCCTTACAAGTCTCTCTGCACTTCATCCTTCTCAACACAAAGAAACTTCAACACTTTCAGCTTTCCATTTTTTGGCCAAGTAATTGCCAAATGTCATTTCTGCAGAAAACCTTGACAAACTTCAAGAGGAGGTGAAAATGCTGGCAGTCCATTCTGATGTTGACCGAATGGAAACAATGAATCAGATAGAGAATAATAGAAACTACAGAATAGATGTTAACTGTTGTTCTTTAATTGTTTTCCCTGCAGGATGTGACTTTGAATTCAGATGTCAGTGGTCTCCATTATAACATGATATCAAGGCTGGTGAAAGCACTTTTAAGTATATTTTCTGGTCCTGTTGTTGAAAGTTCGTTTAACATTATAGATGATATCATCACCTGTGACAGATCAAGGTTAAAGGTGCACAATTATGAAGCTGTATCTTGTGTAAAACATGTGCTGAAGAGTTACGGTACTAAAGTAACAAAACTTGAAGTATCGGGTGAAGTGTGAAAATCGTGTCTCAATGCATTTATTGAATAGCAAAAACATTCCAAAAGTATTGGGTATATAAATAAGTTTTGAGGGATTTGAGGTGAACAAAACACATGTTGTTGGAGAACAGAAACAATATTTTAATATTAATGGAAGTATGCTTCCTCTGAAGCTACAACTTTACCCCATCTTTCGGGCAGTGAATGTATGCCCCGAAGGAAGAATTCGGTTCCTTGGAAATGATCCAGTTGTCCAACCAATTTTTGATGTCTTCATAAGAACTAAACCGTTCTCCAGAAAGTGCTGACTGCATCGACCGGAACAAATGGTAATCTGATGGCGCAATATCTAGTGAATATGGTGTGTGAGGTAGAACTTCCCAGTCGGATCCTTCTAAGTACTTTTTCACAGGTCAAGAAACATGTGGTCTTGTGTTGTCATGCTGTAAGATAACTTTGTTGTGTCTATTCTCCCATTCCGGCCATTTTTGCGTTAAAGCTCGTTTGAAACGCATTGATTGGGTTCGATACCGATCACCAGTAATAGTTTCTGACGGTTTCAGCAGTTCATAGTGGATCACACCCTTCTGCTCCCACCAGATACACAGCATTACCTTTGAACCATGGATATTGAGTTTTGACGTTGAAGGACCTGTTTCACCTGGCTTCATTTATGCTTTCTGCCATTTAGGGTTATCGTACCATATCCATTTCTTGTCGGCAGTAATAATACGATGGAAAAAGCTTTTCTTTTTTGCATTTGAAGCAGCAATTCGCAAATGGTTTTTTGATGTTCAAGGTCTCTTTCCCGCAAAGCATGTGGAACCCAACTCCCTTCTTTTTGCACCATTCCCATGGCAGCTAAACGTTGTGAAATGCATGGTTGACTAACATTTAATGCTGCTGCTAGTTCTTTTGGGTCTGGCACAGATCCTCGTCGAGTAAAGCTTCCAATTCGGCATCAGCAATTTTTTTGGGTGGTCCAGAACATTCTTTATCACTGACATCGAAATCGTTCCTTTTGAATCGTCTAAACCAATACTCACATGTTTTTATGGATGGGGAATGTTCACCATAGATTTCTGACATTAAGCGATAGCTGTCTGCAGCACTTTTCTTGACAATAAAGTAATGCACTAACACTTCCAGCAAATGTAGTTTTGTCGGGACGAAAGTTGCCATTTTCCATCGAGTAAAACAAATACGTCTTCGCACCTCAATCAAACGTCGTATACTGACTCTGACAGCTGGTGTCTCGTACTGCGATATTGCAGTGTTGCCACCTTAAAATACATGCGAGCAGTAATAAGTATGACACCGAACAGAAATCCCTCAAAACTTATTTATATACTTAATAAAATATTAAAAGCTGTAGAGAAGCAAAGAAAGCACATGCAAACTTATGCCACAACCAAAACTGTAAAAAAAACTGGAGGAAGAAAATAGGCTAAACCAGCCATACAAGTAAGGAAATCAGAGTCTGAGCCTCCTAAAGAAACAATTATCAAAAATCTTGAACCCCAAGAAAAAACTGAACAAACAAGACTGAGTTCAAAATTAAATATGACAAAAAGCTTGCCAATACATAAGGCATTCTGTACACCCACTGGACGTGAAATTAGTCACTCTTGCCTATCGGTAAGCATGCCAGTTCCAGCTGAAAGGAAGATAGCAGAAGAAAATGTGTAGACCAAAAAAGCCAAAATCCAGCCAAGTATAAAGCAGTTTTTCAAGTCCTGGCTAGTAAGTGGTGTTGCAAGTTACATATTTGTGTAACATTAGCATTTGTATAATTGAGTCTTCATTGTGTTTTTGGGAGTTCCATACAGTGCAAAACCCTGAAATAGCGTTCATTTGTACTTTTTTCAAGGAAAAAAAAACCAAAAAACAATTGTATAGTATAGGTATATTCTTAAAATTTTAGATTTATGTATATCACTATATGTACATCAAACTCTACGATTTATGTACGTCGCTTCAGAATTTTAGATTCATGTATGTCACAATACCCCCCCCCCCCCCAGCTAGAAATTTTATACATGTGCACCCTGAAAAGTTCAGTCATGGAGATTTAGTTTACTTTTACCCGTGAACCAGGTAAATATAAGTTTGAATGGCATGGCATGCGATTGATTAATACATGAAACAGATTACCTTTGTTATCCCACAAAATGTATTAATTATTTGAATATGAGCATACAAAGTAGTAATTATTTATTAGTGCTGATTTATTTGTAAGCATTTGTAAATGGCAAGCTCATCTGTATGCATTGATAACAATAATATTTCTTAAGTTCAACCATTTTTCTTGTGTACATATGTTTTTTCATACTTTCTGCTTTTGTTGTTAATCTTAGTTTAAGATGTTCCTTTACAACATGAAATTTTTGTTTCATAGATGATTCTGGCACAATTTCTTCCATTCCTGGCATGGGTCTAGAGTATGGCGTACCAGATCATCTAAAGCCACTAGGTAAGAATTTTGCTAGTATATTTGTGGAAATTGTTAAAGTGTTTTTGTTTGTTTGTTTGTTTGTTTAGTTTAGGGACACTTAGGGTTGTTTATCCAGCAACCTGTCCTTAAAAATTCTGAGTGAGTTAAAAAAAAAAAAAGGCAATAAAACCTGCATCAAATTAGTCTTTTTTTTTTTTTTTTTTTCTTCTTCCTTAAAACTAGCAGTTATGCCCATTCTCCAAATGGTGAATCTATAATTTTTTGAACATAAAATTAAAGAAAGGGAAAGAAAAGTAATTTAAAATCAGTAACTGCTTCACGATTTTCAGCAGTGCCGTGATGTCAATGCATATGGTTTGATGTGAAACGGATCAGACTTTGGCGCCCCTTAATTTTAAATCAAAATTTCATGGAATTTCCACAGCATTTCAATGTTTTTGGCATAATTAGCTTTAAACCTATCAGCATTTTGAACAGTAAAGCTAAGCCTCCCTTTTGAACTGTTTGGTTTTTATACTTTTTTAGGTATCCAGACCTTAAGGACTATTCGCATGCCAATTATCAGATCTCAAAGTTATTGAGAAGTGGGCGAAGAATTCACGAAACATTCAAGCAGAGAATGTTCCAAAGATGCCATTTTGATTCGTTTTGTTTTGTTATGTTTTCGGACTCTTCTAGGTATTCGGACCTTAAGACCTATCAACATACATACATACATACATACATACATACACACATACATACATATCACTAAGCTGTTCTCTGAGATTCAGAGGTTAGCTCCAAAAATAAATACAAACTACCAGATATTTTTACTTACTGTTGTTGTATCAAACTTCTGCATTTACAGCGATCTTGACATACAACTCAGGCTTCACTGACATCCAACACATACCATACACAAGATCTTCTATACTTCATACTCACAATCTTTTTCTCATGCAGACATTCTTGAATCTGATCCCCTCATGACTTCCTTGGCCTTCCTCTGCCTTTCCTTCCTGCCACTTGGGCTTTTAAAGATTTTCTTAGTAAGCATCTCATCACTCATTCTTTCAACATGGCCAAACCACCAAAGCATATTGGTCTCCACCTTGCTAACAACATTTTGCTTCACATCACACAAATGCAACACATCTTCATTCCTCACACAATCAGATCGTGTCTTGCCACAAACCCCATGTAAGTAACGCATTTCTCCAGCACACAAACGACTCCTATGTTTCTTCTGTAGTATCCATATTTCACTGCCATACATCAGAGTAGGAACAATTACTGTTTCATACACAGCCATGCGGGACTCTCTAGAGAACCCATCATTCCTGTGAAAACCTCCCAGAGCAGCTATGACTTTCAATGAAGAATTCACTCGCATACTAATTTCACCATCCAATTTGTTCTCTCTGTCAAACATAATTCCTAAATACACAAACTCACTCACCTAGTCAATCACAGTGCCGTTTATACTTACATTACATTCAGTGCTACCAGTTCCTCGCTCAAACACCATAACTTTGATTTTTCCCTTATTTACACTCAGTTTGAATTTCATGCAAACTTCGTACATCCGAGACAACATACTCTGCAACTCACTTTTGCTCTCTGCCAACAGGACAGTGTCATCAGCATACAGCAATCTGCACACACGGATATCACCAAGACATAAACCACTATCATCTATTTTGGCATCATGCATGCACACGTTCATAAATATATTAAACAGCCATGGTGACATTACACAACCTTGTCTAACTCCTGCACCAATGGAAAACCATTTTGATAAAACACCATTCACTCGTACACAAGCTCTACTACCAGCATACATGGCTTTTACACTATTAAGTAGATTCCCAGTAACATCATATTCATTCAATACCTTCCACAAAAGTGTCCTATTGACTCGGTCGTAAGCTTTCTCTAAATCTATGAAGGCAGTAAAAACTTTCTTCCCAACAGCCAGATACTTTTCAATCATCATGCGTAATGCAAAAATCTGGGTAGTGCAGCCTTTACCAGGCATAAAACCACTCTGAACATCCCACACTTTCTCTGATGTTAGACCCCGTACTTTTTCAATAACAACCTTACCAAACACTTTCCCTGGCACACTTAGTAGGCTAATACCACGAAAGTTCTTGCATTCAGTCTGATCACCTTTTCCCTTATACAAGGGAACAATAATAGCATCCTTCCAATCCTGAGGGACCATTCCTAACTCCCAGCACAACTGGCAAATTTCAGTTAACCAGTCAATTACAGAGTCACCATCATATTTCAACATCTCAGCAGTTATGCCATCAACTCCTGGAGCCTTACCATTCTGAAGAGATTTTAGAGCTTTACACACTTCTTCTCTTGAGATCCCTCATGGGCTTTCATCCCTCATTGTGACATCATCTGCATCTGTCTCAGAATCATTTTTGCTCTCCTGATCTAATAACTCACAGAAGTATTCACCCCATCTTTCACTTAACTCATTGGGCTCCCATATCATTTCCCCGATCTCATTCTTCACACAACTTACAGCTTTGTTTCCCCTATTTTCCTGAGTCTCGTGTACTTCCAGAAAGACTTCCTATCTTTCCAAAAAGCCAGTTCATGCCTTTCCACGTTCTCCTTCCTACATATTCCCAAAAAATGCAGATGCATGCTGAACAAAGAGCCTAGGTCCTCACACTCCAAAAATATGCAAATGCCCACGAAAGGACAGTGAACTGAACAAGCTCCCAAGGAAATGCCTTGAGGCCTTTAGATTTCCTCAAATGCTCCTATCAAATTACCCATTACGTGACAACACTTGTGATGATGCGGTCAGAATCATGTGCCTCTGTGTGTCAGGACATGTTTCAAGTAGTGTACTCTTTAACTGCAGACCAGTACAGCCATTTGTGAGTAAGCAGTTGCAAAAGCAATGCAAGTCTGTGTTTGATTGTTGAGGCAAAAATGAGTGACAGAAATTTATTGGGTTGTCGGAAAGGTCATGACGTATTTTAGCCATGTTTTGCAAATGTTAAACGTCAGTCAATGATATAATGCCCATTTTGTTCGATGACCTTTTGCCATCGGTCAGTGAGCTGCAGAATGCCTCGTTCATAGAAGGACCTGTCTTTTGTGGCGAAAAACTGTACCAGGTGCTGATTTACAGCCTCATCTGAACTGAACGTTATAATACCACGCAAGAACTGTTGAAGAGAGTGAAACAAGTGGAAGTCTGACGGTGCAAGATCAGGCGAGTATGCTGGGTGTGGCAACACATCCCACCCAAGCTCCAATAATTTTTGGCGGGTGATCAAATTTGTGCGTGGTCTCGCGTTGTCGTGATGGAACACAACACCTTTACGATGAACGAGCTCTGGACGTTTCTGGATGATGGATTCGTTCAAACTGTCCAATTGCCGACAGTACACATTCGAATTGATTGTTTGGTTCCGTGGTAGGAGCTTGAAAAACACGACACTTTTAAAATCCCACCACACTGAGACCAGAACCTTCTGCTGATGAATGTCTGCTTTGGATGTCGTTTGAGGCGAAGCAGCACGTCGGGACCAACACCGTTTGCGCAGCACATTTTTGTACACAATCCACTTTTCGTCACCAGTTATCAGTCGCTTCAAAAAAGGATCATTTTCCTCACATTTTAATGAGCATATCGCAGATGTTTATATGTGCAGTCAATTGAGCTTCTTTGAGTTCATGAGGAACCCTCACATCGAGCTTGCTTACGTATCCCAGCTTCTTCAGGTGGTCGTGAACGCTTGAATGATGGGTGTGCAATGTGTCTGCAATTTCTCGTGTCATGTAACGTGGGTTTGACTCGATCAATGCCTTGATTTGGCCGTCATCAACCTCGGTGGACCTCCCGGACCAAGGAGCATCGTTGAGGTCAAAATCACCAGCACGGAATTTTGCGAACCACCGCTGGCACTGATGTTTTTGTAGAGCATTATCACCGTACACTTTTCACAAGCTTGACGCGCGTTCTTCCCTTTACGGAAGTAAAACAGTAAAATATGGCGAAAATGCAGAGTTTGGTTTTCCATCTTCAACTTGATGTCAAATCTCCGCAAATCAACCAAATCGCTCACTATTCCTTTTAGACTGCAGCTAGAACTGGCACCTGTCGAATGCCATAGCGATAACAGATCTGTGCATGCCTCTAGTACTTCAAAAACCGCCCAACCGCCATCGGGTGCCAAAATACGTCATGACTTTTCCGACAACCCAATAGAACAGCTCATTAACATTATATTTTGTGTAAAGATCGGTAAAAGTGCTACTGAAACATTACAGCTATTACTGAAGGTGGCATATGGTTAGGAACCTATGAAAAAGGCAAGCGTCTTTGAGTGGCATTAGAGCCAAAAAGTATGCATGTCGCGCTTGAGTTAAAGACCATGCTTGTGTGTTTTTTCTATCACAAGCAGAAAGTTCATCATGAATTCATTTAACAGGGACAAACTGTCAACCAACAATGCTATTTAGAGGTGTTGAAAAGGTTATGGGATTCTCTCCAAACGAAAAGAACTGAACTGTAGCCTGACAAGTGTGTCATCCACCATGATGATGCCCCAAGTCACGACACTCTCAGTGTTTGCTTGTGACTTCTTGGCTAAGAAGTCAATTACCAAATTGGATCATCCACCCCATTTACCTGACTTAGCCTTTTCTGGTTTCTGGCTCTTTTCAAAAATAAAAATTGCCATGAAAGAAAGATTTTCAAACATTTCTGATGTCCAGCGTAATATGACAAAGGTACACAAGAATATTCCAGAAACAGAGTTCCAGGTATGTGTTTCCGGTAATGGCAACAGCGTCTAACTAAATGCATAGCTACTGAAGAGAATTAGTTCGAAGGTGACAGAAGCCACTAGTGCTCAGGTATGCACACATTTTTTTACAGGTGCGTTCCAAGAATTAAATTGTCACACCTTGTACACAGTGCGTCAAAGAATTTTTAAGACTGGCGCTAGATTTCAGCCTACGGTGGCACCACCATTGTAATCGCGAATGCGTTATAAACCGTGACCATCTGCTTGCTTTCTGCCAAAAGTACTGCGCAGTTGTTAAAGTAACTCAAACGAAACGACCGTTCATTAGAGAAGTAAAATTTTTTTCATGTTGAATTATTAAGATGGAACAAAGGGCTGTTATTAAATTTCACGCAAAACTTGGTAAAAGTGCCTCGGAAACGTACCAAATAATGAAACAAGTTTACGGTGAGTTTTGTTTAAGTACATCAAATGTTTTCCTATGGCACAAACGTTTTTTGGACGGAAGATATACGCTAGATGATGATAAGCATACCGGAAGACCAAGTTCATCTAGGACACCTGAGATTATTGAAAAAGTGCTTGATTTTGTGGCAAACAATCTATGTGCGTCACTAAGAACGATGGAAGAGTCTTTAAACATCAACAAAGAAACGATTCGAACCATCCTGCATTAAGATTTGGGCAAAACAAAAGTCTGTGCTAAATTTGTTCCACACACGTTAACCAATGAACAAAAATCAAGAAGAAGTGCACATTGCAGAGACATCATTTCAGCCGCTGAAAATGATCCAAACTTCTTAAAATCGATTGTTACTGGTGATGAAATATGGTGTTTTCAATATGATCCTAAAACAAAGCGACAAAGTGCGGAATAGAAGTCAGAAAACTCATCAGAAGCCAAAAAACAAGAAAAGTTCCATTGAAAATCAAAACAATGCTCATTACATTCTTTGATAGTAAGGGTATTATCCACAAAGAATTTGTTCCAAGTGGACAAACAATTGCTGGTGAGTTTTATTTAAATGTTTTGAGGCATTTGATGGGCAGAATTCGTCGCATTCGTCGCATTCGTCCAGAATGTCGGGATGAAAACAGTTGGTGTTTGTTGCAGGATAATGCACCCAGTCACACCTCACTTCTTGTTCGTAGAATTTTGGCAAAATATACCATCTGTGTGTTGAATCATCCGCCGTATTCGCCTGATTTAGCACCCTGCGACTTTTCTTTATTCCCAAAACTTAAAGCGACGTTAAAAGGGTGTTATTTTGATGCTATTTCGACCATACAAGCAGCTTCGACGCGTGCTTTGGAGGCAATTCCGCAAAGTGAACTGGAACAGGCATTCGAATTATTATTAAATCGCTGTAACAAGTGTGTTGAAGCCGGAGGGACTTATTTTGAAAAACAAACCAAAACAAATTATAATTATTTCTTGTTTCTATTTCATTTTAGAGACCCAGTCTTAAAAATTCTTTGCCACACTGTGTATTATAAAGAATTCACAGAAAAGTGTTATGACAAGCTGTTTGTTTATACAGAGTGATTCACAAAGAAGTATACAGTTTCCAGATGCTGTAAAACAGTAGCAGTTGAAGACACGGACCACAACTGCGAACCGTTAGGTAGATGCACTCGTGGCCGCCCCGGTGGCGCAGTGGTCTAAGTCGCTGGCCTCTGATCATTCGTCCGAACGGGGTCCGGGTTCGAATCCCGGTGAGGCATGGATGTTGTGTTTGTCTTACGGCACTGGCTCTCTCCCTTCCCTGGAACCAGTGATCCTAAATTAGGGACGGGCGACTGCTTATAGCCCATTGAGTTGCTCACGGTGGTCGTTAAACCTAAAAAAGAAAAAAAAAAAAAAAAAAGATGCACTCATAAAGTTTGTGTCCCGCTACTGAGGGAAGTGACATAGGCGCAGAGTGCGTGTCATGTGACTAGTCAATCAAAATGGCAGCGTCAGCAGCGAAGAAGGCGTTTTGTGTTCTTGAATTGAGCAAAACGGAATCTGTAACTGTTGTGCGACGGCATTTTCGACCACGATTCGGAAAAGAACCTCCAACCGTAAAATCTATCTACGATTGGCATAAAAAAATTTAAAACTACAGGCTGCTTGTGCAAACTTAAAAGTCTTGGACGACCGCGTGTATCGGAGGAAGTCGTCGATAGTGTTTGCACCGCCATTCAACGAAGCCCGGGAAAATCCACGCGGAGGGTGAGTCGTGAAGTGCAGATTTCACAGCCCACTGTCTGGAGAATTTTGAGAAAGAAGCTGAAAATGATTCCATACAAAGTGCAGATGTTTGCAAAATCTCACTGACCTTACCTTGTGTTTGGGCAGAAATGGATTACCAGCTCGACGTGTGTCGTGTAACTAAGGGTGTACACATAGAACATCTGACTGTCTCTAAAAAAACTTGAAATATTCCCCTGCAATTCTGTTACAGGTAACATAAAATATCTTACATTGTTCTTGTTTTATAGTGCGTTAGTGTTATCGGGATGAAAACAGTTTTTTTTTTTTTTTTGAAACTGTATACTTCTTTATGAATCACCCTGTACTTCACTTGATATCCACTTAGCTTTGTATTTTTGTACATTTTGGTTTCATCATTTTTGCAAATTGTCCTTTCTCGTGCTTGCTATGTGTACATGTTTTTCTTCCAGTAATGAGAGTTGAGAAAAATGTGCCAGTACACTATTTCTGCCCCAAATATTTTGGAGCCATTCTCTGAAGAAAATTTTGTGTTTTAAGTGCATAAATCGAGCATTATTTTTCTGCTAGGTGGCACAAACATACATATTTTATTCAGCATGATATCTCCACTTCTAAAATGCAAATTCATGAACTTCATTATATGGCGCATAGCCTATGACTAAGATTTTTCATGTGTTTTCTATTTTTCATGATGCTCAATTTTTCTGCTAGATCCATTTCCAATGATATATTTATTTCTAAAAGTCCAACTGAAAAAATTGTTCTTTAATCACATAGCTTTCGTTATGACCAAATTTTGGAAAGTTTGGAAGTCTTGTTAAGCTGTTGGATATCTCCACTTCTAAATGCAATTTTTTTTAATCACATAACTTTTAACTGGAGCACCTGAAATATAATATTAAACACACTTTCTAGTACTGGCCCAGAAATACACTGCCATTTGTGAAAAGTATTAGCTTGAAACTTACAGGATGTGTACAACATGTTGGGACATGCAAATGATTAAAATGTTAGTGAAAATGCACATGCAGTTTCGGAGCAGCTCACTCTAAACTGTCTGGTCTTGGGTATAAAGAGCTGGCTCAAATGAGATGTTGCAATCAGTGAAGAGCCAACGCTGAGTCAAAAGGGTGTTTCTTGTGTCTCACTATGCCCAGTGGCCGAATAAGCTCACATTATGAACACTTCACAGGCTTTCAACACGGAAAGATTCTTGGGATGAGAGAAGCTGGATTTTTCCTATCGTGAAATTGCAATTCGCACAGGACGAAATGCCAGTGCAGTGTTGCGGATATGGTGTCAGTGGACAGATGAGGTTTGGATGCACAGAAATCCGGGCAATGGGCTGCATGGGATGACAGACACCTCTACTGCATGGGATGACAGACACCTCTACTGCATGGGATGACAGACACCTCTACTGCATGGGATGACAGACACCTCTACTGCATGGGATGGCAGACACCTCTACTGCATGGGATGGCAAACACCTCTACTGCATGGGATGACAGACACCTCTACTGCATGGGATGACAGACACCTCTACTGCATGGGATGGCAGACACCTCTACTGCATGGGATGGCAGACACCTCTACTGCATGGGATGACAGACACCTCTACTGCATGGGATGACAGACACCTCTACTGCATGGGATGACAGACATCTCTACTGCATGGGATGACAGACACCTCTACTGCATGGGATGACAGACACCTCTACTGCATGGGATGACAGACACCTCTACTGCATGGGATGGCAGACACCTCTACTGCATGGGATGGCAGACACCTCTACTGCATGGGATGGCAGACACCTCTACTGCAGGGATGACAGACACCTCTACTGCATGGGATGACAGACACCTGTACTGCATGGCAGTGACCAATTGCACAACAACATGCACAGTGTTAGCGCAGCACTGTCACAGGTCAAGCATTGATCTCCAGCACAGTTCGACGTCGTCTGTTTAAAAGAGGACTGGTCGTTAACAGCCCATTGTTGCGCATTCCTGTGACCCTAAACCACAGGTACCTCAGGCTACAATGGGATCTCGAACATAGACATTGGCAATAGGAAGATTATTTCCTAATGCGTAACATCACAGCCTCTCCTTGACAAATGTCAACCCCGCCTTCTCGTGGTGCATCCTGTTCCCACTAAAGGGGCTCTGACGACCGCCCATAGCGGTATAACTATACCATCGGGATTAGAGGAAATTCTATCCCACACTCACCAACCCGCTTGGCCAGCGTGGTGAGTTATGGCCAAACCCCTCCAAAATGATTCCACAACTTAAATCTTGGCCCTCAGTCACCGGCAGCTGGAATGTACCTGGCCAAGGCAGCGGCCAGTGCGACATGAAGGCAGAGGGTGCTAAGAATCCCCGGAGGACCGGACTAGGCTGTCATCTGATGCTGACCTTGGCTACTTACAATGGACGCTCCCTATCTTCTGATTCAAGGCTTCTTGAATTGGAAGAGGAACTACAAAGGATCAAGTGGGACATCGTGGGGCTAAGTGAGGTAAGGAGAAAAGGAGAAGATCTCATCGAACTGAAAAGTGGACATCTCTTCTACTATCGTGGGACAGATACTGGCAGAACTAGTGGTGTTGGATTTATAATAAACAAGAAACTGAAGGATAAAGTTGTAGAAGTTGAAAGTTCCTCTGACAGAGCTGCACGACTTGTTATCCAACTCTCGAAAAGATACCAGGCTCAGATTATTCAAACTTATGCACCCACCACAAGTCATCCTGAAGAAGAAATTGAAGAATTTTATGAGGAAATTTGTCGTCTAAATAATAAAGGTAAGCAGCACTTGAAAATAATTATGGGAGATTTCAATGCAAAAATAGGGCAACGGCAACAGAATGAAACTTCAGTAGGTAAATTCGGTCAGGGCAACAGAAACCAGCGTGGAAATACTCTCGTTGAGTTTGCAGAGGCAGAAGCGTTTTTCATCTTGAACTCCTTCTTCAAGAAAAAGCCACACAGGAAATGGACATGGAGACATCCAAATGGGACGACAAGTGAAATTGATTTTATTATGTGTAACAAAAAATTCGTCATAGAAGACTGCAGTGTGCTAAACAAGTTCAACACAGGTAGTGACCATAGATTGGTGAGATGTAAGATGCACCTCAACACTAAACTTGAACGTGGCAAGCTCATAAGACAAACAAAATCTATTGACATAACCAACCTTAAAAAACACCATAATACCTTCAAGTTAGAACTGAAGAACAGGTTCTCTGCTTTAGAAGGCCTAACATCGGAAGAAGTGGACATCTCTGAAGTTAACAGAAAAGTAACCAAAGCTCTTATGGAAACAGCAACAAAATTAGCTGGGTCTAAGAACAAGTTGCATGTGAACAAATTATCAGGAAAAACCAAAATGTTGATGCAAAAAAGAAGAGAGATGAGGACAACTAAAGAAGATGTGACTTCCAAAGTGGAATATATAGAGCTATGCAAGACAGTAAGAAAAAGTATCACTGAAGACGTAAGGAAATTCAACTGTGAACTAGTGAGGAAAGCAATTGAAAACAACCAAAGCCTAAAGATAGCAAAGGGACATCTCAGTAAGGGAAGAAAACAGATTATGGCACAGAGAAAAGAAGATGGTTCTGTAACAAGAAATAGAGGCGAAATTTTGACAAGAGTGAAAGATTTCTACTCCAAATTATATGAAAGGGATGATATATGCACTCCAGACATCATGAAAGATACCAGTACCAGAGTTCCTCCAGTCCTTCCAGCAGAAGTTGCACATGCAATCAAGAACATGAAGCGAGGAAAAGCTCCAGGAGAAGATGGAATTACTGTAGACATCATACAAGAAGCAAGTGGAGAAATCGAAACAGTACTCGCCCAAATTTTCACTCGATGCCTTATTGAAGGAAAGATTCCTGAGGATTGGAACACAGCTACAATGATCCTGCTACATAAGAAAGGTGACATTGAGGATCTCAGAAACTACAGACCTATCAGCCTCCTATCAGTAGTTTATAAAATCTTCACTAAAGTTCTTTCTCACCGCTTGAAGGTAACACTGGACATGGCTCAACCGAGAGAACAAGCTGGATTCAGGAGTGGCTACAGCACAATAGATCATATCCACGTGCTGAGAGAACTAATTGAAAGAGCGAGGGAATATGAACTTCCATTGTGCATGGCTTTTATCGATTATGAAAAAGCCTTTGATTCGGTGAAACCATCAGCAGTTACAATGGCTCTGAAAACCTGCGGTATTGAAGATGCATACATTAAAATTATTAATAACATCTATGAAAATGCAAGTGCAAAGATTAGGCTGTGTGAAAATACAACACACGTAAAAATTGGAAAGGGAGTGAGACAAGGTGACACCATATCTCCGAAGCTCTTTAATGCCACATTGGAGGGTGTTTTTCAGTTGCTGAGCTGGGAAAACAAGGGGATAAAGATTAATGGAGATTATCTAACCCACCTTCGTTTTGCTGATGACGTAGTCATTTTTGCAACTACCCCATCAGAGCTGCAGAGTATGATCCAGGAACTTGCTGACAAGAGTAAAGAAGTGGGATTAAAAATGAACTTTCAGAAGACAAAAGTGATGTTCAATGCTTTTACAAGAAATGAAGATTTATCGATTGATGGAAAAAAGCTGGAGATAACAGACACGTACGTTTATCTTGGACAGCAGATATCAAGTTAGGGTCCCATTGATGAAGAAATTAATCGGCGTACAAAACTTGCCTGGAGAGCTTTTGGAAGAAACAGCGTAATTTTCAAGAGCAATATGCCATTATGTCTTAAAAGAAAAGTGTTTGATCAATGCATCCTTCCAGTGCTTACGTATGGTGCAGAGACGTGGACCTTAACTAAAAGAGACATACAAAGGCTGCAGACAACTCAAAGAAGCATGGAGAGGTGCATGCTTGGTGTAACCAGGAGAGATAAGAAGAGGAACTCGTGGATCCGAAAAATGACAAGAGTGGAAGACATCATGATCAGAGTTAAATCCCTGAAATGGCAATGGGCTGGACATACTGCCAGAAGTTCAGATCATCGATGGACAGCCGAAATTTTAGATTGGATTCCAAGGGACAGGAAAAGACCCAGAAGAAGACCACATGGGAGATGGGTGGATGAAATTCAAAAGTATGCAGGGGGGACATGGAGGAGACTGGCACAAGACAGACCGTTGTGGAGGAAACTTGGGGAGACCTTCGTCCAGCAGTGGATTGATAATGGTTGACAATGATGATGATGATGATGATGATGATATAGATGAATGTAGACTGTAGCCGTAGTTGCACGGTGACACAATAAAAAATAAAAGTTGTTTCACAATCTACCGCCTTGTCTCGCCTTGTTAATAAGGGCTCACACTCCCCTTCCTGGATCAAGGCAACAATCCTTGCTTGCCCTCCCAAAAAGGCATCTCTACTATTCACCAAGAGTTTGTACATTTGTCATTTTTTAAATACCTGTTGTAATGAGGACCTACCTGCTTTTGTTCATCAAGCATGGAAACTTTTGTTAAATGATATTTGCCACTAACTGTCATTACTCACTAATCTACCGACCTCAGATTTCATTTCATTTCACCTTAGTACCTAGGCGTCATGACCAAAACCTTTATTATTACCTTTGTGTCTCTTTGAGTGGCAACTGCTCTAATTTACTCCTGCATATATATGTCCCCATGTGTGTTTCACGACGTAGTTTCTTCCATCTGAAGATGAGGCTGATGCAGCCTTGAAAGGTTTAACGGTATATTAACTTATTGTATGTGTTTTTATCTTATAAAAGTTTTTAACTCATCACTGGGTTTTATTGTGTCATCGTGCAACTACGGCTAAAGTCTACATTCATAGACATTGGCACACTGATTAGCAACAGGTCATGTTTTTTGACGAGTCAATATTCAGTTTGGTGCACCATGATGGTCGCATATGTGATCGAAGACATCATTGTGATCGGCACCTTGCAGCATGCATTTTGCAGTGTCATACCGGCCCAGTGCCAAGCATCATGGTTTAGGACACCATTGGGTTCTAATTTGCGATCTTGCCCGATACGAATTGAGGGAACCCTTGACTGCCAAGCTGTACATCAGGGGTGTTTTAGAGACAGAGGTGATACCCTTCTTTCAGAGTCCTGGTGCTATATTCCAGCAGGACAATGCTCAGCCACATATTAATCGGAATGTCCAAGACCTCTTCCATGCATGGCAGATACCGCTTCTTCCTTGGCAAGCATGTTCATTGGATTTGCTCCCGATCGAATGTGACTGGGACATGGTAGCTAAGCAACTGGCCCGTCAAGCGCATCCACGAGTCACGACAAATGAACTCCGATCTTGCTTAGAAGCAGGCTATTCCCCAGGACGATATCAAAAACCTCTTCCATTCAATGCCACGCCGTATAGAGGCTGTTGTTGCTCGAGGTGCCTTCACACGATACTGAGTTTTGAAGCAAAAACATGTTGTATGGCTCTACAAATGTAATCAGTTTTTTTCCTGTAACGTGAGGAATCTATGATGTAAATTTTATTTGAATAGCGGCAGTCTTTCTTGCTGTTGCAATTTTCGCAAATGGTGGTGTACTTTTAGGGGCATTGAAAGCACTCTTAGTTGTAATGCTACCGTAATTTTTGGGCTAAGAGCTGCGGCTCTTACGTTACTAAAAGTGAAATTTTTCGGTTGTGCGGCCCTTGTGCCGAATTTGATTTCGATAAGACTGTTTCTTCCCTCCCTTTTTTTTTTTTTTTTTTTTCATGCAGATGATTAGTAAATTTTTTCAAACCATGTCTTTTTTTTTTCACAAACTGGGCTGTGATCAAGTTTTCCCCCTTTCTACTCATACGTTAGACACGTCTATTTAAAAGATAACTCCGCTGTCCTGATGTTGGTTTAGGAGTGAAAGTGGGGAGAACAGGAATGCCTGACTCAAATGCTCTTTGCATGGGGGAGTGGGGGATGGAATGGGGACATAAGCACACAGACGAGTAGCGTGGCGTCCGAGGCTTCTGTGGATATCGCGCCTAGCGTATCTCTTTCGTTGGCTGCAGCATACATCATGCAGGAAGGTGCGATGATTTTCAGTGGGGTGGGGAGACCGGTTTGATGGGCACTTTCCTGAACAAAAGCTTAAGAACATGAACAATGCAAAAGCCTGCCCATGGATGATTCCATTAGCAGAGACCTATTCCAAACAATACTGGCGTGACGGAAGGACAAATTCTGTTCACTCTTCTTGGTTAATCTGGCATGCGATACAGGTGTTTCTTGGCTCGTGCTCCTGAGCTTTGCTTCGATTTTAATTTTTTTTTTTTTTTATTATTCACTGACGATAGTGGAAGTTGAAGGCTTCGGTTGGAAAAGAAAAAAAGAAGGGATTCATATAAAAGCGTAGCTCAACACGAAGGCTCGGTGCGCAGTAAATGAAAGTAGGTCAAACCACTTGAAAGAGAGCAGCACCGCTGTTTGGAAGTGTTGGCGGCCAGATCCGCGAACACGTGCGAGGCAGCTGGTAAAAGGAACCGCAGCTTCATTCTAAGAAAAACATCTGTAGATGAGAAAAAAAGCATAACATAGAAGGAACATATTATTAAAGAAAATATTAATCTAAAGTATTACAAGCGATAATTTATAAGTTAATTACTTCTAAGATGGATTCTATTGAGGTGAACAGAGAACCATCCTGTAGCAGACATCCACATTGAATGGAATTTAGACAATTGTGCGGTTTTACGAGCAATGCGATATTCTAACGGCCGTCTTAAGATTAACCGTGATTTATATTGATTACATAAATGGTTTTGAGCATTTAATAAAGGCAAACAAATAACATCATTAACATGATTAATAAAAATGTATAAATAAAAAATTTTGCCAGTATGAAAAAATAAGTGCATAAAGCAGATCGACACTGAATTGCAGATTAGCCTTTGATGTATACATATAATCACGTTGGGCGTGAGTTAATTCATGAAAATAAGGAAGATAATTTAGCTTTCTGAGCAGCACCATGACTTCACAGGTGCGGCCCTTATGGCAACTTTTGCTTCCAAGATTGCAAAATTTCTCACCTGCGGCTCTTAGTCCGAAAATTACGGTACTTGTCATTTTCACTCCGTTTTGCACTGCACACAGCAAGTACATGCCTGCAAACATATATGTATTTTTGTAGTTAATTGTGCATTACGGGGATTACTAGGATATGAGTTTTCACTTTGTCAAATTTTTGGGTTGTACCCCAACCCTTCTTCAGGACTGACTAAAATAGAAGATGCTGCCACTCAAGTGGTAATGTCCACTATGCTCGTTAATCATGGAACCTCTTCTTCTCTCAATGTGTAGACTTTCTTCAAGTTTCCGTTTTAGATAGTGTTGTTGGTGTGCAAGAATTTTTAAAGATTCCCAGTTCATTAAATGTTCAGTACTTTGTACATGTTTATCAAGGCCTGTTTTGCTTGTAATGTTTCTAATTGTGGCTTTGTGTTCAGCTACACGGGTGCGGAGTTGTCCTCCAGTCTCTCCTACATATATGCTACCACAATTGCAGTTTACATTGTAGACAACTCCTTCTTGTAGTAGTATGTTATTTTCTTTTTGTTTAAACTGGGAAAAATATTTTTTTTATTTTATTGTGTAAGTGAGAAGCAAGACGAATATGGAAGTTAAGGCTAATTCTCTGCAGCCTTTCAAACAACCCTTTATGGTAAGTTATTTTTCTAGTGAGGTCAATGTTTTTATCAGATTGTTTATTTGATTGTGACCCTTTATGGTAAGTTATTTTTCTAGTGAGGTCAATGTTTTTATCAGATTGTTTATGGCTTGACTTAGATTTTTTTTCTATCCAATTTTCCGGGTAATTGTTATCTTTCAGTGTCTTCTTTAATTCTTTTTTATGGATTTCTTTGGAAGTTGTTACAGAATCTAAAGTTTCTATTTTTTTTAGGAACTGTGCGGCTACATTATATTTAATGTAGGATGGATGGTATGATTGGTAGTTTAGCATTTTTTTTTTTTTTTTTTTTGTCATTTCGAAAATTAGGTTATTATTGAAAAATTTGCTTAAATTTTGTTTCGTTAACTTGGGTTAAGGCTTATTTTCAAATTACTTAAAATTAGTTAGTGATGACATGATTAAATCATGACTGCCTGGAATTTATGTTCAGATTTTTTTCTTAGAACCAGAGTACACTGAGCAAGTGACAATCATACCCGGGCTGGACTTCGCATTGGATGACAGTATGAGCAATGAGAAAACCCAGGCGACCAAGAAAACTCCATTTTCAAAACCCATTCCTAAGCAGTTTCAGCAGCAGTGGATGGAAAGCAAACAGCCGTTACTCCTGGCACCACCTTCTGAAGACAGGAATAGTGGTTTGTAATTTTGAGTTGTGCTTAGACTGTGTACTCATAATTATTTCTGTATGAAAGTAAAATTAGTATTATTGTTATTATATATATATAATTATACATGGAACTTTCAAAGTTGTACAAGTTGAAAGTTCCTCTGACAGAGCTGCACGGCTTGTTATCCAACTCTCGAAAGATACCAGGCTCAGATTATTCAAACTTATGCACCCACCACAAATCATCCTGAAGAAGAAATTGAAGAATTTTATGAGGAAATTTGTCATCTAAATAATAAAGGTAAGCAGCACTTGAAAATAATTATGGGAGATTTCAATGCAAAAATAGGGCAACGGCAACAGAATGAAACTTCAGTAGGTAAATTCGGTCACGGCAACAGAAACCAGTGTGGAAATACTCTTGTTGAGTTTGCAGAGGCAGAAGGGTTTTTCATCTTGAACTTCTTTTTCAAGAAAAAGCCACACAGGAAATGGACATGGAGACATCCAAATGGGACGACAAGTGAAATTGATTTTATTATGTGTAACAAAAAATTCGTCATAGAAGACTGCAGTGTGCTAAACAAGTTCAACACAGGTAGTGACCATAGATTGGTGAGATGTAAGATGCACCTCAACACTAAACTTGAACGTGGCAAGCTCATAAGACAAACAAAATCTATTGACATAACCAACCTTAAAAAACACCATAATACCTTCAAGTTGGAACTGAAGAACAGGTTCTCTGCTTTAGAAGGCCTAACATCGGAAGAAGTGGACATCTCTGAAGTTAACAGAAAAGTAACCAAAGCTCTTATGGAAACAGCAACAAAATTAGCTGGGTCTAAGAACAAGTTGCATGTGAACAAATTATCAGGAAAAACCAAAATGTTGATGCAAAAAAGAAGAGAGATGAGGACAACTAAAGAAGATGTGACTTCCAAAGTGGAATATATAGAGCTATGCAAGACAGTACGAAAAAGTATCACTGAAGACATAAGAAAATTCAACTGTGAACTAGTGAGGAAAGCAATTGAAAACAACCAAAGCCTAAAGATAGCAAAGGGACATCTCAGTAAGGGAAGAAAACAGATTATGGCACTGAGAAAAGAAGATGGTTCTGTAACAAGAAATAGAGGCAAAATTTTGACAAGAGTGAAAGATTTCTACTCCAAATTATATGAAAGGGATGATACATGTACTCCAGACATCATGAAAGATACCAGTACCAGAGTTCCTCCAGTCCTTCCAGCAGAAGTTGCACATGCAATCAAGAACATGAAGCGGGGAAAAGCTCCAGGAGAAGATGGAATTACTGTAGACATCATACAAGAAGCAAGTGGAGAAATCGAAACAGTACTCGCCCAAATTTTCACTCGATGCCTTAATGAAGGAAAGATTCCTGAGGATTGGAACACCGCTACAATGATCCTGCTACATAAGAAAGGTGACATTGAGGATCTCGGAAACTACAGACCTATCAGCCTCCTATCAGTAGTTTATAAAATCTTCACTAAAGTTCTTTCACACCGCTTGAAGGTAACACTGGACATGGCTCAACCGAGAGAACAAGCTGGATTCAGGAGTGGCTACAGCACAATAGATCATATCCACGTGCTGAGAGAACTAATTGAAAGAGTGAGGGAATATGAACTTCCATTGTGCATGGCTTTTATCGATTATGAAAAAGCCTTTGATTCGGTGAAACCATGAGCAGTTACAATGGCTCTGAAAACCTGCAGTATTGAAGATGCATACATTAATATTATTAATAACATCTATGAAAATGCAAGTGCAAAGATTAGGCTGTTTGAAAATACAACACACATAAAAATTGGAAAGGGAGTGAGACAAGGTGACACCATATCTCCGAAGCTCTTTAATGCCACATTGGAGGGTGTTTTTCAGTCACTGAGCTGGGAAAACAAGGGGATAAAGATTAATGGAGATTATCTAACCCACCTTCGTTTTGCTGATGACGTAGTCATTTTTGCAACTAGCCCATCAGAGCTGCAGAGTATGATCCAGGAACTTGCTGACAAGAGTAAAGAAGTGGGATTAAAAATGAACTTTCAGAAGACAAAAGTGATGTTCAATGCTTTTACAAGAAATGAAGATTTATCGATTGATGGAGAAAAGCTGGAGATAACAGACACGTACGTTTATCTTGGACAGCAGATATCAAGTGAGGGTCACATTGATGAAGAAATTAATCGGCGTACAAAACTTGCCTGGAGAGCTTTTGGAAGAAACAGCATAATTTTCAAGAGCAATATGCCGTTATGTCTTAAAAGAAAAGTGTTTGATCAATGCATCCTTCCAGTGCTTACGTATGGTGCAGAGATGTGGACCTTAACTAAAAGAGACATACAAAGGCTGCAGACAACTCAAAGAAGCATGGAGAGGTGCATACTTGGTGTAACCAGGAGAGATAAGAAGAGGAACTCGTGGATCCGAAAAATGACAAGAGTGGAAGACATCATGATCAGAGTTAAATCTCTGAAATGGCAATGGGCTGGACATACTGCCAGAAGGACAGATCATCGATGGACAGCCGAAATTTTGGATTGGATTCCAAGGGACAGGAAAAGACCCAGAAGAAGACCACATGGGAGATGGGTGGATGAAATTCGAAAGTATGCAGGGGTGACATGGAGGAGACTGGCACAAGACAGACCATTGTGGAGGAAACTTGGGGAGACCTTCGTCCAGCAGTGGATTGATAATGGTTGACAATGATGATGATGATGACATGGTCAAGTCACATTAATGTGACCACCAGTTAATATCCAGAGTAATCATATTAGTTTTCTGGATGTTAACATCAACATCAACCCAGACTTCTCACTTGGCCTCTCTGTTTACAGGAAACCTTCTGCCACCCATAATATCACCCCTTACCATTCTCGCATTTTTGGAAAATACAAACTGTCTGCTCTTAAGTCACACATTCACCGGGACAACCTTATTTGCAGCAGTCACTCTGCTCTTCAACTAGAATATCAGAACATCATCAACATTGGCAAATTGCATGGCTTTCCACCCCTCTTATTAAATAGACTATCAAGAGGTTTGAATCACAGAATAGATCTAGTTTGCTGGCTGAACCTTCCACCACCCATCAGTTTGTTGGCACTTTGCCCTTTAGCCTGTCCTTCACTCATAAAGTTTGCTCTATTTTCAAGTCTTTTGGCTACAGGATTGCAGTCAAACCACCTCCACATCTTCTCAACCTCATCCTTAATGCCAGAGATCTCAATAAACCCCTAGAGTTACAAGGTGTCTACTCTATCCCTATCAACACTTCCACAGGCATTACCCACTATATTGGTTGTACTTACCGCAGCATAAACCAGCGTTTGATGGAGCATATCGCTGATGTTAAGAAAGGTAGCCCTTTCACCTCCCTTTCAATTTTAACCGTCGGCGATGCATCCGCGGCTCCCGATTGGCACAATGTTATGCGAATCACTCCGTTCAGCAATCGGCATGCCCTCAGATACCGCGAAAGCATTGAAATCTACCTTACCCCTAACACCTGCAATACTGACGCACCTTTTAACATCCCTATTATTTGGAAAGCGATCTTGAAATCTGGCAACAACTGACGCTTTTACCACGTGTCTCATTCCATGACTGATGAAGGTAGAAGATGCTACCGAAACGTCCCGCTCATAATTTTTCAACGTAACTTACGTGTCTGATGACGATTTTAAGAATTCTTTTAATCCAGAGTAACCGTCTTGTGCAGCGTGGACAGCAGCTAGATGGGCTGGGAGTTACTCAGTAAGGTGCTGGAAGGTGTTCACAAGTATGCGGAGCCATGCTGACTGCAGTGCATCTGACAGCTGCTGGAGGGTGCGTGGTGGAGGATCCATAGAGCAAACAACACGATCCAGGTGGTCCCACAGATGCTCAATCAATTGGGTTTAAGTCTGGGAAAATAGGGAGCCAGGAAAGTACTTTGAAGTCTTCATCGTGCTCTTCCAACCACTCTCGGACATTTCTAGCTGTGTGACACGTCGCATTGTTGTGCTGAAAAATCCCATCCTCCCGAGGGAAGATAATCAGTATGTGTCGGTGTATTTGGCCTGCAAGGATGGATTCATAACGAATTCGGTCCACAGTGCATTCCACAGGTATGAGTGAACCCAGAGAATGCCACAAAAACATTCCCAGACCATAACGCTGCCCCACTAGCTTGTGTTTTTTCAGTAATGGTGGAAGTGTTTGTTCTCCTATGTTTCTCGCCTTATACGTCAACGTCCATCTGTTCAATGAAGCAGAAAATGTGACTCATCGGAGAAGTCCATCCGTTGTCACTCAGTGGAGGTCTAATTCCGATACTGCCGAGCAAATCTAAGTCTTTTCTGCCGATGCACCTTCGTTAGCATAGGTGCAGTGACCATCCGTCTGCATCGAATTCACCCTAGAAAGGGAAACTGAAGGAAGACTACCATTCCTAGATGTTATGATGCATAGAAACCAGAATGGCCAACTTGACACGGCGGTATACTATAAACCAATAACAGTTCCCAACTTTATCGCACCTAAATCTGTATCTCCAAATTCTTATAAAATGGCAGCATTTAGAACGTATTTTGAAAGAGCTTTCAATGTCTGTTCCAGCATAGAAACAAGGAATAAAGAGATATCAGATATCATCAATAAAGGTGTTGCCGCTGGTTTCCCTGAGCATGATTTCAGAAGAGTCCTACAAAAAGTCCAATCAAGGTATCGTACAACTCCCAAGGCGAAAGAAAATAATTTATGTTACGCTGGATCTGTGCCATATATCCCAAAATTCTCTTACTTATTCAAAAGTCTAATGAGACGCCATGGCCTTCACATCAGCATCAGATAATCGAACAGCATACACAAAGCAGTGGCGAACACGTGCAGAAACCCAGACAGGAAATCGGAAGCAGGAGTGTACATGATACCTCTGATGTACCCAAATGGTTCGTCGAAAATTTACATCGGAATGACGAAAAGGTCGATTGCTGTAAGGTCTATGGAGCACAAGAGAGACATCAGATTGGGAAAGACCTTAACAGCCTTGTCTAAAGAAGTAGCCCAAAAAAACACAGTCCTGTTATGGGATAAAGTAAAGATAATTGCGCCGTATACTGGCTACAAAGGTACACTGATCAGAGAAAGTATTGAGATCTCCACACATTCCTACGCATGCAACAATACCCAATCTGTTGATATTCCAATCATCTCAGCATGAGGAACATGCTGAGATGATTCTCCGCATGAAAGAAACCCGTGTATCACCTCGTGCCTCGAGCATCAAGTTTCAAAATATGACGTTCCTAAGCACCAATGTTTCGAAATTTTTGTTTATACTCGCCAGACTTGTTTAGTAACATCTGCAACCCTTGAGGAAGCCTCCCGGTTGGAGAGCGAAAGCTCGGGAGATACAATTTTTCCTTGTATTTCTTCGTTAAATATACTTTCACACCAATAAACAGAGTTTGTATAGATTTGTTTATTGATATTTAAAGTGTTAAATACTATGGTAACATTTTAAATGACTAAAAACAAAGGGGGGAAGAAAAATCCTCATAACTTTAGATTATGCTAATCTGTTATGCAAGATATGCCTGCAGTACATGCATACATACATGCTTTGTTTTCTACCCTAATCCTATGTCTATTTTGAATTTTGTATAATTTTTTTATTCTAATTTCATTATAAAAGCTAGGTTAAGAAATTCTGTATGATTTCATATTTTCAGTATATGAAAAATAAAATAAAATTGAAATACTAGGTAGTAAGTACATATAAGATTTTGTATAAAATTCAATACACCTATTGCACATTTTTACTTATAAGCATCGCTGTTCTCCAAGTTGTTTGTCCACTAGTTGATTTATTATAGCATTAGTGTCAGGTAAAATATTCACCACTTTTTACTTGCTTCAAATTTCTTGAATTCGTGGAAGAAAGAGAACTGTAAAGTTGTTATTATTGATTCGAAGGTATTTCATGACAAAATGATTAATGCTATTGATAATTTACGTGCAACTAAAGTCACAAGAGGCCGCCCCGTTGGCGCAGTGGTCTAAGCGATGGCCTCTGATCATTCGTCCGAAAGGGGTCCGAGTTCGAATCCCGGTGAGGCATGGATGTTGTATTTGTCTTACGGCACTGGCTCTCTCCCTTCCCTGGAACGAGTGACCCTAAATTAGGGACGGGCGACTGCTTATAGCCCATTGAGTTGCTCACGGTAGTCGTTAAACCTTCAATAAAAAAAATAAAAAAATTTAAAAAAAAAGTCACAAGAGACCCAACGGAATCCATACTTGGCAGTTAGCGAAGTTTAAAAACTATAGTAACTTACCTTATGAGATTAAAATAAGATCGATTCCACCAGATGGCGCTACTACTCCGTACGTTTTTGGTAAGTTCAAAACGCATAAGGAAGATATAGTAGTCCTATATGCCCGATTGTTAACAGATGCACTGCACCTACTATTCCTTTGGAACGTGCCATGTTCAAATACCTGTGGTCTTTGTTCATTGAACACAAATATATGGTTAAAAATTCCACCGAAGTGATTAAGCAAATAAGAATGCTGAAAACATCTGACTTTATTATGTTAAGGTTAGACGTTGTGTCCCTATTTACAAATACTCCCACAGACATTGCTATTGAGCTTATCGACATAAGATTAAGACAGGTGAACATAGAGAAGGTGGAAAGAAATAGTATTATTTTGGTATTGGATTTCATAACTAAAAACAATTATTTTAAGTAAAATACCTGTGGTCTTTGTTCATTGAACACAAATATATGGTTAAAAATTCCACCGAAGTGATTAAGCAAATAAGAATGCTGAAAACATCTGACTTTATTATGTTAAGGTTAGACGTTGTGTCCCTATTTACAAATACTCCCACAGACATTGCTATTGAGCTTATCGACATAAGATTAAGACAGGTGAACATAGAGAAGGTGGAAAGAAATAGTATTATTTTGGTATTGGATTTCATAACTAAAAACAATTATTTTAAGTACGATACAAACATCTTCAAACAACAATTTGGTGCCCCAATGGGTTTGCCACTGTCCGGACTATTAGCAGAGGTGGTTCTGCAGGAGATTGAAATAGATTTATTATCCTCTGACGGCACATCCTTACCTGTGTTGTTTTTGAGGTACGTAGATGACATCATTATCTTCTGTAACCATTACGAAAGTAAACTTGAAGAATTCACATGCAGGTACAATAGTTATTACCGTACAATTACAGTTACAGCTGATAAAGAAATGGACTACAAGCTCAACTTTTTGGACATCACTTTATTTAGGAATACAAGTAAGAATTGTATTGAAACTGCAGTATATAGAAAATCCACTTATATTCCGGTGATCATCCCATTTGGTTCTGCACATCCATGGCATTACGAAACCACTGCGTTTTTGTTCTACATAAGAAGAGCTATTAATTTATCCTCCACCAAAAAAGCTGAAGAAGAGGATATCAAATGAGTGAAATCTGTGGCCCATGAGTTTGGTTACAATGAACGGTTAATACAATCTATGTATATAAATATAAAAAACAAACTAAAAAAATAAGAGACAAGAAGTTACTGAAAGTGAAAATAAGCACTGCATAAAATTTCCGTACTGACCGCTGTTGAGCGATGTCATTAAGAAGGAATGTGCTAATAAACAACATTAAGCTTGCCGAAACAGTACATTGCAATGGAAAATTATTGACTAGTGATGGTAAGATCTCTATCTTTGAATGATCTGGAGTATACTCAATTCCTACAGTTAATAATGAAGGTGATCAAATGAAGTATTATATAGGCAGCACAAGGAGACATCTACAGTGTAGGCTGAAAGAGCACTTATCAAACTGGCACAGGAAGGAGATGAAGACATCGCTAATGCAATACTGCCTCGAGAATAATTTAACACCAGATTAGTCTAACACCAAATTAATAACATCCTACAAAAAATATGAGCAACAGTTTATTTCCGAGGCTATCATTATTGAAAAGACGAGAGGGAAGAACTGTAATAATAACATACCGATAGATTTACCGTATGCATGGAAATACCTGATAGAGGTTGAACAAAAATGGAAGAAGAAACAATTTCCATGTAAAAAAAGAAAAAAAAATGATAAAGTTGACTGCACAAAGGAACAAAGACATCATTCTCGAGAGTTAGATGGCGCCTCTGACGTTTAATACCATGATGCTTTATGTGTTGCTGCTGAAGGGTGTGACCGGTGCATCTTACATGTGTTCAGCATAGTTGTAAGTGCATTCATTCGAACATGACTTGTAATAGCTTGTACCACTGAGGATGGCATTGAAAATTCTGAAACCGGTATGGTTATATGGTTTGAAGGCGTTGACCTTGTTCTTGTCTTTTACTTCATTTCACTTATATACCTTTTTACTATCATGATTCATGTTGTTATCTAATCTTTTTGTCGTTCGTGATGTCTGTACGTTTGACTTTGGTTAGCTGGTCTTCTTGTTTATGATGTTCTGTACGTTTGACTTTGGTCCATTCTTGGGATTGCAACTTGTGTTACCTATACATGTTAAATATTTTAATTGATAACCTGACGACGCAAAAAGTTTTCGCAAAGGAATTTTTTCGGAATTGCGACGACGGGCGGAATTGTGGTACAAAAGCTAAGAAACCACTCCTGTGTACATAACATGGTGGAAACATTGGGAGTAGCCCTATTATTTTATTTTTCATGAATTGTATGATATATTCTTTTATAATGCAATTCTTGCTATGCATAGAGCCATGCCAGAAAGAACTATATTTTGAACCAAAAAATAATGTGAAGTACAGCAGTGGTATAATTTTTATGTTAATTTCATCATATTTTATGCCACGTAATAAATACATGCAATATAGCGTAGTTAATACGCCTATGTAAATGTTGTTGAATGAATTTCCTTATGTCTTCAGTGATATTTTTCCGAATTGTCTTGCATAACTCTGTGTATTCTACTTTGGAATTTAAATTTTCTTTATTTGTTCTCATTTTCCTTCTTTTTTGCACTAGCATTTTTGTCTTTCCTGATATTTTCTTCATATGCAACTTGTTCTTAGTACTACTTATTTTTGCTGCTGTTTCCATAAGAGCCTTGGTTAGTTTCCTGTTAACTTTAGAGATGTCCACTTGTTCCGATGATAGACATTCTAGAGCAGAGAAACGGTTCTTCAGTTCCAACTTGAAGGTATCATAATGATTTGGTTGGCCATGTCAATACATTTTGTTTGATTTATGAGCTTACCATGTTCCAGTTTAGTGTTGAGGTACATCTTGCATCTATCTCACCATTCTGTGATCACTACCTGTGTTGAACTTGTTTAGAACACTTCAGTCTTCGATGACGAATTTCTTGTTACACATAATAAAATCAATTTCACTTGTCTTCCCATTGGGATGTCTCCATGTCCATTTCCTATGTGGCTTTTTCTTGAAAAAGGAGTTCATGATGAAAAACCTTTCTGCCTCTGCAAACTCTAGGAGAGTATTTCCATGCTGGTTTCTGTTGCCATGACCAAATTTACCTACTGAAGTTTCATTTTGAAGCTGTTGTCTTAATTTTTGCATTTAAATCTCCCATAATGATCTTCAAGTGCTTTTAGGTAGACACTAAGCTGTAAAGAATTTGGAGTGCTGACTCTTCGTTGATTGTTAGCATGGGAGCCTGATGGTTGTGCAAGTGAAGTCTTGAAACCAGCATGATTATATATGAATTGCTCATTTGGAGAATAACAAGAATTCAGTCTGGCTTTTTGTTTTCTGCACAAGTGGTGTATGATTTACTGTTTGAAAATCTTTTCATAGGATTAATATGCTTTAGGGCCCTTTTCTTTTAGTCAGTTTTTCTTATCGTGCGCTAGGGTGAGTAAAACATGGATTTAATTTTGGCCTTGCACAAGGTACAGTTAGTGAGCCTGCAACAGTCAAAACCACAAAATGGTATATGCATCCACTATCACACATGTCTTCACTCATGAAATTGCAGTGGTGCAGCCAGAAATTTCTTAAGGGGGGGGGTCCCCATGTATTTGGTTCATTGGTGGCTCTGACTATGGGGTACAAAATTGGTAAATCTATCCTCTGTGCCGGTCAGTTTAAGCAATGTTTTTTATTAAATGCAAATATTTAAATGACAAAAAATCATTGCTAAGAATTTTTTTTTTAATATATGTCGTTTTAAATTCACCTCAATCTCTTACTGAAAAAATTCTTAATGTTATACAATGTCTGAACAAATTGTGGGAAAATGCGTTGACCAAAATAATTATAATCAATGAATAGTTCAACTTACCAATTATTTAGGCAAAAGATAGGAAAGAGAAGGTGCAAAAGGCATAAACTGGCTTTTTCGAAAGATAGGAAGTCTTTCTGAAAGTACATGAGACTCAGGAAAAATAGGGGAAACAAAGTTGTAAGTTGTGTGAAGAATGAGATCGGGGAAATGATATAGGAGCCCAATGAGTTAAGTGAAAGATGGGGTGAATACTTCTGTGAGTTATTAGATCAGAAAAGCAAAGATGATATTCTGAGACAGATGCAGATGATGTCACAGTGAGGGATAGAAGCCCATGAGGGATCTCAAGAGAAGAAGTGTGTAAAGCTCTAAAATCCCTTCAGAATGGTAAGGCTTTGGGAGTTGATGGCATAACTGCCGAGATGTTGAAATATGGTGGTGACTCTGTAATTGACTGGGTAACTGAAATTTGCCAGTTGTGCTGGAAGTTAGGAATGGTCCCTCAGGATTGGAAGGATGCTATTATTGTTCCCTTGTTTGAGGAAAAAGGTGATCAGACTGAATGCAAGAACTATCGTGGTATTAGCCTACTGAGTGTGCCAGGGAAAGTGTTTGGTAAGGTTGTTATTGAAAATGTACGAGGTCTTACATCAGAGAAAGTGAGGGATGTTCAGAGTGGTTTTATGCCTGGTAAAGGCTGCACTAACCAGATTTTTGCATTACGCACGATGATTGAAAAGTATCTGGCTGTTGGGAAGAAAGTTTTTACTGCCTTCATAGATTTAGAGAAAGCTTACGACCAAGTAAATAGGACACTTTTGTGGAAGGTATTGAATGAATATGGTGTTACTGGGAATCTACTTAATAGTGTAAAAGCCGTGTATGCTGGTAGTAGAGCTTGTGTACGAGTGAATGGTGTTTTATCAAAATGGTTTTCCATTGGTGCAGGAGTTAGACAAGGTTGTGTAATGTCACCATGGCTGTTGAATATATTTATGGACGCATGCATGCGTGAGGCCAAAATAGATAATAGTGGTTTATGTCTTGGTGATATCCGTGTGTGCAGATTGCTGTATGCTGATGACACTGTCCTGTTGGCAGAGAGCAAAAGTGATTTGCAGAGTATGTGTTCTCGGATGCACGAAGTTTGCATGAAATTTAAACTGAGTATAAATAAGGGAAAAAACAAAGTTATGGTGTTTGAGAGAGGAACTGGTAGCACTGAATGTAGTGTAAGTATAAACGACACTGTGATTGACCAGGTGAGTGAGTTTGTGTATTTAGGAAGCATGTTTGACAGAGAGAACAAATTGAATGGTGAAATTAGTAGGCGAGTGAATTCTTCATTGAAAGACATAGCTGCTCTGGGAGGTTTTCACAGGAATGATGGATTCTTTAGAGAGTCCCGCATGGCTGTGTATGAAAGTGTAATTGTTCCTACTCTGATGTATTGCAGTGAAACCTGGGTACTGCAGAAGAAACATAGAAGTCAATTGTGTGCTGGAGAAATGGGTTACTTACGTGGGGTTTGTGGCAAGATCTGATTGTGTGAGGAATGAAGATGTATTGCAGTTGTGTGATGTGAAGCAAAATGTTGTTAGCAAGGTGGAGACCAATATGCTTCGGTGGTTTGGCCATGTTGAAAGAATAAGTGATGAGATGCTTTCTAAGAAAATCTTTTAGCCCAAGTGGCAGGAAGGAAAGGCATAGGAAGGCCAATGAAGACATGGGTGAATCAGATTCAGGAGTGTCTGCATGAGAAAAAGATTATGAGTATGAAGTATAAAAGATCTTGTGTACGGCGTGTGATGGATGTCAGTGAAACCCGAGTTGTATGTCAAGATCGCTGTAAATGGAGAAGTTTGATACGGCAACAGTAAGCAAAAATATCTGGTAGTCTGTATTTCTTTTTGGAGCTAACCTCTAAATCTCAGAGAACAGCTTAGTAATATGTATGAGTCACTTGAAAATTTGGTTAAAATCATCATTGAAAGCTGAATTCCAGTTTTCGTGATATTTTAGAGAGTTCATCAATAACATCTTCAGTGTTTATAATTATGTCACGATGTATGTTCAAGATAGCTAATCCATTCTATCTGTTTTCTGATATTGTATTCCTTATACTGTATATGTCTTAAGTCTGCGAAGTGTAGAGAATGTCTGTTCGGGGGTACAAGTAGTAACAGGCAAAGCAACCAATGTTTTTAACAAGTGAAAAATGTTCGGAAAGATTGATTCATTTGCAGCAGGATAATGCTTCCATTCCATTCTTAGATTTTTTTTCAGTCCCAGTAAATGTTGACGCTAAAGTTTGAATTCTGCTTCGACAGCATATTCATGGTCTAAATCAAAGGAATAAAATTTTGCTAATTCTGCAATTTCATTCACAACATGTGAATGTTCATTTCCAACTTAAATAAGATGTTGAAAACCTTTTAAAATCAATTTGTGGCTAAAAATCTTTCATTCTGTTGGACAAAGTAATCAAGAAATTGGCAACCTCATTATTGCCTTTTTTTTCATATAAGGATTAAATTTATTATAAACTCATTTTGCCCTTGCATTATGACAGACTAGGAAGTGACAACTCAACATAAATACATTACACTGAAGAGCAATTGAATTAGAGATACCTGTCTAGTAACTTATAGCACCACCTTTCGCCCTGATGACGGCGGCGATTCCTCTCGGCATGGACTCGACAAGACCCAGGAAGCGTTGGGAAGCCATAGAGATCCACGACCCCTGAACAAGCTCCCACAGTTCACGAAGATTTGATGGAGGGGGTCATAGCCTCGAACATCTCTCTCAATGGCATCCCAGATGTGCTCGATGGGATTGAAGTCGGGGGACCTAGCTGGCCAAGGAAGTGAGGTCACGTCAGTGGAGTGTTCATCCAACCTTTCAGGTACAATTCGGGAGCGATGGCATGGTGTATTGTCTTGTTGCAGGATGAGGTCCCTAGTGGGATGTTGAAGACGCACAAACGGGAACAAATGGTTGTCCAGGATATCCCGGTAACATTGACCTGTGAGGGACGATGTCACACGAACCAGGGGTGCCATTTCAGTCCACATAAACAGTCCATAAACAGTCCCCAGATAAGGATGCCACCCCCACCAGCTTGAAGAGTACCCTGCTGGCAAGAAGGATCCATCGCTTCATGTGGTTTGTGCCATACTCGTATCCTGCCATCCGCATGTACCAACGTGAATCTTGACTCATCAGTCCAGGCAACATTTTCCCGCATATCTAGGGTCCAGTGGCGATGTTCTCACGCCCATGCTAATCTTTGCACCCTGTGATGTGCGGTCAGCAGCGGTACCCTCATGGGATGATGGCTTCTGTACCCCATAGCGAGGAGATGGTTCTGGATGGTTTGGCTGCTTACACGTTTTTGTGCACCAGCGTTAAATTGTTGAGGGATTTCTTGCACTGTGGCCCGTCTATCCGCTGTTACAATGTGAGCTAGCCGACGATGACTCCGCTCATCCACACGCTGTTGTCCACGGCAGTTGGCCCTTGCAGGGATGGTTTTACCGGATTCGGTGTACTCACGGTGCACTCGTGAAAATCCCAGTGCCTGCACGACTTCCAAGATGGAGTGATCCATTCGTCGGGCCCCGACAATTTGCCCACGATCAAATGTGCTTAGATCCTTCATCTTACCCATACTGCGTTCAACTCTTACTGATTCCCGTCGCATCACTCCTTATATTGTCAGATCGCTGCAAACGTCATGTCGTTTCCGTTTACAGGGCCGCCCACAGCGCCACATTTGCATAACTCCAGCTGTCTCTAATTCAATTGCTGTTCAGTGTATATGCCCGGCAGTTCTTTTTTCAACAATCTGCACCTGATGTAATGTAAGTTGTGACTTTTATTTTTCACTAGTTATTAGATTTATGTTGATAATTTCTGTGTTTTTTTATCATGAGTGTTAGTGATTTTAGGCCAACAACAGTTATAGGTTAACTCGATGGTATATAAATAAATACAGCGTGTGAAACAGTATAAGCTAGTACATAGTACTCATAGCAAATTAACATTTAGGACCTTTTCGAGAACCAGTCTTATGAAATCCTCCTAATCCAGCTATGACTTTCAAAGCTGAACTCACTTGCCTGCTAATTTTACCATCAAATCTGTTTTTGCAGTCAATCATGCTTCCTAGATTCACAAACTCATTTACCCAGTCTAACTGTTTGCCAATTAGGCTGACTTTGCATTCAGTACTAAAAGTTCCTTGCTTCAAACACATGACTTTGTTTTTTTCTTTACTTAGTTGGAATTTCGTACATACTTCATTTACCATCTTCTGCAACTCACTATTGCTCTCAGATAACAGGACTGTGTCGTCAGTGTAAAACAGTCTGCATGCATGGAAATTCCCAAGGCATAAACTGAATGAAGACTTCACACATGTGTGCACTCTAAATATTGGATTGTTGAAAAAGTCATGACGTATTTTAGCCATGTTTTGCAAAGGTCATTTATTGATAGAAAGAACAAAGATCTATCAATGATATAATGCCCGTTTTGTTCGATAACCTTTTGCCATCTTTCAGTGAGCTTCAGAATGCCTCGTTCATAGAAGGACCTGTCTGTCATAGTGAGAAACTGTACAAGGTGCTGATTTACAGCCTCATCTGAATTAGACGTTATACCATGCAGAAGAGAGCGAAATAAATGGAAGTCTGACGGCGCATGGTCAGGCGAGTATGCTGGGTGTGGCAACAAATTCCACCCGAGCTCCAATAATTTTTGGCGGGTGATCAAACTTGTGTGTGGTCTCACGTTGTCGTGATGGAACACAACACCTTTACGACGAATGAGCTCTGGACGTTTCTGGATGATGGATTCGTTCAAACTGTCCAATTGCCGACAGTACACATTCGAATAGATTGTTTGGTTCCATGGTAGGAGCTTGAATAACACGACACCTTTAAAATCCCACCACACTGAGACCAGAACCTTCTCTGATGAATGTCTGCTTTGGATATCGTTTGAGGCAAAGCAGCACGTCGCCACCAAGACCATTTGAGCAGCACATTGTACACAATCCACTTTTCGTCACCAGTTATCAATCACTTCAAAAAGGATTGTTTTCCTCACGTTTAATGAACATATCGCAGATGTTTATACACGCCATCAATGGAGCTCCTTTTGAGTTCATGAGGAACCCACACATCGAGCTTGCTTATGTATGCCAGCTTCTTCAGGTGGTGGTGAATGCTTGAATGATGTATGTGCAATGTGTCTGCAATTTCTCGTGTCGTGTAACGTGGGTTTGACTCGATCAATGCCTTGATTTGGTCGTCGTCAGCCTCGGTGGACCTCCCGTACGAAGGAGCATCGTTGAGGTCAAAATCACCAGCACGTAATTTTGGGAACCACCGCTGGCACTGACGTTCTTTTAGAGCATTATCACCGTACACTTTACGCAGCTTTTCACAAGCTTGACGCGCGTTCTTCCCTTTACGGAAATAAAACCGTAAAATATGGCGAAAATGCACGGTTTGGTCTTCCATCTTCAACTTGATGCCAAATCTCCGCAAATCAACCGAATCGCTCACTATTCCTTTTAGACTGCAGCTAGAACTGGCACCTGTCGAATGCCATAGCGATAACAGAGCTGCGCATGCCTCTAGTACTTCCAAAATAGCCCAACCACCATCGGGTGCCAAAATACGTCATGATTTTTCCAACAACCCAATATATTGAACAGCCATGCTGACATTGCGCAACCTTGCCTGACCCTTGTACCAATAGAAACCCAATTTGACAAAATACCATTTGCATACACAAACACAGTCTACTGGCAACAATTCATAGCTTTCACAGAACCAAGTAAGACCCCAGTAGCATCATAATTTTTCAAGACCTTCCACAGAAGCTCTCTGTTAACATGTGATGAATCTTGTCCAAATCTGCAAATGCAACAAAATCCATATTACAAATAAATAAATAAATAAATAAACAAACAAACAAACAAACAAATAAACAATTTTATTTTTGCTGTTACATTGTTGGCTTTGTAGATATACGTAAATAATTTATATTTTATAAGAACAGCTGGGAAAATCGGGGAAAAGGCCTCGGAGAAAGCCCTGATTTCTTAAGTAAATAAGCAAGTAAACTCAGGTTCACAAAACAACAGCAGTAATGTTAGATGTTACATATATTGTAAATAATTTTGTTTTAAGTTATCATTTATTTAATTATCTTAGCAAGTATTTTTTAAGTTTGTTTTTGAATAAATTTAGGTTATTTATTCTGCTTAACTCAACTGATACTGTATTCCAGTATTCGGGACCAATATAATTTAAGCTCTGCTTCATCACGAGGGTTTTAGGATGTACAAAATAATTTAAGCTCTTCTTCATCACGAGGGTTTTAGGATGTACAAAATAATTTAAGCTCTTCTTCATCACGAGGGTTTTAGGATGTACAAAATAATTTAAGCTCTGCTTCATCACGAGGGTTTTAGGATGTAAAAAATAATTTAAGCTCTGCTTTATCACGAGGGTTTTAGGTTGTACAAAATAATTTAAGCTCTTCTTCTTCACGAGGGTTTTAGGATGTACAAAATAATTTAAGCTCTTCTTCATCACGAGGGTTTTAGGATGTACAAAATAATTTAAGTTCTGCTTCATCACGAGGGTTTTAGGATGTACAAAATAATTTAAGCTCTGCTTCATCACGAGGGTTTTAGGATGTAAAAAATAATTTAAGCTCTTCTTCATCACGAGGGTTTTAGGATGTACAAAATAATTTAAGTTCTGCTTAATCACGAGGGTTTTAGGATGTACAAAATAATTTAAGCTCTACTTCATCACGAGGGTTTTAGGATGTACAAAATAATTTAAGTTCTGCTTCATCACGAGGGTTTTAGGATGTAAAAAATAATTTAAGCTCTGCTTCATCACGAGAGTTTTAGGATGTACAAAATAATTTAAGCTCTGCTTCATCACGAGAGTTTTAGGATGTACAAAATAATTTAAGCTCTTCTTCATCACGAGGGTTTTAGGATGTACAAAATAATTTAAGTTCTGCTTCATCACGAGGGTTTTAAGATGAACAAAATAATTTAAGCTCTGCTTCATCACGAGGGTTTTAGGATGTACAAAATAATTTAAGCTCTTCTTCATCACGAGGGTTTTAGGATGTACAAAATAATTTAAGCTCTGCTTCATCACGAGGGTTTTAGGATGTAAAAAGTAATTTAAGCTCTGCTTCATCACGAGAGTTTTAGGATGTACAATATAATTGAAGCTCTGCTTCATCATGAGGGTTTTAGGATGTATGGGTCATAATTATGATCTGTGTTTTGTATTGTAGTGATATGTATGTAAATTCAATTCAATGATTTCTGTATGTAAGTTTAATTTAATTCTTTGGAACATAAGTTTGCTTATTTTGAAATCAAATAATTGTTTAATAGATAAAATTCCGTAATGGTTGGGTTGACGTGGGTGTGTGAAAAGTTAAAGGTTGGAAGTTAGGTATGAGAAGAAAAATTTCTTTTGAAGTCTAGTGACCTAATGTATTTATTCTGTAGGACTTGAAGTTTTTTTTATGTTGGTTTGAGTGGTTTGTCCCCATGAGGAAAAACAATAATACAGGGATCGCATTCCTCCTAAAATTCCTAAAATTCCTAATATTTTGTGACCCTCCTTAAATTCCTAAAATTATACCTAAAATTTGCTATTCATCCTAAAATTTTCGTAAGCTTATTTATTAAAAACACAACCGTTATTAACGCCAATAAATTTACCATTACGCAGGGTGCGCACGCGTGCTTGAAAACCTGGAAAGTCCTGGAAAATCATGATTACGTTTTCAAGGCCTGTAATATCCTGGGAAAACGGTGTTTTTTTAATGCCGTCTTGAAAAGCCTTGAAATTTGAAATTAGTGCTTAAAAAATGCCCTTTTAGGAAATCGTGTTACTGTTACCCCTTCCTTTTTTAAAGTTCTTTTTCTCTGTTCTCAAAGAAACCACCGGCAGCGGTTTCCGATGTGCACCAAATCCTAATTTGGCTGAGGGGAAAAAAAAAAAAAAAAAAAGGCACTACTTCCAGTGCAATAAAATTGGATGATTACTAGTAGGTCGAAGGGGAGCTTGATGTCCGTCCGACAATTGAGAACAGAAGGGGAAAGAAGAGGCATCTAGCATTTGCAGGGGGACGCGTATGTACCAAGTCAGCTGGCATCCACCAGTGAGGAGTATGCCTGAACAACACATTCATCTGCTTCTTGTTTATGTGCATGCCACCCTCCCTCCTCAAGAGACTTCCACTACTTATGATAAAAAATAAGAAAACTATCTTTGCGAATTTTTCACGAAAGTGGCTGAAATTTTTACATTCACTGTAATTGGATTACAGAAGCTCACTTCCAAAATTCCAGTTGAATCAGTTTAAAACTTTAAAAGTTAGCATTGGTAATTTTTATTATGGACAAGTATGTGTGCCTCTTTGGACAGAGTGAGCCTCCAGCAGAAAGGGTGTTACCATAGCAACGGTTGATTGACAGCTGGGAGCGCTGATCTGAAGCCCTTGGTTGGGAAGAAAGCAAACACCTGTTTATCACTTCCACAGCACAAAAGGACTAGGAGAATATTTTCAGAAATCCATTTTTCTGAATTTTGAAAATAACACAGTAAAATTTTTACAGTAGTTAAGATACATCACAATAAAGTTCTAGTGCAAATTTCGCCAAATTCCGTTAGGAACTTTAGCAGATGCAAAAAAAAAAAAAAAAAAAACGTTGCATAATCGGATTGAAAAAAGAAACAGTAATTATAAATTACGGGAAAAGCAAGTGAATTATTTTTTTTAGATGCCATGGTTTATTTAAACGGAGTGATCCTTAAATTTTTTTTCTGTGATGATATGGACTCTATTTGAATTACAAACACGTTTTTATTCAGACGTCTGAGTTACTGTTTTAATAAAAAAATCATCTATAATTAAAAAGTTTTCAATGGATTTAAGCAATATTCAGCAGATAAACAAACGTATTTTAGTAAATTGCAACATCATGACGTAAATTTGGTAATTTAATTTTGTCGAAAATTGGGGAGCATTTTTTTTTACAGTTTCTATTATAGTTAAAGTGAAGGAGGAAGGGTGCAACTTGACAGTTCAGTGAGCTGCAGGTGGTGATTTATGGCGATGTGCCAAATGAAAAGAAGCCATTCCATCAGGTAATTCCAAAGGTTGTGTTGTGTGGAGACGCGTCCTCCTGCTGTTTGATCTTAATTGGAATGTTTTTGTGCATGGGGGGGGGGGTTCGAGAGAAATATCCGTTTCAGCTTTACAGCTTTCACGGCTCTTTTTTTTTTTTTTCTTGGTAATAAATAAAAATCATAGTTGCTGCATTCACCATTGATCCATGTTTGCATTTCTTGAATATAAACAGCAGACAATCAGAAACATAGTGTTGGGCGGGTCTTGATGATCTTCATTTTGCATATGCTGAATTCAGTTCTGTGGGAATAAGGAATGACTTATACTGTGAATATATACAAAACTACATATTTTTGAGCTGAAAAAATAGGTCTACTTGTACACAGTAGCTAAAGTGTGAACTCAGATGAAGACAATCAGACATACGGACGTCTGATTCCATAAAAAAAAATCAACATAGTTTTTTTATTTACACTACAGGTAAAAAGCAAAAACATGTTTTTAAACGTTATAAAGGAAAACGGATTTTTGAAATGCATGACTTGATGATCTTAATTTCTGAAAGTTTCTTTTTTCCACATCCTTTTTTTTTTTTCAATTACAATACACTGTAACAGGATACTGTGTGTTATATATATCACTTAGAGATATGGCAGATTTTCGGTTGCTGATATCCGCGATCGTAAGCGGTAGTTGCATTGCGATTGTTGATGATGACAAGATAAATACTGGAGTGATGTAAAATGTTGCATAAACTAAAAAAATAAAAAAAATAAAGCCCTCTTCCTCCCCCACCCCGAACTTTTATGCGGTCATCATAGCTGATCAACCATTTCATTCCATGAACATCAGCACATTTCAATCATTTGAACATTGGGGGTATCTGAAGGAATTCAGCCGTGCTTAAGCGCCCTAGCGCAACGAAAACATGCTAATTTTGGACAGTTCTATTCCCTTCCCCTCTACCATCCCTAATAATTGAGAGTGCATACATTGAGAGTGTTTCAAATATTCTATTTATGAGCTAGTTTTCGCGCTGTTTGTTATGCTTTTATTTTCAAAGAAAGAGAGGGAAAATAAGGAAAAGCAGCTAGAGAAAGAAAGAAAAGCTGAGTTTGATGACAAAATAAAAGAAAATGATGCAGAAATAAATAGGCTTAAAAAAGATAAAGAAGCCTCCCTAGCAGTAATTCAAGAGGGAACAGAAAGAATGAGAAAAGCTGTAGAAAAACAAAATACTGTTGAAATAGCAGTTGCCTCTAACTTGATCATACAAGGTTCAGCTGAAATAAAGAAAACTGAAAGTAAATTAGTTGTGGTGGAAGCAGAAAAAGAAGATAGGCTAATCAGGAAAAGGTTAAAACAATAATATGAAAAAAGTAATTCAGTGAACAATTGTACATAGTTCTTGGTTTTCAATTACCTTTTTAGGATATTATAGTTTAATGTGAAACCTGAAAACTTTACTGTGAAAATCGTGAATTGCTTCTGGTTCAACAGCATATTAATGTTCAAAGTGAAACTTGAATGTGGTAAATATACTTGAATATGATAATAACAAGTGAAAAGATAAGAACTGAACATTAGAAGTAAATCATACTTAAACTTTAGACATTAGACGTTATGCAAAAAATTTGGGTGTGAACTTCGACCATATATACTAATGGACTGCGCATTGGCAATAGGTGCATCAAAGCCGCCATGGCTCAAACATTGGGCACGTCATCATCAGACTCCAAATTTCGTGTACAAATGCTGTTATGATTACTAATTTACGCTGCAGAACTTCAGTGTTTTCGGTGTATTATGTGAATGCACCTCATATATAATGAAAACTCTTCAGGTAAGTTTACTTATGAGCTATATACATGCATGATCAGGTTGTTTACATTTCGTGATTTATAATGTGATGAACATTTGCGAAGAATTTGGAACATGCATTCCATTTTTTTTTTCTTAAGTTACTATATTTTTATATCAATAGCTGCAAGTTTCTGGTTAAGTAATTGAACTTTATTGACTTAGGTATTTAATTCGTTTCTTACCCATGAAAAATCATAGAACTTTCTTTACTATATCGGTCAGAGCAACCATAAGCACAGCAGGTGTAATCCATCTTTTTGACTGTTGTCATGTGATTTTATGTTGGAGCCAGAAATTTTGATGTCATGCGCAGTCTATCAGTATAGATGGTTGAAGGGTGTGAAGCAAACTCTTTACAATGTATACAAAGTTGTTTTACTAGATGTATACAAATATACATCTAGTTTTTATTGAAATACACTCCTAAAATTTTCCTAAAATTTTTCTAAAAATTCCTAAAATTCCTAAAATTCTTACCTAAAATTTTCCAGAAGTATGCTATGATCCCTGCAATAATTAATGTGTGATTGGAATAGTGTATAGTACAAAAGTTTAAGTGTTTTGGTTGTTAAACTTGAAATAATTTTGCTGACAATCCCAATGTTTTTGGAAATTCGGTTTGCAATTGAGTCTATGTGGTTATTCCATCTTAGGTCGGAAGTTAAAATAATTCCTAGGTACTTGAAGTACTGTACTATGTCAATAGGAGTATTATTTAAAAGTAAATATGGAACTTGCATATGTAATATTTTTTGTCTAGTAAAGATAAGGAATTTAGTTTTATTAACATTAATTACAAGTTCATTTTATGTTAACCATTCCTAGTAGATCTGTAATTGATGATTTGCCTGAGCAACCATTTCGTTAAGGATTTTGCCATGGAATGATATTGTTGTATCATCAGCATAGAGGTTTAGAACATTGTTAGATATTATGCTAAAAATATCATTTATATATAAATTAAATAGTAAGGGACCCAGAACTGAGCCCTGAGGAACCCCTGAAGTAATCGGTTGTAGTACTGATTGAGTTTGATCAACGATAGTATATTGAAATCTATCAGTTAGGTAATTACTAAGTAAGGTATGTGCAATACCCCTTACACCCGCATTATATAGTTTGGTTAAAAGAAATTGATGATTGAGAGTGTCAAACACTTTATTCAAGTCAAAGAAAATAGCAAGTGTAATATTTTTTGATTCAAGATTTTTTTGAGTTATATTCTGAAGGGGCAAGAGCGCAGATTCTGTGGAATTATTAGGTTGAAAACCAAACTGAGTTTTATTAATGATATTAAATTTTGTAAATATGAGATTAATCTCGTATAGATTAATTTTTCTAGGATTTTAGCAAAAATTGACATATTAGCTATAGAACAATAGTTGTTAGCATCGTTCTCTTACCAGATTCATATTTAGGGGTAATTTTTGTAATTTTCAGTGCATGTGGAAAGATACCAGTAGTGAAAACTAGATTAAAGATATTTAGTAGAGTTTATGATTATTTCATCTATCAACAGAAGAATTATGAAAATATTGTAGAAAATTAGTATTAAATGATTTTAAGTTCAGTTTGAGATTATGAGAGACATTAGTAAAGTGTTCATTAAGATGGGCAGCCATTTGTTGTTTATCAGAAATTTTCATACCACTGGAATCCAATAGGTGTTCTGGTGTAACCATCTGAATTTGTTTCCCTAGTAAATAATTAAGGTTTTTCCAAGTTACTTTTGGGTTATTCAATGAAAATATGTTTGCATAATAGGTTCTTTTAGCATTTCTAATAGCAGAGTTAAGTGTATTTCTGTATAACTTAAAATTGGTATAGTCATATGGGTCTCTTGTTCTTAAAAATTATGCAGAGTCTGTTTTTCTTATTAATACAATTTAACAGGGAAGAGGTGAGCCAGGGTTTGTGGAGTTTCTTATTAGAATTAATATTAGTTAAAGAGACAGGGAAAGCTAGATCATATTTTTCTCTGAAGATTTTTAAAAAATTGTCATAAGCTAAATCAGGTGATTCATATTTCTGAAAATCTTCCCAAGTAATTTCATTTGGAAGTTGTTGAAAGTTTTCTAAAGTTTTTTTATTGATTTTATGGAATTTTACAGCCTTAGTTTCTTCTGGTAGGCAACTTTCAGTTTTGTTTAAAATGAAAATGGGCAGATGATCACTTATATTCAATTATTCCTGTAGTTGTAAGCTGTGATTGGACATTAGTTACAGCCAAGTCAATTATGGTACTAGTATTTTGGGGGTAAGTAATTAAATTAATGAATCCTGATATAGCAAGTAATTGATTAAATTGTTGTGTTATAGAATTATTAATAGATAAATCTATATTAAAGTCACCCATCAAGAACCACTTTTTTTTAGAGTAATTAACAAAGTTAAACAGTTGGTTTAACATTCCAAATAGTTCATTATAGTCTGAACTGGGTGGTCTATAACAGACTGAGATTATATAGAATTGATTTTGTACGGTAAGTATTTCTATATTTTTTGTGATTATTGTAAATTCCTTAACTATAGAAAAAAAATTATATTTATTGTTAACATACACTGCTGGCCACCCAAAATGCAACAGCAAGAAGGAAGCATCTGATTGGCCTGAAATTTGCAGCATGCGTCGCCCGCGAGAGTACATGCAAACAATTAGCATTGCAGGGCATATGGAAATCATGTGCACCCGACACGCCACCGAGAAGCACTATAAGAAGGGTGCACAGAAGGTGGGGTGTAATGGAATGTTGTGCGTGGGAAGCTTCCTGATGCCTCGTCGCAGAATACGGCAGTCATTCCAGCACGTTTCGGAGTTCGACAGAGGACGAATAGTGGCTTATCACGACAGCGGTTCATCGTACCAAGCCATCTGCGCCCGTGTGGGATGACATCCAGCCACAGTGGGGCGAGTATGGATTTGGTGGGTGCAGGAGAGACGGACAGGCCGACGTGAGCGATTGCCGCAGCCACGGCACACCACCGAACAACAGGACAGGCATGTTGTGTGGCGGGCATTGACAGCTCGCACCGCCACATCACGAACGTTAGCGCAGGAATTAGGGTGTGTTGCGCAACAACCTATTTCAGCACGTACCGTTTGACGTCGTCTGCAGGAAGGAAGGCTTGTCGCACGGCGCCCATTGCTCCAATTACCATTGACGTTACACCATCGGCGAATGCGCTGGATGTGGGCCCTTGAACGCCGCACCTGGACTACGGAATGGCACGACATTTTCTTCTCCGACGAATCCCGCTTCTGCCTGCAACACCACGATGGTGGGAATCCGCATGTGGCAGCACCACGGCGAGAGACTGTATGATGCATGCATTATGCATCGCCATACCGGTCCGTTGCCTGGCGTATGGTTTGGGCCGCAATTGGATATGACACCCGTACCCCTCTGGTACGCATCGCCGGTACACTCAACAGCCACCGCTACATCTCCGACGTTTTGGAGCCTGCAGTCCTCCCTTACCTGCAGGACCTGCCAGCGGCCACGTTGCAGCAGGACAATGCACGCCCGCACGTGGCACACATCATGTCACTGCTGCCGTGGCCTGCCTGTTCTCCCGATATGTCGCCCATCGAACAAGTCTGGTCGCTGATCGGCAACCGAGTGACCCGGCAAGCATCACCCGCGGCTACACCTGATGAACTGTGGCAACGTGTGGAAGCAGCCTGGACCAACATACCCCAAGCCCACATCCAAAGCCTCTTTCGTTTGATGCCGCGGCGTGTAGCTGCTGTTATTGCCAGCCATGGAGGCCACACGAACTATTGATGTCTGCGTGTTCCGCAAGTCGCCCGGGCCTGTAAGCTCAATCGTTTCATCTTTGTATCTGTTGTTATGTGTCCAGTAACTCTGGCTTTGCTATCTCGTGTCCTTCTTAGTGTTGCATTTAAAGTGGCCAGCAGTGTAGATAGCTATACCCCCTCCTGGAATAATCTCTGTTGAGGTTAAATATCCTGAAATGTTTTAATGGAATAATAAAATTTTCAGTCGAAAACCATGTTTCAGTAACACATACGAAATCCAATGTTGATCTTAGTGTATGTATTAAGGCTTCTAGTAATGTGATTTTATTTAGTAATGACTGGGCATTAAGATGTATAATCTTGAGGATGAGGTATTAGTTAGAAATAACTTGTTTAAGTCTTTGGTTGTATAGTATTGGTCCTGCAACATAAAACAGTTAGTATGAAATCAGAAAAATATAACATTGATTAAGTAGCAAGTCCATACACCTGTAGGTCTTCCAGTAGGACATTTTTTTTTCTTTGCTCACCCTCCTTTTGTCTAATAAACAAATTGCCATTGCTTATCCAGGCATATTTAATTAGTCCTTGGTGCACCAGTTGTCTAGCATGCCAGTACAATTGTTTATATTGTGGTGAGAGGTTTTCGTTTATGCACATTCTGGAATGCTGGATCTAAGTCAGAATTGAAGATTGGAGTTTTCCTCTTAGCCAACCAGTTATCTCTACTTATCCTTCTTATAAATTGAATTATAATGATGGCTTTTATTTGAAAAAATTATTATGATCATGGCTTTTATTTTGGCCCACTGGCAGAGGGTGAAGAACATCTATGTCCGAAGATCCATAGTTTTCTATTTGTAGTTTATTTGCTAGTCTATCAATGCTGGTCATAATTGCTGTTTTGTCATTAATATAATCAAATAGAAGTCATCGCTCTTTCCACGTTTATAAGCGAGTCACGTTTTTCCGTGACTCACTTATAAACGTGGAAAGAGCGATGACTTCTATTTGATATTCCTAATCCACGTCAGCTGTGTATTTTTCATTAATATCATTTATATGTAAACCATGGATTTCTATTGGGTTGCCGGAAAAGTCATGACGTATTTTAGCCATGTTTTACAAAGGTCATTTATTGATAGAAAGAACAAAGGTCATTTATTGATAGAAAGAACAAAGATCAATCAATGATATAATGCCTGTTTTGTTCGATAACCTTTTGCCATCTTTCAGTGAGCTGCAGAATACCTCGTTCATAGAAGGACCTGTCGTTCGTGGCGAAAAACTGTACAAGGTGCTGATTTACAGCATCATCTGAATTGAAAGTTATAACATGCAAGGACTGTTGAAGAGAGCGAAACAAGTAGATGTCTGACGGCGCAAGATCAGGCGAGTACGCTGGGTGGGGCAACACATCCCACCCAAGGTCCAATAACTTTTTGGCGGGTGATCAAACTTGTGTGTGGTCTCGCGTTGTCATGATGGAACACAACACCTTTACGAGGAACGAGCTTTGGACGTTTCTCGATGATAGATTCATTCAAACTGTCCAATTGCCGACAGTACACATTCGAATTGATTGTTTGGTTCCGTGGTAGGAGCTCGAAAAAACACAACACCTTTAAAATCCCACCACACTGAGACCAGAACCTTCCGCTGATGAATGTCTGCTTTGGATGTCGTTTGAGGCGAAGCAGCACATTGGGACCAACACCGTTTGCGCAGCACATTGTTTTACACAATCCACTTTTCGTCACCAGTTATCAGTCGCTTCAAAAAAGGATCGTTTTCTCACGTTTAATGAGCATATCGCAGATGTTTATACCCGCTGTCAATTGAGCTTCTTTGAGTTCAGGAGGAGCCCGCACAACGAGCTTGCTTACGTATCCCAGCTTCTTCAGGTGGTCGTGAACGCTTGAATGATGGATGTGCAATGTGTCTGCAATCTCTCGTTTCGTGTAACGTGGGTTTGACTCGATCAATGCCATGATTTGGTCGTCGTCAGCCTCAGTGGGCCTCCCAGACCGAGACGCATCGTTGAGGTCAAAATTACCGGCACAGAATTTTTGAACCACTGCTCGCACTGACGTTCTTGTAGAGCATTATCACCGTACACTTTACGCAACTTTTGACAAGCTTGATGCGCGTTCTTCCCTTTACGGAAGTAAAACAGTAAAATATGGCAAAAATGCCCAGTTTGGTCTTCCATCTTCAACTTGATGTTAAATCTTTGCAAAACAACCAAATCGCTCATATTCCTTTTAGACCGCAGCTAGAACTGGCACCTGTCGAATGCCATAGCGATAGCAGAGCTGCGCATGCCTTTAGTACTTCCAAAACCGCCCAACCGCCATCGGGTACCAAAATATGTCATGACTTTTCCGACAACCCAATAGTTAAGAACAGCTACATTTGTTCATGTTATAAAAAACCTTGTAGACCAGTGTTATCAAGTTTACTGAGAAGTTTGCCACATGGATGATTTGTTAATCAAAAATTAATTATTTTATGCAGCATCATTTAAAGATTAATTATTTTCTAAAAAAAATTCTATCTTTGGAACAATATACTCCAAAAAATTGGTGTGTTCTCCTGTTGACATTAAACTTGATATAAGATGCTTCTGAGTAATGTAATCAGTTAAAGTGGGCAGTTAAACATTGAAAACAGGCCTGTGTAGTAATATAGAGGCCAGAAACATCTGGAAGAAATTAAATAATTTTGGCCCGAGAGGTCCTCTGTGCCTCATGTTGGCGTGGTATGAATGCTGCGAATACACTCTTCTTGACACCTCTCCCCCTGTCATAAGTGGACACAGATGTGGTCACCATTTTTGCCTAAACAGAGGACCTCTCGGGCCAGGAGCACGTGCCTCACAGAGCAAACAACGTGCGAAATACTTTGACAATATCAGGTAAAATACCTTAGACAGGGTTCCCACTCAACCTGGAAAACAGGGAAAACCTGGAATTCTCAGGGAATTTGAAAATGGTTCCAAAAATCAGGGAAAAACTCAGGGAAAATTACCCTTTTTTGTTAAAATCAGGGAATACTCAGGGAAAATCCCCCTCCCCCTTTTTTGTAAGAATCAATAAATACTTTATTTTGCCAAAAAAAATCCTTATTTTTCAAGATTTCAAACTTTTGCTTGCAATTACTGCCTGCCTAGAATTTGGTAGATCTTACTTTCAGTTAAGTATTTCCTTTATTCTCTAAAAAAAGATGCAAAATTGAATTTTTTAAATTGCCAGTTATTATGCTTTTGTTCAATTTCTGCAGGCAGTTGTTATAACATGGAACAATTAGGCACAATGGCTCCTGCTTGAAGAAACACTTCACAAGAGAACCAACCAAATGATGGATCAAAGTCCTTTGTCTGTTGGTTCTCTCGAAACATGTTTCTTTGAACAGAGCCATTCCATCCTGCATTGTGTTATAGAAAAACTGAAACTATTCAACTGACAGATTTTTTCTTACATATGACCCGTTTCTATGGGAATGTATTTACAAATTCCATGTGGCTAGTATTCACAAAAGTTCACGGAACTTTGGTACAGAAAATAATGTGCACAGTTAGTTGTTATTAATGAAAAGCAGGTAATTTTATAAAGACAGATTACTTAAAGAATTTACAAGTGTGTGCTTTGGTGAGAAAAATGAATGGAATAGAATGAAATGTAACAATTCTTTGCAACATGCCACTCTGGAAAACTTTAAAAACCACCTGGAGAACCTGGAAAAGTCAGCAAATTGTTTTATTACTTTTGAGTGGGAACCCTGTTAGATATTACGTATATTTTAATCAAAAGCATGTTTATAACATAAGACAACCCATAAGGTTGCCTCGTGAATTGCAATTTTCGTAAATAATTTTGTGCAAAGAAAATAGATTGTTTTTCAATTTCCTACATGTTAGAAAGGTTTTTAAATCATAGATGAAAGATTCCAGGTTATTTCATTATCCTTTTGTGTAAACCAAACGTGGCTGTCATTTTTTAATGCCTTAACATTTGTATTTGTATGAATATAAAATTCTATTAGTAATTCTGTAATGTACATGACTTCAGAAAAAGTTTAAATGGCATTGAAAATGTTTTTTACTGTCCAGTTCTCGTATATGAGATGCGTCATCAACACTCGTGTTGACAAAAAACAGAACACTTGAAAGGAATCAAGCTATGACTTTGATTTTTACAGGTTATGTTCATTAGGCAATACAGAACAGATTATTAGCATCTCGGTGTCATACGTACAAAGTAGCTAATAATGGATGTGTCCACTTCTTTCTTGTATCACTTGCTGTATGCACTGATGCATCAAAGCAAATGATGTGTGAATGGTGACTTGTTGAATAGCCATCCAGGCTGCGTTGACCTGCTTCCAAAGTTTTATCAAGAGTTGCTGGCAGGGGGTCAAAGGTCATACCACTGCACCTGTCATTTGGGCATATTCCGGCGATCTGGCCAGCCACGCCAGAAGTGGAATGTTTGTATCGTCGATGATGGTGACTTTAAAACTTTAATCGAAAGGTTGAAATGCATTAGTACTTGTTCAAAATTATTTTGAACAAACAGTACCCCCTCCCACAGGAATTTGACTCTCGTGCACAGGCTTTGTGATTGACTACGTCACATATGTGTTTTGCTTCTCAAGTTTTAAGTTGTAATCTGGCATTGTTCTTGATATACACTATCTACCAACAAGTAATTGGACACCTGTGATAGCAAAGGAAAACAAAGTTTATTCACCTTCAATAGTTGGCGGAGCCTCCACGAGCGGCGATTACAGCTGTGACCCTCCGGGGCATACTCTCAACCGGCGTTGTACGACGGCTAGCGGTATTTTCTTCCACTCGGCTTGGGGAAGACAGGTCAGTTCCTTCACCGATTTCGGATGGTGGGGGCACCCTTTAAGTCGACGCTCCGACTCGTCCCGGAGGTGCTCGATAGGGTTAAGGTCCGGGCTCTGCGCAGGCCAGTCCATTCGATTAACCCCATTGTCACCATACCAAGCCACGGTAGACCTCGCAACATGACAGGTGGCATTGTTATCCTGAAAGTAACAGGGGTCCACCCCGTAAAACTGCCACAACGTAGAAAGCGTGTGGTCATCCAAAATGGTGCAGTAGGTCTCGCCGTTGAGTCTACCAGGAATTGCGAAGAATTGCGTGCCATACCAGGAGAAACACCCCCATAGCATAATTCCACCGCCGCCAAACTTCACAGTTGGCACAATACATTCCGGCTGGAGGCGTTTTCCAGGCAGACACCAAACCCAGACCCTGCCATCCGAATGGTAGAGGGTGAACCTTGATTCGTCGCTCCAGAGAACCTGTTTCCACTGTCGACGTTCTTTGCACCATGTTAGCCGAGCAGCGCTATTGGACTTGGTGATCAAAGGCTTGTGGGCAGCAGCACATCCATGATAACCGAGCAGATGGGCTTCCTTACGGATGGTATTCAACGAAAGAACACTCCCGGATGCCTGTTGAAACTCCTCGGGGATGTGGCCCATCGATTTGGTGCGGTTCTTCCGAATTTCTCTGGGCAGCACCCGTCGGCCTCTAACTCCCAGTTTTGTGGGTCTGCCGGGTCGGGGCACATTCCGACAGTCACCTCTCATCTTCCACTTGCCAATCACGTAGGCCACTGTCAATTTTGGGTACTTCAACTCGCTGGATATGTCACGTATGGATCGGCCATTTCTGTGATACCCGACGATTACACCTTTCTCGAAATCAGAGAGCTCCGAAATGCGTGGCATCTTGCATGCGACTGGTTGCGTTGTTGTTTCCCACACGATATTTAAGAGCGGCTGCCGTGACGTGTATCAGGACCGCAGATATCGTCGATTGCAGGGGTGTCCAATTACTTTTTGGTAGATAGTGTATAACCATATGTAATCTCAGAGTTCGATTATTTCAAATCTGAAGATGGGTCTATAGTAGACCCGAAAGTGCTAATGTATTTCAACCTTTTGATTAAAGTTTTATAGTCACCATCATTGACTTTTATAATATCGTGTAAAAACGACAAGTGTTGTTTATATTACCATATAACGTCATTGATATAATGGACACTCATTATGGTAGTACGGACTCTCACGAGAGGTGATCTACTTTCATACCCAACTAGTACCTCAGACTATGAGGCCTCTTGTTGGCGTGGTATGCATGCTGCAGATACACTCTTCTCGACACCTCTCCCCGTGTCATAAGTGGACACAGACGTGGCCACCATTTTTGCGTAAACAGAAGTGCATTTCGTCCGAAAACATGATATTGTTCCATTCGTCTCCCCACTCCCTTCGTTCGATGCACCATTGCAGCCTGGGAGTCAATTGATGCGGTGTCAAAGGTAGCCAGAATAGGGCCCGATGAGTCTACCGTCTAAACTGTAATAACTGTCAGTGTACTGTTACAGCTGACATGAGAGAATGTGTCACAGTTCGTCATTCCTGTGCCAATGTCATTGATGATGCAGAATGGTCACGCAAAGACATCCTCATAAGAGGATGGTTGTCCCTCAGTGTTGTCTGTGTACGATGTCCAGAACCTTCATGCCCTATGCCCTTCTTTGTGCCATTCCCTGCACACTCTTGCCACGAAGGATTCACTGCACCCCACATGAGCGGTAATATCCCCTGAAGAAAGCATTGCAATCTCTCCTGCCAATAGTGCAACCTCTGTCCAACTCGCTAATGTGATTGTACGACTGCCTTACACTAAGACGAGACATCCTTACTGTCTGCTAACCAAGCCACAAGGCACCCATAACAGAAAAACAGCCAGCTTCCAGTCTGTGATGTTTTGTTGCATAATCTGATTTGTGTAGACGAGATGCACGTAAGCCTATGTTGTCAAAATGCTAATCATTTCTGCGATATTGCCTGATTAGCATATCCTGTAAAAATCAAGGATGTAGCTTAAGGCTGTCTTTGAATGAGTGTAACAGAAATTCTGTCCTATATCTGTAATACAAATTCTTTTGTAAACATTTTCTCGAAAACTATTACTTTGTAGAGTTAGAAATTTTGAGCACAAATAAAAACGGCCCATAGCTAATACGTGTTGCAGTTATTTTTCTGAAAAATTTGTTAGAATTTGTTTTAAAATTCTATTTATCTGACTCGAAAGTATTCCAATTTGGCGCTAGATGGCGCCAGAAGTTAGCTTGGCAGTGTTTCTGTGTGGAAGAAACGAAATCTCTCATTTCTGTCTGATTTTTTTAATTATCTAGGCCAAATAGAAATCAAAGAATGGGCACTGAAGTGAGATTGGAATCTTGTCTTCTATAGATCATCTTAAATTCTACTGTACGTTCATTTTTTGAAGAGAAAATGTGTACATTACCAGAAAACACTTGAATTTGAAACAGAAACTACGCCTACCTACTAAGCTCCACCCCCAAATAGTGTCATTGGTTAAAATGTAACAGCACGTATTTTGTCTTCTCATTGTGGAGCCAACGAGAGACCGCTTCCATTCTGAATATGGTAAGGTCTTCAGTCATTCGCTGACGCCAACTTCTGGGAAAATCCCTCAAGACATAAAAGCCATGCCCAAGGAGTGATATTTTGCGCCATTTATCGCAGAAGATGAAGCCTAACACTCATTCAAAGACAGCCTTAACTCCTTTCAGGTGATCTGTTTTTTGTTTTTTTAACATTAGTGTACTTTATAAGCCTATGACATCTTTGTTTAAATCAGTATACTGGATAGCCAAGTTTTTATTTGCTGTTGTGCTGTCTTGTATTGACTTCAATTTCTTTTGGTGCAGTGGAAGAACCACCTCCTCCCCCAATGACAGCAAATAGCGAAATGTCAAATAAGTCAGTGCATCCTGTGGTGAAACAGCCTCTTCCTCCTCCTCCTCTGCCACCTAGTACAAATCAGATGAGTGGATTCACTTTCCAGGGACCTATGCATCCAAATATGAGAATGCCCCAACAGCCCAGTCTACCTTTTTCTGTTCCAGGCCAGGATGGTCCACCACCTCATCTGAGAGCTCCACTGTATTCTATGTCTGGCCAGGATATTCCACGGCTTCCTGCTCCACCAATGCCTCCATTACTGCGGCAAGGGCTTCCAGTACCTCAAGGACCTTCAGGTCAGTGTTGTAAAAAATATTCAACACTGTATTTAATGTAATTTTCTGTTTATCTTTACTATGCCTGACAGAAAGAAAAGAGAGAGAGAGAGAAAGAAAGACGTTTAGAAAAAATATATATAATACTTGTCTGATGTATGTGTACATATGTTGTTAGCTTTAAAGTTCTGTATGCCCATATACCACCATTTCTGCTATGCCTGGAAACATAATTGGGAATTTCTTTTAAAATCAATTTTATGGCATTGTCATATCAATTGTGTTGCTTTGAATTTCATCAGTTAAAGAATTGATTGTTTCAGAAGTTTTTATTACACTGACAGAAAAAAAAATCCCAACACCACGAAAAAATAGTTGTAGAGGAATGAAATGGCGGCAATACATTTGTATAGGTAACATATTTAATCGATTAAGGTTTCAAGATCACAGCTTAATGTAAGCGCGAGAAGAGCCATTTTAAATGTGAAATGCTGGTACATTAATAACCGGTGTAACCGCCAGAATGTTGAATGCAAGCACGAAAACGTTCATGCATTGTGTCATACAGGTGCTGGATGTCACTTTGTGGGATGGAGTTCCATGCCTGTTGCACTTGGTCGGTCAATGCAGGGACGGTTAATGCTGGTTGGGGGTGACGCTGGAGTTGTCGTCCAATGATGTTCCATATGTGCTCGATTGGAGAAAGATCTGGTGATCTAGCAGGCCACGGCAACATGTCAACACTCTGTAGAGCATGTTGGGTTACAACAGCTGTATGCGGGCGAGCGTTATCCTGTTGGAAAACACCCCTGGAATGCTGTTCATGAATGGCAGCACAACAGGTTGAATCACCAGACCGACGTACAACTGTGACGTCAGGGTGCATGGGATCGAGAGTGCTCCTGCTGTCATAGGAAATTGCTCCCCAGACCACAAGTCCAGGTGTAGGTCCAGTGTGTCTCTGCCGTAGACAAGTTGGTTGCAGGCGCTTACCTGGCCGCCTTCTAACCAACACACGGCCATGGCTGGCACCCAGGCAGAACTGGCTTTCATCAGAAAACACAACAGATCTCCACTCCGTCCTCCAATGAGCTCTAGCTTGACACCACTGACGTTGCAAACGGCAGTGGTTTGGAGTAAGTGGAATGCACGCTACAGGGCATCTGGCTCGGAGCTGTCCTTCAAGTAACTGATTTGTAACAGTTCGTTGTGTCACTGTGGTGGCAACTGCAGCTCGAATTGCAGATGCAGTATGATATGCCACTGCCATATGCCGTACACGGCGGTCTTCCCTCTCAGTAGTGCCACGTGGCCGGCCGGAACCCGGTCTTCTTGACGCAGTACCTTCCCTTGACCACCGCTGCCAACAATCATGCACAGTGGCTACATTCCTGCCAAGTCGTTCTGCAATATTGCGGGAAAAAAATCCACCTTCTCGTAGCCCTATTACACGACCTCGTTCAAACTCCGTGAGCTGTTGATAATGGCTTCTTCGTCTTCTTAAAGGCATTCTTCCAAGTCCAGGTGTAGGTCCAGTGTGTCTCTGCCGTAGACAAGTTGGTTGCAGGCGCTTACCTGGCCGCCTTCTAACCAACACACGGCCATCGCTGGCACCCAGGCAGAACCGGCTTTCATCAGAAAACACAACAGATCTCCACTCCGTCCTCCAATGAGCTCTAGCTTGACACCACTGACGTCGCAAACGGCAGTGGTTTGGAGTAAGTGGAATGCACGCTACAGGGCATCTGGCTCGGAGCTGTCCTTCAAGTAACCGATTTGTAACAGTTCGTTGTGTCACTGTGGTGGCAACTGCAGCTCGAATTGCAGATGCAGTACGATGTGCCATTGCCATATGCCGTACACGGCGGTCTTCCCTCTCAGTAGTGCCACGTGGCCGGCCGGAACCCGGTCTTCTTGAGGCAGTACCTTCCCTTGACCACCGCTGCGAACAATCATGCACAGTGGCTACATTCCTGCCAAGTCGTTCTGCAATATTGTGGGGAAAAAATCCACCTTCTCGTAGCCCTATTACACGACCTCGTTCAAACTCCGTGAGCTGTTGATAATGGCTTCTTCGTCTTCTTAAAGGCATTCTTGACTAACATTAACACTCTACGTCGAATCTCAACGATGATTAACGCTCACGAACGTTACAGCTCGTATTTACAGCAAACCTGCTTTGCATGTTCCGAGGGGGCGCTACTAGCGCCACACGTATGCGCCGAGCGCGAAATTTGCATAGACCTCATCTCACAGGTGTACTCTTACCGCCTACCAACTGTCGTTTATCTAACACAACCCCTTCTTGGTGTTGGGATTTTTTTTCCGTCAGTGTATTTTTAATTTGGGAGTAAGAAAGGATTGCACTGTGGGAGTAAATTCTGAAGCAATATATGGGATGTTTCAGCACACACACTTCACTTCCTTAAAACAGTTATGTAGGAAACCTCATTGTCACAGTATTTGAATGCCATCACAGTGGTGACATTCATCTGCTTAGTTCTTTCCATCAGTGTATCGTGTTATTATTTGTTCATTAAGCACTACTTCCATAAACTGTTCTGTGCTATCACAGAATACTGACCCTGAGGACTGTACTGCAGAATAAGGCTGATGCTGCAGCTATCTCTATGACATAAATTGTATCACTGATTTTCAGAAGTATTTCACATGAAAACCAGTCAAATAAATTTATTGTGTTGTCGGAAAAGTCATGACGTATTTTAGCCATGTTTTGCCAAGGTCATTTATTGATAGAAAGAAGAAAGATCAATCAATGATATAATGCCCGTTTTGTTCGATAACCTTTTGCCATCTTTCAGTGAGCTGCAGAATCCCTCGTTCATAGAAGGACTTGTCTTTTGTGGCGAAAAACTGTACAAGGTGCTGATTTATAGCCTCATCTGAATTAAACGTTATACCACACAAGAACTGTTGAAGAGAGCTAAACAAGTGGAAGTCTGATGGTGCAAGATCAGGCGAGTATGCTGGGTTTGGCAACACATCCCACCCAAGCTCCAATAATTTTGGCGGGTGATCAAACTTGTGTGTGGTCTCGCGTTGTCGTGATGGAACACAACATCTTTATGATGAACGAGCTCTGGACATTTCTGGATGATGGATTCATTCAAACTGTCCAATTGCCGACAGTACACATTCGAATTGATTGTTTGGTTCCGTGGTAGGAGCTCAAAAAACACGACACCTTTAAAATCCCACCACACCGAGACCAGAACCTTCCGCTGATAAATGTCTGCTTTGGATGTCGTATGAGGCGAAGCAGCACGTCGGGACCAAGACCGTTTGCGCAGCACATTGTTGTATGCAATCCACTTTTCGTCACCAGTTATCAGTCGCTTCAAAAAAGGATCGTTTTCCTCACGTTTAATGAGCATAACGCAGATGTTTATACGCGCTGCCAATTGAGCTCCTTTGAGTTCATGAGGAACCGACACATCGAGCTTGCTTACATATCCCAGCTTCTTCAGGTGGTCGTAAACACTTGAATGATGGATGTGCAATGTGTCTGCAATTTCTTGTGTTGTGTAACGTGGGTTTGACTCCATCAATGCCCCGATTTGGTCGCCATCAACCTCGGTTGGCCTCCCGAACCGAGGAGCATCATTGAGGTCAAAATCACCAGCACGGAATTTTGCGAACCACCACTGGTACTGACGTTCTTGTAGAGCATTATGACCGTACACTTTACTCAACTTTTCACAAGCTTGACGCGCGTTCTTCCCTTTACGGAAGTAAAACAGTAAAATATGGCGAAAATGCACAGTTTGGTCTTCCATCTTCAACTTGATGTCAAATCTCCGTAAATCAACCAAATCGCTCACTATTCCTTTTTTTGACTGCTGCTAGAACTGGTACCTATCAAATGCCATAACGATAACAGAGCTGCGCATGCCTCTAGTGCTTCCAAAACCGCCCATCCACCATGGAGTGCCAAAATACGTCATGACTTTTCCGACAACCCAATATTTTTAGAATTTGAATATGAAATACTACCTAACAAAAATCTAGGGTTTATTCTTTTTCCTCCAATGAACACCGCTGGTGTGTGTTCACTGTTTTATGTTTGCTAACTTCTGTGATCCATATTGCATCAGAGTTTAAAGAATTTTTCTCATTGTCCTCATAAATGTGCTTTTCCTTTGTGTGTATGTTTGTATTTTGGTTTAATCAGTATAAAAATAAAGGGTATATAACACTATGACCATTGTAACTGTTGGATTCTGCAATAAAATTCAAATATATAACTGGAATACCTAAAACTCAAGAACACTGTCGACGAGAACCTAAAAGGCTAATGTGGCGAGGAATGAAATCAGATATTGTTGTATGCATTTGCGCTTGACAGAATGGTTTCTCAGAATACCGGCACACAAAATACAAATCAAGAACAGACAGTTGGTTCACTAACAACACATTTTATAACATCTATGAAAACTGCTTACATCGATTCGATCTGAGCACTTCAACTCGTTGCAGCTCACAACAGCTTCCGAAACCAAAAGTAAAAAGTCAGAAAGTCAACAGAAACTTGTTGCCAGACATAGATTAACAAACATTGCAATAAAATCACAGAGATGCGCCACTTAGAAACGTAAATACAGTCATTTCTTTACAGTAACTGTCAGCTAATGTTCAGAAGTACTTTGCCGTTTTTGTAACTTGAACAAATAAAAATAATTTTTTCTTCCCTTCACATTTTGAGGTATGTGTAATTTTTTCTACTTTAAAGAATATGGGGTGATATGTTTCTGTTCATGTTTTTTACCCATACTTTCTGTATTTCCCTTAACTACAGGATTTTATGTGCTCTGTTTTAATTAATTCTACTTTTTAAAAAAACACCGTCAAAAGTAGGTTTTCCCAAATTGGTGGCAAAAAAAATGTTTAAATGGGGGAAATTTCATTGTCGTGCATATATTCTGTCAATAAATGAAAGCTAGAATGCGACCTCTATATGGAAAATATAAGTTCCCAGAATGTCCTGTATACAACTCTAATAATAATAAAAAATAAAACAAATGCGGGCTAGTGTTTCAGTATAATCAATAAGCACACGCAATATGAGTCTTGCCGCTCCCTCCTGTTTTTCACTTACATTCCCTGCCTCGTGTCTCTCTCAGAAGGTGGTGTTTTTCTAACTCCAAATCTTTCTGCCCGCATACCATCAGCTCTGCACTTCAGATGTTTCAGTGGTGCTTAGAATGGTTGCGAACATTCTTGAGCTCTCTCATTCTCTCAAACTTTTTTTTACTATTATTGGGATTTAGCAACCTCTGTGAGCAATTGCCTAACACTGCAAGGAATGCCATTTCAATGTGCAGTACTCCCATAATGATTATTATTTACTAGAATTACTGGGAATTGTGACTGGTACATGAGTTATTTTTTTATACACCTTATACAGTATAAGGTATATTAAAAACCAACCTATGCGCTAGTCATGATTTCCAGTAATTCTAGTCATCCAAGAAACCACAAGATCAACAGCCCTTTTGCTTTGGTTAAAAGAGCACTCATACATTTATGGAACAGAAAATTTAGAAAGCAAGAATTGAAATGGATAAGGAAACATCAAAGAACTATGATTATTCATCAAAATTAATTAACAACTTGATTAAAAATATAAGTTATCTGAAAAAAACCTAATAGTAACTTTAATAAAAAATAGTACTGATAATATATAAAGCCTTACTTCCATATGTGGCGAAACCTAAATAAAAAAAATAAACAATATTGGTAAGAAATATTACTTTGGATTAGGATACTGATACTGTTATCAACTGCAAAGATAAAAACTCCTGTTCTGGAACAGGTTGGTGTTTACCAACTACCCTTTCAATGTGGGAAAACAAACCAAACTCCAATATCATACATAGGACAAAAAAGAAAGAAAAGAAAACAGCACACATTCAATATTGCATGAACAATAAAAAATGCAGTGAATTGAGTTATGATACTCAGAATCAGGCTCCTTCTGATTCAGATCCATCTGATAGTAAGGGAGATTTTTGGAATGAGCTAAAAGCTGTTTTGAGCCAGTTTGGTGCTAAAGAGAAAGTTATAATAGCAGGGAATTTCAAAACTAGAATACGTGTTCAGAATGGCATTTCTGATAACGTTCTGGGTAAGTTGAATGATCCTAGTGTAAGTGATAATGGTAAAAAATTAATTGAACTCTGCATTGAAAATGGATTGGGGATATCTAATACATTTTTCAACCACAAGTATATCTACACATACACTTGGGAAAATTTCTGATAATGTTCTGGGTATTTCAAAGCTAGAATAGGTGTTCAGAATGGGATTTCTGATAACGTTCTGGGTAAGTTGAATTATCCTAGTGTGAGTGATAATGGTAAAAGATTAATTGAACTCTGCATTGAAAATGGATTGTGTGTATCTAATACATTTTTTAACCACAAGTATATCTACACGCACACTTGGGAAAATCGTACTCTGGGATTAAAGAATGTAATAGATTGTGTTGTTTATTATCAATGTCTGAAACACTTAGTTGTTGATACCCATGTGATGAGAGGTGCAGATGTTGGCTCTGATCATCACCTGTTAGTGTCATGGGTGAAACTGAATGTTGGTTGGAGAAGGAGGTATAGGGAGGTGCCTGTGATGAAAGAATGAAGGTTGAAAGGCTGTCTGAAGAACATCAGTGTTACTCTGATTTACTCAGTGAACGTCGGAATGAGTTGAAAGTATGCGAGAGGGATGTAGAAAAGAAGTGGACATGTTTTAAGAACTGTGTTGTCACTGCTACTGAAGAGGTCTGGTACTGCAACAGTGAGTAGCTTTGAAGGTGATACTTAGTGGAACAGTGAGATTAAAGAAGCAGTAAAGAGACAAAAGGAAGCATACTTGGTGATGCTGCAAGGTAGAATTTCTGAGGATAAATAGCGCCATAAAAAGCATGAAGCAGCAAAGTTGGTTTGCCAAAAAAAAAAAAAAAAAAAAAGAAAGAAAGAAAAAAGGAGGAGGAGAAGGAAGAACGGCACGATCTGGCTTTTTGGAAAGATTGGAAGTACATAAGACAGGAAAAAGAAGGGAAATAAAAGTCTAAGTTGTGTAAAGAATAGGGTCAGAAAAATAATGTGGGAGCCCAATGAGCTAAGTGAAAGATAAGGTGAGTACTTCTGTGATTTATTATATCATGAAAGCAAAGGTGATGCTGAAGCAGAAGCAGCAATGTCATAGTGAGAGATGGAAGCACTAGTGGGATCTCAAGAAAAGAGGTGTATAAAGTTCCAAAATCTCTTAAGAATGGTAAGCCTTTAGGAGTAGATGGCATAACTGCTGAGGTGCTAAAATATGGCAGTGACTGTGATTGACTGGTTAACTGAAATTTGCCAGTTATGTTGGGAGTTAGAAATGGTCCCTCAGGGCCCTCGGTATTGGAGGGATGCTATCATTGTTCCCTTGTACAAGAGAAAGGGTGATCAGACTAAATGCAAGTACTATCATTCTGTCAGTTTGCAGAATGTGCCAGGAAAAGTGTTTTTGGGAAGGTCATCTGTAATAATGAAACGAAGTGTGTGTGTGTTCCGTCCGTCGTAATACAAGAAAACTACTCAACCTAAAAACCTTAAATTCTGCACGAAGGTAGCTTACATACCGAAGATATGCACCTTGGCCTTAGATTTTTTAATTAAGTTTTAGATATTTCAAAAAATGAAAAACATGGTTCTCGATTTCCCATGTATCGTTCCACTTTGCTTACAAAGAACCTAATCACACCCAACGTGAAGGAAAGTAGTTCACAATAAATTTTATGCGGGTTTTTTTTTTACATTTTGTTATAACAAATGCCTTGATGACTATCTTTATTTGTAAATTCATTTTATGAAGGAAATATATCGAGTAACGGTACTATGTTTGTTTGTTTTTATCTGGAGCTAGTGTATTCTTTAAGCGAAGCTATTTCGAACTTTTGTTCTGGAAGACAAAGTGGCTAAGACTGACACCTCATTTTTTGATAATATTTATTTGAATTTTATAAATTTTGCCGATGTCGAATTGGACGCAATTGCTGCTGAGGCAGGTTTTTTCGATGAAAATATATTATCGTGAACTACTTTCTTCCACCTTGGGTGTTATCAGGTTGTATGTAAACAAAATGGAATGATACACGAAAAATCTGTAACTACTTGAAAGCATTCGATACTACAGTCGTATTTCAGGAAAGTGAGCTACAAATAAGGGTAATTTATTCACTTCTGGCGTTACGGTTTTAAATAATACGAAATAAGATTTCTTTATTTAATTAATTAATGTTTGCGTTAAGTTTCAACGTACATATAAATGCTTGAAAACATTAATTTTTCTAAAGTGACACTTTGGTTTGAAAATTAGGCCTAAAATGCCTCCTGCTAAAAAAACTCTCTTACGGAGCAAAACTATATAGAGACCGGCAGGCAAAAGCAATTTCAAGAGCTGCTGAAACATCAGAGCAGCGAGCTGCAAAGCAAAATGCAAACACAGTGGCCAGGGCCATAGCATGAGCCACCGAATTACCACAGCAGCTATTTGAAAGCAAGAACTAAATAGAGTAGCTACAACCACAGCTAGAGCTGCTGAGACACAACAGGAGCAAGAACAACCAGAGCTAGAGCTGCTGAGACACAACAGGAGCAAATTGCTGAGACACAAGACACAACAGGAGCAAGAACAACCAGAGCTAGACTGCTGAGACACAACAGGAGCAAATTGCACAGCAACAAAGAAATGCCACAGCAATGGCAGAAATGTGTATGCTTCCTTGGAGAGAAAAAGAAATGGCTGCCTTTCACTACAACTCACAAACAGACTACAGCTCAGATGCAAGTATAGTAATTTGAAGAATGTCAGTATCTTGCACTTTCTGTAATGCTCTAAAATGGGAGAATGAACGTCAGGGCATTTGCTGCAACAGTGACAAAATTCAAGTCCCTCTAATTAGTGAACCTCCTGAGCATCTGTTTTCATTATTAACAGGCAGCACTGAAGATGCCACACATTTCTAAAATAATATTCAGAAATACAATTCATGTTTCCAAATGACTTCTCTGTCACTACCAAAAGAGTCATAGAGCCTGGCTTCATGCTGACATTTAAAGTGCAGGGCCAAGTTTACCATCAAATTGGTAGCTTAATGCCATTGCAAAATGAAGAGCCTAAATTTTTACAGATCTATTTCATAAGCAATCTAAATCAACAGGCTGAACACCTCCATCATTGCATCAGACAGACAAGACCAGAAATAGCAAGCTATGTTTGAAACAGGAAATGAGTATGTCAGAACTTTTAAATGTGCAATGGATACTGTAACAGATCAGTACAAAGTTGTCATTTCTGCTGACAAAGCCCCAACTAATGAGCACAGAAGTTGCTTCAATGCACCTACGATTTCAGAGGTTGCTGTTATTCTTGCTGGCGAGCAACATGACAACCGTGATATTGTCTTGCACCTTTTTGACAACACACATTCTAGAATTACAGAAACACACAGGTCTTATGATGCACTACAATATCCCTTAATTTTCTGGCAAGGTCAAGATGGCTACCATTTTGAGTGGCGACAAACGAATCCTGTTTCAAGACGGCAAACTGACAAAAAAGTCACGTGCCTAAGTATTTATGCCCACGCGCTGATGACGAGATTAAATGATTTCAATCACATTTTGAGGTTCAAAGACCTTTTGAGTCAATTTATTGTTGATATGTTTGCCAAGATTGAGGCAGAAAGACTGGGATACATTCGACTGCATCAAAGAGAACTTTGTGCAGAAAGTTATGCTCACTTGAGAGACGCAGTTCTTAATGATGAAGACGTGAACAACGTTGGGCAATTGATTATCTTGCCATCAAGTTTTACTGGTGGGCCACAGTACATGCACGAGCACACTCAAGATGCCATAACTTATGTAAGAAATTACAGTTGGCCCAATTTATTCCTCACCTTCACATGCAACCCCCCAGCATGGAAAGGAATTACGAATGAATTGATGGCAGGCCAAAAAATCACATGACAGACATGATTTGATTGCAAGAGTTTTTAAATTAAAATTACAAAAAATAGTGCATTTGATTGTCGAAGGCTGCATTTTTGGAACTGTTCAGTTCTACATGTACACGGTGGAATGGCAGAAACGTGGCTTACTGCATGCACACATTTTGCTGTGGTTAAAGGAAAAGTTGCATGTGCACAGAGTAGATGACATAATCAGTACAGAACTAACAGATTTATCCTTCATGAAATTGTCAAAAAACATATGGTGCATGCAAAACAACAAGTGCACAAAAAAGTACCCAAAGCAATTTCTCTTGGAAACGCAAACAGGGCATGATGGATACCCACTGTATCATCACAGGAAACCAGACGACGATGGATTTATGGCAACCATCAAAGTTCGTAGGACTGAGTACAACATTGACAACCGATGGATAGTTCTATACTGCCCTCTTATACCGAAAACTTTTCAAGCCTACATTAATGTTGAATACTGCAATGCAGTCAAATCCATTAAATACGTGTGCAAATATGTCAACAAAGGTATGTTTGCTCCTTTAAAAAAGGAATGCCATAAAGCAGGGTTACTTATTGCAGATACTGTACTTGATAATAGCAGACTATTACAATCAAGTAATGAAAAAAGTCCTATTTTACGTAAAGCAGGTGTATACAGTATACCAATTATTAATATAAATAAGAGCCTAGATAATAAAACAGTTTACATTGGTAGCACAAAGCGAAATATAGATATCAGATTACGTGAACATTTAAATAACTGGAATAAAAGTGAAATTCGAACTTCATTTATACAATACTGTTATAATAATGAAGCCATACCCGATTGGGAGAATATAAGTTTAGTTACTTCTCACAACACACATAAAAAGATTGACTGCAGAGGCCATCATGATAGAGAAGACCAGGGCATATAATTGCAATTTAAATGTCCCGGTCGAATTATCACCAACATGGTTGAACATGATAAAACAAGAAAAACAACGAATTGTCCAAATAAGAAGACCAAGTCGACAAATGCAGCGAAGATTAAACAACAGGACGACACTAGATGGTGCCAACAACGTTATACGTGATGAGCATGAGGATGACGATGGAGATGGCAGCATCGTCAACTTACTTAATAGTTAACACGCAGGGAGCAGTACAGCAGGAGATGTCCTTGAGAATGGCCACGAAAAAGGGTGCCGAAACGCGCGTCAGAAATTCGAGATCTGGATTCCTTGGTGGAGACTGTTTTGCATATCGTTCTTGGTCGAATTTGAGGTTGGAATAATGGATTTTATTTCGATTTTATTATTTCATTGGATTAATTTTCTTTCATGTTCTATTTTGAAGACAAGGTTTTTGTGTTTTCGATAAAAGACTTTTATGGGTTTTAGCTATCACAAATACTTCATTGTTGCCTACGGCGAACTTTCATTTTGTGGAACTTCGAATACGCAGTTTTTTGTTCTTGAGTGTATACCGGGAGCAACTAATCAGAAGGAGACTGCAGACCAAGAGGTAACAATGTTATTATTTTAACCCTCTCATTCTTCTTCGTTTAAGAAATAATTAATGTGTTTTTAGTTCATATTTTAAATAAATATACCATTCACCCTCAGTATGACACCACCAGATTGAATAAGAAGTTAAGGAGTCCAGGTGTCGTAGTTTTCAGCGAACTTGTGTAAAAAAATGTGAAGAACAGAAAAAATGACAGGACTTCTATGATATCCTGCTAAGAACTCAATATAATATGCCACGTAGTAACGTTCAATAGCCATTCACCCTCAGTATGACACCACCAGATTGAATAAGAAGTTAAGGAGTCCAGGTGTCGTAGTTTTCAGCGAACTTGTGTAAAAAAATGTGAAGAACAGAAAAAATGACAGGACTTCTATGATATCCTGCTAAGAACTCAATATAATATGCCACGTAGTAACGTTCAATAGCCAAATATAACGTTTTGAAATGATATTAGTATGTCAACAAAGGGTCTGGCTTGGCAATGTTTGGTCTCTGGAGAGAAAACATGACAGATGATGAGCCTACACTCTATGAGAGGGGAAGGTATATAAGTACCAATGAAGGCATGTGGAGAATCTTAAGAGTTCCCGATTCACGAGCACTTCCCCATGGTTGTTCAACTCAGCATGCACTTGGAAAATGGCCAACGCATTTATTTCCCTAAACAAAACGCCCAGCAAGGTGCTCAGAACCCACCGCAAACCAATCTCACAGCATTTTTTGATCTGTGCAGGATTGATGCATTTGCTCAAACACTTTTGTACAATCAGGTTCCAAAATACTACATATATAAAACAAACAAGAAATGGCATCGGCACATACAAGGGCAAACTGTCCCCAACCACCCTAATGTGAAATCCAGCAATGCGCTCGGTCGTGTTTATATGGTGCAATCCTTACAACTTTGAATGCTTTTACCTCAGACTGTGCTGCTGCACGAAGTTCGTGGTCCAACTTCATTTAAGGATTTGCGAACAGTGGATGGTGTCGTGTGGGACATGTACAAATCAGCTTGCCAGCTGAGTGGCCTCTTGGAAGATGATGCGCAGTGAAACAGCACGCTGGAGGAAACGGGTGGAACACGATCACGAGCCGGGTTGCGAAACCTGTTTGCTGTCATGCTGCAAGTGTGTGGCTTGGCAAGATGTGTTCATTCCCCGAATACCCATCATTCCGACTGATGTGCCCTTCAAATTTAAAAGAATTCAGCTTCCATTGCACCTGTGTTTCACTATGAGCATCAACAAGGCTCAAGGACAGTCGCTCAAAGCTGTTGGCTCAAATTTGCAAAGCTCTTGCTTTTGCCATGGACAACTTTACGTTGGATGTTCTAGAGTTGGCAACAAGGAAAATCTTTACATTTTAGCACCACATGGGAGAGCTCGCACCATCGTTTACCAAGAAGCATTGGCTTAGTACCCATTTTTTCTTCTAATTTTTCTAAAATAGAATTAAAAAGAAAACAGTTGCTAATCTAAAACAACTATTATGGGAATTTTACTAGGACATTTTTTTATTTAAATTGCAAATTTTCGGAGAAACTCTTCTCCTTCTTCAGGCTGTCTGACAGCCTGAAGAAGGAGAAGAGTTTTCTCCGAAAAATTTGCAATTTAAATAAAAAAATGTCCTAGTAAAATTCCCATAATAGTTGTTTTAGATTAGTAGTAATTGAATTAAGAAACTAGGAAGCCATTTCTCAACATGAACTTTATTCAAAGAAAACAGTTTGGCCTATTTAACTTCAAGCTTATAAATGAAAATTTTTTACCCTATCCTTACGATTCACGGTCAAATAGTTCACCCGTCCAAGAGAAAACTACTTTCGGTTAGTTAGTAAACACAAAATCAAATATGTTTCAGCCCAAGCTGATTTTTTTGTTCGGATTTATTTGCTCGAAAACCATGATGAGTCGCCGACGAAGCTTAACATTAAGTTCCGTTCTGCATCTAAACAAAGCTTACACCAACAAACAGCGATGGGTGGAAAGCTAGTTATTGATAAGACACAAGATCTTACATCAGAGAAAGTGTGTGATGTACAGAGCGCTTTTATGTGTTGTAAAGGGCTGCACTAATCAAATTTTTGCATTATGCGTGATGATTGAAAATTATTTGTCTGTTGGTAAAAAAGTGTTCTCTGCCTTCATAGATTTAGAGAATGCTCGTGACAAAGTAAATAGGACTCTTCTGTGGAAGGTATTGAATAAATATGGTATTACTGGGAATCCACTTAATATTGCGAAGACCATTTACGCTGGTAGTAGAGCATGTGTACAAGTGAATGGTGTTTTCTTGAAAAGCGAAATATTGAATTCATGTTGAATTCATGCACTTTCGGGAATATCATACTACCATTGGCCCGACGATGGTAGTATGATATTACCGAAAGCGCTCGCTGTAACGTGGTGACGACAAACCCTGTGTGAGACGTCTCCTGACCCATTAAGAATAACTCTTTCTACTAAATTCTTTTAATTAATGTAAATTTAAAATGTTTGATTGTGAGAATGAATGTAGAACTGAAATATATATAACTTTCATACGTACATATCACTAAGCTGTTCTCTGAGATTCAGAGGTTAGCTAAAAAAGAAATACAAACTTCCAGATATTTTTACTTATTGTTGTCGTATCAAACTTCGCCATTTACAGCGATCTTGACATACAACTCGTGCTTCACTGATATCGATTACACGCCGTACACAAGATCTTTTATACATCATACTCATAATCTTTTTCTCATGCAGACACTCCTGAATCTGATCCACCCATGTCTTCCTTGGCCTTCCTCTGCCTTTCCTTCCTGCCACTTGGGCTGAAAATATTTTCTTAGTAAGCATTTCATCACTCATTCTTTCAACACGGCCAAACCACCGAAGCATATTGGTCTCCACCTTGCTAACAACATTTTGCTTTACATCACACAATTGCAATACATCTTCATTCCTCACACAATCAGATCGTGTCTTGCCACAAACCCCACGTAAGCAACGCATTTCTCCAGCACACAAACGACTCCTATGTTTCTTCTGCAGTACCCAGGTTTCACTGCCATACATCAGAGTAGGAACAATTACTGTTTCATACACAGCCATGCGGGACTCTCTAGAGAACCCATCATTCCTGTGAAAACCTCCTAGAGCAGCTATGACTTTCAAAGAATTCACTCGCCTACTGATTTCACCATCCAACTTGTTCTCTCGGTCAAACATGCTTCCTAAATACACAAACTCACTCACCTGGTCAATCACAGTGCCATTTATACTTACATTACATTCAGTGCTACCCATTCCTCTCTCAAACACCATAACTTTGGTTTTTCCCTTATTTATACTCAGTTTGAATTTCATGCAAACTTCGTGCATCCGAGTCAACATACTCTGCAACTCACTTTTGCTCTCTGCCAACAGGAATCTGCACACACGGATATCACCAAGACATAAACCACTATTATCTATTTTGGCCTCACGCATGCATGCGTCCATAAATATATTAAACAGCCATGGTGACATTACACAACCTTGTCTAACTCCTACACCAATGGAAAACCATTTTGATAAAACACCATTCACTCTTACACAAGCTCTACTACCAGCATACATGGCTTTTACACTATTAAGTAGATTCCCAGTAACATCATATTCATTCAATACCTTCCACAAAAGTGTCCTATTGACTCGGTCGTAAGCTTTCTCTAAATCTATGAAGGCAGTAAAAACTTTCTTCCCAACAGCCAGATACTTTTCAATCATCATGCGTAATGCAAAAATCTGGTTAGTGCAGCCTTTACCAGGCATAAAACCACTCTGAACATCCCACACTTTCTCTGATGTAAGACCTCGTACTTTTTCAATAACAACCTTACCAAACACTTTCCCTGGCACACTCAGTAGGCTAATACCACGATAGTTCTTGCATTCAGTCTGATCACCTTTTCCCTTATACAAGGGAACAATGATAGCATCCTTCCAATCCCGAGGGACCATTCCTAACTCCCAGCACAACTGGCAAATTTCAGTTAACCAGTCAATTATAGTCATCACCATACTTCAACATCTCTGCAGTTATGCCATCAACTCCTGGAGCCTTACCATTCTGAAGAGATTTTAGAGCTTTACACACTTCTCTTGAGATCCCTTCTGTGCTTTCATCCCTCATTGTGACATCATCTGCATCTGTCTCAGAATCATTTTTGCTCTCCTGATCTAATAACTCACAGAAGTATTCACCCCATCTGTCACTTAACTCATTGGGCTCCCATATCATTTCCCCAATCGCATTCTTCACACAACTTACAACTTTGTTTCCCCTATTTTTCCTGAGTCTCCTGTACTTCCAGAAGGACGTTCTATCTTTCCAAAAAGCCAGTTCATGCCTTTCCACTTTCTCTTTCCTATCTTTTGCCTTACTGTGGCGAACCAGCTTAGCAGCTTCACGCTTCTTACAGCGATATTCATCCACAGAGACTCTACCTTGCAACATCCCCAAATACGCTTCCTTCTTTTTCTTTACTGCCTCATCAATCTCACTATTCCACCAAGCATCACCTCTATTGTTACCCACTATTGTGGTGCCACAGACCTCTTTAGCAGCAGTAACAACACAGTTCTTAAAACATTCCCACTTCTTTTCTACATCCCTCTCACAAGATTTCAGATCCTTCAGTCGTTCTCTGAGTAAGTCAGAATACCACTGATGATCTTCAAGGAGCCTATCAACCTTTATTCTTTCTATCCTGGGTCTCTTCCTATTCCTTTTCCTCCAACCAACATTAAGTTTCACTCGTGACACTACCAAGTAAGTAATGATCAAACCAACATCTGCACCTCTCATCACACAGGTGTCAACAACTAAGTGTTTCAAACGCTGGTCATAAACAACAAAATCTATCACACTCTTTTGACCAAGAGTACAATTTTCCCAAGTATATGTGTGTATATACTTGTGGTTGAAAAATGTATTAGATACACACAAATCATTCTCAATGCAGAGTTCAATTAATCTTTCACCATTATCATTCACACAAGGATCATTAAACTTACCCAGAACATTGTCAGAAATTGCATTCTGCACACCTACTCTAGCATTGAAATCCCCTGCTATTATAACTTTTTCTTTAGCACCAAACTGGCTCAAAACAGCTTTTAGCTCATTCCAGAAATCTTCTTTCTTATCAGAAGGTTCTGAGTCACAAGGAGCATACACTTCAACAATTACAATTCTCTGAAGTTTCACTTTCAAACGAATCCAGAGAATTCTCTCACTTATGCAACTATAGTGAATCAAGTTGTTCTTCATCTTTTCACTTAAAATCACACCTACACCAGCCTGTCCTCTCATATTATCCAATACTCCAGACCACACACTCACCATGCCATTCACTTCTTCTACCCCAATTTCCTGCTTTTTGGTTTCACTTACACACAGCACATCCAACCTATACTTATTCATCTCCTCAATCACCTCACTCATCTTGCCATTTATACCTCTAGTATTCCATACACCAATCTTACATTCACTCAGCCAAGATCTCTTTCTCATACGCCGTTTAGAAAGTCCAGGTCGATTCCGTGGTGGACCGTCCTTCTCAAGTGTGGTAGGTCCACCATATCCCACACTTGAGTCATTCTTAATATTTCTTTTTGTCTTTTTAATCAGGTAAGTACATCAGTGTGGGGGATTAGTCCACAGCTGAGGGTTCCAGTTGGTCATTCAACCTAAGGATTCTGGAACAAACCCCAGTGAGTTGGGGTCTTTTCGCCAATGTCACACAGAACTAGCTGGCACCTCTCCAAGATTCACAGAGGCCCTAGTTGCTGTTGTGTGTGCCATTGTTACCACGGAGCGCCCCGAGGAGGCAAACCCATCGCTCACTACGACCGCAATAATTGTTTCATTTCTAAAAAAATTTATAACTAACCAAAAAACCCGTAACAAAAAGACCTCTCGGGCCGGGAGCACGTGCCTCACGGATTAACAACGTGCAAAATACTTTGACAATATCAGGTAAATAATACTTTAGATATGATGTATTTTTCTTGAAATGGTTTTCTATTGGTACAGGAGTCAGACAAGGTTGTGCAATGTCACCCTGGCTGTTTAATATACACTATCTACCTAAGCTGGATTCAGGAGTGGCTACAGCACAATAGATCATATCCACGTACTGAGAGAACTAATTGAAAGAGCAAGGGAATATGAACTTCCATTGTGCATGACTTTTGTCGATTATGAAAAAGCCTTTGATTCGGTGAAACCATCAGCAGTTGCAATGGCTCTGAAATCCTGCGGTATTGAAGATGCATACATTAATATTATTAATAACATCTATGAAAATGCAAGTGCAAAGATTCGGCTGTTTGAAAATACAACACACGTAAAAATTGGAAAGGGAGTGAGACAAGGTGACACCATATCTCCGAAGCTCTTTAATGCCACATTGGAGGGTGTTTTTCAGTCGCTGAGCTGGGAAAACAAGGGGATAAAGATTAATGGAGATTATCTAACCCACCTTCGTTTTGCTGATGACGTAGTCATTTTTGCAACTACCCCATCAGAGCTGCAGAGTATGATCCAGGAACTTGCTGACAAGAGTAAAGAAGTGGGATTAAAAATGAACTTTCAGAAGACAAAAGTGATGTTCAATGCTTTTACAAGAAATGAAGATTTATCGATTGATGGAGAAAAGCTGGAGATAACAGACACGTACGTTTATCTTGGACAGCAGATATCAAGTGAGGGTCACATTGATGAGGAAATTAATCGGCGTACAAAACTTGCCTGGAGAGCTTTTGGAAGAAACAGCATAATTTTCAAGAGCAATATGCCATTATGTCTTAAAAGAAAAGTGTTTGATCAATGCATCCTTCCAGTGCTTACGTATGGTGCAGAGATGTGGACCTTAACTAAAAGAGACATACAAAGGCTGCAGACAACTCAAAGAAGCATGGAGAGGTGCATGCTTGGTGTAACCAGGAGAGATAAGAAGAGGAACTCGTGGATCCGAAAAATGACAAGAGTGGAAGACATCATGATCAGAGTTAAATCTCTGAAATGGCAATGGGCTGGACATACTGCCAGAAGGACAGATCATCGATGGACAGCCGAAATTTTAGATTGGATTCCAAGGGACAGGAAAAGACCCAGAAGAAGACCACATGGAAGATGGGTGGATGAAATTCGAAAGTATGCAGGGGTGACATGGAGGAGACTGGCACAAGACAGACCGTTGTGGAGGAAACTTGGGGAGACCTTCGTCCAGCAGTGGATTGATAATGGTTGACAATGATGATGATGATGATCTACCTACAAGTAATTGAACAACCCTGCAATCGACGATATCTGCGGTACTGATACACGTCACGGTCGCCGCTGTTAAATATCGTGTGGGAAACAACAACTCAACCAGTCGCATGCAAGACGCCACGCAGTTCGGAGCTCTCTGATTTCGAGAAAGGTGTAATCGTCGGGTGTCTCAGAAATGGCCGATCCATACGTGATATATCCAGCGAGTTGAAGTACCCAAAATTGACAGTGGTCTACGTGATTGGCAAGTGGAAGATGAGAGGTGACTGTCAGAATGTGCCCTGACCCAGCAGACCCACAAAACTGGGAGTTAGAGACCGACGGGTGCTGGCCAGAGAAATTCGGAAGAACCGCACCAAATCGATGGGCCACATCCGCGAGTAGTTTCAACAGGCATTGAGCAGCGTTCTTTCGATGAATACCATCCGTGAGGAAGCCCATCTGCTCGGTTATCATGGACGTGCTGCCGCCCACAAGCCTTTGATCACCAAGTCCAATAGCGCTGCTCGGCTAACGTGGTGCAAAGAATGTCGACAGTGGACCGTTGAAACAGTGGAAACAGGTTCTCTGGAGCGACGAATCAAGGTTCACCCTCTACCGTTCGGATGGCAAGGTCTGGGTTTGGCATGTGCATGGAGAACGCCTCCTGCCGGAATGTATTGTGCCAACTGTGAAGTTCGGCGGCGTCGGAATTATGCTATGGGGGTGTTTCTCCTGGTATGGCTCGGGACCCTTGGTCGCAATTCCTGGTAGACTCAATGCCGAGACCTACTGCACCATTTTGGATGACCATGCGCTTCCTACGTTGTGGCAGTTTTACGAGGTGGACCCATGTTACTTTCAGGATGACAATGCCACCTGTCATGTTGCGAGGTCCACCATGGCTTGGTATAGTGACAATGGGGTTAATCGAATGGACTGGCCTGCGCAGAGTCCGGACCTTAACCCTGTCGAGCACCTCTGGAACGAGTTGGAGCGTCTACTTAAGGGGTGCCCCCACCGTCCGAAATCGGTGAAGGTACTGACCTGTCTTCTCCAAGCCGAGTGAAAAAAATACCACTAGCCGTCATACAACGCCTGGTTGAGAGTATGCCCCGGAGGGTCGCAGCTGTAATCACCCTCGCTCGTGGAGGCTCCACCAACTGTTGAAGGTGAATAAACTTCGTTTTCCTTTGCTGTCGCAGGTGTCCAATTACTTGTTGGTAGTTATGGATGCATTCATGCTTGGTATAGTGACAATGGGGTTAATCGAATGGACTGCCCTGCGCAGAGTCCGGACCTTAACCCTATCGAGCACCTCTGGAACGAGTTGGAGCGTCTACTTAAGGGGTGCCCCCACCGTCCGAAATCGGTGAAGGTACTGACCTGTCTTCTCCAAGCCGAGTGAAAAAAATACCACTAGCCGTCATGCAACGCCTGGTTGAGAGTATGCCCCGGAGGGTCGCAGCTGTAATCACCCTCGCTCGTGGAGGCTCCACCAACTGTTGAAGGTGAATAAACTTTGTTTTCCTTTGCTGTCGCAGGTGTCCAATTACTTGTTGGTAGATAGTGTATTTATGGATGCATTCATGCGTGATGCCAAAGTAGATAATACTGGTTTACATCTTGGGTAATATTCGTGTGTGCTGATGACACAGTCCTGTTTGCAGAGAGCAAATGCAAGTTGCAAAGCATGTTGTCTCGGATGTACGAAGTTTGTAGGAAATTCAAACCGACAAGGGGACCTTACAGAGCTGACCACCCGTCAATTTTTGTGATTTTTTTTTTTTTAAGTGAAAGTAGAAGCAAGATGAGGAAATATGTGTCCCAACATTTGGTCTAATGCCTCTTATTTTCGGACAAAAAATTCATAACGATTCAAGGAGGAGAAAATGAACAAAATTGGTGATTCCCTGTAACGAGTTGGATACTTAACTGTAATGGCCGAAGTTCCTACAACAATGTGTCGTAGCATACATTTCCTGTTATGCTGGCTAATGTATGTCAAAAAGCAGGGAATGAACAGTGAATTATCAGTAGCAGTGAAGCACAGAATTCCTGCATGTCCCCATCCTCCATTAAAGCTCCCTTGTTCTCACTTTTCAGAATTCAATAAGAAGTTATAACAACATTGTGTGATGTAGCTAGATATTGAATAAAACATGTTGTGATGTGGCCCACACACTTAACGTCGTATTGTTTTCTTGGTTTGTGGCATTCGTCTATGCTGTGAACGGCTGAATCCCTTCGATTTAGGGAATCATTCGCCACAGGAAAACTCCTCCACGAAAAGACATCCATCCTTTTCAAGTGAAGTATTGTGCACAAGTTGCATTTCACACGAAGTTTTTAATGTAGAGGACTTTTCCGTTTGCCGGTGTCTTCAAGTATTTTATTTTTGCTTGATACCATGCTCATTGCTTACTAATTTGCTCATAACGCAAAAACAAGATGATTTTCCAAGCTGAATCAATAGAAAAAGCACATTTTGTAAATGAAACACATTCAAATTTTATGGCAAATACGCAACATACTGAAAAATTTAGAGAAATTCCTTTTTCAGCGAGCGCCCTTAGCGTTAAATTTGCCAAGTAACTTGAAAACAAAAAGCTGCTAAAGTAATCAGTTTTGCCTAACGTATCAAATTCTAAAAAACTTTTGCTGTAACTGAAATGATTTCTTCGTAACGTAAAGCTAAAATTTACTAAATTTCCACTTAGAGAACTTTTAGCGGGAAATTTATGAATTAGTAACAAAATTTTAAGTGGGCAAAATGTAATGAATGTCAATATCCTACTATTTGCAAAAATAATGTTGTTGTTTTTTTATTTTCATAATGTTTTGTTTTTGAATTTTCGACTTTGAAGTATATGGATATTTAAAAGGGCCAAACTTAATGTCCTTTGATTCCTATTAATTTCCTATTAGTCATAAAATTAATTTTTAAAATATCTCTAAAAACAAAAAGTTCAATGTGCTCGGACAGACTAAATGATCACACTAGCAGTGTTTCTTACAGAACGTTCTAATAATAGGAAGATAGAATGGCGTTTTAAAAAGCGTAAAAAGCTTATTCTTGACTTCCCCCCCCTTTTTTTAACATGACGGATGAACATTTCTGAGATGATAAGAAGGGGAGGGGGCCCTGAACCATTTAGCACCTACGGATCTAAAGTCCCCAAAAGATCTAAAGTCGCCTCTGCCTCCACGTTAACTTTGTTGATGTGGCAGGAACAGTTCGTCTGTTATGACTCGTGAAAAATGTCATGTCCATTGGAAGTAGCGTCCAAATTTAAAATCCATGCAGTGATTTGTTCTTTCGTGGGCAGAAAGGTTGTACCCCATTGAAATTCAACACCAGTTAATTGAAGTGTACGGTGACAAATCATTTTTGAAGAATACAATTACCGGGAGGGAAGATCGTCAACTTCAATGACGAATGAAAATGTGGACCTCATTAACAAATTGATTCATGCAAACAGACAAATCACAGTGGACAAGATCACTGAAGAATTGAATATTTCACATGGAAATGTGCATCACATAATCACCAAGCGTCTTGAGTTTCGAAGAATTTCTGCTAGATGGGTGCCTCGCTTACTCACAGAACAACACAAGGCACAACATGTTTGAGCAGCTCTCACTTTTGTGGATCATTATCGCAGAGAAGGAAAGGAATTTTTAAACCATATCGTGACTGGTGACGAGACGGGTCTATCACTTCTCACCAGAAGTGAAGCAGACTTCATGTGAGTGGAAACATTCACATTCTCCACCTCTGAAAAAGTTCTGAATTGTTGTCTTCAGTTTCGAAGAATGTCTGCTCGATGGGAGCCTCGCTTACTCACAGAACAACACAAGGCACAACATGTTTGAGCAGCTCTCACTTTTGTGGATCATTATCACAGAGAAGGAAAGGAATTTTTAAACCATATCGTGACTGGTGACAAGACGGGTCTCTATCACTTCTCACCAGAAATGAAGCAGACTTCATGTGAGTGGAAACATTCACATTCTCCACCTCTGAAAAAATTCTGAATTGTTCCTTCTGCTGGAAAGGTTATGCTCACTCTTTTCTTTGACAATCAAAGTGTTGTGCCTTATGAATTCATGCCGAAGGACACCACAATTAATGCAGCATCATATTGCAAAACCCTTAAGAGGCTGCGAAAGGCAAATAAAGATTGATGGCCAAGAAAACTGTCAAGAGGCATTGTCCTTATGCATGACAATGTGACACCACATTCGGCACGCACCATGAAGACCCTCCTTGACAAATTCTAATAGAAGGTGTGGGAACACCCTCCCTACGGTCCAGACCTTTCACCTTATGATTTCCAAGTGTTCGGCCTCATGAAAAAAAATAACCTTGTGAAGCGGCAATATCACTCTGATTAAAAACAACCAAAATGTGGCGCAAGGTTGGTTATCGCAAGTTGGACGACAATTTTTTAGAGAAGGGATAGACAAACTCGTGCCACGCTACAATAGATGTTTAAATAAACTAAGCAATTACATAAAAAATAGCTCTTCTATTGTATTTCCTATGTAAGTACAGTCAAACCTCGATATGTCGAACTTGAAGGGAGTACAGAAAAGATTCGAGATACCGAAAATTTGAGATATCAAAAATTTTCAAAATTTCGTAAAAGAATATTGTACTGTATAGTTTTTACAAATTTTAAAAAATCACTAACCTTATCTTGCAGATAGAGAATTGGGTATGTACAGTATTATCCACGAAAATGCTGATAACCAATAAAGCAAAGCTTGAAATGACTGATACACATTTTATTGTACAGTAGTATATACTGCAGTACAATACTATGTTATACGTACATGTACATGTATAGTACATACAAAAATGTAATCTTACATTTCTTCACTTTTCAAAATAGTCATCTATAATAGTTTGGTAACAGATACTGGATCGTTCAATCACATTTTCCAATTGGGCAAGGGCATTTTTTTTTTTTTTAAATTTGATTGGAGGTTTAACGACCACCGTGAGCAACTCAATGGGCTACAAGCAGTCGCCCGTCCCTAATTTAGGGTCACTGGTTCCAGGGAAGGGAGAGAGCCAGTGCCGTAAGACAAACATAACATTCATGCCTCACCGGGATTCGAACCCGGACCCCTTTCGGACGAATGATCAGAGGCCATCGCTTAGACCACTGCACCACCGGGGCGGCGGCAAGGGCATGGAAAGTCTCTGGCATCATATTCGGCATTGACTCAACGAAATTTCGAAGTTTTTCTATTAATGACTGAGCTTCTCGGCAAATCACTTTTGGTAAAGGTGATTCCTCAATTTCATCTTCTTCCTCTGATACAACTTTTACTTTAGCAATAATATCTTCGTCACTTAATTCCCCAGTCACTGCAACATTTCCATCAACTTCAACAGCATCTTGAAAAGTCCCACTTTCTTCAATATGTAATGCCTTAGAAAGGCGTTGCCAGTCTTCATTTAGCTGTTGATTGTCTTCATTTTCGCTGAAAGGATCATCTGGTTGCTTTCCATTTTCAGCATTTCGAACGAATCCTGCCTTTTTGAAACAATTAACTATGGTTTCTTCAGTGACGTCCCTCCCAGCTCTGTCAGAGATATACATCGCCTGCAAAATGTCCACGTTAGTTGACTTTCCTTCATCAATGTCAGCAGTGCATTTTTTGTACAACTTTGTGACGATATTTTACCTCAAAACTCTGAATAATACCTTGGTCTAGAGCAGGGGTGCACAACCTTTTTATAAGTGGGGGCCAAGTTTATTTTTACATAATAAGTGGCGGGCCGCAAGTTACCTTTTCACATAGGCACTTGCCAAACCCTACCGCTAAAGCTAATTTTACTATTATCCAAATAACCTATTTTACCAGCAGACAAAAAATGTGTTTCAATACCATTTTTGTGTCCTCTAAATGGTTTAAATCCATTTTTGAAGTTTTTTGGCAAATTGCGTTATTAAGTTATCAAATTACTGATTTACAATCAACTTACTCCTAACTGGAAAAGGTTTAGGGGTATATAAAATAAAATAATACTATCACAAGGTTGTAAAATTTTTATTTTTACAAAAAACAGAATTCTTAACATCAAAGTATATAAAAAATTAAAATCAATATATCGTCAAACTGACCATCAAATCAAGTAGTAGCCTAATGCTCCTAATGAGATGCTTGGCATTGTTTATTTTTCAATAGTCTGTCAATATCAGGTTCAATGTTAGAGATGGTAATGCGCAAGTTTCCCTCCAATAGTGTATCACTTAAACGGGAACGACACTTTGACTTTATTTGTTTCATCAAAGAAAACGATTGTGTCTTTCATAGGAACCAAATGCCAGTAATTCTTCTGAAATATGAAAATTCTCGTCAACACCACGCACAAAAATACAAAGCTGGGCAGTATCAGTCACATCTGTGCTTTCATCGATTGCCAGTGAGAAGTACTTGAAATCCAATATTTTTTCTTGTAGTGTTTGCTCAATGTCCACTGCCATTTCTTCTGCCCTCCTGGAAACTGTCATTCGATTAAGGCTAATTTTTGATATAATACTTTTTTTCTCTGGGAATGCCACATTTGCCACTTCTTCCAAGCATTCCTTAACTAGCTCGCCATCTTGAAATGGCTTCATTCTTTTTACTAAAATCTTTGACACAATAAAACTTGCTTTTACCGCAATTTGCGATTCATCGTTAACCTTACGAAAAAGATTTTGTTGAAATTTTAATTTTCTTTGCAGTTCTTTTACTTTCTCTTTTCGCATATTACCAGAAAATTCGTTGTATTTTGAAGCATGTTTTGTCTCATAATGCCTTCTTACATTGTACTCTTTCATAACACCAACTGTTTCTTTGCAAATTAAACACGTTGCTTTGCTGTTGTATTCAATAAAAAAATATCTCTCACTCCAGGTCTCTTGAAACACTCGACACTTGTCCGTCACTTTACGCTTTTTTACAGACATGATACTGATATTATAATAATAATGTAGAAACTCTGTAAACTGCACACAAGCTGTAACAACACGCAAACAACTCACAAACGTGAACTCTGCCACGACAACAATGATACTCCCAGTGCACGACGTGGCGTCCAGTCAGAAATAACAAACCTATAAATAGCCTCGCGCTACACCACTTCAAGGTCACACAGCGCCCTCATCCTCCCCTGCCGCACAACGATGAGTCAGTGTGTGAGTCACGTGCTCACATCCACTTGTATTGCAAGAGTGACTCCACAGTCGGTCTGAACCTTGCAGCAGTCTGGTTATACAAAACTTAAAATCTGTCCAATAATTGTTTACTTTTTAATTTATTTTTAACAAACATTTTTATAACTTTCTTATTTCAACTAGGGCCTACAATAATGGGAAAAAATCTCATCATTCACAATATATATATTCACGTTTTCAATAGTATAAAATATTTATCCGCGGGCCGCATAAACTGACTTTGAGGGCCGCGGGTTGTGCACCCCTGGTCTAGAGACTGTAATTCAGAAGTTGTGTTTGGTGGCATGAACTCAACTTTTACAGGTTTTAATTTAGGCACCCTCTTATGCGCTTTACAGTTGTCCAAGAAAAGAACAATATCGCGCTGTTTACCAGACATTTTTCTGTCTAATTCCTTTAACCAATTAGTGAAAATTTCTTCAGTCATCCAAGCCTTTTTGTTCGCTAAATAAGTCATTGGAGAAGATTTTATTCCCGAAAAACATCGGGGTTTAACAGATTTACCTATCGGAATAGTTGTGAGCTTTTCAGAACCATCCATATTAACACAAAACAGCAAAGTCAATCTTTCTTTGCTTCTTTTCCCACCATGACATGCTTCACCTTTAATGGCCATAGTTTTATCGGGCATACACTTAAAAAATAATCCTGTCTCGTCAGCATTGAAAACATTTTTTGGATCGTATTTTTCCAGGATTGGTGACAATACTCTCTTTTTCCAGTCCATGCACAATTCTTGGTCACCATAACTTTTCTGAAGATGTGTGGTTCTTTCACCACACATCTTCAGAAAAGTTATGTTGTTTCTTTTCTTGAAGTTCTCGAACCAACCATTACTCGCTTTAAAATCTGTGCGTCCCAACTTTTCTCCAAAATCTTCAGCTTTTTCTTTTACTAGAGTCCCACCAAGAGGCAAGTTCTGTGAACGGCATTTGCTAATCCATTTCATTAAGCATGGTTCAACATCCGGGTATTCAGAGCTTCTAATTTTTTTCCGTTTCCCATGGTTGTCATCAAAACTCTTTACAATCTTTTCTTTATTTTTCAGAATTGTTGATAAAGTACTGCTAGGGATTTCGAAATCTTTCGCGATCTCGTTTTTCTTTTTACCACCTTTCTCTACAGCTTCTATGACTCGCATTTTATCAGCTATCGAGAGAATATTCAACTTACGTTTAGTAGACATCATTTTAGCGGCATTCAGATAGGCGTCCGTTGAAAGAATGGAAGGAAAGCTTTGGCATACCAGTGAGTCGCCTCCTTGGGTGGCCTGGTTGCGATGGCTGCGGGGGTGGGGGGATCTATTGATGCTTAGACGAAACACTTTGCGTTCCCACGACTTCCCGACCAACTGTCGCCATTCCAGGAGATTTAAACAACTGCGATTTTCCTTGATGCTTCCTCCTGTGTCGGGGGTTAGGTGGTGTAAGGGTCGCCTGCAATCCAAATTATGAATTTATTTAATTTTAATATTGTGATGAACACGTGCGGACGGACGTTTCATTCCGCCATTTTGTTGTTTTAGATAAGAACTGATATTCTTCACCACCCACGTGGTACAATTTTAATCCTATGTGGGATTAAGAGAGGGGTGCGTGAACACCTGGGGCACCTGACCTTGAAGAGTCGGCTGCTCGAGTGCTTCTGTTAAACAAGTTGTCGTACCGCTTTTGTACACGTGCAAGGTTGTAATCGCCTGCGGGTATCCGACGGCATTCCTGAGTTCAGGGATTTCACGTGCTGACCGGGGTAACCAGTTTTTCTTGCGCATGCGTGGTAGAGGACAAAAAGGGACAGTTGAGCCTCGGTCGTCAAGGAGAGAGGGTCCTGGTTTGGACACCGGTTTGTGACGGAAGGTCTAGGGGTATCGCAGAAGTGCAGCGTGGCGAACGGGAAGGAGGATTCCTTCGTCCACCGGGTGTCGCGGAAAGAATCGTGGAAAGGTAGCACGTGGTCAGCACGGGAAACCTGAGCGGAAAGTCATCGGAAACCTGTGAAGCAAATGTTATCGGAATAATAAAGTCTTGCTGTTGTTTTTATTTCCGTGTACTGGACTGAGTTTCGTCGTGGTAATTATTCTTCTACACAAGGACGCCTTCAGCCGCCTTGATAGCCAGATCGTATAGTAAAGGCAAGGCGGTAGCTCGCTATACGGCGGGAAACGAAAGGTATTATCTAAGAATTGATATGTCTGGCCCTACAGGGGGTTGCTGAAAGGGTAACTCAGAGAGCTTGAGCTCACATCAGGTTTCCTACCATGCTTCAAGTTTTTCCTGTGTGACGGTCAAACACTCTTGGATATTCTGGGAGTTCTTTTTTTTTTTTTTTTTTCTTATTCAATGATGACAAAGGGAAAAATTTTATATATCGTGAGTGAGATTAGAAACATTTCGAGTTAACGAGTTTGTTTTGCATTAGTTTTCTATAACGCGTGAGGGAAATGAAAATATTTCGACACATCGAAAATTTTGACATATCAAGGTTCGACTGTATAAACATTTTCCAAAATACAAATTTTTGAAGATGATAATCCGATTTTTGGCGTAAATGTGACAAAGATGGTAAGTCAGATAATATCCAAAAACTTGAAAATTATATGGCGTAATAATCCCGGTATTTCTTTCATGATTTTCCAAAATGTTCATTTTTTATTTTTGCATGTGAGTGCAACTAACTTTTTGACTACCCTATGTATGTTTGAACTTTTAAAGACTTGTTAACAAATTTTTGGTGCATCAAATGCATGCTTCAAACTTCATTATCACATAGATACCTTGTTAACTGCATGATTTCTTTCTTCAAAAGTTTTAGGATTCAAAACTTCTCTGAAATAATCAATATTCATAATAAACACATGCACTTTTACTCTTCTTTTTCATATAGTCTACAATTATGAAAATATTTAAAAATCCTTTGCCCTAAAGATAGAAAAAAACTGGTTGGTTGAACAATCAAGGTTGCACAATACTGTGCATGTACACTGAAGTGCCAAAAAAAATGGTACACCAGTCTAATACTTGGTAGGTCCCCCACAGGAGTGCAGGACTGCAGAAATACGACGGGGCATGGACTCCACTAGCTTCTGCAAATATGCTGTAGGCAATGCACACCATACTTCCTGCAGAGCGTTCCACAATTCGGGTGTATTCCGAGGTCTCGGATTCCTGTGTTCGATAGCGCGTTGCGTGGCATCCCAAATGTGTTCTATCACGTTCAGATCTGAGGACTTGAGTGGGAATGGCAACACCGCAAACTCGGATGAATGCTCCTCTAACCATAATGTGGCATCCCGACACTAGTGTGGAGGTGCATTGTCCTGTTGGAACAGGCCCAACCCATCAGCATGAATGCAGGACATGAACGGGTGTACCTCCTCAGAAAGGATGCGCACACAGTGTTGGCCGGTCACAGACGTTTGTAAACGTACCAGGGGTCCCAGTGAAGTCCAGCTAAACACACCCCATATACCATTACGGAACCCCCACCAGCCGGTACAGTTCCCTGTTGACAGGCGGGATCCATGGCTTCATGGGGTTTGCGCCACACACAAATCCTTCCATCTGCCCAATACAGTTGGAAACACGACTCGTCAGACCAGGCTGCTTGTTTCCAGTTATCAAGTGTCCAGTGGTGGTGTTGCCGTGCCCAAGCGAGACGCATAGCTCTGTGTCGTGCACCCATCAAGGGGACTCGAGTTGGGCGTCAGCTCCCAAAGCCCATATCGTGCAGGGTATGTTGCACAGTCTGGATGCTGATGCTTGTTGAGGCTCCGGCATTGAATTCCGATGATACATGCGAGAGTATTGTACGCCTATCGCATGAAACGATTCTTGACAGCCGACGATGGTCACGTTCACCCAATGTCTTTTCGGCCACACTAGTATCGTAGGTTGGAGGTTTTGCTGGAATTCCTGTAGTCACGGTACACCCTTGCAATGGTCGTCCGTGAAAATCCGAACTTCGTTTCTACCTCCGAAATACTATGGCCCATCTCACGAGTTCCAACTATGACACAATCGCTTAAATCATTATTACTTGTCATTCTCATGCCGAAAACAGCTCTGACGGCTGGCAAGGATGTCTATCACTTCATTTACACACTCGCGGACACAACCGAGTACCCGCATAGGTGATGTTGCTATGTATTTTGCATACGCTCATCTGTACCAGTTTTTCTGGCATTTCAGTGTACATATAATGCTAAATATTTTTAATTTTTGCAAAAAAATAAAAAATGGAACATGAATTCTTAACTCTCAGGAAATGTTATATCTCGTTTCCATGCATAGGAAGCAAACTGCCTTTTTTGTTTTTGTACATTTTATTATTATTATTTTCTGATATTTAAATTTTGCTTTCTTCACTATATTCTCTAAATAGCATTGTGTACTTCCCAGTTAGGCTCTGTATTGTATTTAAAGGTGATTGTGGTGTGTGAAGGAGAGAGAGAGAAAGTGTGAAATGCATTTACTGGTGATATAACTTTCATACAGTTACAAATAATTTTTAAAGTTGATATGCTTTATCATCTTACCCTCTTTAATTAATTTATCAAACAAATGTATGTATAGTAACATATATGAAAATAAATGTCTTAGTTATTCTTTGTTCATTTATGTCATTCAGTTTATATTCAAAGCACCAGTCAGTTAAACTTCAATTTTTCTTCCTTAGAGGAAAATGGAGATATGTGGCGTACGTATGAAAACTCTCCAATGAGTGCAACTCCACGTCCAATGTGTAATACTGGAGCTTTAAGTAACCCTCCTCCTCAGGAACAGTATCACTGGGGCTGAAACATACAGGAGGAAATACTGAATTGATAAGCAGCAGCTGGGCTCAGTGAAATTTTAACAAATAAAACATGTTGAAGATATTAGCTTCTGGTTTAAGAGGTTTGATAAGGACAGAACTCATTGTAAGAACTGTGGTTTTCATTCATCTACAAGAGAAAGGGACTCATTCATCAGGACTGAATAGGTGCTCACAGCCATGGACTTGTGGTTATGCAAAACAGACATTTTTTTACAAATATCATGTTGGTGTTCTTTTTCCCAGTTCAGTCATTATTATTTGTGCTGTTTAGTCACAGTACATAAATAGCCGTGAAGGACTGTCTTTAGTACAAAAGAATGATTTTTTTTAGAAGAAAGACTATGCTCTAATTTCACAACATTCATCAGGACTTTTTTACATTTTGAGTGATGTCATTTGTGTCTTAAATTATTTTTAAACATTTTAAATGCTCTTATTAAACAAGTACAGACCAGCTTAATAAAAAAAAATATTATATTTGCACTTTTAAGGTATTAAACCCCAGCAAAGTGCGCATAGTTTACATGCAATTCATTAATGATATACTATTAAAAATCACCCATCACTTGCCCTAAAGATCATGGTAATTTCCATCCACAAACACTTCAAGCACGTCAATTATCGTAACGTTGTTGGCCTTCAAAGGTTTACAGACTCCTTGCTTATGATTCCGGGGATGAAACATCGTATTATTTTTTTATTTTATTTTTATTTCCTAGGCAAACAACGCTGGGTTTTTTTTTAGCCATATGAGATGTAACCGTAGCTCGTCAATTCCATAAAAACCACATAAGCATACTACTCATTCATACATTCAGTTAAAAATCTATGTACATAATTACACTACATTACATTCCCAGGTGGTTAAACCTTTGTCAGCTGTGAGTAACAAAATGCTCCATCCGTTTTAAAACCAGTGGTAACCCTACTGCAAGTGTCACCCTCATTCAGCCCTTCACACACAATCCTCTAGCGCTTTCAACAGGCTACTTGTCATCCTTAGGAAGTAGGTGTGTCTCACCCGCCCCGCCCACCACAGTTCAAGTGAGCAGAGCCATCGAGGCAAGGGCTCCAGTCGCAATCTCTGAACCTTTGTGTCTCTGGCGCCATCTGTTGTCATTGCTGCTCTCTTTTCTTTTTTCTTTCTAAGCTGTTGTTCAATTTTTATTAAGGCCTTCCATTGTTCGTTTAAGTTGCTAGGCTCATTAATGTTGCATAATCTTGATCTGTTTTTTTCAATTAACACTGACTCTGCAATTCTCAACTGCCTTTCGATTTTACAGCTCTTAATAATTTTAATATCCTCAAACCTTGGACATTGTTGATTTTCCAGACAGTATTGGGTTAATGCTGTCTTAGCTTCTTTTATTCCAATTATTTATATGCTGGTTCAATCTATACTTTAATTTATTCTTGGTGCTGCCTATATATGACAAAGGTGGTTGCTGGTTTATAGGGATTTCATATATTCCTGCTCTATCTAATTGGCTGATTTTTTCATTTTTTATCACTAAATTTTTTACAGTAAGTACCTGATTTCTTACCTGTATGTCATATTTGCTACAAACTTTATTAATTTCAGTTGAAACATTTTCATCATACGGTATTGCCCCTACATATTTTACAAGTTTGAAATCTTGGAAAATTGAATGTATGAATGAGTAGTATGCTTGTGTGGTTTTTATGGAATTGACAAGCTATGGTTACATCTCATATGGCTGAAAAAAAAACGGCGTTGTTTGTCTAGCAAATAATAAAAAAATAAATAAATAATAATACGATGTTTCATCCCCGGAAGTATGAATCATAAGCAAGGAGTCTGTAAACCTTTGAAGGCCAACAACATTACGATAATTGACGTGCTTTGAAGTGTTTGTGGATGGAAATTACCATGATTTTTTAGGGTAAGTGATTGGTGATTTTTAATAGTATATAAAAAATATATATATTTTTTTAATCCATCTTTCACCTAAGGTTTGCCATTGTAGTTATCACACTTATTTTCTTTGCTTTCAGGATTTAATGATGCCATTTCTGCAGTAACCTTTCTTATTGTGTTTTTGTTTTTAAAAAATTTAATCTTTCTCATAGCAGGAACCTAATTTTTAAAAATCAGATTGTGGTACTGAATTACTTTTAATTCGCTATTCTCCATGTAACATTTCCCATGTATTTGTGAAGAATATTTCTTCCTTAATTTCTATGACAACAGCAGGAACATGTTCAAATTACTTCTACTTTGTTTTAATTATAAAAATCATTTGATGCTCATTTCTTTTTGATCAAAATCAACACTTTTTCATGTGCCCTTACTCTTCAGCATACCGATGCTCAAAACTAGCAATAGCTTTCAGTGGTAATTCCTCGTTAAAAACTGGTAATTAGCAATGAAAAAAAAGTCATACTGTGTAGTTTAAAATTTTTTGAAACATTTTCAGATATGTGACTCTTCTTATCTGTTCTAACATTAAACATTGTGTTAAACTGTGTTACTGTCTAAAACAAAAAATGGTACAATAATCTGTGGCTTATCTGAAAAATCATTTGTCTATCTGAGACAGGACATTTCATTGCCATGTTTGCAGAAGGAATTAGTGTGGCCATAGCTTATCCTTTAGCTATTTGGCACAAACAGTTTTCTAATAATAATTAAATTACAATATATTCACTTTGTGATTTCAATCAATTAAACTTTTTCTCGTGCGTTACAGTGGTTTGAAATGTTGATTTTAAAGCATTGATATTGACCTTTTCATGCATTTATATGCTGATAACATCTATAATTTGTCTAAGAAAGTTAATTTCAATTTGAACAAAAAAGAAAATAAATTATTTTTCCATTTACTTTGCTACTGTATGGTTTTATATTAATTTAAAAATTATGAAATCAATTTTTCACGCATTTAGAAAAAAAATTTGCTTCCAGTGTCATAAGATATGCATTCTGAGAACTCGTGAAAGCAGTGGTTTTATTGCTATGATTTTCATCTGAATCGATAGGTTCTCAGTCAAATTTATTGATTACTTTCAATTTTAAAGCTCAGAAATGAAATCTTCACACATTTTCAGTGCTTCCCCATCAGTATTCAAGGCAGCAACCTTCTGTGCACAATATTAAAGTCCTGTACATTTAAAAATCCCAAACTCAGCCTTAAAAACATTTAATTGCACACAGATTAAAAGTAAAACTTTAAATCATAAGACCCTTCAGGTTTCCATAAGCCCATCATCAGATGAATAAACCAAACCCTAGCATGGGTATAGGCATATTATATATTATGTACTGTACATTACAACACGTCATTCAAGGAAGTGACATAATTACTCAATAAATGCCAGCAGCATGGAAGGATCGCAGAACACATACAATAATAATTTCAGTCCTCTAAATAAGGGGACCAAGCAGGTGTGACAAAAATAAGCCTATAAATCAGTTTACATCAGTAAAAGAAACACAGTTCATCCAAGTCAAACCCAATACAGTCCAAAAATGAAATATTTACAAATTATAAGATATTGTCCACACTGGGTTGATCAACAGTCCATGTTATTTGTTTCCAGGGGTACGACAAAAAGAGTAGGCATACTGTCATTACAACAAAGTTGTCCTTTTGACATTATTACCAAACTCTCTGTGAACAACAGTGATGATATAGAACATGGAGTCACGCTGATGGAAGCATCTTCCCAGACAAAAGGGAATGCGAACCATCATACACTAAACGAGTAAGGGCTGTGGTTCTGAGTCCATTATTAACAGCATACTTATGCTCACATAACCTTGTCCCCAAAGATCGTTTAGTGAAGCCAACATAAAAGCTCTTAGGGGTGTCTTTATTGATGCTTTTCAAGGGAATTCCATATACCCCAAATCTCTCCACACCAGAGACTTGGTCACAATCACTTTTTACAAGATCAAAAATGTTGGTTGTATGTACTCCAAAATCAATATCATGAGATTTACAGATACCCTTAAGGAAGAAAGTTATCATTGGAAAGTAGGTCATGGAGCCCCCACGGACCTATGTGGGTGATAGTCCCTTTGAAGAGTAGTAGCTCCGTCCTGTCTAATCTTCGTAAGAACGGTACGAACAGTCAACTCTGAAAAACCGTAGGCAATAGCAAAAGAGGCTCTCCAGTTTTTCCTCGATAAAATAAATTGTATGCACCCTACAATCAATTTCATTATGGAGCTTGAACACAATGGTACTTTACCTTATCTGGACGTCTTAGTGAGCAAATCGCACGACGACCGCCTTCATGCGGAGGTCTATTATAAACCCACCTCCGTTCCCAACCTGATGCTCCGCAGTTCATTCTGCCCTGATGACTACAAAACGGCCTTCTTCCGTTCTCGAATTAGAAGAGCCTTCGCTGTCTCATCCAATGTCCGTTCTAGACAATCCGAACTAAAAAACATCGTCGAATTGGCCACTCAGACAGCGTTCTAGACAATCCGAACTAAAAAACATCGTCGAATTGGCCACTCAGGCAGGATATACGTCGAACCAGATGCATAACTTTGTCGAGAAAGCCAGAACCAGCCGTGTTAATATTTCTATGCCGCAACTTCGCTGCCTGGGCTCTATTCCCTACATACCAAATGTGTCCTCAAAAACGCGCTCAGGAAGAGAAATATTGACAAGCCCCTCTTCTCAATGAGGCAGGTGTTCATGCCATCCCACTACAATATCCGGACGGCTCCAGACGATGCTACGTCGGAATGACCAAATGTTCGTTTGGAATTAGAATCAGCGAACATAAAAGGGATACAAGAGACGGAAAAATAACCACTGCCCTATCAAGAGAAGTCAAGTTCAAGTCCGCCGATCCTATATGGAGTGATGTAAAGAAATTAGCTTCATACTCCACACCCAAATCTACTGCCATTCGCGAAACCTTGAAAATCTTGACCAGCTGTGAGGCTTGCAATGATAGTGTCTCTCTGGAGTTGCCACGTATTTGGAATCAGTTCTTCAAATAACGCTGCGTTTTCTACCGTGGTACCGCGTGCCCAACCAACGTGACCTCGTTTCTTCAAATTATCATGTTTGTACATACATACATGTCACTAAGCTGTTCTCTGAGATTCAGAGGTTAGCTCCAAAAAGAAATACAAACTTCCAGATATTTTTACTTATTGTTGTCTTATCAAACTTCTCCATTTACAGCGATCTTGACATACAACTCGTGCTTCACTGATATCCATCACATGCCGTACACAAGATCTTTTATACTTCATACTCATAATTTTTTTCTCATGCAGACACTCCTGAATCTGATCCACCCATTTCTTCCTTGGCCTTCCTCTGCCTTTCCTTCCTGTCACTTGGGCTGAAAAGATTTTCTTAGTAAGCATTTCATCACTCATTCTTTCAACATGGCCAAACCATCGAAGCATATTGGTCTCCACCTTGCTAACAACATTTTGCTTCACATCACACAACTGCAATACATCTTCATTCCTCACACAATCAGATCGTGTCTTGCCACAAACCCCACGTAAGTAACGCATTTCTCCCGCACACAAACGACTCCTATGTTTCTTCTGCAGTACCCAGGTTTCACTGCCATACATCAGAGTAGGAACAATTACTGTTTCATACACAGCCATGTGGGACTCTCTAGAGAACCCATCATTCCTGTGAAAACCTCCCAAAGCAGCTATGACTTTCAAAGAAGAATTCACTCGCCTACTGATTTCACCATCCAATTTGTTCTCTCTGTCAAACATGCTTCCTAAATACACAAACTCACTCACCTGGTGAATCACAGTGCCATTTATACTTACATTACATTCAGTGCTACCAGTTCCTCTCTCAAACACCATAACTTTGGTTTTTCCCTTATTTATACTCAGTTTGAATTTCATGCAAACTTCGTGCATCCGAGTCAACATACTCTGCAACTCACTTTTGCTCTCTGCCAACAGGACAGTGTCATCAGCATACAGCAATCTGCAGACACGGATATCACCAAGACATAAACCACTATTATCTACTTTGGCCTCATGCATGCATGCATGCATCCATAAATATATTAAACAGCCAAGGTGACATTACACAACCTTGTCTAACTCCTGCACCAATAGAAAACCATTTTGATAAAACACCATTCACTCGTACACAAGCTCTGCTACCAGCATACATGGCTTTTACACTATTAAGTAGATTCCCAGTAACACCATATTCATTCAATACCTTCCACAAAAGTGTCGTATTGCGAAAGCTTTAAAACTTCGGATTTTTTGTATAGTTATACTATTTTGAGTGGCAATAGCAATATTGTGCACCTAAGCAATTTCCAAGTTGCATCTACAGTTACTGGGTTAAGGCTTTCCTTAACATAAAGTTAATAGACGATAATTTATAACTCTCAGGGTGAGTGGAGGAGGCCAGTATTATTGTAGGTACAGGGGTGCAGAATACGTCCGTACGAGGCAGCTCTGGGGAAATTTTTGCCCGAGGGTAAAATATTAGTAGTAATAATAAAATGAAACATTGACTTATTAACAACAAATATAGCGTGAAAAATAGGAGTAATTTACTTCACGGTAATCATTTTGAAAAATGTGTCGTTATGAATACAAGAGGTTATGAGGGCTGTGACGTACTGCTAACTGCCGCTTTCAAATGATTCACCGAGCCTAAACGACTTCACTAATGCCAAGGCGGATACAGCGTGGCGCGAGTAACAAGTACGACGCAACCACTAGTCACGCTAATAAACGTTTCCGAAACTCATGGGCCACCTCAGTGGCACAGTGGTCTATGCGATGGCTTCTGATCATTCGTCCGAGATGGGTCTGGGTTCGAATCCTGGTGAGGCATGGATGTTGTGTTTGTCTCATGGCGCTGGCTCTCGCCCTTCCCTGTAACCAGTGGCCCTAAATTAGGGACGGGCGGCTGCTTATAGCCCACTGAGTTGCTCTAGGTGATCGTTGAACCTCCAATGGAAAAAAAAAATGGCAGCGAATGTGTCATAGGCGTCGATCTGAAAAATTATTGGAAGTTCTGGACATTTTAAAATGAATGACCCATGCATTTTTCAACAGATTTAAGCCAAATTTAAATTTCATTCGGCAAAATTATCTGGCACAGTTAGACCCCTGGAATGCTAGAATGAAATTAATTATAGTTAATTACAGAATTTGTTAGCTGTTTATTTTTCAGCCTCTCTGCCCCGGGTTACTTCTTGATTCGCCTATTCTTTGTATGTTGAAAGTTAATGGGTTCCGCCATTTTAGGCGAGGAAGGAATTCTTGATTCGCCTATTCCTTTCTCGCCTGAAACTTTCACCTGCTAGAAGGGAGGGATTAACCTGGAGCAAACTTCTTGATTTGCCTATTCCTCCTACGTCGAAAGTTAATGGGTTCCGCCATTTTAGGCAAGGAAAGAATTCTTGATTCGCCTATTCCTTTCTCGCCTGAAACTTTCACCTGCTAGAAGGGAGGGATTAACCTGGAGCAAACTTCTTGATTTGCCTATTCCTCCTACGTCGAAAGTTAATGGGTTCCGCCATTTTAGGCAAGGAAAGAATTCTTGATTCGCCTATTCCTGTCTCGCCTGAAACTTTCACCTGCTAGAAGGGAGGGATTAACCTGGAGCAAACTTCTTGATTTGCCTATTCCTCCTACGTCAAAAGTTAATGGGTTCCGCCATTTTAGGCAAGGAAAGAATTCTTTATTCGCCTATTCCTGTCTCGCCTGAAACTTTCACCTGCTAGAAGGGAGGGATTAACCTGGAGCAAACTTTTTGATTTGCCTACTCTTGTTTTGCCTATTCCTCCTATGTCGAAAGGTAATGGGTTCCGCCATTTTAGGCGAGGAAAGAATTCTTGTTTCACCTATTCCTGTCTCACCTAAAACTTTCACCTGCTAGAAGGGAGGTATTAACCTGGAGCAAACTTCTTGATTTGCCTACTCTTGTATTGCCTATTCCTCCTACGTCAAAAGTTAATGGGTTCCGCCATTTTAGGCGAGGAAATAATTCTTGATTCGCCTATTCCTGTCTCGCCTGAAACTTTCACCTGCTAGAAGGGAGGGATTAACCTGGAGCAAACTTCTTGATTTGCCTACTCTTGTTTTGCCTATTCCTCCTACGTCGAAAGTTAATGGGTTCCGCCATTTTAGGCGAGGAAAGAATTCTTTATTCGCCTATTCCTGTCTCGCCTGAAACTTTCACCTGCTAGAAGGGAGGGATTAACCTGGAGCAAACTTCTTGATTTGCCTACTCTTGTTTTGCCTATTCCTCCTACGTCGAAAGTTTATGGGTTCCGCCATTTTAGGCGAGGAAAGAATTCTTTATTCGCCTATTCCTGTCTCGCCTGAAACTTTCACCTGCTAGAAGGGAGGGATTAACCTGGAGCAAACTTCTTGATTTGCCTATTCCTCCTACGTCGAAAGTTAATGGGTTCCGCCATTTTAGGCGAGGAAAGAATTCTTTATTCGCCTATTCCTGTCTTTCCTGAAACTTTCACCTGCTAGAAGGGAGGGATTAACCTGGAGCAAACTTCTTGATTTGCCTACTCTTGTTTTGCCTATTCCTCCTACTTCGAAAGTTTATGGGTTCCGCCATTTTAGGCGAGGAAAGAATTCTTGTTTCGCCTATTCCTGTCTCACCTGAAACTTTCACCTGCTAGAAGGGAGGGATTAACCTGGAGCAAACTTCTTGATTTGCCTACTCTTGTTTTGCCTATTCCTCCTACGTCGAAAGTTAATGGGTTCCGCCATTTTAGGCGAGGAAAGAATTCTTGATTCGCCTATTCCTGTCTCGCCTGAAACTTTCACCTGCTAGAAGGGAGGGATTAACCTGCAGCAAACTTCGTGATTTGCCTACTCTTGTTTTGCCTATTCCTCCTACGTCGAAAGTTAATGGGTTCCGCCATTTTAGGCGAGGAAATAATTCTTTATTCGCCTATTCCTGTCTCGCCTGAAACTTTCACCTGCTAGAAGGGAGGGATTAACCTGGAGGAAACTTCTTGATTTGCCTATTCCTCATATGTCGAAAGTTAATGGGTTCCGCCATTTTAGGCGAGGAAAGAATTCTTGATTCGCCTATTCCTGTCTCGCCTGAAACTTTAACCTGCTAGAAGGGAGGGATTAACCTGGAGCAAACTTCTTGATTTGCCTATTCCTCCTACGTCGAAAGTTAATGGGTTCCGCCATTTTAGGCGAGGAAAGAATTCTTTATTCGCCTATTCCTGTCTCGCCTGAAACTTTCACCTGCTAGAAGGGAGGGATTAACCTGGAGCAAACTTCTTGATTTGCCTATTCCTCCTACGTCGAAAGTTAATGGGTTCCGCCATTTTAGGCGAGGAAAGAATTCTTGATTCGCCTATTCCTGTCTCGCCTGAAACTTTAACCTGCTAGAAGGGAGGGATTAACCTGGAGCAAACTTCTTGATTTGCCTATTCCTCCTACGTCAAAAGTTAATGGGTTCCGCCATTTTAGGCAAGGAAAGAATTCTTGATTCGCCTATTCCTGTCTCGCCTGAAACTTTAACCTGCTAGAAGGGAGGGATTAACCTGGAGCAAACTTCTTGATTTGCCTATTCCTCCTACGTCGAAAGTTAATGGGTTCCGCCATTTTAGGCAAGGAAAGAATTCTTGATTCGCCTATTCCTGTCTCGCCTGAAACTTTAACCTGCTAGAAGGGAGGGATTAACCTGGAGCAAACTTCTTGATTTGCCTATTCCTTCTACGTCGAAAGTTAATGGGTTCCGCCATTTTAGGCAAGGAAAGAATTCTTGATTCGCCTATTCCTGTCTCGCCTGAAACTTTCACCTGTTAGAGGGGAGAGATTCACCTGGAGCACTAAATCTTTCGTACGTAAAAAAACAAAAAACTGTTTTTCTTTTTTTCGTGAAGAGAAAAAGCTAGTTATTCATTGATCATCGACATGTACTCTAATAATCGCTTAAACTTGTATGAAAATCCGCTACAGTTTTGGGGGAAATTTCAGACAAAAAAAAAAAATTTGTTCTGGGGAAATATTCAGCCCTGAACATTTTCTGCATCCCTGTGTAGACATATAGACGATCCCTTCCTAAACACTGAATACTGCTATGAGCCAAGTAACCATGTCTCTCTCCAGCATGAAATCTAGAAATGGTTGACGGACTGGCCAGGGTGTCAGCATGCCCAATGGCAAGTGGGCCCCTGATGAAGTGGGCCTCCTTAAACATTAAACAATATGTGCAAATCATTGCTGTGTCTTCTAGCAAATGATTGCTGTATCTTCTAGCGAACATGAAAAACGTTGTACTGAGACGAATTTCAGAATCTGTTCAGTTAGTTCCTCTGTTTCAATCACAGCAATAACCTCACTATTATTCTTAATAAATTGTTGGGCCTCCTCTAACCCAGTTTAGTCCTACAAAACACACTTCTCAATCAGCATTCGGTAGTGGATACGAAAAGCAAGGAGCGGAGAGAAATGGTAGAAATATCTCAAGAGTTGAACATATTCTTCCTATCAGTTGTCTGGGTGTGACCCGAAGGTACACCCAGTACGTGCAAGTAGGCGGACAAAGTCCCCCTCAGAGGTGACCAAGTGACAGCAGCCCGGACGGGAGACTCTCACAGAGGACACTGGGTCAACGGGTGCACCAAGGCACTCACACCACAAGCATCAAATACACAACACCCTCTTTACAGTCACCCTCCATTCAAACCACACCAACAAAGAAAGAGGGAGACTGAACCCAAAAACTCACACCATCCCAACTCACATGTCCTCCTGCCGTCTCAGTCAGCGGCCTGTACCGCCAACCTCGACCAGAGACAAGACAAAATAAATTACTGATGAGGGGGTTGGAGGCCTACCTCCTCACTCTCAATCAAAACAACAAACACAAGTCACAAAAACATAACACTAGAAAAAGTCCAACACCCTCTGAGTGACCTCATGGGCTTCAACGGCTGAAACTAAGGGGGTAAGTTACCCCAGTGAAAGGTGTAGTTGTCCTTGGTCCCGGTAACAATCCAAGGTCCCCCATCTATAGCAAAAGGCCCGGTCTGTCAAAGTGCGGGTGTCCACTCCACTTTTGCCCTGTCCCGGAGCTCACACTTTACTTGAAGGATGACGGTTCTTGGAGAGAAGCCCGAGTTAGCAGTCTGAGAATACAGAACCCTCTTCCTCTCCCTCCACATTTTATAACAGATCTCGGTGATAATCATACTCCAGACATCCCTACCCACCGCTGGGGCAGGGTACAGATAAAATACGTTAGCCGGGTGGAACTGGAGGGCGTCAGGTCCCTTGTGCCAAGCCAAAGTCCAGATTCCTTACCAGACCTGGCATGCCATGGAGCACTTCCAAAAGAGATGGAACCTGTCCTTAGTGCCCGCACACGAAAGACACCTATCGGAGGGGATGCCTCCCCACCGAAACTGTCGACTCCTCGTCCGAAGAACATTGTAGGCCAGCCGCCACCTAAAGTCCCTCTTCTTGCAGTCCATCCCCGTTGAGTGAATGCTCATCCAAGCCTCTCTCATAGAGAAGTTCCTAGGAACGTTAAAATCCTTGAGGATTTGTTCCCTAAGCCTTGGGAAAAGATCAACATACGACTGCCTTGTCCCCTTCCTTTTGCAGTTTCCTGCAAGCGACCACCCAAGAGATACTTCTTGTGAATAGACTACGGGCACCCACAGATTTGTGGCCCGGCAGATACTTTTTCCCATCCAAACCCCTGAAGTAGAAAACTAAGTTTGTACACGTGTGGGCGGCGGCAAGAGCCTCCCTCACACTTGAAAACTGAAGTGCTCTGAACCAAGTGGGAAGGTGCTTGACATCCAAGCCCCCTTCCTCCCGAGGGCAGCACAAGCCAACTCCTCGGTCTTCTTGCCGGCCCAAACAAAGCCAAAGACCACCCTTTCCAGAATTGCCTCATAACACCTGGGGGTGGAGACTCCAATTCTCCGGCAAAGGCACACTTAGAAACCAGGAGAGTATTCGCTAACTTGGCGTGGTTGACCCTCGAGATGTGAACCTCTTGCCAACTCTCTTGCTCTTTCTTCATGTCCGCAAGAATATTCCCCCAGGTATTTATGTGGACCCCGTCCTTAGAAAATTGGATATCCAGTATCCGAACAGGTCCCTTGGTGATGGCCAAACCCGCAACCGCCAGCCTCTCCCATCTACCCCAAAGCATATTGTTTGACGTATTCTCGTTGAGACAGGCACAGGTCGCTCTGCAGTACCCCGCAAAAGTTTCTTGCAAACCCTTCAAGCTGTCTTCCCCATCCACGAAGAAGGTGACATCATCGGCGTAAGCGAGATACTTCAACAAAGCAACAGTCCCCGAAACGGGAAACCTCCTAACGTTGTTAGCACCAAGGAGGTTAGAATAAATGGAGTAAGGATGACGTCACACACTTAAGCACTTTGAGCAGACGAATTTAATGCTCAAACGTCTCACCAACATGACAGCAGAGACTGTGGTTGGTCGCGACGCGTCTCACCAACATGGCGGCAGAAGCTGTGATTGGCTGTGACGTCATGATCGTGACGTTTCGGTGGCTTCATTTTGATTACACGAGGGGAATGGCTGGCCCTTGCTCCATCTATTCTAACCTCATTGGTTGGCACCGATGACTTTCCTAAGCAGGGTTTCTAACACCAAAACAAAGAGCAAGGGGAGAGACGCCCACCTATGATGATGACCCTCCCGGAGAGAGACCTCTGTAGATGGTCTCCATCGCACTTCGAAAGAAATCCCCCGAATCCGTGGGCCTCCTGCAACTTGAGAGAAACCCTATCAGAGGCTTTACTCTGATCGGCGGAAAAAAGGCCCATTTTAAGGACGCACTTTAGACTTCGGCCCCTGTCGTCTGCTTCAACCAACGCGTGGATGGAATCACGGGAGAAACGTTTCTCGATAGGTGGCGCTGCAGCTGCGTCGTCGTTGTTTGCTCCATTGCTGTGTGCATTACGTAATCGGTGTGTGGCTTGTGCGGGACGAGTGTTAAGGACGCGAAATATGCGGCGTAGGTTATTTTTCAAGGAATGGGTTTATGGAATGCGAGCAGTTCAGGTGTTGTTAAATATTTATAACGACGGAAAGGAAGTGTTTCCTCCTCATTGAGAACCTGTCGATCTAGTACGAATATTGAAGTGGAAAACATTACGTGCTAAGGAAGAACTGTTTGATGATGCCAATCGTCACCTCAAAACAGTGTTCAGAGGAAAGACGGCAATTTCGTCGGAATAAAAATTCTAGAATGTGGTCTGCCAAGTGGTCTATGTGAATTCCATTAGATAGTGTGCGTGTGAGGGGCCGCCAGTTGCTCTCAACACCTTGAGCATGTGCCCCAGTAGTCGGATCAACGAAACTGAGCGAGTGGTTGACTGACAGATGTTGGAAAGCACAGGATGCGAGGTTGCGGTACGCAGCCCATTGATCCGTCATTGCAGTACTTCCAGGTTGAACATGTTTCTGGATGAGCGGCAGCAATGTGTGAGCAGAGCGGTTATTCTCTGGGCAGATCTCTACCCTGAATCGTTTAGAATCCAGTTCAAAGATGGCAAGCATCCAGGTGTCCTCAACGAGACCACCGCGATTGTTCCTCCAGCTTCCCAACCTTTCCCTCATCCACTTCTACGATTACACCAGGGCCTGCAAGCTGTCCTTCGTCTTGTTTGTAGGCTACCGTAAACTCTGTGACTAGTTCTCTGGAAGACTGATAATAGTCGCAGAGAATGTGGAAACCCCACCCTGGGAAGATTCCTAAATTGCATCATCGTAGGATGCAATTCAGGAATCTAAAGTGCGGGAGCTAACACAGAGTACAAGCAAGCAGCGGCAGCGCCACCGGGCACCTGGATCCTTGGCATCTTTCAACGAGATTCTAAACGATTCAAGGTAGAGATCTGCCCGGAGAATAACTGCTCTGCTCACACATTGCTGCCGCTCATCCAGAAACATGTTCAACCTGGAAGTACTGCAATGACGGATCAATGGGCTGCGTATCGCAACCTCCCATCCTGTGCTTTTTAACATCTGTCAGTCAACCACTCGCTCAGTTTCGTTGATCCGACTACTGGGGCACATGCTCAAGGTGTTGAGAGCAACTGGCGGCTCCTCACACGCACACTATCTAATGGAATTCACAAAGACCACTTGGCAGACCACATTCTGGAATATTTATTCCGACGAAATTGTCGTCTTTCCTCTGAACACTGTTTTGAGGTGATAATTGGTATCGTCAAACAGTTCTTCCCTAGTACGTAATGTTTTCCATTTCAATATTCGTACTAGATCGACAGGTTCTCAATGAGGAGAAAATACTTCCTTTCCGTCGTTATAAATATTTAACAGCACCTGAACTACTCACATTCCATTAACCCATTCCTTTAAAAAATAACCTACGCCGCATATTTCGCGTCCTTAACACTCTCCCGCACAAGCCACACACCGATTATGTAATGCATGCAGCGAAGGAGCAAACAACACCGACGTAGCTGCAGCACCATCTATCGCGAAATGTTTCTCCAGTGATTCCATCTGGGTGTTGGTTGAAGCAGACGACAGGGGCTAAAGTCTAAAGTGCATCCCATTTCATTACCCTTCTCACCCAGATAACACTGATGCAACACATGTTCCAAAACATACAACGCCCCTTGATACCATATGTCTGATTGACACCGATGACGTGTTTAGCGAACAAACAGAGCTTACTATTGATGATTCTGTCCAGGATCTTGTAGCCGAGAGGGGTGCCGGGGGTGTTGCACAAAAGGGTAACCATGCTCATCTGCATGGTTTCCGGCATTAGACCAGCCCTAAGAATTTCATTAAACACCCTGCAAAGCCAGGGAACTAAAATGTTAACAAACTTCCTGTACTTCCTGTAGAATTCTGCAGGAAGCCCATCGCACCCAGGAAACTTACCGGGTTTAAGGTCCTGGATCGCTGACCTAACTTCCGTAACCGTGAAATCTCCTTTGAGGAGCTCCATGCCCTCATGCAAGATCCGGGGAGTTCCGTCAAGCCAGTTGTCCATCAAGGTTGGAAAAAAGGTCGCCGAAGAACTTTGCACACTTCTGCAGAATCCTTCTACTATCCCAAACTTCACAGCCATCGATGCCCAGAACTTCTAATTTCTCTTTCTTTCTTTCAACTTCAAACTTACGGTAGATGTAATTTACATCCCGCTCCTTCTTGATGCTCCTGACCACCGCCTGATGCTGAACTTCAGAACCAACTGTCTTGTAAAAACGGGCAATCTCCTGCCTAATTTCAGTAATGATCATGAAAGAAATACGGGATTACGCCATGTAATACAAAATTTTTGAAGATGACAATCCGATTTTTGGCGTAAATGTAACAAAGATGGCAAGTCAGATAATATCCGAAAACCTGAAAATTTTCATCGTCCTGGAGCGGGACTCGAACCCGCGTCTCCCAGAAAACGCCTAGGTATGCTAACCACTACACCACCCAGAACGACCAAGTTTCAAGTTTCCGATCAATTTGAATTTAAGCATCGCAGGATTCTCTAGTCGAAGCAACCGGCATTCATGTTTAGCGAATCTGGAGGTTAATAATCCTATCCCGTGATTGCCCGGAGAAGCAGATAAATCGTGAAAGAAATACGGGATTACGCCATATAATACAAATTTTTGAAGATGACAATCCGATTTTTGGCGTAAATGTGACAAAGATGGTAAGTCAGATAATATCCGAAAACTTGAAAATTTTCATCGTCCTGGAGCGGGACTCGAACCCGCGTCTCCCAGATAACGCCTAGGTATGCTAACCACTACACCATCCAGAACGACCAAGTTTCAAGTTTCCGATCAATTTGAATTTAAGCATCGCAGGATTCTCTAGTCGAAGCAACCGGCATTCATGTTTAGCGAATCTGGAGGTTAATAATCCTATCCCGTGATTGCCCGGAGAAGCAGATAAATCGTGAAAGAAATACGGGATTACGCCATATAATACAAATTTTCAAGATGACATTCTGATTTTTGGCGTAAAAGTGACAAGGATGGTAAGTCAGATAATATCCGAAAACCTGAAAATTTTCATCGTCCTGGAGCGGGACTCGAACCCGCGTCTCCCAGAAAACGCCTAGGTATGCTAACCACTACACCACCCAGAACGACCAAGTTTCAAGTTTCCGATCAATTTGAATTTAAGCATCGCAGGATTCTCTAGTCGAAGCAACCGGCATTCATGTTTAGCGAATCTGGAGGTTAATAATCCTATCCCGTGATTGCCCGGAGAAGCAGATAAATCGTGAAAGAAATACGGGATTACGCCATATAATACAAATTTTCAAGATGACATTCTGATTTTTGGCGTAAAAGTGACAAGGATGGTAAGTCAGATAATATCCAAAAACCTGAAAATTTTCATCGTCCTGGAGCGGGACTCGAACCCGCGTCTCCCAGAAAACGCCTAGGTATGCTAACCACTACACCACCCAGAACGACCAAGTTTCAAGTTTCCGATCAATTTGAATTTAAGCATCGCAGGATTCTCTAGTCGAAGCAACCGGCATTCATGTTTAGCGAATCTGGAGGTTAATAATCCTATCCCGTGATTGCCCGGAGAAACAGATAAATCGTGAAAGAAATACGGGATTACGCCATATAATACAAATTTTCAAGATGACATTCTGATTTTTGGCGTAAAAGTGACAAGGATGGTAAGTCAGATAATATCCGAAAACCTGAAAATTTTCATCGTCCTGGAGCGGGACTCGAACCCGCGTCTCCCAGAAAACGCCTAGGTATGCTAACCACTACACCACCCAGAACGACCAAGTTTCAAGTTTCCGATCAATTTGAATTTAAGCATCGCAGGATTCTCTAGTCGAAGCAACCGGCATTCATGTTTAGCGAATCTGGAGGTTAATAATCCTATCCCGTGATTGCCCGGAGAAGCAGATAAATCGTGAAAGAAATACGGGATTACGCCATATAATACAAATTTTCAAGATGACATTCTGATTTTTGGCGTAAAAGTGACAAGGATGGTAAGTCAGATAATATCCGAAAACCTGAAAATTTTCATCGTCCTGGAGCGGGACTCGAACCCGCGTCTCCCAGAAAACGCCTAGGTATGCTAACCACTACACCACCCAGAACGACCAAGTTTCAAGTTTCCGATCAATTTGAATTTAAGCATCGCAGGATTCTCTAGTCGAAGCAACCGGCATTCATGTTTAGCGAATCTGGAGGTTAATAATCCTATCCCGTGATTGCCCGGAGAAGCAGATAAATCGTGAAAGAAATACGGGATTACGCCATATAATACAAATTTTTGAAGATGACAATCCGATTTTTAGCGTAAATGTGACAAAGATGGTAAGTCAGATAATATCCGAAAACTTGAATTTTTTTTTTTTTCATCGTCCTGGAGCGGGACTCGAACCCGCGTCTCCCAGATAACGCCTAGGTATGCTAACCACTACACCATCCAGAACGACCAAGTTTCAAGTTTCCGATCAATTTGAATTTAGCCATCACAGGATAGGATTGTTAACCTCCAGATTCGCTAAATATGAAAGCCGGTTGCTTCGACTAGCGAATCCTGTGATGGTTAAATTTAAATTGATCGGAAACTTGAAACTTGGTCGTTCTGGGTGGTGTAGTGGTTAGCATACCTAGGCGTTTTCTGGGAGACGCGGGTTCGAGTCCCGCTCCAGGACGATGAAAATTTCAAAAAAAAAAAAAATTTCAAGTTTTCGGATATTATCTGACTTACCAATTTTGTCACATTTACGCCAAAAATCGGACTGTCATCTTCAAAATTTGTATTATATGGCTTAATCTCGTATTTCTTTCATGATTTATCTGCTTCTCCGGGCATTCACGGGATAGGATTCTTAACCTCCAGATTCGCTAAACATGAATGCCGGTTGCTTCGACTAGCGAATCCTGTGATGGTTAAATTCAAATTGATCGCAAACTTGAAACTTGGTCGTTCTGGGTGGTGTAGTGGTTAGCATACCTGGGCGTTTTCTGGGAGACGCGGGTTCGAGTCCCGCTCCAGGACGATGAAAATTTTCAAGTTTTCGGATATTATCTGACTTACCATCCTTGTCACATTTACGCCAAAAATCGGATTGTCATCTTCAAAATTTGTATTATATGGCGTAATCCCGTATTTCTTTCACGATTTATCTGCTTCGACTAGCGAATCCTGTGATGTTTATATTCAAATTGATCGGAAACTTGAAACTTGGTCGTTCTGTGTGGTGTAGTGGTTAGCATACCCGGGCGCTATCTGGGAGACGCGGGTTCGAGTCCCGCTCCAGGACTATGAGAATTTTCAAGTTTTCGGATATTATCTGACTTACCATCTTTGTCACATTTACGCCAAAAATCGGATTGTCATCTTCAAAATTTGTGTTCAGTAATGATGTTGAGGTTACACTCATTCTCATTACCTTGAATAGAAGCATTCAGAAGATTCGTGAGAAAGATCCAAGTTGTTCTCTTCTCCTTTGCTAACTTGTTTTCCCGAATACTCAAAACCCGCTGGACCTGTTTCTCCGCCCGTTTCCAACCATAAGATCTCGTCATCGGTGACCGCCTCGGCACCCTCTACCAAGATCGATTGAATTTGCAACAGCGCTTCAACATATTCCTACATGGAAGTGTTTAGGCACCCTCGGTGCTGGTACACAGACGTCCATCAGGACAACATTATGATTTGAAATATGCAGCGGCTGCACATTCTGTTTGAAGACTTCAGCCCCAGTCACCCACTCAAGCTTCGAGACAAGTAATATGTCGATCCTAGAACACCAGGTATAACCCAGCACCTTCGGATAAAGGGAGCGCCATGCATCCTTCAACTGCTGATTCCTGATCAAGTCCGTAAGGACCCTGCTATAAGGTTGCATGTGATCATGAGTGCCCTGCCAGTCGATATGGTTATCGACCACTGAGTTAAAATCCCCACCGACCACCAGAAAATCTCCGCTCCCTCTCAGAAAGTAAGGCATAGAAGTTGTTCCATAGAGGGCCATGCAATGCAACATGCACACAGACAATCTTAATCGACATCACTCCACTAATCACACAGATAGTAACCACTCTACCGTCCTCATCGGCCTGAAAATGAGTGACGCTATTTTTGTGCTGCAGCTTGTAGATTATAGCCACTCCCGTGAAACCATCAGACCTGAGCGAGTACTTGAGCCATAGCCCCGTATTTATACGAAAGGCAAAAATTTTCTCCAAGTCTTTATGGTGAGTTTCCTGCACCAAAACAAAATCTAAGTTCGACTCCCTAAAGTAGCCCGCCAGCCACTCATGCTATAGATTACTAAAAATCAAAATTGATATATTCAAAACACACAAAATGCTAATGACCTCTTAGTAGCTTGAAAATATAATAGAAGTTTCAATATTATTACTGTATGCAACTAACTAGATTCGCACTTTGTACAACACAAAAAGTTGTATAAAAATGTATTCTGCTTGGACTCAGCAAAGTTTAAGACTATTGCAGAGAAGGGCCTTGAAGATGAAGCATTGGAAGGTATTATTTAGCTGTCTCCACAAACTCAACAAAGATAAAGTAATATTGGAATTTGTTTCTTTTGCTACGAACTTTGATGTATTCCAGCCATTTCTTATAATGATGGATTCCAGTTGCAACAAGTGTAAAATTTGTAGCACTTGCTTATTGTGTGTGCTAAAAATTTGGGCATCCAACAGACTTCATGACAAGGCATATGATAACCTTTATGAACTTTATAAAGGCATTTGCACACTATAAGTTACTCAAGTCCAATGTGAGAGGGCATTTTCAAAGTTAAAGATCATAAAGGCACGGCTAAGAAATTCACTGTCTGAGCAGAACTTGGAATCATACATGTTACTATCCATTGAAAAGCAATTGTTAGATGAATTGGATGCAGAAGCAATTATCGCACAATCATCTAGTGAATTCAAACGATTGCTCTTAACAGCGGCGTCGGAACCGCGGGGGCAGATGCCCCCGCATGGAAATGAGTGTAGGGGCAAAACATCACATTGGTCACCTCAGTTTCGTTGCTTTTCAAATGACATACGTTCGTGATTGGAAATCTCAAACATTCGGTTAGTTCATTTTGATAAAAATTTAATATTGCCCTTCATTTTTTTTTACCATGAACTGATTTTTTTTTTAATGTCACTCCTGAGACGTCAAGAAATGCTAGCTAGCCCCATTAAACAGTCTAGAGGCTCATTTGTGATGTTACTGCGAAATTTGCTTCCAAAGAAAGGACTTTTGAATAGCACACGACTGGTCGTAAAAGCTCTTCATGCAAACATCATCGATGCTGAGATCATTACAGGCAGCAACTAAAGCGAACGAGCGATGATCCCTTGCATCATTTAGCAGCCAAGGTGAAATGAACTTTTCGATGAAACGACCTTTCGGTGAAGTGAACTTTTCGATGAAACGACCTTTCGGTGAAATGAACTTTTCGATGAAACGACCTTTCGGTGAAATGAACTTTTCGATGAAACGACCTTTCGGTGAAGTGAACTTTTCGATGAAACGACCTTTCGGTGAAATGAACTTTTCGATGAAACGACCTTTCGGTGAAATGAACTTTTCGATGAAACGACCTTTCGGTGAAATGAACTTTTCGATGAAACGACCTTTCGGTGAAATGAACTTTTCGATGAAATGAGCTTTCGGTGAAATGAACGTTTCGCTGAAATGAACTTTTCGATGAAACGATCTTTCTGTGAAATGAACGTTTTGGTGAAATGAACTTTTCGATGAAACGACCTTTCGGTGAAATGAACTTTTCGATGAAACGACCTTTCGGTGAAATGAACTTTTCGATAAAACGACCTTTCGGTGAAATGAACGTTTTGGTGAAATGAACTTTTCGATGAAACGACCTTTCGGTGAAATGAACTTTTCGATGAAACGACCTTTCGGTGAAATGAACTTTTCGATAAAACGACCTTTCGGTGAAATAAACTTTTCGATGAAACGACCTTACGGTGAAATGAAAGTTTCGCTGAAATGAACTTTTCGATGAAACGATCTTTCTGTGAAATGAACGTTTCGGTGAAATGAACTTTTCGATGAAACGACCTTTCGGTGAAATGAAAGTTTCGCTGAAATGAACTTTTCGATGAAACGATCTTTCTGTGAAATGAACCGTTTCAGTGAAATGAACTTTTCGATGAAACGACCTTTCGGTGAATTGAACTTTTCGGCGAAATGAACTTTTCGATGAAATAATCTTTCGGTGAAGTGAACTTTTCGGCAAAACGACCTTTCGGCGAAATAAACTTTTCGGTGAAATAAACTTTCGGTGAGGTGAACTTTTCGATGAAAGGACCTTTCGGTGAAATGAACGTTTCGGTGAAATAAACTTTTCGATGAAACGACCTTTCGGTGAAATGGACCAAACCCACGCTCGGCAATCTGACTCATGTACATCGTAAAACGAATTCCGCTACAAAGAAATTTTGCTTTTTGTCAATGTGAGTGATTTAGTCATTTTATTTTCTGTTGCAGCTTATTATTTTTCTGAATAGGTTTGTAATTTATTTATTTTTCTCTATAGAAGGACTTTTCAAAAATTAAGCATTTTTCATCGTGGTTTTTCGAAGCAACAAAATGCTTTGCAACATGATTTTTTTAAACTGACAATGATTTTCATTTACTTTTAAAAGGGTGAAATGTACTTTTTATAGTATTATTTCACACAAAAAAAAACTAAATATAAAATTTACTCTTTATAGCTATAATAGCTTTTGTCCTAAGTTGTTCAAAGACTGATACACAGACATCGTATAATCATCGGTACAATAAGTACCCGGTTTCTCGCAGTAATACATGATATAATAAATGGCTGGTGCACCAAATAGGAGAAAGGAGAAGAAATATCCTGTGACACACAAAAAAAAGAAAAATCTGTACGATATGCTATCCACAATATCCGATCTCGCTACGGAACTTCAAAATTCGACAGACGATTAAAATTTGGAAGTTAATCAAACCTCAATCAAGTATTTCCACGAATCACTGCTATTAGCGGAAATTTCTCGTCATATGGATATGGAAAAAGTGAGAACGGAGATTTTCCGTTAATATCGAAAGGAATTGCGGAAAGGTTTCTGAAAATTTAGAATTTTCCGTTAACATATCTCTAAAACGGTAATTTATCGTCAAAATAAGAAAGAAACTGCGGAAAGGTTTCTGAAAATTCATAGTTTTCCGTTAACATATCTCTAAAATGGTAATTTACCGTCAAAATAAGAAAGAAACTGCTGAGAGGTGTCTGAAAATTCATAATATTCTGTTAAATATCTCTAAAACGGTAATTTACCGTCAAAATAAGAAAGAAACTGCGGAGATATTTCTGAAAATTCGCAATTTTCTCGTGGCACGAAAAGTTCGTTAAATTCAGGTCTTTTTCCGTCGTCTCACGGAAAAGGTTGAATCAGAAACATGCTTCGTTAAATTCACGAAAGAAATGATGGAAACTTGTCCGTGAATTTCAGAATTTTTTTTACAGTGCATGTTGCTCCGGAGGTATACTGGACCAATTCTGTTGAATATCATCGAAATGGGGTCAAAGGTCAGGGCACAGGAGCGAGATTTATTACACAGCCATTATCCTCATAACTTGACTAAAAATGCTTCAATTGTGACAAAACTTTAGCATGTTGTTCTGGAAATATACTGAACCAATTCTGTTTAATATAATCGAAATGGGGTCAAAAGGGCACTGAAACCTAATGCACTGAACAACCGTGCAACACTTACCTTGCCATCTCTCTAGTAAATTTCGAAACTTAAATTTGTTTTTATTTTGAACGTTTTTCACTTCCTGGGCTGTAAAGAAGAACAAACAAAACATAGGTGAATTAGTACTGATCTGAACTAATTTAAGTGAATCGATACGCATGTTGTCGTGGTTGTCTTTCACTAGTTGAATCTAGTTTGTCGCAGGGGGCGTATCCAGAATTTTACCTAGGGGCGAGGATTTTTCGGGTATAAAAATGGGGAGAAGACATTATGGAAGGGAAGGGCCGCCGATGGCCTAGTGGTTAGCGTTCGTGACTGCCATTGGGGAACTCAGGTTCGATCCCATACTGTTAAAAATTGGTATTTAGAAATAAGAAAAATGTACTCGTTTTTGAGTACATTCTGAGCTTATAATAGCTCCGTGTACTTTTGTCTCATTTTTTGGAAATGATATGTACTCATTTTTGAGTACATACAGGGAATAAATTGTGAGTAATCTGGTATTTCTAATTTTAAATATATATTTTTTCATTGTTGATTACATATATCTAAAAAAATCCATATATTTCAAATATATGTGCTCTAACTTCATTCAGTTTCTGTGCCCTTACGGGCAGGGCACAAGAACAGAATGAAGTTATTGCAAATCTAGCAATTCTGACAGGACAGTTTGTAAGCGAGAGAGGATAAAGTAGATGGCGCAAGCGTACGATTTCGCACATAAAAAGCAGAGAGAAATTAGGGGGCGGGGATTACTACCCGGGGGACGTCATTTAACGTTCTCGACAAATTCACAGCGCAACGGAGAGATCCCAGGTTCAAGCCTGTCAGGCTAGGTTTGAACCTGGAGTCCCTCCATCAGTAGTCTGAACAAAGAATATCTGACGCTTAAAGAAGGTCAACTCTCATAGAGATAACGTAAAACAGGCGGCAACAGCGCCACCACATCTTAAGAGATAATATGCTCGGCGGGAAAGTTAACATTCAAGAGCAAAACACGTTAGGAAGGACTATGGTAATGAAGCTTTTCTTTGATCCACGATGGTTTCCTTCGATCTGGTAACTATTTGCTTAGAGCAGTTTGTTGTTGTTGCTGTTTTCTGATATCCCGCCTATCCCTTATTTTGGTGAGAAAAACATGCAATAACATTAGTATTACTATTTAAATTAAATTTCAGCAAATATTACAGTTAGGCCTAAGGATCCATACAAAATGCAGACATTCCCTAGTATTTGGCATTACTGAAAATATTTCTGAAAAACTGAAGAACAAACAAAAGCCTTAACTAACCCGATTGGCGTAACAAAACTAACATATCCGATTTGCGAAGTGATTATGTTACTGAAAAGGTAACAATCACGTGCTGTAACGTCTGAGTAGCTCGGCTGAGTGTTCTTTACCCAAAGAACTGAAGTCAAAGGAAATACGCATGTGCAGTCTGCTCCGGCATTAGCCGATCAGCCTGTATGTTGGCTTCTGTGCACTGCATGTTTTCCCTGAAGATAGAGCTGCGCTAGTTACGTCTCGCTGAGCCCTAACTTCTTCTCGTTTGATATTCTTTGGTCTGAATCTCTAACCACTAAGCCATCCGCGGCTCGATTTCAAATTTGAAGTACGTGTACTCCATACATACTCTTTTAATCATAGAATCAACTGACAGGATAGTTTGTAAGTGAGAGAAGATAAAGCAGATGGCGCAGCCGTACGATTTTGCACATAAAAGGCAGAGAGAAATTAGGGGTGGGGGATTCCTACCCAGATGATGTCATTTAACATGCTCGTCCGATATTCAGCGATTGTTAGAAATTCACACCACCACGGGGAGATCCCAAGTTCAACCTGGCAGACTAGGTTTGAACCTCGGGTCCCTCCATCAGTAGCCCGAATGTCTAACCACTAAGCGGCTCGATTTCAAATTGCATATCACATCATATGCAGAGGATTTTAGAAATGGAGTGTCTGACCCCAGGTCTTAAACAACCCTTAGAAATAGGAAGCTAGGATATTTGGGCTAGAGAGCCCGATAGGAAAGTGACACAGAAGCGAAGTAGAAAGGAGGAGGAAGTCGCCCTTATTTATTACCGGGGGGCCAGTACCCGGAGTCCGACGGCTAGTATTTAGTGGATCGAACCTGAGGCCCTTTCCGTGGCAGTCACGAACGTTGCCCACTAGGCCACCCGCAGCCCCATTGGAATACCAGTACTCCATACATACTCATGTATTCATATAATCAACTGGAAGTATATTATTCGATTACACATCTGGGATACTAGATATACTCAATGTCACATGCTGGGCAAATGAACCTCACAATGTTATGACAAATATAGTGATGCAGCGACAATATATTATTTATGAGATTGACAATGTAAAAACGTACACAAAGATACTTTATGCATAATTAAATTACTTGTGATCAGTGACTTTGTTGTACTGATTACGTATTTATGTGCGTCGCTTTACACATTTATTAAACAATTTCTCTTGAAATATACAGTGTGGCAAAGAATTTTTAGGACTGGGTCTGTAAAATGAAATACAAACAAGAAATTATAATTTGGTTTGGTTTGTTATTCAAAATAAGTCCCTCCGGCTTCAATACACTTGTTACAGCGATTTAATAATGATTCGAATGCCTGTTCCAGTTCACCTTGCAAAATTGCCTCCAAAGCACGCGTCGAAGCTGTTTGTTCGGTCGAAATATCATCAAAATAACACCCTTTTAACGTCATTTTAAGTTTTGGTAACAAATAAAAGTTGCAGGGTGCTAAATCAGGTGAATACGGTGGATGATTCAACACACAGACGTTATTTTTCGCCAAAAATCTACGAACTAGAAGTGAGGTGTGACTGGGTGCATTATCGTGCAACAAACACCAACTGTTTTCATCCCGATATTCTGGACGAATGCGACAAATTCTGCCCATCAAACGCCTCAAAACATTTAAATAAAACTCGCCAGTAATTGTTTGTCCACTTGGAACAAATTCTTTGTGGATAATACCCTTACTATCGAAGAATGTAATGAGCATTGTTTTGATTTTCGATGGAATTTTTCTTGTTTGTTTGGCTTGTGGTGAGTTTTTTGACTTCCATTCCGCACTTTGTCGCTTTGTTTTAGGATCATATTGAAAACACCATGTTTCATCACCTGTAACAATCGATTTTACGAAGTTTAGATCATTTTCAGCGGCTGAAATGATGTCTCTGCAATGTGCACTTCTCCTTGATTTTTGTTCATTGGTTAACGTGTGTGGAACAAATTTAGCACAGACTTTTGTTTTGCCCAAATATTCATGCAGGATGGTTCGAATCGTTTCTTGGTTGATGTTTAAAGACTCTTCCATCATTCTTAGTGACGGACATCGATTGTTTGCCACGAAACCACGCACCTGTTTAATAATCTCAGGTGTCCTAGATGAACTTGGTCTTCCGGTATGCTTATCATCTTCTAGCGTATCTCTTCCGTCCAAAAAACGTTTGTGCCACAGGAAAACATTTGATCTACTTAAACAAAACTCACCGTAAACTTGTTTCATCATTTGGCACGTTTCCGAGGCACTTTTACCAAGTTTTGCTTTAAATTTAATAACAGCCCTTTGTTCCATCTTAATAATTCTACTTGAAAGAAATGTTACTTCTCTAATAAACGGCCGTTTTGTTTGAGTTACTTTAACAACTGCGCAGTACTTTTGGCAGAAAGCAAGCAGATGGTCGCGGTTTATAACGCATTCGCGATTACACTGGTGGCGCCACCGTAGGCTGAAATCTAGCGCCAGTCTTAAAAATTCTTTGACGCACTGTGTATATAATATCTAAAATGAAGTAATACGAGATTATATTTATATTTTTTGACGCAGTTATTTGTAAGTACTAATGGTTACTTATATTTACGCATGTCATATACTCGTTTGCAATACGATTGTACTTTAAAAAAAACTAGTAGGTTCAGGTTCTCATTTTTAAGTATATATATATTTTTAATAGTGCAGGCAGCTATGAACGCTCGAACCACGAAATATCCGTCGTGCGTTGGATGGGCCCGTTAAGCTGTGGGATCCCTGGTACTGCACCACCTCCCCCTCCCCGCGGTAATAAATAAGGGCGTCTTTCTACCTCACTTGCGTGTCAATTTCCTATCCGGCACTCCAGCCCAAATCTCCTATAGCTTCTACTAAGGGCTCTTTAAGACCTGGGGTCAGACACTTCCTTTATAAAATCCTCTACATCTGATCTGATCTTATGGAAGGGTTTTTTAGATATACATTATACATATTGGCGTTGCCGCTTCTACCTAGTCTTCCTTTTCAAAGTCTTTAAAACACTTTCACTTGCTTCAAGAATGTTAAATCGTTAAATACCTGAGCGCAGTGGCGGATTTCCAACTAGGCGCAGTAGGCGCGCGCCTAGGGCCCAAGAGCTTGAGGAGCCTCGAAAACGTATAATTGGTTTGCCAGCATTGTTTTGATTTTCACAGACGGAAACAACAACAACAACAAAAAAATGCAGACCTTAATTTTCCGATGAAAATAATAAGAAAAAATGCTTTGAAGAAACTCTTCAGATTCTCGCTTTCCTGCAATGACTGACGGAATTCTTACTGTCCACCTTTTTTGGTCCATTGCATTCGTCTATGCCAAAACTCCTCCACAAAAAGTCTTCCATCCTTTTCAAGTGAAGTACTATGCATAAATTGCATTTTACCCGTATTGTCTAATGTGGAGGACTTTTCCGGTTGCCAATGTCTTCAAGTATTTCATTTTTGCTTTATACCATGCTCGTTTCCTACTAATTTCCTCAAGATGTAAAAGAACAAGATGATTTTCCAAAGCTGAAGAGTTTATAAGACGTTTTATAATGGAAATGCATTCCAGTTTTATGAAAATTTACATGCGATGTGTGAAATTTCATTTTCAGCGCCCTTAGCGATAAATTTGCCAAGAAACTTGCAACTGAAAACATGTTAAAAGTAATCAGTTTTGCCTAATGTATCAAACTCAAAAAGAACGTTTACTGTGACTGAAATAATATCTTCGTAGCACAAAGCTAAAATTTACGAAGTTTCCACTTTGAGAAACTCCTAGTGGGAAATTTATAAACTAGTAGTGAAATTTAAAATGGGAAAATTCCGATGAACTTTTATGTCCGATCATTCGCAAAAATAATTTTTGAAAAATCTGTGAAATGTTTTGGCCTTTAGCAAGAAATTAACGAACTAATTGGAAAATTTAAATATTTGAGAAAGAACAGTTAAGCCTAAATGTGTGAAGCCGCGGATGGCTTAGTGGTTAGTGTTTCAGATTATCGATGCTGGGTCCCCAGGTTCTAGCCTGGGCTGATCTTTCAGAGATGGTGTGATTTACTAACAATCGCTGAATATCCGCCGTGCATCGGACGAGCACGTAAAGTGACGGCCCCCAGGCTGGACCCACTGGTTAAATGGGTATCCTTTCCTATGTCACCCCTGAAATTCTCTCACCCGTCTATGTGCAATATCGTACTTGTACGGTGGCGCCATCTACTGTACTCTAATCTTACTACAAACTGTTCTGTCAAAAGTCGCTAGACTTGCTCTCATTCCTTCCGTTTCTGTGTCCTGCCCAAAAGGCGATCTCGCTGTAGGTGGCTGGAACCTAAACTCTACTCCCTTTGGACGGAAGTCCTACATGAAAATGACAAATGCTCTCAGAACTTAAATGTGTGAGGCACGGAACTAACCTTCCTTTAAGTTGAATGATTTCTTTACAACAGAACTTTAATTATTTGAATTTTCGACTTGACAGCTCTTGGCGGTATTTAAAGTGCCGAACTTAATTAATATCCTTAAATTTCCTGTTAGCCGCAAAAATAATTTTTGAAATAGCTCTAAAAACAAAAATATTGATGTGCAAGGGCAGACAAAAGGATTACGCTACCGCTGTTTCTTACAAAACGTTATAATAATAGGAAGATAGAATGGAATTTTAAAAAGTGTGAAAACTTTTTTTTTACTTTACTTTTTTGTTTCTTTATTTTTTTTACTTTTTTGTTTCTTTTTTATTTTACTTTACTTTTTTGTTTCTTTCTTTTTTTTACTTTACTTTTTTGTTTCTTTTTTTTACTTTACTTTTTTTTTAATTTACTTTTTGTTTCTTTTTTTTTTTACTTTACCTTTTTTATTTAATTTACTTTTTTGTTTCTTTTTTTACTTTACTTTTTTGTTTCTGTTTTTTTTTACTTTACTTTTTTGTTTCTTTTTTTTTTTTACTTTACTTGTTTGTTTCTTTTTTTTTACTTTACTTTTTTGTTTCTTTTTTTTTTACTTTTTTTCTTTCTTTTTTTTTTTACTTTACTTTTTTGTTTCTTTTTTTTTTACTTTACTATTTTGTTTCTTTTTTTTTTACTTTACTTTTTTGTTTCTTTTTTTTTTTACTTTACTTTTTTGTTTGTTTCTTTTTTTTTACTTTACTTTTTTGTATCTTTTTTTTTTTACTTTACTTTTTTGTTTGTTTTTCTTTCTTTTTTTACTCTACTTTTTTGTTTCTTTTTTTTTTACTTTACTTCTCCGTTTCTTTTTTTTTTTTTGCTAATCTGACAGATGAACATTTCTGAGGAGATAAGAAGGGGAGGGGCCCCTGATTATTTCAGCGCCTAGGGCCCCAAAAGATCTAAAGCCGTCCCTGTTTACCCTGTTTCGAGACATTAAGACGCTAGACAATATAACAATAGCAAAGAACTGACAAACGATACCCCCATGCCCCCCCCTCTCTCTCTTTTTATTCTATATTCCCTTTTCTTTCTTTTTTTGCTGAAGGTAAACCAATGTAACAAGTATTTTAAATCCAATTCCGTAGTAAGTTTTAATTGTTAAATTGTTTTTAGAAAAACTGAAAACAAAATGTGTAAAGTTAATTACACTGGCGGAAAGGGAAAAAGAACACCAAGAAGGAGACGTCTGATACCAACGAAATTTATACAGCATAATAACGGAATACAGAGGATAACATGATCAAAACATTATGGCAAAATACAGCTGTATTTGCTGGTAAACTGAAAAGTAACATTTCCATATAACATGGTTAGTACGAGGTTGAACCGCCATTAACTGCTTCACACTGTGCAATTCTGGCATGGAGTCTGTCGTACAGATGTTGGATGTAAGTTTGGGGTATTGAGTTCCAAGCATCCTCAACCTGGCCGCGTAAATCAAGGATGGTCGTGGCTGGCCGTGGAGACCGGATAAGTCGTTGTCCCATAAAATCCCACACGTGCTCAATGGGGGACAAATCCGGTGAACGTGCAGGCCATGGAAGTGGTCTCACAACCTGAAGTGCATGTTGCCTTGCACGTGCCGCGTGTTGGCGTGCGTTATCTTGCTGGAAAACACCACGATGGACCGACTTTACAAATGGCACAACAACGGGCTGAATGATGTTGTTGATGTAGGAGGTGCTGTTTAACGTACCCAGTACAAACACTAGTTGTGTACGATAGCTGATCGCTCCCCACACCAGGATACCAGGTGTAGGCCCTGTGTGTCGCTGGTGGATGCAAGAAGGGTGGAGACGCTCTCCTGTGCGTCTGCGAACACGCATACGGCCATCGGAGGCTCCCAAGCAGAATCTGCTTTCATCTCTGAACACGACAGATCGCCATTGCGTTCTCCAGTGCAGACGTTGGCGACACCACTGCAGCCGTTCCTGACGGTGGGCTGGAGTCAGAGGTACACATGCCAGAGGCACACGTGCACGTAGCCCTGCATCCAGTAGACGGTTGCGGATTGTTCGCACAGTCACCTCAGGTGCAACGGCAGCTCGGATTTGCGTCGCAGTGGATGTTCTGCTTGACAACGCCGCTCTTCTTATGCTTCGATCGGTCCGCTCATCAGTCCGTCTGTGACTCCCGGTTCCACGTCTTCTCGTGTGGGAATGTTCCTCGGACCATCTACACCTACCATCGTACCACCACCGATACTTCCCGTCCAATTCGCTCCGCAATACGACGATACGACCACCCGGCCTCGCGGAGTCCTACTAGACGACCTCGCTCAAAGTCCGATAATTGCTGAAATCGTACACGTCTTCCATGTCCTGGCATTGCAGCTTCTTCAGGGTCTTCGCGCGTGTCCGTACGCCGACGACTGATTACATTCACTTCGCCGGTCTCCTTAAATACCACCGACGGTAATTTGCATATTATGCCGTGCTGTGGCGTAAGCGCTCACCGGTTGGTCCCGAAATTAACATCACACCTACGTAAACTCGACCCCATTAACAGATGCAAATTTCATGATCGTCCGCTAATTCCTTCTTGGTGTTCTTTGTTCACTTTCCGCCAGTGTATTTACGATCTTCGTTACATTAAACCTAAAAACATCGTTAGAGTTTGGTGGGGAGTGGTCGCCCCCCATCTTTATGCGCCACTGGGTGTATGGTGAAACGGAAACGTGAACTTACCCCCTCTGGTGGCACACTTGTGCATTAAGAAAAATTTGAAATTATATTAGAAACATTTGGCAGCGCAAACGCTCTATAACAAAGAAAGAATTTTTCTAATCGGACTCTTAGAAGCAGAGATATCGACAAGTATAAGATATGCATCTACGCCCCCTGGCGGGAAAAACATGCATTATTTTAAGAAGAAAGTGTTCTCAAAAAGTTTTTCGTTGCGAGCGGTATCGATCAAGGAAAGAATTTTTTCAGTCGAGTTTTCAAGAGCTCATATTTTGCTACAAATACTAGTGTTCTCCCTAGATTTTATTTTAACACCCGGGAGGCAAGAAATTTTAGCTGGGTGGTGCTTTTAAGGACCCCTTCTCCAATCGAAAAAAAAAATTGTTTTGCTTAACATTATTATACTTATCAAACACCTTTAGCGGTGTGGGAGAGATTAATGTAACATCACATGGTGAACAACGTTAGAAAATTGTACAAAAATTATAAAAAAAAGGGAGTAATTACTAACAAATTATATTCGACACAGATTTCTTCTTTTTTACGCTTTCCAACCGTAGGTTGGAAAGCGTACACTGAAGAGCAATTGAATTAGAGACAGCTGGCGTTATGCAAATATGGTGCTGTGGGCTGCCCTGTAAACGAAAACGACATGACGTATGCAGCGATCCGACAATATAAGGAGTGATGTAACGGGAATCAGTAAGCGTCGAACGCAGTATGGGTAAGACGAAGGATCTAAGCGCATTTGATCGTGGACCCGACGAATGGGTCACTCCATCTCGAAAGTCGTGCAGGCACTGGGATTTTCACGAGCAACTGTGTCACGGGTGCACCGCGAGTACATCGAATCCGGTAAAACCATCCCTGTGAAGGCCAACTGCCGTGGACAAGAGCGTGTGGATGGGCGGGGTCATCATCGGCAAGCTTGCATTGTAACAGCGGATAGACGGGCCACAGTGCGAGAAATCACTCGGCAATTTAACGCTGGTGCACAAAAACGTGTAAGCAGGCACACCATTCAGAACCATCTCCTCGCTATGAGGTACAGAAGCCATCGTCCCACGAGGGTACCGGTGCTGACCGCACATCACAGGGTGCAAAGATTAGCATGGGCGCGGGAACATCGCCACTGGGCCCTAGACATGTGGAAAAATGTTGCCTGGACTATTGAGTCGAGATTCTCGTTGGTACATGCGGATGGCAGGATACGAGTACGGCGCAAACCACATGAAGCGATGAATCCTTCTTGCCAGCAGGGTACTCTTCAAGCTGGTTGGGGTGGCATTCAGGACTCTGTTTACGTGGACTGAAATGGGACCCCTGGTACGTGTGACATCGTCCCTCACAGGTCAACGTTACCGGGATATCCTGGACGACCATTTGCTCCCGTTTGTCCGTCTTCAACATCCCACTGGGGACCTGATTCTGCAACAAGACAATGCACCATGCCATCGCTCCCGAATTGTATCCGAATGGTTGGATGAACACTCCACCGACGTGACCTCGCTTCCTTGGACAGCTAGGTCACCTGACCTCAATCCCGTCGAGCACATCTGGGATGCCATCGAGAGATATGTTCTAGGCTCTGACCTCCTCCATCAAATCTTCGTTAACTGTGGGAGCTTGTTCAGGGGTTGTGGATCCGTATGGCTTCCCAACGCTTCCGGTGTCTTGTCGAGTCCATGCCAAGATGAATCGCCGCTGTCATCAAGGCGAAAGGTGATGCTACACGTTACTAGACAGGTATCTCTATTTCAATTGCCCTTCAGTGTATATGTTCCAGCTTTGTACGTCTGTTCGTCCGTTTGCCCGCACGATAACTCGCGTAAAAATGGTTCAATTTCGATGAAATTTTTGTATCTGGTAGGGGACCAACTGCGAACGAACCCTATTGAAAATGGATGAAATGGGGTCAAAGGTCAAGACATAGGAGCGGGATCCATTCCATTGAACCTATGCGTTATAACTTACGTAAAGATGCTTCAATTGAGACAAAACTTTTTCATGTTGTTCCGGAAGTGCACTTTACCGGTTCTGTTGAATATCATCGAAATGGGGTCAAAAGTCAGGTCATAGGAGCGAGATTTATCTACAGCCATTATCCTCATAACTTGAGTAATGATTTCTTGTATGTTGGAAAGCGTATCATAATCAATGCATTGCATGTGTTTACTAACTTGTTTTTATAGATTGAAGGTTTAACGACCACCGTGAGCAACTCAGTGGGATCCCTGATTTAGGGCCACTGGTTCCAGGAAAGGGAGCGAACCAGTGCCGTAAGACAAACACAATATCCATGCCTCACCGGGATTTGAACCTGGACCCTTCTCAGAGGAATGGTCACAAGCCAGCGCTTAGACCACTGCACCATCAGGGCGGTGACACAGATTTCAGCCAGTTTTCATCAAGACTGATGGTGTATGTGGAAATAAGTTTTCCATTCTTACTATTATGTGCATTATTAAATAAAACAGTCATTAAAGGAAATATAGCCGGGTGGCAGACAAAAATAACTGGGCAGACCGTCCAGTAAAAAGGCTTTAGGGAGAACCCTAAATACATCAGAATCAGAAATTAATTATTATGCCCCCTGGTGGCGAAACTATTCTTTAACAAATATTAGAAATTTTACGAAAAACATTTCCCATCAGAAGCTGTATGCGATACAGGAGGAATTTTTCAAATCGGGGATTTAGAAGCAGAAATATCGGGGATAAGGCAATTTACCTTAACGTCCCCTAGCGAAAAGTCTATGAGTTACTTGAAAATTTTGAAATTATGTGAAAAACATTTAGCACCGGAAACGCTATCCAAAAAAGAAGGAATTTTTCAAATCGGACTTTTAGATATAGAGATATTGACAAAATAAGATATAAGTTTACGCCCCCTGGCGCAGAAACCATGCATTATTTTAAGAAGAAAATATTCCGAAAAGATTTATCGACGTGAGTGGCATCGTTCCACGAACCAATTTTTTCAATCGAGATTTTAGAAGCTCAGATTTTGTAGCAAATACAGTACATCAGAAGCAGATGTTAACTCTTCCGCCACCTGGCGGCCAAACCATTCCTTACCAAAAATTAGAAATTATATTAAAACGATTTCCCATCAGGAGCTGTATCCGCTGAAGAAAAAAGTTTACGAATCGGAGTTTTAGAAGTAGAGATATTTCGGGAAAACACAATTTACTTTTATGCCCCCTAGCGGATAATCTATGTGTAACTTGCAAAGTGATTGTTCCTAAATTACTCTTCGACATAAATGGAATCGAAAGGTAAAAGAATTTTTTCAATCGAATGTTTAGAAGCAAATATAAATGTATTTTGAATTCGATATCATTTGTAATTACGCCCTCTAGCGGCGAAATTGAACATCATACAAAAAAAACAAAAACAAAATGAAGGATTATTATTTGCATATTTCAAGCTTCCCAATGCAAAAAGAATTTTTCAAATCGGACTAATAGTTGCAGAGATATGGTGTCCAAGGAAGGACGGATAAACCGGCAACACAAGCACGATCTTTTTTTTTTTACAAAAGACGTGCTAAAAAAGAAAATTTTTCGCTTCCTGTAATACACGGGACACCTTCCTCTTTTTTTTTTTTTTTTTGTCCTACCAAGTACAGTTAACGACTTCCTTATTATTTCGTAACGTCTGGAATTTACTTGGCACCTCTACTGCGTTTCGGAGAGCACTTTAAAAGCAATTCTTCTTTCAAACAGATCAAGGAAAAGCTCGCGTAATGCCAAGTTCCCACGCGATCAGTATGCAGATTTCCTTTCACTTCTCTGTGACCTTCAGAAAGTCGAATACGAAATGACAGAATTACGTAATTAGTTAACAAGAAAGACACATTCTACAAAACGTGTTTCCTGAAAACTGCAGCGACGTTCCTCCCCGGCAGCCGTGAAGTACGAAACGCTTGCTGCCAATCATTTGCCCGATATTGAGACGGGCAGACGCTAGCGTTGCATTCAGAGACTTTTTTTCGGGGGGGGGGGGGGGGGGCAATTACAAATTTTGAGGGAGCTGAAACTTGTTGACTGATTATATACATGCAATCACAATTTTGTTATTTCTATATCATCATTATCCTCATCATTGTCAACCATTATCTATCCACTGTATAATGAATAGATTTCTCCGGCTGGAGGTGTAGTGCAGGAAAGCTTACGTTAAGTCACGTTAGGGTTATTGAAAGGTCACTTGACGTAGCTAAAGTGTGCTTACTCTTCAAAGTGCTAGAGTTTGTTTAGGTAAGACACGCACGTGCAATAAATTCCAAGGATATGGTATTTATTTTTACTCAGCGTTCCTCATTATCTTGAATATCAGTAATATAACTTCGGTTTTAGTACTTTAGTACCTTGAAGGCTCCTTATTAGAGCGGTAAACACAATATTCCCTGAACTTAACGTAAACACTCAATGAAATAGACTTAACGGCCAGACAGAGGTCTGACAATAAAATGAACTAAGTAAACGTACTCACTTTTAACCTTTTATTGGGGAGCTCCTGGTATTACTCAAATACACACTCCAAAATAACACAACTACTGATAGCCCGAACTTTCGTACTATCGTAGGTAAATCGCATATCAATAATCAGGAAGAACCTATCACATATAAAACGAAGCTCTCTGGTATACTTGAGCGCGCCTATATATATATATATATACTGCATACCACCACGTCATGACTTACACTCGTTGCCACATATAATTCAGCGGGAGAAACAACATCTCTTTAAGTGAGAAGATAATTTGCATAGGAAAATAAAATAACAAGAGATAGTAAAATCTAAAAGAAACTGAATCTAGAGTATACGTTACAACTGCTGGACGAAGGTCTCTCCAAGCCTCTTCCACAACGGCCAGTCTCCTCCATGTTACTCCCACATACTTTCGAATTTCATCCACCCATCTCCCATGTGGTCTTCTTCTGGGTCTTTTCCTGTCCCTTGGAATCCAATCTAAAATTTCGACTGTCCATCGATGGTCTGTTCTTCTGGCAGTATGTCCAGCCCATTGCCATTTCAGGGATTTTACTCTGATTTTCCACTCTTGTCATTTTTCGGATCCACGAGTTCCTCTTCTTATCTCACCTGGTTACACCAAGGATACACCTCTCCATGCTGCTTTGAGTTGTCTGCAGCCTTTGTATGTCTCTTTTATAGTTAAGGTCCACGTCTCTGCACCATACGTAAGCACTGGAAGGATGCATTGATCAAACACTTTTCTTTTAAGACATAATGGCATATTGCTCTTGAAAATTATTCTGTTTCTTCCAAAAGCTCTCCAGGCAAGTTTTATACGCCGATTAATTTCTTCATCACTGTGACCCTCACTTGATATCTGCTGTCCAATATAAACGTACGCATCTGTTATCTCCAGCTTTTCTCCATCAATCGATAAATCCTCATTTCTTAAAAAAGCATTGTATATTGTATATCACTTTTGTCTTCTGAAAGTTCATTTTTAATTTCACTTCTTTACTCTTGTCAGCAAGTTCCTGGATCATACTCTGCAGCTCTGATGGGGTAGTTGCAAAAATGACTATGTCATCAGCAAAACGAAGGTGGGTTAGATAATCTCCATTAATCTTTATCCCTTTGTTTTCCCAGTTCAGTGATTGAAAGACATTTTCCAGTGTGGCATTGAAGAGCTTGGGAGATATGATGTCACCTTGTCTCACTCCCTTTCCAACTTTTATATATATGAATGTTGCATATGTATGTTTATTAATCTGATTATTTATTATTTAGAAATTCTCTACTTTTCATTATATTTTTCATTTTCAAAATTTTCAAAATACAGCAATAAAAGTTGCTTACCTTAAAAATAAAGTTTCCATATCTTTATCTACATTAATAAGAGTGTTCTGTCTTCTGTGTAAACACTTTTTGTAGCTACTTGTAGCAACTGTCACTATACGCATGTAGTAAATCATGGTGTGCAGCAGATAGTTGGGTATACAGTATGTTGTGATCAAGAGTTCAGACATTTATTAAGTACACAACGAAAAGTTGGTCGGTAGATATGGCATATGCTATAAAAGTTAAATGAAATTCAAATGAAAACAAATTAGCTATGTACAGTATTTACAAGTAAAATTTGGCATACCTTTAGTATGTTGCAATAATTTCATGTTCTGGACGGCAAGTTCGTCCAGCAGACACGTCTTCCCACCAAATCTTGATGGCTAGCTTTGGATCAAAGTCATTCTAACTCAGCCCCCTGATTTTTATGGTCAACAGATCATTTAAAGTTGTTATCTTTAACTTATTTCGCAGATCTGTTTTCATCAAGTTTATAGCACTAAACTCCCGTTCACAAACTGCTGTGCTGACTGAAATACAAGGTCTTTCCGGAAAGTAATAAAACTCATTCAATAACAGACGTTTAATTAAAGTTATACTTACATAACACTAAAATTCCTCGAAATAACGTCCTTGAACATCAATACACCGCTGCCAGTGGTTCTGCCGCGTAGCTTGCCTGGAAGTCGGGAACAGGGATTGCTTTCAAATCACTCGTCGCGGCATTTTGCAACAGTCCCAAAATGGTGTCCTTTCAGGCTGGATTTGAGCCGGTGAAACAAAAGGAAGTCAGCCGGGGCTAAGTCCGGGCTGTAGGGAGATTGGGGCAGCTTTGCCACGTTGTGTTTAGCCCGAAACTCTCTCACTCTCAGCGGCACATGGCTCGGCGCATTATCCTGGTGAAGAACCCAAGTGTTGCTGATCTCCGGGCGGACGCGCGCCACTCTGTTCTTCAGCCGTTGAAGCACTTCCACGTAAAATGCAGCGTTGACCGTTTGTCCGGGTGGTACGAACTCCTTATGAACAACACCTTTACAGTCAAAGAAGACAATGAGCATCGATTTCATCTTCGCTTTCCAAATCCGAGCCTTCTTTGGTCGAGGAGACTCTGGAGTGTGCCATTCTGAGCTCTGTCTTTTCGTCTCCGGATCGTACTCAAAGACCCACGTTTCATCACCTGTTACCACTTTCTACAAGAAACCAGGTTCACTCCTTACACGGTACACAAGCTAATGAAAAATCGACACATGGTTGTTCCTCTGTACATTGGTCAAAACCTTAGGAACCAATTTGGTGCAAACTTTCCGCATCTGCAATTCTTGCGTGATGCACAATGGATTTTGCGAGACCCACGTGCTCTGCTACCAATCTAATACTCAGACGTCGGTCAGAGTCCAAAACTACTTTCACCTTTCCCACATTGTCCGAAGTGTGAGACGTTGAAGGGCCCCCTGGGCGTGGCTCATCCTCGACGCTCTCTCTGTAAACGTTTTGTGCCACCGAAACACTTGTGCTTCCGATAAAGCATCCTTCCCGTAGGCTCTATGTTTCATAGCAAGGGTCTCGGTCGCGGATTTTTCAAGTTTAACGCAAAGCTTTACCGCGTATCGCTGTTCGACACTCTTCTGCATTTTGACCGTTACGCGACGCTCACACAGCTGTCCACTTCGCAAGCGATCCTCACTCTTTAAAAGCTCAGAGACAACTGACGAGACATCAATCGTTTATCTAACATACCCCGCCACCCATCACGCCCGGAGACTCCGCCCTCCGGCCCTTCTGATTGGCCCAGGAAAAATGGTCTCATTACTTTCCGGACGAATCTTGTACATCGGAAAAGTGAAGTAAGTTTCAGCAAATTGTCATAGTGATCACATCATCTCACATGTAGAGGATTTTAGGAAGAAAGTGTCTGACCCCAGGTCTTAAACAATCCTTAGAAATAGAAAGCTAGGATATTTGGGTTAGAGTGCCCGATATAGTAGGCACACGGAAGCGTGGTAGAAATGGGGAGGAAGACGCCCTTATTTATTACCGGAAGAGAAGGGGCAATACTCGGGGTCCGACGGCTTAACGTGCCCATCCGACGCACGGCGGATATTTATTGGATCGAGCGTTCCTACCTGCCTGGGATCGAACCTGAGGCTCCTACGTGGCAGTAACGAACGCTGACCACTAGGCCATCCAGGGCACGTGTGATGTTCTGAAAACGGCGTTTTATATCCTTTGGTTCCACTATGGGGAATGGACCAGTCTTCACCTTTACCCGATGTGCACAGAACGAGTAATACCCCCCCCCCTTCCTTCATACTTCTAAAGCTTTATGGGATCGCGCACCTGAAGGCAACTAATCCCTTTCTGGAGTCTTCATAATTTAGGTTCAGGATGCTCATCAGTTGACGGAAGCATTTCCCTACTTGCCTAAAATTAGAATTTTTTAACGCTTACTAGAAAATTAAACTTGTATTTAATAATAATAAAAAAAAAGGAAATAAATCTGGTCGCAAATCGCCCCCGAGTTTCGAAATTCCTGTCGCAAAACGGGAAAACACGGTCGCATTTCGCGCACTGCGACCACTAATTCCCCCCCCCTCCATGTGGATACTCAGAAGAACACACCTTGTCTGACTATATACGTCACTCTTATACCAACAAGATACAATGACTGATGGGTTACTGGTGTAACATTCACTATATTGACAAAAGTCACCGGACACCCCTTCAAAAGCAAATGAACGGATCCGCTGCGTTGTGAAGATGCGCGGTACAGCTGCAAATGGTATAAAAACACGCCTGCAGCTGACCGCGATCGTATCGCACTGTGAAGTTGAGTGAAAATGTCGCGGCAGGAGAGAACTGACTTCGAGAAAGGAAAGATTGTTGGGTGTTATATTAGTGGGCTGTGCATAAGAGAAACCGAGAGGCGTTTAAACATACCCAAGGCAACTGTTTTGGATGTACTGAATAAGTGGAAAACACATGGCGTGCCTGAAGCAGCAAAACGTACCGGCAGACCAAATAAAATCAGTGATAGAGGACGTCGAAGCCTCAGGAGAGTCACTACAGCTAATCAACGGAGTACTGCACAAGACCTCAGTGTATACAGGTGAGTAAAAATGCTGGAACCTTGCTATGTACACGTACCATTCGCAGAGAACTTCATTCCATGGGTTACCGTAGTCATGCGGCTGCTCATAAGCCTTTCATTTCCACTCGGAATGCTACTCGTCGTTTAGCATGGTGTAAAAAACATTTATCGTGGACCGTAGATCTATGTACTGATGAATCCAGATACAGGATCCATCAGTCTGATGGCCGTGTGTGGGTATGGCGGCATACTCATTCCCTGTATAAAATCATCACCTATTGTTCATTTTCCAGGCATGGTATTTGCCCAGATCTCTTGTCACTCATTCTATATGTATAAATTACTCTCATCTTATGCTGTTTATACACATCAAGATTTCGTTCATTTTCTGGCGCAGTCATAGCCTATTGTAATTATTCCTTATTTGTCTCCGACTGTTTGTATTGTATATACAGGGTGATCCATTTAAACCAGTACCATGTGATTTACTTATAACTTTTTTATAAATAACAACAAAATCATACAGTAAGTTGAGAATAATACATGTGGTGTTGGAGAATCATTTTATCAAAGCAAATGTTGGAATTGTCCTCCATTTTCTTGTAAACACAGTTGAACACGCCACACCATGTTCAGTGATGTCTCATGCAGAGTACGAACAGTAACATTGCCAATTTCAGTTGGGATTGTTTCACGCAATGCATCCAATGTTTTTGGATGGGTTTTGTAAACTCTATCCTTTAAGTATAGCCCCATAAAAAAGTCAGGAGAAGTTAAGTCCGGAGATCGGGGAGACCATATGTTTTTTGAAATTAATCTGTCATCAAAGAAGCTGGTTATGAGTTCCATTGAGACTTTCTATGTGTGACACGTAGCGCCATCCTGCTGAAAGTAGCCCTCTGTCAATTCAATGTCATCAAGTTGTTCCACAAATTCATTGAATATGCGGCAATAAACGTTAGTGTTGACAGTCTCAGAGAAAAAAAATAGGGCCAATAATTTTCGTAAACGAAACCGCACACCATACACCAACCTTTTGTGAATGCATCGGTGTTTCACACATAACGTGTGGGTTTTCGGCAGCCCAGTATCTGCTGTTTTGCGAATTGACGTAGCCTGACAGATGAAACCAGGCTTCATCCGTAAACCATGTGATGGAGAGAATATCAGATCGCAAATTAAGAAAATTTTGAAACCATTTGCAGTAACTTTCTCTCTTTCCCTTGTCCGGTTTCTGCAGCTGATGGATTACGTGCACTTTAAATGGTCGAATATTCGCTTTTTTTTTGCTGCCCTTTGACAAGTTCCGTATGAATATCCTGTCTGTTGGCTTAATCGGCGCAACGATTTCGTCGGAGATTGAAGTAAACGTTGCCGAACATCATCCACACGCGTTCGGGGCATCGGAGGGTGATGTCTACCGCTACCGCTGAGAAGAGAACCAGTTTGCTCCAGTTTTTTTGCCATCGACAGAATTGTTGACTTGCTTGGAACTTTTCGAACTCCAAACCCTCTCCGAAATGCTCGTTGCGTTTTGATGACAGAATTGGTTACCCAATACGATTTCTCTAAAAAAAAAACACGCTCTGGAACAGAGTACTGCATGTTTCCGAATGCACGCAAGTGAATGACAACGCAACAACAAACAAATCACGAGCTGAGTTACAGTTACGGTTAACAATCTTCTTCGCGGTGACGGTTTTCATTCTCCAGGAGTTGCTGCTTCTATTGAAAAAAAGTATAAGTTCCTTGCGCGATCCCTTGCAAAAATGTAAGGTTTTTTCAGGGTACTGGTTTAAATGGATCACCCTGTATTTGCCTTCCGCTTATGTACATAGCACTCTTTCTCTGTATAAATACATTTATGTCTGTTAATTTTCATGGCATATTGTTGCTGAGGCTCATGTAACCATTGCCCTTCATTTTTGCCCAGAATAAAGAATTTGAAAAGCCGGGGGAACGCTATTTAACACAGTGTACTGGTCCCACGCTCAAGTTTGGAGCTGACAGTGTACTAGTGTGGGAGTGTTTTTCGTGGTATGGTATGGCCCATTATGGTTATCGTGGACAAACCTGTTAAGCACGTCTCTCTCAATATTCTGGACAATTATGCCTTACTAAATCTGTGGCAATACTATATAGAACCGAGACTTGTTGGTACCAATGCACCGAGCCACAAAGCAAGGACTGTTTCGGCGTGGTTTGACGATAATTCCGTATTAAGTGTGGACTGGCCAGCACAGAGCACTGATCTTAATCCCATAGAGCACCTATGGGATGAATTAGAGCGCCGCATAAGAAGTTTGGAACCAATGCCTACTACTAAGCAACAGTTAGCGGCAGCATTATGTACTGAATGGAAGCTCATATACCTATCGCTGAGCTCCAAAACCTTGTCGAAATCATGTCTCGAAGGGTCAGTGATGCATTAAGGCCAAAGGTGGACCGACACCGTACTAATACATGTCAATAAGTTCTATGTTGTGTTTCTCTTCTAGGTGTCCGGTGACTTTTGTCTATATAGTGTACACTCAATGGACAAAACATTAAAGACTGCCTAATAGCGTGTAGGTCCTCCTCTAGCGCGAATAACAGCTTCCCAGCAAACACAGTCTTGCTGGACCAGCATTGGGCCATTGCTGGCAGCCAGCAATGGCCCAATCATTAATCCCTCTTCTACTGTAAATACATTCATCAATCCCTCTTCTACTGTAAATACATGTATGTTTTGATCACTTACTTACTGCCATTTGGATTATAGTATTTCTTTTTCTTGCATTTGTACATATTTTCATTTTGCTACTTTCTGTGTAAAGCATACTTGACCTTTTAGTACGGCGCATGCGTTGTATCTCGCTGATGTACATATAGGTGTGTATATAAGCCAGCGTGCCCCGTGTGAGTTTCTCGTGAGCCGCGGATAGCTTAGTGGTTAGTGAGTCAGACTTTCGATGCAAGGTCCTCTGGTTCGAACCTGGGCTGATCTTTCAGAGATGGTGTGATTTACTAAAAATCGCTGAATATCGGACGAGAACGTTAAGTGATGGCCCCCAGGCTGGATAAATGGGTATCCTTTCCTATGCCCCCCCCCCTCCTGAAATTTTCTCACCCCTCTGTGTGCAACACCGTACTTGTACGGTGGCGCCATCTACTGTACTCTAATCTCACTACAAACTGTTCTGTCAAAGTCGCTAGACTTGCTCTCATTCCTTCCGTTTCCGTGTCCTGTCCAAAAGGCGAACTCGCTGTAGGAGGCTGGGACCTAAAATCTACTCACTGTGGACGGAAGTCCTACAAGAAAAGGACAAATACTGTGGTGAGTTTCTCGTTGTGTCTGAGGATGGGTCTGTCTCTAAAACAATCTCGTACATTCTTTTAAACAAGTTTTAATTTTCGTAAGTAAAGGTGTTTTCACGGCTTGCGATGATTCGGACTAGTATGTTTTGGGTTGAGATTGGTTATGTTTTGTTCTTCGTGCTTAAGACAGCAAAGATGATTGTATATCAGTAAATCTCAAGTCTCAATTAGCACGACAAAACTTCTGCTCATCTACATATGCCCCCCCCCTTTTTTTTCTTAACGTCCACTAAAATAACATGATGGCGATAGCTTCGTCTTCAACTAACTGGTACCACGGGAACACACAGCAAGTGTTGCTTCTGCGCATGCGCAGTACCATTGCTTCCACCTCGTGTTGGGGTTGCTTCGGTTGCCACCTGCGGGTCAGTAATGGCGCTTGCGTGGAGGCCCGTAGTTTCATGGCGATGCTGCAGGGCCATCATTGGCTGCCATCTGATGGCGTTGCCACCAACGGATCGCTTCCGTGCCGTGAGTGGCAGATTTCAGCCAGCAGTGACCCATCACTGCCAGCTTGTGACCATCAGTTTCCCAGCACTTGTGTTTTTGCTGAGATCGTTTAGTAAAAAAGTGTCTGCGTGTGCTGCGCAATAATACTAAACTACTGACAAGACTCTTCTTGCCAATGCTGGAAGGTATGCGTGTTTTTCGTTATATATCGTATTTCGTTAAAACGAGTTCTGACTATATATATCATCAAGATCATCATCATTGCCAACCATTATCAATCCACTGCTATAGATGGTCTCCCCAATTCTCTTCCGTAACGGTCTTTCTTGAGCCAGTCTCACCCATGTCACTCCCGCATGCTTTCAAATTTCATCCACCCATCTCCCGCGTGGTCTTCTGGGTCTTTTCCTGTCCCTTGGAATCTAGTCTAAAATTTCGGTTGTCCATTGCTGGTCCGTTCTTCTGGCAACATGTCCCGCCCATTGCCATTTCAGGGATTTTACTCTCATTATTTCTTACAGTTCATTATAATAATTATTTATATATTTTTATTTTTTAATCCGACGGGAATCTTCGTAGATGTGACATTTCTTACAGTTCATTATATTTCTTACAGTTCATTATAATAATTATTTATATATTTTTAATCCGACGGTAATCTTCGACTCAAGACTCTTGTCGGTTTCCTGATCCATGAGTTCACCTTCTTATCTTTCCCGGTTACACCAAACATTCATCTCCCCATGCTTTTTCAGGCACATGGTCCCGGTTGACCCTTGGGCCATGCCCCCGGCCCTCTTTGGGGGGGGGGGGTGACGTGCCTGCTCCGCAGGACGCACATGGGATAAAGGCATCTAGCAGTGAGAGCACATGTTCGCGTAGATCAGTTGGGAGAGCGACTTACTCCGGAATGAGAGGACCCGAATTCGACGTACAAGTTATAACGGATTTGATGTCCGTTATAACTTGTACGTTGTAAGGTCCACGTCTCTGCTCAGTACGTAAACACACGGAAAAATGCATCGATTAAACACTTTTCTTTTAAGACATAATGGCATATTGCTCTTGAGAATTACACTGTTTCTTCCAAAAACTCTCCATCCAAGTTTTATACGCCGATTAATTTCTTCATCAATGTGACCCTCACTTGATATCTGCTGCCCAAGATAAATGTAGGTATCAGTTGTTTCAAGCTTTTCTCCATTCATCAATAAATCGTTTTTTGTAAAAGCATCACTTTTGTCTTCTGAAAGTTCATCTTTAATCCCGTTTCTTTACTCTTGTCAGCAAGTTCGTGGATCATACGCAGTTCTGAAGGGGTAGTTGCAAAAATGGCTATGTCATCAGCAAAACGAAGGTGAGTTAAATAATCTCTTTTAATCTTTATCCTTTTGTTTTCCCAGTTCAATGATTGAAAGACATTTTGCAATGTGGCATTAAAGAGTTTGGGAGATATGGTGTCACCTTTTCTCACTCCATGGGCGTCACGGTCAAATAGGCATGGGGGATGGGGGCGCAAGCGGTCAGTAATAATGACCAATTTCTTAGTTATTTCAAAATGTACTGGGGATAGCAAATCTCCTAAGTGTATTGAATAAATGTATATCTGAATGCATTGCAATATCAGAAATATGGAGGGTAGTCAAAATTATTGGAGGGGACAACCCCCCCCCCCCCCGTTACGTGCTGTTTGTGGACGTGCCAGTTTCGGACAAACCGAAATTGATAAATTGGAAGGGTTTGTGGTGGCAGATGCGGATAATTCACACTGGCGGTTTAAAAATTGCAGGGGAATAATTCGTATGCCATTTTACTGTTACAAATTTAAAATTATGTTACAAAACTCCAAAAAGTTACAAAACAAATTACGTTACAAAACTCTAAAGAATTTTAAAAATTTAGTCAAAATTTGATACAAAACGTAAGGCTCTTAGAGTCTTAGATCTTTGATTTTTTTTTTCTTTTCAAATGCTGAAATAATATTTTAAATTAATTAATTAATTTTTCTTGGGTCTTTTTTTCAGATGCTGAAATGATATTTTCAATTCTTTCATCAATTTTTACATACATTTTCTTCCGTTTTGTTGCCGGTTCTCCTAATCCTTTCATTTTCAAAACATTCCATTATGAATTGCCCTGTCCGCAAGTTGCATGTCCGCAAAAGGCACGACACCCTTCCCCGTCAGCGAAGCTCATGCTCACTCCCTTTCCAATTATATGTGTGTGTGTGTGTGTGTGTGTGTGTGTGTGTGTGCGTGTTCTCTACAAGAGACAGGAAACGACCCAAAAACCCAGATGATCACTTGGCAGATGGATGGATGAAATTCGAAAGTGTGCGGGAGTAACATGGAAGAGACTGGCACGACAGACCGTTGTGTAAGAAACTTGGGGAGAACTTCATCCAGCAGTGGATTGATAATGGTCGACAATGATATATGTTGTTCTTCATTTGAAAAAAATAACATTTATAATCCGAAATTTTTGCGCGATTTCACATCTTTTTTTGATGTCACAGAAATTGTTAATGGCGCTTTCAGTAGGGGTGCCTAGTGAATATGGAGGGCATTAATTATATCCTAAGAGTAGGCAGAAATCTGATTTAAAAATGGCATCTTTATTCCGACAATTTTCAACATTAGCTATATGTTATTCAGTTTAACCTTGACTGCCTTTAATATTCTTTGATTTTCTTCTGCCTTTCCATATAGGGGGATTTGCTGACGTCTTTCCTTGTTTATGGGGGGATGGGGTATCATTGGAACAGAGCTAGTTCGAAAATGACCGTCCGTCCCTTCAGAGACTTTTTATATTTCAGAGCCAAATGTTAATAAATTCAGGCTATAATGAAAAGGGAAATTTCGTTTCTTTTGAGGCTACAAATTGTTCTCCAATTATAATTTTTTTTAATATTTGTTCAAGTATTATAGTTTATTTTGCAAAAAAGTGTATTAAGACGCATGCCATTCTACCAATTACCTGACTAATCATAGTCAGGTAATCGCGATTGAAGATTAGCAGTGTGTTGAATGCATTTTAAGAGATAAAATTTTCAAGCCCGCAGAAACAAACGCCCACACTGTGAACCCCCCCCCCCCCCCCCTGTTTAGCTGACGAAAGTTTGTTCTTGAAATGTTTGAAGAAGTAATTACTATAGGAACATATATAGAATTTTCTTCGGGAGGGGGAGGCTACGAAAAATGGAAGTTTTTGAAATCCAGCAGAACAAAATTAAAGTTAATGAAAAATAGAAGAAAAATTACAGCATTTCTTCTAATGAAAGTTGATGCATTTTTATTAAGGCAATTTTTTTCTTAATATAAGTTGCAAGCTAAATTGTTAACTAAAGCTTGGTCATGCAACTCTGCGGAGGTCATGACATATATCATCATCATCATCATTGTCAACCATTATCAATCCACTGCTGGACGAAGGTCTCCCCAAGTTTCCTCCACAACGGTCTGTCTTGTGCCAGTCTCCTCCATGTCACCCCTGCATACTTTCGAATTTCATCCACCCATCTCCCATGTGGTCTTCTTCTGGGTCTTTTCCTGTCCCTTGGAATCCAATCTAAAATTTCGGCTGTCCATCGATGATCTGTCCTTCTGGCAGTATGTCCAGCCCATTGCCATTTCAGGGATTTAACTCTGATCATGATGTCTTCCACTCTTGTCATTTTTCTGATCCATGAGTTCCTCTTCTTATCTCTCCTGGTTACACCAAGCATGCACCTCTCCATGCTGCTTTGAGTTGTCTGCAGCCTTTGTATGTCTCTTTTAGTTAAGGTCCACGTCTCTGCGCCATACGTAAGCACTGGAAGGATGCATTGATCAAACACTTTTCTTTTAAGACATAATGGCATATTGCTCTTGAAAATTATGCTGTTTCTTCCAAAAGCTCTCCAGGCAAGTTTTGTACGCCGATTAATTTCTTCACCAATGTGACCCTCACTTGATATCTGCTGTCCAAGATAAACGTACGTGTCTGTTATCTCCAGCTTTTCTCCATCAATCGATAAATCTTCATTTCTTGTAAAAGCATTGAACATCACTTTTGTCTTCTGAAAGTTCATTTTTAATCCCACTTCTTTACTCTTGTCAGCAAGTTCCTGGATCATACTCTGCAGCTCTGATGGGGTAGTTGCAAAAATGACTACGTCATCAGCAAAACGAAGGTGGGTTAGATAATCTCCATTAATCTTTATCGATTGTATGAAAGAATGCCCACGGAAAAAACGCCCACGGAAAAATCGCCCACGGAAAAAACGCCCACTTTTCGAAAGTAGGAAAAAACGCCCACGGAAAAATCGCCCACAGACAAAATGCTCACGGGAAAAATATGTGATCCACTGATAAGTTTTTATGTCTGTTATAAACGGTGACAGGACAACTGGTCACAGACTGCTGGCCAAAAAATCGTTAGGGGTCATATAAAAATTGCGGTTTCTTCGCCACCTCACCTACATAACGCGAATATGGGAATGACGGAATGAAAACTTTTAGAAGGGCCTAAACGTTAGTACTAACATTATTTTCTGCCTAAGTAATACCGCAATATTAATAATTTGATGTGTAAAATATTTTCTGCAAACCTTACAAATATGAGAGGAAAGTTCGGATTGCACTGATTGACTGTAGAGGTTGTATGGTCTTGGCCTGAAAGCCGTGGTAGTCTTATGCAACATTTATTTAAAAACACACTAATGATTCACCGTTGTCTTCAAGCCAACTGCTATACGATGTTTTTCTAGAAACTACAAATAAAAAGTTCTCTGCGAGTATGTGCAAACCCAGGGAATTTGTCTGGCGAGGGGGAGGGGGTGCTTAAAATCTAAAATATGAAATATAAAGAATTTCTGGTAAGATCGGGAGATTTCCAGCGTTTACAAGCTACAACACGTCGAATTATCTGAGGGTATCTGCTGCCTCAGGAAACTAGTCGGGGGGGGGGGGGGGTAATACCAAAATCGTGAATATCAAGAATATCTCTTCCGATCTGGAGATCTTCAGCATTTAGAAACTGCAACTCGACAAATTTTCTTAGCGCATGTCACTCTCTGGAAACCTGTCGGCGAAGAGGGGGGGTAATACCAAAAGTGTAAGATATGAACAATTTCTCGTCCGATCGGGAGATTCTCGGCAATTAGCAGCTACAACTCGACACATTATCTGAAGACATGTGAATGATGAAAATCTCCGGGTCGGAAGAGAAATTCTTCATATTCTACACTTTTGGTATTACCCCCCTCCCCCGACAGGTTTGCTCAGTAGGTTCATGCCCGGAGATAATGTCTCCAGTTGTAGTTTGTAAATGCTGAAAATCGCCCGATCGGACAAGAAATTCTATATAATTCACAATTATCATATAACCACCCCACCCCACCCCACCCCCCAGGTTTGCTGAGTAGGCACGTGCCCTCAAATAATCTGTCCAGCTGTAGCTTGTAAATGCTGAAAATCTCCCGATGGGACGATACATTTTTCAAATCTTACAGTTTTGATATTACCCCCCCCGACAGGTTTCCTGAGTCAGCACATGCGCTCAGATAATTTGCAGACTTGTAGTTTGAAAACCCTTAAATCTTTTGCTCAGATGTAGATCATAAACATTTCTTATAAAGAATTACATTAATTATCGCAATTAAGAAAAGACGAAATTACGGAAACTATATATGACTCTGATTACCAACTTCTGGGGGTTGTGGGCACGAAGCGGTCAAAAACGTTATTTTTATACGGCCCCTTAAAATTTTTGTGGCCAGTTCTCCTACACCCGTCATGTAGAAATTAACTGTTTTAGTTGTCCTTTGGAAAACTCCCAGGAAGCTATGAGTGCGTATTTTTTTCTTTACACTGGGAAGAAAAGAAGTATGCCTGTAACTTGAGATTATACTACTCACGGGGAAGACACACCCCGACCGGTGGCCAACCGATAAATTTAAATGAAATATATCGCTTGTTATTTGAGGTGCGGTCGCTAGCAAACGTTCCAGCTGCAGCTGCAAAGTACCACTCTGACGAAAGACAGATGTCCCCCCCCCCCCCTTCCGCTCGCCGTACTCAACAGACAACAGTGGAAAGAAAGCACATTACACAAAGTTATATCAGTGCACTGCGGCTTTTACGAAAATCGCTTTTACAATTAAATGCATTAAACTGTAAAAGTATTTATAAATAAAATAATCTGACTTTTAATGATTTCTTTTTTAATTGATATAGTTAAATAATAAACATGCATAGTTTTATAAAAATTAAGACCTTACTTTAAAAAATAAGAATAGTCACAAATTTATTATAGTACAGCCGAACTGGAATTTTTTAAGAAAGTAGCTACTCTACAGTAGGAAGTTGAAAGTTAACAATCTTATTTGGTTCTTCACTAGGCCACCCGCGGCCCTTAAGTCATAAGTCCTAGGCCTTGGCCTATTTAACAGTTTTTATTCTAACGATGTTATATTCATAACGTTTACGTAACACATAAAATTATTAATATTGCGGTATTACTCAGGCACAAAATAATATTAGGACTAACGTTTAGGCCCTTCTAAAAGTTTTCGTTCCGTCATTCCCATATTCGTAAAATTTACATAACAAGTATACAAGTATTGTCAATAATCAAACAAAAGTCATCGCTCTTTTTTTTTTTTTGATTGGAGGTTTAACGACCACCGTGAGCAACTCAATGGGCTATAAGCAGTCGCCCGTCCCTAATTTAGTGTCACTGGTTCCAGGGAAGGGAAAGAGCCAGTGCCGTAAGACAAACACAACATCCATGCCTGACCGGGATTCGAACCCGGACCCCTTACGGACGAATGATCAGAGGCCAACGCCTTAGACCACTGCGCCACCGGGGCGGCAAGTCATCGCTCTTTCCACGTTTATAAGTGAGTCACCGAAAAATTCTCAGTGGCCGCCTCCAGGAATCGAACTCAGGGTCTTCCAGTTACGCGCTGGATATGCTTCCACGGCACCACAGCTATTCCTATTCCACGTCAAATGTCTGTATTAATTGTCAATAATATTGCGCTTCTACTTATGCACCATACATTCAATCCATACATTAATTAATAGGCCGTAGGCCTAAACCAATTCAACACTTTTTTCTTCGCCTGTGAATTAATTAAGTGCCGCCCCGGTGGCGCTGGCCTCTGATCATTCGTCCGTAAGGGTCAGGGTTCGAATCCCGGTGAGGCATGGATGTTGTGTTTGTCTTACGGCACTGGCTCTCTCCCTTAACTGGAACCAGTGACCCTAAATTAGGGACGGGCGACTGCTTATAGCCCATTGAGTTGCTCACGCTGGTCGTTAAACCTCCAATCAAAAAAAAAAAAAAAAAAAAAAAAAAAAATTAATTAAGTAAAAGAAAAATATTGCAAACTTGACATGCTATGTAAATATTTAGTACCTACGTAAAAGTGCAGCGTTATTAAAAAATCCCACCCCTTAGGGTCCTTTTCCGAACATACATGAATTATGCTGTAATTCTCGCTTGGCTTACATAGAACGCTTTCTCGAAATTTGTTTGGAGTTCCTAATTCAATTCTCAATGTAGGCCAAAAATCGATAATACTTACCCCCCCCCCCCCCGCACACACACCCTTGAACTTTTGTGGCCAATTCTCCTACACCCATTTTCGTTATGTAGGTGAGGTGGCCAAGAAACCGCAATTTTTATATGACCCCTAACGATTTTTTGGCCAGCAGTCTGTGACCAGTTGTCCTGTCACCGTTTATAACAGACATATAAACTTATCAGTCGATCACATATTTTTCCCGTGAGCATTTTGTCTGTGGGCGATTTTTCCGTGGGCGTTTTTTCCTACTTTCGAGAAGTGGGCGTTTTTTCCGTGGGCGTTTTTTCCGTGGGCGATTTTTCCGTGGGCGTTTTTTCCGTGGGCATTCTTTCCTCATACCTCTTTATCCTCTTGTTTTCCCAGCTCAGCGACTGAAAAACACCCTCCAATGTGGCATTAAAGAGCTTCGGAGATATGGTGTCACCTTGTCTCACTCCCTTTCCAATTTTTACGTGTGTTGTATTTTCAAACAGCCTAATCTTTGCACTTGCATTTTCATAGATGTTATTAATAATATTAATGTATGCATCTTCAATACCGCAGGTTTTCAGAGCCATTGTAACTGCTGATGGTTTCACCGAATCAAAGGCTTTTTCATAATCGATAAAAGCCATGCACAATGGAAGTTCATATTCCCTCGCTCTTTCAATTAGTTCTCTCAGCACGTGGATATGATCTATTGTGCTGTAGCCACTCCTGAATCCACTCCTGAATCCATGACATATATATATATATATATATTTTTAAATATATATTTAAAAAAAAAAATTTTTTTTGGTGGGCTTATTACTTGCATCTATGACTTTGCAGAAACCCATTTCCAAATAGGTCTTTGTGGAAGTGAGAAAATGGGTATGAGGAAAGAATGCCCACGGAAAAAACGCCCACGGAAAAATCGCCCACGGAAAAAACGCCCACGGAAAAAACGCCCACGGAAAAAACGCCCACTTCTCGAAAGTAGGAAAAAACGCCCACGGAAAAATCGCCCACAGACAAAATGCTCACGGGAAAAATATGTGATCGACTGATAAGTTTATATGTCTGTTATAAACGGTGACAGGACAACTGGTCACAGACTGCTGGCCAAAAAATCGTTAGGGGTCATATAAAAATTGCGGTTTCTTGGCCACCTCACCTACATAACGAAAATGGGTGTAGGAGAATTGGCCACAAAAGTTCAAGGGTGTGTGTGGGGGGGGGGGGGGGTAAGTATTATCGATTTTTGGCCTACATTGAGAATTGAATTATGAACTCCAAACAAATTTCGAGAAAACGTTCTATGTAAGCCAAGCGAGAATTACAGCATAATTCATGTATGTTCGGAAAAGGACCCTAAGGGGTGGGATTTTTTAATAACGCTGCACTTTTACGTAGGTACTAAATATTTACATAACATGTCAAGTTTGCAATATTTTTCTTTTACTTAATTAATTCTTTTTTTTTTTTTTTTTTTTTTGATTGGAGGTTTAACGACCAGCGTGAGCAACTCAATGGGCTATAAGCAGTCGCCCGTCCCTAATTTAGGGTCACTGGTTCCAGGGAAGGGAGAGAGCCAGTGCCGTAAGACAAACACAACATCCATGCCTGACCGGGATTCGAACCCGGACCCCTTACGGACGAATGATCAGAGGCCAGCGCCACCGGGGCGGCACTTAATTAATTCACAGGCGAAGAAAAAAGTGTTGAATTGGCTTAGGCCTACGGCCTATTAATTAATGTATGGATTGAATGTATGGTGCATAAGTAGAAGCGCAATATTATTGACAATTAATACAGACATTTGACGTGGAATAGGAATAGCTGTGGTGCCGTGGAAGCATATCCGGCGCGTAACTGGAAGACTCTGAGTTCGATTCCTGGAGGCGGCCACTGAGAATTTTTCAGTGACTCACTTATAAACGTGGAAAGAGCGATGACTTGCCGCCCCGGTGGCGCAGTGGTCTAAGGCGTTGGCCTCTGATCATTCGTCCGTAAGGGGTCCGGGTTCGAATCCCGGTCAGGCATGGATGTTGTGTTTGTCTTACGGCACTGACTCTTTCCCTTCCCTGGAACCAGTGACACTAAATTAGGGACGGGCGACTGCTTATAGCCCATTGAGTTGCTCACGGTGGTCGTTAAACCTCCAATCAAAAAAAAAAAAAGAGCGATGACTTTTGTTTGATTATTGACAATACTTGTATACTTGTTATGTAAATTTTACGAATATGGGAATGACGGAACGAAAACTTTTAGAAGGGCCTAAACGTTAGTCCTAATATTATTTTGTGCCTGAGTAATACCGCAATATTAATAATTTTATGTGTTACGTAAACGTTATGAATATAACATCGTTAGAATAAAAACTGTTAAATAGGCCAAGGCCTAGGACTTATGACTTAAGGGCCGCGGGTGGCCTAGTGAAGAACCAAATAAGATTGTTAACTTTCAACTTCCTACTGTAGAGTAGCTACTTTCTTAAAAAATTCCAGTTCGGCTGTACTATAATAAATTTGTGACTATTCTTATTTTTTAAAGTAAGGTCTTAATTTTTATAAAACTATGCATGTTTATTATTTAACTATATCAATTAAAAAAGAAATCATTAAAAGTCAGATTATTTTATTTATAAATACTTTTACAGTTTAATGCATTTAATTGTAAAAGCGATTTTCGTAAAAGCCGCAGTGCACTGATATAACTTTGTGTAATGTGCTTTCTTTCCACTGTTGTCTGTTGAGTACGGCGAGCGGAAGGGGGGGGGACATCTGTCTTTCGTCAGAGTGGTACTTTGCAGCTGCAGCTGGAACGTTTGCTAGCGACCGCACCTCAAATAACAAGCGATATATTTCATTTAAATTTATCGGTTGGCCACCGGTCAGGGTGTGTCTTCCCCGTGAGTAGTATAATCTCAAGTTACAGGCATACTTCTTTTCTTCCCAGTGTAAAGAAAAATACGCACTCATAGCTTCCTGGGAGTTTTCCAAAGGACAACTAAAACAGTTAATTTCTACATGACGGGTGTAGGAGAACTGGCCACAAAAATTTTAAGGGGCCGTATAAAAATAACGTTTTTGACCGCTTCGTGCCCACAACCCCCAGAAGTTGGTAATCAGAGTCATATATAGTTTCCGTAATTTCGTCTTTTCTTAATTGCGATAATTAATGTAATTCTTTATAAGAAATGTTTATGATCTACATCTGAGCAAAAGATTTAAGGGTTTTCAAACTACAAGTCTGCAAATTATCTGAGCGCATGTGCTGACTCAGGAAACCTGTCGGGGGGGGGGGGGGTAATATCAAAACTGTAAGATTTGAAAAATGTATCGTCCCATCGGGAGATTTTCAGCATTTACAAGCTACAGCTGGACAGATTATTTGAGGGCACGTGCCTACTCAGCAAACCTGGGGGTGGGGTGGGGTGGGGTGGTTATATGATAATTGTGAATTATATAGAATTTCTTGTCCGATCGGGCGATTTTCAGCATTTACAAACTACAACTGGAGACATTATCTCCGGGCATGAACCTACTGAGCAAACCTGTCGGGGGGAGGGGGTAATACCAAAAGTGTAGAATATGAAGAATTTCTCTTCCGACCCGGAGATTTTCATCATTCACATGTCTTCAGATAATGTGTCGAGTTGTAGCTGCTAATTGCCGAGAATCTCCCGATCGGACGAGAAATTGTTCATATCTTACACTTTTGGTATTACCCCCCCCCCTCTTCGCCGACAGGTTTCCAGAGAGTGACATGCGCTAAGAAAATTTGTCGAGTTGCAGTTTCTAAATGCTGAAGATCTCCAGATCGGAAGAGATATTCTTGATATTCACGATTTTGGTATTACCCCCCCCCGACTAGTTTCCTGAGGCAGCAGATACCCTCAGATAATTCGACGTGTTGTAGCTTGTAAACGCTGGAAATCTCCCGATCTTACCAGAAATTCTTTATATTTCATATTTTAGATTTTAAGCACCCCCTCCCCTCGCCAGACAAATTCCCTGGGTTTGCACATACTCGCAGAGAACTTTTTATTTGTAGTTTCTAGAAAAACATCGTATAGCAGTTGGCTTGAAGACAACGGTGAATCATTAGTGTGTTTTTAAATAAATGTTGCATAAGACTACCACGGCTTTCAGGCCAAGACCATACAACCTCTACAGTCAATCAGTGCAATCCGAACTTTCCTCTCATATTTGTAAGGTTTGCAGAAAATATTTTACACATCAAATTATTAATATTGCGGTATTACTTAGGCAGAAAATAATGTTAGTACTAACGTTTAGGCCCTTCTAAAAGTTTTCATTCCGTCATTCCCATATTCGCGTTATGTAGGTGAGGTGGCGAAGAAACCGCAATTTTTATATGACCCCTAACGATTTTTTGGCCAGCAGTCTGTGACCAGTTGTCCTGTCACCGTTTATAACAGACATAAAAACTTATCAGTGGATCACATATTTTTCCCGTGAGCATTTTGTCTGTGGGCGATTTTTCCGTGGGCGTTTTTTCCTACTTTCGAAAAGTGGGCGTTTTTTCCGTGGGCGTTTTTTCCGTGGGCGTTTTTTCCGTGGGCATTCTTTCATACAATCAGAAAATGCAGACTTTTTGCTGGTCCTTGATAAAGCCAAGGCTCAGTATTCTCGACACTTTCTACATTCAGTTGTTTTATTTTTTCTCTTTTTACTCACACCGGTCAACACATAACCTTTTCTATGTTGTACTTGGTATGAGTCAAAAAATTTATTTGCTTCAGTCTCTTCTTAATAGAATGTGAATTCTGAATTTTCATAACTGCTGCGTTGCGCGTTTTGATCTTCAGGTTATTTTGCATCTTTCGTTTTAAATTCTAAAGTTTTTCTTATGTTTTCGGCTTTACTCTTCAGTTGCATTATATATATGTATATAGCAAATAGAAAACTTGCTCCCTCTAAGGTTTCATTCGCCCCCCCCCCGGTCAAAAAGTCCTGAAAGAAACACTGAACAGAGCCCCCGAAATTGGAGAGACTCCACCATCTCTCGCGACCGCGACTCCTTTCGTCCGCTTCTATTCATTTACGTAACACAATACCCGATTAGAATACTTAATAATTCTTTTACCACACTGGGAATAGTGTCATAAACCGGTTAGAAGAGTGGCTGGAATACACCGGATTTGTCAGAGGGCTATTTCTGACGTACGACCTTCGCTCTGTTTGGTATGTTCTGTGAAAAGCGTCGTTCCCTCTCGTCTGAATCGTGGGAGAGGTCGCGGGCAGCTCAACTGGGCTATTGAGCCAAAAAAAAAAAAAAAAAAAAAAAAATGTGTCCGCGGTAGCGAGTCGCTTCGTGGGTGTCCGTCCGCCTTCGGGCACCTGCTCGTCAGTCAGATAAGTCAGAGGGGTCACGGGGAAACACGAAACAGACAGAAGGGTTACTTACTTGACTGACTAATCCCCAACTCACCACGTGGTTGCAGTTTAGGAGGGAGAGAAAGGGTCAACCAATGATACACTCTCACAGAACGGAAACATCCACTTCTCGTCCTTGGCGCTAACTACGGAGAATCATTCTAGGAGACACAAGTTTTAGGCTGACACGTGCTTCTTCTTCTTTCCGGTTACCTTTTGTTTCGTGGACCAGTGGAGACACCGGTGCAAGTAAGTTCGTTTAATATTCATTGAATAGTGTTTGTTTAACTTTACTGCAGCATAAACAGTGTTTGAAGCGAGTATGGTGTAAAGGTTTGTACAAAATCACGGATACTTTGTAACGTTACTAAACTGTCAGGGTTTGTGATCAACAGCAAAAATCGCCGTTCCAAAATCACGAGCACACTTAGGTTCCTGAATTGTTCCAAATTCACGCTACTTTCGTGGTACGACAGTTACGCAGAGACCAACTTAAAACCAGTGTTTCTTTCAGGCATTCATTCGGACTATTCGCCCCCCTCCCGGAGACATTTTAGGTTACCGAGCCAAATTTTAATTAATTCAGGCTGTTGTTGTGGCGGGGAAAAAGAGATTAGTTTACAAATTTTGATGATGACAATCCGATTTTTGGTGTAAATGTGACAAGGATGGTAAGTCAGATAATATCCGAAAACTTGAAAATTTTCATCGTTCTGGAGCTGGACTCGAACCCGCGTCTCCCAGAAAACGCCCGGGTATGCTAACCCAGGCGTTTCCTGGGAGACGCGGGTTCGAGTCCCGCTCCAGAACGATGAAAATTTTCAAGTTTTCGGATATTATCTGACTTACCATCCTTGTCACATTTACACCAAAAATCGGATTGTCATCATCAAAATTTGTATTATATGGCGTAATCCCGTATTTCTTTCATTTTTTTTTTTTTTTTTTGATTGGAGGTTTAACGACCACCGTGAGCAACTCTAATGGGCTATAAGCAGTCGCCCGTCCCTAATTTTGGGTCACTGGTTCCAGGGAAGGGAAAGAGCCAGTGCCGTAAGACAAACACAACATCCATGCCTGACCGGGATTCGAACCCGGACCCCTTACGGACGAATGATCAGTGGCCAGCGCCTTAGACCACTGCGCCACCGGGGCGGCTATTTCTTTCATGAGAGATTAGTTTATTCTGTGTAATTACTATTTAGATTTACGTAAATAATTAAATTATGGTAAAAGTTGGATTTAGGTGAAAATTAAAATTTGGGAGATGAGTGGATGCGTTTTGAAACAAAAATAAATTCAATTATCTTTAGGCCATGATAAATGAAAATATAAATAAAATGCAACACTGGTGTTGAAAATTCCCAAAAGTTATTATTGAAGGTTTGCGTTGTTTGAGTATTCGACGAGTTGAGACACCTGCAAGTGTAAAATAAGTAATTATTGTTTACATGTGTACCAAATTTGTGAACACTAAAATTTAATGGTTTACAATGTACACGTCTAATAACTTTTGAAGGCTGTGATGATCATATTAGTACCTAGGACAAAATGCATTTATTAAATAAACACAAAAAATTTCCAAGCTGTTTCCGGCCTTAGGCTAGGTCAGGTGGATTAACATGCGACCCTGCGATGAACTTCAACTGAGTCAACTAATTCTTCACTGCGCAAGTTTTGGATTTTTGAAAGGCCACTTGGCCTGCATTTATTCTAAAACTTAACCAAAAACAATAACAAACACTATAACAAAGTGTTTCAAGAAGTCAGAGAATTTCCCAGACAACCATGTGTTTTTGTTTTCGAACACAATCAGCTTTTAACATTTTTGACAATTCCACTTTTGGCAACCAGGCCTTATAAAAGCAAACAAAATCAGATGACACCCTTTTGTTGTATTTATATAAACCATAAAGGAAGAACACATATATCAAGATTTGCAAAAACACAAATGCTCTTGACTTAGGGAACATAACATAAACACTGTGGATGAGTTTTGACACCTGAAGTGCAATCTCTCCCTCTCTTCATGAATTTATAGATTATTGTATACACAATACAGATTTCATGCAAAACACTAGAAATAACGTATGCACTAAACACTAAATTATATTGTTGCTAACTTTGAAATTTGAAGGAATATATATATGCACCCTGAAGCTTCGACTTAATCCGTACTCTATGATTATCAATAGCAGTGAAGATACACGTAACAAAAAATATTGTTTACTGAAACCCTGTGTTATCCTTCTTTGCACAATTATAACCCCAACTCAACCATTAATTTCCACTGGTGTATATGCTCTTACAAAATTTTCAGAAACTACCCAGATATTTTCATTTAACAACAACTTATCAGTATTATTACAACAATTTGGAGTTATTTGGCATTCAGTGTCCTCATAAAAATTGAGCCATGGTACGCATCCTAGGATACACGCTGGTTGTTGCTTAAATAATGTTAATGTCCAAACAATAAAAAAATAATTGCAGTCTAATAATCACATTTCATGATTACAAACACAAGTTTCAGAAACACGGTCTCATTTAGTTGACAAATATATACACATGTACCAAAAATACAGTGTTACAATTATTCCTCAAGTGTGAAAACTTACAAGTGTGCTATAACCAATATGACATCTCAAAGTTTTTTGTATTTTTTTTTCTAAATGCATCCACCCATCTCCCGAAATTTAATAATTATGCTTAAATTCAAATATTTCCTTTGAGTTTAATATTGGCTATCTATTCTAATAATCTTACATAACGTGGCTTGAGATTTCCGCCACAACGCTATGATAAAAAAGGAAGTTTCGTTTCTTTTTATGATACAAATATTTCTTCAATTTTTTTTAATATTTGTTCAAATGGTACTAGTTAATAGTTTATTTTATTAAAAAGTGTATTATGACGCATGGTATTCTTCAAAATATAATAAGTAGACTAATCATTCCTAACTGTCTGGGAATCGTGATTCAGGACCAAGAGTGCGTTGAATGCATTTTAACAGATAAAAATTTCAAGCCTGCAGAACCTCCCCCAGTAAAATGGTACAACGCTACCGGTACTTAATTTCAGTTCCTCAGCAGTCCATCTATGGTCACCTCCACTCAGCATCCTTCTCAGGGGTAATCTTCCAACAAGTCCCTTCCCCTTTTAAAGAGAGCAGCCCACCATCGACGTTATGCATAGACCATCCATTCATGAATTTTAAGAAAAATTAAAGCATTTTTTTCTAATGTAAGTCGCATTTTAGCCAAAAAAAAAAAAAAAAAAAAATGAACCATTTTCTGGGGGGGGGGGTGGGTTGACCCCTCTAAATACGCCCCTGTACTAGATATATAGTGATTAATTCTATATATATAAATATAGTAGTTAAAATTATATATATATATAGCAAATGGAAAACTTGACTATACATTATGCATATAGACCATCCATTCATGAATTTGAAGAAAAATTAAAGCATTTTTTTATAATGTAAGTTAATACATTTTTATTAAATTAAGGCATTTTTTCTAATGTAAGTCGCATTTTAGCCAAAAAAAAAAAAATGAACCAATTTCCGGGGGGGGGTTGACCCCTCTAAATACGCCCCTGTACTAGATATATAGTAATTAATTCTATATATATAAATATAGTAATTAAAATTATATATATAGCAAATGGAAAACTTGACTATACGTTATGCATATAGACCATCCATTCATGAATTTGAAGAAAAATTAAAGCATTTTTTTCTAATGTAAGTTGATACATTTTTATTAAATTAAGGCATTTTTTCTAATGTAAGTCGCATTTTAGCCAAAAACAAGAAAAATGAACCATTTTCCGGGGAGGGGGGGGTTGACCCCTCTAAATACGCCCCTGTACTAGATATATAGTAATTAATTCTATATATATAAATATAGTAATTAAAATTATATATATAGCAAATGGAAAACTTGACTATACGTTATGCATATAGACCATCCATTCATGAATTTGAAGAAAAATTAAAGCATTTTTTTCTAATGTAAGTTGATACATTTTTATTAAATTAAGGCATTTTTTCTAATGTAAGTCGCATTTTAGCCAAAAACAAAAAAAATGAACCATTTTCCGGGGGGGTTGACCCCCTCTAAATACGCCCCTGTACTAGATATATAGTAATTAATTCTATATATATAAATATAGTAGTTAAAATTATATATATAGCAAATGGAAAACTTGACTATACGTTATGCATATAGACCATCCATTCATGAATTTGAAGAAAAATTAAAGCATTTTTTTCTAATGTAAGTTGATACATTTTTATTAAATTAAGGCATTTTTTCTAATGTAAGTCGCATTTTAGACAAAAACAAAAAAAATGAACCATTTTCCGGGGGGGGGGGGGAGGGGTTGACCCCTCTAAATACGCCCCTGTACTAGATATATAGTAATTAATTCTATATATATAAATATAGTAGTTAAAATTATATATATAGCAAATGGAAAACTTGACTATACGTTATGCATATAGACCATCCATTCATGAATTTGAAGAAAAATTAAAGCATTTTTTTCTAATGTAAGTTGATACATTTTTATTAAATTAAGGCATTTTTTCTAATGTAAGTCGCATTTTAGCCAAAAACAAAAAAAATGAACCATTTTCCGGGAAGGGGGGGGGGTTGACCCCCTCTAAATATGCCCCTGTACTAGATATATAGTAATTAATTCTATATATATAAATATAGTAGTAAAAATTATATATATAGCAAATGGAAAACTTGACTATACGTTATGCATATAGACCATCCATTCATGAATTTGAAGAAAAATTAAAGCATTTTTTTCTAATGTAAGTTGATACATTTTTATTAAATTAAGGCATTTTTTCTAATGTAAGTCGCATTTTAGCCAAAAACAAAAAAAGCCATTTTCCGGGGGGGGGGGGGTTGACCGCCTCTAAATACGCCCCTGTACTAGATATATAGTAATTAATTCTATATATATAAATATAGTAGTTAAAATTATATATATAGCAAATGGAAAACTTGACTATACGTTATGCATATAGACCATCCATTCATGAATTTGAAGAAAAATTAAAGCATTTTTTTCTAATGTAAGTTGATACATTTTTATTAAATTAAGGCATTTTTTCTAATGTAAGTCGCATTTTAGCCAAAAACAAAAAAAATGAACCATTTTCCGGGGAGGGGGGGGGTTGACCCCCTCTAAATATGCCCCTGTACTAGATATATAGTAATTAATTCTATATATATAAATATAGTAGTAAAAATTATATATATAGCAAATGGAAAACTTGACTATACGTTATGCATATAGACCATCCATTCATGAATTTGAAGAAAAATTAAAGCATTTTTTTCTAATGTAAGTTGATACATTTTTATTAAATTAAGGCATTTTTTCTAATGTAAGTCGCATTTTAGCCAGAAACAAAAAAAATGAACCATTTACCGGGGGGGGTTGACCCCCTCTAAATAGGCCCCTGTACTAGATATATAGTAATTAATTCTATATATATAAATATAGTAGTTAATATTATATATATAGCAAATGGAAAACTTGACTATACGTTATGCATATAGACCATCCATTCATGAATTTGAAGAAAAATTAAAGCATTTTTTTCTAATGTAAGTTGATACATTTTTATTAAATTAAGGCATTTTTTCTAATGTAAGTCGCATTTTAGCCAAAAACAAAATAAATGAACCATTTTCCGGGTTGGGGGGGGGTGACCCCCTCTAAATATTCTAAATATGCCCCTGTACTAGATATATAGTAATTAATTCTATATATATAAATATAGTAGTTAAAATTATATATATAGCAAATGTAAAACTTGACTATACGTTATGCATATAGACCATCCATTCATGAATTTGAAGAAAAATTAAAGCATTTTGTTCTAATGTAAGTTGATACATTTTTACTAAATTAAGGCATTTTTTCTAATGTAAGTCGCATTTTAGCCAAACACAAAAAAAAATGAACCATTTTCCGGGGGTGGGGTGTTGACCCCCTCTAAATATGCCCCTGTACTAGATATATAGTAATTAATTCTATATATATAAATATAGTAGTTAAAATTATATATATAGCAAATGGAAAACTTGACTATACATTATGCATATAGACCATCCATTCATGAATTTGAAGAAAAATTAAAGCATTTTTTTCTAATGTAAGTTGATACATTTTTATTAAATTAAGGCATTTTTTTCTAATGTAAGTCGCATTTTAGCCAAACACAAAAAAAATGAACCGATTTCCGGGGGGGGGGGGTTGACCCCTCTAAATACGCCCCTGTACTAGATATATAGTAATTAATTCTATATATATAAATATAGTAGTTAAAATTATATATATAGCAAATGGAAAACTTGACTATACATTATGCATATAGACCATCCATTCATGAATTTGAAGAAAAATTAAAGCATTTTTTTCTAATGTAAGTTGATACATTTTTATTAAATTAAGGCATTTTTTCTAATGTAAGTCGCATTTTAGCCAAAAACAAGAAAAATGAACCATTTTCCGGGGGGGGGGGGGGTTGACCCCTCTAAATACGTCCCTGTACTAGATATATAGTAATTAAATATATATATATAAATATAGTAGTTAAAATTATATATATAGCAAATGGAAAACTTGACTATACGTTATGCATATAGACCATCCATTCATGAATTTGAAGAAAAATTAAAGCATTTTTTTCTAATGTAAGTTGATACATTTTTATTAAATTAAGGCATTTTTTCTAATGTAAGTCGCATTTTAGCCAAAAACAAAAAAAAGAACCATTTTCCGGGGGGGGGGGGGGGTTGACCGCCTCTAAATATTCTAAATATGCCCCTGTACTAGATATATAGTAATTAATTCTATATATATAAATATAGTAGTTAAAATTATATATATAGCAAATGTAAAACTTGACTATACGTTATGCATATAGACCATCCATTCATGAATTTGAAGAAAAATTAAAGCATTTTGTTCTAATGTAAGTTGATACATTTTTACTAAATTAAGGCATTTTTTCTAATGTAAGTCGCATTTTAGCCAAACACAAAAAAAAATGAACCATTTTCCGGGGGTGGGGTGTTGACCCCCTCTAAATATGCCCCTGTACTAGATATATAGTAATTAATTCTATATATATAAATATAGTAGTTAAAATTATATATATAGCAAATGGAAAACTTGACTATACATTATGCATATAGACCATCCATTCATGAATTTGAAGAAAAATTAAAGCATTTTTTTCTAATGTAAGTTGATACATTTTTATTAAATTAAGGCATTTTTTCTAATGTAAGTCGCATTTTAGCCAAACACAAAAAAAATGAACCAATTTCCGGGGGGGGGGTTGACCCCTCTAAATACGCCCCTGTACTAGATATATAGTAATTAATTCTATATATATAAATATAGTAGTTAAAATTATATATATAGCAAATGGAAAACTTGACTATACATTATGCATATAGACCATCCATTCATGAATTTGAAGAAAAATTAAAGCATTTTTTTCTAATGTAAGTTGATACATTTTTATTAAATTAAGGCATTTTTTCTAATGTAAGTCGCATTTTAGCCAAAAACAAGAAAAATGAACCATTTTCCGGGGGGGGGGTTGACCCCTCTAAATACGTCCCTGTACTAGATATATAGTAATTAAATATATATATATAAATATAGTAGTTAAAATTATATATATAGCAAATGGAAAACTTGACTATACGTTATGCATATAGACCATCCATTCATGAATTTGAAGAAAAATTAAAGCATTTTTTTCTAATGTAAGTTGATACATTTTTATTAAATTAAGGCATTTTTTCTAATGTAAGTCGCATTTTAGCCAAAAACAAAAAAAAAGCCATTTTCCGGGGGGGGGGGTTGACCGCCTCTAAATACGCCCCTGTACTAGATATATAGTAATTAATTCTATATATATAAATATAGTAGTTAAAATTATATATATAGCAAATGGAAAACTTGACTATACGTTATGCATATAGACCATCCATTCATGAATTTGAAGAAAAATTAAAGCATTTTTTTCTAATGTAAGTTGATACATTTTTATTAAATTAAGGCATTTTTTCTAATGTAAGTCGCATTTTAGCCAAAAACAAAAAAAATGAACCATTTTCCGGGGAGGGGGGGTTGACCCCCTCTAAATATGCCCCTGTACTAGATATATAGTAATTAATTCTATATATATAAATATAGTAGTAAAAATTATATATATAGCAAATGGAAAACTTGACTATACGTTATGCATATAGACCATCCATTCATGAATTTGAAGAAAAATTAAAGCATTTTTTTCTAATGTAAGTTGATACATTTTTATTAAATTAAGGCATTTTTTCTAATGTAAGTCGCATTTTAGCCAGAAACAAAAAAAATGAACCATTTACCGGGGGGTTGACCCCCTCTAAATAGGCCCCTGTACTAGATATATAGTAATTAATTCTATATATATGAATATAGTAGTTAAACTTATATATATAGCAAATGGAAAACTTGACTATATGTTATGCATATAGACCATTCATGAATTTGAAGAAAAATTAAAGCATTTTTTTCTAATGTAAGTTGATACATTTTTACTAAATTAAGGTATTTTTTCTAATGTAAGTCGCATTTTAGCCAGAAACAAAACAAATGAACCATTTTCCGGGGGGGTTTGACCCCTCTAAATACGCCCCTGTACTAGATATATAGTAATTAATTCTATATATATAAATATAGTAGTTAATATTATATATATAGCAAATGGAAAACTTGACTATACGTTATGCATATAGACCATCCATTCATGAATTTGAAGAAAAATTAAAGCATTTTTTTCTAATGTAAGTTGATACATTTTTATTAAATTAAGGCATTTTTTCTAATGTAAGTCGCATTTTAGCCAAAAACAAAATAAATGAACCATTTTCCGGGTTGGGGGGGTGACCCCCTCTAAATATTCTAAATATGCCCCTGTACTAGATATATAGTAATTAATTCTATATATATAAATATAGTAGTTAAAATTATATATATAGCAAATGTAAAACTTGACTATACGTTATGCATATAGACCATCCATTCATGAATTTGAAGAAAAATTAAAGCATTTTGTTCTAATGTAAGTTGATACATTTTTACTAAATTAAGGCATTTTTTCTAATGTAAGTCGCATTTTAGCCAAACACAAAAAAAAATGAACCATTTTCCGGGGGTGGGGTGTTGACCCCCTCTAAATATGCCCCTGTACTAGATATATAGTAATTAATTCTATATATATAAATATAGTAGTTAAAATTATATATATAGCAAATGGAAAACTTGACTATACATTATGCATATAGACCATCCATTCATGAATTTGAAGAAAAATTAAAGCATTTTTTTCTAATGTAAGTTGATACATTTTTATTAAATTAAGGCATTTTTTCTAATGTAAGTCGCATTTTAGCCAAACACAAAAAAAATGAACCAATTTCCGGGGGGGGGGGGTTGACCCCTCTAAATACGCCCCTGTACTAGATATATAGTAATTAATTCTATATATATAAATATAGTAGTTAAAATTATATATATAGCAAATGGAAAACTTGACTATACATTATGCATATAGACCATCCATTCATGAATTTGAAGAAAAATTAAAGCATTTTTTTCTAATGTAAGTTGATACATTTTTATTAAATTAAGGCATTTTTTCTAATGTAAGTCGCATTTTAGCCAAAAACAAGAAAAATGAACCATTTTCCGGGGGGGTTGACCCCTCTAAATACGTCCCTGTACTAGATATATAGTAATTAAATATATATATATAAATATAGTAGTTAAAATTATATATATAGCAAATGGAAAACTTGACTATACGTTATGCATATAGACCATCCATTCATGAATTTGAAGAAAAATTAAAGCATTTTTTTCTAATGTAAGTTGATACATTTTTATTAAATTAAGGCATTTTTTCTAATGTAAGTCGCATTTTAGCCAAAAACAAAAAAAATGAACCATTTTCCGGGGAGGGGGGGGTTGACCCCCTCTAAATATGCCCCTGTACTAGATATATAGTAATTAATTCTATATATATAAATATAGTAGTAAAAATTATATATATAGCAAATGGAAAACTTGACTATACGTTATGCATATAGACCATCCATTCATGAATTTGAAGAAAAATTAAAGCATTTTTTTCTAATGTAAGTTGATACATTTTTATTAAATTAAGGCATTTTTTCTAATGTAAGTCGCATTTTAGCCAAAAACAAAAAAAATGAACCATTTTCCGGGGGGGGATTGACCCCCTCTAAATACGCCCCTGTACTAGATATATAGTAATTAATTCTATATATATAAATATAGTAGTAAAAATTATATATATAGCAAATGGAAAACTTGACTATACGTTATGCATATAGACCATCCATTCATGAATTTGAAGAAAAATTAAAGCATTTTTTTCTAATGTAAGTTGATACATTTTTATTAAATTAAGGCATTTTTTCTAATGTAAGTCGCATTTTAGCCAGAAACAAAAAAAATGAACCATTTACCGGGGGGGTTGACCCCCTCTAAATAGGCCCCTGTACTAGATATATAGTAATTAATTCTATATATATGAATATAGTAGTTAAACTTATATATATAGCAAATGGAAAACTTGACTATATGTTATGCATATAGACCATTCATGAATTTGAAGAAAAATTAAAGCATTTTTTTCTAATGTAAGTTGATACATTTTTACTAAATTAAGGTATTTTTTTCTAATGTAAGTCGCATTTTAGCCAGAAACAAAACAAATGAACCATTTTCCGGGGGGGTTTGACCCCTCTAAATACGCCCCTGTACTAGATATATAGTAATTAATTCTATATATATAAATATAGTAGTTAATATTATATATATAGCAAATGGAAAACTTGACTATACGTTATGCATATAGACCATCCATTCATGAATTTGAAGAAAAATTAAAGCATTTTTTTCTAATGTAAGTTGATACATTTTTATTAAATTAAGGCATTTTTTCTAATGTAAGTCGCATTTTAGCCAAAAACAAAATAAATGAACCATTTTCCGGGTTGGGGGGGGTGACCCCCTCTAAATATTCTAAATATGCCCCTGTACTAGATATATAGTAATTAATTCTATATATATAAATATAGTAGTTAAAATTATATATATAGCAAATGTAAAACTTGACTATACGTTATGCATATAGACCATCCATTCATGAATTTGAAGAAAAATTAAAGCATTTTGTTCTAATGTAAGTTGATACATTTTTACTAAATTAAGGCATTTTTTCTAATGTAAGTCGCATTTTAGCCAAACACAAAAAAAAATGAACCATTTTCCGGGGGGTGGGGTGTTGACCCCCTCTAAATATGCCCCTGTACTAGATATATAGTAATTAATTCTATATATATAAATATAGTAGTTAAAATTATATATATAGCAAATGGAAAACTTGACTATACATTATGCATATAGACCATCCATTCATGAATTTGAAGAAAAATTAAAGCATTTTTTTCTAATGTAAGTTGATACATTTTTATTAAATTAAGGCATTTTTTCTAATGTAAGTCGCATTTTAGCCAAACACAAAAAAAATGAACCAATTTCCGGGGGGGGGTTGACCCCTCTAAATACGCCCCTGTACTAGATATATAGTAATTAATTCTATATATATAAATATAGTAGTTAAAATTATATATATAGCAAATGGAAAACTTGACTATACATTATGCATATAGACCATCCATTCATGAATTTGAAGAAAAATTAAAGCATTTTTTTCTAATGTAAGTTGATACATTTTTATTAAATTAAGGCATTTTTTCTAATGTAAGTCGCATTTTAGCCAAAAACAAGAAAAATGAACCATTTTCCGGGGGGGGTTGACCCCTCTAAATACGTCCCTGTACTAGATATATAGTAATTAATTATATATATATAAATATAGTAGTTAAAATTATATATATAGCAAATGGAAAACTTGACTATACGTTATGCATATAGACCATCCATTCATGAATTTGAAGAAAAATTAAAGCATTTTTTTCTAATGTAAGTTGATACATTTTTATTAAATTAAGGCATTTTTTCTAATGTAAGTCGCATTTTAGCCAAAAACAAAAAAAAATGAACCATTTTCCGGGGGGGGGGGGGGTTGACCCCTCTAAATATGCCCCTGTACTAGATATATAGTAATTAATTCTATATATATAAATATAGTAGTAAAAATTATATATATAGCAAATGGAAAACTTGACTATACGTTATGCATATAGACCATCCATTCATGAATTTGAAGAAAAATTAAAGCATTTTTTTCTAATGTAAGTTGATACATTTTTATTAAATTAAGGCATTTTTTCTAATGTAAGTCGCATTTTAGCCAAAAACAAAAAAAATGAACCATTTTCTGGGGGGGGGGTTGACCCCTCTAAATACGCCCCTGTACTAGATATATAGTAATTAATTCTATATATATAAATATAGTAGTTAAAATTATATATATAGCAAATGGAAAACTTGACTATACGTTATGCATATAGACCATCCATTCATGAATTTGAAGAAAAATTAAAGCATTTTTTTCTAATGTAAGTTGATACATTTTTATTAAATTAAGGCATTTTTTCTAATGTAAGTCGCATTTTAGCCAAAAACAAAAAAAATGAACCATTTTCCGGGGGGGGGGGGTTGACCCCTCTAAATACGCCCCTGTACTAGATATATAGTAATTAATTCTATATATATAAATATAGTAGTTAAAATTATATTTATAGCAAATGGAAAACTTGACTATAAGTTATGCATATAGACCATCCATTCATGAATTTGAAGAAAAATTAAAGCATTTTTTTCTAATGTAAGTTGATACATTTTTATTAAATTAAGGCATTTTTTCCAATGTAAGTCGCATTTTAGACAAAAACAAAAAAATGAACCATTTTCCGGGGGGGGGGGTTGACCCCTCTAAATACGCCCCTGTACTAGATATATAGTAATTAATTCTATATATATAAATATAGTAGTAAAAATTATATATATAGCAAATGGAAAACTTGACTATACGTTATGCATATAGACCATCCATTCATGAATTTGAAGAAAAATTAAAGCATTTTTTTCTAATGTAAGTTGATACATTTTTATTAAATTAAGGCATTTTTTCTAATGTAAGTCGCATTTTAGCCAGAAAACAAAAAAAATGAACCATTTACCGGGGGGGGGTTGACCCCTCTAAATAGGCCCCTGTACTAGATATATAGTAATTAATTCTATATATATGAATATAGTAGTTAAACTTATATATATAGCAAATGGAAAACCTGACTATATGTTATGCATATAGACCATTCATGAATTTGAAGAAAAATTAAAGCATTTTTTTCTAATGTAAGTTGATACATTTTTACTAAATTAAGGTATTTTTTCTAATGTAAGTCGCATTTTAGCCAGAAACAAAACAAATGAACCATTTTCCGGGGGGGGGGTTTGACCCCCTCTAAATACGCCCCTGTACTAGATATATAGTAATTAATTCTATATATATAAATATAGTAGTTAATATTTTATATATAGCAAATGGAAAACTTGACTATACGTTATGCATTTAGACCATCCATTCATGAATTTGAAGAAAAATTAAAGCATTTTTTTCTAATGTAAGTTGATACATTTTTATTAAATTAAGGCATTTTTTCTAATGTAAGTCGCATTTTAGCCAAAAACAAAATAAATGAACCATTTTCCGGGTTGGGGTGGGGGTGGGGTGACCCCCTCTAAATATTCTAAATATGCCCCTGTACTAGATATATAGTAATTAATTCTATATATATAAATATAGTAGTTAAAATTATATATATAGCAAATGTAAAACTTGACTATACGTTATGCATATAGACCATCCATTCATGAATTTGAAGAAAAATTAAAGCATTTTGTTCTAATGTAAGTTGATACATTTTTACTAAATTAAGGCATTTTTTCTAATGTAAGTCGCATTTTAGCCAAACACAAAAAAAATGAACCATTTTCCGGGGGGGGGGGGGTGCTGACCCCCTCTAAATATGCCCCTGTACTAGATATATAGTAATTAATTCTATATATATAAATATAGTAGTTAAAATTATATATATAGCAAATGGAAAACTTGACTATACGTTATGCATATAGATCATCCATTCATGAATTTGAAGAAAAATTAAAGCATTTTTTTCTAATGTAAGTTGATACATTTTTATTAAATTAAGGCATTTTTTCTAATGTAAGTCGCATTTTAGACAAAAACAAAAAAATGAACCATTTTCCGGGGGGGGTTGACCCCTCTAAATACGCCCCTGTACTAGATATATAGTAATTAATTCTATATATATAAATATAGTAGTAAAAATTATATATATAGCAAATGGAAAACTTGACTATACGTTATGCATATAGACCATCCATTCATGAATTTGAAGAAAAATTAAAGCATTTTTTTCTAATGTAAGTTGATACATTTTTATTAAATTAAGGCATTTTTTCTAATGTAAGTCGCATTTTAGCCAAAAACAAAAAAAATGAACCATTTACCGGGGGGGGGGTTTGACCCCCTCTAAATAGGCCCCTGTACTAGATATATAGTAATTAATTCTATATATATGAATATAGTAGTTAAACTTATATATATAGCAAATGGAAAACTTGACTATATGTTATGCATATAGACCATTCATGAATTTGAAGAAAAATTAAAGCATTTTTTTCTAATGTAAGTTGATACATTTTTACTAAATTAAGGTATTTTTTCTAATGTAAGTCGCATTTTAGCCAGAAACAAAACAAATGAACCATTTTCCGGGGGGGGGTTTGACCCCCTCTAAATACGCCCCTGTACTAGATATATAGTAATTAATTCTATATATATAAATATAGTAGTTAATATTTTATATATAGCAAATGGAAAACTTGACTATACGTTATGCATTTAGACCATCCATTCATGAATTTGAAGAAAAATTAAAGCATTTTTTTCTAATGTAAGTTGATACATTTTTATTAAATTAAGGCATTTTTTCTAATGTAAGTCGCATTTTAGCCAAAAACAAAATAAATGAACCATTTTCCGGGTTGGGGGTGGGGGTGGGGTGACCCCCTCTAAATATTCTAAATATGCCCCTGTACTAGATATATAGTAATTAATTCTATATATATAAATATAGTAGTTAAAATTATATATATAGCAAATGTAAAACTTGACTATACGTTATGCATATAGACCATCCATTCATGAATTTGAAGAAAAATTAAAGCATTTTGTTCTAATGTAAGTTGATACATTTTTACTAAATTAAGGCATTTTTTCTAATGTAAGTCGCATTTTAGCCAAACACAAAAAAATGAACCATTTTCCGGGGGGGGGGGGGGGTGCTGACCCCCTCTAAATATGCCCCTGTACTAGATATATAGTAATTAATTCTATATATATAAATATAGTAGTTAAAATTATATATATAGCAAATGGAAAACTTGACTATACGTTATGCATATAGATCATCCATTCATGAATTTGAAGAAAAATTAAAGCATTTTTTTCTAATGTAAGTTGATACATTTTTATTAAATTAAGGCATTTTTTCTAATGTAAGTCGCATTTTAGACAAAAACAAAAAAAATGAACCATTTTCCGGGGGGGGGGGGTTGACCCCTCTAAATACGCCCCTGTACTAGATATATAGTAATTAATTCTATATATATAAATATAGTAGCTAAAATTATATATATAGCAAATGGAAAACTTGACTATACGTTATGCATATAGACCATCCATTCATGAATTTGAAGAAAAATTAAAGCATTTTTTTCTAATGTAAGTTGATACATTTTTATTAAATTAAGGCATTTTTTCTAATGTAAGTCGCATTTTAGCCAAAAACAAAAAAAATGAACCATTTACCGGGGGGGGGGGGTTTGACCTCTAAATAGGCCCCTGTACTAGATATATAGTAATTAATTCTATATATATGAATATAGTAGTTAAACTTATATATATAGCAAATGGAAAACTTGACTATATGTTATGCATATAGACCATTCATGAATTTGAAGAAAAATTAAAGCATTTTTTTCTAATGTAAGTTGATACATTTTTACTAAATTAAGGTATTTTTTCTAATGTAAGTCGCATTTTAGCCAGAAACAAAACAAATGAACCATTTTCCGGGGGGGGGGGGGGGTTTGACCCCCTCTAAATACGCCCCTGTACTAGATATATAGTAATTAATTCTATATATATAAATATAGTAGTTAATATTTTATATATAGCAAATGGAAAACTTGACTATACGTTATGCATATAGACCATCCATTCATGAATTTGAAGAAAAATTAAAGCATTTTTTTCTAATGTAAGTTGATACATTTTTATTAAATTAAGGCATTTTTTCTAATGTAAGTCGCATTTTAGCCAAAAACAAAATAAATGAACCATTTTCCGGGTTGGGGGGGTGACCCCCTCTAAATATTCTAAATATGCCCCTGTACTAGATATATAGTAATTAATTCTATATATATAAATATAGTAGTTAAAATTATATATATAGCAAATGTAAAACTTGACTATACGTTATGCATATAGACCATCCATTCATGAATTTGAAGAAAAATTAAAGCATTTTGTTCTAATGTAAGTTGATACATTTTTACTAAATTAAGGCATTTTTTCTAATGTAAGTCGCATTTTAGCCAAACACAAAAAAAAATGAACCATTTTCCAGGGAGGGGGGGGTTGACCCCCTCTAAATATGCCCCTGTACTAGATATATAGTAATTAATTCTATATATATAAATATAGTAGTTAAAATTATATATATAGCAAATGGAAAACTTGACTATACATTATGCATATAGACCATCCATTCATGAATTTGAAGAAAAATTAAAGCATTTTTTTCTAATGTAAGTTGATACATTTTTATTAAATTAAGGCATTTTTTTCTAATGTAAGTCGCATTTTAGCCAAACACAAAAAAATGAACCAATTTCCGGGGGGGGGGGGGGTTGACCCCTCTATAAATACGCCCCTGTACTAGATATATAGTAATTAATTCTATATATATAAATATAGTAGTTAAAATTATATATATAGCAAATGGAAAACTTGACTATACATTATGCATATAGACCATCCATTCATGAATTTGAAGAAAAATTAAAGCATTTTTTTCTAATGTAAGTTGATACATTTTTATTAAATTAAGGCATTTTTTCTAATGTAAGTCGCATTTTAGCCAAAAACAAGAAAAATGAACCATTTTCCGGGGGGGGGGGGTTGACCCCTCTAAATACGTCCCTGTACTAGATATATAGTAATTAATTATATATATATAAATATAGTAGTTAAAATTATATATATAGCAAATGGAAAACTTGACTATACGTTATGCATATAGACCATCCATTCATGAATTTGAAGAAAAATTAAAGCATTTTTTTCTAATGTAAGTTGATACATTTTTATTAAATTAAGGCATTTTTTCTAATGTAAGTCGCATTTTAGCCAAAAACAAAAAAAATGAACCATTTTCCGGGAGGGGGGGGTTGACCCCCTCTAAATATTCCCCTGTACTAGATATATAGTAATTAATTCTATATATATAAATATAGTAGTAAAAATTATATATATAGCAAATGGAAAACTTGACTATACGTTATGCATATAGACCATCCATTCATGAATTTGAAGAAAAATTAAAGCATTTTTTTCTAATGTAAGTTGATACATTTTTATTAAATTAAGGCATTTTTTCTAATGTAAGTCGCATTTTAGCCAAAAACAAAATAAATGAACCATTTTCCGGGTTGGGGGGGGGTGACCCCTCTAAATATTCTAAATATGCCCCTGTACTAGATATATAGTAATTAATTCTATATATATAAATATAGTAGTTAAAATTATATATATAGCAAATGTAAAACTTGACTATACGTTATGCATATAGACCATCCATTCATGAATTTGAAGAAAAATTAAAGCATTTTGTTCTAATGTAAGTTGATACATTTTTACTAAATTAAGGCATTTTTTCTAATGTAAGTCGCATTTTAGCCAAACACAAAAAAAAATGAACCATTTTCCAGGGGGGGGGGGGGTTGACCCCTCTAAATATGCCCCTGTACTAGATATATAGTAATTAATTCTATATATATAAATATAGTAGTTAAAATTATATATATAGCAAATGGAAAACTTGACTATACATTATGCATATAGACCATCCATTCATGAATTTGAAGAAAAATTAAAGCATTTTTTTCTAATGTAAGTTGATACATTTTTATTAAATTAAGGCATTTTTTCTAATGTAAGTCGCATTTTAGCCAAACACAAAAAAAATGAACCAATTTCCGGGGGGGGGGGGGGTTGACCCCTCTAAATACGCCCCTGTACTAGATATATAGTAATTAATTCTATATATATAAATATAGTAGTTAAAATTATATATATAGCAAATGGAAAACTTGACTATACATTATGCATATAGACCATCCATTCATGAATTTGAAGAAAAATTAAAGCATTTTTTTCTAATGTAAGTTGATACATTTTTATTAAATTAAGGCATTTTTTTCTAATGTAAGTCGCATTTTAGCCAAAAACAAGAAAAATGAACCATTTTCCGGGGGGGGTTTGACCCCTCTAAATACGTCCCCTGTACTAGATATATAGTAATTAATTATATATATATAAATATAGTAGTTAAAATTATATATATAGCAAATGGAAAACTTGACTATACGTTATGCATATAGACCATCCATTCATGAATTTGAAGAAAAATTAAAGCATTTTTTTCTAATGTAAGTTGATACATTTTTATTAAATTAAGGCATTTTTTCTAATGTAAGTCGCATTTTAGCCAAAAACAAAAAAATGAACCATTTTCCGGGGAGGGGGGGGTTGACCCCCTCTAAATATGCCCCTGTACTAGATATATAGTAATTAATTCTATATATATAAATATAGTAGTAAAAATTATATATATAGCAAATGGAAAACTTGACTATACGTTATGCATATAGACCATCCATTCATGAATTTGAAGAAAAATTAAAGCATTTTTTTCTAATGTAAGTTGATACATTTTTATTAAATTAAGGCATTTTTTCTAATGTAAGTCGCATTTTAGCCAAAAACAAAAAATGAACCATTTTCCGGGGGGGGGGGGGTTGACCCCCTCTCTAAATACGCCCCTGTACTAGATATATAGTAATTAATTCTATATATATAAATATAGTAGTTAAAATTATATATATAGCAAATGGAAAACTTGACTATACGTTATGCATATAGACCATCCATTCATGAATTTGAAGAAAAATTAAAGCATTTTTTTCTAATGTAAGTTGATACATTTTTATTAAATTAAGGCATTTTTTCTAATGTAAGTCGCATTTTAGCCAAAAACAAAAAAATGAACCATTTTCCGGGGGGGGGGGGGGGTTGACCCCTCTAAATACGCCCCTGTACTAGATATATAGTAATTAATTCTATATATATAAATATAGTAGTTAAAATTATATATATAGCAAATGGAAAACTTGACTATAAGTTATGCATATAGACCATCCATTCATGAATTTGAAGAAAAATTAAAGCATTTTTTTCTAATGTAAGTTGATACATTTTTATTAAATTAAGGCATTTTTTTCTAATGTAAGTCGCATTTTAGCCAAAAACAAAAAAATGAACCATTTTCCGGGGAGGGGGGGTTGACCCCTTTAAATATGCCCCTGTACTAGATATATAGTAATTAATTCTATATATATAAATATAGTAGTAAAAATTATATATATAGCAAATGGAAAACTTGACTATACGTTATGCATATAGACCATCCATTCATGAATTTGAAGAAAAATTAAAGCATTTTTTTCTAATGTAAGTTGATACATTTTTATTAAATTAAGGCATTTTTTCCAATGTAAGTCGCATTTTAGACAAAAACAAAAAAATGAACCATTTTCCGGGGGGGGTTGACCCCTCTAAATACGCCCCTGTACTAGATATATAGTAATTAATTCTATATATATAAATATAGTAGTAAAAATTATATATATAGCAAATGGAAAACTTGACTATACGTTATGCATATAGACCATCCATTCATGAATTTGAAGAAAAATTAAAGCATTTTTTTCTAATGTAAGTTGATACATTTTTATTAAATTAAGGCATTTTTTCTAATGTAAGTCGCATTTTAGCCAGAAACAAAAAAAATGAACCATTTACCGGGGGGGGGGTTGACCCCCTCTAAATAGGCCCCTGTACTAGATATATAGTAATTAATTCTATATATATGAATATAGTAGTTAAACTTATATATATAGCAAATGGAAAACTTGACTATATGTTATGCATATAGACCATTCATGAATTTGAAGAAAAATTAAAGCATTTTTTTCTAATGTAAGTTGATACATTTTTACTAAATTAAGGTATTTTTTCTAATGTAAGTCGCATTTTAGCCAGAAACAAAACAAATGAACCATTTTCCGGGGGGGGTTTGACCCCCTCTAAATACGCCCCTGTACTAGATATATAGTAATTAATTCTATATATATAAATATAGTAGTTAATATTTTATATATAGCAAATGGAAAACTTGACTATACGTTATGCATTTAGACCATCCATTCATGAATTTGAAGAAAAATTAAAGCATTTTTTTCTAATGTAAGTTGATACATTTTTATTAAATTAAGGCATTTTTTCTAATGTAAGTCGCATTTTAGCCAAAAAACAAAATAAATGAACCATTTTCCGGGTTGGGGGGGTGGGGGTGGGGTGACCCCCTCTAAATATTCTAAATATGCCCCTGTACTAGATATATAGTAATTAATTCTATATATATAAATATAGTAGTTAAAATTATATATATAGCAAATGTAAAACTTGACTATACGTTATGCATATAGACCATCCATTCATGAATTTGAAGAAAAATTAAAGCATTTTGTTCTAATGTAAGTTGATACATTTTTACTAAATTAAGGCATTTTTTCTAATGTAAGTCGCATTTTAGCCAAAAACACAAAAAAAATGAACCATTTTCCGGGGGGGGTGTTGACCCCCTCTAAATATGCCCCTGTACTAGATATATAGTAATTAATTCTATATATATAAATATAGTAGTTAAAATTATATATATAGCAAATGGAAAACTTGACTATACGTTATGCATATAGATCATCCATTCATGAATTTGAAGAAAAATTAAAGCATTTTTTTCTAATGTAAGTTGATACATTTTTATTAAATTAAGGCATTTTTTCTAATGTAAGTCGCATTTTAGACAAAAACAAAAAAATGAACCATTTTCCGGGGGGGGGGTTGACCCCTCTAAATACGCCCCTGTACTAGATATATAGTAATTAATTCTATATATATAAATATAGTAGCTAAAATTATATATATAGCAAATGGAAAACTTGACTATACGTTATGCATATAGACCATCCATTCATGAATTTGAAGAAAAATTAAAGCATTTTTTTCTAATGTAAGTTGATACATTTTTATTAAATTAAGGCATTTTTTCTAATGTAAGTCGCATTTTAGCCAAAAACAAAAAAAATGAACCATTTACCGGGGGGGGGGGTTGACCCCCTCTAAATAGGCCCCTGTACTAGATATATAGTAATTAATTCTATATATATGAATATAGTAGTTAAACTAATATATATATAGCAAATGGAAAACTTGACTATATGTTATGCATATAGACCATTCATGAATTTGAAGAAAAATTAAAGCATTTTTTTCTAATGTAAGTTGATACATTTTTACTAAATTAAGGTATTTTTTCTAATGTAAGTCGCATTTTAGCCAGAAACAAAACAAATGAACCATTTTCCGGGGGGTTTGACCCCCTCTAAATACGCCCCTGTACTAGATATATAGTAATTAATTCTATATATATAAATATAGTAGTTAATATTTTATATATAGCAAATGGAAAACTTGACTATACGTTATGCATATAGACCATCCATTCATGAATTTGAAGAAAAATTAAAGCATTTTTTTCTAATGTAAGTTGATACATTTTTATTAAATTAAGGCATTTTTTCTAATGTAAGTCGCATTTTAGCCAAAAACAAAATAAATGAACCATTTTCCGGGTTGGGGGTGGGGTCTGGTGACCCCTCTAAATATTCTAAATATGCCCCTGTACTAGATATATAGTAATTAATTCTCTATATATATAAATATAGTAGTTAAAATTATATATATAGCAAATGTAAAACTTGACTATACGTTATGCATATAGACCATCCATTCATGAATTTGAAGAAAAATTAAAGCATTTTGTTCTAATGTAAGTTGATACATTTTTACTAAATTAAGGCATTTTTTCTAATGTAAGTCGCATTTTAGCCAAACACAAAAAAAATGAACCATTTTCCGGGGGGGGGGGTGTTGACCCCTCTAAATATGCCCCTGTACTAGATATATAGTAATTAATTCTATATATATAAATATAGTAGTTAAAATTATATATATAGCAAATGGAAAACTTGACTATACGTTATGCATATAGACCATCCATTCATGAATTTGAAGAAAAATTAAAGCATTTTTTTCTAATGTAAGTTGATACATTTTTATTAAATTAAGGCATTTTTTCTAATGTAAGTCGCATTTTAGCCAAAAACAAGAAAAATGAACCATTTTCCGGGGGGGGGGGTTTGACCCCTCTAAATACGTCCCTGTACTAGATATATAGTAATTAATTATATATATATAAATATAGTAGTTAAAATTATATATATAGCAAATGGAAAACTTGACTATACGTTATGCATATAGACCATCCATTCATGAATTTGAAGAAAAATTAAAGCATTTTTTTCTAATGTAAGTTGATACATTTTTATTAAATTAAGGCATTTTTTCTAATGTAAGTCGCATTTTAGCCAAAAACAAAAAAAATGAACCATTTTCCGGGGGGGGGGGGGGGGTTGACCCCCTCTAAATATTCCCCTGTACTAGATATATAGTAATTAATTCTATATATATAAATATAGTAGTAAAAATTATATATATAGCAAATGGAAAACTTGACTATACGTTATGCATATAGACCATCCATTCATGAATTTGAAGAAAAATTAAAGCATTTTTTTCTAATGTAAGTTGATACATTTTTATTAAATTAAGGCATTTTTTCTAATGTAAGTCGCATTTTAGCCAAAAACAAAATAAATGAACCATTTTCCGGGTTGGGGGGGGTGACCCCCTCTAAATATTCTAAATATGCCCCTGTACTAGATATATAGTAATTAATTCTATATATATAAATATAGTAGTTAAAATTATATATATAGCAAATGTAAAACTTGACTATACGTTATGCATATAGACCATCCATTCATGAATTTGAAGAAAAATTAAAGCATTTTGTTCTAATGTAAGTTGATACATTTTTACTAAATTAAGGCATTTTTTCTAATGTAAGTCGCATTTTAGCCAAACACAAAAAAATGAACCATTTTCCAGGGAGGGGGGGGTTGACCCCCTCTAAATATGCCCCTGTACTAGATATATAGTAATTAATTCTATATATATAAATATAGTAGTTAAAATTATATATATAGCAAATGGAAAACTTGACTATACATTATGCATATAGACCATCCATTCATGAATTTGAAGAAAAATTAAAGCATTTTTTTCTAATGTAAGTTGATACATTTTTATTAAATTAAGGCATTTTTTCTAATGTAAGTCGCATTTTAGCCAAACACAAAAAAAATGAACCAATTTCCGGGGGGGGGGTTGACCCCTCTAAATACGCCCCTGTACTAGATATATAGTAATTAATTCTATATATATAAATATAGTAGTTAAAATTATATATATAGCAAATGGAAAACTTGACTATACATTATGCATATAGACCATCCATTCATGAATTTGAAGAAAAATTAAAGCATTTTTTTCTAATGTAAGTTGATACATTTTTATTAAATTAAGGCATTTTTTCTAATGTAAGTCGCATTTTAGCCAAAAACAAGAAAAATGAACCATTTTCCGGGGGGGGGGGTTGACCCCTCTAAATACGTCCCTGTACTAGATATATAGTAATTAATTATATATATATAAATATAGTAGTTAAAATTATATATATAGCAAATGGAAAACTTGACTATACGTTATGCATATAGACCATCCATTCATGAATTTGAAGAAAAATTAAAGCATTTTTTTCTAATGTAAGTTGATACATTTTTATTAAATTAAGGCATTTTTTCTAATGTAAGTCGCATTTTAGCCAAAAACAAAAAAAATGAACCATTTTCCGGGGAGGGGGGTTGACCCCCTCTAAATATGCCCCTGTACTAGATATATAGTAATTAATTCTATATATATAAATATAGTAGTAAAAATTATATATATAGCAAATGGAAAACTTGACTATACGTTATGCATATAGACCATCCATTCATGAATTTGAAGAAAAATTAAAGCATTTTTTTCTAATGTAAGTTGATACATTTTTATTAAATTAAGGCATTTTTTCTAATGTAAGTCGCATTTTAGCCAAAAACAAAAAAAATGAACCATTTTCCGGGGGGGTTGACCCCCTCTAAATACGCCCCTGTACTAGATATATAGTAATTAATTCTATATATATAAATATAGTAGTTAAAATTATATATATAGCAAATGGAAAACTTGACTATACGTTATGCATATAGACCATCCATTCATGAATTTGAAGAAAAATTAAAGCATTTTTTTCTAATGTAAGTTGATACATTTTTATTAAATTAAGGCATTTTTTCTAATGTAAGTCGCATTTTAGACAAAAACAAAAAAAATGAACCATTTTCCGGGGGGGGTTGACCCCTCTAAATACGCCCCTGTACTAGATATATAGTAATTAATTCTATATATATAAATATAGTAGTTAAAATTATATTTATAGCAAATGGAAAACTTGACTATAAGTTATGCATATAGACCATCCATTCATGAATTTGAAGAAAAATTAAAGCATTTTTTTCTAATGTAAGTTGATACATTTTTATTAAATTAAGGCATTTTTTCTAATGTAAGTCGCATTTTAGCCAAAAACAAAAAAATGAACCATTTTCCGGGGAGGGGGGGTTGACCCCTTTAAATATGCCCCTGTACTAGATATATAGTAATTAGTTCTATATATATAAATATAGTAGTAAAAATTATATATATAGCAAATGGAAAACTTGACTATACGTTATGCATATAGACCATCCATTTATGAATTTGAAGAAAAATTAAAGCATTTTTTTCTAATGTAAGTTGATACATTTTTATTAAATTAAGGCATTTTTTCCAATGTAAGTCGCATTTTAGACAAAAACAAAAAAAATGAACCATTTTCCGGGGGGGGTTGACCCCTCTAAATACGCCCCTGTACTAGATATATAGTAATTAATTCTATATATATAAATATAGTAGTAAAAATTATATATATAGCAAATGGAAAACTTGACTATACGTTATGCATATAGACCATCCATTCATGAATTTGAAGAAAAATTAAAGCATTTTTTTCTAATGTAAGTTGATACATTTTTATTAAATTAAGGCATTTTTTCTAATGTAAGTCGCATTTTAGCCAGAAACAAAAAAAATGAACCATTTACCGGGGGGGGGGTTGACCCCCTCTAAATAGGCCCCTGTACTAGATATATAGTAATTAATTCTATATATATGAATATAGTAGTTAAACTTATATATATAGCAAATGGAAAACTTGACTATATGTTATGCATATAGACCATTCATGAATTTGAAGAAAAATTAAAGCATTTTTTTCTAATGTAAGTTGATACATTTTTACTAAATTAAGGTATTTTTTTCTAATGTAAGTCGCATTTTAGCCAGAAACAAAACAAATGAACCATTTTCCGGGGGGTTTGACCCCCTCTAAATACGCCCCTGTACTAGATATATAGTAATTAATTCTATATATATAAATATAGTAGTTAATATTTTATATATAGCAAATGGAAAACTTGACTATACGTTATGCATTTAGACCATCCATTCATGAATTTGAAGAAAAATTAAAGCATTTTTTTCTAATGTAAGTTGATACATTTTTATTAAATTAAGGCATTTTTTCTAATGTAAGTCGCATTTTAGCCAAAAACAAAATAAATGAACCATTTTCCGGGTTGGGGGGTGGGGGTGGGGTGACCCCCTCTAAATATTCTAAATATGCCCCTGTACTAGATATATAGTAATTAATTCTATATATATAAATATAGTAGTTAAAATTATATATATAGCAAATGTAAAACTTGACTATACGTTATGCATATAGACCATCCATTCATGAATTTGAAGAAAAATTAAAGCATTTTGTTCTAATGTAAGTTGATACATTTTTACTAAATTAAGGCATTTTTTCTAATGTAAGTCGCATTTTAGCCAAACACAAAAAAAATGAACCATTTTCCGGGGGGGGGGGGGTGTTGACCCCTCTAAATATGCCCCTGTACTAGATATATAGTAATTAATTCTATATATATAAATATAGTAGTTAAAATTATATATATAGCAAATGGAAAACTTGACTATACGTTATGCATATAGATCATCCATTCATGAATTTGAAGAAAAATTAAAGCATTTTTTTCTAATGTAAGTTGATACATTTTTATTAAATTAAGGCATTTTTTCTAATGTAAGTCGCATTTTAGACAAAAACAAAAAAAATGAACCATTTTCTGGGGGGGGGGGGTTGACCCCTCTCTAAATACGCCCCTGTACTAGATATATAGTAATTAATTCTATATATATAAATATAGTAGCTAAAATTATATATATAGCAAATGGAAAACTTGACTATACGTTATGCATATAGACCATCCATTCATGAATTTGAAGAAAAATTAAAGCATTTTTTTCTAATGTAAGTTGATACATTTTTATTAAATTAAGGCATTTTTTCTAATGTAAGTCGCATTTTAGCCAAAAACAAAAAAATGAACCATTTACCGGGGGGGGGGGTTGACCCCTCTAAATAGGCCCCTGTACTAGATATATAGTAATTAATTCTATATATATGAATATAGTAGTTAAACTAATATATATAGCAAATGGAAAACTTGACTATATGTTATGCATATAGACCATTCATGAATTTGAAGAAAAATTAAAGCATTTTTTTCTAATGTAAGTTGATACATTTTTACTAAATTAAGGTATTTTTTCTAATGTAAGTCGCATTTTAGCCAGAAACAAAACAAATGAACCATTTTCCGGGGGGTTTGACCCCCTCTAAATACGCCCCTGTACTAGATATATAGTAATTAATTCTATATATATAAATATAGTAGTTAATATTTTATATATAGCAAATGGAAAACTTGACTATACGTTATGCATATAGACCATCCATTCATGAATTTGAAGAAAAATTAAAGCATTTTTTTCTAATGTAAGTTGATACATTTTTATTAAATTAAGGCATTTTTTCTAATGTAAGTCGCATTTTAGCCAAAAACAAAATAAATGAACCATTTTCCGGGTTGGGGGGGTGGGGTCTGGTGACCCCCTCTAAATATTCTAAATATGCCCCTGTACTAGATATATAGTAATTAATTCTCTATATATAAATATAGTAGTTAAAATTATATATATAGCAAATGTAAAACTTGACTATACGTTATGCATATAGACCATCCATTCATGAATTTGAAGAAAAATTAAAGCATTTTGTTCTAATGTAAGTTGATACATTTTTACTAAATTAAGGCATTTTTTCTAATGTAAGTCGCATTTTAGCCAAACACAAAAAAAATGAACCATTTTCCGGGGGGGGGGGGTGTTGACCCCTCTAAATATGCCCCTGTACTAGATATATAGTAATTAATTCTATATATATAAATATAGTAGTTAAAATTATATATATAGCAAATGGAAAACTTGACTATACGTTATGCATATAGACCATCCATTCATGAATTTGAAGAAAAATTAAAGCATTTTTTTCTAATGTAAGTTGATACATTTTTATTAAATTAAGGCATTTTTTCTAATGTAAGTCGCATTTTAGCCAAAAACAAGAAAAATGAACCATTTTCCGGGGGGGTTGACCCTCTAAATACGTCCCTGTACTAGATATATAGTAATTAATTATATATATATAAATATAGTAGTTAAAATTATATATATAGCAAATGGAAAACTTGACTATACGTTATGCATATAGACCATCCATTCATGAATTTGAAGAAAAATTAAAGCATTTTTTTCTAATGTAAGTTGATACATTTTTATTAAATTAAGGCATTTTTTCTAATGTAAGTCGCATTTTAGCCAAAAACAAAAAAAATGAACCATTTTCCGGGGAGGGGGGTTGACCCCCTCTAAATATGCCCCTGTACTAGATATATAGTAATTAATTCTATATATATAAATATAGTAGTTAAAATTATATATATAGCAAATGGAAAACTTGACTATACGTTATGCATATAGACCATCCATTCATGAATTTGAAGAAAAATTAAAGCATTTTTTTCTAATGTAAGTTGATACATTTTTATTAAATTAAGGCATTTTTTCTAATGTAAGTCGCATTTTAGCCAAAAACAAAAAAAAATGAACCATTTTCCGGGGGGGGTTGACCCCCTCTAAATATTCTGCCCCTGTACTAGATATATAGTAATTAATTCTATATATATAAATATAGTAGTTAAAATTATATATATAGCAAATGGAAAACTTGACTATACGTTATGCATATAGACCATCCATTCATGAATTTGAAGAAAAATTAAAGCATTTTTTTCTAATGTAAGTTGATACATTTTTACTAAATTAAGGCATTTTTTCTAATGTAAGTCGCATTTTAGCCAAACACAAAAAAAAAAAATGAACCATTTTCCGGGGGGGGGGGTTGACCCCTCTAAATACGCCCCTGTACTAGATATATAGTAATTAATTCTATATATATAAATATAGTAGTTAAAATTATATATATAGCAAATGGAAAACTTGACTATACGTTATGCATATAGACCATCCATTCATGAATTTGAAGAAAAATTAAAGCATTTTTTTCTAATGTAAGTTGATACATTTTTATTAAATTAAGGCATTTTTTCTAATGTAAGTCGCATTTTAGACAAAAACAAGAAAAATGAACCATTTTCCGGGGGGGGGGGGGGTTGACCCCTCTAAATACGTCCCTGTACTAGATATATAGTAATTAATTATATATATATAAATATAGTAGTTAAAATTATATATATAGCAAATGGAAAACTTGACTATACGTTATGCATATAGACCATCCATTCATGAATTTGAAGAAAAATTAAAGCATTTTTTTCTAATGTAAGTTGATACATTTTTATTAAATTAAGGCATTTTTTCTAATGTAAGTCGCATTTTAGCCAAAAACAAAAAAAATGAACCATTTTCCGGGGAGGGGGGGGTTGACCCCTCTAAATATGCCCCTGTACTAGATATATAGTAATTAATTCTATATATATAAATATAGTAGTAAAAATTATATATATAGCAAATGGAAAACTTGACTATACGTTATGCATATAGACCATCCATTCATGAATTTGAAGAAAAATTAAAGCATTTTTTTCTAATGTAAGTTGATACATTTTTATTAAATTAAGGCATTTTTTCTAATGTAAGTCGCATTTTAGCCAAAAACAAAAAAAATGAACCATTTTCCGGGGGGGGTTGACCCCCTCTAAATACGCCCCTGTACTAGATATATAGTAATTAATTCTATATATATAAATATAGTAGTTAAAATTATATATATAGCAAATGGAAAACTTGACTATACGTTATGCATATAGACCATCCATTCATGAATTTGAAGAAAAATTAAAGCATTTTTTTCTAATGTAAGTTGATACATTTTTATTAAATTAAGGCATTTTTTCTAATGTAAGTCGCATTTTAGACAAAAACAAAAAAATGAACCATTTTCCGGGGGGGGGGGGTTGACCCCTCTAAATACGCCCCTGTACTAGATATATAGTAATTAATTCTATATATATAAATATAGTAGTTAAAATTATATTTATAGCAAATGGAAAACTTGACTATAAGTTATGCATATAGACCATCCATTCATGAATTTGAAGAAAAATTAAAGCATTTTTTTCTAATGTAAGTTGATACATTTTTATTAAATTAAGGCATTTTTTCTAATGTAAGTCGCATTTTAGCCAAAAACAAAAAAAATGAACCATTTTCCGGGGAGGGGGGTTGACCCCTTCTAAATATGCCCCTGTACTAGATATATAGTAATTAATTCTATATATATAAATATAGTAGTAAAAATTATATATATAGCAAATGGAAAACTTGACTATACGTTATGCATATAGACCATCCATTCATGAATTTGAAGAAAAATTAAAGCATTTTTTTCTAATGTAAGTTGATACATTTTTATTAAATTAAGGCATTTTTTCCAATGTAAGTCGCATTTTAGACAAAAACAAAAAAAATGAACCATTTTCCGGGGGGGGGGGGGGTTGACCCCTCTAAATACGCCCCTGTACTAGATATATAGTAATTAATTCTATATATATAAATATAGTAGTAAAAATTATATATATAGCAAATGGAAAACTTGACTATACGTTATGCATATAGACCATCCATTCATGAATTTGAAGAAAAATTAAAGCATTTTTTTCTAATGTAAGTTGATACATTTTTATTAAATTAAGGCATTTTTTCTAATGTAAGTCGCATTTTAGCCAGAAACAAAAAAAATGAACCATTTACCGGGGGGGGGTTGACCCCCTCTAAATAGGCCCCTGTACTAGATATATAGTAATTAATTCTATATATATGAATATAGTAGTTAAACTTATATATATAGCAAATGGAAAACTTGACTATATGTTATGCATATAGACCATTCATGAATTTGAAGAAAAATTAAAGCATTTTTTCTAATGTAAGTTGATACATTTTTACTAAATTAAGGTATTTTTTCTAATGTAAGTCGCATTTTAGCCAGAAACAAAACAAATGAACCATTTTCCGGGGGGGTTTGACCCCCTCTAAATACACCCCTGTACTAGATATATAGTAATTAATTCTATATATATAAATATAGTAGTTAATATTTTATATATAGCAAATGGAAAACTTGACTATACGTTATGCATATAGACCATCCATTCATGAATTTGAAGAAAAATTAAAGCATTTTTTTCTAATGTAAGTTGATACATTTTTATTAAATTAAGGCATTTTTTCTAATGTAAGTCGCATTTTAGCCAAAAACAAAATAAATGAACCATTTTCCGGGTTGGGGGTGGGGGTGGGGTGACCCCCTCTAAATATTCTAAATATGCCCCTGTACTAGATATATAGTAATTAATTCTATATATATAAATATAGTAGTTAAAATTATATATATAGCAAATGTAAAACTTGACTATACGTTATGCATATAGACCATCCATTCATGAATTTGAAGAAAAATTAAAGCATTTTGTTCTAATGTAAGTTGATACATTTTTACTAAATTAAGGCATTTTTTCTAATGTAAGTCGCATTTTAGCCAAACACAAAAAAAATGAACCATTTTCCGGGGGGGGGTGTTGACCCCCTCTAAATATGCCCCTGTACTAGATATATAGTAATTAATTCTATATATATAAATATAGTAGTTAAAATTATATATATAGCAAATGGAAAACTTGACTATACGTTATGCATATAGACCATCCATTCATGAATTTGAAGAAAAATTAAAGCATTTTTTTCTAATGTAAGTTGATACATTTTTATTAAATTAAGGCATTTTTTCTAATGTAAGTCGCATTTTAGACAAAAACAAAAAAATGAACCATTTTCCGGGGGGGGGTTGACCCCTCTAAATACGCCCCTGTACTAGATATATAGTAATTAATTCTATATATATAAATATAGTAGCTAAAATTATATATATAGCAAATGGAAAACTTGACTATACGTTATGCATATAGACCATCCATTCATGAATTTGAAGAAAAATTAAAGCATTTTTTTCTAATGTAAGTTGATACATTTTTATTAAATTAAGGCATTTTTTTCTAATGTAAGTCGCATTTTAGCCAAAAACAAAAAAAATGAACCATTTTCCGGGGGGGGGGTTGACCCCCTCTAAATAGGCCCCTGTACTAGATATATAGTAATTAATTCTATATATATAAATATAGTAGTTAAAATTATATATATAGCAAATGGAAAACTTGACTATATGTTATGCATATAGACCATCCATTCATGAATTTGAAGAAAAATTAAAGCATTTTTTTCTAATGTAAGTTGATACATTTTTACTAAATTAAGGCATTTTTTCTAATGTAAGTCGCATTTTAGCCAGAAACAAAACAAATGAACCATTTTCCGGGGGGGGTTTGACCCCCTCTAAATACGCCCCTGTACTAGATATATAGTAATTAATTCTATATATATAAATATAGTAGTTAATATTTATATATATAGCAAATGGAAAACTTGACTATACGTTATGCATATAGACCATCCATTCATGAATTTGAAGAAAAATTAAAGCATTTTTTTCTAATGTAAGTTGATACATTTTTATTAAATTAAGGCATTTTTTTCTAATGTAAGTCGCATTTTAGCCAAAAACAAAATAAATGAACCATTTTCCGGGGGGGGTGGGGGTGGGGTGACCCCCTTCTAAATACGCCCCTGTACTAGATATATAGTAATTAATTCTATATATATAAATATAGTAGTTAAAATTATATATATAGCAAATGGAAAACTTGACTATACGTTATGCATATAGACCATCCATTCATGAATTTGAAGAAAAATTAAAGCATTTTGTTCTAATGTAAGTTGATACATTTTTATTAAATTAAGGCATTTTTTCTAATGTAAGTCGCATTTTAGCCAAAAACAAAAAAAATGAACCATTTTCCGGGGGGGGGGTTGACCCCTCTAAATACGCCCCTGTACTAGATATATAGTAATTAATTCTATATATATAAATATAGTAGTTAAAATTATATATATAGCAAATGGAAAACTTGACTATACGTTATGCATATAGACCATCCATTCATGAATTTGAAGAAAAATTAAAGCATTTTTTTCTAATGTAAGTTGATACATTTTTATTAAATTAAGGCATTTTTTCTAATGTAAGTCGCATTTTAGCCAAAAACAAAAAAAATGAACCATTTTCCGGGGGGGGGGGGGTTGACCCCTCTAAATACGCCCCTGTACTAGATATATAGTAATTAATTCTATATATATAAATATAGTAGTTAAAATTATATATATAGCAAATGGAAAACTTGACTATACGTTATGCATATAGACCATCCATTCATGAATTTGAAGAAAAATTAAAGCATTTTTTTCTAATGTAAGTTGATACATTTTTATTAAATTAAGGCATTTTTTCTAATGTAAGTCGCATTTTAGCCAAAAACAAAAAAAATGAACCATTTTCCGGGGGAGGGGGGTTGACCCCCTCTAAATACGCCCCTGTACTAGATATATAGTAATTAATTCTATATATATAAATATAGTAGTTAAAATTATATATATAGCAAATGGAAAACTTGACTATACGTTATGCATATAGACCATCCATTCATGAATTTGAAGAAAAATTAAAGCATTTTTTTCTAATGTAAGTTGATACATTTTTATTAAATTAAGGCATTTTTTCTAATGTAAGTCGCATTTTAGCCAAAAACAAAAAAATGAACCATTTTCCGGGGGGGGGGTTGACCCCTCTCTAAATACGCCCCTGTACTAGATATATAGTAATTAATTCTATATCCAACTCTCGAGAAGATACCAGGCTCAGATTATTCAAACTTATGCACCCACCACAAGTCATGCTGAAGAAGAAATTGAAGAATTTTATGAGGAAATTCGTGATCTAAATAATAAAGGTAAGCAGCACTTGAAGATAATTATATGAGATTTCAATGCAAAAATAGGGCAACGGCAACAGAATAAAACCTCAGTAGGTTAATTCGGTCACGGCAACAGAAACCAGCGTGGAAATACTCTCGTAGAGTTTGCAGAGGCAGAAAGGTTTTTCATCTTGAACTCCTTTTTCAAGAAAAAGCCACACAGGAAATGGACATGGAGACATCCAAATGGGACGACAAGTGAAATTGATTTTATTATGTGTAACAAAAAATTCGTCATAGAAGACTGCAGTGTGCTAAACAAGTTCAACACAGGTAGTGACCATAGATTGGTGAGATGTAAGATGCACCTCAACACTAAACTCGAACGTAGCAAGCTCAGAAGACAAACAAAATGTATTGACATAACCAACCTTAAAAAACACCATAATACCTTCAAATTGGAACTGAAGAACAGATTCTCTGCTTTAGAAGGCCTAACATCGGAAGAAGTGGATATTTCTGAAGTTAACAGAAAAGTAACCAAAGCTGTTATGGAAACAGCAACAAAATTAGCTGGGTCTAAGAACAAATTGCATGTGAACAAATTATCAGGAAAAACCAAAATGTTGATGCAAAAAAGAAGAGGGATGAGGACAACTAAAGAAGATGTGACTTCCAAAGTGGAATATATAGAGCTATGCAAGACAGTACGAAAGAGTATCACTGAAGACGTAAGGAAATTCAACTGTGAACTAGTAAGGAAAGCAATTGAAAACAACCAAAGCCTAAAGATAGCAAAGGGACATCTCAGTAAGGGGAAAAAACAGATTATGGCACTGAGAAAAGAAGATGGTTCTGTAACAAGAAATAGAGGCGAAATTTTGACAAGAGTGAAAGATTTCTACTCCAAATTATATGAAAGGGATGATACATGTACTCCAGACATCATGAAAGATACCAGTACCAGAGTTCTTCCAGTCCTTCCAGCAGAAGTTGCACATGCAATCAAGAACATGAAGCGGGGAAAAGCTCCAGGAGAAGATGGAATTACTGTAGACATCATACAAGATGCAAGTGGAGAAATCGAAACAGTACTCGCCCAAATTTTCACTCGATGCCTTAATGAAGGGAAAATTCCTGAGGATTGGAACAACGCTACAATGATCTTGCTACATAAAAAAGGTGACATTGAGGATCTCAGGAACTACAGACCTATCAGCCTCCTATCAGTGGTTTATAAAATCTTCACTAAAGTTCTTTCACACCGCTTGAAGGTGACACTGGACATGGCTCAACCGAGAGAACAAGCTGGATTCAGGAGTGGCTACAGCACAATAGATCATATCCACGTACTGAGAGAACTAATTGAAAGAGCGAGGGAATATGAACTTCCATTGTGCATGGCTTTTATCGATTATGAAAAAGCCTTTGATTCGGTGAAACCATCAGCAGTTGCAATGGCTCTGAAATCCTGCTGTATTGAAGATGCATACATTAATATTATTAATAACATCTATGAAAATGCAAGTGCAAAGATTCGGCTGTTTGAAAATACAGCACACATAAAAATTGGAAAGGGGGTGAGACAAGGTGACACCATATCTCCAAAGCTCTTTAATGCCACATTGGAAAATGTCTTTCAATCACTGAACTGGGAAAACAAAGGGATAAAGATTAATGGAGATTATCTAACCCACCTTCGTTTTGCTGATGACATAGTCATTTTTGCAAATACCCCATCAGAGCTACAGAGTATGATCCAGGAACTTGCTGACAAGAGTAAAGAAGTGGGATTAAAAATGAACTTTCAGAAGACAAAAGTGATGTACAATGCTTTTACAAGAAATGAAGATTTATCGATTGATGGAGAAAAGCTGGAGATAACAGACACGTACGCTTATCTTGGACAGCAGATATCAAGTGAGGGTCACATTGGTGAAGAAATTAATCGCCGTACAAAACTTGCCTGGAGAGCTTTTGGAAGAAACAGCATAATTTTCAAGAGCAATATGCCATTATGTCTTAAAAGAAAAGTGTTTGATCAATGCATCCTTCCAGTGCTTACGTATGGTGCAGAGACGTGGACCTTAGCTAAAAGAGACATACAAAGGCTGCAGACAACTCAAAGCAGCATGGAGAGGTGCATGCTTGGTGTAACCAGGAGAGACAAGAAGAGGAACACGTGGATCCGAAAAATGACAAGAGTGGAAGACATCATGATCAGAGTTAAATCCCTGAAATGGCAATGGGCTGGACATACTGCCAGAAGAACAGACCATCGATGGACAGCCGAAATTTTAGATTGGATTCCAAGGGACAGGAAAAGACCCAGAAGAAGACCACATGGAAGATGGGTGGATGAAATTCGAAAGTATGCGGGAGTGACATGGAGGACACTGGCACAAGACAGACCGTTGTGGAGGAAACTTGGGGAGATCTTCGTCCAGCAGTGGATTGATAATGGTTGACAATGATGATGATGATGATATAAATATAGTAGTTAAAATTATATATATAGCAAATGGAAAACTTGACTATACGTTATGCATATAGACCATCCATTCATGAATTTGAAGAAAAATTAAAGCATTTTTTTATAATGTAAGTTGGTACATTTTTATTAAATTAAGGCATTTTTTCTAATGTAAGTCGCATTTTAGCCCAAAAACAAAGAGAAATGAACCATTTTCCGGGGGGGGGTTGACCCCCTCTAAATACGCCCCTGTACTAGATATATAGTAATTAATTCTATATATATAAATATAGTATTTAAAATTATATATATAGCAAATGGAAAACTTGACTAAATGTTATGCATATAGACCATCCATTCATGAATTTGAAGAAAAATTAAAGCATTTTTTTCTAATGTAAGTTGATACATTTTTATTAAATTAAGGCATTTTTTCTAATGTAAGTCGCATTTTAGCCAAAAACAAAAAAATGAACCATTTTCCGGGGGGGGGTTGACCCCTCTAAATACGCCCCTGTACTAGATATATAGTAATTAATTCTATATATATAAATATAGTATTTAAAATTATATATATAGCAAATGGAAAACTTGACTATATGTTATGCATATAGACCATCCATTCATGAATTTGAAGAAAAATTAAAGCATTTTTTTATAATGTAAGTTGGTACATTTTTATTAAATTAAGGCATTTTTTCTAATGTAAGTCGCATTTTAGCCAAAAACAAAAAAAATGAACCATTTTCCGGGGGGGGGGTTTGACCCCTCTAAATACGCCCCTGTACTAGATATATAGTAATTAATTCTATATATATAAATATAGTATTTAAAATTATATATATAGCAAATGGAAAACTTGACTATATGTTATGCATATAGACCATCCATTCATGAATTTGAAGAAAAATTAAAGCATTTTTTTATAATGTAAGTTGGTACATTTTTATAGAATTAAGGCATTTTTTCTAATGTAAGTCGCATTTTAGCCAAAAACAAAAAAAATGAACCATTTTCCGGGGGGGGTTGACCCCTCTAAATACGCCCCTGTACTAGATATATAGTAATTAATTCTATATATATAAATATAGTATTTAAAATTATATATATAGCAAATGGAAAACTTGACTATATGTTATGCATATAGACCATCCATTCATGAATTTGAAGAAAAATTAAAGCATTTTTTTCTAATGTAAGTTGATACATTTTTATTAAATTAAGGCATTTTTTCTAATGTAAGTCGCATTTTAGCCAAAAACAAAAAAATGAACCATTTTCCAGGGGGGGGTTGACCCCCTCTAAATACGCCCCTGTACTAGATATATAGTAATTAATTCTATATATATAAATATAGTAGTTAAAATTATATATATGCAAATGGAAAACTTGACTATATGTTATGCATATAGACCATCCATTCATGAATTTGAAGAAAAATTAAAGCATTTTTTTCTAATGTAAGTTGATACATTTTTATTAAATTAAGGCATTTTTTCTAATGTAAGTCGCATTTTAGCCAAAAACAAAAAAAATGAACCATTTTCCAGGGGGGGGTTGACCCCCTCTAAATACGCCCCTGTACTAGATATATAGTAATTAATTCTATATATATAAATATAGTATTTAAAATTATATATATGCAAATGGAAAACTTGACTATATGTTATGCATATAGACCATCCATTCATGAATTTGAAGAAAAATTAAAGCATTTTTTTATAATGTAAGTTGGTACATTTTTATTAAATTAAGGCATTTTTTTCTAATGTAAGTCGCATTTTAGCCAAAAACAAAAAAAATGAACCATTTTCCGGGGTAGGGGGAGGTTGACCCCCTCTAAATGCGCCCCTGTGCTAGATATATAGTAATTACTTCTATATATATAAATATAGTAGTTAAAATTATATATATATATATATCAAATGGAAAACTTGACCCCCTCTAAGGTTCCATTTGCCCCCCCCCTCCCGGCCAAAAGGTCCTGAAAGAAGCACTGTCGGTAGTTCATTTGTGGACACATGCGTACTCAAAATAAATATGCAAATCTTTTTGTCACGAAACTGCATTGCTTCAATAAGTGTGATATTACATGTGAAAATGTGTGTCCTAAAAGGATATATCTTGTAGAATGTTGGTAATTTGTATTGACAAAACAGAACTATGATGGCGAGAACATATTAGCAAAAGTGAAATACTTTAGCTTAGGTACATGCGCTGAAATAAAACTAGGCTGCACACCATAGTAATTGCATGGTGAATTTTTCATTTTGCCAAAGTTTTTGGAGGAACTCAGAACAAGTACAGTCGAACTTTGACAGCGCCAGTGGTGCATTGACTGGGTGTAGGAGAAGTGGCCACCGGAGAACTGGCCACAACAATTTTAAAGGGTCATATAAAAATTGCGTTTTTGACCACTTCATGCCCACGACTCCCAGAGGGTGGTTATCTGAGTCATATAAAGTTTCCGTAATTTCGTCTTTTCTTAATTGCGATAAATAATGTAATTTGTTTTATAAAAAATGTTTATGAACTACATTTCAACAGAAGATTTCAAACTACAAGTCTTCAAATTATCTGAGCGCATGTGCTGATTCAGGAAACTTGTCGGAGGGGGGGTGGTGTAAAATATAAAGCATTTCTCGACCGATCCAAAGATTTTCAGCATTTACAAGCTACAACTCGGCACATTATCTGACCGTATGTGCCTACTCTGGCCTGGGGGGGGGGGGGGTAATACCAAAAGTGTAACATATGAAAAATTTCTCGTCCGATCGGAAGATTTTCAGCATTTACAAGCTACAACCCCCCCCCTCCCCGACAGGTTTTTCCTGAGTAGGCACATGCCTTCAGATAATGTGTCGAGCTGTAGCTGCTAAATGCTGAGAATCCCCGATCGGACGAAATTGTTTATATTTTACACTTTTGGTATCCCCCCCCCACACACACACAGGTTTGCTGAGTAGGCATATACCCTCAAATAATTTGTCGAGTTGTAAATGCGAAAAATCTGCCGATCGGACGAGAAATTCTTTATATTGTACACTTTTGAAATTACCCCCCGGACGGGTTTGCAGGCACATGCGCTCAGAACAGAAAATTTGTTGAGCTGCAGCTTGTAAATACTGAAAATCTCCCGATCGGACGAGAAAGTCTCTCCATATTTTACACTTTTGGTATCCCCCCCCCCCCCCTCACATACACAGGCTTGCTGAGTAGGCACATGCCTTCAAATAATGTGTCGAGTTGTAGCTTGTAAATGCCAAAAATCTCCCGATCGGACGAGGAATTTTTCATATTTTACACTTTTGGTATTAACACCCATCGCCGACAGGTTTCCAGAGAGTGCACATCCGCTGAGAAAATTTGTCGAGTTGCAGCTTGTAAATGCTGAAGATCTCCCGATCGGAAAAGAAATGAGAAATTCTTGATATTTTACGCTTTTGGGACCCCCCCCCCCCCCCCGACTAGTTTCCTGAGGCAGCAGATGCCCTCAGTTCGATGACTTGTAGCTTGTAATGGCTGAAAATCTCCCGATCGGACCAGAAATTCTTTATATTTCATATTTTAGGTTTTAAGCCCCCCCCCCTCCCACAAGACAAGTTTCCTGGGTTAGCTCATACTCGCAGAGAATTTGTTTAGTCATAGTTTATAGAAAAATATCGTAAATACGAAATTGCGAACATTTTATGTGTGTCAGATAACCTATCTCGGGGAGACGTAGCCACTGAGCAGCCAGAACGCAATTTTCATACGGCCTCTTAAAAATTTTGTGGCCAGTTCTCTGGTGGTCAGTTCTCCGCTTAGTCTTAGATCCGAAAATCATGGAAATGTCTAAATTTCTTACTGAAAATGAAATATTAAAAAAATATATATATGAACAACTGTTGCTCAAGTAGTGGGGAATATAGCCACACGAAATTTGTTTACGCAGAACAATTTTATTGCACTGAAATTGCAATGTGGCCAGTTCTCCGTACCCGGCATTGACCTAGTGTTGGCTACTGACCATTCGTACTAGTGGGTTCGAGTCCCGACTGAGACATAGACCGTGCGTTTGTCTTGCAGCACTTGCTCTCTCCCTTCCTTAGAACGAATGTCTCCAAATTAGAGACAGGTGACTGCTTATAGTCCTTAGAGTTGCTTGTAGTGGTCGTTAAACTCAGAAAGAAGAAAAAGAAAGTCAAAATTTGTTTTCACAAGAAGCATGTTGCAAAATTAGTACAACGGAAACTACTTTTAAGAACATTTTTCATTGGAAATCTAAAGGGTTAATGAGGAAGTGTAAATTTGGGGACAAACATTAAAATTTGAGGATAATTTGTGTCCCCAAAGGCTTCAGACGTTTTTGGGGACAGTAAACTAAATTCGAGGACTGTCCTCAAGAATTGGGGACGTCTGGTCAGCTTAACTATCTACCTTAAGAAATGCAAGAAACAATAAATGTTCAAAAATTGTAAATTAAAAGTAAAAAGTTTATCTCCATCTTTCAAATGAATATTAATAATCGATTTTTTTGAAGCAACATATCGATGCATATTTGCGTTCGGTGAAAATTAACTGGCGCACGCTGCCGGTCGCCGTTTTTGCTGCCCATAATAATAAAAATTAAATGTTAGTGCTTAAATTGGGGGCCCTGGGCACAGGCCCTGTGTGCCCTAGCGTAAATCAGGCTCTGCAGGTACGTTACAAATCAAGCGTTCCCAAATCAAGCTACTTTCGTTAACCGCTCCAAAAGCACTGGATATTAAATATAGATATTTCCAAGCTTTTTAACTCAGTAATCTCACTTTTAAATCAAGCTAATTTTATTTTCTGCTCCAAAATCACTGATCTTAAATATAGATATTTCTCAGTTTTCACTCAGTAATCTCGCTTTTAAAGCTATTTATCTGACGGTGTGAGGCTTTTTTTTAAGTGACCTTTATATATGCTATATTTTGCACCCAAACCACCGTTCAATGAAGTTCTAGAGCATCAAGATTTTTATTTTTAAGGCTGGAGTACAAAATTTCAGAAAAATGCAATTATTGGCTAAAAATATACCCGAATAAAAATCTGTTTTGCGTTTAGGTCTGTTTATACAGACCGAATAAATGAATAAAAAATAATAATTAATTTATCTTCCACTTGAAAAATTTTCATATACGAGCTTGACTACTATCTGCTGTTCGGGAGTTAAAAGATTTAATGTTTCTCCGTTACTTACCTATGAAAAGAAACTAAAATACCTAAGAAAACTAACTAAAATGCCTATGAAAAGTAACTAAGAATACAACTGCCTAATTAGTCTGTCAGTGGAAATCTCGGAAATCGCACGAACACGAATCCTCTTGAGAACTCAGAACGATGACTGCCAAGCGAAGTGCCGACTGTTGAGTAACGATTAATGAAAGGTTTCTGTGGATTGTGATTTCGCCACGTGACTAATTTGAGCATACAGGTGTTCGTTCTTGTCACAAAGAGTGACTTTGTCACGGTTACTTTTTTGGAACGTTACCGAAAAGTGAATGTTAAGCCCATTCCTAGTAGGGTGCATGGGTGCTCATAACCTAGTTTTCAGGAGGGGACAAACAGAAATTGTAGCTACGAATAACGAGTTTAGGACTTTGGGGCACCCGGACATTTTAAAACAAATCTTCAGGGGCCGTACAAAAATTGCCTTTTTTTCTTCGCCGTGAGGGGGATTGAATGGAGAAAACGTTTCCAGTAAGACAAACGACAATTATAATTGAATTTTAAAAATATATTACAATGCACAAATTTTGAAGATGACAATACGTTTTTTTTGGGGTGTAAATATGACAAGCATAATATCCGAAAACTTGACAATTTCGTCGTCCTGAATCGGGACTACATAGCTCATAATCATGAATATGGATTACATCATATTCATGATTACATAGCACCAAGGGTGCCCATGGGGGAGAGACCCACCCCCGTTAATATAGCAAAATTTTTGATAAATTTAAAACACTAAAATAGACGAAACCTTTTTTTAAATGTTTGACAGCCTTGAAGGAGGTAAGGATTTTATTTAGCCCCCCTCCCCCCAAGAACACACAAAATGTCCGTAATTGCGTATTAGGAAACTTGTCGGGGGGTGGGCGAGGGGGGGGTAGCTTCAAAACCTAAAATATGAAATATAAAGAATTTCTGGTCCGATCGGGAGATTTTCAGCCATTACAAGCTACAAGTCATCGAATTGTCTGATGGCATCTGCTGCCTCAGGAAACTAGTGTGTGTGTGTGTGTGTGTGTGGGATACCCAAAGCGTAAAATATCAAGTATTTCTCATTTCTCTTCCGATCGGGAGGTCTTCAGCATTTACAAGCTGCAACTTGACAAATTTCCTCAGCGCATGTGCACTCTCTAGAAACCTGTCGGCGATGGGGGAGGGGGGGGTGAAGAATTTCTCAGATCGAACGAGAAATTCTTCATATTTAACAGTTTTGGTATTAACCCCCCCCCAAACACACAGGTTTCCAGAGTAGGCACATACGCTCAGATAATGTGTCGAGTTGTAGCTTGTAAATGCTGAAAATCTCCCGATCGGGCGAGAAATTTGTCACTTTTAGCCCCCCCCCCCCCCCCCCCCCCCCCCCCCCCCCCGACAGGTTTGCTCAGTAGGTTGATGCCCTGAGATAATGTCTCCAGTTGTATTTTGCAAATGCTGAATATCTCCCGATCGGACGAGAAATTTTTCATATTTTACATTTTACGCTTTTGATACCCCCCCCCGCCCCCGACAGGTTTGCTGAGTAGGCACGTGCACGTAAATATTTAGTGCCTAAGTAACTTACGGCGAACATTTTCTCGGTCAAACTCTTACTATTGGGTCAAGAAACGGCAATTGTTATACGGCCCCTTAAACATTTGTGCCCAAATGTCCGCCCCGTTTTTCAGACAGAAAATCGTAAATATGTCTCAATTTCTTAATGATTATGAGATATAAGTGAAAAAAATTTTGTGTACGCCACTTGCTCATGTAGGGAGAAATATAGGAACTCTATAATTTTCAACGCAGCGCAATTTCATTGCTTTAAAAGGGAATGTGCCCAAATGTACGAACACCACGAATAAAAATGTACGAACACCACGAATAAACATGCAGGAGCGGACTGGGCAGCCGGGATACCGGGAGAATTCCCGAAGGGCGCAGTGGCGCACTACCCACGAGGAGGGCCGATGATGTCCCCTTCCCCCTGGCCGGACAGAGCTGGAAATTATTACGTCGAAGTTTGAAACAAAAAATCACGATATGAGATTTACATATGCTTCTTAAGCATGCACGGTATAATCAGGGCCGGATTAAGGGGGTCTAGCGTTACCTTCGAGATTCTTGAGATTTAAAAAACGGAAGCAACGCTTTCCAGGGGTCATGGGTCTAGCGAGGCCCATCATCATCATCAAGGGGCCCAGGAGGCATGCCGCTACACCACAAATAATACACAGCTTATATTTTTATATATAGAGAGAAGTAAAATATTTTTAGTTTTGTGTCGTACGATTTACACTCGATCACAAACAGTGGCTAGCAGTAACGTCGTAACCCTTTTTCGATAGTGGAGGCAAGTTGCCGGAGAACAAAATATTCCACCCTGACGTAAAAATTATCGTACTACTGTAAAAAGAGACGTGCTGACTTCATTACAAAAACTAGCTGAACATTTTTTTTTCGATTAAACATTCATCTATAAGGTTACCGGAAAAAAAATCCAGCGGAAAAATGATCCAGGGAAAAAAAAAGCCAAAGGAAAGAAAAGCCAAGAAAAAAGTCCATGGAAATAAAGTCCAACGGCTTCTTTTATGTAGGTTAACCCATTCCTTTATGGGTTAACATTAAGAAACTTAGGGGTCATATAAAAATTTACATCAAAAAAAATTCTCACTTCTCAAAGATTACAAGGACACCAGAATTTGCTTCCATGGACGTTCGAGCAATGGGGGGGGGGGTGTATAAAAATCGCACTTTTGTTTCTTGTGTCCACTTCCATGTTGGTTGACCTTGTAAGAAATGTAGGGGTCGTACAAAAATTGCACTTTTGATTTTCTTGTGTCCACTTCCATGTTGGGTGACCTTGTAGAAATTTAGGGGTCGTATAAAATTGCTTTTCTGATTTCTTTGTGTCACTTCTATGTTGGAAGCTTAAGGGATCGTATAAAAATTTCTTTTCTGATTTCTTTGCGCCACTTCTGTGTAAGAAGCCTAGAGGGTCGTATAAAAATTGTCATTGGATTTTTTCCCTGGCTCTTGTTTTTTTCCTGTGGATCTTTTTCCCTAGATTGACGTCACAGGGACAGCAGAGTTTGATTAATTAATAACCTACGAATTAATAATAATAAATATATATAATCTTACAATTGGTAAAGCAAAACTGATTGCGATTTCGAAGTTTGGCAGCAATTTAATAGAAGAATAACACACACGTTTTGTGAATATTGAAACTGCTCCTTTTATGAATGCATTGTAGATTGGCCAATAAGAAGGGTGCAATAAAACCCAACATAAATTAATACCTTCACAGTAATAATAATAATGAAAATAATTTCAATAATGATTAGGTCATTTCTAAAAAAAAAAAAAAAATCAAAAATGGAGGCCCGGGCCCAGCGGTTACCGGAAAACTGCCACGCACTTTTCATTAAGGGGTCCGGCACAAATTGCTGTTCCTCCGAAGATCACTTTGAATGTGTGACAATTCAGTGGGGCAGTTTTCCAAATTTCCGAATTATGTGTGGCAGTTTTCCGAGGTGCCTAACGAGGGATTCGGAACTCTCTTGTTTGTCCGAATTTTCATGCCGGTTCATTTGAGTTTAGGGCAACTGGCCACAAAAGTTCAAGGGGGGGGGGGTATAAAGATCACCGTTTCTGGGCCTATATTGAGAACTCAATTGGGAACTCCAAACAAACGAATTTCGAGAAAACGTTCCGTGTAAGCCAAGTGAGAATTGTATTTTAATTTGAAGAAATAAATTCACGAGGATCCGAGGTACACTTGGTTTGGGGGTCTACCTCCAACTTACGTAATATTATATTCAGGGCCGCTGGAGTCTATCAGTGATGTTCCCCTTGCAGCGTCCGCGAGGGTCGTGAGCTGGAGGGGGGCTTTCCCCCAAAATGTTAAACTTGGCGCAGAGCTGTTAACATTAGCACCAGGCTTTATATAATGATTCTGTACACGACCACGAATTTTCAGGAGGAGGTGAATTCACCCCACCCTACTGAAAATTCGCGGTTGTGTAGAGAATCATTATATAAAGCATGGTACTAATATTTACAGCTGTACGTCCATTTTAACATTTTGGGGAAAAGCCCAGCTCACGGACTTCGCGAACACTTCAAGGGGAACATCCTGGATACACTTACTAATATTACGGAAGTTGAAGGTAGTGCCCCCTCCCCCTAACCAAGTGTGCCTCTGCTCCTCGGCGATTTATTTCTTCAAATTAAAGTACAATTCTCGCTTGTGGCTTACATGGAACGTTTTCTTGAAATTCGTTTGTTTGGAGTTCCCAATTCAGTTCTCAATATAGACCCAGAAACAGCAATCTTTTTACCCTCCCCCCCACTTCCCTGAACTTTTGTGGCCAGTTGCCCTAAACTCAAATGAACCGGCATGAAAATACAGACAAACAAGAGTTGTTTCCCCTCATTTACGCACCTTGGAAAACTGCCCTACTGGAAAAATTGTCACACATTCAAAGTGTACTTCGGAGGAACAGCGATTTGTGCCCGGCCCCTTAATGAAAATCACGTGGCTAGACCCCCCCCCCCGCCCTTCCTTAATACGGCCCTGTGTCGATCATATAAATGGATAACTGTTTCGTTGCAATTGGATTTTTTTCCCGTTGACTTTTTTTCCCATGGCTTTTTTTTTCATGGCTTTTTTTTTCCTGGATTCGTGGCAATTTACCGGCAACCCTGCCACACACCTTTCAGCAACTTGGCTACAAAATTTAAAAAGGGGGAGGGGGTGTCTATAAAGATTGCCGTTTCTGTGCCTACATTGAGAACTGAATTGGGAACTCCAAACGAATTTCCGAAAACGTTTCATGTAAGCCATGCGAGAATTGTACTTTAATTTGAAGAAATAAATTGCCGAGGATCCAAGGTACACTTGGTTGGGGGGGGGGGCTCTACCCCGAACTTCCGTAATATTATATTCTGGGCCGCTGGAGTCTGTCAGTGTATCCAGGAAGTTCCCCTTGAAGTGTCCGCGCGCGAGGTCCATGAGCTGGGGGTGGGGCTTCCCCCAAAATGTTAAAATGGACGTAGAGCTGTAAACATTAGTATCATGCATTACATAGTGATTCTGTACACGACCACGAATTTTCAGGAGGATGGGGTAACCCCCCCCGTTTCTAAGAGCTCTTCAAGGGTAATATCGAGGATACACTGACCGACTCTATAGGTCCAGAATATAAAATTACGGAAGTTGGGGGGTAGAGCCAAAACCCTCGAAACCAAGCACCTCGTATCCCTTACAGACTTCACTAGATTTCTGGGGGACGGGGGAAGAGCATACATAGTATGTCACTAAACACAACATGAAGCACAGAAATCGCGAGCAAATCTCTTACCTTGAGCACTTGTCTGCGCTCTTAGAAACTTGTGGGATGGTGAATTTCCCCTACCCTCCTAAAAATTCGTGGTCGTGTACAGAATCATTATGTAAAGCATTTTTCTAATGTTTACAGCTCTACGTCCATTTTAACATTTTGGAGAAAATTCTGCCCCCTCCCCCCCAGCTCACGGTCCTCGCTGACGCTTCAAGGGGAACAGCTTGGATACAAAATGACAGACTCCAGCGGCCCAGAATCTAATATTACGGAAGTTGGAAATAGACTCCCCCGCCCCCAACCAAGTGTACCTCGGGTCCTCGGCAATTTCTTTCTTCAAATGAAAGTACAATTCTCGCTTGGCTTACATGGAACGTTTTCGCGAAATTCGTTTGGAGTTCTCAATAAACGCCCAGAAACGCCAATCTTTATACCCCCCCCCTCCCCTCTCTTTAAACTTTTGTGGCCAAGTTTCTGAAAGATGTGTGGCAAGGTTGCCGGTAAATTGCCACACCGGAACACTGCCACACATCAGTGCTCCTGTGTGGCAGTTTACAGTGAACCGTTTGTTCTGGGGGTATTTTTTTCCGCTTTTCAGTTTTCAGGGGTATTTTCTCTGGGGTATTTTTACTAATTTTTTTAGGGGAAGACTAATTTTATTATATCTAATGTGACAAAACATTGCTGGTCTTCAAACGGGAACCAGCTCTCTGGACTGTTTGTTTAATGGGGCTAGCATTTCATGGCGTCTCGGAAGTGAGTGACATTAAAAAAAAAAAAAATCAGATTTCTAGATAGTTATTTATGCGTGGTAAAAAATGAGCAATACCCCATTTTTATCAAAATGAGCAAAAAAACAACAACAACCGAATGTTTGAGATCTCCAATAACAAACATATGTAATTTGAAAAGAAAGAAAACTGAGGGGGCAAATGTGATGTTTTACTCCCACACTCAATTGCGTGCGGGGGCGCCTGCCCCCTCTGCCCCCGCGGTTCCGACGTTGCTGGTGGTTAGAAGACGAACAGATTTCAAGGCAGTAGCTCACTAAGAGTAAACTGTACACGTTGCGGTGCAGCGTTGCATTCTGATTGAAAGACATTTTTTCGGGGGGGGGGGGGCACAACTTTTGAGGGGGTTGAAACACTAGCTCACTGGTTACATACATACAATCACAATTTTGTTATTTATACATAAATTAATATATATAAAATTTTTAAACGGAGTATTAAAATTTTATGCTCGCAAAGGCAAATTCCAAGAAATCCACGCATACAAGTGATTAAAAATGTAAAAATGTTATACTTTTGTTTTATTTCAATAACGTAACGTATTTTTCACCATTGGGTGGTGTAAAATGTTAAAGGATCAGAGTAAAATAACGCTGTGCTGGAGAAAATATCCCCTTTCCTCCCAAAAAAAAAAAAAAACGTGGAGTGGTAAAAATGTCCTCGCCTCACGACAAGCGTGTTTCTTCTTATTAAGGAAACATTACATTGTTACCTGAAAACATGTCGTGCAAACCATTACCCTGACACTCGGTTTCAGCCCAGAGGCGCCGACAGACGGAGGGGGGGGGGGGCACTTGACCCCCTGCAGAATTATTTCCCCCTTTATTTTATTTTATTTATTACATTTTTGTTTTTTACACTCACAGAACTCGACCACAAAGAAAGATGGAGTTTGGGGCGTTTAATTTAATATCCCAATTTTATTGGAAATTTGGAATTGGAAAACAGGCTCAGGGTGGTGTGTGCTGAACTTAAAAGGCTTGGCCCTGCTCGACACGGTTCATTATTTTGAAAGCAGTTCCCAATGTAAGTCATTATACATGACTATTACTAACATACACTTTCTTCAAGAGCAGCATCAATTAATAATAATAATAGTAGTAGTAGTAGTAATGTTCTAGTGCAGTAAGTAAGTAATAGTATTAATCTTTCATTTTCACAAATTACTGTTTTCTACATATTTGCCAAACCTTAATTAATTACACTTCACCCTCCCTTGAAAAATTTCCTGCAGGCACCCATGTTTCAGCCCTTTTACATTATTTATATTGGCACACAGTAGTGGAAAACAAACAAACTCACTAACCATCTGGAAGCCGGTAAACGGTAAAAAACTTGAAAGCGGTAAAAATACCCCCAGAACAAACGGTTCACTGTAAACTGTCACACAGGAACACTGATGTGTGAAAGTGTTCCTGTGTGGCAATTTACCGGCAACCCTGCCACACATCTTTCAGCAACTTCACCACAAAATTTCAGGTGGTAGGTGGGGCTATAAAGATTGCCGTTTCTGACCTATGTTAAGAACTGAATTGGGAACTCCAAACGAATTTCGAGAAAACGTTCCATGTAAGCCAAGCGAGAATTGTACTTTAATTTGAAGAAATAAATTGCCGAGGATCCGAAGTACACTTGGTTGGAGGGGGGAGTCTACCCCAACTTCCGTAATATTATATTCTGGGCCGCTGGAGTATGTCGTTGTATCCAGGATGCTCCCCTTGAAGCTTCCGTGAGCTGGGGGCGGCTTTCCCCCAAAATGTTAAAATAGACGTAGAGCTGTAAACATTAGCACTATACTTTATCAAATGATTCTGTCCACGAACACGAATTTTAAGGAGGGTGGGATGAATCCCCCAACCAGTTTCTAAGAGCCCTTCAGGGGTAACATCGGGGATACACTGACCGACTCTAGAGGTCCAGACGGTAGCAGAGCAAAAGTGTGAAACAAATAAGGAAAGAAATGAAGGTGTTCTTAAATCACAATCCTTTCAAACTCACACTGGTGAACAGTCTGAGTGGTTTGTTGATTCTGGTGCAACAAGTCACATGTCAGGAAACATTACGGAAGTTGGGGGTAGAGCCCTCCAAACCAAGCACCTCATATTCCTTTTACAGACTTTACACAATTTCTAGGGGAGGGAGGGGGGCATACATAGTCTGCCACTAAACACAACGGGAAGCATGGAAATTGCGAGCAAATCCCTTACCTTAAACACTTGTCTGCGATCTTAGAAACTTGGGGGAGGGTGAATTCACCCCACCCTCCTGAAAATTCGTGGTCGTGTACCGAATCATTACATAAAGCATGGTTCTAATGTTTACAGCTCTACCTCCATTTTAACATTTTGGGGGAAGTCCCCCTAAAGCTCACGGACTTCGCAGGCGCTTCAAGTGGAACATCATGGATATGTTTCTGCTAAAGCTCGAAAGCCGTTAATGTGCACATTACCTAGCTAATCTGCAGATTAACTGATTTGCTCCGTTAACGTGCAGAATCAAGAGTTTTCCGCATTTTACCTAGGTAATGTGCACATTAACGGCTTCCGTATCGTTAAAGTTCAAAAGTTTGTTTCTCTCATTTCCTTTCCCTACACCTTCCCGTAATTTGTGGTGAAATAGATCCTAAAGAGAAAGGGTATGGTAAGAATGTATTGTGTAACATCTGTAAAAAGAATATGGATCAGAAAATACAGCGTGATGAAGCCAAGAAAGGTTTAGAAAAGCAAGCAAAGAAAATGTTAGCAGTTTCTAATGCAAAGCACCCAAATGTCAATGAAGGTGTCCCTGTGAGAATTAAAGTACCCGAAATAGACAGAGCAAAAACTGATGCCCGCTCGATTTTAGCTGTGGTTCTGAGTAAAACAGAGGATGGCTTTTATAAACTTGGTACTAAAACGGGTATTTTAAAACAATTGTATGCAAAATCTGAATTCAGTGTTTGCAAAGAGAGATTTTTAACGAAAGAAGACGTCCCTGCTGTAGAAATATCTTTACGTCAAACAGCAATAAAACAATCCCTTGGTACTGGGCAGGGTTTCAGAAAATGTGACTGCAAATCTAAATGTACCACAAATAGGTGTGCTTGTGGCAAAAACCAATTGCTATGTAATTCAAAGTGTCACCAATCTTTAGATTGCACTAATAAGTAAGCATAATTTTATCATATGTTTTGCAAATTCATTTACTTAATTATAATAATATTTTAAACCGTCTGATTCTTTCTATTACAGTTTTTTAATTGATTGATGATTGATTCTATCAACTAATTTGTTGATTGTTTGATTGTATTAACTTGATTCTTTACATATCGAAAAATAAATAAATAACATTGTGTTAATTTAAGCGTACAGAAACTTTGCTGTTGTTCCAGCAAAGATCTTATTTTCACTTTAACGAGTGCCTAGTTGGTAATGTGCAGATTATCTAGGTAATTTGAGAAATGAAACAATTTTCGGCACTTTAAGGATCACCCTAGTTAATCTGCACATTACCTAGATAACCTGTAGAATAACTGATTTCTGCACTTTAGCGGGTAACATATACACTGACAGACTCCAGCGGCCCAGAATATAATATTACGGAATTTGGGGGTAGAGCCACCCCCAAACCAAGTGTACCTCGTATCCTCGGCAATTTATTTCTTCAAATTAAAGTACAATTCTCGCTTGGCTTACATGGAACGTTTTCTCGAAATTGGAGTTCCCAATTCAGTTCTCAATGTAGGCCCAGAAACGGCAACCATTATAGCCTCCTCCCCCCCCCCTCCCTTGCCCCCTTGAACTTTTGTGGCCAAGTTGCTGAAAGATGTGTGGCAGGGTTGCCAGTAAATTGCCACACATCAGTATTCCTGTATGGCAGATTAGAGTGTACCGTTTGTTCTGGGGGTATTTCCTCCGGGCGTATTTTTACCGCTTTTCAGTTTTGAGGGGTATTTTTTAACTACATCCCTGGAAGCCAGTTTGAGGCATAGGCGCCGACTATAGGGGTGCAAGGTCAATCTTGCCCCTCCAATAATATTACAAGGGGGGGGGGCAGTGCCCGCTCAATATATTTTGCTCTGTTTAACTAAAAAGCTTCTGTTTTTTTTTTGCGCGTATGTCATTTTCGAAATGCGTGAATTGAAATATTATTTCTAGAGAAAAAATTCTTTCCCATGTTATTGAGTATAAGGTGGACCAAGCTCCAACTTGTGAGATTATTTCCGAAAAAAAAAAAAAGAATAAATAACAAAATAAGTGAAAACTTTTTTCTCATATTTAGCGTTGCTCATTTGATAAGAAACTCGATTGCCAGTCCCGTGTTGTGTTTGACATGTTCTCGTGATATGTGGGAAACGTTTAAGACAATTATCAAAATTAAATTAATAAATAAAAATATAGAAACGTTTGATCTCTTGCGCTTTTATTTATCTATTTTTTGCGCTCCTTGTTCCTTGTTTGAGTAATTGCGCTAATTTCTCATATTTTTTAGAAATGTTTGGAAAGAAAATCTTTGGATATTTTTATAAAATCACAAGCTAAATTATATTTTTAAAAATATTAATATTCAGCAAAATAATATTTCTGTTGTCTTGTTCATTTGCTGGTGAGCAATTACAACTGTATTTTAAAATATACGTCGAATCTCACAATTTATCTTTTTTGCCCCCGGAAGTAGGCGCCCCTGTTTGAGGTGCCCCGATTTTTTTTAACAGAGTGTAAACAAAAAAAAAAAACTTTTTATGGGAATAATTTCTAATAATTTGCTATTCTTAAAAATTAGGTAGCAAATATGTCGACTTCACATTAACCATATACATGTGAAGTCGGCATACAAGCCTGAAATCAAGCTGAATGCCAGCTTGCAAAATATGATGTTGTATTGCAGCGCAAACATCTCTACTATGTGGAATTAGGTTTTTATTGTGGAAGTAATCCGAGTTGTCAGTGCTTGAAAAATTGCCCCTTCTGCAAGGACTGTTTAATGTTTTATTGTAGGATGATATAAATTTTAAATTGAAGTCCATGTGGATGCTTTTTTCTTTATTATTATATTTTCCCTTATTTTCCTAAATTAATTTTTTCAAATATTCAGCTATAAACGATCATATGTAGAGGATTTTAGGAAGGGTGTGTCTGACCCCAGGTTTTAAACAACCCTTAGAAATAGGAAGCTAGGAGATTTGGGATAGAGTGTCCGATAGGAAAGTGACACCGAAGCGAAGTAAAAAGACGTCCTTATTTATTACCGGAAGTCCAGTACCCGGGGTCCGACGGCTTAACGTGCCCATCGCACGGCGGATATTTAGTGGATCGAACCTGAGGTCCTTTCCGTGGCAGTCACGAGCGTTGCCCACTAGGCCACCCGCGGCCCAGCTGTAAACGATCTGATCATATGTAGAGGATTTTAGGACGGGAGTGTCTGACCCCAGATCTTAAACAACCCTTAGAAATAGGAAGCTAGGAGATTTGGGCTAGAGTGCCCGATAGGAAAGTGACATGGAAGCGAGGTAGAAGACGCCCTTATTTACTACCGGGGTCCGACGGCTTAACGTGCTCATACAATGCTATAGTAGATCAGATCATATCATATGTAGAGGATTTTAGGAAGGGAGTGTCTGACCCCAGGTCTTAAACAACCCTTAGAAATAGGAAGCTAGGAGATTTGGGCTAGAGTGCCCGATAGGAAAGTGACACGGAAGCGAGGTAGAAGACGCCCTTATTTACTACCGGGGGTCCGACGGCTTAACGTGCTCATACAATGCTATAGTAGATCAGATCATATCATATGTAGAGGATTTTAGGAAGGGAGTGTCAGACCCCAGATCTTAAACAACCCTTAGAAATAGGAAGCTAGGAGATTTGGGATAGAGTGCCCGATAGGAAAGTGACACGGAAGCGAGGTAGAAGACGCCCTTATTTACCACCGGGGTCCGACGGCTTAACGTGCTCATACAATGCTATAGTAGATCAGATCAGATCATATGTAGAGGATTTTAGGAAGGGAGTGTCAGACCCCAGATCTTAAACAACCCTTAGAAATAGGAAGCTAGGAGATTTGGGATAGAGTGCCCGATAGGAAAGTGACACGGAAGCGAGGTAGAAGACGCCCTTATTTACTACAGGGGTCCGACGGCTTAACGTGCTCATACAATGCTATAGTAGATCAGATCAGATCATATGTAGAGGATTTTAGGAAGGAGTGTCTGACCCCAGGTCTTAAACAACCCTTAGAAATAGGAAGCTAGGAGATTTGGGATAGAGTGCCCGATAGGAAAGTGACACGGAAGCGAGGTAGAAGACGCCCTTATTTACTACCGGGGTCCCACGGCTTAACGTGCTCATACAATGCTATAGTAGATCAGATCAGATCATATGTAGAGGATTTTAGGAAGGGAGTGTCTGACCCCAGGTCTTAAACAACCCTTAGAAATAGGAAGCTGGGAGATTTGGGATAGAGTGCCCGATAGGAAAGTGACACGGAAGCGAGGTAGAAGACGCCCTTATTTACTACCGGGGTCCGACGGCTTAACGTGCTCATACAATGCTATAGTAGATCAGATCAGATCATATGTAGAGGATTTTAGGAAGGGAGTGTCTGACCCCAGGTCTTAAACAACCCTTAGAAATAGGAAGCTAGGAGATTTGGGATAGAGTGCCCGATAGGAAAGTGACACGGAAGCGAGGTAGAAGACGCCCTTATTTACTACCGGGGTCCGACGGCTTAACGTGCTCATACAATGCTATAGTAGATCAGATCAGATCATATGTAGAGGATTTTAGGAAGGGAGTGTCTGACCCCAGGTCTTAAACAACCCTTAGAAATAGGAAGCTAGGAGATTTGGGCTAGAGTGCCCGATAGGAAAGTGACACGGAAGCGAAGTAGAATACGCCCTTATTTACTACCGGGGTCCGACGGATTAACGTGCTCATACAATGCTATAATAGATCAGATCAGATCATATGTAGAGGATTTTAGGAAGGGAGTGTCTGACCCCAGGTCTTAAACAACCCTTAGAAATAGGAAGCTAGGAGATTTGGGCTAGAGTGCCCGATAGGAAAGTGACACGGAAGCGAGGTAGACGACGTCCTTATTTACTACCGGGGTCCGACGGCTTAACGTGCTCATACAATGCTATAATAGATCAGGTCAGATCATATGTAGAGGATTTTAGGAAGGGAGTGTCTGACCCCAGGTCTTAAACAACCCTTAGAAATAGGAAGCTAGGAGATTTGGGCTAGAGTGCCCGATAGGAAAGTGACACGGAAGCGAGGTAGACGACGTCCTTATTTACTACCGGGGTCCGACGGCTTAACGTACTCATACAATGCTGTAGTAGATCAGATCAGATCATATGTAGAGGATTTTAGGAAGGGAGTGTCTGACCCCAGGTCTTAAACAACCCTTAGAAATAGGAAGCTAGGAGATTTGGGCTAGAGTGCCCGATAGGAAAGTGACACGGAAGCGAGGTAGAAGACGCCCTTATTTACTACCGGGGTCCGACGGCTTAACGTGCTCATACAATGCTGTAGTAGATCAGATCAGATCATATGTAGAGGATTTTAGGAAGGGACTGTCTGACCACAGGTCTTAAACAACCCTTAGAAATAGGAAGCTAGGAGATTTGGGCTAGAGTGCCCGATAGGAAAGTGACACGGAAGCGAGGTAGAAGACGCCCTTATTTACTACCGGGGTCCGACGGCTTAACGTGCTCATACAATGCTGTAGTAGATCAGATCAGATCATATGTAGAGGATTTTAGGAAGGGACTGTCTGACCACAGGTCTTAAACAACCCTTAGAAATAGGAAGCTAGGAGATTTGGGATAGAGTGCCCGATAGGAAAGTGACACGGAAGCGAGGTAGAAGACGCCCTTATTTACTACCGGGGTCCGACGGCTTAACGTGCTCATACAATGGTATAGTAGATCAGATCAGATCATATGTAGAGGATTTTAGAAAGGGAGTATCTGACCCCAGGTCTTACACAACCCTTAGAAATAGGAAGCTAGGAGATTTGGGCTAGAGTGCCCGATAGGAAAGTGACACGGAAGCAAGGTAGAAGACGCCCTTATTTACTACCGGGGTCCCACGGCTTAACGTGCTCATACAATGCTATAGTAGATCAGATCAGATCATATGTAGAGGATTTTAGGAAGGGAGTGTCTGACCCCAGGTCTTAAACAACCCTTAGAAATAGGAAGCTAGGAGATTTGGGATAGAGTGCCCGATAGGAAAGTGACACGGAAGCGAGGTAGAAGACGCCCTTATTTACTACCGGGGTCCGACGGCTTAACGTGCTCATACAATGCTATAGTAGATCAGATCAGATCATATGTAGAGGATTTTAGGAAGGGAGTGTCTGACCCCAGGTCTTAAACAACCCTTAGAAATAGGAAGCTAGGAGATTTGGGATAGAGTGCCCGATAGGAAAGTGACACGGAAGCGAGGTAGAAGACGCCCTTATTTACTACCGGGATCCGACGGCTTAACGTGCTCATACAATGCTATAGTAGATCAGATCAGATCATATGTAGAGGATTTTAGGAAGGGAGTGTCTGACCCCAGGTCTTAAACAACCCTTAGAAATAGGAAACTAGGAGATTTGAGCTAGAGTGCCCGATAGGAAAGTGACACGGAAATGAAGTAGAAAGGGGGGAGAAAGAAGCCCTTATTTATTACCGGAGGGGCAGTACCCGTGGTCCGACGGCTTAACGTGCCCATCCGACGCACGGCGAATATTTAGTGGATCGAGCGTTTGTACATGTGCGGGATCGAACCTGAGGTCCTTTCCGTGGCGGTCACGAACGTTGCCCACTAGGCCACCCGCAGCCCAGCTACACTATCTACCATCAAGTAATTGGACACCTGTGATAGCAAAGGAAACGAAGTTTATTCGCCTTCAATAGTAGGTGGAGCCTCCACGAGCGGCGATTACAGCTGCGACCCTCCGGTGCATACTCTCAACCAGGCGTTGTACGACGGCTAGCGGTATTTTCTTCCACTCGGCTTGGAGGAGACAGGTCAGTTCCTTCGCCGATTTCGGACGGTGGGGGCACCCCTTAAGTTGACGCTCCAACTCGTCCCAGAGGTGCTCGATAGGGTTAAGGTCCGGGCTCTGCGTAGTCCAGTCCATTCGATTAACCCCATTGTCACCATACCAAGCCATGGTGGACCTCGCAACATGACAGGTGGCATTGTCATCCTGAAAGTAACATGGGTCCACCCCGTAAAACTGCCACAACGTAGGAAGCGCATAGTCATCCAAAATGGTGCAGTAGGTCTCGGCGTTGAGTCTACCAGGAATTGCGATCAAGGGTTCCGTACCGTACCAGGAGAAACACTCCCATAGCATAATTCCACTACCGCCGAACTTCACAGTTGGCACAATACATTCCGGCAGGAGGCATTTTCCAGGCAGACGCCAAACCCAGACCCTGCCATCCGAACGGTAGAGGGTGAACCTTGATTCGTCGCTCCAGAGAACCTGTTTCCACTGTTCAACGGTCCACTGTCGAATTTCTTTGCACCGCGTTAGCTGAGCAGCGCTTATTGGAATTGGTGATCAGCGGCTTGTAGGAGGCAGCACGTCTACGATAACCGAGCAGATGGGCTTACTTACGGATGGTATTCATCGAAAGAACACTCGCTGATGTGGCCCATCGATTTGTTGCGGTTTTTCCGAATTTCTCTGGCCAGCACTCGTCGGTCTCTAACTCCCAGTTTTGTGAGTCTGCCGGGTCGGGACACATTTCGACAGTCACTTCTCATATTCCACTTGCCAATCACGTAAGCCACTGTCGATTTTGGGTACTTCAACTCGCTGGATATGTCACGTATGGATCGGCCATTTCTGTGATACCCGACGATTACACCTTTCTCGAAATCAGAGAGCTCCGAACTGCGTGGCATCTTGCATGCGACTGGTTGTGTTGTTGTTTCCCAAACGATATTTAACGGCTGCGGCCGTGACGTGTATCAGAACCGCAGATATCGTCGATTGCAGGGGTGGCCAATTACTTGTTGGTAGATAGTGTATAAACGAAAATGATTAGACTAAATATAAAGGGAGATCACCCAAAAACGTACGGGTGGGGGTGGGGGTAAGCAACCCCGAAAAAATGCCTGAATACATCACTGTCGCTGTGTACAGCGGGGTCGGGGAGGCAGTTTCAGCTTTTTCACTACCATCTAGGGCCGGAGTAAGGGGAGTGGGTGAGTTGCATTTGAAAGATCACCGGTGCAACTCACACCGCGGAAGAAAGTGGGGGGGGGGGATGAAGCAAGGTTCTGAAGACTCTGAATCTAAGAACCATAATAATGAAGCCAGGTTTATAAGGGTTCTTTTTTCATCCGCATTATTTTCCCTTCACACTTTTTCCAGGCTTAGGACTGGCAGGGGCTAATAGTTTCTGGAGTGTTTAAAAAAATTGCAGAATGAGTTTCCCTTTTCTTTGTCTTAAAGCAAGATTATGTTATCTTGTCTTGTTTCATGATCTGTCTTTCACGTATTTGTCTTATTTCTTCTTATCCCTCTTAGAACCATAATAAGAAATGCTTTTAAAAATTCAAATCTTGTAAGTTCTTTATTCTTGTACTTCTGTTTCTTTTTTCTATATTTCTCATCCTCTTCTTCAGATTTCCGTTTGGTTGCTTTATGACATTTCCACTATTTTTCAATGCAAAAACAACAACCTGGATTTGCTTAATTACTTCGACAAAAGCATAAATATTTGGGTTAGGTGCACTGAAATTTGAATTGAATTTTGCATGCAATGATTCACAGGCATTAGTTGTTCTCTCTCCTTCCTTCTTTCTATATTTCCCATCATCTTCTTCAGATTTTGGTTTGGCAGACCCACAAAACTGGGAGTTAGAGACCGACGGGTGCTGGCCACAGAAATTCGGAAGAACCGCACCAAATCGATGGGCCACATCCACGAGGAGTTTCAACAGGCATCCGGGAGTGTTCTTCCGATGAATATCATCCGTAAGGAAGCCCATCTGCTCGGTTATCATGGACGTGCTGCCGCCCACAAGCCTTTGATCACCAAGTCCAATAGCGCTGCTCGGCTAACGTGGTGCAAAGAACGTCGACAGTGAACAGTGGAAAAAGGTTCTCTGGAGCGACGAACCAAGGTTCACCCTCTACCGTTCGGATGGCAGGGTCTGGGTTTGGCGTCTGCCTGGAGAACGCCTCCTGCCGGAATGTATTGTGCCAACTGTGAAGTTCGGCGGCGGTGGAATTATGCTATGGGGGTGTTTCTCCTGGTATGGCATGGGACCCTTGGTCGCAATTCCTGGTAGACTCAACGCCGAGACCTACTGCACCATTTTGGATGACCATGCGCTTCCTACGTTGTGGCAGTTTTACGGGGTGGGCCCATGTTACTTTCAGGATGACAATGCCACCTGTCATGTTGTGAGGTCCACCATGGCTTGGTATGGTGACAATGGGGTCAATCGAATGGACTGGCCTGCGCAGAACCCGAACCTTAGCCCTATCGAGCACCTCTGGGACGAGTTAGGACGTCGACTTAAGGAGTGCCCCCACCGTCCGAAACCGGTGAAGGAACTGACCTGTCTTCTCCAAGCCGAGTGGAAGAAAATACTGCTAGCCGTCGTACAACGCCTGGTTGAGAGTATGCCCCGGAGGATCGCAGCTGTAATCGCCGCTCGTGGAGGCTCCACCAACTATTGAAGGTGAATAAACTTCGTTTTCCTTTGCTATCACAGGTGTCAAATTACTTGTTGGTAGATAGTGTATATATATACGAGTATATGACACTGAACATGACAGGTGTCTGTGTAACTATTCTAACCAGTATAACGAAGTAAATTTCTCCGTCATTTTTGTCCACGCCGGGCATCGAACCCGGGTCCCCTAGTAGTCGCTCTCCCAACTAAGCTACGCCGACGTATGCTCTCGCTGCCCGGTTTCTATGCCGGCGTGTACAAAAATGACGGAGAAATTTACTTCGTTATAATGTTCTTTGCTATTGTCATATTGTCTAGCTTCTGTAACGTCTCGAAACAGGGTAAAGCAGAGCTTGGTACTGTGGGAGAAACTGTGAATAGCAATCTGATCTACGTACGTATCTAAATTGGATCATAAACAGAATTCGTAAAAATGTCCCCACCTCTCCCTTTCAGATGGTCTTTTCAGGACTCCTCTCTTTTTTCTTATTTTTCCTGCTCCCTCACGCCTCACGGGCGCTTCCCGTTGTTCCACCCACACCGAAGTCAATCCCCGATAGGGTGGGGTGGCCTGGGAGGGAGGCAGCCTGACTAATACAGGGTAATTTTCGGCATCTCCTGCTACTAACATTATATACATACCCGACGAAACCCGCTAGAATCGACGATAAAGTTCTTTTTTGTTTTTGCTTTTTTGAAAATAAACTGATACGAAACAACAAATGTAAACTTTATTTGATTGACAAATTCATTCCCCTCAGTAAAGACAATAGTCCAGGTTCGTGATTTTTTTTTTTTTTTTTTTTTGTGGCTGAAGATTTAACGACCACCGTGAGTAACTTAATGGGCTATAAGCAGTCGCCCGTCCCTAATTGAGGGTCACTGGTTCCAAGAAAGGGAGACAGCAAGTGGCGTAAGACAAACACAACATCGATGCCTCACCGGGATTCAAACCCGGACCCTTCACGAACGAATGATCATAAGCCAACGCTTGGGCTATAAGCAGTCGCCCGTCCCTAATTTAGGGTAAGTGGTTCCAGGGAAGGGAGGAGCCAGTTCCGTAAGACAAACACAACATCGATGCCTCACTGGGATTCAAACCCGGACCCTTCACGAACGAATGATCATAAGCCAACGCTTGGGCTATAAGCAGTCGCCCGTCCCTAATTTAGGGTCACTGGTTCCAGGGAAGGGTGAGAGCCAGTGCCGTAAGACAAACACAACATCCATGCATCACCGGGATTCGAACCCGGTAGACAAAACCCGTCTAATAGTTTTTTGTCTCTTACGTACGTGAATAAACTGGGTCGAATGAATGTTAAATTGTATTTATACATCACACAGTCGAATGGCACAACGCAATCAGGTCTTTGAGTGTTCGCTGTTCCAATAAGAACTTTCAAACAAATTCCTGCTAGCATTGTTTTGCACAACGGTTTGCTGAGAAGAGACTTTGGTCTTTGGACTATGTGAGTCCCTCAATGCTCCGCCTTCAACAGCGCGTGAGTCAACCGCAGGCGATCCGATGTCAACCGCACGCTTCTCCCATTGAGTTTACATGGGAACTTTACCGCCCTACAACGCCTGAACCGTTGCCCCAATCTCATTTTTCTCTTCGACTGGCAAATCTACATGGTAAGACCTTCATTTTGATACCTCAACCATATTTTTACGTTCAGCCGTTCTCTCACAACTGGTCTTACAGTAAAAAACCTTCAACAGCGCGTGAGTCAACCGCAGGCGATCCGATGTCAACCGCACGCTTCTCCCATTGAGTTTACATGGGAACTTTACCGCCCTACAACGCCTGAACCGTTGCCCCAATCTCATTTTTCTCTTCGACTGGCAAATCTACATGGTAAGACCTTCATTTTGATACCTCAACCATATTTTTACGTTCAGCCGTTCTCTCACAACTGGTCTTACAGTAAAAAACCTTATAGAATTAATATATAGATATTTTATCTAAACAAGTAAAACAACCCTTTCGTAATGGCTTCTGCCCCCTTTTTATACCCGAAAAACTACCCCCCCCTTGAGTAAACTTCTGGATTCGCCCCTGCTAGTCCACTGAATTGCTCACGGTGGTGTTCACACCTTCAATAAAAAAAATGATTTCCCATCTATTATTAATAATTAAATATTGCTTAATTTACATTAAGAAGTGCTAATTCCATAACTTTCACAGCTTTTTTTAATTATAGAATACGAACATTTCTCTTCGTAAAGAGCAAAAGCATAACCTTCTATCCACAGCTTGTTTATTTGCGCCATTTTCTTAGCAGACGATATTTAACTGCAGCAGATGTTTCTGTCGTGTTCATCTAACACGCTGTTGCCAGTTTCAATTCTTTAAACTTATTTAATTTTCCATTTTTTTTATTGGATTTTTAACGACCACCGTGAGCAACTCAATGGGCTATAAGCAGTCGCCCGTCCCTAATTTAGGGTCACTGGTTCCAGGGAAGGGAGAGAGCCAGTGCCTTAAGACAAAACACAACAACCGTGCCTCACCGGGATTCGAACCCGGACCCCGTTCGGACGAATGATCAGAGGCCATCGCTTAGACCACTGCGCCACCGGCGGCTCCATTATTTCGTATCTAAAACGCTCTAAAAATGCGTGAGCAGCCTCTGTATGCATTTAAGGCTGTCTTTGAATGAGTGTAACAGAAATCCTGTCCTATATCTGCAATGCAAATTCTTTTGTACACATTTTCTCGAAAACTATTACTTCGTAGAGTTTGAAATTTTGAGCACAAATAAAAACGCAGTTATTTTTCCAAAAAAATTGTTAAAACTTTTTTTTAAATTCAATTTATCTGACTCGAAAATATTCCAATTTGGCGCTAGATGGCGCCAGAAGTTAGCTTGGCAGTGTTTCTGTGTGGAAGAAACGAAATCTCTTATTTCTGTCTGTTTTTTTTAATTATCTAGGCCTAATAGAAATGAAAGAATGGGCACTGAAGTGAGATTGGAATCTTGTCTTCTATAAATCATCTTAAATTCTACTGAACTTTCATTTTTTGAAGGGAAAATGTGTACATTACCAGAAAACACTTGAATTTGAGACAGAAACTACGCTTACCTACTAAGCTCCACCCCCAAACAATGTCATTGGTTAAAACGTAACAGGGCGTGTTTTGTCTTTCCATTGTGGAGCCAACGAGAGACCGCTTCCATTCTGAATATGCTACGGTCTGCAGTCATTCGCTGACGCCAACTTCTGAGACAATCCCTAGAGACGTAAAAGCCACGCCCAATGAGTGATATTTTGCGCCATCTATCGCAGAACATGAAGCATAATACTCATTCAAAGACAGCCTTAATAGCCATGCTGCGTCTAATACGGTAATCAACTCTTGCAAGCTAAGTGAAAAACGAAAGTTATATCAATCTTAGAAAATGGAAATCGCAATGTGGTAATGCTGTTTCTTTCCTTTCTTTGTTTTTAGATGGTCATCACCATGCCATCTTGCGAGCCCAACGGATCGACTCTTGGAGCTCACCACAGAGGGCTGAAGGAGGAGAATATAAAGCACGTCCTCATCACAGGAGGGGCAGGATATGTGGGCTCAGCAATAGTACCTTTGCTGTTGGCACAAGGTATCAAGGTAATAATATATCTTCAGTTTAGCTTCATTAGAACCTCTTACAGGGTTCACATACCTTTGTTTCACACATTAGGGGGAAAAGATAACACACACACAAACAGGTGGCGACGCCAGCCGCTCAAAACTGGGTGCTCTATTAGGAGTGCTAAGCATGATGGGAGGGGGTCTCAAATTTGAAACTGTTTGGCAGAAATTTTGGTAAAAAATTTCGCTCATGTGCATTTTACCCGACGCTGATCAAATGATCATATGTAGAGGATTTTAGAAAGGGAGTGTCTGACCCTAGGTCTTAAACAACCCTTAGAAATAGGAAACTAGGAGATTTGGGCTAGAGCGCCCGATAGGAAAGTGACACGGAAGTGAAGTAGAAAGGGGGAGGAAGACGCCCTTATTTATTACGGGAGGGTGCAGTACCCGGGGTCCAACGGCTTAACGTGCCCATCCGACGCACGGCGGATATTTATTGGATCGAGCGTTCGAACCTGAGGCCCTTTCCGTGGCAGTCACGAACGTTGCCCACTAGGCCATCCGACGCTGATAATGTTATCCCTAGTAAAAAAGTTTTCACGTGAATACTGTATGTAGTATCTATTCAATGTACGTACACTCACGGACAATGAAATTTGCGCACCTAGAAGAAAACGTGCACAACCACGAAACTTTGCAAATAGCTAGAGTGCGTGCTGGTATGCAAATGATCCACGTTTGGTGCGAGTGCGCATGACCGCCGAAAACCACTGGTCGGCAAGAGCACAGTGACAAGAACGCCGGGTAGATGAAAGAGACGTCGATTTACGCAACTTGCGGGCTGGAAACCGCAGGGTGGTCGTATAGCCCGTCGCGTTGATCGTTCTGACCATACTGCCCGACTGTGCTGGGAGCAGTGGACACGTGACTGCCCTGCCACACGGCTGACCAGACTGGCGACGTGTAGTGTTTAGCGATGAGTGCCGCTTCGTTTTGGGGAGAGATGATCATCGTGTCCGGGTGTGGAGGTCCCCGGGTCAACGGCACAATCCCAACCTTGCTATCGAGCGCCACACCTCCCCCACTGCAGACATTATGGTCTCGGAAGCCATTGCCTAAGATAGTCACTAAGCTCTAGTAGTGGTGCGTGCATCATTGACGGGCCAGCGGTATGTAGGTGAGATCCTACTGCCCCATGTGCTCCCTACCATTCCTGGCAGGGATTCCAGGTGCGCTATACCAGCAGGATAATGCCTGCCCGCACACGGATCGTGTTACCCAGGACTGCCTACGTCCAGTGCTTCTTTCAGACATACATCCAGGGGGCGAAGCCCTATCGGAAACATTTCAGGTTACCGAGCCAAATTTCAATAAATTCAGGTTATGATGAGAAAGGAAGTTTCGTTTCTTTTTACACCACAAATGTTTCCCCAATTATATTTTTTTAAATATTTGTTCAAATTGTACTAGTTATAGTTTATTTTATTAAAAAAGTGTATGACGACGCATGTTATTCTTCAAAATATAATAAGTAGACTAATCAGACCTAATTGTCTGGGAATCGTGATTCAGGAACAAGAGTGCGTTGTTTGCATTTTAATAGATAAAAATTTAAAGTCTGCGTACCCCCCCCCCCGCCCTCATTTAGCTGAAAACAGTTTGTTATTCCTGAAATGTTTGAAGTAATTACAAAAATTGGTATGTTTCTACTACTCTCTCGGAAATTCATTCAAAGGACTCCCTTCATTTCCCATAAGTACAAAAACTAAATTTAACAAAGAATTCATTTTATATAACAAAATTTCATTGAATTTGAGAAAGTCACATACATTTATCGAAGTACCCCAGAATCTTAGATGGTTGCACCCACTATATGTACCAAGAACTGCTTAATCTTTTTTTGAGGGGAGTATAGAAACCATGGATATTGAATTTCTATGGACTATTTCTTTGCAGTTTTAGCTTACTTAGGTAGTTTTTTTGTTGTTGTTGTATTTGTTTTTTCGTGTTTGTGCTTTCATAAGGCTGTTTATGAAATTTAGTTTGTAACCTGACAAGGAATATCTATTTCTGTCTGTCTGTTTGTCTTTCTGTCTCATCATTTAAAACTATAATTACAAAAATGGTATGTTTCTACTATTCTCTCAGAAATTCGTTTAAAGGACTCCTCGATTTCCCATAAATACGAACACTAAATTTAACAAACAAATTTAACAAAGAATTCATTTTACATAAGAAAATTTCAGTGAAATCGAGAAATTCACATACATTAATATCTAAGTCCCTTAGAATCTTAGATGGGTGCAGCGACCATATGTACCAACTGCTTAAATCTTTTTTTGAGGGGAGTATAGATACCATGGATATCGAATCTCTATGGAAAGTAAATCTTAAATCTCTATGGACTACTATTTCTTTGCAGTTTTAGCTTACTTAGGTCGGTTTTTTTTTGTGTTTATTTGTTTTTGTTTTTTCATGTTATTGTTTTCATAAGGCTGTTTGTGAATTTTAGTTTGTAACCTGACAAGGAATATGTATTTCTTTCTCTATCTGTCTGTCTCCCTGTCTCTCTCTCTCTATCTCATCATTTAAAACTACACTGCTGGCCACCCAAAATGCAACACCAAGAAGGAAGCATCCGATTGGCCTGAAATTCGTAGCATGCGTCGCCCGCGAGAGGACATGCAAACGATTAGCATTGCAGGGCATATGCAAATCATATGCGCCCGACACGCCACCGAGAAACACTATAAGAAGGGTGCACAGAAGCCGGGGTGTAAGTAGTGGAAGTGTGTTGTGCTGCCGGGCCTGTGCGTGGAAACTTCCTGATGCCTCGTCGCAGAATACGGCAGTTATTCCAGCACGTTTCGGAGTTCGACAGAGGACGAATAGTGGCTTATCGCGACAGCGGTTTATCGTACCGAGACATCGGCGCCCGTGTGGGACTACATCCAGCCACAGTGAGGCGAGTATGGATTCGGTGGGTGCAGGAGGGACCGACGTGAGCGATTGCCGCATCCGCGGCACACCACCGAACGAGAGTACCGGCATGTTTTGCGGCGGGTATTGACGTCTCGCACCGCCACATCACGAACGTTAGCGCAGGAATTAGGGTGTGTTGCGCAACAACCTGTGTCAGAACGTACCGTTCGACGTCGTCTGCAGGAGCGGGGACTTGTCGCACGGGGCCCATTGCTCCGATTACCATTGACGTTACTCTACCGGCGAGTGCGGCGGCAGTGGGCCGTTAAACGCCGCACCTGAACTACGGAATGGCACGACATTGTCTTCTCCGACGAATCCCGCTTCTGCCTGCAACACCACGATGGTCGGATCCGCGTGTGGCTGCACCGCGGCGAGAGACTGTATGACGCCTGCATTATGCATCGCCATATCGGTCCGTCGCCTAGTGTTATGGTTTGGGGCGCAATTGGATATGACACCCGCACCCCTCTGGTACGCATCGCCGGTACACTCAACAGCCACCGCTACATCTCTGACGTTTTGGAGCCTGTAGTCCTCCCTTACCTCTAAGACCTGCCAGCGGCCACGTTTCAACAGGAAAATGCGCGCCTGCACGTGGCACGCATCGTGAAACCATTCTTCACGGCCCACCAGGTGTCACTGCTGCTGTGGCTCGCCTGTTCTCCCGATATGTCGCCCATCGAACACGTATGGTCGCTGATCGGCAACCGAGTGGCCCGGCAAGCACCACCCGCGGCTATGCCTGATGAACTGTGGCAACGTGTGGAAGCAGCCTGGACCGACATACCCCAAGCCCACATCCAAAGCCTCTTTCGTTCGATGCCGCGGCCGTTATTGTCAGCCATGGGGGCCACACGAACTATTGATGTCTGCGTGTTCCGCAAGTCGCACGGGCCTGTAAGCTCAATCGTTTCATCTTTATATCTGTTGTTATGTGTCCAGTAAATCTGGCTTTGCTATCTGGTGTCCTTCTTGGTGTTGCATTTTGGGTGGCTAGCAGTGTATAATTACAAAAATGATATGTTTCTACTATTCTCTCAGAAATTCGTTTAAAGGACTCCATCGATTTCCCATAAGTACGAACACTAAATTTAACAAAGAATTAATTTTATATAACAAAATTTCAGTGAATTTCAGAAATTCACATACATTAATATCCAAGTCGCTTAGAATCTTAGATGGGTGCACCAAACATATGTACCAACTGCTTAAATCTTTTTTTTTTTGAATTTGGTTATAAACTTTTAGTTTGTAACCTGATTCAAAAAAAGATTGAAGCAGTTGGTACAAACTTTTGTTTGTAACCTGACAAGGAATAACTATTTCTTTGTCTGTCTGTCTCTCTCTCTCTCATTGTTTAAAACTATAATTACAAAAATTGGTATGTTTTTACTACTCTCTCAGAAATTCGTTCAAAGGATTCCCCCCATTTCCCATAAGTACAAAAACCAAATTTAACAAAGAATTCATTTTATATAACAAAATTTCAGTGAAGAAAGTCACATACATTTATCCAAGTTCCCTAGAATCTTAGACGGTTGAAATCGCCATATGTTCCAAGTGCTTAAATCCTTTTTTCGGAGGTGCAAATGGTTGGCTGAAGTCCACCCAGCTGACTCATAGCGTCGTGCTTGCCTCTGAGCAACAACGGTAAGTTTCGGTAATTGCAGAACAACTGCCATAGAATTAGCATTTACTATAACTTCCGAACAACAAAACTGCTTAACAGCGGTCAACAAACACCTCAGTTAGTCCAGAAGATGATCAAACTGACACCATGTCTCTTGAATTTTTCGTAGTTACTTCTTTTACCAAGGCAAGAAGGATACATGGACGAAGAATATTGCTAAAGGAACTGCACCTCGGGCAGAATGTGTTGTATTGCTGCAGGTGCAAAAGTGTTCTTAAGTGAAAAGAAAAGAGCTAAAGTTTAGTCCTGAGTGAGGCAAGCTCCTGATCCTGTATATATTTCTGTCACCCCTGGGGAGCTACAGAATGGTTGCTGGTGTTTGGAATGTTGCTCGTTTGCGGCGGTGTCTTTTGGTTTTAGTCATTGTCGATACTGTTTCTAGATAAATGCGTAGTTGTCCTTCACTCTCTAAAATTTTTCTTTCCTGTAGCGTAGCGTAACCTTAATCTCCTAGCTTGCTACAGTGAAACTGTTAGAAATTATTATTAGAAATATGACTGTCAGAGTTCTTCGAACCAGACGCCTCAGAGAACATTTAACAGAATTGCAGGTGGCGCTGCTCGAAACGTTTTTAGTTGTTTACTCTAGCGAGCGTTGCCTGAGAAGAAGATTCCCTTCTGCTGCTCACGTCGGTTAGTAATCTAAGTGGTTGATCTTTGACTGAACAACAACAATGTCGGTGATATGTAGAGGGTGTGCGTGTTGGAATAGTGAGTTATTACCTTTTTGTGGAGATGTACAATAAATATTAGTGTGTTGTCAATTGAAGCGTTTTTATGTATGGAATCCCCTTTTTCGCTCTGTGATTACTAAGGATAGATCTTCCTGCAGCTGGTAAGTGGCTTACTGCGTTACTTAAAGGAATTATAGATTTTAATTGTTTAGAAATATCTAACAGAAACTTCCATGAACAGACACTTCCGAGCAACGGTAAGTTTTGATTGCTACAGACAGTGACATAACTAAGCTTTTCATGTACCCTGTTTTCATTTTCGGGAGGGGGGGGGGATAATAATAAAACAAATACGATATAACAATTGTTTATAAATAATTTTTGTCTACACAAGAAACATACAGGATGCATAGGAAAGTCCCATTAGCTTGGAATAACTTGCGAACGGAGAGAGGCACAGTTATGCAAGTGAGATAACGGTATAGTAAAGCGACTACGCCAGATCGAATGTAACCAACAGCAGCGCCCCTAGTGGGGAAATGCGGAAGTTAGCTATTGCAAATCGAAAACGAAAAGAGAGAGCAAATCTTCCAATTACAAAGTTGTAGAGCATCAATTAATTAGTAAAAAACGACATTTGTTTCACACGGATAAGATAAATTGTCGCCTGAATATCCTAAAATGTCCGAAATCGATGTGCGACTATTTGAATCTGCATATTCACATTTCGCAAATGTAGCCGTATGCAAATACACATTGTGACGTTGTACCGTACCTACGATATAAAAACCAGTAGCAGGATGTACACTGATCAGAAGTTTAGGTCTACGCACGCTGTGTGAGAATGGCGAGCTTGGATTTTTGGGGTTACGTAAGAAATCAGCTGTATGCAACAGCGCCTACAAGTCTGCTGGATCTACGTCGTCGTGTTATAGATGCTTGCAATAGTGTGACACCTTCCATGCTGAGGAATATGCATGCAGAGTTACTTTCACGAATACAAATGTGTATCGTGGGCAATGGCGAACTCTTCGAACATACTCGACATTAACTTTTTATCACTGTGCGCCAGTTTGCCGTTTTTGTTTTGTCTGACATCATCAAACTGTATTGACATAAGTACGCATTTATGCAATAAATTGTGTGTATTTGCTCATACCTATGCCTGTTCCCTTCAAATGTTCACACAAAAGGTCGTGCATCGATTTCGGACATTTTAGGGTATTCAGGCGACAATTTATCTAATCCATGTGAAACAAATGTTGTTTTGTACTAATTAATTGATGCTCTACAACTTTGTAATTGAAAATTTTGCTTTATCTCTTTTCGTTTTCGATTTGCAATGGCTAACTTCCGCATTTCGCCACTAGGGGCGCTGCTATTGGTTGCATTCGATCGGGCGTAGTCGCTTTACTATACCGTTATCTCACTTGCATAACTCTACCTCTCTCCGTTCGCAAGTTATTCCAGGCTAAAGGGACTTTCCTATGCACCCTGTATAAGATCATTCTTAAGTACAAAGGCTATTCCATAAAAACTGAGAGTAATTTTCTTGAGTTGGCAACAGAGCGAAGGGGAAAATAACCACGCAGACGACTAACTGAATTAAGGAAGTATCTATGGTAACAGTTATTAGCCGTGGCAGACGATTCTGGTTTTGTTATTGTGCAGTTGTTTAAGGTACGTCTGCATTCGCCATGCAGCTATGGAGGTGCGTGATTCAGAGTTAAGAAGTAAAATGCGTTGTGCGATAAAATTTGGCTATCGTTTGGGTAAAACGGCCCCACAAACAGTTGATTTAATGAAAAAAAGCTTACAAAGATAAATGTTAGGGTGAGTCAACGATTTTTAGATGGCACCATGATTTCAAAGAAGGGTGTTTGTCCGTAGAACTCGCTCCTAGACCTGGTCGACCTGAAAGTGTTGTTACGGACCGTATTGTTAACAATGTTGGAGCAACCCTGCAAGAATGCCGTGTAAAGACATAGTGACGTCAACTAATATTTCAAAAACGTTGGCATTCTGCATTCTACGTGACAAATTGCTGCTGCGTTGTGTTTATTCCCGATGGGTACCTCATCACCTGACAAGAGAACAATTGTTAGTCAAGAGTTCAGGTGTGTCATGAGTGGAAACAAATGATTGCAAAGGATCCAAACTTTCTAAACACAGTAATAACTGCCGATGAAACATGGGTCCACTATTTTGACCCCCTCTCACGAAGCGTGCAAAGAGTGTCTGGAAACACACAGGCTCGCCTCCTCCGAAAAAAAGTCTGTCAAACCAAATCAGCTCGGAAGGTGATGATTATTTTTTTTTTTATCATAAAGGTATAGCCTACCAGCATGCCGTTCCTCCACAAATTTCCGTCAATGCTGAGTTTTATATTTCAGTCTTGAAGCGTCTGCGACGACACATATCGATTAAGCTACCGGAACTGGTGGGCAGGTGAACCCTACACCATGATAACGCCCTCCCACACGTGACTGCTTGTGTTCAACTGTTTCTTGAGAAATGCAGTATTGAAATCATTCCACAGCCTGTCTACAGTCCTGACCTCGCCCCGTGCGATTTCTTGTTGTTTCCAACAATGTAGAAGTTCCGTGGCGCAACATTCAACACAGATGCCGACGTTATTCAAGCTGTACAGGGGTCGCTAAAGCAGCTTCCACAAAATACCTTCGCCACATGCTTTGAGAAGTGGACTGAACGATGGGACCGTTGCATATCATCCGAGGGAAGATGCTTTGAGAAAGAATAACATATATTTTGCTGTATCTATATTTCTTCATTTTGTCTGATTTTACTCTGTTTTTATGAAACGGCCGTTGTATTTATAAATGAAAATAATTATTTCAATTGCACTTTTCTGGCTTTCATTTCAGCAAATTCATTGATTGCCTCACCGTAACTAATGTCTTTAACGATATTATATTCAATCGATATTATCTAGTTCATCGACCTAATCCTTGTGTTTCCCCTGCTCAATAACGTCAATGGTACGATTGCTGAACAATAAAACCACATAAAACAACCGACAAAGCCAAGAGGTGCGTGCACGCCCAAATATCTCTTATTTACTAACCTTGACCGGAGCTTTGGTCACGTGAGAAAGAGAGAAGCTTGATCTTTGGACGGAGCCCTCTCTTCCTGACGGGACTGGATGAGTACCTTTAAAAAGAGCCCTTAAGCATCATTTAAACAAGTTTGTAAAATCATGCAATGCATTGATTATAATACGCTTTCCAACATACCAGAAATCATTACTCAAGTTATGAGGATAATGACTGTGGAATAAATCTCGGTCCTGTGCCTTGACCTTTGATCCCATTTCGATTATATTTAACAGAACCGGTTCAGTATACCTCCGAAATAACATGATAAAGTTTTGTCGCAATGGAAGCATTTTTTACGTAAGTTATGATGCATAAGGGCTATGGAATAGATTCCGCTCCTGTGTTCTAACCTTCGACCCCATTTGGCACATTTTCAATAGGATTTGTCCCCAGGCAGGCCCCTACAACATACTAGCATTTCATCCAAATCGAAGAATTTTTACGTAAGTTATGACGCATAATGGCGATGGAAGTGATTCCGTTCCTATGTCTTGACCTTTGACCCCATTTCGCCCGTGTTCAATAGGGTTTGTCTCAAGTGGTAGGGGACAATAGGAGTTGTCCCCTACCACATACTAAAATTTAATTGAAACCTTTTTTTACGTTAGTTATGACGCATAAGAGCAGCGGAATGGATCCCGCTCCTATGTCCTGACCTTTGACCCCACTTCACCCATTTTCATGGGGTTCATTCCCAGGTGGTCCCCTCCAATATACAAAAATTTCATCGACATCGAACCATATTTAAGCAAGTTACGACGCATAAGGGCAAATGAATGGATCCCGCTCCTAGGCCGTGACCTTTGACCCCATTTCGTCCATTTTCAATAGGGTTCGTCCCCAGGTGGTCCCCTACCACATACTAAAATTTCATCGAAATCGAACCATTTGTACGCGAGTTATCGTGCCGACAGACAGACGGACGGACGGACAAAGCTGGAGCATATACGCTTCTTCAACCTACGGTTGGAAAGCGTAAAAAAGATGCTCTTCTAATCGTGGCTGACTGATACAAGACTATTTAATAGCAAACACTTTTAACTGGCCGCATTGAAAAAAGTGCGTATTTCACAAACTGTTCATGACATTTTATATATTCCGTCACTGAAGCATTTTCACAAGACAATTTTTTGTCAGTCCCATTTCATGGCCCCTTTGTCCTGGGCCATGGGCCAATGCACTAATTGCACATGCCTAGTTACGGCACTCATGACAGAACAGCTGCCGTAGGATTAAAAGTAACGATAACCTCTTAACAGCTGCCGTAGGATTAAAAGTAACGATAACCTCTTAACAGCGGCCAACGGACACCTAGGCAGGCCCGAAAGAGATCTAACGAACACTGTAAGAGACCCGCTCCGCTTTGAGTCCCTCGGTTCGTTTTGCAGTCATGCCCACACTGCATTCATTAGATCCTCATTACCAAATGTCCTTAACTCCGTAAAGCTTGAGAAAAAAGCCATGATTCTTAAATCGTAAACACACATATACACTATCTTGACAAAAGTGACCGGACGCCTAGAAGAGAAACACAACATAGCATTTATTGACATACCATTTGTACGCGAGTGGCGGTCCACCTTTGGCTTTAACCCATGCACTGACCCTTCGAGACATGCTTTCGACAAGGTTTTGGAACACAGCGATAGGTATGCGCTTCCATTCAGTACATAATGCTGCTGCTAACTGTTGCTTAGTACTATACTGTGTAAATTAATTGGGACAAAGTAAAAATTCACTCTTTTTTCCAAAACTATGCCTTTATATCATTCAGATTCTATGCCTTGATATACACTGATAAATACCTGAATTAATACGAAGTATGTCCTCCTTTAGCAGAAATGACATTGAATTCGTTTTGGCATTGACTCCACTAATTGAGTGGACATATATTTTTGACTTCATAATCGTGGAGCCATACTTTTATAGCATTCGTTATCACGCGTTCTTTGGTTGTACAGTCCATTTTACCTAAACGTCTCTTCAAAATATTCCACAAGTTTTCTATGGGATTTAAGTCTGGTGAATTTCCAGGCCAATCAAGCAAATTAATTTGATTTTCCAGCATGAAATTCTTGACCAATTTCGAATTATTACATGTGGCCAAGTCACGATGAAATGTTCCGTCAAAAGTTTGCAAGAATGGAAAAATCCTACGTTGTAATATTTCTACGTACTTGGCTGAATTCATCATACCTTGAACAGGAACTAAGCTTCCAGTGCCATTTGATGTGAAAAAACCCCAAAACATCTGTTTCAGAGGGGTTTTACAGTTTGTTTGACATGCTCAGGTCTTAAGGGTTCACAGTTGCTTCGTCTAACGACATTTGCTTAGTAACCCTGCACAAATAAATGAGTTTCATCACTGAAAATTACCTTTTTCCAGTCCTCAGCCGTCCTTGATTTATATTTTTTGGCCCATGCTAAACGTTTTATCTTCATTTTCGCATTCAAATATTGTTTTTTCGTTGGTCTTCTTGCCTTCCGGACAACTTCCAGAAGCCTACGGCGTTCAGTTGAATCACTTACATCCCAACCACTAGCCAATAAACATCTTTGAAGGTCGGTGCTTGTTTTTTTTTTTTTTTGGATTCATTTTATTATTTCTGATTAGATATTTATCGGTTCGTGGAGTTTTTCGTTTTTTTCCACATTTACCTCTCCTTTTTTGGAGACGATGATCCAGATGCATGGTATCGCGTAAGCAGTCTTGATACACTTGATTTGCCTACACCAACTGCAGAAGCGACATCTCTCACTGTCATAGAAGTGTGATCCTTCAGAGCAATTTTTTTTGCAGGCTTCCTTGGGGAAATATCCATTTTTTCAATACACGAAAGCAACACGTACTCACAGAGAGCAAAAACTAACATCCACCTGTCACACACAAAAGCTCACAACTGAAGCTGAAGTGCCTATTTCCTGTTTAAAACCGGTCAAACCACATTCTTACTATCAAGTTTAAACTGTCACACCACCTCACAGCTGATAAAACCGTTTTACGTGGGTTTCCAACATCAACTGGCGATCACATTACAATTCTGAGAATAAAATAGCTTGTCCCAATTAATTTGCAGGTATAGTAGTACGCCTTGGTTCCAAACTTCTTATGCGGCACTCTAATTCATCCCATAGGTGCTCTGTGTTGGCCAGTTCACGCACGATACGGAACTATCGTCAAACCACGCCATAACAGTCCTTGCTGTATGGCTCGGTGCATTATCCAGCTGGTACCAACAAGGCTCGGTTCCATAGTATTGCCACAGAGTTGGTAGTCCAGAATATCGAGGTATAGATGTGCTGGTTAACACGCTTGGGCACGATAACCAATGAGCTGGGACCATACCACGAAAAACACCTCCACACGAATACACTCCCAGCTCCAAACTTGACCATAGGAACAGTACACTGTAGTAAACAGCGTTCCCCCGGCTGCCGCCATACCCACACACGGCCATCAGACTGATGGATCGTGAATCCGGATTCATCAGTCCATAGGACCCGTTTCCATTGATCTACGGTCCACGATAAATGTTCTTTACACCATGTTAAATGACGAGTAGCATCCCGAGTGGAGATGAAAGGCTTATAAGCAGCCGCACGGTAACCCATGGAATGAAGTTATCTGCAAATGGTACGTGTACATACCGAAATTCCAGCATTGTTACTCACCTGTACAGTGAGGTCTTGTGCAGTACCCCGTCAATTAGCTGTAACGACTCTCCTGAGGCTTCGACGTCCTCTATCACTGATTTTCTTTCGTCTGCCGGTACATTTTGCTGTTTCAGGCATGCCACGTGTCTTCCATTTATTCAGTACACCCAAAACAGTTGCCTTGGGTATGTTGAAACGCCTCTCGGTTTCTCTTATGGATAACCCACTAATATAACACCCAACAAACCTTCCTTTCTCAAAGTCAGTATTCTCCAGCCATTTTCACTCAACCTCACAGTGCGGCATGATCGCGGTCAGCTGCAGGCTTGTTTTTACACCGTTTGCAGCTGTGCCGTGCATCTTAACAACGCAGCGGAACCGTTCATTTGCTTATGAAGGGGTGCCCGGTGACTTTTGTCAATATAGTGTATATACAGTATAGCATCACAGCTTTATTAGAGGATTGACGTCCTGATGTAAATACATTGACTATGCATACTTCTTACACTGCAGCACTTAAGTTACACGTACGCCCATAACTTCTGCTATCTAACCCTCGTTCTCTACACACGTCCTGTCAAGATGGCGTCTCTAGCTCGGTCACTCCTCCCTCTGGAGTGAACTGCCCTGTCTTAGAGAGTGCCGCTAAAACCCCCTGGGGCATAACATCTGACAAAGCACTGGTCCTGCACTGACGTCAGCAAGTATTCCCGTACCACTGGCATTAACACATATAATGCAAAAAGAAAAATATTGAGTGTGCAACTTAATTCTCGGCCCCTAACCGCGAGCAATCATAGAAGGTCTGCAAATGCAAAAAATAGCTGTGTGCGATAATGGCTGATTGCAGCGCCATTCAACAGCTTTCCAGGCAACCGTAACCGCTCATAGCTGTAGAGATAGAAGGGACGAAATTTGACGGTGAAATCAATGTCGTTCGATAAGCAACATTTGAGGCATTGCCTTCTGTTCGCGTTTCAGCTGAAAAAAGTGCGAGCAAATGATCTGTGCTGCTTTGGGTGAAGCTGCTGTGTCCTACAGTATGTGTAAAAAGTGGTTCCAGCGGTTTAAGCAGCAACATTTCGATCTCCGTGATGCAGAACGTCCGGGGGACAACCACAGAAAGTTGACGATGAGGAACTGGAACAACTGTTGGACTCTGATCCTTGTCGCACACAGTCAGAGCTCGCCCAGGAACTCGGAGTAACACGGCAAGCCATTGCAAAGCTCCTGCACAAGCTTGGACGGATTCACAAGGAGGGCCGTTCGGTGCCCCACCAACTCACAGCTGCAAACAAGTCTAGGCGCTAAGATGTTACTGTGTCCTTGCTCTCCAGATTCAAGAAGAAGGATTTCCTCCCCAAGATTTTGACTTGTGATGAGTAGTGGATCCTCTACGATAATCTTAAGCGGCGCAAATCGTGGGTATGTCCAGATCAGCCTACCACCAGTACCACCAAACCGAATATCCATGCCAGGAAGTTGTTGCTGTGCATATGGTGGGATCAGCGTGGTGTCGTACACAATGAGTTGCTCAAACCTGGTGAAACGGTCAATGCTGAGCGTCATTGCCAGCAAGTCATTCGTGTGAGTGACGCAATGGAGACGAAAAGGCCATACACCGGCAAGGGCAGAAGGTCGGTCATGTTGCTTCAGGACAACGCGCGTCCGCACACCGCGAAAACGACTTTAAACACGATTACCGACCTGGTATGGGAGATTTTCTCCCACCCGGCGTATTCTCCAGACTTCGCCCCGTCGGATTATCACCTCTTTCGCTCCCCGCAACATCACCTGAGTGATACGCACTTCACTTCTGTCGAGGAGGTCCATACAAGTATTGATGACCTTATCAACTCGAAACAGCCCTTTTTTTCCAGCAGTGGCATTCGGCAGCTCCTGACCGATTTCTGAAATGTATCCAACGCGACGGGGTTTATTTCCCTGATTAGGTATACGTATTCGATTTGCTATAATTTGCTGTCAACGTGTCGTGCCTGTGGCCGAGAATTAAGTTGCACACCTAATAATAATAATAATAATAATAATAATAATCTCAGTGTTTTAATAAGAGTCCTTACAGACACTTTGCTCTTTAGAATACATGTTTTAAGGTGGACTTAATGTAATTTTGTTTCTTATACTTCCAATGGAGAAACTTCTGTACACATTTTCTTCGCAATTAATGCGTTCCCAAGGATGAAAATTTGAACATCGATTAAAATAGCTTCATTTTATAACTTGGAAAACTTAATATTTTCTAAAACATAACCATAATTATGGAATTCAACATTTGTTTGTCTACTGACATCATCAGAGTACAGGTCGTGCCATCTTTTTTCTGGTTTCAACACCACCAAAAGAAAAGTTATTGATTTTTAATATAATTATGGTTATGTTTTAGAAAATATTAAGTATTCCAAGTTATAAAATGAAGCTATTTTAATCGATGTTGAAATTTTCATCCTTGGGAACGCATTAATTGTCCAGAAAAAAGATGGCGCGACCTGTACTTTGATGACGTCAGTAGACAAACAAATGTTGGATTGCATAATTATGGTTATGTTTTAGAAAATATTAAGTATTCCAAGTTATAAATGAAGCTATTTTAATCGATGTTCAAATTTTCATCCTTGGGAACGCATTAATTGTCCAGAAAAAAGATGGCGCGACCTGTACTTTGATGACGGCAGTAGACAAACAAATGTTGGATTGCATAATTATGGTTATGTTTTAGAAAATATTAAGTATTCCAAGTTATAAAATGAAGCTATTTTAATCGATGTTGAAATTTTCGTCCTTGGGAACGCATTAATTGTCCAGAAAAAAGATGGTGCGACCTGTACTTTGATGACGTCAGTAGACAAACAAATGTTCGATTGCATAATTATGGTTATGTTTTAGAAAATATTAAGTATTCCAAGTTATAAAATGAAGCTATTTTAATCGATGTTGAAATTTTCATCCTTGGGAACGCATTAATTGTCCAGAAAAAAGATGGCGCGACCTGTACTTTGATGACGTCAGTAGACAAACAAATGTTGGATTGCATAATTATGGTTATGTTTTAGAAAATATTAAGTATTCCAAGTTATAAAATGAAGCTATTTTAATCGATGTTGAAATTTTCATCCTTGGGAACGCATTAATTGTCCAGAAAAAAGATGGCGCGACCTGTACTTTGATGACGGCAGTAGACAAACAAATGTTGGATTGCATAATTATGGTTATGTTTTAGAAAATATTAAGTATTCCAAGTTATAAAATGAAGCTATTTTAATCGATGTTGAAATTTTCATCCTTGGGAACGCATTAATTGTCCAGAAAAAAGATGGCGCGACCTGTACTTTGATGACGTCAGTAGACAAACAAATGTTCGATTGCATAATTATGGTTATGTTTTAGAAAATATTAAGTATTCCGAGTTATAAATGAAGCTATTTTAATCGATGTTCAAATTTTCATCCTTGGGAACGCATTAATTGTCCAGAAAAAGATGGCGCGACCTGTACTTTGATGACGGCAGTAGACAAACAAATGTTGGATTGCATAATTATGGTTATGTTTTAGAAAATATTAAGTATTCCAAGTTATAAAATGAAGCTATTTTAATCGATGTTGAAATTTTCATCCTTGGGAACGCATTAATTGTCCAGAAAAAAGATGGCGCGACCTGTACTTTGATGACGTCAGTAGACAAACAAATGTTCGATTGCATAATTATGGTTATGTTTCAGAAAATATTAAGTATTCCAAGTTATAAATGAAGCTATTTTAATCGATGTTGAAATTTTCATCCTTGGGAACGCATTAATTGTCCAGAAAAAAGATGGCGCGACCTGTACTTTGATGACGTCAGTAGACAAACAAATGTTGGATTGCATAATTATGGTTATTTTTTAGAAAATATTAAGTGTTCCAAGTTATAAAATGAAGCTATTTCAATCGATGTTCAAATTTTAATCCTTGGGAACGCATTAATTGTGAAGGAAATGTGTACAGAAGTTTTTCCATTGGAAGTATAGGAAGCAAAATTACTTAACGTCCACCTTAAGTGAAAAGAAAGGAGTTAAAGTTTAGGTCTACTCCAGCTCCTGTGTTTCAGTCGCAACTTGGGGAGGGAGGTTCTGATTTTTGTTTTGATTATGATTGGAGGTTTAACGACTATCGTGAGCAACTCAATGGGCTATAAGCAGCCGCCCATCCCTAATTTAGGGTCACTGACTCCAGGGAAGGGAGTGAGCCAGATACACACAACATCCATGCATCACCACAATTCGGAACCAGATCAGGGTTTGCGGAAAAATTTTTTAAAGCAGTATTTTTACTCCTTTGAAAAAATTTAGGGAGTCATTTTCAAAAGTTGGGAGTATTTTAGAAAAAGTAACAGATGAAATAAAACACTTATGAAAATGCTAGGCAATTATGAAATATCAATCCAGATTTTTTCCTATAAAACTATTTCACCACAGCTCCATGTATTTAGAATTTGGATTCATTTTGTTTCTTGTTTTAGAAATAAATATAATATTCGTATTTTAAAACAATAACATTAAATTTATCATGTTTTGTAATGGCCACATGGAACAGCAATGTGTTCAAGAAGTGAATACATTGCACTTTTGAGGTTCTTATAGGCATATAAAAATATGTAATAAAGTTCTCAGCAAGTTTCACAGCCACATTTGTTGTTCTGCAGCATCCAGTGCTTAAATTTTCATTTTGCTGATATCTTTGTTTCTCTTCCCATTTCTTTATTGTCGTTTTTGTTTTTTTAATGCCCTTGGATGACAATTTTATCCATCATGAATGCATGATAGCTTTCACTATTTTAGATAAAAGATGAATAGTGTAACTTTGAAAATATAAATATTTTTGAACACCATGCATCAATTCTTACAAATTTCTCAGCTTCGTCACTTTCGTCTTCGGACCCCCCCCCTCCCTTTATCGAGCTGAAATGCAAACCTTTTTTTTTTGGGGGGGGGGGGGGTATTTAAGAATATAGGATACATGTTCTAATCGTTGTTCGGAAAGAAAAATAATACAGTTACGGGGAAACCTTTGCTAAGTCCAATTTCGGTTTTCGGACATTTTCCCTCCATTTTCAAGCTGAAATACAAATATTTATGAAATAAAATGATACGTAACAACAATACTGGACAGAGGCAACATCACAGGAAAACGAAATTACTATTACGGAAAAAATCTTTATTTCGTTTACTTCCGTTCCTGAAACACGAAATACCGTCCCGATGCGTATTTTTACGCATTGGTAAAATTCTTCGATGCGTAGTTTTACGCATTGGTAAAATTCTTCGATGCGTAGTTTTACGCTTTTCTCGATGCGCATTTTTACGAGACGAGAAAAATTCCGGATGCGTACGTACTCTTACGCGCCGAAAGAAATTTCCGACGTGTACTTTTACCATACATGAGACTGACGAAGGAAAAAAAAAGCTCAACTTTTTAACCGCGTGGTTGAAAAATAAGAACATGCTGCGAAACAGCGTAAATATAACGCGGCGTGAACAAGACAAAAGTGTTCACTGAAATTCATTACGTAAATATTAAGCTGGAGCACATCCCTGTATTCAATATATACAGTAGCAGCCGGCCGTTCCATTGTTCTTGTAGTCTACGATGTGTTTTCAATGTAGTTAAGGTCTTAATAACTACTTAATTATGCACTTAAAAGCACTTCTGAAATACTTTGTACATATTGCAACTAATTGTTTATGTCATATAACCTCCACAAAGCATTTCTTTAGTTTATTATTGTCTTTATTTTATTCTCGTTTTTGTGTTGTCAGAAGTTGTGGAGTAGGGGTTTTTATAATCCAGTTTTCTTTCAAGAATCTGTGCTTTAGAAAAAAAATAATATTTCCTTTTTTATTGCAATGTTTAAGAATTTGTAGTACTTTAGTATTGCTATTCAGGTTTAAATTCTCTCTCAGGTGACTAGGTAACTTGGCAATTTGTTATTGCTGAAAATTATTTCTGATTCATTATGTCACTCTTACAACTTGAGTTTTCTATAATCATCTTCTTTCTGTTTATTAGTAACGGATGAAGAGCATGGGTCGGGCCAGGAAAGTTATGGATGCAAGCTACATTGTTAACTAAAGCTTGGTCATACAACTCTGTGGAGGTTATGACATATATATATTTTTTAATTTTTTTGGTGGGCTTATTACTTGCATCTATGACTTTGCAGAAACCCATTTCCAAATAGGTCTTTGTGGAAGTGAGAAAATGCAGAGTTTTTGCTGGTCTTTGATAAAGCCAAGGCTCAGTATTCTCGACACTTTCTACATTCACTTTTTATATTTTTTTCTTTTTACTCACACCGGTCAATACATAAACTTTTCTATGTTGTACTTGATATGAGTCAAACATTTTTTTTGCTTCAGTCTCTTCTTAATAGAATGTGAATTCTGAATTTTCATAACTGCTGCGTTGCGCGTTTTGATTTTCAGGTTATTTTGCATCTTTCGTTTTAAATTCTTAAGTTTTTCTTACGTTTTCGGCTCTGCTCTTAAGTATATATATATCATCATCATCATCATTGTCAACCATTATCAATCCACTGCTGGACGAATGTCTCCCCAAGTTTCCTCCACAACGGTCTGTCTTGTGCCAGTCTCCTCCATGTCTATATTACATTTAGCAGCAACACAGAATAAATGTAATATCGTGGAGAAAAAATTACGACTACCGGCGAAGTCTACGATCTGTCCGACTTCCGTTTTAGGAAAGTTTTCCTCCATTTCGAAGCTGCAAAACAAATATTTATGGAATAAAATTATATTTAACAACACTACTGGGTTGAAGAAACCTTCACTTCGTCTGACTTCTGTTTCCGAAAGTTTAGAAAGTCGGAATTCCGCCCACCGACAGAAAATGACCCCACCACCATCACTACTACCACCAATCCCTCCCAAATTTCTATTCAGTTCTGCATCGATCTCGAGAACTGTCCAAATTACGGAATTCTTCGAATCCACTGAAGAATCTCATGCCTGAAGATCACAGGGACATTTTCTCGCCAACTTCCGTTTTCGGAATTTTTCTTCCATTTCCAAACTGAAATGCAAATATTTATGAAAAAAAATTATATTTAACAATAATACTGCAGAAACATCGCGAGAAAAAGAAATCACGATTACAGGAAAAAATTTTCACTCTCTTTAACTTCTGTTTTCTAAAGTTTTGAAAAACGAAATGCCACCCCCCCCCCTCAACTAATCCTCCAAAATTTCTCTTGTTTTGCATCGATCTCGAGGATAACCCAAATGGTGACAAAAAAAAAAGAAAAAGCGGAATCCGCGGAAGAATTCCATGTAGGTTTTACCCGTCGAGATGAATTCTTGATGCGTATTTTTACGCGTTGGTAAAATTTCGATGCGTAGTAGACGCGTAATTACGCATTTTGCCGAACTCGGGGCCAGACCCATCTCGGAGAAATGATCATATGCCAGCGCTTAGACCACTGGGCCACCAGGGGTGGCGGTACATCTTGATTGGTTCCTGTGGGTTCTGTTCCTATTTTTCATGCTAACTATGAAATTCTACTTCACATTTTAGTAACCAACTTTTACTAACTATAACTTTTACTACTTTCACAACTTTTCTTTTGACAAGGAGCACCTGCTTCTAGTGCGTAATAATATTCCAGAGGATCCTTTTTGATTCAGTTGAAAAATTGTACAGCTACATTTTTGTATATTTCTTGCCTATCTGAAGCACCGAAATGCAAGATGATTTAAGCAAAATGTAAAAGGGGAATAAGGAAACGGGTGATGCAAAATTAATGTCTTTCGTTCCCTATGTTCCATAAAAAAATCCGAATGTGTAAGCAACGGAAGACTACCCTCTAGCTTAATACCGTCATTAAGCATGCGGGTTAAAGATACAAATTTATTACGTATTTCGACGCATCTATTTACCAAACAGACAGGATTTGTAGTGTTTCAAATCTCCAAAGCTGTTTTGTTGGTTGTATTTATTCTTTTGTAATGAAACTGTTAGAAACTGTTTACCCTTTCCTAAAGAAAAAAAATGCAAAACTCGGAAATTTTCAAAATTCATATTTAAAATAGTAAAAATATACTATTAATCGGAATTTATTGGCGTAAAACAAAAATCAAAGGTTCCAAGCTTTCCCGCATCAACCAGATGGCTTTTTCAAAGATTGACCCCCAGAGGATAAAAAGTCTTTCCGCCTAGTAGTTTCCAAAGCATAATCATCCCCCAAAACTCTATCCTATATAGAAAGCCCATGGGCTAAAAGAAAAATATAAAAAAAAACTCATTTTGATTTTGTTAGGTCAAAAAGTGAATTACCGTATTTTTCCGTGTATCATCATCATTGTCAACCATTATCAGTCCACTGCTGGACGAAGGTCTCCCCAAGTTTCCTCCACAACGGTCTGTCTTGTGCCAGTCTCCTCCATGTCACTCCTGCATACTTTCGAATTTCATCCACCCATCTCCCATGCGGTCTTCTTCTGGGTCTGTTCCTGTCCCTTGGAATCCAATCTAAGCCGCCCCGGTGGCGCAGTGGTCTCAGCGATGGCCTCTGATCATTCGTCCGAAAGGGGTCCGGTGAGCCATGAATGTTGTGTGTGTCTTACGGCACTGGTTCTCTCCCTTCCCTGGAACCAGTGACCCTAAATTAGGGACGGGTGACTGCTTATAGCCCATTGAGTTGCTTACGGTGGTCGTTAAACCTCCAATAAAAAAAAAAAAATCCAATCTGAAATTTCGGCTGTCCATCGATGGTCTGTCCTTCTGGCAGTATGCCCAGCCCATTTCTATTTCAGGGATTTTACTCTGATCATGATGTCTTCCACTCTTGTCATTTTTCGGATCCACGAGTTCCTCTTCTTATCTCTCCTGGTTATACCAAGCATGCACTTCTCCATGCTGCTTTGAGCAGGCTTTGGCTTTTCCGTGTATAAGACGATATTTTTTTCCAAAATTTTTAGACTAAAAATTTGGTGTCGTCTTACGCACGGGGGAGGGGGGGGGGGGGTAACCGGTTGAGAGAACCCTGGGGTTACCGCTGCGAAACTGCCAGTACCTCTTATCCCCTCTCCTCACTACAACTTACAAGCAGTTATTTCTGCTGGACTTACAGTTCAGCTACAGTCTCTAGATGTTTGCATCAACAAGCCCTTCAAAGACCCGATGAAAGAAGAATGGAATAAATGGATGCAAAACGCAGGTAATAACTTGACACCGACAGGGAGAGTGGAAAAACCAACCATTACTGTGGTCTGCAACTGAGTCCTAGACTCATAGAATGGAGTCAAGCAAGAGGTGGTTGTACAGTCCTTCAAGAAATGTGGAATCAGCAATGCCATGGATGGAGCTGAGGATGCTCTAATATACACTGGCGGAAAGTGAAAAAAGAACACCAAGAAGGAATTGCCGGACGATCATGAAATTTACATATGTTAATTGGGTCGAGTTTACGTAAGTGTGATGTTAATTTCGGGACCAACCGGTGAGCGCTTACGCCACAGCACGGCATAATATGCAAATTATCGTCGGTTGTATTGTATTTAAGGAGTACGGCGAAGTGAATGTAATCAGTCGTTGGCGTACGGACACGTGCGAAGAGTATGAAGAAGCTGCAATGCCTGGACATGGAAGACGTGTACGATTTCAGCAGTTATCGGACTTTGAGCGAGGTCGTCTAGTCGAACTCCGCGAGGCCGGGTGGTCGTATCGTCGTATTGCGGAGCGAATTGGACGGGAAGTATCGGTGGTGGTACGATGGTGGCGTATATGGTCCGAGGAACATATTCCCACACGAGAAGACGTGGAACCGGGAGTCACAGACGGACTGATGAGCGGACCGATCGACGCATAAGAAGAGCGGCGTTGTCAAGCAGAACATCCACTGCGACGCAAATCCGAGCTGCCGTTGCACCTGAGGTGACAGTGCGAACAATCCGCAACCGTCTACTGGATGCAAGACTACGTGCACGTGTGCCTTTGGCATGTGTACCTCTGACTCCAGCGCACCGTCAGGAACGGCTGCAGAGGTGTCGCCAACGTCTGCACTGGAGAACGCAATGGCGATCTGTCGTGTTCAGCGATGAAAGCAGATTCTGCTTGGGAGCCTCCGATGGCCGTATGCGTGTTCGCAGACGCACAGGGGAGAGTTTCCACCCTTCTTGCATCCGCCAGCGACACACAGGGCCTACACCTGGTCTCCTGGTGTGGGGAGAGATTAGCTATCACTCCCGTACACAACTAGTATTTGTACGGGATACGTTAAACAGCACCTCCTACATCAACATCATCATTCAGCCCGTTGTTGTGCCATTTGTAAGGTCGGTCCATCGTGGCGTTTTCCAGCAAGATAGAGCACGCCCACACACGGCACGTGCAACGCAACATGCACTTGAGGGTGTGAGACAACTTCCAGGGCCTGCACGTTCACCGGATTTGTCCCCCATTGAGCACGTGTGGGATTTTATGGGACAACGACTTATCCGGTCTCCACGGTCAGCCACGACCATCCCCGATTTACGCGTCCAGGTTGAGGATGCTTGGAACTCAATACCCCAAACTTACATCCAACATCTGTACAACAGACTCCATGCCAGAATTGCACAGTGTGACGCAGTTCATGTCGGTTCAACCTCGTACTAACCATGTTACATGGAAATGTTATTTTTCAGTTTACCAGCAAATACAGCTGTATTTTGCCATAATGTGTTGATCACGTTATCCTCTGTATTCCGTTATTGTGCTGTATAAATTTCGTTGGTATGAGACGTCTCCTTCTTGGTGTTCTTTTTTCACTTTCCGCCAGTGTATATGGAGAGTGACTCAGATCACACCAGTGATGCAGTTGAGGTTGAAGAAAGTGATATGTCTGGAATTACTAGTTCTGAAGAAAGTGATGTATAATTTCATAGTTTGTATCTTGAAAATATTACCTAAATTCTAAATAATATAAATTTCCAAACTTCTTTTTTTTTTTTTTATATATATTACCACCGAGTTTGTCTGTGATATTACTTAATTTCTTAATGTACTTCAATGATATTACCTAATTTCGAAAAAAAAAAAAAAAAATCAAATGTGTCCTTTTTTGTAATAAAAATATTGATTTCTTAATTTTGGGTTCGAAAAAGTATGGGTCATCTTATACATGGGGGCGTTTTATACACGGAAATATATGGTAAGTGTTTTTTACTCTTACCCCTGGATTAAGCAGTGACCAACTGCACCATGCCCGATTATAACAATTGCCTGTAAGTAAAATTTAGGAACACAACACCATAATGTCTTATTATTTGTTTTATTTCAGCTGTGTCACTAACAGCATCTATTTTTTTTTTCAGGTAACTATCTATGACCTCTTCCTATTTGGTGTGTCACCCCTGCAGGCCTACATAGCAGACAAGAATTTGCATCTCGTAAAAGGTGACATCAGAGATGCCCAAGCTCTGACAGCAGCACTGGAATCTGTTGATGCCGTCATTCACTTGGCAGCAGTGGTTGGATACCCAGCTTGCGAGAAGACACCTGATCTTGCAATTGACGTCAACGAGAATGGAACAAGAACTGTGATTCAGTGCCTTAAACCTCACCAGAAAATTATCTACTCCTGCACAGGATCCTGCTATGGGATTGTTGAGGGCATCTGCAGTGAAGAAACCCCATTGGCCCCACTCACACTGTATGGAATTACAAAAGCAAATGCCGAGAAAATGGTTCTAGAGCATGGAGGAGTGTCCCTCAGACTGGCAACTCTATTTGGTGTATCATCACGCATGAGACTTGACCTTCTTATCAACGACCTGACCAGGAAGGCTCTCACAAGTAAGAATGTGAGCCTTTACGAAGGATCGTCCCGGAGAACTTTCTTACATGTTCGTGACTGCGCAAGGGCTTTCTACTTTGCTCTTCTCAATTATGAGGTGATGCATGGAAAGGCATTTAACGTCGGGGATGAAACCATGAACATGACAAAAGAAGCAGTGTCTAAAGTTATACAGTCTGCTGTGCCGAGTTGTGTTATCAGTGCAGGTGTAGGAGAGGACAAGGACAAGAGAGACTACCATGTTTCATATGCTAAAATCAGAATGCTGGGATTTAGGTCAGAAGTTGGCATTGCTGAAGGGATTGGTGAGCTTGTAAAAGTTATACCACACATGTCTGAAATTGAGATCAGTCTTAGCTCCAATGTATAACTGATTATAGTTATGCATGCCCTGAACTTTTAAAAAAGCCTTGTGGGACAGAAAGTGATTCATACTATTGGGTTGGAAAGAAAGTAATGAGTGCAAGTGTAAGGCAACAGAAAAGTGCTAATTACCGTATAAAAAAATACAAATGAGTCCAAAATATAGTCGCCATCGTTTGCCATGACCTCCTCTCATCGTCTGGGCTGCTGTTAGATACCGTAAAGACTAGCTGATGACCATTAACCTGTACCGTCCAATTGCGGACTCTACAGGGTTGAGCGAACTCTCTCGAAATTGATAGTGACGGCGTTGCGAGTAATCCTGCCAGGATCCGACATTCCCCCATCCGGACAGAATCGGTCCGTAGACCTGCAGCGCGCTGCTACCCCCGTGGGCCGGCACTTCTCACCTCTCCGTCATAACCCGGATGTGCGTGCCATTTAGGCGGGGGCTAGAAAAAAATTATCTGCCCCTGACTGGGAAAATCAATTGCTGGCGCGAACTGTTTGGGGCGTCCGCCCTTTATTCAAACAAAGAGATACATGCACATTTATTTACACTGAGGAACCCATCTCCGCGTGGGAAACAAATCCTTTGCTCAATGAGCCCTCTCACACTGAAAAATATTTAAAAGAAAATATTTACATTGATATTTACATTGCCACAGGACTAGGGTCAGTTCTGTGGTGATGACTCTGGGCTCGAATCATCAGTTTCTCTTCTCGTTCTTCATCCCTCTTCTTTCTTCTTCGGTCACCCCTCAATAAGGTAGACCGCCGTTAGATACCGTAGTAGAATTTTGGCGGCTCGGTTGGTGAATCACTGTCCGTCCAGGAAATGTTGCAATGACTGGAAAAGTGGTATTTGTTTGGGGGCAATGTCCAGATAATAGTCTGGTTGTGGCAGCATATTTCCTGGAGAAAACGTAGTTGCAATCGTTCGCCAAAACCTGCTCCCATCGTCTGGGCTGCTGTTAGATACCGTCCCTGTAGAATTTTGGCGGATTCGACGCAAAGCAGTCGGTAAGTGCGCGATTGACATCGTCCCAGTTGATGAACAGCTGTCCGTCCAGGAAATACTGCAACGACCGAAAAAGGTAATAGTTTGGAGCAATGTCCAGGAAATATGCTGATTGTGGCACCATATTCTCTGGACAAAATGCAGTCGCCAAAACTTGCTCCGATCATCTGGGCTGCTGTAAGATACCGTTCCTGTAGAATTTTGGCGGCTTCGACGCAAAGCAGTCAGTCAGTAAGTGCGCGTTCGACATCGTCCCAGTTTATGAACAGCTGTCCGTCCAGGAAATGCTGCAACGACCGGAAAAGGTGGTAGTTTGGAGCAATGTCCAGGGAATAAGCTGATTGTGGCACCATATTCCCTGGACAAAATGTAGTCGCCATCGTTCGCCAAAACCTGCTCCCATCATTTGGGCTGCTGCTGGATACTGTCTCTGTTGAGCTTTGGCGGCTTGGACTCAAAAAAATGAGCGTTCAACATCGTCCTGGTTGGCGAAATGCTGTCCGTCCAGGAAATGCTGCAACGACCGAAAAAAATGGCAGCTGTTTGGGGCAATAGACTGGGTGCTGCAGCAGCTCCGATCCCTGATTTTGTGACGAGTCACTCACGCTGTGTGAGATTTCATCCCATTCTGCTGTAGGAGAATGTCTTTGCCATTCAGCAATGCTGGTCGTTCCAACGTGAGCGATGCGTGCAGATCGTCGAGCTGACAGTAGTACACATCGGGGGTGTCCGGCAGCAGCTCAAGAAACACAATACCCTGCGTATCTCACCAAACAGACAGCAGGACCTTACGTGGGTGCAAGCAGGTTTTGTGAGTCACCATAGGCTCCTCTTTTGGGTCCAACCACTATTCCCGGGTGCTGACATTGTCATACAGGACTCATTTCTCGTCATTTGTCACAATGCGGTCCAAGAACCGTTCAACTTGGTCATGTGCAAGCAGGGAAACGCATGCACTTATGCGTTTCTACTCAACTGTGAGTTGATGGGGTAGTCAAACTCTCCCTCTTGTGCACCTTCCTGAGTTGATGCAAGAGCGTGGTAATGCTCCAGTGAGTAATCAGCTGTTCGGCCAACTTCCGCATAGTCACATGCGGGTCGGTGGTCTCCACCATGTTTGTATCCACTTTTGGAGGTCTTCCGGGTTTGAGACGGTCTGACAGGCCAAAATTTCCCTTTCAAAACCGAACCAATGATAGCACTGACGATGTGATATGGCGTTGGGGTACTACACACTGGTAGTGTTCCTTACTGTACTTGAGGGGGTGCTACCATGACGAAACTCGTATACCATGCCATGGCGGATGTGCTCCTTGTCCACTTCCATGTTGGCTGGCACTTACACTCTTCGCCTTCTGATGGCTAACTGCCAGTGACTTAAGCCACCTACCTTCTGATGGCCAGTGTGCTGCGTAGTCTCAGTGGTCAATGTGAGTCGTGGACGGGACTTTGACTTTGGGTACCTCGTCATCGGGCATTACTTTCTTTCCAATCCAATGCAAGAAATTGGGTTAAACTTTAGCCATCATATTACTTGCTCTGAGCAGTTGTGAGTTGGCACTGTTGTTGTTCAATCTTGGTATATTCGTTCACAGAGAAGCTATCAGAGTCAAATGATACATTTACTTTATCAATTTTGCTATTAGTATGTTCTTCTATGATAAAAACATTAGTCATCAGCTCACTCGATCTGATGGGCTGTGAGTTTACATGATCATCATATATAGAGGATTTTAGGAAGGGAGTGTCTGACCCCAGGTCTTAAACAAACCTTAGAAATAGGAAGCTAGGAGATTTGAGCTAGAGTACCCGATGGGAAAGTGACACGGAAGCGAAGTAGAAGGGGGGGGAGGGGTACGCCCTTATTTATTACCGGAGGGCTAGTACCCGGGGTCCGACGGCTTAACGTGCCCATCCGACGCACGGCGGATATTTAGTGGATCAAGCGTTCGTACCTGCATGGGATCAAACCTGAAGACCTTTCCGTGGCAGTCACGAACGTTGCCCACTAGGCCACCCGCGGCCCTGTGAGTTTACATTTACCCAGGGCCAGTGTTTCTTTCAGGCCTCTAGGGGGGGGGCAAATGGAACCTTAGAGGGAGCAAGTTTTCCATATACAGGGTGTAGCCAAAAGTCCGGAAACAGCCACATAACTGGTGAAATAATGGTCGTACAGAAAAGAAACTGGTGGCTAGGTATAGGTAAAGGGCCATGGCCGATCGAATGAGACCAACGGAAGCGCCCTCTAGCGGATATTTGCGGCACTTATGAAAACTAGCTTCGAAACAAACGAGAAAGGGTAAAAAAGCCAATTCCAAAGTTGTAGAGAATCTGCTGGTTAGTAGGAAAGGACACGTATTTTGCCGGAGACGAGCAAGGAAACGCCTGTAAACGCAACGAATGCGAGCGTTCGCTGGACGGCGTAACACCGTTGGCTACCGCATCACGGTTTGCAGGCGTAATTGCATTTTGTATGATTACATAAAAATGCTTACTCTGTTTCAATAGCTTTTGTCCTTTATGCTGTATCGTGCGTGTTGCATGTCGATTTCTAAGCACGGTTTTCCGACTGACACCGTCCGGTGAACGTTCGCATTCGTTGTGTTTACAGGCGTTCTCTTGCCTCTTTCCGGCAAACCACGTGTCATTTCCTACTAACCAGCAGATGATGCCCTACAACTTTGCAACTGACTTTTTTTTGCCCTATCTTGCTTTGTTTCAAATCTAGTTTTCATAAGTACGGCAAATATCCGCCAGAGGGAGCCGCTGTTGGTTCCATTCGATCCACCATGGCCCTTTACCTATATCTAGCCACTAGTTCCGTTCTTGTACGACCATTATTTCCCCAGTTATGTGGCTGTTTCCCGACTTTTGGTTACACCATGTATATACTGTACAAAATGTTTAAGTGCTATGTTTACATATATAGAAATAATTAATATACATATAGTAATTACTTCTTCAAACGTTTCAAGAACGCTTTCTCCAGCTGAACGAGGGGGGTCAAAATATTGCAAATTGCACTACATCCACAAAATCTCATTCTGAAAATGGTCAGTCGCGAGATCAAAACAAAGAATCATCTAAATGCTACCACATAAGTGGAATCTAGGTTAAAATGTGAAGTTTAACTTGTCAATTATCTGTAAAAATTATTTTGTTTTCACCGACAAAACTTTCAGAATAGAGCAGCACTGTAAAATAGCTTTATTTTTTTTTCATATGATCTAATCAGTGGTGGCCCTAGTCCTTGCGGGGCCCCGGGCGATGGCTCTTCACGGGGCCCTTCGCAATCGCAATAACCCCTTATATACGTAAAAAATTACATGTTGCTTACTCTGACTGTAAACCAGTAGCTCGATTCTTATCTTTTTTTTTCTTCTTCACACAAGCCCTCACTTGGGGTGAATGTGATCCCAAAGCAATTTTTTTAATCGGGAATTATGGTATTGATTTTTATGAAATAAACACGATGTAATACAATACATTGTTTATTAACATAATTAGGAATCCAAAATACTATCTTTCCAAAATGACCTGTTACTAAATAAACAAGGATAGCTGTATAATTATCAGATAAGCCTATTTTTTAAAGAAGAATTCTGCGCCATTTCTTGTATCTGAAGTCTTCAATCCAATCACTATAGTTCAGAGTAGATGCCACGTCGTTTTCTATGGACAGATGAGCGAATACATTGCAACTCACTACTTGTACCCAAAATTGCGGCAAAACTCCTATGAAAAATATCTGAAAAAATGTCTGACCAAAATATAAAAAATTTCTAAGAGTGATTTTTTGATGTCACTAATTAAAAGCAGTAAACAAATATTAAAATTGGTCATTTATTTGTATATGATCGTGAACTACTACATTTTAGGTGACGCCTGGCGAAAACTACTAATCAATTGGCGGCGGTGCGGAGCCCTGGGCGGTTGTCCGGTATGCCCGTACCCGGGGCCGCCACTGGATCTAATGATTGCAATTTAAAATTCACATGTGAAATTACAACTGTAGAATGAAAACCACAGTTGAGACAAGTAGTTTACAAATGGTTTAGTACTTACATTAGAAAAAACACAGCACAGGAAATAACCCGTGAAGTTCATAATGCACCATTCATTTAATCACTTTCACTCAATTTCATTATATCTCATGTGATTCTATCATAAAGTTCACATACCATTACGTGACCACAAGGTTCCTCAGGAAGACGCTTTGACGTCTGCAACTTTTCTGTTTCACACGTTATTTAAAGTGGGTACAGTCTGCGGTGGTGCATTAAATTATTCTATTAAGGCTGACTTTGAATGAGTGTTAGGCTTCATCTTCTGCGATAGATGGCGCAAAATATCACTCATTGGGCGTGGCTTTTTACGTCTTGAGGGATTGTCCCAGAAGTTGGCGTCAGCGAATGATTGAAGATCTTACCATATTCAGAACGGAAGCTGTCTCTCGTTGGCTCCACAATGAAAAGACAAAATACGCACTGTTACGTTTTAATCAATGGCATTGTTTGGAGGTGGAGCTTAGTAGATAGGCGTAGTTTCTGTCTCCAATTCAAGTGTTTTCTGGTAATGTACACATTTTCTCTTCGAAAAATGAACGTACAGTAGAAGTTAAGATGATCTATAGAAGACAAGATTCCAATCTCACTTCAGTGCCCATTCTTTGATTTCTATTTGGCCTAGATGATTAAAAAAATCAGACAGAAATGAAAGAATTTCGTTTCTCCTACACAGAAACACTTTAAAGTTAACTTTCTAGCGTCCAATTGGAATACTTTCGAGTCAGATAAATTGAATTTTAAAAAAAAATTCTAACAATTTTTTTGGAAAAATAACTGCGCCACGTATTAGCTATGGGTCGTTTTTATTTGTGCTCAAAATTTCAAACTCTACAAAGTAATAGTTTTCGAAAAAATGTGTACAAAAGAATTTGCATTACATATATAGGGCAGAATTTCTGTTACACTCATTCAAAGACAGCCTTAAGATATAAATCAGTTAAGAGTCCTAGAAATGTTACTCACGGAAGTGCGTGTTTAGTCCGACGTCAGTAGTTAATGAGAGTTTCTTGGTCAAAAGTTGTACCCTGCTTCAATATGGTCAGTAGTTAATGTTAGCTCGAGAGCCATTTCGTCAAAAGTTGTATCCTACTTCGATTATGTCCAGTTGTTAGGGTTAACTCGGTACTGGTTGTGTCGACATCATATTCGCAAAGTTTTCAGATAACAATTAAAGATTCTTGAATTTACATTCCACTTGAAGTTCCACGTCGTACTTGGCCATTAGGGCTATTTCGTCAATGTTGTACTCTCGTAGAATTGCCGAAGAAATCTTCCACTTAGGTCAGGTTCATACAAAAATAAAAGTTTTTTCGTTTATTTTTTTCACGTCCGTTACACTGAATGGCTTGAAATTGTCATCTATTAAAACGCCTTTAACAGACCCCGATCCTAAATCGTGATTCCCTGACTATGGAGTATAACTAGTCTACTCATTATATTTTGAAGAATAGCATGGGTCTTAATACAGTAAAACCTCGAAAATCCGGCAACTTCAGAAATCCGGCATTTCGTTTTCGTGAGAACATCCGACGTTTTCCCAATAACCATGGAAATCTCCCGATGTACCGCCTCAAGAACACATCGCGAGATCATCCGATCTCAGCGTGCAGATTGCCGATAGCCTAATACGTATTACATTGGGAGGTTTCTCAAATTCGCCATCTCATTGGGCAGCGCTGAAATGACCGGACCAATGAGGCGACGAATCGGCGTGTACGTTTGAAATGCGTGTCGAACCAAGGTGGTTAAAATAGACGGAGTAAGGATGACGTCACAAACTTGAAGCACTTTGAGCAGAAAAATTTAATGCACCAACATGGCGGCAGAGACTGTAATTGGCTGTGACGTCATGATCGTGACGTTTCGGTGGCTTCACTTTGATTGCACGACGGGAACGGCTGGCTCCATCTATTCTAACCTCCTTGTGTCGAACGTGTGATGGTGTTGTCAGTCGAAAAAAAATCGTAACATTGATATAAAATTCACATCGGATTTTCGCGATGTATCGATCAAGGAGGTTATATTACTCGAGACACCACTGTCTCTGCCGCCATAGGTCACAGCTAATCTGTAGTGTGACGTCACAAGCAGGCAAAAACGAACTAAATTATACCGTTGATGAAACAGTAAGCTTGTGTATCATTGATAAAGATTATTGAATTACTCATTTTATCTGTTTATACGCTTACAAGCTTTTGTTCCCGTGGTTTCAAAGCAGCTTTTCTGCGGCTGCGTCGTGCCTGCTCATGACGTCATTTGCAGCACGGATGGTGACTTATGGCGGCGAATGCTGCGTGGATAGGAGTGGTGTCTCCAGTAATATAACCTTCTTGGTATCGATACATCGCCCAGCCCTAGCGGTTTCAAGTTTTTGCCTAACCATTCGCCAAATTCAATTTTTTTCGACAGGGTTTTGTAATAAACAATACTAAGAGGTAATCGCCAATATTTTCGCCAACACTTTTTTTTTCGCAAATTGCGAAGTATACGATCGGCAGCGCTACCTTTGGATATTTATAAGACGCGCAAATTTTCGTTAAAGTGACCTGTTACGTGTAAGTACGTGCTTTACGTATCGCTCGTTACACAATTTTTGGATAGCTTTAGAAATCCAGAATTTTCATAAATCCGGCACTCGTTCGGTCCCGTCGATGCCGGATTTTCGAGGCTTTACTTTACACTTTTTTTGGCAAAATAGACTATAATACTTGAACAAATATTTAAAAAAATAATGATTGGAGAAATATTTGTATCATCAAACGAAACAAAACCTTCTTTTTCATTATAGCCTGAATTTATTAACATTTCGATCGGTATCATAAAATGTCTGCGGGGGAGGAGGCTTGCCCTCCCAGATGTATGCCTGAATGAAATGCTGGCCAGGACTCGTATCTTTGGTTTCGACCATAAAAAACAAAACAAAACAGATATAAATGGAAAAATGATAAAATTAAATTAGCATTAGACTCCACTACATTCACTGTCAACAAACACAGGATAATTCACAATGATCGCTTCGATTACAAATGATAATACCTGGTTTATGAACATAGATACAGAGATCTCATTGTTGCACAATAAAGAAGGAAGTTTAAAATTTTGTTTCCATACCTTAGAAATGTTCTGTGTGACTCCTGGGTCACGCAGACAACATCTAAACGATAATCCATTTCACGCCATACATTATGAAGTGTGTCCGTAGTCAATAATGCCAGTGCAAGCTGAATGTGTATCTTTAGTTCAAGCAGTGTTCTCGGCAAAGGTGGCATAATACACATGGTCTTTGACATACCCCCACAAAGAGGTCACAAGGAGTATGATCTGGGGAGGGGTTACTTGCGGAAAACCATGTCGTCCTGTCTACAACGACCAATCCAAGCAACACAGCAGTAGGTTCCAGTAAAATTCTAAGCTTCCTTCTTTCTTGTGTAGGGATATCGGCTGTCTACTTATCTTCACAAACACGTTATTGTCATTTGTAACCGGGGTAGTCATTTTGAATTACCCTGAACAACAGTAGTGCCAGCTAATGACGCTGAAGCTAAGTGAAAACTCGTAGTGGATTGAAATGAGCAGACTGATGGCTAAAGCTAAGCCAAAACTGAGCTTGAACAAGGTGCCTTGCTTTACTATGAATGTATGCAGATGCATCAGAACAAAATTATCAGCACATCACATGTTGGACTTGTGGCTAACTTTACAGCATGTGTAGAATATGTTATTTCCGAATATTTTCCATGGTAGACTAATAGCCGCCGCCCCGGTGGCGCAGTGGTCTAAGGCGTTGGCCTCTGATCATTCGTCCGTAAGGGGTCCGGGTTCGAATCCCGGTCAGGCATGGATGTTGTGTTTGTCTTACGGCACTGGTTCTTTCCCTTCCCTGGAACCAGTGACCCTAAATTAGGGACGGGCGACTGCTTATAGCCCATTGAGTTGCTCACGGTGGTCGTTAAAAATCCAATCAAAAAAAAAAAAAAAAAAAAAAAAAAAAAAAGACTAATAGCCCATGAAGCAAAATACAATATGAACTGGTTGTATCACATTATGAAATTGCTCTATGAACTTTCATTGTAAAAGTTTAGTAATTATGTATGTAATTTACCTGAATGTATTAAAGTTGACGCATTGTACATTGCCTTAGTACGATTAGACTCCATTTAACAGAAGTTTCTATTAAAAGTGTTATGTTGCCTGAAATCATGCAAATGCAAAGAACATACACTGAAGTGTATCTTCTTTGTTCATGTCTATAATACTTGGTAGTGCCAGAAAAAATGGTACACCAGCCTAATACTTAGTAGGTCCCCCACGGGAGCGCACGACTGCGGAAATACGACGGGACATGGACTCCACTAGCTTCTGCAAATATGCTGTAGGCAATGCACACCATACTTCCTACAGAGCGTTCCACAATTCGGGTGTGTTCCGAGGTCTCGGATTCCTGTGTTCGATAGCGCGTTGCATGGAATCCCAAATGTGTTCCATCACTTTCAGATATGGGGACTTGGGTGGCAATGGCAACACCCCAAACTCAGATGAATGCTCCTCTAACCATAATGTGGCGTCCCGACACTTGTGTGGAGATATTGTCCTGTTGGAACAGGCCCAACCCATCAGCATGAATGCAGGACATGAACGGGTGTGCCTCGTCAGAAAGGATGCGCACATAGCGTTGGCCAGTCACAGCCGTTTGTAGAGGTACCAAGGGTCCCAGAGACAAAAACACATCGTCCCAGAAACACCCCCCATACCATTGCGGACCCCACCCCCACCAGCCGGTACAATTCCCTGTTGGTAGACGGCATCCATGGCTTCATGGGGTTTGCGCCACACACGAATCCTTCCATCTGCCCGATACAGTTGGAAACGCGACTCGTCAGACCAGGCTACTTGTTTCCAGTCATCAAGTGTCCAGTGGCGGTGTTGCCGTGCCCAAGCGAGGCGCATAGCTCTGTGTCGTGCACCCATCAAGGGAACTAGTTAAGCGTCGGCTTCCAAAGCCCATATCTTGCAGGGTACGTTGCACAGTCTGGCCGCTGATGTTTGTTGAGGCTCCAGCATTGAATTCCGATACCTGCGAGAGTGTCGCGTGAAACGATTCTTGACAGCTGACGATGGTCACGTTCACCCAATGTCTTTTTACGGCCACACTGGTATCGTAGGTTTGACGTTATACCGGAATTCTTGTAGTCACGGTACACCCTTGCAATGGCCGTCCGTGAAAATCCGAACTTCGTTTCTACCTCCGAAATACTATGGCCTATCTCACGAGCGCCAACTATGACACCGCGTTGAAAATCGCTTAAATCGTTATTACATGCTGAAAACAGCTCTGACAGCTGGCAAGAATGTCTATCGCTTTATATACGCACTGGCTGACGCAACCGAGTACGCGCATGGGTGACGTTGCTATGTATTTTGCATAAGCTCGTCTGTACCAGTTTTTCTGGCACTTCAGTGTACGTATCACCAAAGTGTCCTGGTTTTCAGAGGTTACATTCACAAAGCAAGATCATCTGTTAAATCAAAGTTAGTGATACAGTTACAATGAACTTAATGCTGACGTATTGAATGCCTCCATTTACAGAGATCTCGGAACACAACTGCATACCTTACATCTCTCACACAAGAGCTTTTGTACTTCATACGTATTATCTTTTTCTTATGCGACATTCCTGAATGTGGCCATCACAATATTTCCTTGGTCTCCCTGTACTTTTTTTCCCGGCCACATGGGCTGAGTAAATTCTCTTAGAAAGCATCTGTCTTACCACCACAGATATCATATACAAGAAGCTAGATTGGACATCCAGCCCATGAGGCGTGAGAAGGTAGGCGCCATTTTAAGCGGGTCATCACGATCCATTTAAGCAAGGCTACTTTGCATTAAGTCAAAGAAATACGAGTTTGGTACTGTGATTTTCTATTTATATTGAGATTCAAAGCAGTCAGTACCCATTTAGCTGCGGAAGTTATAAAATTTAAGTAAAAAACAGTAATATTCCTTAGTGCTAACTAGAATGCCAAGGGTCTTGCAAAATATTGAATTATTTCAGATTCGGCCAGGTCTTAAATTCCACAGAAGACATTCCGGTATCTGCGATATAAAAACAATATCACGATGGTTTTAATTTGCTGTGAGATATGATTTTGACGTTCCTTGTTAATGAATGCTTACATTTAATACACCATTTCGTTGCTATATTGCCCAAATAAATGTGAAATGTTAAAACTGAAATTTCCTTAGCGCATGACAAGACGAAATATCAAAATTTTTGGTGAAATTCAAAACTTTTTGAGCAAACATAATAAATAAATCAGAATGACAGAGGTAATAGCAACAAGGAAAAAGATTCACATTATTTCAGCTTTTCTATGTAAAGCATGTGGAAGCCTTTTTTTTTTCGGGTTCAAATCAATAGTTTGCTGGATTTAATGGGATTTATTGATTTTAAATAAATTATTATTTGCGTTTACATTATTTTAAATTCGTTGCCGCAATACTTTCTTAAAAAAGTTTTCCAATAATTTTCTATACTTGCATACAATACCAGCTTTAAATTTTAATATATATATTGTTTTCAGCATTGGGCAAGAGGCAAATAAGTAACAGCAATTATATTTTTGTCTCTCTGCGTAAGATTTTTATCTGAGGAGGCTTTCACCATGATTTATACAATAACCAAGTCCAAACTATCCTGCGTAACGTGCCATGCTCCGCCGCCATCTTGACCCGCTCAATGTGGCTCCATGCTTCTCACAACGTTAGCCCAGGCTCAACAGAGCAGCTGCCAATCTAGTCCCTTATACGATATCTGTGCTCACCACTCATTCTTTCAACAAATGTTTCCATTTACAGAGATCTTATTAGGAGAATTCAAATTCGTGCAGAAATAGTCAAAAGTAATCGAGGTAGTTGCCTTCAATGCACGATCTTAATATCAAGAGTCACTCATAATACAAATTTAAATTCGTTGGCTGAATTTAAAGATTTTATTATATAAGAACTTTCGGGTTTCCCTAGAACCCATCATCAGATACAGAAGAAGGAATAAGTTTAAATAAAGTGTTACGTGAACATAATATAGATATCATATGTGACATAATGTCAGAGATCTTTGCACACAACTGAATCCATCACGTCTCACACAAGAACTCTTGTATGTAGGCTATTTGGAAATCAACCTCTGGTGGGCAGTGAAAGCAAGCAAGCAATGTGAACAAAATAGTTTGTACAGTCGCCTCTTGGCCGCCCTGGTGGCGCAGTGGTCTAAGCGATGGCCTCTGATCATTCGTCCGAACGGGGTCCGGGTTCGAATCCCGGTGAGGCATGGATGTTCTGTTTGTCTTACGGCACTGGCTCTTTCCTTTCCCTGGAACCAGTGACCCTAAATTAGGGACGGGCGACTGCTAATAGCCCATTGAGTTGCTCACGGTGGTCGTTAAACCTCCAATAAAAAAAAAAAAAAAACCAGTCGCCTCTTGGTATCAGCGGGACATTGGTTCCAGGATCCCCCGCAGATACAAAAATCTGCATATGCTCAAGTCCTTTTTTCATATAAAATGGCGTAGTATTTGCACATAACCTAAGTACATTCTTCTGTATACATTATATCATCTCTAGATTACTTATAATACCTAATACAATTTAAATGCTATGTAAATTCACGGTTGAGTCACATTATTGTGACCACCAGCTAATATCCAGAGTAACCACCGTGTGCAGAGCAATAAGGTGCTGGAAGGTGTTCACAGGTACGTGGATCAGATCAGATCAGATAATATGCAGAGGATTTTAGGAAGAGAGTGTCTGACTACAGGTCTTAAACAACCCTTAGAAATAGGAAGCTAGGAGATTTGGGCTAGAGTGCCCGATAGAAAAGTGACACGGAACCGAGGTAGAAATGGGGAGGAAGACTCCCTTATATATTACCGGGAGGCCAGTACCCATGGTCCAACGGCCTAACGTGCCCATCCGACGCACGGCGGGTATTTATTGGTTCAAATGTTCGTACCTGCTTAGGATCGAACCTGAGGTTATCTTCATGGCAGTCACGGACGCTAACCACTAGGCCACCAGCAGCCCCTACAGGTACGTGGAGCTATGCTCACTGCAGTGCATCTGCCAGCTGCTGGAGGGTGCGTGGTGGAGGATTAACAGAGCGAACAATACGATCAAGGTGGTACCACAGACACCCAATTGGGTTTAAGTCTGGGGAATTACGGGGACAGTGAAGTACTTTGAAGTCTTCATCGAGCTGTGTGACACGTCGTATTTTCATTCTGGAAGATCCCATCCGCTCCAGACAAGACAATCAGCATGTTTGGGTGTACGTGGTCTGCAAGGATGGATTCATAATGACGCCTTCCACAGATATGAGTGGACCCAGAGAATACCACGAAAACATTCCCTGCCGCCCCGGTGGCGCAGTGGTTTAAGGCGCTGGCCTATGATCATTCGTCCGTAAGGGGTCAGGGTTCGAATCCCGGTAAGGCATGGATGTTCTGTTTGTCTTACGGCACTGGCTCTTTCCCTTCCCTGGAACCAGTGACCCTAAATTAGGGACGGGCTTTTCTTATAGCCCATTGAGTTGCTCAAGGTGGTCGTTAAACCTCCAATCAAAAAAAAAAAAAAAAACAACCAAACAAACATTCCCCAGACCATAACGTTGCCTCCACCAACTTCTGTTCTTCCAGCAATGGTTGAATAGTGTTTGTTCTCCTACGTTTCTTGTCTTATACGCCAACGCCCATCTGTTCAATGTAGCAGAAAATGTGACATATCGGAGAAGACAATCTTTTGCCAATTAGCGGAGGTCCAATTCCGATACTGCCATGCAAATGTAAGCCTTTTCTGCCGATGCTCCTTCGTTAATATAGGTGCAGTGACCATCCGTCTGCATCGGCGCTCCATATGCAACAGTGTTCGCTGAAATGTCGTTTTAGATACACTTCCGGTAGCCCCCTGGTTCATTCGGACAGCGAGTTGCTCCACTGGGGCTTGTCGATTGGCCCTCACGCAGCTTCGAAGCCCATGTTCGTCTCTCAAATCAATGACACGTGATGCTCTGCAGTTTGCACGTCGCTTATTCGCAATGATGCCACACCAACCAATTGGCAAACTGTAACTACACTTAACACACCAACCACATGTTCCTCACTTCTCTTGACAGAAAGCTTATTGATCCATAAATTTACAGGAAAGTGTTGTAACGACAATGCCCCTATTACCATACCGTTACCACAGAAATTGCTTTGCAATTACTATGGTGGTGGTAGTGGTGGGGGACAACGCAGATTATGACCCGATCTCCGATGTATAACAACATGACTATGTAATGAGCATGTGCATGGACAATATTGATACGTTGGTGTGCCTCCTGCATATATACCTCTTTCAAGGCAAATCATAACTATTACATCATCTCATGACGGGCCCAGAGTGGAGTTGAAAGTGCTATGTTTTAACCTTGTATATACACTGCTGGCCACCCAAAATTCAACACCAAGAAGGACACGAGATAGCAAAACCAGATTTACTGGACACATAACAACAGATACAAAGATGAAACGACTGAGCTTACAGGCCTGTGCGACTTACGGAACACGCAGACCTCAATAGTTCGTGTGGCCCCCATGGCTGGTAATAACGGCAGCTACACGCCGCGGCATCGAACGAAAATGGCTTTGGATGTGGGCTTGGGGTATGACGGTCCAGGCTGCTTCCACACGTAGCCACAGCTTTTTTTTTTTTTTTTTTTTGAGATTGGAGGTTTAACGACCACCGTGAGCAACTCAATGGGCTATAAGCAGTCGCCCGTCCCTAATTTAGGGTCACTGGTTCCAGGGAAGGGAGAGAGCCAGTGCCGTAAGACAAACACAACATCCATGCCTCACCGGGATTCGAACCCGGACCCCTTTCGGACGAATGATCAGAGGCCAACGCCTTAGACCACTGCGCCACCGGGGCGGCACCACAGCTTTTCAGGCGTAGCCGCGGGTGGTGCTTGCCGGGCCACTCGGTTGCCGATCAGCGACCAGACGTGTTCGATGGGCGACATATCGGAAGAACAGACGGGCCACGGCAGCAGTGACACCTGTTGAGCTGTGAAGAATTGTTGCATTATGCGTGCCACGTGCGGGCGCGCATTGTCCTGTTGAAACGTGGCCGCTGGCAGGTCCTGCAGGTAAAGAAGGACTAAGCCGCCCCGGTGGCGCAGCGGTCTAAGGCGTTGGCCTCTGATCTTTCGCCCGAAGGGGTCTGGGTTCGAATCCCGTGAGGCATGGATGTTGTGTTTGTCTTACGGCACTGGATCTCCCCTTCCCTGGAACCAGTGACCCTAAATTAGGGACTGCTTATAGCCCATTGAGTTGCTCACGGTGGTCGTTAAACCTCCAATCAAAAAAAAAAAAAAAAAAAAAAAAGGACTACAGGCTCCAAAACGTCGGAGATGTAGCGATGGCTGTTGAGTGTACCAGCGATGCGTACCAGAGGGGTGCGGGTGTTATATCCAATTATGCAACCCAAACCATAACGACAGGCGACGGACCGGTATGGCGATGCATAATGCAGGCGTCATATACAGTCTCTCGTCGCGGTGCTGCCACACGCGGATACGACCATCGTGGTGTTGCAGGTAGAAGCGGGATTCGTCGGAGAAGACAATGTCGTGCCATTCCGTAGTGCAGGTGCGGCGTTCAACGGCCCACTGCCGCCGCACTCGCCGGTAGTTTAACGTCAATGGTAATCGGAGCAATGGGCGCCGTGCGACAAGTCCCCGCTCCTGCAGACGACGTCGAACGGTACATGCCGACACAGGTTGTTGCGCAAGCACACTCTAATTCCTGCGCTAACGTTCGTGATGTGGCGGTGCGAGCCGTCAATGCCTGCCGCACAACATGCCGGTCCTTTTATTCGGTGGTGTGCCGCTGCTGCGGTAATCGCTCACGTCGGTCCGTCCGTCCGTCCCTCCTGCACCCACCGAATCCATACTCACCTCACTATGGCTGGATGTCGTCCCACACCGGGGCCGATGTCTCGGTACGATAAACCGCTGCCGTGATAAGCCGCTATTCGTCCTCTGTCGAACTCCGAAACGTGCTGGAATGACTGCCGTATTCTGCGACGAGGCATCAGGAAGCTTCCCACGCACAGGTCCGGCAGCACAACACACTTCCACTGTTTGCCTTCTGTGCACTTTTCTTATAGTGCTTCTCGGTGGCGTGCCGGGCGCACATGATTTGCATATGCCCTGCAATGCTAATCGTTTGTATGTCCTCTCGCGGGCGACGCATGCTGCGAATTTCAGGCCAATCGGATGCTTCCTGTTTGGGTGTTGCATTTTGGGTGGCCAGCAGTGTATTTTAAGTGTTCTTTTAGAATCGTGTACAGACGGCATATTATTTTAATATCTTCCAGCACGAATAAAGTAGTTCATATGTCATCGAAGGATCTTACGCAAGGATCATATCCTTTAACACTTGCGTCCGTTGAAAAACTGCTGAAATTTTTTGAAGTGTCCAAATTGATGGTTCTGACATCAGTTTGGACACGTGAAATACTTTTTAACCTTTAAAAAACAATTTTTTCTTTATAAGTTACTTTACTTCCCAGGAATCGGCACGCCAAATTAAAGTTTTGCTTTTTGGAAATTTCTTGATTTTGTTTTCCCTCCGAATATTTTCGATCCGCGGTTGGTTGAATCCGCGGATACGGAGGGGCAACTGTATGCCAAATATACCTACAGTTCTAGGCTACTTTACAATATAGTCAGCCCCTAAATTGAGACACTTATCGCATTGGGGTACGAGCTTTTGTATACCTGCATCAAAGGTTGCCGCCTGGGAGCTCATCCATGATTGGACGTCATTCTCTGACTTCCCATTGTCATTTAAGTGAAGTGATCCCAACCAAGTTTTCATGTGGGTGAAGAGGTGATAATCACTCAGTGTTAAGTCCCAGCTATACAGAGGATGGTTGAACACCTCCCAAATAAACTGCTCCTGCAGTGTGTGGCCGCACATTGTCATGCAACAGCACAACGCCTAATGTCAGCATTCCTCTTTTATTCTGAATTGCCCTGTGCGATTTTCTTGTTTCATAGTTCCTCTTTGCTGTTATTGTGGTTCCTGGTTCTATGAAGTCAGTCAGAAGCATTACTTCCTGATCCCAGAAAATGCTTGCCATCAGCTTTTCAGGGGTAACAGCGATTAAAAAAAAAAAAATCAGAACGCAATTTTTCTTAAATTTCAGGACAATTTCGGCAGACCTGGCAGATAAATTAAATCAAATATTGGTACAAATGCAGAGATGTTATTCGCTTACTAAAAAGCTATCTAAATTATTGCCCAATTTTTTCACTTTTAAGGCTAAAAACGCTCCTAAAGTTTCAGCGGCTAGATTGGCCTAAATTCTGTTCGACTTTTACGTACGATGCCAAAAATTCTTTCCGCATTTGCATTACTGTGTGACACAACAAGAATAGCATGTATCAGGTGTGGTAAAACTTCATACTTTTTAGCACCAATTGCACCTGTCATTTTCGAAATGTTTGACCATGCGGTAGCAATTGCAGGACTATTCGAAACACCTTCTTCCAATTCATCAATTTGATAAATGTCAGATCACTTTCACTAACAGCAACAGCTGGGAAAATATTTGCCAAGTACATTACTGAAGAAAAGGAACATTCTTCCATCCTAATTCCTATATCAGCAACTTCTGCGTGCAGCAGAAATTCACATTTCAGTCAGAATTTCTTCAAAATATAGTCATTTGTAATACTTAACAACAACACAGGGTAGTCAGAACATCACAGGGGAAAAAAACATTATGATTACAGGAGAAATCTTCGCTTCGACCGTCTTCCGTTTTGGGAAACTCTTTCCTCCATTTTTAAACTGAATTCTAAATATTTATGAATAAATGGATATTTAAGAAAAATACTGGGCAGAAGAAACATCGCGAGAAAATATTACGATTACGGGAGAAATCTTCACTCCAACTAACTTCCGTTTCCGGAAAATGGTGGAATTCCGTCCACAAACGGACCCCCCCCCTCAAGATTTCTGCTCAGTTTGTGCATCGATCACGAGAAAGCCCCGAAATGATAACGGCCGACGTAATCCCAGGGTTGTGCATTCTTTCCACTTAGCTTTCAAACAAGCAAAACAAATTCCTCCTCAGAAAGAAAGAAAATAAAGGAAAAGAAACAGAAAGCTGCGTCACGAACTATGTTCAGAGGCTTCGGGTCGACGTTATCCTCACCCGGCGCCGTGCTAACTGCTTTCTTTCCACTTAGTTTTCAAACAAGCAAAACACATTCCTCGTCAGAAAAGAAAAGAAACAAAGAGATGCGTCGCGAACTTGGTTCAGAGGCATCGGGCCGACGCAATCCCAGGCCACAACGAAAGAAGCACGCTCGGGGTAACGTAATCCCGGGCCACGACGAAAGAAGCGCGCCGGGCAAACCTAATCCTGGGTCACGGCGAAAGAAGCACGCCGGGCCTACGTAATTCCGGCCCTCTTTCAAACAAGCAAAACAAATTCCTCCTCCTCAGAAATAAAATGAAGAAAAAAAAAGAAAGAAACAGAAAGCTGCGTCATTAACTTTGTTCAGAGGCTTCGGGCCGACGTTATCGTGGCCCGGCGCCGTCCTAACTGCTTTCTTTCCACCTAGTTTTCAAACAAGCAAAACACATTCCTCGTCAGAAAAGAAAAAAAAAAAGAAAAGAAACAAAGAGGTGCGTCGCGAACAGGGTTCAGAAGCATCGGGCCGACGCAATCCCACGCCACAACGAAAGAAGCACTCCCGGGCTAACGTAATCCTGGGTCACGGCGAAAGAAGCAAGCCGGGCCTACGTAATCCCGGCACTCTTTCAAACAAGCAAAACAAATTCCTCCTCCTAAGAAAAAAAACAAACAGCTGTGTCACGAACTTTCAGAGGCTTTTACACTGATTAATTACAAAGCCAGTAAAACTTTCTGAATAACAGCGAAAATCTGAATATCCGTAATTTTTCGTTAGTCATCCGTAATGGTTGGCATCTCTGTACATCCTCCGTAAGAAGCGGCTTCACGGCAGCTTCGATCTCACAAACGTGTTCGGGTACATCGCAAATTACAAGAGTGAGAGTTCTTGGCGATGACGTCACAACGATAGAGTACTCTCTCTCGTTCCATTTTTTTTACTCACGCAGCACTTGTAAACGTTAGATGATGAATCACTATACATAGTTTACCATTTATTCTTCAAATCTCAGGATTACACTCAAATTTTCAGGATATAGAACAAAAATAAGGACATTTCAGGACAGAAAAATAAAAATGAGGAACTTCAGGACAACTCCGACCCCTGGCTTTTTCTGTGAAAACGTTTGTTAGCACATTTCTGGGCTTGCTTGGTGAATGTGTGTGCATCCATTGCTCTTTGCGTTCGACATTCATGAATTGAACCCACGTTTCATCACCCGTCACGATATAGTCATGAAATGTATCCCCAGCTTCGCTGTAATGCTGCAAGAATGCCAACGCTGATTCTAATCTCTGCATTTTGTTCACGTCGGTAAGCATTTTTGGCAAACAGAATTTATGGTAGTCTAGCCTACCTGTAATGATCTCATACAGAACAGTTCGAGAAATTTGGGTAAAAACAGTTCGAGAAATTTGGGTAAAATCCCACAACAGCTCTGATATTGTGAAGCGACGTCTTTCGTGCAGTTTTTGGGTCAACACTTTGAACAAGTTCATCGGTCACCATGGATCGCCACCCTTGATCCCCTTCATCATGCACATCTGTTTGCCCATCTCTAAATTTTCTACACCACTCTCACACATCCTTCAGTCAAAGTTTGTACCGCACACTGTACTCATTCTCTGCTGAATTTCTGCAGCACTTCCCCTTGGCGTGAAAAACAAAAACGAAAAAACAATGGATGACAGAGCGAATTCCACAGTTGGCCCCTGAGAACTAACGCCAGACAGCCACTCACATCACATGAGGAGAGGGCAAGCTGGCTACTGTGCTTACAATGCACGGTACATTGCAATGGAGGTTGAAATCTGAATAATCCTCGTATTGGGTTGGTGCGAATGAAATATCCGGAAAAGTTGGACGGCGAGAACGGAAAAGTAGGACAACTTACCTAGGTAAAATAATCAGCTAAAACACATCAAAGGGATTTCCATGTTGTTTTCTTCTTTTCACTAAGCACACATTCAAAATGATAATCTTGGAAAAGTTACTGTATTTGTGGGCCAATGAAAACATCTGTTTTAATCTCTGCACTACAGCTTGGAAATTTCTTGTGCAAATATGTGAATGCTGGACCATTCATATCCAAAGCATGAAATTCTTCCTTTGCTTTAATTTTATGTGTAATGGAGGCAACATTAAGGGATGAAATTCTTCCTTAGCCTTAGTTTTATTGATGGAATTCTTCCTTAGCCTTAGTTTTATTGATGAAATTCTTCCTTAGCCTTAGTTTTATGTGTAATGGAGGTAGCATCAAAGGATGAAATTCTTCCTTAGCCTTAGTTTTATGTGTAATGGGGGTAGCATCAAGGGATGAAAATCATCCTTAGCCTCAGTTTTATTGATGAAATTCTTCCTTAGCTTTAGTTTTATTGATGAAATTCTTCCTTAGCCTTGGTTTTATTGATGAAAATTTTCCTTAGCTTTAGTTTTATGTGTAATGGGGTTAGCATCAAGGGATGAAATTCTTCCTTAGCCTTAGTTTTATGGGTAATGGGGGTAGCATCAACGGATGAAATTCTTCGTTAGCCTTAGTTTTATTGATGAAATTCTTCCTTTGCCTTAGTTTTATGTGTAATGGAGGTAACATCAAGGGATGAAATTCTTTCTTAGTCTTAGTTTTATTGATGTAATTCTTCCTTAGCCTTAGTTTTATGTGTAATGGGGGTAGCATCAAGGGATGTAATTCTTCCTTAGCCTTAGTTTTATGTGTAATGGGGGTAGCATCAAGGGATGTAATTCTTCCTTAGCCTTAGTTTTATGTGTAATGGGGGTAGCATCAACGGATGAAATTCTTCCTTAGCCTTAGTTTTATGTGTAATGGGGGTAGCATCAAGTGATGAAATTCTTCCTTAGCCTCAGTTTTATTGATGAAATTCTTCCTTAGCTTTAGTTTTATTGATGAAATTCTTCCTTAGCCTTAGTTTTATTGATGAAATTTTTCCTTAGCTTTAGTTTTATGTGTAATGGGGGTAGCATCAAGGGATGAAATTCCTCCTTAGCCTTAGTTTTATGTGTAAGGGTAGCATCAACGGATGAAATTCTTCGTTAGCCTTAGTTTTATTGATGAAATTCTTCCTTAGCTTTAGTTTTATTGATGAAATTCTTCCTTAGCCTTGGTTTTATTGATGAAATTTTTCCTTAGCTTTAGTTTTATGTGTAATGGGGTAGCATCAAGGGATGAAATTCTTCCTTAGCCTTAGTTTTGTGTAATGGGGGTAGCATCAATGGATGAAATTCTGCATTAGCCTTAGTTTTATTGATGAAATTCTTCCTTAGCCTTAGTTTTATTGATGAAATTTTTCCTTAGCTTTAGTTTTATGTGTAATGGGGGTAGCATCAAGGGATGAAATTCTTCCTTAGCCTTAGTTTTATTGATGAAATTCTTCTTTAGCCTTAGTTTTATGTTTAATTGGGGTAGCATCAAGGGATTAAATTCTTCCTTAGCCTTAGTTTTATTGATGAAATTCTTCCTTAGCCTTAGTTTTATGTGTAATGGGAATAGCATCAAGGGATTCAGATGTTAAGTTCTTAATTCTGAGTGTTAATGATTTTCATTTAGGCCAATTTCTCTTTTTGTAATGGGCATCTTTTGCAAGGCTATCACACTTTACAGAGAAAGCAACAATACTTGCTGTAACCCTTTTGTAATCCTAACAGAATGGCGATCACCTTTAAATCACCACATATTTGCCACTCATACTTCTGACAGTTGTACACGTAATGGGATACTTTTCATGTTTGCACATGTTTCTTTTGTGTGAACTGCATATATGCAATAGGGATTAAAGGAAACTTATTTCCATTGTAACACAGCTTTAAGGCTCACCTTTGAGGCATCTATAAATAGTTGCTACTCTTCAGAAATGTGCCTCATGTTAATTGTTGTCAGTAGTCCATCAACACCATTACAGAAAGTGAAGTCACCTTTTGCTCGATAGAAATTTTCCAAATCTTTACTTCTGGCACAAAATGTTGTTACTTTCAAAGAATGGCCCAGGACATTCCATTGTAACTTTGATGCCAAAAGCTCAGCCTTATTCTTTGGCAGTTCCAGATCTCTGATGTGATTGTTAAGTTCAAACTGTGTGATCACATGTGGCTCTAAGGAATCTGGGTTTGGACAAAATTCTGGATTTCTTGAAGTTGATGGCTGCTGTGTAAACCATGTAAATCAGTGTCATTTTCTACATCAGAATCTACAGAACAAAATTAGGCAGTTCAGGAATGAACCATGAGCTGAATCACCGAAGGTATATTTGGATATGAAACTGCCTTTCTCTCTTTCATAGTCATACCTCTTCTGATAGGAGGCACCGTATAGAAATAACATTCTGTGGTGTGGTTTGTTGGTTCTCTCCAAATCATTGGCACTACAAAGGACAAAGAACAGGGTTACCACTCAACCTGGAAAACAGGGAAAACCTGGAATTCTCAGGGAATTTGAAAATGGTTCCAAAAATCGGGGAAAACTCAGGGAAAATTACCCTTTTTTGTAAAAGTCAGGGAAACTCAGGGAAAATTACCTTTTTTTTTTTCAAGATTTCAAACTTTTGCTTGCAATTACTGCCTGCCTAGAATTTGGTAGATCTTACTTTCAGTTATATTAAGTATTTCCTTTATTCTCTAAAAAAAGATGCAAAATTGAATTTTTAAAATTGCCAGTTATTAAGCTTTTGTTCAATTTCTGCAGGCAGTTGTTATAAATAACATGGAACAATAGGCACAATGGCTCATGCTTGAAGATACACTTCACAAGAGAGCCAACCAAATGATGGATCAAAGTCCTTTGTCTGTTGGTTCTCTTGAAACATGTTTCTTTGAACAGAGCCATTCCATCATTAAGCTTAGCTGCATTGTGTTATAGAAAAACTAAAATTATTCAACTGACAGATTTTTTCTTACATATGACTGGTTTCTATGGGAATGTATTTACAAATTCTGTATGGGTAGTATTCACAAAAGTTCACGGAACTTTGGTACAGAAAATAATGTGCACAGTTAGTTGTTATTAATGAAAAGCGGGTACTTTTATAAAGACAAATTACGTAAAAAAATTGCAAGTGTGTGCTTTGGTGAGAAAAATGAATGGAATGGAATGAAATGTAACAATTCTTTGCAACATGCCACTCTGGAAAGCTTTAAAAATCACCTGGAGAACCTGGAAAAGTCAGGGAATTTTTCTATTACTTTGGAGTGAGAACCCTGAAGAAACATCCCATACTATTCATCCATGCATTCAGTTTTGAAGCATCGGTGTATACCACCATACACGGGGCGGGGGAATTTCTTGTCAAGATCGCCAATTTTGCGACCAAAATACAAGAAATGTACTTTTTCTTGTAGTTGCACTCAATGCACACTTTCCTGACGTAAATGTCGCTTCTCTACGTACATAACAGAAGTTATCTACATCACTATAGAACATATCCACATACTGAGAGAACTAATTGAAAGAGCGAGGGAATATGAACTTCCATTATGCATGGCTTTTATCGATTATGAAAAGGCCTTTGATTCGGTGAAACCATCAGCAGTTACAATGGGTTTGAAATCCTGCGGTGTTGAAGATGCATGCATTAATGTATTCTTAAATAGCCGAATCTTGTATTCTTAAACAGCCGAATCCTGAATATGCAAGTGCAAAGATTCGGCTATTTAAGAATACAGCACCCATAAAAATTGGAAAAGGAGTGAGACAAGGTAACACTATATCTCCCAAACTCTTTAATGTCACATTGGAAAATGTCTTTCAATCACTGAACTGGGAAAACAAAGGGATAAAGATTAATGGGGATTATCTAACTCACCTTCGTTTTGCTGATGATGTAGTCATTTTTGCAACTACCCCATCAGAGCTGCAGAGTATGATCCAAGAACTTGCTGACAAGAATAAAGAAGTGGGATTAAAAATGAACTTTCAGAAGACAAAAGTGATGTACAATGCTTTTACAAGAAATGAAGATTTATCGATTGATGGAGAAAAGCTGGAGACAACCAATACCTACATTTATCTTGGACAGCAGATATCAAGTGAAGGTCACATTGATGAAAAAATTAATCGGTGTATAAAACTTGTGTGGAGAGCTTTTGGAAGAAACAGTATAGTTTTCAAGAGCAATATGCCATTATGTCTTAAAAGAAAAGTGTTTGATCAATGCATCCTTCCAGTGCTTACGTATGGTGCAGAGACATGGACCTTAACTAAAAGAGACATACAAAGGCTGCAGACAACTCAAAGCAGCATGGAGAGATGCATGCTGGGTGTCATCAGGAGAGATAAGAAGAGGAACTCGTGGATCAGAAAAATGAAAAGAGTGGAAGACATCATGATCAGAGTAAAATCCCTGAAATGGCAATGGGCTGGACATATTGCCAGAAGGACATACCATTGATGGACAGCTGAAATTTTAGACTGGATCCAAGGGACAGGAAAAGACCCAGAAGAAGACCACATGTGAGATGGGTGGGTGAAATTTGAAAGTATGCGGGAGTAACGTGGAGGAGACTGGCACAAGACAGACCGTTGTGGAAGAAACTTGGGGAGACCTTTGTCCAGCAGTGGATTGATAATGTTTGACAATGATGATCTGGATTATTTACACATTTGCGTGACCTTTTAAGTGATTCTTGGCAGAAACAAAACAAAAAGAAGTTACCGGAAATTATTCAAGATGGAAGCAGCGGAAAATATGTGTCATGTGACACCTACCACTGACCTGATTTTCAGAGAAGTGACAAATAGAAAGGATCATGTGATCAGCATGAGATGCCACACCAACTGAACATGTGGTGCAGAGAGATCCTGTTGGAATGTCAGATCATATGATAAACCTTGGTGCTACAAAAGCTGCAGGTTTGCTTTACTTTTATCAAAAGGAGTAACCAATAATGTGAAACACTCATAATTTGATACCATGGATGTAATTTAAAAACAAGTTAGTAAAATCATGCAATGCATTGATTATGATACGCTTTCCAACATACCAGAAATTATTACTCAAGTTATGAGGATAATGGCTGTGGAATAAATCTTGCTCTTGTGTCCTGACCTTTGACCCCATTTCGATGATATTCAACAGAACCGGTTCACTATACCTCAAGAATAACATACTACAGTTTTGTCGCAATAGAAGCAGTTTTACGCAAGTTATGAGAATAATGGCTGTGGAATAAACCTTGCTTTTGTGCAATGACCTTTGACCCCATTTCGTTGATATTCAACAGAACCGGTTCACTATACCTTCGGAACAACATGATAACGTTTTGTCGCAATCGAAAATTTTTTAGGTAAGTTATGATGCAAAAGGGCAATGGAATTGATCCCACTCCAGTGTCCTGACCTTTGACCCCATTTCGCCCATTTTCAATAGGGTTTGTCCCCAGGTGGTTCCTTACCAATTACTAAAATTTCATCGAAATTGAACCATTTTTACGCAAGATATGACGCATAAGGGCAACGGAACAAATACCGGTCTTATGTCCTGCCCGACCTTTGACCCCATTTCGCCAATTTTCAATAGGGTTCGTGCCCAGTGGTTCCCTACCACATACTAAAATTTCATCGAAATTGAACCATATTTATGCGCATGTTATGACGCATAAAGGCAATGAAATGGATCCCGCTTTTATGTCTTGACCTTTGACCCCATTCCGCCTATTTTCAACAGGGTTCGTTCCCTGGTGGTTCCTTACCACATACTAAAATTTCATTGAAATCGAACCATTTTTACGCAAGTTATGATGCATAAAGGCAATGGAATGGATCCCGCTCCTATGTCCTGACTTTGACCCTGTTTCGCCCATTTTTTTTTTTATTGGAGGTTTAACGACCACCGTGAACAACTTAATGGGCTATAAGCAGTCGCCCGTCCATAATTTAGGGTCACTAGTTCCAGGGAAGGGAGAGAGCCAGTGCCGTAAGACAAACACAACATCCATGCCTCACCGGGATTCGAACCCGGACCCCGTTCGGACGAACGATCAGAGGCCATCGCTTAGACCACTGCGCCACAGGGGCGGCAAACCCATTTTCAATAGGGTTCGCCCCCAGGTGGTCCCCTACCACATACTAAAATTTCGTCGAAATCGAACCATTTTCACGTGAGTTATCGTGCGGACAGACGGACGGACGGACAAAGCTGGAGCATATACGCTTCTTCAACCTACGGTTGAAAGCGTAAATGAGACCCAACCAGCAACTTTAAATGTCATTTTTGTATTCAGCACACTAAAATTAGCTAAGATTGGGTAGTTTTGAGTTCATAACATTTTTCATGTTGACCAGTTTAACAGGTTGAACACAACATTCATGTTTTTAAAGCAAAATTTCAAAAAGGTTGGTTGTTTGAATGAAATAATCCTTACTTTTTTATTAATATTCCTATCACTTTATTTTCGCATGTTTGCTACATTTCTTTACACTTCTTTATTGATTCTAGCATATATGCAATGGAAATCAACAGAACAGCCCCCAAACTCAAATGTACACGAAAAGAACAGGCAATTTTTATGGCATCACAAATTGACCCAAATTATTAAATAAAAAAATCACACACATACACACATTGTAAATCACACACATTGTAAATAACATGATTTATTTTAACAAAATAAATATTTGTACAAGGTAATGCATATTACATACCGAAAAATTTTTCAAGAAATAATACATATGGAAAAAAATGCTTTATCTGAATTTTTTTCTGTAAAGAATAACACTATTAAAGTGCAACATAATCAAAACCCTACAGCAAAGTGCGTTATGAACAGTGATTTCCAAACACATGGGAAACACCATTCAAAAGGACATCAGCAGCGGACTGAAGTGCAGCTGAATTAACATAAGAATATTTATGGAAAAGAATTGTATATCACATTGAATTTTATTTTTCTTGCAATATCATGACAGACAACATTGCAAAAAATACATTGTGAACAGTAGCTATTTGAATACAGACATGAAATAGTAAAGAATTATGTAAATTGAATGTAGATGGGTGAAAATTGCAACACGAAGGTAAACTAAAAATTTATGGGACTTTTCGGACATGGATTCAACTACCTCCAAATACTTAAGCCACCGACTTAAATATTTAGAGGTAGTTGAATAAATAATTAGCTCATTTCCAGGATTTTACTGCAAAATGCGTGGCTTCAGGAACATTTTAATCACAGAACTTGAAGCTACCCACATTTACACCAATCCACAATTATTATTTGGCTCAAATTTCAGATGATAATAGCCCTTTCTTCTTTTATCTCGCATCCTATGCAGCTTTTCATTTTCAATTACAAAGCACATAACATCAGATGACTATGAAGACCTGATATTTGTCTGAGCACTTACACCCTTTGTAGCATTTGATTTTCAATCTCAAGGGGCACTAGATCAGAATAACTAAGAAAGATCAGATATTTCTGTCTTCACATTTACATCTTTTGTAACATTTAATTTTCAGTAACAAAGGGCCCTACATCAGAAAACTATGAATACCTGATATCGATCTGAGCACTAACATCCTTTGCCCCTTTGTAGCATTTGACTTTCAATTACAAGTGGACTACATCAGGTAACTAAGAAAGATCAGGTATTTCTGTCTGCCCATTTACATCCTTTGTAGCATTTAATTTTCAATTACAAAGGGCCCTACATCAGAAAAATACGAAGATGTGATATTTGTCTAAGCATTTAACACCCTTTGTAGCATTTGACTTTCAATTACAAGGGGCACTAGATCAGATATTTATGTTTACACATTTATATCCCGTATAGCATTTGGTTTTCAATTACAAAGGGCCCTACATCAGAAAACTATGAAGACCTGATATTGATCTGAGCACTAACATCCTTTGCCCCTTTGTAGCATTTGACTTTCAATTACAAGTGGACTACATCAGGTAACTAAGAAAGATCAGGTATTTCTGTCTGCCCATTTACATCCTTTGTAGCATTTAATTTTCAATTACAAAGGGCCCTACATCAGAAAAATACGAAGATGTGATATTTGTCTAAGCATTTGCACCCTTTGTAGCATTTGACTTTCAATTACAAGGGGCACTAGATCAGATATTTATGTTTACACATTTATATCCCTTATAGCATTTGGTTTTCAATTACAAAGGGCCCTACATCAGAAAACTATGAAGACCTGATATTGATCTGAGCACTAACATCCTTTGCCCCTTTGTAGCATTTGACTTTCAATTACAAGTGGACTACATCAGGTAACTAAGAAAGATCAGGTATTTCTGTCTGCCCATTTACATCCTTTGTAGCATTTAATTTTCAATTACAAAGGGCCCTACATCAGAAAAATACGAAGATGTGATATTTGTCTAAGCGTTTAACACCCTTTGTAGCATTTGACTTTCAATTACAAGGGGCACTAGATCAGATATTTATGTTTACACATTTATATCCCTTATAGCATTTGGTTTTCAATTACAAAGGGCCCTACATCAGAAAACTATGAAGACCTGATATTGATCTGAGCACTAACATCCTTTGCCCCTTTGTAGCATTTGACTTTCAATTACAAGTGGACTACATCAAGTAAGTAAGAAAAATCAGGTATTTCTGTCTGCATATTTACATCTTTTGTAGCATTTAATTTTCAATTACAAAGGGCCCTACATCAGAAAAATACGAAGATGTGATATTTGTCTAAGCATTTAACACCCTTTGTAGCATTTGACTTTCAATTACAAGGGGCACTAGATCAGATATTTATGTTTACACATTTATATCCCTTATAGCATTTGGTTTTCAATTACAAAGGGCCCTACATCAGAAAACTATGAATACCTGATATCGATCTGAGCACTAACATCCTTTGCCCTTTTGTAGCATTTGACTTTCAATTACAAGTGGACTACATCAAGTAAGTAAGAAAGATCAGGTATTTCTGTCTGCATATTTACATCTTTTGTAGCATCTAATTTTCAATTACAAAGGGCCCTACATCAGAAAAATACGAAGATGTGATATTTGTCTAAGCATTTACACCCTTTGTAGCATTTGACTTTCAATTACAAGGGGCACTAGATCAGGTATTTATGTTTACACATTTATATCCCTTATAGCATTTGGTTTTCAATTACAAAGGGCCCTACATCAGAAAACTATGAAGACCTGATATTGATCTGAGCACTAACATCCTTTGCCTCTTTGTAGCATTTGACTTTCAATTACAAGTGGACTACATCAAGTAAGTAAGAAAGATCAGGTATTTCTGTCTGCATATTTACATCTTTTGTAGCATTTAATTTTCAATTACAAAGGGACCTACATCAGAAAAATACGAAGATGTGATATTTGTCTAAGCACTTACATCCTTTGTAGCATTTGACTTTCAATTACAAGTAAACTACATCAAATAACTAAGAAAGATCAGGTATTTCTGTCTGCACATTTACATCCTTTGTAGCTTTTGATTTCAATTACAAAGGGCCCTACATCAGAAAACTACAAAGACCTGACATCTGCCTGAGCACTTGCATCCTTGGCAGCATTTCACTTTCAATTACAGCGGCACTAGATCAGATAACTACCAAGACCGGATATTTCTGCCATGAAACTTAGCCTCCTGGATAGAGATGAAATCAACGACCTTAACTCGTTGGTTGCTACATGTTCAACTAATGCCAGTGGTTGTACATGAGAGTTTTTCTCACACTACCCTGCTTTCCGAAATCTTTGCTCACAAGTGAACAAAAGCACAGGTGTTCAAAACATTGTGCCTACAAACCAAACGTCACAAATCAATGAGGCGAAAAACACACTCATATCATCGCATTATCTATAACAATACAAAACAAACACCAGTGGTCGCTTGATTAGAATAGCTCTCACGTGCCGCAATGCCAAAAGGAGGAATTCTGCCTTTTTGGAAGTCATCTGGGGAGTTCCTAAAACTGATGTAGAAATGCAATAAAGCAAGTTAGATCAGTATAAATATGGGATTGACATTATTGGTTTGGTGTAAGCACATTGGCCAAAATAAAATTCCTATTTGTTCCTAAAGAAATATTAGACAATTTTATGGCTTTTATATGTGCTGAAGTTAGTTAATAAATGCTGAAAGGTTAATTATTTTTGCATATTCTTGTGTGGGAAAAGTTCAGCCTTTTTCTGCCATAACCACTTTCATGCCTGGAACTGAAAACAGATTGTTAAGAAGATTCTAAAAGACAAGTTAAAGCAGGGGGTGGTGCACCCAGGGTCACTTCCAAATAGATGGCACTCTTCATATGCAAAGCATGAGAGATGCTCACAGTGTGACCAACAATGAGTTAATGTTCCTAGTGAGTACAAAATTCTTATTTTCCACTTTCTTTTTTGTTGATGAAGGTTTAATGACCACTGTGAACAACCCAATGGGCTATTAGCAGTCGCCCGTCCTTAATTTAGAGTCACTGGTTCCAGGGAAAGAAGAGAGACAGTGCCATAAGACAAACACAAAACAACATTCATGCTTCACCAGGATTCGAACCCAGAGCCTTCTCCGACGAATGGTCATAAGCCAGTTGTCACATGTGATGAAACATTTTAACATTTTTTTACCACTTCGATCCAGAAACAAAACAACAGAGCCCCCAATGGAAACACCAACAGAGTCCCCGGATCCAAGAAAGAAAAGGTTCAGGTAAGTGCAGTGAAGGTCATGCACCTGATTTTCTTTGATGAAAAAGAAATTGTGAATCACCATGTTGTGCCGCAAGAGAAAACGTTACCGGTGCCTATTTGTTCTAAAGTTGTCAAAGGTCCTTCAAAGAAAAAAAAATCCTTAAAATGCGCAGAATATGCACAAACTGGTTGGATTTTGCATCATGATTGTAAGGAGACGGAGTTGGGCCCCACTGATTAAATTCATGTAGTAATGTTTCTGTAATTATTTCTCATTCCAAAGGCAATGTAATGTAAATTCAAACGCACGTGTTGGCATGTGGTATGTTTTCTTTGTATGACAGATTGCGTAACACCGAACGAAGCACGTGACTAACAAGATCCTTGACTCCGACCGGGTCGACGGGGTCTGATGTACAGGTCAAAGGTCACCACTTCCGGTGAACGGCTAACTCCACGCCAACAGGATTTCCAGAGGCGGAAAGAAGATTAAGGATATAAAAGGAAGCGACACGTTCGCCAAGGAGGCTTTTGCGTTTCACCTTCCACAAGTGTGTTTACGCAGAGAGTGTTAGACCTCTCGGGGTTTTTCATTTTCACTGACGGAATAGTCAGGGTTTTTCGGCGATAAGAGATCGACCGGAGTTTTTTATGGAATGACTCAAGTCCACATGGCAGAGAGTCTTCCAGGATAACAGTGAGATAGTGAAGTGTTCGCTAGATGGAAACCTGTTGGCACGTGGAGACAGCCAATCAAACGGAACTTATTCTTTCATCTATTAAATTTTGTTTCGCCTAACCAAGGACTTGTTATTGGAGTTCCTCATCATTATAGATCTTAAGAATTGCTGACTACCCGTTCCAATATTTCAACGATCGAGTTTAACTCGACGGCTCTCGAAAGGACCTACATTCGGCCCGTTTGAGAAATTCGGGTTCAGTAAGGCCAAGGGGCAGATCGAACTCAGCGGGACCTGACAGTGATCATGCCCCTGCACATCGTGCTTTGCTTACCCAGCAGGTTATCAAAGATCTAGGCATCAAAATGGTAACACACCCTTCGTATTCACCAGACCTGGCACCGTGTGACTTCTACCTGTTCCTTGAAGTGAAAAAACAACTTTGTGGGCATTGGTTTGCATCGAATACTGTACTGAACAATGCTGTAATGGGTTTCCTAAACCACATGTTGAGGAAGGGATTTGAGCACACCTTCTGTAAGTGCATAGAAAAGTAGGACTGGAGCTTTCAGGTAGAGGGAGAAAACGTACTTTGAAAGTATGTACGTGGAAGTATATTTACTGCATTACACTTGTGCCTCATGTAAAACCAGTCTTGTTACTTTTTGAACGATCATCGTACACAGAAATGCCTCGGTGCGCAACTAAAAAACAGGGCTCTTACAGCAGGGTCTGAAACAGCAAGTATGAGTCATTTTCTTGTAGGACTTCCATCCACAGTGAGTAGATTTTAGGTCCCAGCCACCTACAGCGGTTCGCCTTTTGGGCAGGACACAGAAACGGAAGGAATGAGAACAAGTTTAGCGACTTTGACAGAACAGTTTGTAGTGAGATTAGAGTACAGTAGATGGCACCACCATACAAGTACAATGTTGCACATAGAGAGGTGAGAGAATTTCATGGGGGGGGGGGGGGCATAGGAAGGATACCAACTTAACGTGCTCGTCCGATGCATGGCGAATATTCAGTGATTGTCAGCAAATCACACCACCTCCACAAGATCAGCCCAAGAACGAAGCTGAGGACCTTGCATTGGCAGTCTGAACTGCTAACCACTCAGCCATTTGCAGCTTTTAAGGGTCTGAAACTTTTTCCAAGATTATTTAATATGCACGTATTTCTCGAATCACATTTTCCTTGAATCATATTTGATTACCGTGATATATATTCGCAGCAAATATTAATAACTTCCAACTCAGAAATTGCTTTTATCTAAGGAAATATAACATGTAAAAAGTTACAGCAGTTAAAACCACCATTAAATGGTTCTACCTGAAAAAATAAAGACTATTTAAGGACTTTCCAAGACTAATATACATCATTTTCCAGGTTTGCATCTATTTATCACCATACATAACATAAATACATTAGTTTTTTTTAAATAATTAATATGGAAAGAAAAAAATACCTCAATAACTGTGAAACAGCTCAATTGATTCTTTATCACCCACTCTTTTTTTTTTTTTTTTTTTTTTTGCTGAACAGTGAGTTTATTATTGTTGCATTCTTATTTTACTTAGTAGATATCATGCAAAAAAAAAAAAAATATATACACAGTGACCGTAAACTCGCGCAACCCAAAGTTTGAATTTTCATAAATTGTTGCTAAATCGTTATACTAATTCTTTCTGCCACTAGATGTCACTACCATACTGTTAGGAAGTATCATTAAAGCCAAGGTCACTGTGATGTGTACAGGTTGTTCGTAGTGTAGTTTCGTTCGTTGTGGAGATGAAATGTCTTTTTCCCAGACGCAGCAAATTTTCATTCTGGAAAGTTATTTCGCAACTCGTTCATAAGGATGTGTTGCAGAGGACTTCCGCAAGAAATTTCCGGGTACAGCAGTCCACAATGTCACGATTAGTGCAGCATTTTCGGGACACCGGATCTGTTGCGGATAAAAAACGCTCCGGGAGACCCTCCATTTTGACTGACCATAAAGTGGATGAGATAAACTGCGCACTGCAGCAGTCGCCACGAAAAAAACCCCTTCAGAAACTCGCCGTGCAATCATCAATCTCATACGGTAGTGCTCATAAAGCTGCGAGATCGTTACATCTTCGTCCATATTGTATTTGCGCAGTGCATAAACTCAAGACCCCAGATGCAGGCAAAAGAATACATACACTTCTGCCAATGGTTCCACTCATTCCTTGAACAACATGCAATACAGAGTCTGGATACAGTTTTCTTCAGTGATGAGGCCTGGTCTCACCTCGGAGGTTATGTCAATAGTCAGAACAATAGGATTTGGTCATGAAAATCCACATGTTTTTCTTGAAAAAGGTTTGCATTAAAAAAAACTTGGAGTTTGGTATGCAATATCGCACTGTCGCATAGCGGGACCGATTTTTTAGAAACGACTGTGGATAGTTCCGTCTACCAAGACATTATCACACAGTTTGTGACACTCCTTGATGTCAGCGAACGACATTGTTTGCTCCAGAAAAACAATGCCACATGCCACGTGTCAGTTAGTACCATCAATTCTTTTGCGAGATTTTTTCAGTGAATGCCTCATCTCCAAAGACCTGTGACCTCCCAGATCCCCAGATCTATCGTCGCTAGACTTCTTTCTTTTGGGGTATCTCAAAGGTGTTGTGTATCACAATAATCCTCACACCCTGGATGAACTTAAAATGAACATCACAACAGCAATTGAAAACATCAGTGTGGAGGTACTTCACAAGGTGTCATCAAACTTGGTAAAAAGAGCGCGCGTTTGCATGCACGAACACGGAGCCCACTTTGAACATATGTAATAATGAGGTTCCCCTTCTTTTGTTGTTATAAAGGTAAGATTGTAACATATATTTGACGATGTTTATTTTTTTTTAACAATGTAATTAACCTCATATTTTTTTTCTGGGTTGCACAACTTTATGATCACCCTGTAGTTATATCGAATGACTTTTAGTTAACACTTTAGATTTATTATGTCGCATCATGTGGCTTTTCAATCCAGATACACCTATACAGATTTTCAAGATGTGAATTCGTTTTTTGGTGTAAATATGACAAGGATGGTAAATCAGATAATATCCGAAAACTTTTAAAATTTCGACGTCCTGGAGCGGGAATCGAACCCGCGTCTCCCAGATAGCGCCCAGGTATGCTAACCACTACACCACCCAGAGCGACCAAGTCTCAAGTTTCTGATTAATTTGAATATAACCATCACAGGATTCGCCAATCGAAGCAATCGGCATTATTTACACCAAAAAATGGATTGTCATCTTCAAAATTTGTATTGTATGGTGTAATCCGGTATTCAATTCATAACAGATACATCCATGTTGGAAATGTGTCAAGGTTTTTCATGCACAATTTGCTACATAACAAGCTCTAGATTCGCTACTGGTATTGGATAACAGCCAACCTGAAATTAAACTAGTCTCTAACCAAACTTCTTGGAATACAAATTTTCCAGCCATACTCCGAAAGAAGGAATAAAATAATTTATAACCAGTGATCGAACAACAAACCACAACCTCATTGTTAAATGAACAAAGTAACAAATATGAGAGATAGAATGGAAAACATGAACTAACAATAAAAAAATGGAGCTCAGGCGAAGGCAGAAGTACCTTACGACAAGTGTAGCCCGCATGTGTTTCTATGGACACGTGAAACAATGTGCATTGGGTGGGGATTGGTTATTGAGACCAGATGGCCACTACTCGATGCTTTGGCTTCAGCAATGGAGACATAGCACTTTTAATGGAGAGTGCCCCCTTCGCCTGCATCACTACTTTTGCCTCCAAATGCTCTTTTAGCCAGTCGGTGAGTGCATGCCTGTTGCCTGCTACAGGGTCCTGCCTACAAGGCCACTTTGTATCACGTTGCATTTAGGAATTCTGGCAAAACAGCCTGGGATCTGGCTATCGGACCTTTCATCGCACAGTTTATGACACAAAGAAATGGTAGCCATGACGGCAAGAGTCATCAATCGAGTTCTACAGAATAAAACAACATCTGCATTTCAAAAGAAAGTCTCCTGATTTCAAGAACTTTATACCAAAAAATGCTATTTTCCAGGACTTATAATGAATTAGCTTTATTTGCTTTCCGCTAAGCTAATTATAATGAATAACCTTTTGTACCAGCTAAGCTAATGATAATGAATAAAGCTTTCAACTAAGCTAAGTATAATGCTTCTGCTACTGAATTATATGCTTGTACTAAACTTCAAATAGTGAATTCAAATGGTTGTTGTTACTAGTTAATTAAGAACATGAATAAAGTCTCCTGCTAGTAGTGTAGTAATAGTATTGAACAAACTTGTAACTGGTAGTAATGTTGTAGCAGTAATTAGGATGAATAAAGTCTTAACGCTGGTTGTTAATAGTAATAAACTAATGACATAAACCTAACAGCCAGACAGAGATCTGACAAAAACTATGAATTGAGAAAGACGTACTTACGACAAAGCTCTTTTATTATGTAACTCTTGATCATCCAAAGCACACACACAACTCGTTTCACAATAATGAAGAATCAAACTAATCACATAGAACGAAACTCTCTCCTTCACAACAACAACGCTCCCCTAGTATAACAACAAACGCTCTCCCTATAACAAAAAAGCTCTCCTTGGCTATCGTTGAACGCGCCTATATATACTGGCTACCACCACGTCATGACTTACACTCATTGCCAGATCTCATTCAGCGGGTGAAATAATATTTCGTTCAGTAAGAAGATAATTTACATAGTAAAATAAAATAACCAGAGATAGTAAAATCAAAAGGAAAGTGAATATAGAGTATACGTTACAGACTCCATCAGAGCAAATCTACCATTTTCAAGGATTTCCAAGTCTGGAAATTAAAATTTGCATTTCAAAAGAAAGTCTTCTGATTTCAAGAACTTTATGCCCAAAAATGCTATTTTCCAGAACTCCATCAGAGCAAATCTACCGTTTTCAAGGATTTCCAAGTCTGGATATTATCCAAGTCTGGATATTATTATTAAAATTTGCATTTAAAAAAAGTCTCCTGATTTCAAGAACTTTACGCCAAAAAATGCTATTTTCCAGGACTCCATCAGAGCAAATCTACCATTTTCAAGGATTTCCAAGTCTGGATATTAAAATTTGCATTTCAAACAAAAGTCTCCTGATTTCAAGAACTTTATGCCAAAAAATGCTATTTTCCAGGACTCATCAGAGCAAATCTACTGTTTTCAAGGATTTCCAAGTCTGGAAATTAAAATTTTCAGTTTCCAGGACTTTCCAGGATTTCCTGGTTCTGTGCAAACCCTGAATAAACAGTAGTTGTCACTGTAAGAGGCTCTAGCTTTCACTAGCTGAACCACATATTCAGCAATTTTTATGTGCCACCCCAGTATGTTTCCTGTTTGGAAACATGAAGAAAAACCAGCATTAACATACATTTTCAGGAAATGACAAATTGATGAATGCTGATTATCAGTATTTCAAGTAGCAAGAAAAGGAATTCTACATTATTTTTTCCTTATCTACTATATACACACACTGGCCACTGAATTAGAAACCTTTATGCAACTTATGCAGGGTATATGAAAATCATGTGGTCATGTGTATCACCACATGATTTAGGCAACTACAGTCGACTCCGCTTACAGTGAATCTCTGCGGACTCGCATATTTTGTTCACTATGTCCGAAGTTCGCTAAAACCGAAGTGCCTTCCCTTAACCTGAATTGAGTGGAATGGTGAGCAAGAAAATAAAATATGAACATATGTATCTAAAAAATAATATTTTTATGTATGTAGTGTATATTCATTAAATTAAATAAACACAATTAATTTTACATTACCTTCCTTAACATGAAAATAGTCTGTTATGTGTTGCTGCTGGCTGCAAACAGTTTTAATAAATATTTCCTCTATGTCCTTTTTTAGAGTCTGTGCTTTTGCTGCACTCGATTCTACATTTTCCGTACATTCTAGGAACTTTAGCACACTGCTGACACCCTCCAATGCCTCTTTCACTGTTGGGACATGTTCTTCATTATTGTCCTCGTCATCTTCAGTCTCATTTTCTTTTGTGCTGGAACAGCCTTTTACAACCTCGACAATAGCTTAATTCATTATAACTAGAGATATGATTTCTGCGTTCAGCACGCAGTACAAAATTTTATGCAGGCACGTATATAGATTCCAAATCTGATCATAAACATGTAAAATCAACTTATTTTAACACCCCTTATGTGCACTCTCTATAGCACACAAAAGCCCTTTCTGAACGCAATCTTGAATCTTGCACGCAAAACCAAATATCTGCACCCGAAATGAACACAAAATTTAATTTTTTTTATGTCAAATTTACAGTTGATCTACCATTATTTTTTATGTGTATCTCAGAGAGAAACCACGAGGAAGGGAAAATTGCAGAAGTATGGATTAGTGCATTCATTTCTCTCCCTCTCTCCCCCGCACAATGAAATAGGAGAGTCCAGCAGAAGAAGGAAGAAGAACGAAAGCAGCATGTGCACAGATTAGTTCACATTCTTTTTCTCTCCCTTCAGCAGCAAATAGACACAAAGCAAAAATGAGTAAAATTGGAAAATCTAAATTCTGCAGTATTCTAAAGGACTTTCAAAATGAGGGGTTTGAAACTGATGGTACTCTGATTTTGTGTACGTATTGTGACAAGAAAATCATAGTGGATGATAAACACCAAAAGCTGCCATTGAAGAGACACATGGAATCTGTCACTCACAAAAAGAACAAAGAAATTAGAACAAAACCAAGGAAAGCAGTACAAAATGCCTGTTCATTGCGGACGCTTTTCGACAAGCATCTAAGAAAGCCGACCAAGTTGCAACCAGTTTAATGTTGATATTGCCACTGTTCTAATGGAATCAGGAATCCCTTTGTCTAAAGTCAACCATCCTTCCCTAAAAGGATTTCTGGAAAAATACACGCAAAGAAAAATCCCTGATGAGAGCACTCTGAGGAAGAAGTACATGGATGTGAACTATGATGCTGCTATACATAAGATCAAAAGCATTATAGGATATTCTCCAGTGGCATTCATTCTGGACGAAACAACAGATGCTCAAAAGAGGTATGTCCTTTCCATTCTTGTTGCTCCTTTGAACGGAGAACCATCTCGCTTCATGTTATTCAAAATGTATCATTTGGAGAAAACAAATAACTGCACCGTAATGCAGGCATTCAACGATGCTTGTTCGAAGTTGCGGCCAGAAATTCATTATGACAAGGTATGGTTGGTGGTCTCAGATCAGGCGTCTTACATGCTGAAAGCATTTTCGCACCTGGAGCCTCTCTAGCCCAACTTACACCACATTACCTGCTAAGTGTACTCCTTGCATAGAGTTTGTGAAGCCGTGAGGGAAAGCTACGAAGTTGCAAACCAGTTCATTGGATTAAAGAAGAACGTGCTGCTTAAGGCCCCAGCGCGAATTAATATGTTCCAGCAAACCACCCAACTTGCCCTTCCTCCAGAGTCTGTGATCGTCAGGTGGGGCACTTGGATCTCTACTGCGGTACACTACTGTCTAAATAATTGATGAAACACTAAATAAAGGACTATTTTAGTGTTTCATCAATGATATATGACTATGTGCATATTTGAACACCTGGGGTGTTCCTGGATCCAATGCATTCCCTCCTACAGAATACATAGGGTGCATAGGAAAGTCCCTTTAGCGTGGAATAACTTGCGAACGGAGAGAGGTACAGTTATGCAAGTGAGATAACGGTATAGTAAAGCGACTACGCCCGATCGAATGCAACCGACAGCAGCGCCCCTAGTGGCGAAATGCGGAAGCTAGCCATTGCAAATCAAAAACGAAAAGAGATAGAGCAAAATTTCCAATTACAAAGTTTTAGAGCATCAATTGATTAGTACAAAACGACATTTGTTTCACACGAAAAAGATAAATTGTCGCCTGAATACCCTAAAATGTCCGAAATCGATGCATGACGTTTTGTGTGAACGTTTGAAGGGAACAGGCATAAGTATGAGCAAATACACAAAATTTATTGCAAAAATGCGTACTTGTGTCAATACAGTTTGATGACCATCAGACAAAACAAAAACGGCAAACTGGCGCACAGTGATAAAAAGTTAATGTCGAGTATGTTCGAAGAGTTTGCCGTTGCCCACGATACACATTTGTATTCGTGAAAGTAACTCTGCATGCGCATTCCTCAGCATGGAAAGTGTCCCACTATTGCAATCATCAGTAACACGACGACGTAGATCCAGCAGACTTGTAGGCGCTGTTCCATACACCTGGTTATTTGAGTGAAGCTTGTCATTCTCACACAGCGTACGCAGACCTAAACTTCTGATCAGGGTACATCCTGCTACCGGTTTTTATATCGTAGGTACGGTACAATGTCACAATCTGCATTTGCATACGGCTACATTTGCGAAATGTGAATATGCAGATTCAAATCGTCGCGCATCAATTTCGGACATTTTAGGGTATTCAGGCGACAATTTATCTTATCTGTGTGAAAAAAAATGTCGTTTTGTACTAATTAATTAATGCTCTACAACTTTGTAATTGGAAATTTTGCTCTATCTCTTTTCATTTTCGATTTGCAATGGCTAACTTCCGCATTTCGCCACTAGGGACGCTGCTGTCAGCTGCATTCGATCGGGCGCAGGTGCTTTACTATACCATTATCTCACTTGCATAACTGTACCTCTCTCCCTTTGCAAGTTATTTCAGGCTAAAGGGACTTTCCTATGCACCCTGTATAGTGTTAGATATGTGCTGCACGACATCAACACATGGATCTGAGAGACAACTCTAGACATAATGTGTATAGAGTTCAAAAGCGCTCATGATATGAGTTCAAGGCAATTACCTTATCATCGTTCAATGCACTCCCCTCTGCTGCTAATGAGAGCTTGCCAGTGGTGAGGTAGGTCCTGGAAGCCCTGTAGTATGCCATCTTTGTTCAGCTATCATATTACTCGGGTCACGTCCAATGACAGTTCGTTCAGCAATTTGTAGCGGATGCCACGGAGCTGATATTTTAACTTTGGGAAAAGATAAATGTCGGGTGAACTGAGATCAGAGCTGTATGGTGGGTGGGATAAAGTTTCCCAGCCATATTTCTGCAAAAGTACCCGTACCAACACTGCACAATGACACGATGCATTGTCATGCAGCAAGATCGCTCCCATTTCCAACAAGTTGGGGCAATTTTGATGAATTTTTGGTCTCAACTTTGTCTTCAGAAAGTCAAAATAATATCGTGTGTTGACATTTTGCCCTACTGGCACTCGATCAGAGACCACAATACCCCAGGCATTGTACGCAAAAATCAACATTTGCTTCACTTTGGATTGTTGCCGACGACACTTTGAATGCCTCCATTCTACTAATTGTGACCAGTTCTGGTTCAAAATCATGGATTCAACTCTCATCAATTGCAATAATTCTGTTCAGTAAGGTGTCGCTCTCCCTTTCGAACCTGTGTGATGCTCGATCTGGCTGCCTTCTGCTCGAGGGTGATTGATGGAGCACTCAGCATGTGGCGATTTTTCTTTTTCCCTGTGAGTCGGTCGAAATCTGGTGAACAGACATGGTGGTCAAATTTGCCTGATGAGCAATCTTGTTGACTGTCAAACGGCAATTCTCTTCAAGAAACATTGTAACAGTGGTGACAGATGTTTTGTCTGTCGCCCTTTGAGGTCGGCCCGAGTAGTGATAATCTTCGATGCTGCTTCGGCCCTCCCGAGAGCGCGACACACAGCCAGAAATTGTGCTTTGATCATTATTCCCCCTACAAACTTTTTGCAAGGAAGTGTGTATTTGTGTCGCTTTCCTCCCTGCGGAGTTTCTATTATTGGGTTGTCAGAAAAGTCACGACGTATTTTAGCCATGTTTTGCAAAGCTCATTTATTGATAGAAAGAACAAAGATCAATCAATGATATAATGTCCGTTTTGTTCGATAACCTTTTTGCCATCTTTCAGTGAGCTGCAGAATTCCTCGTTCATAGAAGGACCTGTCTTTCGTGGCGAAAAACTGTACAAGGTGCTGATTTACAGCCTCATCTGAATTGAACGTTATACCATGCAAGAACTGTTGAAGAGAGCGAAACAAGTGGAAGTCTGATGGCGCAAGGTCAGGCGAGTATGCTGGTTGTGGCAACACATCCCACCCAAGCTTCAATAATTTTTTGGCGGGTGATCAAACTTGTTTGTGGTCTCTCGTTGTCGTGATGGAACACACCTTTACGATGAACGAGCTCTGGACGTTCCTGGATGATGGATTCATTCAAACTGTTCAATTGCTGACAGTACACATTCGAATTGATTGTTTGGTTCTGTGGTAGGAGCTCGAAAAACATGACACCTTTAAAATCCCACCACACCGAGACCAGAACCTTCCGCTGATGAATGTCTGCTTCGGATGTCGTTTGAGGCGAAGCAGCACTTCGGGACCAAGACCGTTTAAGCAGCACATTGTTTTACACAATCCACTTTTCGTCACCAGTTATCAGTCGCTTCAAGAAAGGACCATTTTCCTCACGTTTAATGAGAATGTCGCAGATGTTTATAAGCGTCATCAATTGAGCTTCTTTGAGTTCATGAGAAACTCACACATCGAGCTTGCTTACGTATCCCAGCTTCTTCAGGTGGTCGTGAACGCTTGAATGATGGATGTGCAATGTGTTTGCAATCTCTCGTGTCATGTAACATGGGTTTGACTCGATCAATGCCTTGATTTGGTCGTCATCAACCTTGGTTGACCTCCCGGACCGAGGAACATCGTTGAGGTCAAAATCACCAGCACAGAATTTAGCGAACCACCGCTGGCACTGACGTTCTTGTGCAGCATTATCACCGTACACTTTACGCAACTTTTCACAAGCTTGACGTGCGTTCTTCCCTTTACGGAAGTAAAACAATAAAATAAGGCGAAAATGCAGTCTGATCTTCCATCTTCAACTTAATGTTTAAATCTACGCAAATCAACCAAATCACTCACTATTCCTTTTAGACTGCAGCTAGAACTGGCACCTGTCGAAGGTCATAGTTATAACAAGAGCTGCGCATGCCTCTAGTACTTCCAAAACCACCCAATCGCCATGGGATGCCAAAATACATCATGACTTTTCCGACAACCCAATACTATGTACGAGCACTGGTCTAATGCATGACTCGACCTGAGGAGCTGCACGCTTCCATTGCCAAACCCTCTCATGACCATGCAACAAATGATAGCGCATTGTTCAGACACCACTGTGTTGCTGAGAGTCTGACCTTGATATCAATCATTTTCCCAATTGCATCATCCACTTCCATTTTAGATTAACGTGTGAAGAACTTTTGTTATGACCCCTGCAAAAAACAAAGGTAGGAAAAGTTGGGCTTTCTAAAAAAATATTTCGGCTGAGGTTGGGCTAGGTTTAGTTTCTGAGTAGTTTTAGGCTTGGTCAGGGTAGAAAAGGGTAGGGATCTCAGATACATTGGAAAAAAATACGGGATAATTTCGACTGTGGGTGAAAGTTTAGTATGCGCATCTATCACATATGCCAGTCTTACAAAATGATTCTAACAATTCTTATTAATCAATCAGCCTTGCTCACTCTTGCAATATTTTTCTGAAGAATGAATATCACTTAACAATTGTTTGTTTTTAAGAATCATGTCATGAAAAGCTACACAATCCTCATTGAAGAATGATTTTACAATAAGCATTGATTTTACAGACAATTTGTTTTTCTCATCAGTCCACAGTGCATTCATGCAAGAAAATAATCTTTCGACACAGGCATTTGTTCCAGGGATACACATAACGAACTCCACTACTTTCTTTAAATTAGATAGTTCTCCTTCTTCAACATTTTTTAAGAGATCCATCCAAACTTCATTGAAATGTTTGGATTTCAACATATCCTTCATTTCACTATCTTCTTTGGACTTCAGAGCTGCATCCATCAGGTGTTGAGGTCAGGCGCCCTCCCCTCCCCCGATATCAATCTGCCATAGCTGTGCTTGCCTACGTAATGAGAGCATTGACCACACAGTTTTTTTTTTTTTTTTTGGTAGGAGGTTTAACGACCACTGTGAGCAACTCAATGGGCTATAAGCAGTCGCCCGTCCCTAATTTAGGGTCACTGGTTCCAGGGAAGGGAGAGAGCCAGTGCCGTAAGACAAACACAACATCCATGCCTCACCGGGATTCGAACCTGGACCCCTTCGGACGAATGATCAGAGGCCAGCGCCTTAGACCACTGCGCCACCGGGGCGGCGACCACAGAGTTAGACGCAGGAGATAGCGTCACGGGAGATAACAATCAGCTTGGGGGAAGCATGGCATGCAGGTTAAATAATATCTTTGTAAAAGAATAGAAATTGTAACATCGATTTTGTTTTTCAGTCTTGAACTCTAAAATACAGGAGAAAAAGCATGTCCCAAAGAGTTTTCTCGAAACAAAGTGACGCATTAGCCAAAAACAAGACGATCCCGTATTTTACGGAATGTTTGGGATCCCTAGAAAAGGGCTTCCCAAACTCTTTGAGACTGTGACGCCCTTTATAAGTCACATTTTCCGTGCGATACCCTTGTACCAAAAAAAAAAAAAAAAAGAAGCCCAAATTCGAGTTTGTGGTATTTTTTAAAAAAAGAAAATAATCATTTACATTACTAGCTTGTATTTTTCTTAATGTAAAAATACAAAATTAGAATAAAATTACAAAACTGAATAAGAAGAAATTGATGAGATAGGCATATTTTCACAGTGGTAACACTCTTCATTTGGCTTTCACATTTCTACAGTAATTTTAGAGACTACTTAACAGAGGTATTTGGGTCTTAATGGGTTGGGGGAGCTTGTTTCTCATCACACAAAACATCGAATCTGGGAACAATGTTCGATACAGCTACGTGGATCTCTTTCTCAACGTTAACTTTGCTTCTACCTACATCTGGATTTTATTACCGCCAGAGCTGAAAATCCTACCTCGCAAAGGTAGGATGTGGCCAAAGGAAGAATTACTCTCAAGGCTTTCTTACTCAGTTTTGGGTACTACTTTGCCACACTGTTCCAAAACTGTGGCAGAGTTCCAGAAGGCCGCCCCGGTGGCGCAGTGGTCTAAGGCGTTGGCCTCTGATCATTCGTCCGTAAGGGGTCCGGGTTCAAATCCCGGTCAGGCATGGATGTTGTGTTTGTCTTACGGCACTGGCTCTCTCCCTTCCCTGGAACCAGTGACCCTAAATTAGGGACGGGCGACTGCTTATAGCCCATTGAGTTGCTCACGGTGGTCGTTAAACCTCCAATCAAAAAAAAAAAAAAAGTTCCAGAAGAGAATGTCATTTTCAGTATGGAGTCTGAAGAAATATCTATTGGGTTGTCGGAAAAATCATGACGTATTTTAGCCATGTTTTGCAAAGGTCATTTATTGATAGAAAGGACAAAGAGCAATCAATGACATAATGCCCGTTTTGTTCGATAACCTTTTGCCATCTTTCAGTGAGCTGCAGAATGCCTCGTTCATAGAAGGACCTGTCTTTCGTGGCAAAAAACTGTACAAGATGCTGATTTACAGCCTCATCTGAATTGAACGTTATACCACGCAAGGACTGTTGAAGAGAGCCAAACAAGTGGAAGTCTGACGGTGCAAGATTAGGCGAGTATGCTGGGTGTGGCAACACATCCCACCCAAGCTCCAATATTTTTTGGCGGGTGATCAAACTTGCGCGTGGTCTCGCGTTGTCGTGATGGAGCAAAACACCTTTACGAATCAAGAGCTCTGGACGTTTCTGGATGATGGATTCATTCAAACAAACTGTCCAATTGCTGACAGTACACATTCGAATTCATTGTTTGGTTCCGTGGTGGGAGCTCGAAAAACACGACCCTTTTAAAATCCCACCACACCGAGACCAGAACCTTCCGCTGATGAATGTCTGCTTTGGATGTCGTTTGAGGCAAAGCAGCACGTCGGGACCAAAACCGTTTAAGATGGCATTGTTGTACATAATCCACTTTTCGTCACCAGTTATGAGTCGCTTAAAAAAAAGATCGTTTTCCTCACATTTAATGAGCATATCGCAGATGATTATAAGCGCCGTCAATTGAGCTTCTTTGAGTTCATGAGGAACCCACACATCGAGCTTGCTTACGTATCCCAGCTTCTTCAGGTGGGTGGTCGTGAACGCTTGAATGATGGATGTGCAATGTGTCTGCAATCTCTCATGTCGTGTAACGTGGGTTTGACTTGATCAATGCCTTGATTTGGTCGTCATCATCCTCCGTGGGCTTCCTGAACCGAGGAGCATCGTTGAAGGTCAAAATCACCAGCACGGAATTTTGCGAACCACTGCTGGCACTGACGTTCTTGTAGAGCATTATCATTGTACACTTTATGCAACTTTTCACAAGCTTGATGCGCGTTCTTCCCTTTACGGAAGTAAAACAGTAAAATATGGCGAAAATGCACAGTTTGGTCTTCCATCTTCAACTTGATGTCAAATCTCCGCAAATCAAAGAAATCGCTCACTATTAATTTTAAACTGCAGCTAGAACTGGCACCTGTCGAATGCCATAGCAAAAACAGAGCTGTGCATGCCTCTAGTACTTCCAAAACCTCCCAACCGCCATCGGGTGTCAAAATACGTCATGACTTTTCCGACAACCCAATATTAACTGTTCCTGCTCAGCAGTAGTGAAGGTTGATGGTGGATCTGCTGTAAACGGGTCTGTAACCCACTGTTTGTGGAAGAAAATTTTTGTCAAATTGAACATTGAGTTCAGATCGATGCTCCAAAATCTGCATGTTTGCCTGTTGCATTTCACTAAAAATGCTGAGTTTTTCCTGATAGTTGCGACGCCCCGGACGTAAACCGGCGATGCCCTGGGGCGTCGTGATACACGGATTGGGAACCTCTGGGTTAGACAACATTTCAAAGAGTTTTTGGGCCGAGCTGGGCTGAACCGAAATCTTAGCAGGCAGTTGTTGGGTCGGGTTAAAATTTTCAGGAACTCTTAGCTGTGGGCTGATCACTCATACCTTTTGATTTCTAAGACTTAAAAAGAAAGAACATTTATGTTTTTAAATTATTGTGATTTTTTTTAGCAATGCAAAGTTTTAAGAATCAACTTTACTGTTTAGTTCACCAGAATCCATATACAGATTATTACTTTTTTTCACAACTGTGGTAGCAGCATTAACCTTTTTTTTTTTTTTTTTTTATTATTATTGCACAACACTCAATGGAACACTAGATTTGTTTCAAGCTATCTGTAAAATACCTTTGTGTTGAACACCCACAACCTCTCTCACATTAAGATACATACATTACAACTACTAACAACCTATTTTATTATAATAAAATAAATATATCTAAATATACACATATAGATACTGCATAAGTTTTTCACATGAAGAATACAAATAAACTTTTCAAACACCCACAAGAAAGAATACATTTCCAAATACTGGCAAGAAATAGTGTTCTTCTACTTTGTGTTATTTACAGTAAAATATTTGCTTGCAAAAACTATAAACTTAACAAATTAACAAAATCATAACAGAAAAATCAGCAAATAGCTAGTGTCCATAAGGAAGCTTCAATTCCAAAAATGTAAGAAAAATCATAAAGGCAATTTTTTTTTTTTTGATAACACTGATAAAAGTTCAGTTTAGGACACTATCGGCCAAATCTGCTCCAGAGTGTTTATACGGGTGATTGTGAAGTCAAATAAAAAATCCTGAAAACTGCGAGACAAAAGTAATGTGTATGCTGAGTTCACTTAAAGTACAAACTGATTATTTTGGACTACATGTGTTACTTATAAAACAGTTTTCCATAAATATTCTAACATACATATTCTGTGGAGAAATAAGTTGCTCTGATATAAGTAAAACAATCATGAATTTAAAATCAAACAGCTTAAAAACAATTTTTGTTTACATTTTCCTTTTAAACAGAATAAAATCGAAAACCACCTAACCTGTTTCATAAAAGTATAGGTTGATGAATTCTAAAAGTTCATCCGTTTTTGAAAAAACACATAATTTTTTTCTGTTTTTTCTCTCCTACATCAGCACAATTATGCTTTCTTTTACACCTTTCATTTTTACTAAGTTCTGGAATCTCTACAAATTTTTTAATGTCACATTGTTCTTTTTTTTTTTTTGTCGCAGTGCTACTAGATTTTTCAATACTACTTTGCATATCCTTCTTGTAAATAATAAATAAATAATTCCTTTAATTTTTTCCAGGTTTAATTGACAAAAAAATCCAGTGTTGTGTCACTGCATTTCGTGGAGAGAGAGAGAGAGAGAGAGAGTGTGAGTGTGAGTGTGTGTGTGTGTGTGTGTGTGTGTGTGTGTGTGTGTGTGTTATTGATGTTACTGGTTGAGCAGTGGCAAAGGACGCACGGAAGCCTAAAAACTTATGACAGCATTTTTGCACTTTCTTTTGAAATTTTTATTTTCTGGCATTTTAACATGAAGTTTCTACTATTTTTTAGTCCATATGATAATAGCTTTACTTTTAAAAGAAGTCCCAACTATTTACCATATTTTGGACTAGTTGTACTCGCTCAGTATAATTGTCTCTCGCACGCGTGATCAATGAATATTAGTAGAGAAGCGCATTATTTCTAGACTTGGGATTAAAATTTCAGATTTTTTTTTACTTTTACAAACTGGTTTATTCTGCAAAAGCTATAAATTCCTTTATTTTAAATTAAAAGTCTAAGAACAATTTTAACAGATATAAAATATACGGACTTCTCATTTTCTCCAAAAATTCCGGGTTTAATCGGTAAAAAAATCCGGAATTCTGGATAAAATCTGCACCACAATCACCCCCTGGTGTTGCTTCCCTGCATTCCATGTAGTGTGTGTGTGTGTGTGTGTGTGTGTGTGTGTGTGTGTTTATTGATGTTACTGGTTGAGCAGTGGCAAAGGATGCATGGAAGCCTAAAACCTTACGAAGAAGTTTTTGCACTCTCTTTTGAAATTTTTATTTTCTGGCATTTTTCTTCTACTATTTTTTAGTCCACATGATAATAGCTTTGGTTTTAAAAGAAGTCCCAACTATTTACCATATTTTGGACTAGTTGTACTCGCTCAGTATAATTGTCCCTCACACACGTGAGCAATGAATATTTGTCGAGAAGCGCATTATTTTTAGATTAGGGATTAAAATTTTGGATTTCTTTTTTTACTTTTACAAACTGGTTTATTTTGCAAAAACTATAAATTTCTTTACTTTAAATTAAAAGTCTAAGAACAATTTTAACAGATATAAAATATACAGACTTCTCATTTTCTCCAAAAATTCCGGGTTTAATCAGTAAAAAAATCTGGAATTCTGGATAAAATCTGCACCACAATCACCTCTGGTGTTGCTTCCCTGCATTCCATGTAGGGTCTGTGTGTGTTTTTATTGATGTTACTGGTTGAGCAGTGGCAAAGGATGCATGGAAGCCTAAAACCTTATGAAGAAGTTTTTGCACTCTCTTTTGAAATTTTTATTTTCTGGCATTTTAATATAAAGCTTCTACTATTTTTTAGTCCACATGATAATAGCTTTGGTTTTAAAAGAAGTCCCAACTATTTACCATATTTTGACTAGTTGTACTCGCTCAGTATGATTGTCCCTCACACACGTGAGCAATGAATATTTGTCGAGAAGCGCATTATTTTTAGATTAGAGATTAAAATTTTGAATTTCTTTTTTTACTTTTACAAACTGGTTTATTTTGCAAAAACTATAAATTTCTTTATTTTAAATTAAAAGTCTAAGAAGAATTTTAACAGATACAAGATATATGGACTTAACATTTTCTCTAGAATTTCCAGGTTTAACCGGCAAAAAAATCCGAAGTACTGGATAAAATCTGCACCACAATCACCCCTGGTGTGTGTGTGTGTTTATTGATGTTACTGGTTGAGCAGTGGCAAAGGACGCATGGAAGCCTAAAAACTTATGACGTTTTTGCACTCTTTTTTGAAATTTTTATTTTCTAGCATTTTAATATAAAGCTTCTATTTTTAGTGCATATGATAATAGCTTTGGTTTTAAAAGAAGTACATATCATTATGTGGGTTTGTGCTTATAATACTTGATACAGTGTCCGTGTCACCTAAGCCTTATTTTGGTCAAAGTAAGGGCTAAATTTTACTGGCATTGTTTCATTTTTTTTTTTTTTCGTATTGTCTCCAGGAAATAACATGCTTAAAGTTCGAAGCTAACTGAAACAGTCATTTTTAGATGTGTTTCAAATCCATAAATCATTTGTGGGTAGAGAGCATGTTTTTAACAATCACTTTATTATACAGTGAAAAAAAAAAAAAGATTTTCCATCCACCAACATCTACTGATTTGGCACCCGTAAATGTTAACCTTCCTACAGGTAAATCTTACACATTTATTCTTTTGGAGTTATTCATAGATGTGAAAATTAAATCATATTTCTGAAATTCAAAATATTTTGCAAAGACAAGGTATCTGAAAACTTACAGGAGAGATAGCAGGAAGTAATATGGATTATCATATTTTTCATCATATAATCCACGAATTATTTGTTTAAAAAGTAATAAATTTAGGTTCTGCCACATTGATGCAGATAATACACTGCTTTAAAAAAATGTTTCTGCAGCACTTTGACTTTTAAGGAATTCTTCATGACTGTCAGGAGAGGTCTATATTTGAAAAATTAGCTTTACAAATGAGTAAATCAGTAGTGTATCATGGGCCTGAGACCTGGGCTGTCTCCCCCTCCCCCAGTACTTTTTTTTTTAAATTGCGAAGTTTAATTTTTAATTGTTAAGTAATAAAAGTAACTTTTTTTCTAAATTTTAGGTACATGCCATTGCTAACATGATACCAAGTAATTATGATTTTATGAATTTTAGGTACATGCCATTGCTAACATGATACCAAGTAATTAGGATTTGAACACTTATTTGTACATGAACTCCATTCTTCTTCTGAATACTTTATTTGTACATGAACTCCATTCTTCTTCTGAATATTTTATTTGTACATGAACTCCATTCTTCTTTGCTTTTGTGTGAACTTACATTTTCATAACATGTTTCTTCTCAGTACTTTTTCATATTTAAAAAGAATGTTTTTCTCTATTGACAAAACAGCCAAGTTTTTCAAATGTGCATGTCCTTGTGTGGCTCTAAGATATATCTTGATCCTTTTTAATGCTGAAAAACTTTCGGCAGTTGCAGTTGTTGACGGAAAGTTTAATACGAGGTCTGCTACTTTGAGCACCTCACTAAACACTATGTCCAATTTATTCAACTTTATGTAACATGTAATGTCTCTTACTGATTTGTTTTTCTATTCATCAAGGGAATAAAACACTTCCAGTTCATTTTTTAGTCAAGCTGTATCAAAATTTAAAGCATAGTTTTTAAGTTCTGACAGTAGATGTTCAGGGAAGCTTTTACAAAATTTATCAAAACAGTTCGAATCCAACAAAGCCACGAATTTAAGATATAATATCCCTGATTTTAATTCATTGACACTTCACAAAAACTGAAACAACTGAAGGTTTTCGCATCAGAACTGCAAAGACTCTGGAAGAGCTGCTTGCGTTATTCTGTTGGTTTTCGCTCACCAGGCTGATTCCAAGAAGTGAATCCAGAAGCGTTTGTTTTCACAGCAAAAGCATTGACATATTTTAATACCATTGATAATTGACTTGTGTATATTTAATTAAGTTTTTTTTTTTTTTTTTTTTTTTGCGTTCTCTGGGCTTCGCAGCTAGCCTTGAATATATGCCGCTGGAGTAAATAACAGAAAAAACATAATGCAATATAAAGGTGGAAGTCAGCAAATGGTTGATAAGAAACTCCACCTTTTTTTCCCAGTGCCTTGGGCCATGTTAATGCAGCCAGAAAAGCATGCTCCTCTCCAGCAACACTTAACTCCTAATAATTAACTTACAGTTTGATGATTAATGTCAACTTATTAATGATCCTCTGTGTATATATTTCTTTGCATATGTAATAGAAATTCATAGTATTAATTGTTGAATCCTTTTAGCGCATGACCAAATTTCTACTATATTTATTGTAAACCTCGTTATTGTTATCACGTGCTCGCGTAATTTGAAAATGCTTCTTGCTTTTATCCGTTGTTTTGTTTATGTATATTGAAATACCTGACGATGGAGCACTTGGTGCTTTGAAAGACCTTGTAAGTTGCTGTGCCTTAAAAATGTCTATTTTAAGTACAGACAGTCTTAATAAATACCTTATCGTGCTGAAAAGGCTTTTCTAATTAAAATAATGTTTAGCGCATGAAGAATCCTTATTAAAACCAAATTACATTTTTGGGATCAACCTCGTGGGTAAACATTATACAGCGATTTTCTCCCTGAATCTCAGGTAATGAAGATTATGCGCCACAGCAGATTACTACACAAAAGGATTTTTTTCTCTCTGTAAATCAAACTGAAATTGAAAGAGGGACTTGAAATTGGAAAATACCAGAACTTCATTATTAATGACTGTAAGGGTTTTTTGCTGCCCAACATCTGGCAAGACATTTTACAGAATCACCGTAACCGAAGACTGTGATGGAGATTGAACGGAAGACTGCATGACGAAGGAGAGGAATTCTCTCCGAAAATTTGCTGAAATTTTAAGAATTTACCTAGATAAATCCTATAAAAAAGTTAACTAGTTTGGATTTTTTTTTGTTCTGGAATTTCACAGTCTGTGGATTATATGAAGAAAAATACAACAATAAAAATTATACTAATAATTTTCTTGAAAACTATATGTGTGTGGTACTGTGTTTTAACAGAAGAGACAACAAAACTTTTGCATCAATACAGTATTTAGGAACATATATTTTCTTCAACTGAAATAATGACAACCAATCTCAACCCATAATGACTTAGCAATACTGATTAGATGGAATGTTATGAAAGCAACAAATAACTTTAAAATATGTAACACAATAGCTACTAGATATTTCTCTCTACCTACTATAGTACAGGAACTATTAGGTCTGGCAATGGTCCCATGTGTGTGTGTTAAATTGTGAAATCAAGAATGACATCAGCAGTGTCCTGCAGGGCAACACAAGTTATCTACCATCAGCACAATGTCAATGCCATACGTGTCAGCTAACTCCATTATGAAAGTTCGATCATTAACAGGATCCAGTCCTACAGAGCGCATGTGTTCTTCAGTCCATAGCTTTTCGGGAGTGTGGGAAACTTCAAGAAGTGTTGTAAACAAGTGCTCATTAAGGGACATAAAAAACCTGAAATGAAAGATGAGAAATGTTAAAACTAAAAAGGACACCAAGCCTCCTTACAAATTTTATTTTAACGTACATTTCATTTTAACGAAACGAAAGCTTTTACTTGGTAATAATTGATGTCATGGCTATTCCTGGACTTGATACACTATAAATTTCACTAAATTATGGGTTTTACACAGGAATCAAGGAAATTACTTACAGTCAAATTTTCAGGTAGCACCCCTACCCTTCTTCAGGACTACACTATAGTAGGTGTTGCCATTCATTAGCTAAATTCCAACCTTTCACATCATTTAATGTTGTACCTCTTCTTCTCTCAATTTCCAGTTAAAGGACTGGAAATAATGTTGTACTTATTCTCTCAATTTCCAGTCCTTTTTCTTCTTTTCAATTTCCAGTCCCCTTTCTTCTCTCAATTTCCAGTCCCCTTTCTTCTCTCAATTTCCAGTCCTTTGACTGGAAATTGAGAGAAGAAAAGGTACAACAAGTACACTAGCATCAAACCATCTTTGCATGATTTAAACTTGTGATAAATATCCCTAAGTCAAGAAAACAATGACAAATTAGAAGTAAATACATTTTAAGATCTTTCGGATACACAATGGATCCATCTTCAGAAAACACTGATTGCAAATAGAAAATGTAAATTTAAATATATTTAAATTTACATTTTCTATTGTAAATTTAAATATATTTAAATTGGCAATCAGTGTTTTAATGATATATTTTTCTATTGGCAATCAGTGTTTTAATGATTAAAAACATTACATTATTGCAAATAGGAAATGTAAATTTAAATATATTTAAATTTACATTTTCTATTTGCAATCAGTGTTTTCTGAAGATGGATCCATTGTGTACCTGAAAGATCTTAAAATTTATTTACTTCTAATTTGTCGTTGTTTTCTTGACTTTGGGATATATATTATCGCAAGTTTAAATTGTGCAAAGATGGGTCGATGCTAGTGCATTTGTTATACCTCTTCTCTCAATTTCCAGTCAAAGGACTGGAAATTGAGAGAAGAGGAGGTACAACATTATTTCCAGTCCTATGACTGGAAATTGAGAGAAGAGGTACAACATTAAATGATGTGAAAGGTTGGAATTTAGCTAATGAATGGCAACATCTACTATAGTGTAGTCCTGTGGAAGAGTAGGGGTGCTACCCAAAAATTGGACTGTAAGTAATTTCCTTTATTCCTGTGTAAAACCCATGATTTAGTGAAATTTATAGTAAAAGCTTTTATTTTACTGTATTCATGATAACAGACAGCACAATTTTCAAAAGCAATTTACCATTATACCAAAACCATTAAGGCAAAAAGATAATGATTAATAGAAATTGTTTAACTCATCTTGTACAAGGTTTGTATGAAATTCAAGCTTGGTATTAATAAAAGAAAAACTAAAGTTATGGTTTTTGAGTGAGGAAGTGTTAGTATGAAATGCAAGATAAGTCCAAATGCACTGAGACAGACCACGTGAATGAATTCAAATACTTAGGAAGCATATATAGTGTGGAAGAAATATTCTTCTCATAATACATGGAAAATATGTCCTGATTACACAGCAATCAGACATCTCTGAAGACTGTATTTACTGTTTCTCATGTAATATCAATCACATCAGAAAACTTGAAAATTTCATTGCCCCGAGTCGGAAACCAAACCCACATCTTCCAATTAGCATGCTCAAATGGTAACTCTTGGTTGTTGAGGTTCACGGGTACATTGCCGATCTTCTCCACTCAAAGACACAGACTCAGAACAAGCAGGATCACTTTCACTAGTCCTCGAACTGCTAGCAGAATGCTCACCTCTCAAAGAAAACGAAGCGAGAACCAAATTTCGAACGGAGTTCAGTAACAATTATTAGCATTTGAGGTAACAAAACTTACCTCCAACACCTTACCATATTTAGCACGTTGTGAAATCGGCAGACACGTGCTTCCACTCCGAGAGAGAGGCATAACACTACTTAGTTATTTGTTATTAAAATAATATATTTACCTTCATTTTCGTCATATAATCTGCAAGTTAAAAATATACGTTCTGCGTATATGAAATAATGTATTTATCGTAATTTTCATTATATAATCTGCAAGTTAAAAATATATGTTCTGCATATTACACGCCGATTTAAAAAAAATATATTTTTTTACGACCCTTCGATTTGAAAAAAAATCTGCAGTGTAATTGTGCAGGGGAGGGGTATAATTGGAAAAGGAACTCTCTCGGAAGAATTTTCCTCAGATTAGGAGTTTGTACGGAGCGGGGAGGTCGGGGAGCAGGGGGAAGGAATGTCTTAACGAAAGATCGGGAAAGTTGTGGGGAATGACGGCAAGGTCATTTTGCATCGTTGAGAAGATCATGCCGTCTGTTTTTGGCAAAAAGCCAAAGAAATATGCACAGTGCTTGCTACACGAACCTATGCATTCCTGTCTCGGAAGAATTTTCCTCAGTTTAGGAGTTTGTACCGAGCGGGGAGGTTGAGGAGCAGGGGGAAGTAATGTCTTGACGAAAGATCGGGAAAGTTGTGGGGAATGACGGCAAGGTCATTTTGCATCATTGAGAAAATAGTGCCGTCTGTTTTTGGCAAAAAGCCAAAGAAGTACGCACAGTGCTTGCTACACGAACCTATGCATTCCTGTCTCGGAAGAATTTTCCTCAGTTTAGGAGTTTGTATGGAGCGGGGAGGTTGAGGAGCAGGGGGAAGTAATGTCTTGACGAAAGATCGGGAAAGTTGTGGGGAATGACGGCAAGGTCATTTTGCATCGTTGAGAAAATCGTGCCGTCTGTTTTTGGCAAAAAGCCAAAGAAGTACGCACAGTGCTTGCTACACGAACCTATGCATTCCTGTCTCGGAAGAATTTTCCTCAGTTTAGGAGTTTGTATGGAGCGGGGAGGTTGAGGAGCAGGGGGAAGTAATGTCTTGACGAAAGATCGGGAAAGTTGTGGGGAATGACGGCAAGGTCATTTTGCATCGTTGAGAAAATCGTGCCGTCTGTTTTTGGCAAAAAGCCAAAGAAGTACGCACGGTGCTTGCTACACGAACCTATGCATTCCTGACTCGGAAGAATTTTCCTCAGTTTAGGAGTTTGTACGGAGCGGGGAGGTTGAGGAGCAGGGGGAAGTAATGTCTTGACGAAAGATCGGGAAAGTTGTGGGGAATGACGGCAAGGTCATTTTGCATCGTTGAGAAGATCATGCCGTCTGTTTTTGGCAAAAAGCCAAAGAAGTACGCACAGTGCTTGCTACACTAACCTATGCATTCCTGTCTCGGAAGAATTTTCCTCAGTTTAGGAGTTTGTACGGAGCGGGGAGGTTGAGGAGCAGAGGGAAGTAATGTCTTGACAAAAGATCGGGAAAGTTGTGGGGAGGGACGGCAAGGTCATTTTGCATCGTTGAGAAAATTGTGCCATCTGTTTTTGGCAAAAAGCCAAAGAAGTACGCACAGCGCTTGCTACACGAACCTATGCATTCCTTTTCTTTCAGATCTCATGTGCGCTACCTTGTGTTTAGTTCATCTTTCGCCGTTCTGACCATCGTTGTTGCTGCTATTTTCCACCATTGCTATTCATACTAAGTAAATGTTGATTTCGTGTTTACGTTGAATTTCTGTGTTGATTTCCGCCGTCTTTACACGATCATTATTCCAAAAACGAGATGTTGTTCCTTTGGACAACCGATATGGAGTATATGTCATCCCAATGAAGACAATAGACATTGAAGATGAAGATCGTATATATGTTGGATCTACACTTCACTCATTAAAAACTCGTTTAAAAGAGCACCAATATAACATAAAGACAAACTCATCAAGGACTTCCTTATCAAAGCTATCATGCAAAGGATCTCATTACCCATGCTGGAACGAAGCCAACATCCTCGCCACGCCCTACTCAAAAGCATCAATCCTACTACTAGAAAGTCTATTTATTCACAAATATGGTGAAGAATGCTGCAATGATGATACTCCTTGTCACATCCCTTTACCTTGGAAAACGGTGCTTAATAAGTTATAACATGTAGAGACTTACACCAATTATTTCCTTCAAACATAGTTTTTAATACGTTGCTTCACACGTAATATATTTATCGATGTTAACAAACCTTTCATGAGATATGATGTCCATCACGAGCAGGTCACAATATCAAGAAAATCATATAACATTAATGTTTTTAAATCATGCTCAGTTCCATTCTGTTAACAACATCTGAAGATGGGTCCATTGCGGGCCTGAAAGTTCTAATGCCTTCTATATGAATTCAATAAATCATCTAAACAGTCAAATGTGTTTATTTGAATCTGTTTTTGGAATAATGATTGTGTAAAGACGGCGGAAATCAACACAGAAATATTCATGATGTTTTTGAAATGCAAACGTTTCAGTTACACTGCTGAATTTAAACTTGAAGTGGTGGACACAATTGCAAACTCTTGCACAGTGACATGATCATGCACGATAGTTTTAAGGTCAGAAAACAATCGTGCTGTAACGGGCAGAAAAGAAAGGCTCAGGCGGAAAGGGAAGCCTCTGTGCCGCGGTTTAAAATGTAACCAAATCCGTAGGTAAATTCCGCCGGAGAATTCATGGAAGTTTTTATTCGCTCATGTATAAGCTGTTCCCTTGACTCTGAAAGCAAGATTTCCCCAAAAAAACTTTCGACTTATATGCGAGTACATACGGTATTTCTATGACTTGTTCTGTATCAGCCTTTCATCATTGGCAAGGTGTAATGCAATACTCTAGAGAGGCATCTGCGTGATCTACAGATGCCACACCCTTTATCTGTCCGGAGATAAAAAATATGAAAAAGTAACCTCTAAAAATGAATTTCTTCATTTAATAAAATCATTTTTTTCCCTCTTACTTCTTCGGACACATGGGTCATTATGTGACTGACTTTTCTGTCGGAAATTCCACTTCCGGTTCAACACCCATGATGTGCGGATTATACGAGGATTTTTTTTTCCTGAATCTATGCCACAGGCTGCAGATTATACAAAGGAATTTTTTTTTTTATGTGAATTTTGCGGGCTGCGGGTTATATGCCAGTGCAAATAATATGACTAAAATTATGGTACAACTTAAAATACCATTAAAATTATTATTTACAGTACTTAATTAGTTCTAATTTCATACCTAAACCATTCAAACTCTTAAAACTTCTTAAAGTTAAACATACGAGCATCGAACATTGCCACCTCACCAGGCTAGGAGACACCGTCTTCACAAACACTCGACCATCTTTGCGAGTGCTTTCGTTAGTCCGAGACCAACATCCTCAGGCAATCATTAATTCCCATGAGGATCACCTTGCTTCTGTGCCCATATTAAAGTTGCACACCGGGAAGAAAGAGGGGTGTGGTGCGATCCATTATGTATTTAGAACACACGTTCCTCCAGTGTGCTACCATCTATTGAAGACCTGATTCTCTCTAATAATGATCTGCTAGAGCCCTCCTCCTCCATGCCACTTTTTAAGTCGTCATAGCAACAACCGAGAAATAAATGTTTGTGTCGTCATCTTAGCTTTTTGTGTAGGTGACGCCATCACCTACATGCGCACAGTCCACGTGTATACCACTTTGTTTGTTGTCATAGCAACAAAGAACACAGCTGCTGGTGTGATGTCATCTAATCCAAATCATTCTCACAAGACATCAGAGATGCGTTACGTCACACAGTCAACTCTAGAGATACGAAAACTTTTTTTAAAAATTTGGTTCCAGGTTTAACGACCACGGTGAACAACTCAGCGGGCTATAAGCAGTCGCCCGCCCCTAATTTAGGGTCACTGGTTCCAGGGAAGGGAGAGAGTCAGTACCGTAAGACAAACACAACATCCATGCCTCACCGGGATTCGAACGAGGACACCTTTCGGACGAATGATCAGAGGCCATCGGTTAGACCACTGTGCCACCGGGGCGCTATAGTCGTTTAGGTAGACCCATGCTTTTTTTGTGAGCAACTCAATGGGATATACGCAGTCGCCCGTCCCTAATTTAGGGTCACTGGTTCCAGGGAAGGGAGAGAGCCAGTACCGTAAGAAGACGAACACATCATCCATGCCCTACTGGGATTCAAACCCGGACCCCTTTCGGACGAATGAACAGAGGCCATCGCTTAGACCACTGCCCCACCGGGGCGGCTATAGTCGTTTAGGTAGACCCATGTTTTTTGTGAGCAACTCAATGGGCTATATGCAGTCGCCCGTCCCTAATTTAGGGTCACTGGTTCCAGGGAAGGGAGAAAGCCAGTACCGTAAGAAGACAAACACATCATCCATGCCCTACTGGGATTCAAACCCGGACCCCTTTCGGACGAATGAACAGAGGCCATCGCTTAGACCACTGCCCCACCGGGGCGGCTATAGTCGTTTAGGTAGACCCATGTTTTTTGTGAGCAACTCAATGGGCTATATGCAGTCGCCTGTCCCTAATTTAGGGTCACTGGTTCCAGGGAAGGGAGAGAGCCAGCACCCTAAGACAAGCACATCATCCATGCCTCACCAGGATTCGAACCCAGACCCCTTTAAATTAGGGCGGGCGACTGTGTATAGCCCATTGTGGTCTAAGTGAGGCCATCGCTTAGACCACTGCGTCACCGGGGCGGCTATAGTCGTTTAGGTAGACCCATGCTTTTTTTGTGAGCAACTTAATGGGCTATACGCAGTCGCCCGTCTCTAATTTAGGGTCACTGGTTCCAGGGAAGGGAGAGAGCCAGTACTGTAAGACAAACACAACATCCATGCCTCACCGGGATTCGAACTAGGACCCCTTTCGGACGAGTGATCAGAGGCCATCGCTTAGACCACTGCGTCGCCAGGGCTGGGCCAAAATTTCACTGTGGGGACTATCGGCTACGAAAAACTTTACATCAGGAATTTTGGTTCACTACCTGAACCGGTGTTTAGTCATCTGTATGAGGCAACGTCAAGATAAAAATGGTTCACGGAAAAGAACAGGGGAAATTGATGCAGAGTTTACAGTCAGTGTATAAGAAAAATGTTGTGTACAAGGACGTATTGATGAAAGAGGGACTAAAGGTTTTACAAAACACATAACAAACAGACAGCCCGCCGTATCAAATTCCATAAAAGACTGCTCGGGAAATTTTCAGAAAGCTGTGAGCGAACGTCGCCATCTATTGACGTGGAACTCAAAAACACAATAAATAAGTGTCAATAATTTCTGTATCATAAATTTTATTTTTCCCCATCATTATTGACGAGCTTTCATCTAGTTTATTTATAAATGTAACAGATTTTATAGATGTATAATCAGATCTTCAACAAATGGTGGCACAGAGATGTCTGATTGCTGTGTTAATAATTCAGAAAGATGAACAGTTGCCGGCGGAAAGCCTCCTAGGGAAGCAAATCAGAAGAAAAGTGAATGAAACTGTAGACTTTGTTAACAACAACATGAAGAAGATGAAATTTAAGAGCAAGTTGGCACAAGACAGAAAAGGAGTGGAAAAATTGGGAACCATGAAATTGACACCACTAAAATGAGGGAGTAATCCTGCTGCAAGCAGAAGAAGAATGTAATAACATACCTGATGAACCACACTTCGTCCATGCTTTCACTGCTGGAACCAGCTCTGCGTGACCTAATCTGTGATCTGCAAGTATATAACATAACACATTTAACAAGACAGGTAAAACACACATTATGTAATTAACTGCACGCGACAGCAAAAAGCATATTGCACTCATATCAGTATAGTCAGAAGAACCACGCGATGCTCCTCGAGTAAAGAAAACTGCATTGAAGTGCCAAAAGTTGTGGGATAGCAGTATGAAAACTTTTAACTGGCGCTGTTGTCATATAAAGGCTTTGACACACCACAATTTCTATTGCTTGCAAGGTGTAATCTCGTGAGTCAGGTTGAACAATCGCCAGTAAGATTATGGCAAGCCGACGTGAATTATCGGAGTTTGAATGAGGCATGGTAGTGGGAGCCAGACGAATGGGACATTAAATTTATGAAGTTGTGTGAAAATTCAGCATTCCTTGATCCATGGTGTCACGTGTGTATTAACAATACAAGTTAGGTTGAACAACCGCCAGTAGGATTATGACAAGCCAACGTGAATTATTGTAGTTTGAATGAGGCATGGTAGTGGGAGCCAGACGGATGGGACATTCAATTTTTGAAGTTGTGCGAACATTCAGCATTCCTCGATCCATGGTGTCACGTGTGTACTAACAATACAAGTTAGGTTGAACAACCGCCAGTAGGATTATGACAAGCCAACGTGAATTATCGTAGTTTGAACGAGGCATGGTAGTGGGAGCCAGACGGATGGGACATTCAATTTCCGAATTTGTGCGAACATTCAACATTCCTTGATCCACAGTGTCATGTGTGTACCAACAATACAAGTCAGGTTGAACAAGCGCCAGTAGGATTATGGCAAGCTAACGTGAACTATCGGAGTTTGAACGAGGCATTGTAGTGGGAGCCAGACGGATGGGACATTCAATTTCCGAAGTTGTGCGAACATTCAACATTCCTCGATCCACAGTGTCATGAGTGTACCAAGAAAAGAATTCAGGTTGAACAACCGCCAGTAGGATTATGGCAAACCGATGGGAATTATCATAGTTTGAACAAGGCATGGTAGTGGGAGCCAGACAAATGGGACATTCAATTTCTGAAGTTGTGCGAACATTCAGCATTCCTTGATCCATGGTGTCACGTGTGTACCAACAATACAAGTTAGGTTGAACAACCGCCAGTAGGATTATGACAAGCCAACGTGAATTATCGTAGTTTGAATGAGGCATGGTAGTGGGAGCCAGACGGATGGGACATTCAATTTCCGAAGTTGTGCGAACATTCAGCATTCCTCGATCCACAGTGTCACGTGTGTACCAACAATACAAGTTAGATTGAACAACCGCCAGTAGGATTATGGCAAGCCGACGTGAATTATCGGAGTTTGAACGAGGCATGGTAGTGGGAGCCAGACGAATGGGACATTCAATTTCTGAAGTTGTGCGAACATTTGGCATTCCTTGATCCACGGTGTCACGTGTTCCGATAATACCTCATGGAAGGCAATACCACCCACCATGGACAGCGCAGTGGCCGACCACGGGTGCTGAATGACCATGACCAGCAGCGCCTGACCAGAATTGTCCATGCTGATATGCGACACTGGCTCAAAGAATATCCACATTCAACGCAGGAGGTACCAGAGACATATCCATCTAGTCAGTGCAGTGTAATTCAGCATCCATAGGGTATGGGAGCAGGAGACCGACCAGAGTGCCTTTGTTAACGTCACAACATTGGACACAGTGCCACCTGGGCTTGTGAACACAGTAATTGGTCTCTGGAAGACTGGCAACAGGTGGTGTGGTCCAATGAGTCATGCTACCAGTTGTTACGAGCTGATGGTAGTGTTCAGGTGTGCAGCAGACCCCATGGACTCAAGCTGTCAACAAAGCACTCTGCAAGCTGGTGGTGGTTCCATACATGTGTGGGGTGTCTTTATGTGGCATGGTTTGTGTCCTCTGGTCCTCGTAAACCCATCATTAACTGGCACTTGCTTTGTTGCTCTGCTGGGTGACCGTTTGCAGTCCTTCGTGGACTGACTTGATTCAGGTACCCTAATAATAATGGGATTTCCCAGGAGAACAATGCACCATGCCATCAGGCTCAGGGTGTCCAAAATTGGTTAGAGGAGCATTCCGGAAAGTTCCGACAGATGATGTGGCTACCACGTTTGCCCGACATGAATACAATACAGCACTTATGGAAATTGATGGAAAGGTCCATTCGTACCCAAGATCCTGCTCCTACAAATACCAGGGAACTGTGGGCCCCCCGTATTTGTAATCGTTTTGTTGCTCTGCTGGATGACCATTTGCAGCCCATTCATGGACTTCATTTAAGTACCCTAACAACAATGGGATTTTCCAAAAGAACAATGCATCATGCCATCAGGCCCAGGTTATCCAAAATTGGTTAGAGGAGCATTCCGGAAAGTTCCGACAGATGATGTGGCTACCACGTTTGCCCGACATGAATACAATACAGCACTTATGGTAATTGATGGAAAGGTCCATTCGTACTCAAGATCCTGCACCTACAAATACCAGGGAACTGTGGGCACCCTGTATTTGTAATCGTTTTGTTGCTCTGCTGGATGACCATTTGCAGCCCATTCATGGACTTCATTTAAGTACCCTAACAACAATGGGATTTTCCAAAAGAACAATGCATCATGCCATCAGGCCCAGGTTATCCAAAATTGGTTAGAGGAGCATTCTGGAAAGTTCCGACAGATGATGTGGCTACCATGTTTGCCCGACATGAATACAATAGAGCACTTACGAAATTGATGGAAATGCCTATTCGTACCCAAGATCCTGCACCTACAAATACCAGGGAACTGTGGGCGGCTGTTCAGACGGCATGGCTCAACATCTCTCCAGAAGTCTCCTGGTCACTTGTGGAATTGATGCCATGCTGAGTTGCTGTATTTTGCCGGGCTAGAGGAAGTCCTACATGATCTAGGTATATATCCCATGACTTTTGGCACTTAGATGTATGAAAACGTTAAAGTACGAAAAAACGAGCCGCAGATGGCTTAGTGGTTAGCGAGTCAGACTACTGATGTGGGGTCCCCAGGTTCAATCCTGGGCTGATCTTCCAGAGATGGTGTGATTTGATAACAATCGCTGAATACCCGCCGTGCATCAGACAAGTACGTAAGTACGTTAAATGACGGCCCCGGGTTGGACCCCCTCCCCCGGTTATATTGGGTATCCATTCCTACCCCCTTTGATTCTCTCTAACACCTTTATAAGCAACATCGGACTTGTACGGTGGCGCCATCTACTGTGCTCTCTCTCACTTACAAACTGTTTTGTCAAAGTCGCTAGACTTGCTCTCACTCCTTCCGTTTCTGTGCCCTGCCCAAAAGGCGGACCCGCTGTAGGTGGTTTGGGCCTAAACTTTCTCTGTGGACGGAAGTCCTACATGAAAATGCTTAGCTGAGTGTAACCAGTTAAGTAGGGGGAAATGCTACGTTTTCTGTAGCTGCCACTGAATTGGTAAATTACTAGACGCATAACAGTGTTTTACAAGTTGGCCACCAGACAAAAGAAGTAGTGCACTGCATAATCTACCTGTTGCATTTCAATCTACTGGAAGCTGCAGTTATGCAGCAATACTGGATCTGAAGTGATGTTTATCATTTCAAAGTGTTGGTGTCATGTTACTTTGGTGACATACTGAGTTGTGTTGTAATACTTCTCAAAGATCAGACATCGCTCTCTGAACCTCTGCCTATGCTAAAGCAGTACAAGGGTAAAAGTAAGTTCCTATTGAGGAGGATAGAATAAGGGAAGGGAGCATGTGCTCTCATTGGTGAAGTCAGCTGAGTTGCATGGCCTCCATACTGCATTACTCTGAGTTGCTCATTAGGACATTCTAAGTCTGCGGTCGTCAAACTGTGGCCCATGGGCCAAATCCAGCCCGGCGCCACATTTTGTACGGCCCACAAGCTCTAAGAATGGCTTTTACATTTTCAAATACTTTAAAATTTCAAAGTCTTTAAAATGCCAAAGTACACGCTATAACGGAACGGATGACCGACCGCCGAGTTGAGGAGTTGCGAGATACAGCCGTATGTGGCTCTCGTATAGCTTCGCATTCGGACGCCTCTACTGTGATGCCACGAAGTTACAATTCGGCAGCGTTTCTAGTGCCACGTGTATCGCTGTTCTGCGATATTTTGTCCTCGTTTGATTACCCTTTGATATCTCTGTCATGTCACTGTCAAAACCAGGAAAGAGAAAAGTGGATATCTGTATTTGGCAGCACCTACCTGTGTGAAAAGACATATTTTCAAAGATGAAATATGCAAAAACTGAATACTGGCCAGCATTAACAGATGAACATTTGCAATCAATTTTGATGATAGGGAGTACTGACTTTGAACATTAATTTGGTGAAAAGTTACCCCCCCCAAAAAAAAACAATTCCATTTTTCTCATTAGTAGAGCTGTATTTCAAACAACTGTAGCCTTAAATTATATTAAATCATCAAATATTTCTATTTGTTGAATTTTTTATTATGTGGTTATGATTTATTTTATTTATATGTCAACAAACTTGTCATATCATTCACTGTTTCTCACGTTATTATAAAACTGAGCACGGGAAACGTTGATATAACAATATGTATTAAAAATTTTTTTATTTCAACTTGTTATTCACACTCCTTCTCGAGGTTCCTTAAGAAATTTTAGATTTTCAGCATTTGAAGTCTTCAAATAGACATGGAATAATTCTTCAAATGGATATTCTAATGTAGCGTAAATTTGACAAAGTCCTCCAATATGTAGATATAAAAGTTAGTTACTAACTTTTTTATCTACATATTGGAGGACTTTGTCAAGTTAGTTACTAACTTTTTTATCTACATATTGGAGGACTTTGTCAAGTTAGTTACTAACTTTTTTATCTACATATTGGAGGACTTTGTCAAATTTACGCTACATTAGAATATCCATATGAAGAATTATTCCATGTCTATTTGAAGACTTCAAATGCTAAAAATCTAAAATTTCTTAAGGAACCTCGAGAAGGAGTGTGAATAACAAGTGGAAATAATTTTTTTTAATATATATTGTTATATCAACGTTTTCTGTGCTCAATTTTATAATAACGTGAGAAACAGTGAATGATATGACGACAAGTTTGTTGACATATAAATAAAATAAATTGTAGCCTTCTTTTTAGTGTACTTATTATTATTATTACGTTACATTTTGTTCAATAAATTTGTGAAAACGTTTTTTTTTTATTATTATTATTTATGTAGGCTTACCTACTCAAATAACAAGGAAAAAACATTGAATACCTACATAAATATCCTCGAGTTTGCCTCTTGGCCCACAGAGCCTAAAATATTTACTATTTGGCCCCTTACAAAAAATGTTTGACGACCCCTGTTTTAAGTTATGGGAGTGACACTAGTGTACTTCCCAGTTTAGTGGGTTTTTTTCTTTTCCGATTTTCATTTTTGTTTGCATTGTTTATGTGTGAAGGAAGCTCCTTAAAAATGTCAGTGTGTGCAGCCGCAGGTGGCACCAATAAGGCACATAAAAAAACTGCCAGGAATCATGTCTCACAGGTGAGTCTTATACATCTTATATCCTATTTTCAAGTTTAAAAACTTATGATGGAATAGCAAAAAAAAAAAATCCATTAAACTACAAAGTTGCGCTGTTTTTAGTAACTTCCAATCAAAAATTACATTCCTGAAAACATTATATTAAAATTTTTGTAAAAATTAAAAGTTGTTTTAAGCACAGAATAGTTTTTTTTTTTGCTGTTGTTTTTAAAATTCTGCAAATCATCATTTTTAGTATTGGTGTATAGTAGTAACCAGCCTATCAATTTGTACACTGAGTGGCCACTTTATTATGACCACCCCCTCAGTACTTCGTTGGGCCACCTTTTGCCTTTAAGACTGAGTCGATTCTTCTTGGCATCAACTCCATGAGATGTTGATAGGTGGTTTGTGGAACCTGAGACCATGCTTGATGAATAGCACTTTCCAGGAGTGTGCGATTTCAGGGTTGTGAATCCAGCTGTCTGATGGCTCGTTAAACTTCATCCCACAAATTCTCAATGGGGTTGACATCTGGAGATTGTGGGGGACACCTGAGCAAAGTAAACTCACCAGCATGTTCCTGGAACCAATTCTGTACAATACGAGCACTATGGCAAGATGCATTATCTTATTGAAAGTAGCCATCGCCATTGGGATAAACCATCCACATGACAGGATGCACTTGGTCCGCAACGATGTTTAGATATGATGTGCCAGTCAGACGTTGATCAACACGAATTAAAGGGCCCAACGCATGCCAGGAAAACATTCCCCAAACCATAACATTGCCTCCACCAGCTTGAAGGGTTGTAGCAATGCATTTGGGGTCCATGCTTTCGTGCTGTTTCTGCCAAATTCTCACTCGGACATCGGCATGGTGCAACTGAAAACGCGATTCGTCGGACCACATAATCTGTTTACAATTATCATCTGTCCAATCCTTGTGTGAACTGGAGACGTTTTCTCTTTTTAACTACAGACAACAAAGGTGTTCGAACAGGCCTTCAGCTGCCATATCCCATCCGATGCAGTGTACGGCGAACAGTGATTGCAGAGATCATTTGAGGGGATCCTTGATTAAGATGGTCTGTAATTTGCTGCACTGTTGTCCTTCTGTTGTCTGTTACCAGTCTGGACACTCTCTGTTCCACCCGAGCAGTCACTAGTCGATGACGACCACACGTTGCACGTAGAGACCCAGTTTTTTGGCTGACAGTCCAGTCTTTAAACACTTTAACAACAGCTGCTCTGGAACATTTCACGAATGCGGCGGTTTCGGTGATACTCACTCCATGGCTCCGAGCTCCTACAATCATGCCACGTTGAAAGTCCATCAAATCGTGTTTTTTACCCATCTCGTCACCCAAAAATCACTTCAACTACTGTCGCAAGCACTAAAGTTTCCCTTTTTATACTAGCCTTGCCCTCTGGCGGCAACGGCGTGCAGCCATAGCTCATTTGCTTAAAACTGTCAGGTGGTCATAATAAAGCGGCAACTTAGTGTATATTTCATGTACTCTTTATTAAAGTTTTGTAAATTTTCACATTTAGCACAACTTATCAGTTTTTAATGTAATGTTTCATTGTTTGTATTTTCAAAAATATTTGCTCGATCACATGAAATAATTCAATGTGTATTATGTTTTACTGTGGAGTTTTGTGAACTGCTTCATGCATTATTTAAAACAGCAGGCACTTTTCATGTGGTAAGTTAAAGCAATTTTTGTTGTATGCATGGTAAAACATAGCATAGCATTGCTTTGAAAGAAAAGAAAGCAGTGGCGATGTTATGGAGTAGATCCATAAATGTAAATTATATTTTTCTTTTCGCAAGGAGGTTTTAAAAGTGCTTACCAATCTAATGTACAGGGTGTGGACAATGAAACTGAAACACATACGCAAATAGCACCCTATGTGTCACGCCGCTGTATGCACCACCTGGTGGCCAACCTGCATCTATTTCGCAGTCAATCAACAACAGTGGAGTGTGAAGGTTGCGTTAGTAGAGCAGTAGCCTGGCTGGATGTCAAAAAGTGCGATCCGCACGACATAATGGGAGACATATCCAACTTTCAAAGAGGACAGACTGTTGTTGAGCGTCTTACCAGGGCATCTCTGTCCAAGACAGCAAGTCTTTGTGGCACATCGTGAGCCATGCAATAGGAGTAACTGTTGAGGTAAGAGGAAGCTGTCTGACAGGGACGTCCCGGCGTTAACACGGATGGTAGCCAAAAGACCTAAAACCACAGCTGCCTAACTCACTGCAGAGTTGAATATGCATCACACTCAACTGTTTACATCAAAACTGTAAATCGGGAGCTTCACCAGGTCAGCATTCACGGTTGTGTTCCCATCGCCAAACTCTAGATCACCAGTGTGAATGCCAAAAGTCGGTTGCAATGGTGCTGGCATTCCAAATCGTGGACGTTGGACAACGTAAAATATGTATTGTTCTCTGATGAACCGTCGTTCGCTGTCTTTCTCACAACCGGGAGAGCTTACCTGTGGAGACATGCCTCACAAGCTTACCATCCAAACTGTTTATTGCCCGAAGTGAATCACGGAGGTGGATCGGTGACAGTGTGGGCCACAACACCGTGGCAGTCTGGTGGCCCGCTGATTGTTCTTGAGGGGTACGTCACTGCCAAGGACTATCGGACAATTCTGGAGGACAAGTTGCACCCAGTGGTTCAAACATTGTACTCTGATGGTGGTGCCGTGTATCAGAATGATAACGCACCAATACACAGAGCCAAACTGGTGGAACAGTGGTTTACTGAGCTTGAAAGTGAGGTTGAACATCTGTCATGGCCTGCACAGTCACCTGGTTTGAACACTATCAAGCCACTCTAGGATTTTCTGGAGGAGAAAGTCAGGGAAACATTTTCCTCCACCAGCATCACGTCATGAACTAGCCACTTTTCTGCAAGAGGAATGGCTTCAAATCTCCCTGGCCACTGTATAGGACTTGTATTGGTTCTTCCCACAACAAATTGCAGCTGTATTGACCTCTAAAGGAGGCCAAAACAGCTGCATTGGAATCCCAGCTGTTACAGCTGCATGGAATCCAAATGGAATCCCAGCTTTTACATCTGGGATTACATGGGCCGTGATAACTTTGCACATTGACACAGATGGATCTGGCAACCACTACCATAATCATCGTTTCCATCTCTCAACAAGGCTGACAAACACTGCAGTTATCAGATGAAGTCTTCCCTAAATTATATTTTCTAAAGTAACTTAAGCATGCTTAAAAGTTTTTATACTAAGTAAATGAAGACTTTACAAACTCTGGAAAGAAACTAAAATTTTAGGATGTTTCTGGGATTCCATGGGCCATGATAACTTTGCACATTGCCACAGATGGATCTGGTAACCACTACCATAATCATTGTTTCCATCTCTCAAACAAGGCTGACAAACACTGCAGTTATCAGATGAAGTCTTCCCTAAATTAAATTTTCTTAAGTAACTTAAGCATGCTTAAAAGTTTTTATACTTAGTAATTGAAGACTTTACAAGCTCTGGAAAGGGAACTAAAATTTCAGGATGTTTCCGGGATTCCATGGGCCATGATAACTTTGCACATTGCTACAGACACTTAGACCCAAAACATACTGCAAACTTATAGAATAAATGCAATGATATTGGAAACATTCAAGAAACATTCTCCAAAATGTTTAATGAATGTTAGAATGTAGAAAACTATGAAAATATACTTTACACACATTGTTAAAAAGGTCTTTTTATTGAAATTTTTGATTTATATAATACAGGGTGCCTGAGAATAATTGGACACATTAAAAAATTATGAACAAAAAAAAAACAAAAAACTATGAGCATTGTTTGTTTTTCTATGTCACATATTACTAACACGGTTTCTATATTTTTGTTTTGCAGAATTGTTATTCCCAGAATCTGACAGATGGTGCTAGGTGTGGCCTGGTGAGGAATGTAAGAGAAATACGCAATCAGTAGTCATGTCATCCGTACAGCAGAAAGCGATGTGTGTGTCACGGCTTGCGGAATTAAAGTCTGTCATTAAGGAAAAGATGGTACCGTTTAGAATGGTTGTAATCCTCCATCAACGAATTCCATTAAGCGGTGGATGAAACAGTTTAAAGAAACTGGCAATGTGGAATATTGTGAAGGAGCCGGTAGGCCTAGCGTCAGCGGTGAGACGGTTGACCAAGTTAATGAAAGTTTCTGACGAAGCCCCAGGAAATCCGCTCGTAAAGCAAGCAGAGAACTGTGCATTCCAAAATCGACAGTTCACGATATCTTGCACAAGAAATTAAAGTTTCATGCTAATAAAATTCAAATAGTGCGAAAATGCATGTAAATGATCACACTCTGCGATACGATTTTGCTGTGGATATGCTGAATCAAGTGGAAAACGACGAAAACTTTCTGAGTACTGTAATTTTTAGTGATGAATCCACATTTCATGTATCAGGTATTGTGAATTGTCACAACTGTAGGATATGAACCGCCTCATGTTGCTATTGAACTGGAACGTGATTCTCCAAAAGTTAATGTGTGGTGCGCCCTATCAAAAAGAGAAGTGATTGGTCCTTTCTTCTTCTGCAAAAAAAAAAAAAACCATAAATGGTGACATTTACTTGGATATGCTAGAAAATTTCGCTATACCCCTGATCAAAAGATATGACAACGTCATTTTGCAACAAGACGCGTTGGTCAACGTGTGTACGTAAGTGCCTAAATGAGATTTCCCCAACAGATGGATTGGGCATGGTGGTTCCATTCCGTGGCCTCCTCGCTCTCCAGATCTAACTCCATTGGATTATTTCATGTGGGGTTATGTGAAGGATCGTGTCTATCAGACGCCTTGTACTGATTTGCAGGAACTGAAGCAGCGTATCACAGATGCTATTAATTCCATAACTCCTCAGATGCTTGCCAATACATGGCATGAAATAGAGTATTGCTTGAACGTACTATGAGTAACCAAGGGATCTCACATCGAAATTTATTAACTTGTGTAGTTACATTGTAAGTTAGTGCAGTCAGTTTCTTCCTATCTGTTTAATGTTTTGTTTCATATAATTTTGTAATGTGTCAAATATTTCTCGGACACCCTGTATATCTAATGCTTTCCATAATCCGTAGTGGACTGACGATTTCCGTAATGACTATGGAGAATTTGTAGTAGTTGATAATATGCTACAATAATGACTCATAGGTACAACTCTCACACAAAACTTCATTCATGCTACACACAAAACATAAACATACTCCTCACGAAGAAAGTAAAAAACTGAATGTTACATTTGACATGAACACACTCCTCATACAAAAGGAAAATACAATTAACATTAGAAACATTTAGTACATAGTAGCCTTACTGTAACTGGCACAACTGTGAATATTTCATTTTGTCAGCAGGCCCAACACTCATCATTTTCTTCAGAAGTGGAACTTGTGCAATGAAATTTTGATTGTCCACATATAAATCATAAAGTCCACTTTTGGATTCAAATATTTTTTCTGTAGTACCTAGAAAGAATCATTCAAAGAATAACTAAACTGTAATCAATAAAATTTTGCTTTTGGTGGAAAACAAATTCAAAACAAAATAATAATGCCCTTAAACAGCGCAAGTACAATATTACTTTAGTAGAAAAATCACTATGGTTGCACAAAAAATATGTATAATATTAAAAAAATTCAATTGTGAACTAGTGAAAAAAGCAACTGAAAATAATCAAAGCTTGAAGAAAGCAAAGGACATTTCAGTAAGGAAAGAAAATAGATTATGGCATTGAAAAAAGATAGTTCTGTAACAAGGAGTAGAGGTGAAATTTTGAGAACTTTCGACAAGAGTGAAAGATTTCTACACAAAACTGTATGAAAGAGTGAAAGATTTCCACACAAAACTACATAAAAAAAAAAAAGGTGATACACCTATTCTACTCATTAAGAAAGGTACCAGTACCAAAGTTCCTCCCATCTTCCTGGCAGAAGTTGCACATGCAATTAACAACATGAAATGGGGAAGAGCTCCAGGAAAAGATGGAATTGCCGTGGGCATTATACAAGAAGCAAGTGGAGAAACAGAAACTACACTCGCCCATATTTACACTAGTTGTCTCAATGAACGAAAGATTCCTGAGGATTGGAACAATGCTACAATGATCCTGCTATTAAAAAAAAGTGACATTGAGGATCTCAGGAACTACAGTTCCATCAGCCTCATTTCAGTGGTTTATAACATCTTCATTAAGGTTCTTTCACATCACTTGAAGGCAACACTGGACATGTCTCAACCGAGAGAACAAGCTGGATTCAGGAGTGGCTACAGCACCATAGATCATAGTCATGTACTGAACGAACTAATTGAAAGAATGAGGGAATATGAACTCCCATTATGCATGGCTTTTATTGATTATGAAAAGGCATTTGATTCCATGAAATATTGAAGATGCTTACATTAGCATTATTAATAACATCTATGAGAATGCAAGTGTAAAGGTTCGGCTGTTTGAGAACACAGCACCAATAAAAATTGGAAAAGCAGTGAGACAAGGTGACACCATATCTCCCAAACTCTTCAATGCCACATTGCAAATGTCTTTCAATCATTGAACTGGGGGAAAAAAGGGGATAAAGATTAATCGAGATTACGAATTCTTCGTTGAAAGTCATAGCTACTTTAAGAGGTTTTCACAGGAATGATGGATTCTCAAAAGAGTCCCGCATGGCTGTGTATGAAAGTGTAATTGTTCCTACTCTGATGTACGGCAGTGAAACCTGGGTACTGCAGAGGAAACATAGGAGTCGTTTGTGTGCTGGGGAGATGCGTTACTTACAAGGGTTTTTATGGTAAGACACGTTCAGATCATGTGAGGAATGAAGATGTGTTGCAGTTGTGTAATGTGAAGCAAAATATCGTTAGCAAGGTGGAGACTAATATTTTTAGGTGGTTTGGCCATGTTGAAAGAATGAGTGATGAGATGCTTACTAAGAAAATTTTTTCGGCCCAAGTGGCAGGAAAGAAAGGCAGAGGAAGGCCAAGGAAGTCATGGGAGGATCAAATTCAGGAGTGTCTGAATGAGAAAAAGATTATGAATATGAAGTATAGAAGGCCTTATATACGTCGTGTGATGGATGTCACTTAAGCCCATGTTGTGTGTCAAGATCGCTGTAAATGGAGAAGTTTGATATGGCAACAGTAAGTAAATAATCAGTTAAAAATTTATCTGGTGGTTTGTATTATCTGTTAAATGCTTTTTTGAGGAGCTAACTTCTGAATATCAGAGAACAGCTTAATAATATGTATGTATTTAATTCACCTTCATTTTGCTGATGATGTAATAATTTTTGCAACCACCCCTTCAGAGCTGCTGTGTATGATCCAGGAACTCACCGACAAGAGTAAACAAGTGAGATTAAAAATGAACTTTCAGAACACTAAACTGAAGAACAATGCTTTTTCAAGAAATGAAAATTTATTGATTGATGGGGAAAAGCTGGAGATAACCGACTCCTAAATTTACCTTGGACAACAGGCATCAAGCAAAGGTCACATTGATGAAGAAATTAATTGGCATATAAAACTTGGCTGGAGAGCTTTTTGGAAGAAACAGTACAGTTTTCAAGAGCAATGAAATTAAATTGTGGAATAACTTTTTTACGGGTCTTATAGAAGTTATTTTTCATGAAAGTTGGTTGTCAAATTTTCGAACTAAAGCCTAGTTCGTCATCAGGACTACGTCACTGGAGTAGTTGCTGCCACTCGGTTGGAAGAGTCCAACCGCAATTATTGTTAATTGTGGTACTTCTTCTTCTTGCTATTTCGATCCCTTCTTCTAATTTCCTCTTTACTAAGTTTGACTGGTGGGCGATTATTCTTACTGAGTCCCAATTTATGGAGTGTCCACTTGCTTGTATATGTCTGTCTAGCCCTGTTTTGTTACTAATGTTCCTAATAGCTGCTTGGTGTTCTTTCATTTGGACTTTAATACTTCTCTGTTTCTCCCATATAGCGAGTCTGCAGTTACAGTTGATGCAATAAATTACTCCTTCTTGCAATTGGATGTCCAATTCTTTCTGCTTTAAAGCTGGCAGGAATTTCTTTATTTTGTTATTAAGATCTGGAGCTAGCCTGATATTATATTTTGCTCCGATCCTTTTCAGTTTCTCGAAAAGTCCCTTGTGGTACGTAATTTTGCTGGTGAATCTGAAGGTGGTTTTTCCTGTTCCTTTTTTGGCACTTGTCTAAATATTTTCTCAACATATGGGGAGGGGTAATTGTTTTCTGCCAATATTTCCTTTAATTCTTCTTTGTGAAGTTCTTTTTGAGTAGCTGAAGAGACCAGGATTTTAATTTTTTCCAAAAATTGTCTCGCCGTATTCGATTTAATATAATCAGGGTGGAATGAGCAGAAGTCTAACATCTTCCCTGTGTTGGTGGGTTTTCTAAAAAGCTGAGTGAATATTTTCCTCTCTCTTGAGGTCAAGGTTAAATCTAGGAAATTGATGCTATGGTCTGGAAATTAAATTTTGTGGGGGAAAAATGGTGTTCCTGAGATGATGTCCACCCTTGTCATGGCATTCGCGACATGTGACTAGTACATTATTCATAACTGAAGTAAGTGTGTGACTGTCAACTCATTAATGCATTGCCTAATATTGACTTTTAGTTTCTCTAAGTTGCAGGTCTGTTTCCGTAAACCTCATTTTTCAGGTACTCCCAAAGAAAAAGGTCTTCTGCCAATAAGTCATGTGACACATTTTCAATGAAATATGACTTTGTTTGGGAAGTTCATGCATGTGTTAGCAGTGCAGCTTGAAGCACCATCCTGTTGGAACCATACACTATTGCAAGCTACATCTAGACTGTGATTCTGGGATGAAGAACGTTTACAACAACATATGGAGATACCAATGCACTGTTACTATTACTGTTGCATCTCCCTTTCAAAGAAGTAGAGGCTGATAGCACATTCTGATTCACTGAACAACAATGGTTTTGTTACAAAGAAAACTTTAACAGTTTTGTATGTACCGTATATACTCGTGTATAGGTCGACTTTTTTATTGAAATATTTGTCGAAATTAGGGGGTCGAACTATACACGGAAAATATTTCTGATAGGTTGAAAGCCAAAATTTTGATGCCAGTTCATTTGCAGTTGTATATTTAGTCATTTCTGGGTGTTACTGGTACAGAAGAAAATTATTGATAAGAATTTTCTTGATTTTACATGTACGAGTTTTTTTATTCACTAATAGAAAAACTCATTTCGCAAAGATGTCTCAAAGTCTGTTTTAGATCTGTCGATATGGCCTTGACTGCCCCGCTGGTAAATCACCCAGAGGAAAGAGGTGAACGCATCAGCCAGTAGTTTAAGTTGCACCGTGCCGTGACCTACGACCGGCTCAATTCTTGATGGGGGGATGAAGAGGGTAAAGGACAGACTATTGCAAAAGGAGACCGCTGACCTTGCTTAGCGATGGTGAAGAGAGGTGTGACAATCTACAGAACAGCGGTAACTTGATCAATGCATCCCGAAAACGAAAGTGTTTAAACTTGGCCGATCGCTCAGAATAATACTGCCACTGATAGTAAAAAAGTGCATTAGTTTAACAACCTACTTACGTTTGTTATCAAATTGAGTGTGACCCAGCTCTAAAAATCAGACAAACAGTAACCTTTTCTGAAGACTAAGAGGGAGCAAAAAGGATTGCATCTTTACTGAATGGGGCGATGTTTGGTTTTGTCACTAAAGCTGATTGTTTGTTACAAACACGGTGGAGAGGGGGGATGAAACTTGGGAGTAGATACACACACTCGTACAACTCAGCAGTTGACCGACAGCTGCTACGCTGCACAGGGTAGTGGGAGAAAATTTTATAGAACAAATTTTCTTCAATTTTTTAAATAGTTGCGTGCGAATTTCACAGTGTTTGCAATACACCAAAATAAAGATTCATTTTAAATTTGGAAGAAACCCTTTGAAAACTTCAAAAGTTACACATTTATTCTTTACAGCATGCATATTCTTTATGGGATAAAAAAAAACTATCAGGTTGACATCAAGACCTATTTACACTTTCCAAATATGTTTCGGGAAGTTGGTTTTTTAAAAATAACGATGTGCCTGCCTTATGACGTTTGGCAAATGCATTACGATACGTTTGCTGCGGAAACAAATGCTCTCCATGAATGAAGTAACTGCAGAAAACTCGCTTGCAAAATGTGGGAGAAAGGGGGGGACTATGTGCAAAAGTGGGTTCATATATTATTAAAGTGTGTAACCTTCCCCTGAAAACTCTCTAACCAGGGTGGTGAGCCCTGTCATCTTCCCAGAATTGTGCCTGAATTCCACGCACATTTTGCGGGAAACTGCCACAAGCAACTTTGCGAGAGCCAGCTACAACGATAAATAGTAGGTTCACATTTCGGCATGCGGGCGCATCCTCGGAAAATAATTTTTTTTTTTTAATTTACACACAAGATAGGTCGGTATACAAAAACTGCAGACATTCACATAAAAATCGGGGCATCGACCTATACACGAGTATATACAGTATTTACGGGTGCTGAAACCAAATATAAAGTCACAATTATTCCACTGGGCTCCAATTTCTTGTAATGGAACTCTATTGGGGTGAATGTTGTGTTTCTTAAAGGAATTTCCCTATGTTCCCCAATGGAGACATCTGTCTGCAGACAGGATAGCTGTGTCTCTGAGAGTAGACATACTGGCGCTCTTGCTTCCTGTTGTGCAATTCCTTCTGGGAAGGGGGAACAAAGCAGAATTTTTGTCATTTGAATGCATTTAATCGGTATTGAAGGACGTGCATTTTCTCATGGTTTTAAAAAGTATTGTGGATTGTGCAAAGCATACGTTAAATAATGCCGCGTACTTGTGTGAACCATCCAAACAGTTTCTGCTACATTTGTGGACAATTTACTTAACAGTCTCAAAGGTGACATTTTACACCTTTGATTAGAAAATCGCGTGAACTTTATTTCCAGTGCAAAATGGGTAATGAAGATAAATCTTGGGCGCCTCACATTTGTTGTAATTCGTGTGTAACTTTGTTGACTGGCTGGTTGAAGGGATTACATCAAATACCATTTGCGGTACCAATGGTTTGGAGAGAACCGAAAGACTACTCAACAGACTGTTACTTCTGCATCACTAAGATATCTGGAATTACAGCTAACACCAAAGACATGATTCAGTATCCCAGTATTTTTTCAGCGATAAGACATGTTCTTCATGAGCCAAATCTTCCTATACCTCCACAGTCATGGAGTTTGGATGATAGTGACACTGAAGAAATAAATCCTCACAGCGAAAAAGATATTGAAGTACAACAAGACCCCGATTTCTCGGAAGATTCTGTGCCTCACCTTATAAGTCAGGAAGAATTAAATGATCCGGTTCGTGACCTTCATTTAGCAAAAAGTCAGGCCGAAATATTGGCTTCACGATTGAAGGGATGGAATCTTTTATAACCACGTACAAAAGTATGTAATTTTCGTCGACAACAGCAAGAGTTTGAACACTTATTTTCGAAGAGTGGTGATCTTGTGTACTGAAATGATATAGACTTGTTGTCTGTAGCCGTAGGACAGCAACACAAACCTGAAGAATGGAGACTTTTTATAGATTCCTCAAAAATAAACTTAAAAGCTGTCCTTCTTCATAATGGAAACATGCATCCGTCAGTACCTGTTGCATATGCTGCATACATGAAAGAAACATATGCAAATATGAAATTGTTGCTTTAAAGTACAGTATACAAAAAAACACTCATGGAATATTTGTGTCAATCTTAAAGTGATAGCTTTACTCCTTGGTCTACAACTTGGATATACAAAATACTGCTGCTTCCTCTGCGAATGGAACAGTAGGGACAGAAATTCTCATTATGCTAAAAAGACCTGGCCAAAAAGAGAGTCCTTAATTCCAGGTAATAAAAATGTAGCCTTTAGTGAGTCCTCAGAATGTGTACTTACCACCACTTCACGTCAAACTGGGTTTGATAAAATTTTTTGTAAAGGCATTGAAAAAGGCAGAAGCCTTTGTTTTCTAAAGAACAAGTTCCCCAAAATATTTGAAGCCAAAATTAAACAAGGAATTTTTATAGGTCCACAAATAAGGGAACTTATGCTTGATCTTGCATTTGAAGGCACTTTGAATGAGACTGGAGCTGCTGCATGGAAGTCCTTTAAAGATGTGGTACTGAACTTTTTAGGTAACCGGAAGGCAGAAAATTATAAAGAACTTGTTACTGAGCTTCTAGAAAACTATAAGGCCATGAGATGCACTATGTCCCTTAAAATACACTTCCTTCACTCGCATCTCGACTTTTCCCCTCAGAACATTAGGAGCTATAAGTGATGAGCACAGAGAACATTTTCATCAGGACATATGTATCATAGAAAACTGCTATAAAGGAAAATGGAGCCCTAAAATGCTAGCTGATTACTGCTGGACTCTAAAAAGGGATGTACTACAACCAAAGTACAGAAGAAGATCTAAAGTAACTACTTTTTAAGGTAAGTGTAATTAATTGCTTGTAAGCGAAATATACATGCCAAAATGAAGGCTTATTGTACACTGAAACAACAGGTTACTCACGAACTATGCTCGATAGCACAATTCAGCAAGCAGATTTGTAATCAGCATGACAAATACTGTATGATTCGGCATATGCAGTCTTTGTAACAAACAAAAAGTTTATTTTTGTTGTTCCGTGTTATATTGCACACTCACCAAAAAATAAATTTCTGGAAGTGTAAAGGTTTTTCGTGCATTTTGTACAGATTAAAATTTCCCAGAACTGGCAGTTTTGTTTGCTTATTTAACCACTTATTCGCAATAAACGTGAATGCTGGTTGGTACATGATGTCTGGGACAACAGATGGGTCACAATCCCTCATTAATGACAGACTACAATCAGGGAAAACAGAAGTGTTCTGAGCACACAGTCCAGCAGATGCTCTTACAAGAGGGACTCGGGAGTTGCATCCTGTTCATGAGCTCACGTTGGCTAACTAACAGTGACAGCTCTGACAGCAGTTGACACAGATGCATCGTAACTGGATGCTGGACATCTGATTGGAACAGTCACCTGGTCCGACGAGTCAGGGTTCCATCTCCAACATGCTGAAAAGCAGCAGATGCTCTTACAAGAGGGATTCAGGAGTTGCGGCCCGTTCATGAGCTCATTTTGACTGACTGTCAGTGACAACTTTGGCTGCAGTTGACACAGATGCATCATGACTGGATGCTGGACATCTGATTGGAACAGTCACCTGGTCTGACGAGTCAGGGTTCCATCTCCAACATGCTGACAAGCAGCAGATGTTCTCACAAGAGGGATTCAGGAGTTGTGGACCTTTCACGAGCACATTTTGACTGACTGTCAATGACAACTTTGGCTGCAGTTGACACAGATGCATCATGACTGGATGATGGACAACTGATTGGAACAGTCACCTGGTCCGACGAGTCAGGGTTCCATCTCCAACATGCTGACAAGCAGCAGATGTTCTTACAAGAGGGATTCAGGAGTTTTGGCACGTTCACGAGCTCATTTTGACTGACTGTCAGTGACAACTTTGGCTGCAGTTGACACAGATGCATCATGACTGAATGTTGGACAACTGGTTGGAACAGTCACCTGGTCTGACGAGTCAGGGTTCCATCTCCAACATGCTGACAAGCAGCAGATGCTCTTACAAGAGGGATTCAGGAGTTTTGGCACGTTCACGAGCTCATTTTGACTGACTGTCAGGGACAACTTTGGCTGCAGTTGACACAGATGCATCATGACTGGATGTTGGACAACTGATTGGAACAGTCACCTGGTCCGACGAGTAAGGGTTCCATCTCCAACATGCTGACGAGCAGCAGATGCTCTTACAAGAGGGACTCAGGAGTTGCAACCTGTTCATGAGATCATGTCGATGGACTATCAGTGACAGCTCTGGCTGCAGCTGGTACAGGAGCATCATGACTGAGTGTTGGATAAATGACTGAAACAGTCACCTGGTCTGATGAGCCAGGGTTCCATTCCCAATCTGTTGCAGTGCAAGAGAATACATGCAACTGGACTGAAGGGTTAGATGAAAATAGGCCAGAAGCTACAGTATCATGGTATGAGGATTATTATGGTGTATGCATACAATCCAGCAGATGCTCTTGCAGGTGAGTCTAGAGTTGTGGCCCATTCGTGTTCATGTGCCCATGCTGACTGTCATCGATATCTTTTGCTGCGGTGGACTCAAGAGTATCATGACTGGACAACTGTCTGGAACAGTCACCTGGTTTGATGAATCTGGGTTTCAGCTCTAATGTGCTGATAAATGGTTCAGTATTTTATTCTAAAAAAGTGAATAGGTGCAACTGAACTGCATGGTTGGAAAAGAACAGACTAGAGGTGACAGTATCGTGTATGGGGATTATTCTGATGTAAACAAACAGTCCAGCAGATGCTCTTGCAAGTGGGCCTGGTGTTGTGGTCCATTCATGCTCATGTGCCCATGTTGACTGTAATTGACAGTTTTTGCTCCAGTGGACACAAGAGCATCATGATTGGGCACCTGACTGAAACAGTCACCTGGTTTGATGAACCTGGGTTCCAGCACCAATGTGCTAATGGATGGGTCTGTATTTGATGCAACACAAGTGAATAACTACAACCAAACTGCATGGTTCGATGAAAACAGGCCAGAGTGGACAGTATCAATGAATGGGGGACTGCTCTCACACCCAGTGTAAAACAGGCCAGAGGGAACAGTTTTATTGAATGAGAACTGCTCTCACATCCAGTGGTACCTGTGAAAATAGGCCAGAGGGGACAGTACCATTGAATGGGGACTGCTCTCACACCCAGTGGTATATCTGAAAACAGGCCAGAGGGGACAGAATCATTGAATGGGGACTGCTCTCACACCCAGTCATATCTCTGAAAACAGGCCAGAGGGGGACAGTATCATTGAATGGGGACTGCTCTCACACCCAGTAGTATCTGTGAGAGCTATGGGTGTATAGCTATCATGCACCCCTATTCTCTGGTATGGATGAACACACCCACACCACCAGTTTCTATCTAGGCACTGCTGAAGACCAAGCATTGTCCTACATGGTGAACTTGTACCCATATTTGGATGGCACTTACTTGTTTCACAAAGACAGTGCCTCCTGCCTGCAATACACACAGATGGTTCAAGGGTCATGCCCAAGTATTTTGTGTTGTACCCTGGCTGCCAAATTTCTCTTACTTGAATCCCATCAAACATTCATGGGGTGCAGTGGAACCTAGCATTTTCCAGTCCACGCCAATCTCGCACCACCATGAAACTCAAGAACATTATTCTACCCAGCTGGTACAGAACGACCACACCTTCTGTTTTACTGTTAAGTAGGTGTCACTCTAGGTACAAGTGGTTATTGTGCCAAAAGGCATCTCAACGTGTCATTATAGTTAAGTAGTCAAAATATTATAACTTGTGGCTGCATTTTATGTGGGCATTGTAAAAGTGGCATAAAAGTTAGCATCTAGTGTGACTCACAAGGAACACCCCGGGTTCGAACAAACAAAACCACACCAAACTTCTGTTATAAGCCATTTACGTACCTCCGAATTCAATGGTGATATTCGTTTTTCTGTAAAGCTCTGCAGCTGCTCACTAAAGGGCTCTGTTGAGTCACCCGTCGCTCGCCGGCTGCTACATCAGTCGGGAGTGTGCAGGTGCTTGTATCACATGCTTTGTTTGTCTGTGTACGTAGTGAGACGACAAAACGGTTCGACCTTTTTTTGCGTCAGCTTTGAATATACATCTGTCTGACAAGTCACTCGTACTTTGTGATTCATGGTCTGGACATGAGGATGAACGAATACTTCAGGAGGCCTCCGGGGGAAACAAGTTCATTTAAAAATCATTCCACCAAAAATTGCGAAATATGTTCAACCCCTCAATGTTCATTTTTTCAGACAATATAAAATTTACGCAAAGAGGATTACAGACTACATAAAACTACGATCCAACATGTCGCAGCCAAAATTACATGACAGAATGTTCCTTCCGAAGATGCATTCTGTGATCTACAATCAACTGTCTGCGGAGATCTCTAGACCGATGCTTCGTTACACATGGGAGAAAGCTGGCTACCATTGTGGTGAACCAGTGCAGAATTAAAAAAGTGTCATCGACGTGGCTTTCAACACTAATGTTCTTCGTGCGTGTGCATTCTGTGGATGTGCCGATGTTGCATTTATTAATTGTTGGGCATTTTGTGGCAATGGTTATTGCTTTGATCATTTTATAGACAGCTCTCGCATGAATTAATCTTTTGACACTTGCATACCCTGACCCTTTGTTTTGAAGTTACGGACATCAACAGGCCTATGTACGTGATAATAATTTTCGTGCAGATCTGCTCTTTACGCTTCGACGTGGCACCTGGCTTCAGAGACCTCTACTGGTCAACTGTGGAGTTTTACAGAAAAACGAATATCCCCATTGAATTCAGAGGTACGTAAATGACTTACAACGGAAGTTTGATGCGGTTTTGTTTGTTCGACCCCAGGGGTGTTTCTTGTCAGTGCATAAAAACATGGACATTTTTTGTTTTGTTTTCATTAAACAGATGTTGATCAGGATAATTTACCTTGACATGTCGGAATGATACATAGCTTCTGAAGCTGAAACCAGAAATTATCTTGCAAGAAGACGTGTCTCCCCTGTGATTGTTCCTCAAAGCAAGGGAGTTTCTTGATAAGGATTCTTCTGAGAGATCATAAACACAGAAGAACCAATTTCTTGACTCCCATCACTTTCCACTAGATGTCAACAGATTTGTTCTTTTTTTTTTGTTGGGCTATGCAAAAAAACAATAGCTATGTTACTCCAGAGGAGAATCACCAGAATCTCCAATCCCATTTGCAGGATCACACTTGATATCTCACAATGCATATGGATCACTTTTGTTCAAGTGTAGAGGCACACACGTTACATATTATTAAATTTTCTTTTTGCGATGTTATTTCTCAGAAACACTGTAATATGTAAATAAATCAAAAAGTAAAGGCAACTTTAAAATTATGCAATAATCACAATGAATAGAAGCTGACACAACACAACACGTTCACAATGGCTTATGGGTAGTACAAACATGTGACAGCGCAGCGCTCTGCCGTGAATCTACACTGCTGGTCACCCAAAATGCAACACCAAGAAGGACACTAGATAGCAAAACCAGATTTACTGGACACATAACAACAGATACAAAGATGAAACGATTGAGCTTACAGGCCCATGCGACTTGCGGAACACGCAGACATCAATAGTTTGTGTGGCCCCCATGGCTGGCAATAACGGCCGCTACACGCCACGGCATCGAACGAAAGAGGCTTTGGATGTGGGCTTGGCATATATCAGTCCAGGCTGCTTCCCCAGGTTGCCACCGTTCATCAGGCGTAGTCACGGGTGGAGCTTGCCGGGCCACTCGGTTGCCGATCAGCGACCAGACGTGTTCGATGGGCGACATATCGGGAGAACAGGCGGGCCATGGCAGCAGTGACACCTGGTGGGCCATGAAGAATTGTTGCAATATGCGTGCTATGTGCGGGCGCGCATTGTCCTGTTGAAACATGGCTGCTGGCAGGTCCTGCGGATAAGGGAGGACTACAGGCTCCAAAACGTCGGAGATGAAGCGGTGGCTGTTGAGTGTACCGGCGATGCCTACCAGAGGGGTGCGGGTGTCATATCCAATTGCGCCCCAAACCATAACGCCAGGTGACGGACCGGTATGGCGATGCATAATGCAGGCATCATACAGTCTTTCGCCGCGGTGCCACCACACGCAGATCCGACCATCATGGTGTTGCAGGCAGAAGCGGGATTCGTCGGAGAAGACAATGTCCTGCCATTCCATAGTCCAGGTGCAGCGTTTAACGGCCCACTGCCGCCGCACTCGCCGGTGGTGTAACGTCAATGGTAATCGGAGCAGTGGGCGCTGTGCGACAAGTCCCCGCTCCTGCAGACGACGTCGAACGGTACGTGCTGACACAGGTTGTTGCGCAACACACCCTACTTCCTGCACTAACGTTCGTAATGTGGCGGTGCGAGCCGCCAATGCCCGCCGCACAACATGCCGGTCCTCTTGTTTGGTGGTGTGCCGCGGCAATCGCTCACGTCGGCCCGTCCGTCCCTCCTGCACCCACCGAATCCATACTTACCTCACTGTGGCTGGATGTCGTACCACACGGGCACCGATGTCTCGGTACGATAAACTGCTGTCGCGATAAGCCACTATTCGTCCTCTGTCGAACTCCGAAACGTGCTGGAATGACTGCCGTATTCTGTGATGAGGTATCAGGAAGCTTCCCACGCACAGATCCGGCAGCACAATACACTTTCCACTACTTACACCCCGCCTTCTGTGCACCCTTCTTATAGTGTTTCTTGGTGGCATGCCGGGCGCACATGATTTGCATATGCCCTGCAATGCTAATCATTTGCATGTCCCTCTAGCGGGCGATATGCTGCGAATTTCAGGCCAATCGGATGTTTCCTTTTTGGTGTTGCATTTTGGGTGGCCAGCAGTGTAGTTGAAGCCAATGTCAAATAAACAAAGAAGCTCTGCTGTGGGATTGCACCATTGTTGAAGAAACTCTCCGTAGTGAGATTTCTTTGGGCAGAGGGAGCGAAACCTGCTGAAATTCACTGAAGAATGCTGGTTTCAGTACGGAAGTGAAAACAGCATGATGTAACAAAAAGCTTATGAATGAGTAGGAAAGGTTTAATGGGGGAAGAACAAGTTTAACTGACGAAGCTCTATCTGGTCGGCCATTAACATTGAGCACACAAGCTCAAATCGACAGGGCAAATAGCTTGATCACAGAAGACCAATGGATTACGTTGTCTGCTGCTGCTGGACATTTGGATATCAGCTGTTGAACTGCACATGACATGGTGCATGATGACTTAAGGTACTGTAAAGTTTGTGCAAGATGGTTACCCAAAACAGCTTACGGATCTGCACAAGCAACAGCACCTGGAGGTTGGTACCTAATTCCTGAAATGTTATGAAGATCCGAGTGTTTTGGAGTGGACTGTCACTGGCGACAAGATATGGGTTCATCACTGTGAACTGGAAAGCAAGGGACAAAGCATGCAGTGGAAATACCCATCTTCTCCAGTAAAGAAGAAATTCAAATGACAGCCAGCCATTAAGAAAATCAAGCTGACCTTCTTTTGGGACACGAAGGGTTCTATTCTGGTGCATTTTCAGGAACATGGACAAACAGTGACCAGTGCAATGTACTGTGCTATGCTTAGAGAGAAACTGAAACCTGCAATCTAATAAGAGGAATGCTGTCAAAAACAGTCTCGCTGCACCATGACAGTGCACATCTGCACGTAGAGGCCGCAGCGGTGGTGGCAATGCAACAACTGTGGTTTGAATGCCTTCCACATACCCTTTACAGCTCTGATCTGGCACCACGCGATTATCATGTCTTTAGTCCACTTAAAGTGGATCTACATGGTCATAGGTTCACCTCTGATGGCGAGGTTAAGGAAGCAGTTCAGACCTGGATTCAGGAGCAGCTGAAAAGCTTCCTTCTCCCAAGGAATAAAGAAGCTAGTGGAACAATATGAGAGGTGCATCAACCTGCAGGGGAAGTACTGTATGTGGGAAGTGAGATACCTATTATTTGCTTACAGTTACCGGTATTAAAGAATATGTTGCCTTTACTTTTTTGTTCTCCCTCACATGAACAACTTTAATTTTAATCACGTCTATCAAAAGATTTATTTTAGACTTTGTAGTACTGAAAAACTATAATGAAAACAAGCAAAAATTTGTTTACATGCTATGTAGTTTCTCTCATCTTCTAGAGTCTCCATATCAGCTATGTTTATATAGAACAGAGGCTGTGAAGACCAGCAGTCCAACTCAGATAGCAACCCATGGGCAGTAAGGCAGGTAGTAGAGTAAGCTACAGGAAACAAAAAGAAAACTTTTTTACCACCAAAACCACACCCGTTCACTGATAACTGACATATAAAAATTAGTATCACACACACTCATAAGTAAGCCAAAACTTTTTTGAAAGAAATTTTTGAGTGCCAATTAAAAATATAACTAATAAAGCATTTTCGAACCCAGAGTACTACGGAAGAATTGGGTAGACACACACCAGTAATACTAGCAAAAATGCTGAAATACGTTTTATTGGTGTAATATTAGAAACACTAGTACAAAACGCTAGCTTTCACCACCACGAGTGGCTTCTTCAGGCAGAACTATACAAATGCAAAAACAGAGTTCCAATTATGAATTCAAAAATAGAGGTTTGCTATAGTATTATAGAACGTGCGCGTCATATTCCAGATGTGTGATTAAGAGCGCGAGTATTAATGAGTGCGCACCATACACGTGAGAGGTCCATTGACGTTTCCTCATTGCATATCCCGTGACTGGATAAGATTTCTATAGTTTCTCTGAGGAGGGTGGCTCTGGCGGTTGTGTATAGTGCGATTTTCTTTATTTGTCCCCATAGAGGTGTTGCAGAGTTGTTGGCGACTTCATGCGCTAGTGCCGTAGTGAGAAGTTCTCTTTTGACATCTCTTTGATGTTCCTGGAGTCTTAGTCTCAGAGACCTCTTGGTCATGCCCACGTAGTTTTTGTTTGTTCCGTCCGGGTGCAAGCTGGGTATAGTGTATACTCCCGCATTTTCCAGGTCCACGTCGGCGTTTTTTGGTTGCTGTAAGACAAGATGCTATTGTCCTAGGGGCTGTAACCTCTATGCCGAAACCAAGTTTTTTTTAGGGAATTTTTAAGGAAGTATTTGAAACCTGGTAGGTACTGGCATGAGCTGATGTATCGTAGTTTTTGGGTGGGGCATCAGGTGCCACGGGACGCGAGTTTAGACTTCGTCTGGTGTACGATCTGATCGACCATGCTGGGTGAGTATCCTGCGGAAAAGGCTACAGATCTCATGGTGTCAAGCTCGGCGTGGAGTGTGGCGTTGTCTGATGAGTGGGTGAAAGCTCGCCTGGCCCTGTGTCGGAAACGGGCTAGCTTTCTCTCCTTGGGGCACGATGAGGAAGGCAGTATTAAACGTTTTTTATTTTTTTTATTTTTTTTTATTTTTGATTGGAGGTTTAACGACCACCGTGAGCAACTCAATGGGCTATAAGCAGTCACCCGTCCCTGATTTAGGGTCACTGGTTCCAGGGAAGGGAGAGAGCCAGTGCCGTAAGACAAACACAACACATCCATGCCTCACCGGGATTCGAACCCGGACCCCTTTTGGACGAATGATCAGAGGCCATCGCTTAGACCACTGCGCCACCGGGGTGGCCAGTATGACATTAGGAACATAGGTAGGTTTGCATTGGACACTAGTGTTGAGGCACCTGGATGGCGACTTCTTGACCAAAACATCCAGGAATGGTAGGGATGCATTTGTTTTTTGCTCCACAGTGAACTTGGACACTAGTGTTGAGGTACCTGGATGGCGACTTCTTGACCAAAACATCCAGGAATGGTAGGGATGCATTTGTTTTTTGCTCCACAGTGAACTTGGACACTAGTGTTGAGGTACCTGGATGGCGACTTCTTGACCAAAACATCCAGGAATGGTAGGGATGCATTTGTTTTTGCTCCACAGTGAACTTGGACACTAGTGTTGAGGTACCTGGATGGCGACTTCTTGACCAAAACATCCAGGAATGGTAGGGATGCATTTGTTTTTTGCTCCACAGTGAACTTGGACACTAGTGTTGAGGTACCTGGATGGCGACTTCTTGACCAAAACATCTAGGAATGGTAGGGATGCATTTGTTTTTTGCTCCACAGTGAACTTGGACACTAGTGTTGAGGTACCTGGATGGCGACTTCTTGACCAAAACATCCAGGAATGGTAGGGATGCATTTGTTTTTGCTCCACAGTGAACTTTATGTCAGGGTGTTCCAAATTGATGGTGGTGAAAAACTGATTTAGTTTCTCCTTGGTGTTTGTCCAGATGAAGAAAACAGCATCTGCGTATCGTAGCCATGTACACAGGATTGGTCCAGGTGTGCTGAGTATCCAGTCTTCTAGGGGTCATTGGATTGCTTCGGCCAGTACTGCAGAGAGGGCGGAGCCCATTGGAACCTCTTTGGTCTGCTTGTAGGTATGGTTCTGGAAACTATAATAGTTAGTATCAGTAACTAGGTCAATGACTTTGGATATCTCTATTAGTGTACTTTCAGTGTAAAGCGATGAATCGGGGAGTGCTTGCTTTAGGGTGTTTCGTAGCTTCTTTAACAGGAATTGAGGGGTACAGACACCTCAGTGGGGACAAATAAAGAAAATCACACGATACACAACCACCAGAGCCACCCTCCTCAGACAAACTATAGAAATCCTATCCAGTCACAGGATATGCAATGAGGAAACATCAATGGACCTTCCACATGTATGGCGCACGCTCATCAATACGCACGCTCTTAATAACACATTTGGAATATGACGCGCACGTTCTATAATATCTATAGCAAACCTCTATTTTTGAATTCATAATTGGAACTCTGTTTTCTGTTTTTGTTTTTGCATCTGAATACTTCTGCCTGAAGAAGCCACCCGTGGTGGTGAAAGCTAGCGTTTTGTACTAGTGTTTCTAATATTACACTAAAACGGATTTCAGCGTTTTTATTAGTACTAGAGTACTACTTCAAGAAATGACCCATTTGCAGTAATACAGAAATAGTTGTTGCTCTGATACAATAAGTGTGAAACCTAATCTCATTTCAAAGTGAGACCACAGTATTTCCTAATCTCAAAAAAAAAAAAAAAAAAAAGTGATCACCTCTTTACTTCTCCTGCAGGACTCTCAGCAAGTCACCCCACCTTTGATGAGGGGCACAACAGATTGGCAATGCTTTACAAATATCTCCAAATTATGGGTTTTTTCTAAGGAATAGAAGGAAATAATATGTCCAATTTTCGGGTAGCGCCCCTACCCTTCCTCAGGACTACAGTTATAGACTACAGTAGACTAAAACTGTAGTCCTGAGGAAGGGTAAGGGTGCTACCCGAAAATTCGACATATTATTTCCTTTTATTCCTTAGAAAAAAAAAACATATTTTGGAGATATTTGTGATGCATTAAGCCTAAGAATAGCCAGGTCATCAATTATTTCCAAGATCGACGTTTTTCTACGTTTTCATAGCAAGCTTGAGCATATCTTCTTGTGACTGTCTATAGTGTCGTCATTACAGAAGTGCAAAGTCGTGATCCTTTCAAAAATACTGTATAAGTAATGCCATGGATGGTACAGATGATTTGGTTAATGACCCAGAAGACGACATCCCCAACAACTTTACTGATGACAATGTTTATACTGATGATGTAACATTAACAGAAGCAGACTTACACAAAAAATTTTGAAACTAAAAAAAAAAGACATCAAATCTCAGAAACACAAATTTTCCTAAAGCTTTCTACAATTTTGGATACCAGTGTATGTTAAGATAAAATGTTTAGCTTTAACTCAAATTGTTAAAATTGTAAACAGGGCAATAATCCCTCCTAAATCTGTTAAAATATTTTAAAAACACTACCTTTTTATGAGCAAAACACACTATTAATGTTTTAAAACAAAGTATGACTCTTTTTAATTTTCGATTATTCACTTCATCAACATACCTCTGTAACACACAACACCAATGGGAGGTGGTGAAAAGAAAATAATTCTTTTCTTCAGTAATGCCAACTTCCACAAAAGAAAAATTTTCTCAGCAAAGAAGTTCATGAACTGTGAAAAGCATCCAGCAGGATGTGTTATCTATGAGAAGAGAAAAAGAGAAATTAAATAAAAAAAGAGCAAGTTTTAGATATCATGCAATGCAATACTATTAAGAAATTTGTTATGTATTGGGTTGCTGAGATTGAAAATGTCCAGCGTGAATGAGCAGTAAAGACAGCCCCCCCCCCAGCAGAATGGAACCACCCACAGGTGTTGCGGGTATTATGTCACTGAGTTACTGTAAATAGCTAGCATGTGTGTGAAGGTTCAGGCACAGTTTGTTTGGACGTAACGTGGCTTGCAAAGGAACATTGCAGACGCCGGATTTGAGAGTCATCTTCCTGTATGAATTTAAACTGGGCCATTCTGCAGGAATTGCCACTCGAAAAGTTAACAAAGCGTTTGGGGAGAAAACAGCCAACGAACAAACCATTCGGCGATGGTTTGTGAAGTTTCGAAGCGGAGATACGGATCTGCAGAACGAAGAATGTGGACACCGACCTGTTGCTGTTTCTGACGATGTTTTATCACACGTGGTTGAAGCAGACGCCCAAAAATGTGTCGTGAGATAGCGGAGGTAGGTGTCCTTCACAAAACAGTTGTTCGGCGTCTGGCTGTGCTGGGTAAGGTAAAAAAGCTGGACATGTGTCTGTCGCATGAGTTGACAACTGCCAACAAGACTAGGTGTTTGGAAGTCTGCAAGTCGCTGCTTGCCAGGAATAAACAGGAACATCTACGGCATCGAATCGTCACCTGCGACGAAAAGTGGGTCCTTTATGATAATTGGAAACGATCAGCAGAATGGTTAAGCAAAGCACAGCCTGCTGGACGGCATCCTAAACCACTCCTACACACCAAGATGATGATGATGCTCCTTGTCTGGTGGTCCACAGCTGGGATAATTCATAGGAGTTTCTTGGCAAGACACCAAACTATTACTGCAGAAACAAGTGGCTTTGATCAGCAGACATAGTGTTCTTCTGCTCCAGGACAATGCTCACCCTCATGTCACACAACGCTGACACAAAGTGCCTTGGACCATGAAGCAGTACCTCATCCTGCCGATTTCCCGGACTTATCTCCGACAGACCATCATCTGTTTCGTCGCCTGGATCACTTCCTGTCCGGGGAATCAGTTCACAACAGATGAGGTTCAATGTGCAGTTGATATCTTCTTCAGGTCCCAGCCACAAGGCTTTTTCCTTCCGGGATCATAACTTTTCCAGACAGATGGCAACTATGTGTCGATGCCGAGGGGGAATATTTTGCCTAGGTAAGTTGTCCTACGTGTCCGTTCTCACGGCCCATGTGGGCTGCTCCTTTGCAGGACATTTCATTCGCACCAACCCAAAAGAACACTTATTCCAGAGACAGTTTAAAAGCTTTGCCATCCTTAGGACTAGACAAATTTCCTGCCCCTACTTTAGTCAAAAATAAAGAATTTGATGCTACATTTTCACATAATTAATTTGCATCAGATATACAGTAGTTCTCACCACCCACATGTGCTGGTCCTCTGTCGGTAATTTCATTCACACCAACCCAATAGAACACTTATTCCAGAGACAGTTTTAAGGCTTTGCCATCTTCAGGACTAGACAAATTTCCTGCCATTACTCTCCTCAAAAATAAAGGATTCGATGGCCACATTTTCACATAATTAATTTGCATCAGATATACAGTAGTTCTCACCACCCACGTGTGCTGGTCCTTTGCCGGTAATTTCATTCACACCAACCCAATAGAACACTTATTCCAGAGACAGTTTTAACCTGTCTCTGGAATAAGTGTTCTATTTAACCTGTCTCTTATTCCAGAGACAATTTTAACCTGTCTCTGGAATAAGTGTTCTATTTAACCTGTCTCTTATTCCAGAGACAGTTTTTATCTGTCTCTGGAATAAGTGAAATTTGTCTAGTCTATAAGGCTTTGCCATCCTCAGGACTAGACAAATTTTCTGCCCCTACTCTCCTCAAAAATTAAGGATTCGATAGCTACATTTTCACATAATTAATTTGCAGCAGATATAGTTCTCACCACCCATGTGTGCTGGTCCTTTGCCGGTAATTTCATTCACACCAACCCAATAGAACACTTATTCCAGAGACAGTTTTAACCTGTCTCTGTAATAAGTGTTTTATTTAACCTGTCTCTTATTCCAGAGACAGTTTTTATCTGTCTCTGGAATAAGTGAAATTTGTCTAGTCTTTAAGGCTTTGCCATCCTTAGGACTAGGCAAATTTCCTGCCCCTACTCTCCTCAAAAATAAAGGATTCGATAGCTACATTTTCACATAATTCATTTGCATCAGATATAGTTCTCACCGCCCACGTGTGCTGGTTCTTTGCCGGACATTTTATTCGCACCAACCCAATAGAACACTTATTCCAGAGATAGTTTTTAGGCTTTGCCATCCTTAGGACCAAACAAATTTCCTGCCCCTACTGTCCTCAAAAATAAAGGATTCGATGGCTACATTTTCACATAATTAATTTGCAGCAGATATAGTTCTCACCACCCACGTGTGGTCCTTTGACGGACATTTCATTCGCACCAACCTAATAGAACACTTATTCCAGAGACAGTTTTAAGGCTTTGACATTCTAAAGACTAGACAAATTCCCTGCCCCTACTCTCCTCAAAAATAAAGGATTCGATGGCTACATTTGCTCATAATTAATTTGCATCAGATATAGTTCGCACCGCCCACGTGTGCTGGTTCTTAGCCGGACATTTCATTCGCACCAACCCAATAGAACACTTATTCCAGAGATAGTTTTTAGGCTTTGCCATCCTTAGGACCAAACAAATTTCCTGCCCCTACTGTCCTCAAAAATAAAGGATTCGATGGCTACATTTTCACATAATTCATTTGCATCAGATATAGTTCTCACCGCCCACGTGTGCTGGTTCTTTGCCGGACATTTCATTCGCACCAACCTAATAGAACACTTATTCCAGAGACAGTTTTAAGGCTTTGCCATTCTAAAGACTAGACAAATTCCCTGCCCCTACTCTCCTCAAAAATAAAGGATTCGATGGCTACATTTGCATCAGATATAGTTCACACCGCCGACGTGTGCTGGTTCTTTGCCGGACATTTCATTCGCACCAACCCAATAGAGCACTTATTCCAGAGACAGTTTTAAGGCTTTGCCATTCTTAAGACTAGACAAATTCCCTGCCCTTACTCTCCTCAAAAATAAAGGATTCGATGGCTACATTTGCTCATAATTAATTTGCACCAGATATAGTTCGCACCGCCCACGTGTGCTGGTTCTTTGCCGGACATTTCATTCGCACCAACCTAATAGAACACTTATTCCAGAGACAGTTTTACGGCTTTGCCATTCTTAGGACTAGACAAATTCCCTGCCCCTACTCTCCTCAAAAATAAAGGATTCGATGGCTACATTTTCACATATTTAATTTGCATCAGATATAGTTCGCACCGCCCACGTGTGCTGGTTCTTTGCCGGACATTTCATTCGCACCAACCCAATAGAACACTTATTCCAGAGACAGTTTTAAGGCTTTGCCATCCTTAGGACTAGACAAATTTCCTGCCCGTACTCTCCTCAGAAATAAAGGACTTCATGGCTACATTTTCACATAATTAATTTGCATCAGATATAGTGCTCACTGCCCACGTGAGCTGGTCCTTTGCCGGACATTTCATTCGCACCAACCCAATAGAACACTTATTCCAGAGACAGTTTTAAGGCTTTGCCTTCCTTAGGACTAGACAAATTTCCAGCCCGTACTCTCCTCAAAAATAAAGGATTCCATGGCTACATTTTCACATAATTAATTTGCAGCAGATATAGTTCTCACCACCCACGTGTGCTGGTCCTTTGCCGGACATTTCATTCGCACCAACCCAATAGAACACTTATTCCAGATACAGTTTTAAGGCTTTGCCATCCTTAGGACTAGACAAATTTCCAGCCCGTACTCTCCTCAAAAATAAAGGATTCCATGGCTACATTTTTACATAATTAATTTGCAGCAGATATAGTTCTCACCACCCACGTGTGCTGGTCCTTTGCCGGACATTTCATTCGCACCAACCCAATAGAACACTTATTCCACAGACAGTTTTAAGGCTTTGCCATCCTTAGGACTAGACAAATTTCCTGCTCGTACTCTCCTCAAAAATAAAGGATTCCATGGCTACATTTTCACATAATTAATTTGCAGCAGATATAGTTCTCACCACCCATGTGTGCTGGTCCTTTGCCGGACATTTCATTCGCACCAACCCAATAGAACACTTATTCCAGAGACAGTTTTAAGGCTTTTCCATCCTTAGTATTAGACAAACTTCCTGCCCCTACTCTCCTCAAAAATAAAGGATTCCATGGTTATATTTTCACATAATTAATTTACAGCAGTTATAGTTCTCACCACCCACGTGTGCTGGTCCTTTGCCGGACATTTCATTCACACCAACCCAATAGAACACTTATTCCAGAGACAGTTTTAAGGCTTTGCCATTCTTAGGACTAGACAAATTCCCTGCTGCTACTCTCCTCAAAAATAAAGGATTCCATGGCGACATTTTCACATAATTAATTTGCATCAGATATAGTTTTCACCATCCACGTGTGCTGGTCCTTTGCCGGACATTTCATTCGCACCAACCCAATAGAACACTTATTCCAGAGACAGTTTTAAGGCTTTGCCATCCTTAGGACTAGAAAAATTTCCTGCCCGTACTCTCCTCAAAAATAACGGATTTGATGGCTACATTTTCACATAATTAATTTGCATCAGATATAGGTCTCACCGCCCACGTGTGCTGGTTCTTTGCTGGACATTTCATTCGCACCAACCCATTAGAACACTCATTCCAGAGACAGTTTTAAGGCTTTGCCATCCTTAGGACTAGACAAATTTCCTGCCCCAACTCTCCTCAAAAATAAAGGATTCAATGGCTACATTTTCACATAATTAATTTGCATCTTCCATACATATCCACAATCTACTGAAGACCATAATCCATGGAAATTCTCATACCTCTTTCGTACTAGCTAGAAATTGGTGAAACTTTATTGAACCACTTTCATACATGTCTGCAATCCTAGGAAATTATGTGTACTTCTTACACATGCCCACGATCCATGGGAATTCTTTGTGCCCTTTTTTGCACATGATCACAACCCATTAGCATTCTTCATACATATCTGCAATCTGTAGAAATCCTTTGTGTGCATTTTTCTTACATGCCCACAATCCACGGAAATTCTTTGTGTATCTTTCGCACATGACCGCAACTTATTAGCATTTCTGTACATGCCTGCAATCTCTGGAAATCCTTTGTGTGCCTTTTTGTTACATGCCCAGTCCTTGGAAATCCTTTGTGTGCCTTTTTCTTACATGCCCACAGTCCTTGGAAATCTTTTGTGTGCCTTTTTCTTACATGCCCACAGTCCTTGGAAATCCTTTGTGTGCCTTTTTCTTACATGCCCACAGTCCTTGGAAATCCTTTGTGTGCCTTTTTCTTACATGCCCACAATCCTTGGAAATCCTTTGTGTGCCTTTTTCTTACATGCCCACAATCCTTGGAAATCCTTTGTGTGCCTTTTTCTTACATGCCCACAGTCCTTGGAAATCCTTTGTGTGCCTTTTTCTTACATGCCCACAGTCCTTGGAAATCCTTTGTGTGCCTTTTTCTTACATGCCCACAGTCCTTGGAAATCCTTTGTGTGCCTTTTTGTTACATGCCCAGTCCTTGGAAATCCTTTGTGTGCCTTTTTCTTACATGCCCACAGTCCTTGGAAATCTTTTGTGTGCCTTTTTCTTACATGCACACAGTCCTTGGAAATCCTTTGTGTGCCTTTTTCTTACATGCACACAGTCCTTGGAAATCCTTTGTGTGCCTTTTTCTTACATGCCCACAGTCCTTGGAAAATCCTTTGTGTGCCTTTTTCTTACATGCCCACAGTCCTTGGAAATCCTCTGTGTGCCTTTTTCTTACATGCCCACAATCCTTGGAAATCCTTTGTGTGCCTTTTTCTTACATGCCCACAAACCTTGGAAATCCTTTGTGTGCCTTTTTCTTACATGCCCACAGTCCTTGGAAATCCTTTGTGTGCCTTTTTCTTACATGCCCACAGTCCTTGGAAATCCTTTGTGTGCCTTTTTCTTACATGCCCACAGTCCTTGGAAATCCTTTGTGTGCCTTTTTCTTACATGCCCACAGTCCTTGAAAATCCTTTGTGTGCCTTTTTCTTACATGCCCACAGTCCTTGGAAATCCTTTGTGTGCCTTTTTCTTACATGCCCACAGTCCTTGGAAATCCTTTGTGTGCCTTTTTCTTACATGCCCACAATCCTTGGAAATCCTTTGTGTGCCTTTTTCTTACATGCCCACAATCCTTGGAAATCCTTTGTGTGCCTTTTTCTTACATGCCCACAGTCCTTGGAAATCCTTTGTGTGCCTTTTTCTTACATGCCCACAGTCCTTGGAAATCCTTTGTGTGCCTTTTTCTTACATGCCCACAGTCCTTGGAAATCCTTTGTGTGCCTTTTTCTTACATACCCACAGTCCTTGGAAATCCTTTGTGTGTCTTTTTCTTACATGCCCACAGTCCTTGGAAATCCTTTGTGTGCCTTTTTCTTACATGCCCACAGTTCTTGGAAATCCTTTGTGTGCCTTTTTCTTACATGCCCACAATCCTAGGAAATTCTTTGTATTTCTTTCATACATGTCCACAATCCATGGAAATTCTTTGTATTTCTTTCATACATGTCTACAATCCATGGAAATTATTTGTGTATCTTTCACACATGACCGTAACACATCAGTATTTCTGTACATGCCTGCAATCTCTGGAAATCCTTTGTGTGCCCTTTTCTTACATGTCCACAATCCTTGGAAATCCTTCGTGTGCCTTTTTCTTACATGCCCACAATCCATGGAAATTCTTTGTGCATCTTTTGCACATGACTGCAGCCCATTAACATTTCTGTACATACCTGCAAACTGTGGAAATCCTTTGTGTGCCTTTTTTTTACATGGCCACAATCTATGGAAGTTCTTTTAACTCTTTTGTACATGCCCACAATTAATGGTGGAAATTCTGTGCACCTTTTTTGTACATGCCGACAATCTATGGAAATTCTCTATATTTCTTTTGTACATGCTCACAATTCACGAGAAATGAGACCAATGAAGCCGCGAAATTCGTTATTCGTCACCTGGGAGGTAATTTCCCTGCTTTACCTACCAGAGAAGTTATCACGTTGAGTTTATAAAATCAAATGTCATTTTTTCTTCACAACATACCTTTTTACTTCTCCAACACACAAAAATTCTATTAACAGCCATTTAAAAAAAAAACAAAAAAAAAAAAAAACAAACATGTATCTCAGGTTACCCTATCGAGTTAGCAGACACGGTGACATCTAGTATCATCTGTGACAAGGTGCTTCCACCTAAAAACTCTGTCCCATGTTTCCGATGATAAAAACTTCTGTAGACATTTTCTTTGCAATTAAGGTATTCCCAAAGATGAAAATTTGCACATCAATGAAAATAACTACTACGCATATCTTTAAGGAATATGTTTCAGTAAATGCTTGAAAATTCCTGGAATAGAATGTGTTTTCAAACCAGGAGTTCAAATTGCTGAGAAAAGATGAAATTAAAGCTAAAATTTTACGAAAAAAAAAAAAAAAAAAAAGCTTTGGATTTTCCAGTCTGGTTTCTTGAAGGCAAACATACCTTTTTTTTAAATCTTGCATGATTTTTGCTTTAACATTATCCCTTCATGGAAATTGAAACTCCTGGTTTGGAAACTCAATAATTCCAGCAATTTTCCTTCTGCTTCTCTTTTACACATGCATACACATAGAAAACGAGCGAAAACACACACAGTGACACATGGTAAATGGTTCGTTTAGCGGTAGCTTTCGGTCATCTTACGACCTTGATCATCCGCGATCTGCCAGTCGATCAAAATCGTAAGACGACCGAAAGCTACCGCTAAACTAACCTTTTACCATATGCGACTCCGTGTGTTTTCGCTCATTTTCTATGTTTATGTGTTATTGTCGCGTGATGCCTGAGTTTTAAACCAAAAAACATACACATGCTTTTGTTACGTATGTGGTTGACATTAAAAACAACCAAAACAACTTTTAAGCAATGGTACTGATTTCTACTGAGCATATTTTAAATCTGCACAGAAATTATTATGAGCTGAAACATTAATTTTTATTTTTCACAGCAAATGATGCTTCAACTTAAGATGTATATGTTGGAAATCAATCAGAGCTGCACACAGGAGTATGAAAAATACTTGAAATATCACAGTATACACACAATTTTAATAGTTAGAAATAAATATCTTCACTTATGGAGCGAAATACTATTACGTACCTCATGGTCCATAGTTGATATGAAGCACATTGTTGGTGTGTCCATTTATTTTCTTTGTGGACACACTGATGAATCCCAACCATGCCACGATTCTTCCAATTATAACTCCATCGGTAGGTGAAACATCTGGATTTATTCTCTCATTCATGTATATTATTGTACATTGATTCCAACACTCTAAATGCTAAGAACATATTATGTACATGTCGGTAACATTTCTTATTCCATCAATGTTCACATGCAGAACATCGATGGAATAAGAAATGTCTACTGATAAAAATGTGGATAACAACAGTTGCAAAGAAATACGTTTTTTTCTGAACATGTAATAAATGACTTAATAAAAAAATGCAAAGGTGCGATAAACAATAGGAACATTAAAAGAATTCTTGAAATCGTCATCACACGCATAAGTTACGTTGAAAATCATAAGCGGGACGTTTCTGTAGCGGCTTCTACCTTCATCAGCCATGGAATGAGACACGTGGTAAAAACGTCAGTTGTTGCGAGATTTCAAAATCGCTTTCCAAATAATAGGGATGTTAAAAGGTGCGTCAGTATTGCAGGTGTTAGGGGTAAGGTAGATTTCAATGCTTTCGCGGTACCTGAGGGCATGCCGATTGCTGAACGGGGCGATCCGCTTAACATTGGGCCAAACGGGAACCGTGGACGTACAGCTGATGGTTAAAATTAAAATGAAGGTGGAAGGGCTGCCTTTATTAACATCAGCGATATGTTACATCAATCGCCTGCTTATGCTGCGGTAAGTACTACCTATATAGTGGGTAACGCCTGTGGAAGTGTTGGTAGGGATAGAGTAGACACCTTGTAATTCTAGGGGTTTATTTGGATCTCTGTCATTAAGGATGAGGTTGATAAGATGTGGAGGTGGTTTGACTGCAATCCTGTAGCCAAAAGACTTGAAAATAGAGCAAACTCTATGAGTGAAGGACAGGCTAAAGGGCAAAGTGCCAACAAACTGATGGGTGGTGGAAGGTTCAGGCAGTAAACTAGATATATTCTGTGATTCAAACCTCTAGATTAGTCTATGGTTAGTCTATGTGCTTCATATCAACTGTGGATTATAAGGTATGTAATAGTATTTATGTCCATAAGTGTAGATATTTATTTCTAACTACAGAATTTTCGGTGTGAATAATCACTATATGACCCAGAAACACAAATTTTGGGTTCATATAAGATATTCACTTATAAAATTTTAATATATTACCTTCATCAATGGCATACCAAAAGCACTTTGCTTTATAAAACATGGTGGATGAGGATGGTCTACTGAGCCATCGGTAGGAGTCGATCTTTTATGCTTCTCATAGTAAGCTCCCAACTCATCATAAGAACCAGGATTCTCCAGAAGAAGCCTAGAGGATAAAGAGATAGATTATTTGATACTTAATTTCTCATGGCTTCTGTAACTACAAAAGAGAAATAAAAATATGGAAATATTTCTTATATATGGAGGTTGTGCCAGTTGTGGTTACCCTCTGCTCTGCTGGAACTGAAGCTGCTATTTACTTCATGAGCCTAAGACATACACTGCTGGACAATTGCTAAGGACGGATCATAAACGGCTATATAGCGCATAAAAAAGTAAGTGTGGTTGGATGCCAAGTGAAATAAAATAATGTCAGAATGCCAGGACATTACAAGAAAGACAATTTATTGTGCTCTGAAATCCAGAAGGCTTTGGAACGTGTTCAAGGGACAAACAGGCCATTTTGTGCAGAATACGTAAACGTGAAAAAATTGCAATTGCCCTCCGCAGGCGTTCCGGCGTAAGATGTCAATACGGGATATGGCCACCATGGAGGGCGATGCAAGATTCCACACGTCGTGTCATGCTTTGCACAACGTTATCAAGCAGCTGTTGGGGTAATTTATCCCATTCCTCTGTCAGTGCACGGATGAGGGTGTCCTTGTTTATTGGAGGGCATTGGCGACCAGCAAGACTATTCCCCAAAGCATCCCACACATTTTAAATGGGATTCAGATCTGGAGAACGTGCTGGCCATACGAGGCGTTGAATATCCTCGCTCTCAAGACACTCCTGGACAGCGACTGTTCGATGACATGTTGCGTTGTCGTCCATGAAAATGAATCTATCACTGACAGCACCACGGAACATGCGAACATGAGGTAGCAGAACATCATTAATGTATCGTTGGCCAGTCATAGTCCCAGTTGGAAGCACATAGAGGGACGTACGACCATTGATCATGATGCCAGCCCATACGATGACACTACATGTCGGATATCGGCCCCTTTCCTGTATGTTTGCTGGACAATATGCAGTGCCACTATCACGCCAGATCAGTTGTCATCAACAATCAGATGATAAGACTGTATCTACTCTCATCTGAGAAGAGGACAGCAGACCAGTCGTTATCAGTCCAATTGCGATGTTGATGGCGCCATTGCAAACGGGCGGTACGGTGATGTCTGGACAATGGGATGCACACAACAGGACGGCGGGCGTATAGTCCTTCTTCATGCAAACGTCTGGCGACAATTTTTCGGGAGATCCGCTTGCCAGTAGCAGCCATAAACTGATTTGCTACCTCACTAGCTGTGCTGCGCCGGTGTCTTTTTGTTGATAGCACTATGTACCGATTTTCTGCAGGTGTCGCACTGCGAACACGACCTCCCCAGTGACGTTTGCTACACTCTCCATTTGTTTGAAATGATTTCCAAAGCCTTGAAACAACACTGTGGCTGACGTCGAACTCCCTGGCAACATCTGTTATTTTTCGCCCTTCTTCAATCTTGCCAATAATACGGCCACGCGTAAAATCATCTAGGTGATGTCAGGAAGACATACTGAAAACTGCAAGTTCGTCAATTGATTCTTTCCCTTTCAACTTTGTGTTTGAACAACAACGGTCAGTACGCTTCAAATCCTTTATATTTCTTATCAGCGCTATGACGTCACGAACCAGTTCGGCAATCCAAAATTTGCACACGCACAACACGTCTTACTGTATCCCACACGTATGCTAATTTCCACATTTTCCTGCTTTCCATTTTATGGTTGCTATCATTGCTATTGTCATCCGTCCTTAGCAATTGTCCGGCAGTGTACTTCTACTTAAAAGAACCATGATTTGGGATAGGAAACCTAACCCTTTTGACGACTCCTTGCACCTTAGAAGGGGAAAGTTCCCTATCCTGGTTAAATGAAGAACTGTTAACTTTTTCTATTAGTTAACAGTTCTTCATTGGTCAAACCTTTCTTCTAGGTCTGGTTTTGCTAACAGATAAAATAAAGTTGTGTTGTGGTTTCATTATTTGGTTTAATTAAAAGGAATTTTGGATCATGAACCCCAAATCAATGAAAGACTTGTGAAAGAAACCTAGCACATCGAAAAGAAAGGTTTGACCAATGAGTCTACCAAAACTATAAGCCCCTACATTCAATGTTTGGTTTAATGACAACAATTAAGATTCAAGAACATTAAATATATTTTATTTAAAAGATGTCACAATGTGAATCTGGTGATCTGCCAGCAATATTTAAATTGCATTATATGCCAATAAAAAAAAAAAAAAAAAAAGGTGAAGTCAAGTGAATAACAGGCAGTATGTATCTTTCTGGAATTATCAGGCCATTGACAACAGGTCTTGAGAGTCACAGAAGGAAAAAACAGAAATGTCAGGGAAGAAAGTGAAGGAGAAGTAAGTGAAGTCTTCAATTAAAGAAAACTTACAAAACTTAATTCTTAAAAATTCTCCATTATGATCAACTAAAAAATTCAGTTGGGTTTTTGTAAGTTTAGTGAAAATTGAAGTTATAATACAGAATTAAGGTTTTCCCCTGAGCTAGCACATTTGCTTCATCTTATAGTAAATGGTTTTAATGTATGTATATACTGCAGAAAATATTGCTAGATATTTAAATGATTAACTCCATCAAGCAATTATGCATACCTAACCTGTCCTTGCAGAAAATCCATATGGACATGAAGAGAGGTAAAACTTGTTGCCAAGATACCAACTGACTTCATTCGAGCTCCTCTTTCTGCTGTGCTGTCTACTGGCATGTTTTCAAAACATGATAACCCATACAATGGGCCACGTTTAAAATATCTGAAACAAAAAAACTTAAAATGAATGTACAAATATTTTACCTAATACAAAACCAAATAATGCATTGTTAAAAAAAGGTCAGTGGGAATCACTTAATTAGTAAAAACTAAATCTGATCGGGTCTTTTCATCACACAAAACCCCTCAAAAGAATCATTTACCTACAAACAAGGAACCAGAAGATATTAATTAATTAAAACAACAAACATAAGAGCAAATTCATTTCCTGAAAAAAAAAGTTGACAGAATTAAGTATCTTATTTTACTATGTATAATTTGCAGTGGTACATAATCAGGGTTTGTACTGATTTTTGGAAGTCTATTTAAGGAGTTTTTCACAAGTCCAAAACCTATTTTCTAGGAGTCTGAAGCCTACTATCCAGGAGCATGAAGCCTATTTTCCAAGAGTCTGAGGCCTATTTTCCAGGAGTCTGAGGCCTATTATCCAGGAGTCTGAAGCCTATTTTCCAGAAGTCTGAAGCTTATTTTCAGGGTCTGAAGCTTATTTTCCAGGAGTCTGAAGCCTATTTTTCAGGAATCAAAAATCTATTTCACAGGAGCCTGAGCTCTATTTTCCAGGAGTAAGAAACTTATTATCCAGGAGCCTGAAGCCTATTTACCAGGAATCCAAAACATATTTTCCATGATTTTGAAGCCTATTTTCCAGATGTTCAAAACCTATTTTATACGAACTTAAGGAGAGTTTCCAAAAACTAGTTCCCATATGTTGAGATGTTAGAGTTTGCAGGGTGACCTCAGTACCTCTTTAATAGTTTTCAGGCATTTTAAATAGTAGTGGTTAAATGCATAAATTCATGTTGAGACATTGCAGAGTTTGCAGGGTGATTGATGTCAGTACCTCTTCAATAGTCTTTAGGTGTTTTTAATAGTTGTGGTTAAATGCATACATTTATCATTATATCTCATGTGATTCTATCATAAAGTTCACATACAATTACGTGACCACAAGGTTCTTCAGGAAGACGCTTTAACGTCTGTAAATTCTGTTTTACACGTTCTGTAAAGTGGATACAGTCTGTGGTGGTGCATTAACTTATTCAATTAAAATATAAATCGGTTAGAAGTCCTAAAGATGTTACTTACGGAATTGCGTGTTCAGTCCAACGTCAGTAGTTATTGAGTTTCTTTGTCCAAATTTGTATCTTGCTTCAATATGGTCAGTTGTTAGGGTTAGTTCGAGAGCCATTTCGTTATAAGTTGTGCCCTACTTTGGATATGTCCAGATGTTAGGGTTAGCTCTATTCTGGCTGTGTTGACATCCTATTGAATAGGTAAAGGTTTCCAGATAATAATTAAAGATTCTTGAGTTAAGAGTTACTATTTACATACAACTTGAAGTTCCACGTCGTACTTGGCCTTTAGGGCTATCTCGTCAATGCTGCACTCTCTTGGAAATGCTGAGGAAGTCTTCAAAGTTTGTTCAGGTTCATAAAAAATTTAAAAGCTTTAAAAGGTTCCAGTTAAAATTGTTATATACACCACCTCATACCGTCCACAGTCTCAATCACCGGATGCGCGTTTCACCAAGGCTCTACCCTGGCGTTTTCAACGGGGACTTCGCACCATCTGCGGAAATCTGCTATCTGAAAGTCTCGTGTCCACAGTGTGCATGTTCCCCATTTAATCCATTGCAAATGCCATCTAGTGTCAGGTCACATAAACTTTATCTTCATCTACGTCATTCTCACCCTTCCTTTTTCTCTTCCTCTCTCTCCTCTCCCTATTCCATTTCTTCTCAGTTTCGATCAGGTTCCACCAAGCGTACGAAAAGTCGTATGGACTGTTATTATTGCAGTTAAATGGTTTGGTCTTATTTATTACTGCTTCTGCTATTTGTATTGTCCTCATATTATTCTGCTGGTTTAATATTGTAATTCCTTCCCAATAGGGTATACATTGACTATCTAAACAGAAGTCAATGAGTGCTGTTTTATTCTCTCTTCTGCTCCAGTTCTTCATGTGTTCGGTCAGTCTGATTTTAATATTTCTTTTTGTACTGCCTATATATTGGTTGACGATTTTATTTTGATTATTTATTATTGGTATAGAGTAGACACCCGCTTTTTGTAAGATTGGGGTCTTTCTGTGATAGTTACTAAGAGATTTCGTTATATATCTCGTTTGTACACCAAAATCTAGGTCATATTTTTTACATGTTTTCTTCATAATAGTTGTGATCTCCGGTATATATGGTAATGATCCACAAAATTTTTTTACCTGTTGAGTCTGTGTACTCCTTTGTTGTTTATTTCTAGGGTTGCATCTATTAATAAGGTTATTTATTTTCTTCACATCAGAACCGAAGTTTATTGCTGTGTTCTTTATCCAATTCAATTCATTTTTTAGTAGTTGGGCGTTAGATGTATGAATAAACGCTCTATTGATATATGATCGGAAAGCTGCAAATTTGTAAGATGCTGGATGGTGAGAGTTTTCAGGAATGATATTAGTGATGTTGTCAGGTTTTGTAGTTTTCTATATACTTGGAAATCGATGTTATTTTGTTTATGAGATAGTAATATGTCTAAGTATGGTAAGATTCCATCCTTTTCTCGCTCAACGGTAACTTTAATTGTTTCGTAATAGCTATTATATTCATCTATGTACATCTGTAGCTGGTTATCATCATGCTGCCATACCATAAGGATGTCATCCACGTACCTGCAAAACATCGATGGTTGTGGTATATCTGTTTTCAGTCTCATAGATTTTTCGATGTTCTGCAAAATCACCTCTGCCAACAAACACGAAATCGGCGATCCCATCGGTGCTCCCGATAATTGTCGATATATTTTGCCTTCATAACTGAAATAATTGTTTTTATATAGCTTGTGGGACGCTAACACCAGAAAACTAATTATAAATATAATGATCCGATTTATTGGTGTCTAAAGTAAGAAATCACACGAATTTCACTCCGCAAGCTTTCTCCGTCAACGGACGGCTTCATCAGGTGGTTACATAGAGAATATAGAATCAAAATTGTAGACAGAACGTTAATTCTAACATGACAAATGAAATCATGCGTGAAGACCGCGCATAAATAACCACGAACGTGGTGAATACAATATCTTAAAAGTTAATGCAAAAGCAAAAAATGTAAACTTTAGGAAGAAACTAGAATCATAGTCCAATATAGAATATCATGAAGATCGCACCATATGGAGACGCAAGAACAGCTGCCATAAGGGAAACAGTTGAGATATTAACGAGGCAGGATGTATGCAACACCGATGTCTCTTTCGAACTACCGGTAGCTTGGAACCATCTGCTAGGCATAGCAAGAGGGACTTCATGATTCTAGTTTTTTCCTAGTGTTCATTTTTTGCTTTTGCATTAACTTTTAAGATATTGTATTCACCACGTTCGTGGTTATTTATGCGCGCGGTCTTCACGCATGATTTCATTTGTCATATTAGAATTAACGTTCTGTCTACAATTTTGATTCTATATTCTCTACGTAACCGCCTGATGAAGCCGTCCGTTGACGGAGAAAGCTTGCGGAGTGACATTCGTGTGATTTCTTACTTTAGACACCAATAAATCGGATCATTATATTTATAATTAGTTTTCTGGTGTTAGCGCCCCACAAGCTATATATTTGTTTGCTGTTTCCGGGCATATAATGGATGCATATCATAAACTTAGACGATTTAGAATCAAGCTTGAGATGGAACGATCGCACTTTGACTTCTTGCAAGAATGCAGAGCACTGGACCTGATTCCTCCTTTCCTCAAGTTTCAATCTACTCTTGACAATCCTTGGTTCCGACGTAAAAAGTTAATATTCCAGCAGCAAACGCTGAAGCACCTCATTCACTCCAAAAGAGTTATAATCATGGAGCTGGAATCCAAGTCCTTTAGCCTGCACGCCGATCCAACGCATCTGGTCTCACCTTTGGAGCTAGATATAATGCTAAGAAAAATAGACATGCTGGCCAGCAGAGAGCGTAAAATCCACGGAGCTCGCCACAAGAAGAAATTAGATAAGCTCTGGGCAGAACAGCATCCGAACGTTCCTCAACATCAAGATTTTATAATTCCAGTCGTTAATGTTTCTTCTAAGACACTTACCCATTCAGAGCTTGTGATCCTACAGAAAGGCCCGAAATTTACATTTGAGAGACCTCTTAGATACAAAGAAGTGGTGCTACAAATCGAAAGTGTCCTATGACATTTGCCAGTTTCTGAGCGTGACCCTATCAGATACAAATGCGCAGCCATGCTTACAAGTACCGCGAAGGCACGGAGTAGAAATTACATTCAGAAGCTTCCTAATGAATTAAAGAGGCTCAAAAATGATAGAGACATTGTTTTCCTGCTAACTGATAAGTCAGGGCAGATCGCCATAATAGACGAGCAAGACTATGACATAAAAATTCGTTCTTTCATTGATTCGAACGCCGTTATGCAGACAAAAGACCCTCTCAACAGATGGAAAGCAAGAGTCAGGAAAGCTTCTAATTTTAAAGCCCTTCCAGACGCCATCAAGCGAGGAGCGAAACTCCCTCCTGGGGCATCCATACCCAAATTATTCGGCAGATTAAAGCACCATAAAGAGGGCAACCCAATCAGGCCGATCGTTTCAAGGAAGAAAGCACCATCAGCACACCTTGAGAAAGCCCTAGCAACTTTTCTTATGCCATTCCTTCTGAACACAGACAGAGTCCTTAGATCCTCGAATGACTTCATCTCCAAGCTAAAAGGTATCACCATTGCACAACATGAACTTATTGGCAGCTTTGATGTTATCTCCCTCTACCCCTCTGTTTCAATACCAGAAGCAACGCAAAACATCAAACGAACCCTGGCTGGAGCTAACCGTTATGATAAAGAAGCTCTGAAAGATATCTTTGCTGTTATTGACTTAGCTGTAGAATCCAACTTCTTTACCTATGGCTCCCACGTCTACAAGCAATCAAAAGGAGTCCCGATGAGTTCAGCCTTGTCTCTAATACTCGCTGAAGCCATCATGAGACCTATTGAAGAGATCATACTCACCACTCTTCCCAGGACACCAAGAGTATGGCTACGCTATGCAGATGATATCTTTTTTGTCTGGGAGCACGGAGAAGCCTACTTGCAAGACTTTATGGTAGACATAAATAACATACATGAAGACATTAAATTTGCGATAGAAATAAAAAATCAAGGAGAGTTACCATATTTAGATGTACTTGTGACGAAATCGATTTCAGGTACACTCACTACTAAAGTCTACTATAAACCCATGCACGTACCTAACCCTATTCCACCAGGATCAGCCAACCCAACAACACACAAGTATGCTCTATTCAAATACCGGGCTAAAAGAGCCAAAGATTTTTGCACCTTGAAATCCAACTATGATGCCGAAATTAAGTCTTTGAAAGATCTTGCCTTTGCAGGAGGGTTTGATGTCTCCCGCGTAGAGGACACAATAGCGAAAGTTGAAGCCAACACACTTGCTACACCGAACAGAAGAGCACCTTTAAAATTTGTTGGTTCAATCCCGTACATCCCCAAAATATCTTATCTTATTAAAAATCACTTTCAGAAGAAAGGATTGGATGTAGGCCTTAAAGCTTCTAAACACATGGCAACCGTCCTCAGCACAGCAAGAAGTAATAGTACCTTGAAGCTCACAGATGCGGGCATCTATTGCATCCCATTGTTATACCCAGACTCCTCTACTAAATTTTACGTAGGTCTCACAAAAAGGTCATTTGAGGAGAGAATGAATGAGCATAAGAGGGACGTTGCACAAAAGAAACTTTCTACATCACTTGCCAAAGAAGTAGCTAACCATCAAGCTCAACCCCAATGGCAGAATATCTTGAAGATCGCACCATATGGAGACGCAAGAACAGCTGCCATAAGGGAAACAGTTGAGATATTAATGAGGCAGGATGTATGCAACACTGATGTCTCTTTCGAACTACCGGTAGCTTGGAACCATCTGCTAGGCATCACAAGATGGACTTCACGATTCTAGTTTCTTCCTAAAGTTTACATTTTTTGCTTTTGCATTAACTTTTAAGATATTGTATTCACCACGTTCGTGGTTATTTATGCGCGCGGTCTTCATGCATGATTTCCTTTGTCATGTTAGAACTAACGTTCTGTCTACAATTTTGATTCTATATTCTCTATGTAACCACCTGATGAAGCCGTCCGTTGACGGAGAAAGCTTGCGGAGTGAAATTCGTGTGATTTCTTACTTTAGACACCAATAAATCGGATCATTATATTTATAATAATTGTTTTTATCAATAAAAAGAAGTGCTCTTCTTATGTCTTCAATTTGCTGTGTTGGTATTTTATTTTCACACAACCTTTCAACAATGAGGTCAATTGCATCCAGAGTAGGGGTATTCGGGAAGAGGGATATCACATCAAGGTTTGCAAGTCTTATATTCTTATTCCAATTGATTGCTTTATCCTGTATTAGTGTAATTACCTCTGTGGGACTGTTCACAGTATATTCATATTGTTTGTACATAGGAGTTAAAAAATTATATAGTGCTCGCTCAAGATTTATCGTAGGTGACTTATTTTTCGCGACAATTGGTCTAAGTGGATTTCCAGGTTTATGAGTATTTATTTTACCATAGATATTCGGGGTTGTAGCTTCTGTGGGAGGATATGCTTTCTTTTTAATCATCTCAGGAAGGAAACTGTGATTTTTGAAAGTCATCAATGTACGTTTTATTTTTTCTGTTGGGTCTTTGTCTATGATTTCAACGCCTAAGTCCTGTATAGTTTTTTGCATTTTTTCATCATATTCTATCCTATCCATGATAATTAATTGATTAGTTTTGTCAGATGTTGTTATTACGATCGATGGATTATTCCGTAATTCTATAAGTGCTTGTCTTTCATGATCTTGGTTGCCGCTCTATTTATTTTAAATCTCAGGGGTTCTTGAACTTTCTTTGGAAGTACGTTGATAATCTCTTCAATCTTCGGAATAAATTGCTCTGTTTTTCCGAGGTTTTCACTAAATGCAAATTTACTACCTTTATTAAGTGCATTTATTTGCAATTTATTAAGTTCTAATTGTGATAGGTTTACATAGGTATGGTTGATATTATCCTGATGTTGTTGGTCCTGTTTCCTTGATATCAATATTGCCAGTTTCTTTAGATGTCTATATTGGTTAGCTTTCCTGTTTTTTTCCATGCATATATGTATTCCATTCATTATATTATCAATTATGTCATCTGTATATTTTTTCCTAATATTAGTATACAGGTTATATGACTGTTGAGACAGCTGGTAGATCCTCTGTCTCTTTGTTCTTATTTCTGCTCTCAGTCTTTTAGTTTCGCTCATTTCGAGTATTCTTTGATCTTTAGTGTTTAAGGCCCTGGTCTTAACCCTTAGGTAATTGGGAATAACCCCATTGTCCCGACTTTCTTTCAACAAAACAAGATGGTCAACTTGGTCATTGAGTTTTACTCTTGTTTTCTTATAGTTCCGAATATCATGATTCAGCATTTTCTTTTGAGTCCATGCAGCACTGTGGGCAACCATGCTTCCCGCAGGTGTTATTGTGTTAATTACATCTCCAGATCATAATATCATTATATCTCATGTGATTCTATCATAAAGTTCACATACAATTACGTGACCACAAGGTTCTTCAGGAAGACGCTTTAACGTCTGTAAATTCTGTTTTACACATTCTGTAAAGTGGATACAGTCTGTGGTGGTGCATTAAACTTATTCAATTAAAATATAAATCGGTTAGAAGTCCTAAAGATATTACTTACGGAATTGCGTGTTCAGTCCAACGTCAGTAGTTATTGAGTTTCTTTGTCCAAATTTGTATCTTGCTTCAATATGGTCAGTTGTTAGGGTTAGTTCGAGAGCCATTTCATTACAAGTTGTACCCTACTTCGGATATGTCCAGATGTTAAGGTTAGACCTAGATATATAACAACTTTGAAAATTGATCCAGGATGCATACCGTTGATAATGGTCGAAAGTCTGTCGTGCCGAAACATGTCCGGTGGTTTATGTGGAGTCGTGTGCGTGTTGTAGAGATTGTCTGGCATTGTTCAATAATTGATGAAATTTTATTTAATGTCTGTTTGGATTGTCATTGATTATGTCCATTCCTTCTTTTAAAGATTGACGACACCTGTTGATGGTAAATGGTTTTTAATTGCATTGTATATAATTCTTTCACACTCTCTTTGTATGATATCCATAGTCGTGTTTTATTTGAGTTTAAACCCTGGTCGCAAATTTCAATTAGGCCTATTTGCAATACGAAGATTCTACGTGGCTAATGACACGCTAGATACATATTTTATTTCAAGATACAGGATGAAGCTTACTAATTTGGAATACCGATACAAGGTGAGTCCTTGATGATATAATAATTGAAACTTGTAATAATATTCCTAGTCGTATATGATATATCAATGCCAAGATGATTTTGCTGCAAATATGCACACAGCGCATGGAACGTATATAACGTGTGAAACAGTAGTGCACATAGTATGTAGCTATTATTCTATTAGGAGAAGAGTTTTCTCCGAAAATTTGCAATTTAAATAAAAAATTTCCTAGTAAAATTCCCATAATAGTTGTTTTGGATTAGTAATTAAATTTTTACTTCAGGAATGTCAGAGCAAGTATTCACTAATACCAAATTTAATCGACATGCATAACAGTGAATATAGACTGCTTGCGGGGTGTTCTTTTTGAAACAGTGTTTTCAAACACTTCACATTACCACTCATCACAGATGATTCATCATAACCCTGCACAACACAAGATACTTCGTTTAATCTAAATTTGTTAATTTTTTCACATAAGACATCTCTTAGTCCCACTGCACTCAAGTCAGTAACAAGGACAAAACGAAGAAAATTTTCAAATAGATTTCCACCATAAACATACCTTATGCAAATGTTCATTTGTTTGTTGTTACCGATATTTCTGGTATCATCAACCAAAATCTTTGGCCTCCGATAATATTTTACTCAATACAAACTCACTGCAGATTTGTAACAATTAATTTTGACACTTTGGGGAGGATAATGAGCATTTTTTGGCATTGTTGTGATATCACTGTCAGTATCATATTTTCTTGTTAGTTCCAAAATTTCTAGAAAGTTTCCTTTGTTCTTGCTTTCATGTGACTCATCATGTCCTTGGTGGACCAACCTTTGCCTTACTGTCAATAAAATAACTTCAATAACTCTCTTTAAGAAACTCCGCCTCTTTTTTATTTCTTAAGTTCAGGTGTAGGAAATGCAGAACAACAACATTCAAGTTGTTCTACATTTCCTACACCTGAACTTATAAGAGTGTTATAGTTCATCCAGAGTTCCATGGCTTTAAAATGGCAATCCATTTTTTCATGTAGTTTTAGTTTTTCTAAACATTTTTTTCCAATTGCGAACTCCATTTTTCGTAAAAGCAGTTACCTCTTTTTGACCCTGTTTCAGTTAAGAAAACACCGCACCCAAAACAAAAAGCAGTGTTTAATGAAACACTGTACTCAAGACATGACAATTTTTTTGTACCAAACAAGCATTGAATTGCCTTTTCTGTGCACCAAATTGTGTCAATAAAAAAATAATTCGTGGCTGATGTGGTCCCTCTTCCTTCGAGCCAAGATCACTTGCCTGTTTTTGCACATTTTGCAAAAACAGGCAAGTGTGTGTTTTTGCACATTTTGCAAAAACAGACACTGGAAAAGCGGCAGCACTATGCATAGACCTACTTTCACTTTTTTTTTTATCGGATGTTTAACGACCACCGTGAGCAACTCAATGGGCTATAAGCAGTCACCCGTCCCTAATTTAGGGCCACTGGTTCCAGGGAAGGAAGAGAGCCAGTGCCGTAAGACAAACACAACATCCAGGCCTCACCGAGATTAGAACCCAGACCCCTTCCGGACAAATGATCAGAAGCCATCGCTTACACCACTGCACCACCAGGGCGGTCTTTCACTTGTTCTATTGGACTCTTCGAGAGTATTGTCTTTCTTCTTTTTTGTATTGAAATTAAAATACAACCATATATCCATTTTGGATGTAAAACTTTACGAAAAGCAAAACCACCACAGAGAAAAATAAACACTCATATTCAAGGGATATAATACTGTTACAAAAACTACTGACCAAGAGGTTTTTACAGGTAACAAAATACACATTTAGAAACCTAAACAGCCGCCCCGGGGACACAGTGGTCTAAGCGATGACCTCTGATCATTCGTCCAAAATGGGTCCAGGTTTGAATCCCGGTGAGGCATGGATGTTGTGTTTGCCTTACGGCACAGGCTCTCTCCCTTCTTTGGAACCAGCGACTCTAAATTAAGGACGGGTGACTGCTTATAGCCCATTTAGTTGCTCACGGTGGTCATTAAACCTCCAATAAAAAAAAAAAAAAAAAAACTAAACATACACAATTTGCTTTCCAAAACACAAACACCTATGCTAAAACGTGGCTCAGTTCTCTATGGAAACATTCAGACTCATTCTAAAATGAATAATGCTCCCATATTTATGTCATCAAAGAACATTCTAGTGATACCGCGAATATATGGTTCTTTTCCTCCTGTCCAGGTCGCTAGGAGACACCCCGTCTCCACTCTAGTCACATGGTAAGGCAAACAGTAAGAATCCTTAAGACTAAGGGAAGTCTGACATGAGCTCCTGGTAGATGAGCTGAGGCATGGGGTGGTGGTGTTGGAGAAATAGAAAAAGATAATGAGTAAATAACCCTTGGGAGGAAAGGAAGGAGGCAATGCAGCACAAGTACTCTGAGTCACTGTAGTACTACATTGTTCCCCTATCAGCCACCCCTGCCAATGAAGTGGGGTTGTGGGTGGTGGGGTGGTACACGAATCACGAAAACAAAGATTTTTAATATTATTTTGAAATTTCTAGTTCCACTTGAAGAACCTTTAGTTAATCTTCCTTTCCTCTGTGTTTCTTTGTTGTTTTTTTTACAGATGTTTCTGGCCTCTTGATTTTAGTCAAAGCGTGTTCTCAATGAACAGAAGGATTATCAAAAATTTTGTTTACTCTTGAAATATTTAAATTTTGTTTCCAGGTTCCTCAAAAAGGAAGATTAACTAAAGATTCTTCAAGTGGAACTAGAATTAAATAAATATATCTGGGTAAAGCTCTGAGTAAGTGATTTAATTTAATATTACTTGTTGCACTGCAGTTCTCTAGTAAATAGGGAAATAAAAGAACCATTCTCTAACATCACACAACAGCATAAATTACAATATACAAATATTTTTTTATTACAATTTTGTTTCTTACAATTTTTTTTATTTCTTTCACACTAAATTTCTTTAAAATCTCATTTGTAATTATTTATTTCCCATGAATTAATACAATTCATGGGAAATAAATAATTACAAATGAGATTTTAAAAACATTTTGTGTGAAAGAAATAAAAAAATTTTAAGAAACAAAATTGTAATAAAAAAACATTTGTATATTGTAACAATTTTGTTTCTTACAATTTTTTTTATTTCTTTCACACTAAATTTTTTAAATCTCATTTATAATTATTTATTTCCCATGAATTGTATTAATTTAATTATTTATTTCCCATGAATTGTATTAATTTAATTGTATTAATTCATGGGAAATAAATAATTACAAATGAGATTTAAAAAAATTTAGTGTGAAAGAAATAAAAAATTGTAAGAAACAAAATTGTAATAAAAAAAACATTTTTATATTGTAATTTATGCTGTTGTGTGATGTTAGAGAATGGTTCTTTTTATTTCCCTATTTACTAGAGAACTGCAGTGCAACAAGTAATATTAAATTAAATCACTTACTCAAGGTTTTATTTACCCAGATATATTTATTTAATTCTAGTTCCACTTGAAGAATCTTTAGTTAATCTTCCTTTTTGAGGAACCTGGAAACAAAATTTAAATATTTCAAGAGTAAAAGAAATTTTTTGATAATCCTTCTGTACATTGAGAACAAGCCTTGATTAAAATTCTGAGGCCTCAAGCCTCCGATACGGAGACTTGAGCTCCCCCCCAAAGTTCTAGTTATGCCCCTGGGTTAAATGCACAAATTTATGTTGAGATGTTCAAGTTTGCAGGGTGACCTCAGTACCTCTTTAACATTTTTTAGGTATTTTTAATAGAAGTGGTGAAATACATAAATTTATGTTGAGATGTTACAGAGTTTGCAGGATGACCTTTTCAACAGTTTTTTGGTGTTCTTATTAGTAGTGGTTAAATGCATAAATTTACAAGTTAAATGTTTGCAACAGTATAATAGATGAGCTGCGGTATTATTCATGCCAACCACATGGTTCTGATGTAAATAACTATAACAACATTTATTCATTGTACATTCAAAATGTTTTTTTAATTGGTTTAATATTTTAAAATAAAATTTAGCAAACCAAAATTAATTGGAAATGTCTTTGAAGAAATCTAATAGCAGGCAAGTACAATAGGTTAATGTTGTAAATGAGATAAACGTGCGTACAATGGTGAAGCTCCTACAAATAAAGTAGTGTAGGATATGATTTTAATGTAATCTAAAATTTGCAACTTGTTATTGAAACTCATATAAGCACATTACATATGCCTAAACAGTTTTTAAGTGTTTCTGAATTAGGTAGTTATTGATTCAAAAATAGCAGTTTTAACACTAACTTCTAAAAGATTACCAAAGTTCACTGCAATACATGCACAAATATTCATTTCATGACGAGATTGCTTACATAAAGTCTGTCTGTACCCTGTGCGATCCACTGGCCATAGCTTTGAATTCAATCCCATCAATGCAGCAGTCTCCTGGCAGATGCCATTCCACTACATTTCCTGTTATTAAGAGAAAAAAATGAGATATGAACATTAAATCCCATTTCTTCCAGAAAACAGTTAAATTAATTTCCTGCAAGAGTGAATTTTTTTTAATGACATATTTTATAGAGGTAAATTATAATATATTTGGTGATCAAAGTCTAAATAATAATCATTTGGTGGTTAAAGTCAATGTTGTGACACAATTTTTGGAGAAAATGAACTTCCTAGTCTCTACAGAAGGAAGCAAGTGGACCCCTTCCTATTATCAGCTGTTCAAGTAGCTCCCATGTTGTATTAATCATTCATCAAGTAGCTCCACATGTTGTATTAATCATTCATCAAATAGCTCCACATGTTGTACTAATCATTCATCAAGTAGCTCCACATGTTGTATTTATCATTCATCAAGTAGCTCCACATGTTGTATTAATCATTCATCAAGTAGCTCCACGTGTTGCATTAATCATTCATCAAGTAGCTCCACAATGTTGTATTAATCATTCATCAAGTAGCTCCACATGTTGTATTAATCATTCATCAAGTAGCTCCATGTGTCTATTAAGCATTCAAGTAGCTCTATGTGTCTCATTAAGCATTCAAGTAGCTCCATGCATCTCACTAATCATTCAAGTAGCTCCATATGTCTTATTAATCATTCAAGTAGCTTCATGTGTTTCATCCCCCCTCCCAATTTTCTTTGTTAGAAAATAATTTTCTTTCCCCATTATCAAATTAGTTCTCTATTGGTGCAGGAATCAGACAAGGTTGTCTAATGTCACCATGGCTGTTTAATATATTTATGGATGTGTGCATGTGTGATGCCAAAATCAATAATAATGGTTATGTCTTGGTGATATCCGTGTGTGCAGATTGCTGTATGCTAATGACACTGTCCTGTTAGCAGAGAGCAAAAGTGAGTTGCTGAGTATATTGTCCCGGATGTACGAAGTTTGCATGAAATTCAAACTGAGTAAGGGAAAAACCAAAGTTATGGTTTTTGACAGAGGAACTGGTAGCACTGAATGTAATGTAAGTCTAAATGGCACAGTGATTGACCGAGTGAGTGAGTTTGTGTATTTAGGAAGCATGTTGGACAAAGAGAACAAACTGGATGGTGAAATTAGTAAGCAAGTGAATTCTTCATTGAAAGTCATGGCTACTTTGAGAGGATTTCACAGGAATGATGGGTTCTCTACAGAGTCCTGAATGGCTGTGTAAGAAAGTGTAATTGTTCCTGCTCTGATGTATGGCAGTGAAACCTGGGTATTATAGAAGAGACATAGAAGTCATTTGTGTGCTGCAGAAATGCGTTAGGGGGGGGGGCAAGACACGTTCTGATTGTCAAGGAATGAAGATGTGTTGCAGTTGCGTGATGTGAAGCAAAATGTTGTTAGCAAGGTGGAGACTAATATGCTTTGGTGGTTCGGCCATGTTGAAAGAATGAGTGATGAGATACTTACTAAGAAAATCTTTTTAGCCCAAGTGGCAGGAAGAAAAGGCAGAGGAAGGCCAAGGAAGTCATGGGAGGATCAAATTCAGGAGTGTCTGCATGAGAAAAAGATTATGAGTATGAAGTATAGAAGACCTTGTGTACGGCGTGTAATGGATATCAGCAAAGCCCGAGTTGTATGTCAAGATCGCTGCAAATGGAGAAGTTTGATACTGCAACAGTAAGTAAAAATTATCTGATAGTTTGCATTTCTTTTTGAAGCTAACCTCTGAATCTCAGAGAACAGCTTAGTGATATGTATGTATGTATTCATAAAGAAAAAAACAGCTTAGTGATATGTATGTATGTATTCATAAAGAAAAAAACAGCTTAGTGATATGTATGTATGTATTCATAAAGTATGAATTGCAGAGGAAGTTCACATCCTCTGCAATAGGAAAGATTAACTATATTGCTGAATGATTTTCCAGCAATATAATTAATGTGTAAAATAAAATTATTTCTCTTTTAAATGATGATAGCCCTTTCTCTGGGCTATGAACCTACATCTAGATTTCCAAGAAAACAGCATTTTTTAAAAAATTGTAGTGGTATTTTATTCCACTGCTTTCCATAGTCCAATCTTTATTGTAAATCTGTGTTTAGAAAGCACTCTTCTTAGCAGTCTAAAGGCACAAAAGTCCTTGGCGACACATCAGGGGACTTTGAAGGAATATAAGAGTATAGACTTGATACTGGTCTCTTTTTTCAGTTTTTCAAGAAATATATTTCGATGTATGACAGGTACCCTATTATGTTGAAGTTCTACTCTTTGAAGGCTTTGTGGATAAAAGAATCGTATTTGTGGATAAAGTATGAATTATGATGAAGTTCTACTCTTTGAAGGCTTTGTGGATAAAAGAATGGTATTTGTGGATAAAGAATGAATTATGATGAATTGTGGATAAAATAATGGTATTTGTGGATAAAGAATGAATTATGATGATTTGTGGATAAAAGATTGATATTTGTGGATAAAGAATGAATTATGATGAAGTTCTACTCTTTGAAGGCTTTGGGATAAAAGAATGGTATTTGTGGATAAAGTATGAATTATGATGAAGTTCTACTATTTGAAGGCTTTGTGGATAAAAGAATGGTATTTGTGGATAAAGTATGAATTTTGATGAAGTTCTATACTCTTTGAAGGCTTTGTGGATAAAAAAATGATATTTGTGAATAAAGAATGAATTATGATGAAGTTCTACTCTTTGAAAGCTTTGTGGATAAAATAATGGTATTTGTGGATAAAGAATGAATTATGATGATTTGTGGATAAACGAATTGGTATTTGTGGATAAATAATGAATTATGATGAAGTTCTACTCTTTGAAGGCTTTGTGGATAAAGTACGAATTATGATGAAGTTCTACTCTTTGAATGCTTTGTAGATAAAAGAATGGTATTTGTGGATAAAGTATGAATTATGATGAAGTTCTACTCTTTGAAGGCTTTGTGGATAAAAGAATGGTATTTGTGGATAAAGTATGAAATATGATGAAGTTCTACTCTTTGAAGGCTTTGTGGATAAAAGAATGGTATTTGTGGATAAAGTATGAATTATGATGAAGTTCTACTCTTTGAAGGCTTTGTGGATAAAAGAATGGTATTTGTGGATAAAGTATGAATCATGATGAAGTTCTACTCTTTGAAGGCTTTGTGGATAAAAGAGTGGTATTTGTAGATAAAGTATGAATTATGATGAAGTTCTACTCTTTAAAGGCTTTGTGTAAAAGAATGGTATTTGTGAGTAAAGAATGAATTATGAAGTTCTACTCTTTGAAAGCTTTGTGGATAAAATAATGGTATTTGTGGATAAAGAACGAATTATGATGATTTGTGGATAAAAGAATTGGTATTTGTGGATAAAGTAAAAATTATGATGAAGTTTACTCTTTGAAGGCTTTGTGGATAAAATAATGGTATTTGTGGATAAAGAGTGAATTATGATGAAGTTCTACTCTTTGAAGGCTTTGTGGATAAAAGAATGAATTATAACGAAGTTCTACATTTTGAAGGATTTGTGGATAAAGAATGAATTATGATAAATTGTGAATAAAAGAAGGGTATTTGTGGGTAAATAATCAATTATGATGAAGTTCTACTCTTTAAAGGCTTTGTGGACAAAAGAATGGTATTTGTGGGTACAGAATTAATTATGATGAAGTTCAACTCTTTGAAGGCTATGTGGATAAAAGAATGGTATTCGTGCGTAAATAATCAATTATGATGAAGTTCTACTCTTTGAAGGCTTTGTGGACAAAAGAATGGTATTTGTGGATAAAGTATGAATTATGATGAATTGTGGATAAAAGAAGGATATCTGTGGATAAAGAATGATTTATGATGAAGTTCTACTCTTTGAAGGCTTTGTGGATAAAAGAATGGTATTTCCTAAGTTGGGGGCACTTTTTTTGAAAACATGCTAGAATGGGTATTTTTTTTTTTTTTTAGGAAGGCTAACACACAAAAAACGCATATACATTGAAAAAAAAATGATGTTAATATAATTTTTGAAGAAATTGGGAAATTTGTGAAATAATTTAAGTAAATACACTATATTGACAAAAGTCACTGGACACCTAGATGAAAAACACAACATAACATTTACTGACATACATTAGTATGGTGTCGGTCCCCCTTTGGCCTTAATGCATGTGCTGAACCTTCAAGACATGCTTTCGACAATATAGTGTATATCGATGAAAGAAGAAATATTCCATATATACGAGAATTGCGCCGAAAGTAATGCAAAAGTGGGCATAACTTTTTTATTCACTGACAGAGGTCGTTTGAATTCCACATATTGGTAGAGTAACTCTTCCTCTATAGTAACCCTTCTTCATTGCAGGTAAATAATGGATTCCAAGCAAAAGCAATGTGTCGTCATTGAGTTCTTGACCAAGGAAGGGTGTAAGCTGTCCAGCACTCACAGAAAGTTACAGAATGTTTATGGAGATGACACCATCGACAAGAGCACTTAGGGTATCAGAAAGTGTCTGCAAAGTGGGTACCTCGGTAGTTGACACCTGATTTGAAGAAGAGAAGGGTGGAAGTCTGCTCTGATCTGCTGGAAGCATTTGAAGCCAATGAAGACACGTTTTTTTTTTTTAATCTGCTGACAGGGAATGAAACGTGGGCATATCTTTACGATTCGGAAACGAAGAATCAGTCCATGGAATGGTGTCACACCTCTTCACCAAGGATGTTCAAGAGCAAGCAATCAGCACAGAAAGTCATGGAGACTGTTTTTTGGGATGACAGGAGTGTCATTCTGCTTGATTTTCTGGAACGTGGCTGTACCGTGACTAGCGAATGGTACACTGAGACACGCAAGAAGTTTAGAAAAGCCATAAGGAGGAAGAAACCGAAAAATAATCCGAAAAAAATCCACATTCACCATGACAATGCGAGACCACACACACACCTTTAGCAACAAATCAGTGAATCAGCAAATTAGGCTGGTTGATGGTCCCTCATCCACTGTACAGCCGCGCTGTGGCGTCGTCCAACTTCCACCTGTTCGGTCCAATGAAGGCCAGTCTCTGGGGACAACGATTTGATGACACAGACAAGGTGAAAGTGGCCGTGAAGAAGTGGGTACAACAGTCCACAATTGAATTGTTTCAAAGATAATTGAAGAGTTGGGTTCAACAATCGTGCAAATGAATCACATGTGATAGAGAACATGTTGAGTAGTTAGTACCTTTGTGAAGAGAAAGAGTTACTGTATGAAGTGTGCAATTTGAACGACCTCTGTCAGTTCATAAAAAAGTTATGCTTACTTTTGCATTACTTACGGTACAACCTCGTACATGGAAAACTCACAAGAATATTCATAGCAATCATACAATAAATACTCATTATTCATGTAAATCAGATCATAAATACTGAAATTGCTTGTAGTTCTATATACCTATATCAATGAAGAAAGAAGTATTCCTCATAAATACATTTACAAAAATAAATGCATTAATTTTTTAGATATTGGCTATTAAAAAGGGTAAAACATGCTTTAAGGGGGATGCTCAACCCAGTTGCCCCTTGCTGGATCTGCTACTGAGTAGTTTGGATTATCATTCTGCTCTGTTTACATAATAACACCCATCACAATGGAAAAAAGCAACTAGCTTATTATTATAATTTACATGCTGAAATGACACTGATTTTTTAAACAAAAGGAAGTGGTTTTTCTTACATGAAGAAAATGCAGAATAATAGAATGGTCCACTTTTTTCCCCCTTCCAGCAGTTTTTCAGTTAGCTTAAAATATTTTGTATAGTTTGTAATAAATGACCAAGCAGAATTATGTAATTTATAGGTATGTAATAGGTAAGGTCCCTTGTGAATGCAAACTTTCATATATAGGACAGACCCACAGAGCTTTAAGTTTTCATGTGAAGGAACACAAGGCTTACATATGGAACTGTGAACTGAAGAGGTTGTCTACAGCCCAAAATTGTCACGAAAATAACTATAAATTCGATCCCAGAGGTGCCGGAACATAATTTTTCAGTCGCTATGCGTTGTTTATAAAATAACGTGGAAAGAGCGATAACATCGTCCATTTACATTATCTCCACGTATTTGATATATATTAACCATTTCCATCGCCCTTTGAATTTATCAGCTACAATTAAATAGCTGTTGTGTTAAATGCCACCAGATGACGACATCTCAGTTGCTGAGACCATCAATACGGATTCGTGTTCGTGTAGTCAGATGCTGACTGATAAACCACGCATGGCACTGAGAATTGTTGGCGCCGTAGCGTAAATGCGAACGCACTCGACTAGTTATCGAGAGTTCTGGGGTTCGATCCCAGCGGTGCCGGAACACAAATTTTCAGTCGCTATGCATTGTTTATAAAATAAAATGGAAAGAGCGATGACATTGTCCATTTACATTATCTCCACGTATTTGATATATATAAATTTTTGTTTGAAAACAGTACGCTCGCTGATAAACCTGATTCGATTATCCAGCTTAATACAACAGAAGTTTTCCACATATAACGCAATTCTTCACTGCTTGTCAATGACATGATATTTTAATTTGTACACTCGACGTGGATCAGGAACGCCAAACAGAAGTCATCGCTTTTTCCACGTTTATAAGTGAGTCACAGAAAAATTCTCATCGGCCGCCACTGGGAATCGAACCCAGGGTCTTCCAGTTACACGCCGGGTATGCTACCACTGCACCACAGCGGCCTCGAATTCTCCAGATTCACAATTGATTATCTGCCAAACCACATGGCAGGTTGTTTCATGGAGCCCCACACAATGCTGGGGATTCACCAAAGATGGAAAGCAGCAACTGAACAAATAACTAGGAGGTGAGTGAATAATTAATACAGACAAGTGACGTGGACCAGGAACATCAAACAGAAGTCATTGCTCTTTCCACTTTTATAAGTGAGTCACGGAAAAATTCTCTTCTTTTTCCGTAACTCACTTATCAACGTGGAAAGAGCGATGACTTCTGTTTGGGGACATGCTATCTACTCTGTTTCTTTCAAGCGAGCGGAAACAACTCACCAAATTTCGTGACCATCATAACTTTGATGTCACAATGATTTGACTTTTGTGCTCCATTTGCCCTGATGAAGCCAAGCCAAGTGCTCTGCAAAACCATAGTAGATGATAAAATAAATATTTAACTGTGAATAAAGGTTTCTATTTTACTTTAATATTTTGCCATAAAGGTCTATTTCACACACATTGCTGCACAGTAATGTACTTCTTTTGTCCTCATCGAAATCTGTAATAAGATAATTTTAAGAAAAATTATAAAATAATAATAATTATTTATTATTTTATTAATTTTTCTCTAAATTAACTTATTCTGTTCTTAGAGTGGCTCATGGGTTTGCAGCATGTTTTCAGTTTCAGTGGTCGTATATGCCAGGGTTGGAAAAATAAGCTCCAAATCTAGGAGTCAGGTGAAACGAAAGCAAATTTCAAAGTATCATGCACAAACGTAATACATGGCGATGATGTCAGAACAAAGAGTAATAATATAAGTGTATTAAGCACTGCCTATTACCTAAACTACTTACTGCTAAATCAAATTCGAATTTGGTCTATAAATCTCAGGGTTCTAAAAATCTAAACATAAAAGAGAATGTGATATTCCAGGATAATTAATTACAGGTTTTTGTTATTGTACAACACAAATTAGAAAATCTTAAAAATGGCAGTTTAAGGAAATTACCTTTTAAAATTTCCTGACTTTTAAATATATGGAACCTCAAGTTTAGTTGCATTTTTCTTTTCTCTAAAAACAGTTGTTTTACAGAACCAAAATACTAACAAAAAATATGGAACAAATAATCTGTCATACAGTTTCATAACTGATGACTTAGAATTATAAGATAATAAATACCTTCCGCAAAGATTACCCCCCCCCCTTTTTCTTCAACTTCAGAGTGTGGAACACTTAGTAAAACCTTTACAAATTCAATGAAATTGGTGGAAAGATCTTCCAATTTTTTCTTCTGCTCAGAACTGACATGAGTTTTTGGAAATATTAATTATTCAAAATTCAATAAAATACCTGCTCTTTTTTTAATTATGTCAACACATAAGGGAGTTATATCAGTTATTTTTAGTGGTGCACAGTTTTTTCATACTCTTCGCTCAGTCCGATTTTCGTTTTGAGAAATTTTTCCTCCATTTTGAAGCTGAAACACCGGGAGAAATCTTCACTCCATCTAGCTCCTGTTTTTGAACGTTTTGAAAGACTGGAAAACGCCCCCCCCCAATTCTTATCATTTTCGAGAATGACGCAAATGATGACAACAAAGGCAAAATTTCCCGAATCTGTGGGAGAAACTCTTGGCTAAAGATTACAGGGAAATTTTTACTCCGTCGAATTTACAAAAATTCTCAAGAGTTTTAATTTCAAAGTTATTTTGTAACCCATAAACAAGATAAATTTTTTCGGAACAAAAGATTACATCGAAGACATAAATTCCAGGAGAATTTATCAGATACCTTGTGAACGTGGACTTTCATATATAGGACAGACCTGCAGAGCTTTAAATTTCCGTGTGAAGGAACACAAAACCTACGTACGGATTTGTGAACTGAAGAAGCCGTTTATAGCCCAGCATTGTCACGAAAAGAACCATAAATTTCTGTTTGGAAACGCTATGCTCATTGGTAAACCTGATTCAACGATCAAGCGTAATGTATTAGAAGCTGTTCACGTAAACCGGAACTCTTCACTGCTTGTCAACGTGGAAACAACTCACCAAAAACTGTGACTGTCAGAACTCTGATGTCACAATGATTTGAATGTTTACGCTCCATTTGCCCTGATGAAGCCATGCCAGAAGCCCTGTGAAACTATAGTCGATGCTAATAAAGCTTCTAATTGTGAAGAAATGTTTATAATTTATTCTTAATCAACATCACAAGTATGTAGTCTTGAATTATACACAAAACTACTTGTACTGCTGACATCCACCAAATGGAGGTTGCTGAAGCACTGCAACAAGAGGTACCAATTTTCAAATTTGATAAATTTAAACGGCAAAAGTGTGTGCTCCCACGACTGATATGACATAATAAGACTACAAATAACGGGAAAACATGGGTTTCACAAAGAAATTCGAGTAATATATATAATATATATCGCCCTGGATTGTAGGAGTTGTTTTTTCTCCCATGTTTTTGTTGTCTTTCGCAGTGGAGCTGAAGTCTTTGCCCAGGGATAATGGGTATACACAAGCTTTATGTAAACAGCAGAGTGATACCTGGAACTAGTTGAAGAGCTGATAATCAGAAGTCCACCATGAACAATTCATGAGATTCAGTGTTAGAGCATCTGTAGCACTAGCCAAAACTGATCGTAATTTATGCGCATACAATTATAATTATAATAGGTTGTTTACCTTTTGCATACATTTCCCTGCACGTTTTATTCCTTTAGTTGTCTTGCTTGGTTCAAGAGTCTGGTGCGGTGTTCCATTTTCGTCTTCAGGTTCATTTAAATGTCCGGCGAATGCTCAGGTCTACGAAGTGTACTGCATTAATGACTCTAGGTCCCAACATCATCATCCTCATCTTCCCACCAGCGTGTAAAACCCAACCTTCGTTGGTTGATTGACATTTATAAAAACCCTGATTCTTGAAATCAAAACCTTTTGATATAACCAACAAACATACACTGCCTATTTACATACATACAAAATGCCGAACAAAAATATTAAAAATGTATATACAACTATTAACACACAACTCATCTTATTCCTTCAACTCCCCTTCCCAACACCTCATGACAAGAGAACATTCAGTCACCACGCCCAAAAGCCATTCCCACGCAGATTGCCTCTAGTACTTTCTACCCCCTCCGGTGTCATCCACATCTTTCTAGATGTTTTCTCTCCTGCTCACTGCAGTAGCAGAAGAGAAAACATCTATAACGCCTCCTGAGGATGACCCCGGAGGGGGTAGAAAGTACTAGAGGCAGTCTGCGTGGGAATGGCTTTTGGGTGTGGTAACTGAATGTTCTCTTGTCATGAGGTGTTGGGAAGGGGAGTGCTCACTGTGGTAGCAGGAGGGAAAACATCTAGAACGCCTCCTGAGGATGACCTTGGAGGGGTAGAAAGTACTAGAGGCAATCTGCGTGGGAATGGCTTTTGGGCGTGGTGACTGAATATTCTCTTGTCATGAGGTGTTGGGAAGGGGAGTGCTCACTGCGGTAGCAGGAGAGAAAACATCTAGAACGCCTCCTGAGGATGACCCCGAAGGGGGTAGAAAGTACAGACATGCCAACCTTCAAAATCTGAAAATCAGGAGATTTTTACAGCTCATAAAATCACATAAGCGCTATTTTTTATCGACATTTTCCAGACGTAAGAACAATTTTTCAGAAGTAGTATTACTGGTCCACTAAAAGTTCTTAAGAAAAATAAAAAAAAAACAGCACCAAAATCAACACCCCTCTCTCCCCATTGAAATTAGTTTTCAGGTACATTGATTTCCCAAGATAATAAAAACGTAAAATAGCCCGCATGTTGTTTTTTTACGAATAAAATAGCAGCCAACTGTTTTTTGTTTCTTCTTGAGGTTGCGCGTGAAAGCAAAGACAAAAAAAAAAAAAGCATCGCACTAGCATCGCCTTTCGTTACAAGGCAAGGCCATCTGTAACTACTCCTTTTTGTCGTTAAGTGAATTCACAACAAAACTGATTATCACTTTTAATGCTCACGTTTCTGCTGAGGTGAGGAGTTGAAAGACTGAACTGCAAGGAGAAGGCAGGGTAGCTCCCATTTGTCAATCAGTTACTGACCCTTCCCGTCATTCTAGTGCCAGAGCGGGGAAGCTCTTTGCTGAAGGCATCGTATAACAATCTGACTGGGAGAAATCCTTTTAAAGCAAATTTTTTCCGACCCATCTCAGGCGATAGGTCAGAAGCTAGCGCTTAAAGCACTGCATCACCAGGGCAGCTTTCTTTTTGCAGATGGGAGGAGAGGAAAAGTACGGAACTGATGACTGTAATGCCGCTTTGCATCGACTCAAAGAAAAAGATTTCACAGGCGGTTCGAAATAATGGTGGTTGATGGAATTTCGACCATCCTAACGGCTAATTCTTGATGAAAATCAGGAGAATTTGACATTCATCCGGAGGGCGGGAGGAAGGACTGAAAATCTGGAGTCTCGCGCCTAAATCCGGAGAGTTGGCATGTCTGAAAGTACTAGAGGCAGTCTGCGTGGGAATGGCTTTTGGGTGTGATGACTGAATGTTCTCGTCATGAGGTGGTGGGAAAGGGAGTGCTCACTGCGGTAGCAGGAGAGAAAACATCTAGAACGCCTCCTGAGGATGACCCCGGAGGGGGTAGAAAGTACTAGAGGCAGTCTGCGTGGGAATGGCTTTTGGGTGTGGTGAATGAATGTTCTCTTGTCATGAGGTGTTGGGAAGGGGAGTTGAAGGAATAAGATGTGTTGTGTGTAAATAGTTGCATATACATTTTTAATATTTTTGTTCGGCATTTTGTACGTATGTAAATAGGCAGTGTATGTTTGTTGGTTATACAAAAGGTTTTGATTTCAAGAATCAGGGTTTTTATAAATGTCAATCAACCAACGAAGGTTGGGTTTTATACGCTGGTGGGAAGATGAGGATGATGATGTTGGGACCTAGAGTCATTAATGCAGTACACTTCGTGGACCTGAGCATTCGCCGGGCATTTAAATGAACTTGAAGACGAAAATGGAATACCGCACCAGAGGCTTGAACCAAGCAAGACAACCAAAGGAATAAAACGTGAAGGGAAATGTATGCAAAAGGTAAGCAACCTATTATAATTATGATTCATAAGATGCCCAACTTTGAAATCCAATTTTTCAGCATGGTCCTTGCAACACAAATATTTGTAAAGACATGGGTATAATTACAGATAAATCATAGTACTAATTTTTTTGCATGCACCTAAAAATACTCCTTTGACCATCTGCTCTTACTAACCATAGAAGTTCCTTAGTACTGCTATGCCAAAGAAAAAGCAAAAAAAAAAAAAAGCACCTTAGTGTTGCAGACACACCAATATAGCATACAGTAATGAAATGTTCACTGTAACTACATGTGTTCAACAGTGGCGTAACTAGCACAACGTGCGCTTCCCGCAAGATTTCCTTCAGCAACCTTAAGCACAGTAATTTTCCCAATATTTCGAACATGAGGGAGGATGAATTTTTTGCGGTGTGCATGTGGGGGAGGGGTTAGGAAGTGAAGGAGAGTGTCTGCAAAAAAAATGGTGATACCTACAGCCCTGTAGTTTTAACTTTTTAAGTAATAGATTTGACGATACGTGGAACTGCTTTGTTCAAAACTAAAATAAATCACTTGAAGAAATCACCCTCTTACACATGGCAGATCTGCGGCTGCGGTGAATAAATGTTGACGCCTGTCGTGCACGTAATCCTAGGTAACTGACTGTTTCCCACATCCTCCACGGGGAATCCCACTGTGGCCTCGTGCTTTACCTCAGCAGCACCAGAGAGAGGGCGTTTAGAGAGCGATCATATTATTTACAACCCATTGCAGAGCAATCATATTACAACCCGAAGTCAAGGAGCCTAACACTTTCATTCTGTAGGACATGCAGCGTTTTAAAAGTGAAATTTGGCGTTTACAGTCAAACCCCTATTTAACGCACTGAGATTTAACAAATTCTGCAATTTTACGTATAGTTTTGGTGGTCTAGACGGAACCACATTGAAATTAATGCCTGGCGTTTCCCCAATTTAATGAACGTTTTTTATTTATTTTTTAAACCACCGAACTATGTTAACCAGCATTTTCACGTTAAAAGTCAGCTAGAAAGAGAGGTTCACGTAACAGGAAAAATTTATGCATGCAGTTTACCAGCGTTTCAAAGAACATCATCTGCGACACAGCTCGACGAAATCATAAATCAGTTTGCATTTCCATTGACTATCAAGCCAAAGCTTCATACAGGGGGAAGCAATAGACCAAGAAGTTCCAAAGAAGCGTAACATTTTCTTGCATGGGTGGGAAGCAAGAAAAAGAGAGGTGGTGTGGGGGAGGAAATCTAGAGTACCCTGGGGTTTCTTGTGCTCAGCTACAGACAGAACAATAGCACTCTGTGAAGTCAGGGACACATATGGTACGTACCCCATACACGAGACCGACGAAGAAGAAAAAATCTGAACTTTTTAATTCGGTAAAAAATCAAAATGCGCAACAAGAATGCAGACTACTTTTCGCTTGCCTTTTGTTGACTCCGCAGATCCATCGCTTAATGTTTCTTTCTGTTGGTATCCTTCTCTAACCATTTCTTTATTGTCTCGATCTTCTTTTCATTTCCTTTTTTATGCTTTCTGATGAAAACAATTCTAACTGTCACGCTGAAAGAATTTTCATTCTGAGGACCATGAGTGCACGATATTAAAGCTTTAACTATTTTAGATAAATAGTGCAACTTTAGATAAAAAATTTTGACTGAACACCATGCACCAGTTCTTACTTACAAATTTTCAAACTTCGTCAATTCCACTTTTGGAAATTCTCCCCTCCTTCATCAAGCTTAAATTCAAACACTTATGAGGGATATAACAGTTAACAAGAACACAGGAGAGTGGAAACTGAGCGAGGAATAAAAAATTGTGGTTACGGAAGAAATTCTCACTCCGCACGACTTCCATTTTTGAAAATCTACCCTCCCCCCCACCTTCAAGTTTAAATACAAATATTTATGGAATAAAATGATATTTCGGAACAATACTGGGCATAAGGAATCGCTAGAAAAACAAAATTACGATTACGGCAAAAATCTTCACTTCGTCGATCTTATGTTTTTGAATTCTGTCCTGCCCCGTCGCCACCAAAAATTTCTGTTTAGTTGTGCATCGATCTTGAGAATAACTCAAATGACGGCAAAATTCCTGGAATTCGCAGAAGAGTCTCATGCCTGAAGTAAAGTTACGGGAAATTTTCGCGTCATCAAACTTCCGATCTCACAGATTGTTGCCAACAGTTTCAAGCTGAAACACAAACATTTATGCAATAAAATGATATTTAACAACAATGCTCGACAAAGACAACATCGCGAGAAAGAAATTACAATTACGGGAACATTTTTCGCTCCGTTTAACTTCCGTTTTGGAAAGTTCTGAGTTACGAAATACCGTCTGAAGACGGAAAACGACCCCACCCACCGCTCCCCCAAACCTCTTCAGTTTTGCATCGATCTGGATAATGACCCAAATGATGACAAAAAAGCAGAATTCCGCGAATCATCTCATGCATGACGTACCCATTCCAGAACCTCTGGAATTCTTCTCCAAATTGCGCCTTTTTTTTCTCTTCTTCTCAGCGTTAAATCTACAGCTCAAATTAAACAACAGCTTGTTTGCGGACAAAGTTTTGATGAACACAGAAAAGTTAGTCACCGAAAGAAAGAGAACATAGTCAATGAAAGAAAGAAAACATAGCTGCTTACGTATTCTAATACAAACACTATCTCAATTTGAATGCTTCCTTCAAAAGGTTTCCCCGATTTAGTGAATTCCGCGATTTTACGTATACGAGTGTTGGTCTCTTGCAGTTCGTTAAATCAAGGTTTGACTGATTTAGGCAGAGCTAAATATATCTTTTGACATTGAGGATCTCAGGAACTACAGACCTATCAGCCTCCTATCAGTGGTTAATAAAATCTTCACTACTAAAGTTCTTTTACACCGCTTGAAGGTAACACTGGACATTGCTCAACTGAGAGAACAAGCTAGATATAGGAGTGGCTACAGCACAATAGATCACATCCACGTACTGAGAGAACTAATTGAAAGAGCAAGGGAATATGAACTTCCATTGTGCATGGCTTTTATCGATTATGAAAAAGCCTTTGATTCAGTGAAACCATCAGCAGTTACAATGGCTCTGAAATCCTGTGGTAAATGCAAGTGCAAAGATTCGGCTGTTTGAAAATACAACACACATACAAATTGGAAAGGCAGTAAGACAAGGTGACACCATATCTCCCAAGCTCTTTAATGCCACATTGGAAATATCTTTCAATCACTGAACTAGGAAAACAAAGGGATAAAGATTAATGGAGATTATCTAACTCACCTTCGTTTTTGCTGATGACATTGTCATTTTTGCAACTACCCCATCAGAGCTACAGAGTATGATCCAGGAACTTGCTGACAAGAGTAAAGAAGTGGGATTAAAAATGAACTTTGAGAAGACAAAAGTGATGTACAATGCTTTTACAAGAAATGAAGATTTATTGATTGATGGGGAAAAGCTGGAGTTAACCGATACCTACGTTTCCCTTGGACAGCAGATATCAAGTGAGGGTCAAATTGATGAAGAAATTAATCGGCGTACAAAACTTGCCTGGAGAGCTTTTGGAAGAAACAGCATAATTTTCAAGAGTAATATGCCATTATGTCTCAAAAGAAAAGTGTTTGATCAATGCATCCTTCCAGTGCTTACGTATGGTGCAGAGACGTGGACCTTAACTAAAAGAGATATACAAAGGCTGCAGACAACTCAAAGCAGCATGGAGAGGTGCATGCTTGGTGCAACCAGGAGAGATAAGAAGAGGAACTCGTGGATCCGAAAAATGACAAGAGTGGAAGACATCATGATCAGAGTTAAATCCCTGAAATGGCAATGAGCTGGACATACTGCCAGAAGGACAGACCATCGATGGAGAGCCGAAATTTTAGATTGGATTCCAAGGGACAGGAAAAGACCTAGAAGAAAACCACATGGGTGGATGAAATGTGAAAGTATGTGGGAGTGACATGGAGGAGACTGGCACGAGACAGACCGTTGTGGAAGAAACTTGCGGAGACCTTCGTCCAGCAGATGATTCATAATAAGCAAAACATGAATCTTTGGGTTAATAATTGTGTGTGTTCGAATTTTTTCATAAAACTATAACTGGCAGCTGCCATACGCCAATTCGTTAACTCCCCCACCAGCAGTTTTTTTTGGGGGGGGGGGGGGCTGCACCATTGCTGTTTAACAAGCATTTAACTACTTCTGTGGTAGTGTTTACCGCAATTATTAAAAATGAAACTGGAAATTAAGAATTTTGGGGTAAAACAGGAAAAAAGGTAGTGTTACATTTTATCTAAAATATTTATACCTGCTCGAGTATCAAATGCAACAACAAATACGGAAACAATATCACAGAATATTTCTTCATTGGTGAAGCAACTGTCAAACTCAGTGGTCGCCGAACACCGACAATCATCCCGATTTTTCGCAACACCGCAATAACCACAGATAAATTTTGACGTGAAATCTATAGCAGAGTGCTGTTCCTCAGCATCAACCAGAAATCCGTATCCACGTCCAGCACTATTCAGAGAAGAGCGCTCTTTCTTGTCCAAGAGCGGTGTACAATCACTTATCACTTCACATTCCGCCATACGGCTGTTATTCAGTGCATACAAATTTTCCCTAAAAATACAGGACCACCCACCATAATTTCAATTAAGAAAAAAAAAGTCCCGATACTACTATAAGATACAACACGCCATCAAGGCCATAAACTACGGATGCCCTGAACTTGATTTCATAAAAAAATATTGTTTCCAAAGAAAGTTCAGGCGATCTGCAAAAAGTACACAAACCACGACACAAACACAAATTTTGGAAATCATGCAATAAACAGGAACCGGAAGACACGTGACTTTAAATGAGTTTTGTTGCCAAATTCATATTTTGTTTAACTGAAATAGCTTTGGGGTACGTGCTTGAGCAAGGAGCATGTACTCACTTTGGCAAGGAGCAATGTATTAACATTTCAAAATAAGGCTTTGACGATAGTGTATGCAGCAACAGCACACTCCGTTCTTTGCGGTATGCAGGTCCCTAGCTAGACAGAGAAGTTGGGCCGGCTATGATGATTGAGGGTCGGAGGACGGCTAAAGGATATAAAGAGCTCGGGCAAAAGATACAAAAGGGGTCGGGCACTGGACTGTCGTGTGAGTCGCTGGGATTCGCAAAAGGAAAGGTAGGTCGCGCGACGCCCGGTTCTGGCTATAGCCCTGAACATAGGAAAAGTATAAAACTCAATCAGTTGCAATAAATTCATGAGTAGCAACGTAGGCATAGCCGCCTCGGTGGCGCAGTGGTCTAAGCGATGACTTCTCATCATTCATCCGAAAAGGGGTCCGGGTTCGAATCCCGGTGAAGCATGGATGTTGTGTTTGTCTTACGCTACTGGCTCTCTCCCTTCCCTGGAACCAGTGGCCCTAAATCAGGGACGGGCGACTACTTATAGCCCATTGAGTTTCTCACCGTGGTCATTAAAACTCAAATCAAAAAAAAAAAAAAAAAAAAAAGAAGAGGAGATTCATATGCGATTGCGGTGGCGTGCCAGTTGAATAAAGGTGCATAAACCATGCGACACATGTAATATTTAGTAATAATCTTTTTCTTGTTCTTCAATAGCGAAAATTTGTCCATCTATGGGGTCGATAGAGAACCACACCTCTTTCATTTTATGAGGCACCTTGGAACAGTGGCGCCCATATGAGTACTTTTAAGGGGGGGGGCAAAGAAAATTCTTACCTCCTTCAAGGTGTTCAAACATTTTAGTAAATGTACAAGATACTAAAATTCAAGAAAAATAATTCATACAATCAATCATTAATATCTTATTATTCTTAAAAATGCTTTAAAAAAGGTTTCTTCTATTTTAGTGTTTCAAATTTATCAAAAATTTGGCTATACTGACTGCTGGGGGGTATGGGTCAAGCCCCCCTTATGCGCGCTCTTGCCTTGGAATATTAAAAATTGAAAACTGATCACTTTAAAGGCTGAAATTTGTTGCCTGGAGCTTCTGCGATTAAGCTTGATGAAAATTTAGTATCACTGAATAAACTGTTTTTATTTTCTAACGTCTTGTAAGCTTTTCCAATTTGGAGATTATTTCTGCAAAAAGAAAAAAGAAAAATTGACTTCATCTGTACTGATGAACGGCAGTGTCACAGTTCGAAGGTGGTGCAGTTTTTTTCTTTTCTCCGGCTGTCACGTGGTACGAGATCTGTAATTTTCGTGAAAAATTCAACTCATCAAGATGGCAACCTAGCAGTATGCTTGCCCTTTAAACTGGTGTTGACACTGTTTTGGAGAGCGGTGAAAGTTGTGCTTCATTAAAATCGTTATTTGGGTAAAAAATAGGTAGAGATAATGCACTATGTAAACAGAGAGATTGCATTTTGGCTTATCATTTCCTCATAACACAGAATATCTCGAGGATTCGTCGCTCAATTTTTTTTATTTGCGGTTAAAGATATTCTTCGTGCTGTAGGGAGACCTGTGAAATATTCTGGTTGCTCCATAATTCAGGCGTGTGACTGAATAATATTAAAAAAATGATGCATTGAGGACTGTTTCCTGATTGCCAGCCAAAGGTAATTATTTTAATCCCATTGTGTAGTAGCAAACTTTGGTGTCCAATTTCCTCCTGGTTTCAAATGACTATCTGAAAAGTGCAATATCTCACTTTTGTCTAACTTCGCTAAGTTGTGGGCGAAAATGTTTAGAAACCTGATCTTTACTGGCTGTATAAGCATGAACGTTTATTATTGTTAACAGTTGATGCCTACATTATCCTGTCGTGTGATAAGTACTGGCTTAGGAGGGAATTGTGTCAGTTCAGGGCACATGTATGCGAAAAAAATCGATACGTGTGTGTTTTACGTGCATCTTCAGCAGCGAGTGCGATGTATACTCGTGTTTCAAATGCTACTGTGGCTAACAATTTAAAAGTCATTTAGGCGTTTTAGTATATATATATTTATTTAATTTTTTACTATCGTGTTTCAGGTAATTTGTGCATGCAAACAATTTATTTTTATCAAGCTATTTTTAATTTGCACTCTTAAGATTTTCTATGCTGAAATTTTAACCACCACATCTATATTTTAGTTTGAAGTCTAAAATATCGCTTCAGTACCTGGTTTTGTACATAGTTGTTAGTGTATCCAAAATTTATGGTTTATGCATTCATCAGTTTCATGTATTAACTTTAAAATATCAACTTTTGGTTATCTGTTGCTATTAATTGGGGAAAGGAGTTTGAAAGATTGTACTTAATAATTCTTACTTCTGAACCTGGCTTTATCTCCACTTTTGATTATCTTCTATTGATATTAATCTGCAAAAGGAGTTTGAAAGATGGTTATAATTCAGACTGTGCTGTCTTTATCTTCATTTTTGGTTAGCTTCTGTTGTTATTAGTTGGGAAAAGGAGTTTGAAAGACTGTTGTGATTCTGACTAAACTGTACTTAATCATTCTAAATAAACTGTCTTTATCTCCACTTTTTGTTATCTTCTATTTTTATTAATTGGAAAAAGGAGTTTGAAAGATGGTTGTAAATTCCTACTCTCCTGAGTCTTTGTAATTGTGCAGACTTATAAAGACAGTTCAGTCAGAATTTACATATTTAAAAACAATGCAAGACTGCCAAAAGTGGAGATTTTAAATTTAAAAGCATTGAACAAAAGAGCATATAAATAGTAAAATGCTACACCGATGTCCAAAATTAAGGTCACAAACACATGTTCTGTGATATCTTGAAAACTAAATGGTTTATTGCAATGAAATTTGGTACAGATATGCCTCATACTATGAGACATGCAATAGCAACATAACAAAATGAACAGGAGGTAAATTGCGTGCGATATGCAAATTAAACCAATTAAATTGCAATTAAACCAACATGATGCATCATATCTTGAGGACGATCCAGCTAATAGGGAATGGCCACCCCGCACAGCTTTACAAGTCGCACAATGAGCCCTCATACTGTAAATGAGGTTGTTGATGACAGCTTGTGGCAAGAAATCCCATTCTTCTAAAAACGTGGATTTTAATGCATGGAGGGTCCTGAGAGGGGGTTGACGTCGTGCAATGGCTCTTCCTAGAGCATCCCAAATATGCTCTATAGGCTTTAGGTCCGCCGACTTCGCTGGCCACACCATACAGCGAATATCCTCTCCCTCCAGAAAATTGTCGACAAGCTGAGCTCTGTGTGGCCTCGTGTTATCGTCCATAAAAATGAAGTTCGGTCCGACAGCTCCCCGGAAAAGCCTCACAATAAGGTTCATTCCATACAGAATAACCCAATTTTAAAAAAGTGTGTAGCTGCATAGTTCTGAAAAAATTTGAAACTTTGCTCATTTATTTGTGTGTTTGAATAATGGCCACAAAAATAATTAAATTTTTTTCACTCCCCCCTCCCATCTGTTGGTTGCTTCAAAAGATGACTGCCGTCACAATTTTTAGCATATTGAAGCCTTTCCGATATTTCTGATCTTTCCTGAAGCAATACAGATATTGGAATGATTCAAAAAAGGTTTTATTAAGCATAAAATGAGGATTCTGTAACACCAAGAAAATGTTCAGAAGTCAAAAGCTTTTTAAACGGCTAACTTTCCAAAAGTAGAACGCTCCGATAGATGGCGACACAGTAGTACTTCCCCACTCCTCCTTTCACGTTAAATGCGTTATAGCTACTTACGTCACTTTGTTCTCTTGGTACGTGGTTTTTTTATGCTCACATTCCTATGGATATAGTAGAAAGGCTTGGTGGTGATGGAATCATTGTCGAAGTGGACGAAGCCAAAGTGGGAAAACGCAACTGTGGTCGTCTCGTCGAGGGCTCCTGGATTCTTGGCATCTTTGAAATCACATCGAGCCAGGAACAACCATTATGACGGATCAGTGGGCATAATATGGAATATTTATTCCGATGGAATTGCCGTCTTTCCTCAGAACATTGCTTTGAAGTCCTGCTTCGTGCGATCAGGATGTTCTTCCCTGGCAGATAAAACTTTTCTTGCTTTTATTCTGCTAGGTAGAGTTTCATATTCATGAGGAAAAACTTATTCTTCTGTCATGATAAATATTTCACACATATGCCACACTGTACATTCATAAAGGTCCTTTTAAGGGCCATCTTTAATCCATATTATTCACTTCCTTTGCCACTTTCACAACGTAGAGCGCAACGCTTTACGATGTAGCGATAACATGTCGCCATCTATCGTCGCTTCAGAAAACTATTTCCGGGCCACAATTGGAAGGTTTACCCTTTAAACATTGGTGATCGGATGCTGATTTTGTCTTACTTTGTGATTTTTTTATGAAACAGGAATCGTACACGAAGTTCAGGGATCGCATTTCTCCTAAAATTCCTAATATTTTGTGACCCTCCTTAAATTCCTAAAATTATAACTAAAATTTGCTATTCTTCCTAAAATTTTTGTAAGCTTATTTATTAAAAATATAACCGTTATTAACGCCAATAAATTTACCATTACAGTAAGGTAAGAAGAGTAGAAACACAGCCTATATGGTGTGCTGCTGGAGGGAGGGAAAATGACGCCATCGAGATGCACTTGCTTCGGGGCGGGCGCCCCACTTTTGTGCCTTCGGACAGTTTTCGAGAGTAACAAGAGATCTAAGGGAAAAGGGGAGGGGTCATTTTCACCCCTGGTTTGCGCTTTGCAGACGAACTCAGTGGCACGCAGAAGATCATACTTTATTTTTGAACATGCCTCGTGGAACCTCCTCTTTCTGCTGATGTTTTGTTATTGTAAACCGCAGGTGGGTGGAAGCAAAGAGGAAACATGTGGTCTCCTTCCGTAACCTCCGGTAATGACGATGGGATGGTAGCTGAGTGTTATCGTGGCAGGCAGTAGAGCACGTGATCATTAACCTTCGATCGTGCGTCGGCGACAGCGACCTTTGATACGCAATATATCTCGGCTCCGACTCGGTTTGACTGAACTTGCGTGAGATGCGTATGATTGTTTCTGGTTTTGCGTCTTTTATGGTGTTCTCTGTGCTGTGTGCAGGTTCAGTTCTCTAGTGGTGACTTGCTTTTTTTTTTTTTTTTTTCTATCTTCTGACATCCTCGCAGCCAAACTTCGGGAAGTTGTCTGGTTTTGCAATATTGGAACGTGTTTTTGTACTTCCCTTTCATTTTCTGGTTAGTAATACAAGTGTTTAAGATGCCTAAATCCAAAACGAAATTTCAAGATGCGTGGCTCGCCAAAGAATTGGACGGAGTGAAGTTGAAAGAATGGTGTTCTGCAACTGAAACAATATTTTCTGCTAAGTGTATATTGTGTTCAGAAAATTTCAATATTTCTAATAGTGGCTTTTCACAAGTAAAAGCGCATCATAAAGGAAAAAAAAAACATTTGCAGAAATTTCAAAATAAGTCCATCCTGAAAGCCTTTGGAGGATGGGATCTTCAGCCCAAAACAAATATTAGTGAAGTACTGAGTCATGATTTACAGTTGGCTAAAGCCGAAGCATTATGGGCCATGAAAGTTGCTAAGGACAATATGTCTTTTGTTTCATGCACTGAAACAGTTGAACTTTTCAAAGAAATGTTTCCTGATTCTGCTATTGCAGCCAAAATGCAACTTAAGAAAAAAAAGTTGCTTATGTGATATCACATGGATTGTCAAAATATTTTGAAGAGGATTTGAAAAAAGACATTGCGTCTAGTAGCCCAGGAAAGGTTACTATAGCATTTGATGAAACTACAAATACACAAGTGAAACGGCAGTTGGATGTGTATCTCAGGTACTGGTCTTCAGAAATAAATTCAGTTTCTTGCCGATATCTAACAAGCGCTTTTCTGGGTCATGCAACAGCAGATATTTTGCTAAAAGAAATTCTTGATGTGTTATCGTCCTTCAATATTTCGTTGAACAGAATTGTTTGTGTATCCATGGACAGCCCAAATGTAAATAAGTGATTTTTTACGCAAATTCAATGAAGTTGTAAAACAAGAAACAGGCCAGAAATCTTTGGAACTAGGTTTTTGCAACCTGCGTGTTGTTAGTAATGCATTTAAAAATTTTTTGACAAGCTTAAATATAGATTTTGACGAATTTGCTACTGATACGCATTACTTTTTAAAGAGTGGTGCTGCAAGACGAGAGGATTATAAATCTGCCGATGATATAACATTGGTCACAGCCAAATTTCTTTTGCGTCATGTCAGCAACAGATGGTTAACCGTTGGTTCTGTAGCCCAGAGGCTCTTGGATCAATGGCTAAATATTACAGAATATTTTTTAAACTTCTTGCCATCTCAAAAAATATTTGAAAAACAACTATGCAATTCAGCAAGGTATAAAAGAATTCACTGTTTCCTGAAAAATGAGCTAACTCCTTGCTATTTAGCATTAATTTCATTTTCGCACCAAAATTTTGAAAAGTTTTCATTATGTTATCAGAGTGAAGAACCAACACCACTTATATTCTGATTTAAATACTTTAATGAGGAATGTTATGGCTCAGTTTATCCAAGATGATGTTATTGCAGGGAAATTTGGAGAAGACCTAAAGAATGTAAATTTTGAAAACAAAAATTCATGGAAAAAACTAGGGGAGTTAGAAGTTGGTATGAAGACAAAAAATCTCCTCAGGAATGTTCAGGAGACCAGGCAGAAATTATTTCTCTTAGATGTAAGATCATCACTAATTGCAACCACAAAATATTTAAAGTCAAATTTGCCATTCTGCAATCAAAAGCTAAGAGACATAGAAGTTTTAAAGGTAAAAGAACCAAAGAAAGAGTCAACTCAACTTTCAGTCACTGAAGGACTTTCGGAAATAGGATTTTATATTTCAAGTGTTTTGCATCTTTCTGAGGAACAAATTGATAGAGTAAGAGAAGAGTGGAAACTTTTAAATTCTGGTAAGCCAACTCTAGATGAACTAGTGAAATTTTGAGAGGAAGGGCATATTCCAGTGCGGATTGATCATTACTGGCGTAATATATTTAGTATTAAAGACTCCAGCGGAAAAGAAAAATACTCAAATCTTGCTAAACTTATCAAGTCAATTTTAGTTTTACCTCATGGTAACCAATGCTGATGCAGAAAGGGGATTTTCGGTTAACACTGCTCTGTTAAGGAAGGACAAGGCTAACTTAAAAGACTCAACTATAACATCATTAAGAATAGTTAAAGGGGCCATTAAACACTATGGATGTGTAAGTAAAGTTCCCATAACAAGAAATTTGTTAAATAGTGTTCGTGATTCTTATAAATTTTATAAAGAGTATGTTGATAAGCTGAAGGAAGAATAATCAAAAAAGGTAAATGAAAGGAAGCAGAAAGAGAGGGAAAATAAGGAAAAGCAGCTAGAGAAAAAAAGAAAAGCTGAGTTTGATGACAAAATAAAAGAAAATGATGCAGAAATAAATAGGCTTAAAAAAGATAAAGAAGCCTCCCTAGCAGTAATTCAAGAGAGAACAAAAAGAATGAGAAAAGCTGTAGAAAAACAAAATACTGTTGAAATAGCAGTTGCCTCTAACTTGATCGTACAAGGTTCAGCTGAAATAAAGAAAACTGAAAGTAAATTAGTTGTGGTGGAAGCAGAAAAAGATAGGCTTATCAGGAAAAGGTTGAAACAATAATATGAAAAAAGTAATTCAGTGAACAATTGTACATAGTTATTGGTTTTTAATTACCTTTTTAGGATATTATAATTTAATGTGAAACCTGAAAACTTTACTGTGAAAATCGTGAATTGCTTCTGGTTCAACAGCATATTAATTGTGGAATAACTTTTTACGGGTCTTATAGAGGTTATTTTTCATGAAAGTTTGTTGTCAAATTTTCGAACTAAAGCCTAGTTCGTCATCAGGACTATGTCACTGGAGTAGTTGCTGCCACTCAATTGGAAGAGTCCATCCGCAATTATCATTAATTGTGGTACTTCTTCTTCTTGCTATTTCGATCCCTTCTTCTAGTTTCCTCTTTACTAAGTTTGACTGGTGGGCGATTATTTTCACTGAGTCCCAATTTATGGAGTGTCCACTTGCTTGTATATGTCTGTCTAGCCCTGTTTTGTTCCCAATGTTCCTAATAGCTGCTTGGTGTTCTTTCATTCGGACCTTAATACTTCTCCCTGTTTCTCCTATATAGCTGAGTCCGCAGTTACAGTCGATGCAGTAAATTACTCCTTCCTGCAATTGGATGTCCAATTCTTTCTGCTTTAAAGCTGGTAGGAATTTCTTTATTTTGTTATTAAGATCTGGAGCTAGCCTGATATTATATTTTGCTCCGATCTTTTTCAGTTTCTCGAAAAGTCCCTTGTGGTACGTAATTTTGCTGGTGAATTTGAAGTTGTTTTTTTCCTGCTTCTTTTTTGGCACTTGTTTAAATATTTTCTCAACATATGGGGAGGGGTAATTGAAAAATAACCTCTATAAGACCCGTAAAAAAAAAAAGTTATTCCACAATCACTAAGAATAGAGGAGCCATAAATGCATTTACAACTAGCATATTAATGTTCAAAGTGAAACTTGAATATGATAATAACACGTGAAAAGATAAGAACTGAACATTAGAAGTAAATCATACTTAAACTTTAGACATTAAACGTTATGCAAAAAACTTGGGTGTGAACTTCGACCATATATACTAATGGACTGAGCATTGGCAATAGCTGCATCAAAGCCGCCATGGCTCCAACATTGGGCACGTCATCATCAGAATCCAAATTTCGTGTAAAAATGCTGTTATGATTACTAATTTACGCTGCAGAACTTCAGTGTTTTCGGTGTATTATGTGAATGCGCCTCATATATAATGAAAACTCTTCAGGTAAGTTTACTTATGAGCTATATACATGCATGATCGGGTTGTTTACATTTTGTGATTTATAATGTGATGAACATTTGCGAAGAATTTGGAACATGCATTCCATTTTTTTTCTTAAGTTACTATATTTTTATATCAATAGCTGCAAGTTTCTGGTTAAGTAATTGAACTTTATTGACTTAGGTATTTAATTCGTTTCTCACCCATGAAAAATCATAGAACTTCCTTTACTATATCGCTCAGAGCAACCATAAGCACAGCAGGTGTAACCCATCTTTTTGACTGATGTCATGTGATTTTATGTTGGAGCCAGAAATTTTGATGTCATGCACAGTCTATCAGTATATATGGTTGAAGGGTGTGAAGCAAACTCTTTACAATGTATACGAAGTTGTTTTACTAGATGTATACAAATATACATCTAGTTTTTATTGAAATACACTCCTAAAATTTTTCCAAAAATTCCTAAAATTCCTACCTAAAATTTTCCAGAAGTAAGCTATGATCCCTGGAAGTTGCAATTCATACGGTAGAAACCTGGTCTCTTGAAAACGCAAACACACACACAAATAATCCTGAAATTAGGTTCCCCTTCGTGCTTCCCCCCGCCCCCCACCTGAATTTGAGAAAAAACACACTTTCCCAATTTTGAGGTCTTATATCTCTGGCGGGGTGAGATACAAAAATCTGAATTTTTGGGTACATAACCACCTATATAATGGCTATTAACTCACAAAAATTGGTTATTGTGTTCAGCCTAGTTTTTGATATACAGAGCTTGTTACATCAGGGAAAATATTGTTATTGGTACATTCATAATAGTTGTTTAAATTATATCAATATCACATTATATTTTTATTAAATGCTCACAAATAAAACAAGTTAGTAAAATCATGCAATGCATTGATTATGATACCCTTTCCAACATACCAGAAATTATTACTCAAGTTATGAGGATAATGGCTGTGGAATAAATCTCGCTCCTGTGTCCTGACCTTTGACCCCATTTCGAAGATATTCAACAGAACCGGTTTAGTACACCTCAAGAATAACATACTAAAGTTTTGTCACAATAGAAGCAGTTTTATGCAAGTTATGAGAATAATAGCTGTGGAATAAATCTTGCTTTTGTGCAATGACCTTTGACCCCATTTCGTTGATATTCAACAGAACAGGTTCACTTTACCTCCGGAACAACATGATAACGTTTTGTTGCAATCAAAACATTTTTTGGTAAGTTATGTTGCACAAGGGCAATGGAATGGATCCCACTCCAGTGTCCTGACCTTTGACCCCATTTTGCCCATTTTCAATAGGGTTCGTCCCCAGTGGCTCCCTACCACATACTAAAATTTCATCGAAATTGAACCATTTTTACGCAAGTTATGACGCATAAGGGCAACGGAACAAATCCCGCTCTTATGTCCTGCCTGACCTTTGACCCCATTTCGCCCATTTTCAATAGGGTTTGTTCTCAAGGGGTTCCTTACCAAATACTAAAATTTCATCGAAATCGAACCATATTTATGCATGTTATGACGCATAAAGGCAATGAAATGGATCCCGCTTTTATGTCCTGACCTTTGACCCCATTCCACCCATTTTCAATAGGTTTCGTTCCCAGGTGGTTCCTTACCACATACCAAAATTTCATCGAAATCGAACCATTTTTACGCAAGTTGTGACGCATAAGGGCAATGGAATAAATCCCGCTCTTATGCCCTGCCTGACCTTTGACCCCAATTTGCCAATTTTCAATAGGGTTCGTGCCCAGGTAGTTTTCTACCACATACTGAAATTTCATCGAAATCGAACCATATTTACGCATGTTATGACGCATAAAAACAATGAAATGAATCCCGCTCTTATGGCGTGACCTTTGATCCCACTTCACCCATTTTCAATAGGGTTCGTCCCCGTCCCCTACCACATACTAAAATTTCATGGAAATTGAACCATATTTACGCAAGTTATGACGCATAAGGGCAATTTAATGGATCCTGCTCTTTTGGCGTGACCTTTGACCCCACTTCACCCATTTTCAATAGGGTTCGTCCCCTGGTGGGTCCCCTACCAGATACTAAAATTTAATCAAAATCGAACCATTTTTATGTGAGTTATCGTGCCGACAGACAGACGGACGGAAAAACTGGAGCATATACGCTTCTTCAACCTACGGTTGGAAAGCGTAAAAAAGTCAACAGTTAGCCATAAAATGCTCCAAGAAAAATCTGTTATAATACCTTTATAACTCTCAACAGTCAATGTCTCTGGATTTTCGAGTGAAGAGAAAAGATGTCTCGTTCTTCAGTTTTTCATCAATTTTGTAGACTCTGCGAGAACCTGAAGTAAAGAACTCAAATGGTATCAAGATCTTCAGGATTTTGCTGGTTTGTATCCATGTTGATGTCCTGTCATCATTGTTAGGCACACAAGATGTGGCAGGTCCAGGAGGACTATAAAAATAGATGTAGGATTCCAAATCCACTGTGTCGCGCACACGTCCAACCCACCAGTTAGAGCCATAGATGCATGCAACATAATCTTTGTTTGCCACCCCGGTGGCGCAGTGTTCTAAGCGATGGCCTCTGATCATTCGTCTGAACGGGGTCCGGATCCCGGTGAGGCATGGATGTTGTGTTTGTCTTACAGCACTGGCTCTCTCCCTTCCCTGGAACCAGTGACCCTAAATTAGGGACGGGCGACTACTTATAGCCCATTGAGTTGCTCACTGTGGTTGTTAAACCTTCAATTGCCGCTCCGGTGGCGCAGTGGTCTAAGCGATAGCCTCTGATCATTCATCCGAACGGGGTCCGGGTTCGAATCCCAGTGAGGCATGGATGTTGTGTTTATCTTACGACACTGGCTCTCTCCTTTCCCTGGAACCAGTGACCCTAAATTAGGACGGGCGACTGTTTATGGCCCATTGAGTTGCTCACTGTGGTTGTTAAACCTTCAATTGCCGCTCCGGTGGCGCAGTTGTCTAAGCGATGGCCTCTGATCATTCGTCCGAAAGGGGTCCGGGTTCGAATCCCGGTGAGGCATGGATGTTGTATTTGTCTTACGGCACTGGCTCTCTCCTTCCAAGGAACCAGTGACCCTAAATTAGGGACAGGCGACTGCTTATAGCCCATTGAGTTGCTCACTGTGGTTGTTAAACCTTCAATTGCCGCTCCGGTGGCGCAGTTGTCTAAGCGATGGCCTCTGATCATTCGTCTGAACGGGGTCGGGTTCGAATCCCGGTGAGGCATGGAGGTTGTGTTTGTGTTACAGCACTGGCTCTCTCCCTTCCCTGGAACCAGTGACCCTAAATTAGGGACGGGCGACTACTTATAGCTCATTGAGTTGCTCACTGTGGTTGTTAAACCTTCAATTGCCGCTCCAGTGGCGCAGTTGTCTAAGCGATGGCCTCTGATCATTTGTCCGAAAGGGGTCCGGGTTCGAATCCCGGTGAGGCATGGATGTTGTATTTGTCTTACGGCACTGGCTCTCTCCCTTCCGTGGAACCAGTGACCCTAAATTAGGGACGGGCGACAGCTTATAGCCCATTGAGTTGCTCACTGTGGTTGTTAAACCTTCAATTGCCGCTCCGGTGGCGCAGTGGTCTAAGCGATGGCCTCTGATCATTCATCCGAACGGGGTCCGGGTTCGAATTCCGGTGAGGCATGGATGTTGTGTTTGTATTACGGCACTGACTCTCTCTCTTCCCTGGAACCAGTGACCCTAAATTAGAGACGGGCGACTGCTTATAGCCCATTGAGTTGCTCACTGTGGTTGTTAAACCTTCAATTGCCGCTCCGGTGGCGCAGTAGTCTAAGCGATCGCCTCTGATCATTCGTCCGAAAGGGGTCTGGGTTCGAATCCCGGTGAGGCATGGATGTTGTGTTTGTCTTACGGCACTGGCTCTCTCCTTTCCCTGGAACCAGTGACCCTAAATTAGGGATGGGAGACTGCTTATAGCCCGTTGAGTTGCTCACGGTGGTCGTTAAACCTCCAATCAAAAAGAAAAAAAAAAAATCTTTGTTTTGGAGTCGCAACTGATAAGCAACTGACTTGATTTTCATTGAAGTCCATAAATGTTGGGGTTGTTTTTGTTAGTATTCTGCTTTCTGTTGGAATAGGAATAACACAGTGCATCTCACATACTCCTTTCAACTTTCTAAAGTTAGTATAATGCTTTTCAAGTGTATTCTCCAGAACGAGGACCTCAGCACTTTCAACAAAAATGAAACTAATAGAGGTGATCTCTGACCATGTCCTGAGCTTTAGAAGGTTTTGGTCTTCTTCGCTAAGCTCTGTAAGTTGTAGCACCTGCTGAGGTACTTGACCATAACTTATGACAAGGCTCTTTGCACCACAATCCAACAGCACACTCCATATTAATTAAATGAATTCAGTTTAAGAATGAAACATTAAGAACACATTCTAAAAGCCTAAACAGAAAGATCTGAGTCTAAAAGTAATCCAATAATATAAATAAAACAATTAGAAAGTTTACTTTCACACTTTAAAATAACATGAAAACTGTGAAGCTTACAGAGCACACCACTAGCCAGCTCACTCAACAAAGACAAGCAGCAGACTACAGCTGATTTGTGGCTAACTCTGAATGTACAGGTTAAGACACTTTCCAACAAGTCTGAGCGTGCTGATTTCTGCTGGCTGTCAATGAAGCCAGGAACAGGCAGGTTCAGACAGGTTTTGCTTGCCCGAACCTTGCTGTTTGCATTGTCTAAGCATGTCCAGTGTTTATAATAATTTTGCACCATCACATGTAGCTTTTAGATATTGGGTCATTAAAATTTTCACCCTTTTGCAAATAAAGAAAGGCACAAGTAATTTGATAAAATGTTAATAAACTTAAGACAAACAAATTTAATGTAATATTACAGTTTCCACCTTTTTTTTTTCTTTTCTTTTTTAGTTTTTGAATTTTCCCCTTATTTGAGCTACTGTACCTCAGTAACTAGGCTGAAAACAAGAACCAAATTTATTTAACAGATTTTTCTTTAATCATTTTTTGGTTAACTTTTAATTTTTTCATTTGTGTGCATTTAAAAAAATGTAACATGATATTTATCTCATTTAAACAAATATTATGAATGAACAAATAACAATTTTTTCCCTGTATATCAAAAACTAGGCTGAACTCAATAACCAATTTTTGTGAGTTAATAGCCATTTTATAGCTGGTTATGTAGACAAAAATTCAGATTTTTGTATCTCACCCCCACCAGAGATATACGACCACAAAAATTGGGAAAGTGTGTTTTTCCTTAAATTCGAGGGGGGGGGGTTACCTAAGTTCAGGTTTTTTTGTGTGTGTGTGTGTTTTTTAAGGGACAAGGTTTCTACAGTATGAATTGCAACTTTGTGTATGTTTCCTGTGTTTCATAAAAAAAATCACAAAGTAAGACAAAATCAGCATCTGATCATCAATGTTTAAAGGGCTTTTGAGTAAAGAATGTGACTGGTTTCTGAGCATTTCCTTAGTGTTACAGAATCCTCATTTTGTGCTTAACAAAGCCTTTTTTTAATCATTCCAATCTATATTGGTTCAGGAGATATCGGAAAGGCTTCAATATGCTAAAAATTGTGACGGCCGCCATCATTGAAACAACCTATAGGGGGAGGGGAGGGGGAAATAGATTTAATTATTTTTGGCCATTATTCAACCACACAAATAAATGAGCGAAGTTTCAAATTTTTATAAAATCATGCAGCACATCACCTGAGTGAATCTCCATGGAATGACACTATAGTGCTGTGCGGTCACAGTGCCCCCATCGAAGACTTGCAGTGGTGTACGGCTGTCCAACATGATGCCTGCGCACACAAGGATTCCACTTCCACCAAAGTGGTGAATTTCCCATATGTTGGAGAGATGATAGCAGGCAGAGATGATAGCATCTCCAGATGAAGACTCCTCGAGAATCACCTTGTGTACTGAATCTCGACTCATCACAGAATAGTTCAGGACCCCAATCTCGCTGTGTCCAAGAAAGATTTGTTTGGCTCCACGACAGAGACAGGCTCTCTTCTGCGATCTGGTGAGAAGGGGACACACCACTGGCCGCCGGGCGTAAATATACCACGGGCTTGGGCTCCAAAAATTGAGCCCAAACTCAGGTCTGATTCGTTAAAGTGATCTGTTACGTGTAAGTACGTGCCTTACGTAACACCCGTTACGCAATTTTTGGATAGCTTCAGAAATCTGGAACTTTCGTAAATCCGGCAGTCATCTGGTCACGTCGATGTCTGATTTTTGAGGTTTTACTGTATATAACGCTTTCCCTTTGAGGTTTGCTTCTGTTGACATTTCTTGCACATCAATTTTTTTTTTTTTTTTTTTGTAGGTTCCAGCAGGGCAAGTTGTTCCCTTCCACTGTTGCGTACCTTACGTATTTAAATGAGCATAGTGAGGCATACGAAGCAACTTTGCATCAGCTTGTAGTTCATTTATACTTTATACAAAGCAACTTTGCATCAGCTTGTAGTTCATTTATACTTTATACCAAAGCAACTTTGCATCAGCTTGTAGTTCATTTATACTTTATACCAAAGCAACTTTGCATCAGCTTGTAGTTCATTTATACTTTATACAAAGCAACTTTGCATCAGCTTGTAGTCCATTTATACTTTATACAAAGCAACTCTGCACTCGCTTGTAGTTCATTTATACTTTATACGAAGCAACTCTGCACTTGCTTGTAGTTCATTTATACTTTTTAAATATTTACACAGTCCATTGAATTCATATACTAACACATTAACTGAACTTGGGTAACTTAGGAAACGTGCTCACATACATTCACATCACAAACAGTAACATCCAACTGTACTCACACATACATCAAACCTAACACTAGAAACACCAAACTAATTGTAACTCAACTCTAAAACTTATATACACTATATACAAAACAAGCTGGCTTCTATCCTATTTATGTCATCTTGTCTCTATCTCCGTTCCTACCCAATGCTCAAGACACACGTTGACCAACCAAACAGAAATCATATATTCATACAGCATTGCAAATGTCTAATGTCATCTAGCTGCTTAATTATTCATGTGCTATTTAGATAATCTATATCTTGAGGTTACTCACCTTTATTCCCTAAATCTTTTAGGAGGTTTTCGTCTCTACACATTTCCAACACATATTTTTCTTATTTACATCGTGGTTCGAGGCCGCAACAAAAAAAACAACAATCATTTTCAATTCACGCAAACTTCACTCCCTTCCCTTCTTTTCCCTATGACCAAATTCAGATTCAAAATAATCCACCACAAATATACTTATTTGAACTTCCTAAAACACTTTAATCTAATTAAAACATCAATCAATAAAAACCTATTTACACATTTCCTAAAACGTCAAAGTTTTAAAAGCTGTAACCCAAAATTATTTACAATTGCAAATCAGTGCCCAATTAAAATAAACCCAAATACCTGACACAACCACTATATTCAACACTCACTGACCTCTCTCCCCTCAGAAACAAGCGTAGCAACCAAGCACTTTCAGTCACTGCCCTGGCCATTTTCAAGGAGCGGACGCAACAGATGTACCGCCCGTCACCATCCACAAAACGTAGCGAATGTTCCAGTGCCCGCGTGGCATCGTCTCATTTTATGTTCTCCATTATCCAGGCACAGTGGCGCCATCTATCAGATGACCCAATAGCCTTTTTCTTTCGTACCTATAAATATCTGTTCAATTTATTTGATTCTTGAAACTAATCATCTTATATTCTAACATGTTTTTTATTTATATTACATCATTTTTTTCTCTTGTCTTTTCCCCTCTGTTCTTTGCGGTTTTTCTTTCTGATCAAATCCTTCCAATATGTGGTTAAGCTATTAGGATCGTTAACGTTACATAACCTGTTTCTATTTTTTTTCCATCAACACTGTCTCTGCCAATCTCAAATGCCTTTTTGTACGACAATTCTTAATGATTTTTATTTCATCAAACTTTGGGTATTGTCTTTGTTCAATACAGTACTGGACCAAAGCAGTTTTTGCTTCCTTTTTCTGCCAATTCCGTAAGTGCTGTTGTAAACGATGTTTTAGTTTATTTTTAGTGCTTCCTATATTATGATACTGTAGGATTGTTGCTTATAGGAATTTCGTAAATGCCAGCTCTGTCCAAGCACTTCTTGTTTTCTTTCGTATTGATTACAAAATTGTTAATGTTATGTACTTTATTGCCCAATTGTAAATTAAACCTATTACACAATTTATTAATTTCAGCTGAAATTCCTTTTATGTACTGAAACAATCCAATATATTTAATCTGCATATTATTTCTTATGTTTGAAGAGTTAATACAATTGTTCTGCACTTCCTTAATCCCTTTTTTTATTTTTTTTACTGGGATATCCATAATTCTTTGCAACATCTGTAATATATTTCAATTCATCCTTTCTGTATTGCATATTTGATGTGTGCGTAAAAGCTCTTTTTACACAGAAATCATCGCTCTTTCCACGTTAATAAGCGAGTCTCGGAAAAATTCTCATCGGCCACCACAGGGAATCGAACCCAGGGTCTTCCAGTTATGCGCCGGACTTCCTACCGTTGCACCACAGCGGTCTCGAATTCTCCAGACTCGTATATGATTAACTGCCAAACTGCATGACAGGTTGCTTCACTGAGCCTCGCACAGTGCCGGATTCAGTTGCTGCTTTGCATCTTTGGTGAATCCCCAGCATTGTGCGGGGCTCCATGAAGCAACCTGCCATGTAGTTTGGCAGTTAATCACATGTGAGTCTGGAGATTTCGAGACCGCTGTGGTGCAATGGTAGGAAGTCCGGCACGTAACTGGAAGACCCTGGGTTCAATTCCAGGTGGCGGCCGATGAGACTTTTTCTGAGACTCGCTTATTAACATGGAAAGAGTGATGATTTCTGTTTGGTGTTCCTGATCTACGTCAAGTGTTTGAATCAACATGTTGACCAATTCTTTTAACTTAACCCTACCTTCGCTACAAAAAATCTGCCAGAAGTACTTGCATATTTGTCTTCTATTTTGTATTTCTATTGTATCTTATTAAATTGTGGAAATAATAAGTAGGGTTAAGTTAAATCCTACCTTAAGATTTTTGTACTGAAGGTAGGGTTTAACTTAACCCTACCTTCGTTACAAAAATCTGCCTGAAGTACTTGCATATTTACACAGAAAAACTTTTTAGATATCCTTAGTGATAACCTAAGTACATGAGCTTCACCTATGTGATATTCTAAGTTTCCAATAACATGCTGAAATGTCATTTTTGACAAAAAGTTTTATCACAGAGAATCTTTTCATAAAGGACTCTGGTTTGTCGTCAAAAACTTGCATATTTGTGTGTATATTTTGTCTTTCTATTATATCTTATTAAATTGTGAAAATGAAATAATAAAATGAGATCTTTTATATTTTCACTATACACCATGTTACCCCTCCGTTTCGAAAACTTGAAAATTTTCATCGTCCTGGAGCGGGGATCGAACCCGCACCTCCCGATTTCCAGTCGAGCATGCTAGGTGTTACACTACCCAGGACTAGGAAATTCCAAGCAACTGAACATAAATATCTGAGAATCTTCAGATTTGTGCTAGTCAAAGCGATTCTGCCCCATCATAGCGACTCAAGACCTTTTCTCACATCTTTAGGATGTAGGTCCCTACCATGTATAATATTTCTTCAGGAAAATCATTTCCCAATCCATCTGATAGAAGAAATAATTTGTATATGACCTAAAATGAGATATTATTGAAAATATTTAGTTGACTGTAAGCCTAAAATCATTAACTAAACTTTGGCAATTATTGAAGTATAACTTTTAAAGAGAGAGAGAGAAAAAGACTAAGTGTGTTCAAAATCTCTCTTTCTCTGAACTAGCAAGCAGCAACACTACAAAAGTTGGTAAATGTGTAGTTTAGCGTCCTAAATTATTTCATCTGAGAAGTTGGACGATTTCAAAAAGTGAGACGTGTGAATTTTAAAGTATGCAATTTCATGGAAAATGGTGAAAAAAATTCATCATTATGTTTCATTTTAAAGATTTTTACCGTAATATTTACGTGTAGTACAACGATGTGAACAGAAGCTGCGGCAGGCATAACACAATGGCGCAGCGACTATGCGATGCTTGGCTCCGCTGAAATGGTCTCATTCCGGCGGCCGTTTTGCTGGCAGAAGAGCACAAGAGAGAACTGGGAGCGTTCTTGAGAGCAAAGCATTTCAATTTGTAGTGCTACGCTACAGAAAGTAGTTCTTAATTTCTGTTACTATTTTTCAAAACACATGTTGACAATTGCTTCAATCTAAGGCATATCATTCCCTGGTATGAAATAGAAAGTATGCAGATGCCTTTCTTCTACAAAAGTGTTAAAGAACACGCCGCATTCTTTTCAATGGAAGTTACACGTCATCGGAAAATCAAAAGTTTTGTTCCTCCTTTTGACAGCATTGTTCGCAATTCATTCACATTGGATTACAAAAAAAAAAAAAAAACTGTTAAAGAGGCGAGTTCATACATTGCGCATCAAAGAATCATACAGGGAAAAAAATGAGGTATTATCAGATTGTGATGTTAAAAAATTATAAATTATTTATTTTCTGTAGCGCAGCAGTATAAATTGGAAAGCTTTCCTGGTAAGAAAGTTCCCCGTTCATCTTGTACTCTTTCACCAGCAAAATGGCCACCATAATGAGATCTTCGTTTCAGCGAAGCAAAGCTTGATGTTGTTGCCGCGCCGTTGTGTTAGGCTTGCCGCAACTTCTGTTCACAGCATCACACTTTGCATGTAAATATTATGGTAAAAATCTATAAAATGCATCATAATGATGAAAATTTTTCACCATTTGTTATGAAATTGCATACTTTAACATTTGTAATTCTCACTTTTTCGAAATCCTTCAACTTTTCCGACGATATAATTTAGGACGCTAAACTACACATTTACCCAAAAGTCAATCCCTATACTGATTAGGGATAGGCAAAATGATCGATGTCATCCCCCTCCACTCTCTCTTGCAAACACAGACACTCCACCCCATTGCTGACACCCCTACCCCTCATCCTGCACTCCACACAACGCACACACTCACTTGCTCGGGGTCGAATCTTTTTGTTGTCAACAAGCCCCAAAGTGGTTTTACCATTTTAATACCTACAGCTGGTATAAACACAGTGAGCACCTGGGATTACATCCTGGGCTATATCATGGAAGTAAGTAAAGCCAGCGAAGCAGTTAAACACACCAGGAAATTGGGAAACATTATTTTTCCTTTCTTTACCATTGCGATAAAAAGCATGGTAAATACTTAATGGGAATTATCGAGGATAAATTTATTAAGGTACATTGCCTCTGAAATTTTTGATCTATACACTAGATCATCGTCCGAAGTTCCTGCATCTTGCAACTTCCACAGATCTCTACTAACTTCCAAGACCTGTGGAAGTAGTAAGACACAGGAACACCTGACGATGATATACAGTCATGGCCAAAAGTCCTGCACCAGTAGATTGAAAGTCAGTTTTTGATGTTTGAAGTCGACTTATACAGCATAATGGTAAAGTCAGGAATACATATTATACATCATTTTAAAGGTAATTTTATGCTGAATTCAAATATTTTTACAGAATGGTATTACCAGTAATAGAAGTGAAGTTACAAGCAAAAGTACAACATCTAGTCATAAAAAGCAAAAAATAGTGGAATTTGGGAAATTATTGTACAATGTAAAACATAAAATTACTGTACAGTACATTATTGAAACTTGCAGGACACTTGAAATAACTGACCAGCAAGCAAAATATGCTTTAATATTTAATTGGGTAACCACAGTTTGTTAGCAGCAAAGTGCACCTTCTGGGCATAGAACTGATGAGCTTCTCTAGTTGTCCATTGGTGATAATACGGCCCTTACAGACCATCAACAATGTTATGTAATGGCACATTGTTATGCGCCATCAACAATGTGCTATGATGGCACATATGGAAATAATTATGTGGTCCTTGTTGACGGATCTTTTGCTTCAATCTCACCCACAGATTATGGGATTAAGATCCGGTGACTGTGCCGGCCACTGAAGTTTTCTTATACTTTTCGATTAAACCACTCGTCAACCAAATTTGACCGATGACATGGCGCGTTATCATCCTGAAAAATAAAATTCTGCAAACCCATGTCTTGTGCAGATGGTAGCAGTTTGGACAAAATATCCACATATTTCGATCCATTCAATGTGCCATCAACAATGTGCAGATGGCCAACTCCACTGGCTGAAATACAGGACCATAACATCACGGAATGTGGGTGCTCGATTTGGCTGGCTGCACAATGCTTTATATCTTTCACCAGCCCGACAACGTACATAATTTTTCCATTATTAGCGGAAATAGTAACAGTTGTTTTATAACTGAAAATTACATTTTTATATTTATCAACAGCCCAATTCTTGTGTGCCTTTGCCCAAGCAATTCTTTTGAGCCATTGTTCAGTAAGGAAAGGTTTTCACGCAGTCAGTCCATTTCTTGTAGCCTATGACGAACTGTACATGCAGATGCAATAATGCCTACTTCATTCTCCCACTCATTTCTTAAATCAGTGGCTGTTTTAAACCTTGATTTTAAGGAACGACGAATCAACATGCGATCATCATGTTCAGTACACAGCCTTGGTCGACCTGTTCTTTTTCTGTTTCCCAAACATCCAGTTTCTACAACCATTTTAATGGTGCACAAGACAGTGATGATTACAGCCACATGCAACGGTAATTTTACGACTACTGAATCCAAGTTCATGCAAATTAATAATTTTTTGCCATGGTTTGAATTCGCAGGACCAATTTTTGAGTCTGTCATTCCGAAATTCAAATATCACCAGGAATTCTGCATAAACTACCTTCAACTGACTACAAGCATCTGCGTTCTAAGTCGGTAGATGATTCTACATATCCTTTTATATCTCACTAATGGATGTTGGAGAAAGCTTATAGTGGATTAGAGGGGTGTGAATGTTTTTTCAGAACTGGATTTGTGTTTCCTCACTTGCACATTTTTGCTTGTAACTTCACTTCTATTACTGGTAATAACATTCTGTAATAATATTTGAAGTCATCATAAAATTTCCTTTAAAATGATGTATAATATGCATTCCTGACTTTACCATTAAGTTGACTTCAGACATCAAAAAGTTACATTCGGTCTACTGGTGCAATATTTTTGGCCACAATTGTATAGTGTATAGATCGAAAATTTGAGAGTCAATGTACCTTAATAAATTTATCCTTTATAATTCCTGTTAAGTATTTACGGTACTGAAAGTAATCAGAGGAAGCCACGAAGTCATTAATTATTGGAAAAAAAGAATGGATTGAATTGGGCAGGTTTGTAAGTGTCTCGGGAAAAGCCTGGCACTGCCCGTTGCTTCGTTCTCTTAACTAAAAAAGCTGGATGGGTCCACCTAGCCTGTTCAGACCTCTATCAGAGACATCTCACCAAATTCCATTTATTTGGGTCTCTATGCTAAATTCTGGCAACAGTTCCTACACCTTAAATTCACATAAATAGTTTTGGCAACCAGTCCTCGGATTTGGTTGATCACGGGTGATCAAGGCTGTAGAATGACCAAAAGCTACCACTTAACAAACTTCAAAACTATATGTAACTCTGTGTCTTTTTCACTCAATTTCTGTGTTTATTATACCAACCATTAATTGAAATTTTATCTGTTCAAATTAAGTGCATGGACTTTCTGACATTGGCTTTGCAGATTTTCTGTATCACAGTTGCTAACTATATTTGCTTAGTTACATGATGTAAAATCATAGTAGATTTTTTGCTAGCAGGGGCACAGCCATGGGGGTGTCACAGGGCTTAAGCCACCTCCAGGAGCACTATTTTGGATTCCTCTTTCTTCATATGACTAATCAAACTTAGTGCTGAGTGGAGCAACCCAGACTTTTCCCAAATATAATTTTAAAAATGAACAGCATGCATTGTTACCTAGTTTATGATCTTTGATCCCCCTCCCCTCGAGTGTTGGTGCTTACTGCTGTGGTGATGTTATCCTCAAGTAAAAAGAAAAAGCATGCACAAGTACATACTGCACATAGTATATATGCAATGTACATAGTACTGGAAACCATTTATGCAAACCTCCATGGCCTTAAACAAGTTGCTATTCTTGTGCAATTTTAACTCACGCTATTTTTTTTTTTTTTTTTTAATATTTGTTGTTATAAGGTTGTTTGGGAATTTTTGTTTGCAACCTGACAAAGCATCTTTCTCTCATCTTTTTAAACTATTGGGTATATAAATAAATTTTAAGGGATTTCCGTTCGGTGTCATACTTATTACTGCTCGCATGTATTTTAAGGTGGCAACACTGCGATATCGCAGTACAAGACGCCAGCTGTCAGAGTCAGTATACGACATTCCATTGAGATGCGAAGACGTATTTGTTTTACTCGATGGAAAATGGCAACTTTCGTCCCGACAAAACAGCATTTGCGGGAACTGTTAGTGCATTACTTTATTGTCAAGAAAAGTGCTGCCGACAGCTATCGCTTAATGTCAGAAATCTATGGTGAACATTCTCCATCCATAAAAACACGTATTGGTTTAGACGATCCAAAAGGAACGATTTCAATGTCAGTGATAAAAAACGTTCTGGACCACCCAAAAAAATTGCTGATGCCGAATTGGAAGCTTTACTTGACGAGGATCCGTACCAGACCCAAAAAGAACTAGCAGCAGCATTAAATGTTAGTCAACCATGCATTTCAAAATGTTTAGCTGCCATGGGAATGGTGCAAAAAGAAGGGAATTGGGTTCCACATGCTTTGTGGGAAAGAGACCTTAAACGTTGAAAAACCATTTGCGAATTGCTGCTTTAAAAGCAAAAAAGAAAGGGTTTTTTGCATCATATTATTACTGCCGATGAGAAATGGATATGGTACGATAACCCTAAATGGCAGAAAGCATGGGTGAAGCCAGGTGAACCAGGTCCTTTAACGCCAAAATGCAATATCCATGGTTCAAAGGTAATGCTGTGTATGTGGTGGGATCAGAAGGGTGTGATCCACTATGAACTGCTGAAACCATCAGAAACTATTACTGGTGATCGGTATCGAACCCAATTAATGTGTTTAAAACGAGCTCTCATGCAAAAACAGCCAGAATGGGAGAATAGACACAACCAAGTCATCTTTCAGCATGACAACGCAAGACCACATGTTTCTCGACCTGTGAAAAAGTACTTAGAAGGATCCGACAGGGGAGTTCTACCCCACCCGCCATATTCGCCAGATATTGCGCCATCGGATTACCATTTGTTCCATTTGATGCAGTCAGCACTTTCTGGAAAACGGTTTAGTTCTAATGAAGACATCAAAAATTGGCTGGACAACTGGATCTCTTCCAAGGAACCGGAATTCTTCTTTCAGGGCCATACGTTCACTGCCCGAAAGATGGGGTAAAGTTGTAGCTTCAGAGGGAGCGTACTTCGATTAATATTAAAATATTGTTTCAGTTCTCCAACATGTTTTGTTCACCTCAAATCCCTCAAAACTTATTTATATACCCAATATGATGTCTTTCTACTACTCTCTCAGGCAACTTCCTCTGTTTTACGGAATAATTAAGCATTAAATTTAGCAGAAAATTCATTTTGTATAACAAAATCTCTGAATTACAAAAATTGCAATTCATTAGGCAACCTTATGGGTTGTCTTATGTTATAAACGTGCTTTTGTTTAAAATATACATAATATCTAAGGTATTTTACCTGATATTGTCAAAGTATTTCGCACGTTGTTTGCTCTGTGAGGCACGTGTTCCTGGCCCGAGAGGGTCCCTCCTTACAAACCCTTGGTTAGTTATAAAAAAAAAAAAAATTTTTTTGCAGAAATAAAACAGTTAGGTTGTATATTTTCAGTTCCACATTCATTCATTCGCACAATCAAACGTTTGAAATTTACTATTAATTAAAAGATTTTAGTAGAAAGAGTTATACTCATCGGGTCAGGAGACGTCTCACAAGGGGTCCGTTGTTACGGCGAGCGCTTTCAGCGGTGCACAACTGCCATCTTCTAGCCACTGTTTCTACACGAGGGTTCCTCGCATGCAGGCAGCAAAACCTTCCCATCAATTCCCGACATGCAACTCCAAAAACCACATACACGCGAGGAACCCTCGTGTAGAAACAGTGGCCAGAAGATGGCGGTCGTGCACCGCTGAATGAAAGCTCTCGGCGTAACAACGAACCAGTTGTGAGACGTCTCCTGACCCGATGAGTATAAATCTTTCTACTAAAATCTTTTAATTAATAGTAAATTTCAAACGTTTGATTGTGCGAATGAATGAATGTGGAACTGAAAATATATAACCTAACTGTTTTATTCTTGCAAACAATTTTTTTTTTTTTTTTCTATAACTAACCAAGGGTCCGTAAGAAGGGACCTCTCGAGCCAGGAGCACGTGCCTCACAGAGCAAACAATGTGCAAAATACTTTGACAATATCAGGTAAAATACCTTTAGATATTATAAAAATCTCTGAATTAAAAAACAATTTCATATGTTTATCCATGTTTCACGAAATTTTAGATTGTTGAACTTCTTACGTGTTCTAACTGCTTAAATATTGGGGGGGGAGAGAGAAAGGGGCTAAAGGTTGTTCTCAAAGAACAGTTTTGCGGGATGAAGCCCACCTGTGAAGTTGCACCTGCTCCCAAGGCATTGCACATATGTAATAGTTAAGGTATACATCATAAATTTCTGGCAAATATACAAAACTGTATCAGTCATAGTGGTTGGATTGATTCATAGTTTCAAGGTAACTGGATTGGATTTGATTGGTGTCAAATCCAGTCCAACCACCTTGAAACTTGTCCTGCTTGACACAGATAAAATCAAATCCTGAATACCCCTGCAGTTTGCAGAATTCTTATCTCCACTTCAGCTGGCACCATAGTTTACATTGGCAGCACCTTTTGCCATATCAATAAATGCTTGTATGAGCACAAAAAGGAAATTGCCCTAGATAGATTCAGTTCCTCCTTGGCTGTTATCACTCTCACAGAAACTTCATCAGAGAGTTCTGTAGTGATGCTGAGAGAATTTCTCCTTTCATCAATAAAATGGCTTTACGTTTTTGGGACAGCATCAAAATCGCCACATCTTCCAACTGCAATATGATAGCCCTTGTTTCGTCACCATCATTTTTAAGTCCGTCCTGTTGGTTTCCAACAATAATAATTATGAACTTGAAACACTACATCTGGCAACCAGTCTAGTTCCAAATATTTACTGGTGATTAAGGCCCTAGCTGGGCCCAAAGTCTATTTTCTTTAGTCTACTTTTTAGTGTACGTCCAAAGCTCTTTGTTGTTAATCTATATTATTACTTCAGCTGGCACCATAGTTTACATTGGCAGCACCTTTTGCCATATCAATAAATGCTTGTATGGGCACAAAAAGGACATTGCCCTAGATAGATTCAGTTCCTCCTTGGCTGTTATCACTCTCACAGAAACTTCATCAGAGAGTTCTGTAGTGATGCTGAGAGAATTTCTCCTTTCATCAATAAAATGGTTTTTGGGAGAGCATCAAAATCGTTACATCTTCCAACTGCAATATGATAGCCTTTGTTTTGTCCCCATCATTTTCAAGTCCCTCCTGTTGGTTTCCAACAACCATAATTATGAACTTGAAACACCACATCTGGCAACCAGTCTAGTTCCAAATGTTTACTGGTGACTAAAGGCCCAAGCTGGGCCCAAAGTCTATTTTCTTTAGTCTACTTTTTGGTGTATTATGCGTGTTTTTCAACAGTCTGTATTTATCAATTACATGTGTATTGCATCATATCTATTTCTCTTTTGATGTTTCCCGGTTATCCCAAGCATGCACCTCTTCATGCTTCCTTTTGTTATTTGTAGCCTTTGTGTGTCATTTTTAGTTAAGGTCCATGTGTGTGATCCATAAGTAAAAACTAGATAAAGCATTTGTTAAACACTTTTGTTTTAAAACATAATGGTGAATGACCCTTACAAAATTCTACCATTTCTTCTTAATGCACTCCAGCCAAGTTTTGTGTGCTTATTATTTTATTGGTTCTCACTTTATCTGTTGTTCAAGGCAAACATTGGTATCAGTTACTTCTAAATTTCAACCTACTCAGCACAATACTGTTTTTTTGTTATTTTTTGGCTAACATTTTACATATATGTTATGTATAAAAAGAAAAAAGATATGAAACATTTGCAACATCATCTATCTTGTGTATCAAGATTGTATTGTGAAATGCTGATTTAACCATAACACCAACTCTACATCCTTGTGATGTCACCCACCTGCTCATTAAGGCAGCACAGCCTTATCTCCAAGCCCCTGAGGCACCACCACCATGGTGAAACATTTTCAAAATCATCTATCCTGTGTATCAAGATTATATTGTGAAATGCTGATTTAACCATAACACCAACTCTACACCCTTGTGATGTCACCCACCTGCTCATTAAGGCAGCACAGCCTTATCTCCAAGCCCCTGAGGCACCACCACCATGGTGAAACATTTTCAAAATAATCTATCCTGTGCATCAAGATTGTATTGTGAAATGCTGATTTAACCATAACACCAACTCTACACCCTTGTGATGTCACCCACCCACCCATTAAGGCAGCACAGCCTTATTTCAAAGCCCCTGAGGCACCACCATGACGAAACATCTGCAACATCATCTATCCTGTGTATCAGGATTGTATTGTGAAATACTGATTTAACCATAACCCCAACTCCACACCCTTGTGATGTCACCCACCTGCATATTAAGGCAGCACGGCCTTATCTCCAAGCCCCTGAGGCACCACCATGACATCAGCCACATTTAATCATCCAAGATGGGGTGTAAAATGCGATCCTCCACCACCCCACGACCGTCCACTTACCAAAGTGGAGGGTCCCTTAGGTTAACATTGACCCTCTACTGGTGTAGAACCACCCTTTTGCTGCCCTGGTGCACAGTGGTCTAAGCGCTGGCTTATGACTGTTTGTCCAAGAAGAGTCCGGGTTCGAATCCCTGTGAGGCATAGATGTTGTGTTTGTCTTAGAGTCCTGGCTCTCTCCTTTCCCTGGAACCTGTGGACCTAAATTAGGGACGGGCAATTACTTATAACCTATTGAGTTGCTCTCGGTGGTAGTTAAACCTTCAATAATAAGAAAAAAGAAAAAAAAAGAACGCTTTATCTTTATGTAAAAAAATTTTCCCAGCTAATAATAACGGGGTTAATAAAAGTCTTAGTGACAAGCAGAATGTGAGTGAGACAGCTCAAAAATTACTGAGTGTTAATGATGTTACCTGAGAATGTTTCTATGTAAAGAGTATGAATGCGATTCCACTGTTACTTCTTATTAACAAAAGTGAAATGTCTGCGAGCTAACAGTGTACCAGTTATAATAACAATTTTGAGTTATTCTCTCTATAGATCTGATCCTAAAGCTTCGAGTTGGCTCCCAAAAGTTTTTGCAGTGATGTACCGTAAGTTTATTTTTCATTTTTAAAATTGTAATTCTATGATTATTTCTGTAGAAAATAACTCTTTGTACTGACCTGTTTATGATTTTGTTTTCTGTTTTGTGTGTTATTATAAACTAGCCTGTTGTACCCGTCCTTGACGGGCTAATGATAGTATAAAGTAAAAGCTATAGCGGCAGTTAAATTAAGACTGGTAAATAAAGGTTTATACAACTTTGTAGTACAACTTCCCAGAACAGAATATTAGGATAAAAAAATGTATTTGAATTATTTAGTAGTTGTCACGTCCAATGTAAATAATTCAAAAAGTTTGAAAGCAGAAGGCTTATGCAATGAAATTGATTGAGATGAAAAGTTGAGGCATAGTATGATGACCTTCTGACGTTTGACACTTTTGAATTAATAACGGAGATTGAAAAACAACATTCTATTTTCTTTTTTTTCTTCTCCACCCTCAAGGTCATAATATAATTGGCCAACAACGCTTAACAAAAAACATGTGCCTTTCCGCTTTCTTTACATGCAATCTGATCACACCCAACGCGAAGGCGCGAAGATAAGTAGTTCACGATAAATTTGAGCCATTTCTTTTTTAGAATTTCGTTAAAACAACGTTCTATTTTCTAGCTCACAACGTCATCACAGTATGATGACCTTGTGACGTATGACACTTTTGAATTAATAACGCAGATTGAAAAACAACGTTCTATTTTCTTTTTTTTCTTCTCTGCCCTCAAGGTCATAATATAATCAGCAAACAATGCTTACAAAAAAAGGGAGGAATAAATGTATTTACGAATGAAAATAGTCGTAATGGAATTCTAAAAAAGAAACTCCTAAAATTTATGGTGAACAACCTTTCTGCACGCTTTAACGTTCGGTGTGATCAGGTTGATGTCAACAAAGCGGAAAGACACACTCAGATTGGGTAGAAACATGTAACGTTATATAACTAAAAATCAAATTCAAATTAAAAAAAAAAAACGCTTCGAGGTGCACCAGAAGATGTCTACAGGTACCTTCATAACAAATTTTGTTTCTCTAGGTCACCTAATTCTATGTGAAATCCGACCGACAAACAGTCGTTAGAGAAAACAGTCTGTTTTATATGTGTGTGGAGAAGGTGAGAAAATTAAGACATGTGCAACTTAAACTGAAAAATGAGTTATCTCATGCCAGAAAGTGTTAAGAGAATAATATATTCATGCTTTAGAAATTTTGTGAAATGGAAGATTTTCTCTTCTTGACCAGGGCTCGATTTCGATCTGTAGTTAGTAGCAAATTGCTAGCAAGCAAATGCATTTTGCTAGTGATAAAAGTGGTTCTAGCAAAAGTTGCTAGTGGAAAAAATTTGAATGTTTTAGTGTGAACTGTATAAAGTGCCACTGCATTTTGCATGTGGAATATTTTGAACACATACAAAAAGGAACAACTGATTTCTAGAAACGAATGCTTCTTGAAAAGTACAAACATTATAAAAACATTTTGGCACTATTAGAAATATCCAGTATATTTCCCTTATCTACTTCTGCATGTGAGGTTGGGTTCAGTTTCATGAAGAGAATCCAGGGTGATTAGAGGGGCAGTTTAAACTTAAAAACATTGATGCTCTCATGAGTATCGAGGTTGAAGGTCATTCCAAAGATAAGTTTGGCCGCAAGTCTGCTGCTTTAAAGTGGTATGATGAAAAGGCCTGAAACCCAGATTGTAAACTATACGGAAAATAACTTAAAATTTTGAATAGTGTTTTTTGAATTTTGTAAATAAAGTTCTAAAAAATGTTTTTTAAATATTTGCATTCGAATTAAATTGTTAGAATTAATCTGTCAGGTCATGAAATGGTGAGTTATATCTAAATACTTGTAATCTTTTCAGCATTACAATGTGACAGTTACAGGGGTGAAAATCAAAATTTGTCGTGATTGACTAATAGAGGGGGACATGCTAAAGTTTCTTTTGTATAATGTTAATAAACTTTTGCTAGTAGATAATGCAATTTGCTAGTAAAAATAAGGCCACTAGCGAGTGTTGCTACTGATAAAATATGTAATTCCGTTATGTTACCTGTAACAGAATTGTAGGGGAATGTTTCAAGTTTTTTAGAGACCGTCACAGATGTTCTATGTGTGCACCCTTAGTCACACAACACACATCGAGCCGGTAATCCATTTCCGCACAAACACGAGGTAAGATATCTGAATCAAGTGCAGTGATAGTGCTGTGATACTGCACATTGTATGGAATCATTTTCAGCTTCTTTCTCAAAATTCTCCAGACACTGAGCTGTGAAATCTGCACTTCACTACTCACGCTCCGCGTTGATTTTCCCGGGCTTCGTTAAATGGCGGTGCAAACACTATCGGCGACTTCTTCTGATACACGCGGTCATCTAGGACCTTTAAGTTTGCACAAACAGCCTGTAGTTTCCAATTTTTTATGTCAATCATACACTGCTGGCCACCCAAAATGCAACACTAAGAAGGAAGCATCCGATTGGCCTGAAATTCGCAGCATGCGTCGCCTGCGAGAGGACATGCAAATGATAAGCATTGCATGGCATATGCAAATCATGTGCACCCGGCACGCCAGCAAGAAGCACTGTAAGAAAGGTGCACAGAAGGTGGGGTGTAAGTAGTGGAAGTGTGTTGTTCTGCCGGGCCTGTGCGTGGGAAGCTTCCTGATGCCTCGTCGCAGAATACCGCAGTCATTCCAGCACGTTTCGTAGTTCAACAGAGATGAATAGTTGCTTATCATGACAGCGGTTTATCGTGCTGAGACATTGGCGCCCGTGTGGTACGGCATCCAGCCACAGTGAGGCGAGTATGGATTTGGTGGGTGCAGGAAGGACGGACGGACGGACTTGAGCAATTGCCGCAGCACACCACCAAACGAGAGGACCGGCATGTTGTGCGGCGGGCATTGACGGCTCGCACCGCTACATCACGAACGTTAGCGCAGGAATTAGAGTGTGTTGCGCAACAACCTGTGTCAGCATGTACCGTTCGACGTCGTCTGCAGGTGCGGGGACTTGTCGCAAGGCGCCCATTGCTTCGATTATCATTTATGTTACACCACCAGCGAGTGTGGCGGCAGTGGGCCATTGAACGCCGCACCTGGACTACGGAATGGCACGACATTGTCTTCTCCGACGAATCCCGCTTCTGCCTGCAACACCACGATGGTCGGATCCGCATGTGGCGGCGCCGCGGCGGCGGCGAGAGACTGTATGACGCCTGCATTATGCATCGCCATACCGGTCCGTCACCTGGTGTTATGGTTTAAGGCGCAATTGGATATGACACCTGCACCCCTCTGGTACGCATCGCAGGTACACTCATCAGCCACCGCTGCATCTCCGACGTTTTGGAGCCTGTAGTCCTCCCTTACCTGCAGGACATGCCAGCAGCCACGTTTAAACAGGACAATGCGTGCCCTCATATGGCACGCATCATGCAACAAATCTTCCCGGCCCGCCAGGTGTCACTGCTGCCGTGGCCCGCCTGTTCTCCCGATATGTCGCCCATTGAACACGCCTGGTTGCTGATCGGCAAACGAGTGGCCCGGCAAGCACCACCCACGACTACGCCTGATGAACTGTGGCAACGTGTGGAAGCAGCCTGGACCGACATACCCCAAGCCCACATCCAAGGCCTCTTTTGTTCGATGCCACGGTGTGTAGCGGCCATTATTGCCAGCCATGGGGGCCACACGAACTATTGATGTCTGCGTGTTCCGAAAGTTGCACGGGCCTGCAAGCTCAATCGTTTCATCTTTGTATCTATTGTTATGTGTCCAGTAAATCTGGCTTTGCTATCTGGTGTCCTTCTTGGTGTTGCATTTTGGGTGGCCAGCAGTATAGATAGATTTTCTGGTTGGAGGTTCTTTTCCGAATTGTGATCGAAAATGCTGTTGCACAACAGTTACAGATTCCATTTTGCTCAATTCAAGAACACAAAAAATGCCTTCTTCACTGCAGATGCTGCCATTTTGACTGACTAGTCATGTGACACGTGCTATCGCTTACGTCACTTCCCTCAGTAGTGGAACACAAACTTTATGAGTACACTTACCTAACGGTTTGCAGCTGTGGTCCGTGTCTTCAACTGTTTTACAGCATCTGGGAACTGTGTACTTCGTTATGAAGCGCCATGTATATTATTTTTGTTTCCTTTATTTTACAAATTCTCTTCTAGATAATATTATTTTGTTTCCTTTATTTATTTGAGAATTTCACGATGTACAGATTATACACCGCTGCGAGTTTTGTCTCAGATTCCCCCCCCCCTTGCTTTCGCGGTCTGTGGATAACATACCACCACAGATTTTATGAATAAAATTTTTTTCGAACTTTATGGTCTGCAGACTGCATGAAGGAAAATATGGTACTATGAATTAATATGTATAAAATTTGACTTCCACGAATTGTTTTAATAAAATCAAAATCTAAAATTTAAATTTTTTTGAGTGCAATAACTTGAAAATCAGGAAATGAAGATAATGGAGCATATTGGAACTTTATTTTGTTGTAAGTGGTTTGGATAGAAAGAAAAAAATTGACAACAAATATACTTTATCACTTTTCATTTCAGCATCACCACCTTACATTACATTCATACATTAATCTTCGAAATTTGACTTTGTTTTACCTGGCTCCTAGATGTGGTACATATTTGTTAAGTCCTACCCTTGGTTATTAACCATAGCTTAGTGTTAATTTATGCATGCATATTTTTTTTAATTAATTAATACTTGACAAAACCCATCAGAATCGACCGTAATTTTTTTTTTTTTTTTTGAAAATAATACACTCATATGTAAACTTTATTTGATTGACGAATTCATTCAACCACTTCAGTAAAGACAACAAACAGTCCAGGTTTGTGATTATTATTATTTTTTTGTAACTGAAGATTTAACGACCACCGTGAGCAACTCAATGAGCTATAAGCAGTCACCTGTCCCTAATTTAGGGTCAGTTGTTCCAGGAAAGGGAGAGAGCCAGTGGCGTAAGACAAACACAACATTCATACCTCACCGGGATTCGAACCCGGACCCTTCACAAACGAATCATCATAAGCCAGCGCTTGGGCTATAAGCAGTCGCCCATCCCTAATTTAGGGTCACTGGTTTAAGGGAAGGGAGAGAGCTAGTGCCGTAAGACAAACACAACATCCATGCCTCACCGGGATTCGAACCCAGTAGACGAATAGTTTTTTTTTCTTTTCTTTTTTTTTTTAAAGAATAAACTCATATGAAATGTTTATTTACATCTTTACATAATGGGAAATGTCTTACCTACATGCATAAACTGGATCAAATGAATGTTAAATTGTATATATACATCACACAGTCGAATGGTACAACACAATCAGGTCTTCAAGTGTTCACTGTTCCAGTAAGAACTTTCAAACAAATTCCTGCTAGCATTGTTTTGCACAACGGTTTGCTGAGAAGAAAGACTTTGGTCTTTGGACTGTCTGAGTCTCTCCGTACTTCCGCCTTGAACAGCGTGTGAGTCAACCGCAGGTGATCGGATGTCAACCGCACGCTTCTCCCATTGACTTTACATGAGAATTTTGCCACCCCACAATGCCCGAACCATTGCCCCAATCTCATTTTTCCCTTTGCTGGCACATATACATGGTAAGACCTTTAGTTTGATACCTCAACCATATTTTTACATTCAGCCGTTCCCTCAAAATAGGACTCACACTCACAGTAGAAAACCTTATAGAATTAATATTGCTACACGGGGTTAAAAATAAACTGGGAGAAGCAGCAATTTTTGAGAGGATTTGTAAGAGTTTTGGATGCCTTATTTCCCCATTCGAGCCTCTCAGGAATGACGTCGTAGGTGACAAAAACAAGGTAATAAATTTCCTTGTCTTGGCTTCCTCGGCGTTAACCGAATTCCCGTGTAGAAACTTCGGAGAGCGCTCTTTGGGGATGCGAAGCTGCTGACCAGATATGGCAGCATGCTTGTTGAGGGGCTGGCCAAAAATCTACAGTTGCCTGGGGGATGAACATCATGAGAAAGACCAGATGACATTCAGCAACGTTGTGCAGAGACAGACAGCTTTACGAATCTGAGCTCAGGACGAAGAAAAGGCGAACACTTAGCAACACGAAGAGACCGGGGACACACGCTTTAGCGGAGACACTGATATTTTTGCTCGGATCGCCATGCAGAGAAAAACAAAAGGAACGAAGGCGAATAGCTGACGCCAAGTCCAAAATGACCAGGGAAATTCGAGCAGTAGGAATGAGCTGTACTATTCCACAACGTTGTTGAGGAACAAACTGAGAAGTGAAACGACTGCCGCCCAATCTCAGGGCAAAAGGACACGTCCTCAAGAAGAGCACGGAGGAGACGCTCTTGAGACCAGCAGCCTTTACGGGTGCAGAGGGGACCACTCCTATGCTCCACCACCCTCTACCCCTTGCAATCGGTGAGAAGAAGAAAATCTGGGGACGATAGACGCTATCTCCTGGGGAGGAGAATATTCCTAGGCCATCAGACAGATTGGCCCACACAGGTGATACCCAGAGAGTGCGTCATCCCCCATGATTACTTGTGTGTGTTTCTCCAAAGTGTTAAATTGGCGCAAAAATGCCTAAGGATTACCTTGAGGGCATGCAAGTACATTTTTGTTTCTCATTGTAAGAACTCTGTGAGTGGATCTCCGAACACTAACGCCAGACACATGAGGTGTGAACTCCTTCGCAGAATGTTCATCTGGTCAGGAGTGATGACGATTCAGATTAACACCTCTAGCTAATAAGGGTGCAGGGTATTTCTTCTCTTTAATTCTTATCCAAGCTGTTAAGAGTGTAATTAAATGTTGTGTTCGCGCTAAGTCCTTCTGATCATTATTGTGAGTGTGTGTTGCGTGGTTTCCGGCCAATCAGCGGAATCCAAATTGCCTCTTTTTAATTCTCACTGTATTGCAATGAATTCATGTTCAGGGACATAACCCTGGTATAGGGGGAAAAGTGTAACAATATGTATATACACTGGCGGAAAGTGAAAAAAGAACACCAAGAACGAGACGTCCGATTCCAACGAAATTTATACAGCATTATAACGGAATACAGAGGATAACGTGATCAGAATATTATGGCAAAATACAGCTGTATTTGCTGGTAAACTGAAAAGTAACATTTCCATGTAACATGGTTAGTACGAGGTTGAACCGCCATGAACTGCGTCACACTGTGCAATTCTGGCATGGAGTCTGTCATACAGATGTTGGATGTAAGTTTTGGGGTATTGAGTTCCAAGCATCCTCAACCTGGACGCGTAAATCGGGGATGGTCGTGGCTGGCCGTGGAGACCGGAGAAGTCGTCCCATAAAATCCCACACGTGCTCAATGGGGGACAAATCTGGTGAACGTGCAGGCCATGGAAGTTGTCTCACACCCTGAAGTGCATGTTGCGTTGCGTGTGCCATGTGTGGACGTGCATTATCTTGCTGGAAAACACCACGATGGACCGACCTTACAAATGGCACAACAACGGGCTGAATGATGTTGTTGATGTAGGAGGTGGTGTTTAACGTACCCGGTACAAACACTAGTTGTGTACGTGAGTGATAGCTGATCGCTCCCCACACCAGGAGACCAGGTGTTGGCCCTGTGTGTCTCTGGCAGATGTAAGAAGAGTGGAGACGCTCTCCTGTGCGTCTGCGAACACGCATACGGCCATCGGAGGCTCCCAAGCAGAATCTGCTTTCATCGCTGAACACGACAGATCGCCATTGCGTTCTCCAGTGCAGACGTTGGTGACACCACTGCAGCCGTTCCTGACGGTGGGCTGGAGTCGAGGGCACACGTTCACGTAGTCCTGCATCCAGTAGACGGTTGTGGATTGTTCGCACAGTCGCCTCAGGTGCAACGGCAGCTCGGATTTGCATCGCAGTGGATGTTCTGCTTGACAACGCCGCACTTCTTATGCGTCGATCGGTCCACTCATCAGTCTGTCTGTGACTCCCGCTTCTACATCTTCTCATGTGGGAATGTTCCTCGGACCATCTACGCCACCATCGTACCCCCACCGATTCTTCCTGTCCAATTTGCTCCGCAATACGACGATACGAACACCCGGCCTCGGTCCGCTCATCAGTCTGTCTGTGACTCCTGCTTCCACATCTTCTCATGTGGGAATGTTCCTCGGACCATCTACGCCACCATCGTACCCCCACCGATTCTTCCTGTCCAATTTGCTCCGCAATACGACGATACGAACACCCGGCCTCGCGGGGTCCGACTAGACGACCTCGCTCAAAGTCCGATAACTGCTGAAATCATACACGTCTTCCATGTCCAGGCATCGCATCTTCTTCAGGGTCTTCGCACGTGTCTGTACGCCGACGACTGATTACATTCACTTCGCCGTACTCCTTAAATACCACCGACGATAATTTGCATATTATGCCATGCTGTGGCGTAAGTGCTCACCGGTTGGTCCCGAAATTAACATCACACCTACGTAAACTTGACCCCATTAACATATGTAAATTTCATGATCATCCGCCAATTCCTTCTTGGTGTTCTTTTTTCACTTTTCGGCAGTGTATTTACTTAATGTTCTTAATTATAGGTGGGAAGAATAGGGAGTTGTAGTGTTTTTTTAATTGGTCTTATTATGTAAATATTGTTTGGGTGGTGGTCAACTCAAAGGTAAAATGTTCTGCAAATGTGTTAAAATTAGGTGAGTATGTGGGACTAACCTAGAAAATAATAAGCAAACTGTTTTGCTCATAACATTCAAGATTTTGTAAATATGGGCCTGTTATAGGTGGCTTTTTGCTCTACAGCACCCACCGCACATTAAATTGTTTCCATTTTTTAAATTCTGCTAGCATTTTGTAATAAAACTTTCCTGTGAACTTTATAGCCCTTGAGAATATTTCTAACATTGTTTCCAGGATTCCAAGTTGATTTCATCTTTATCTCCAAACAGTTTGCTGATAGAATTTGTTTATTTCAGCTCTGCCATGAATAAGACATCTATATCTTTTGCTGCTCTCAGCACTGTTATCAATGAAGGAGACACAGCTGCACTGCAGAGCTACTTGGTGAACCAGAGCGGAAGTCCGAACAAGTGTGATGAGGTAAGGAGCAAACCTTCCTTTTGAAAATATGCTTCAAAAAAACTAGAAGTTTCGATCCATAAATTTATTGGTGTAAAAAATATATTTACATACAACACTGAGTTTTCACACGTCTCCCGGATAGTTTTCTGAAAGTTTTAAACGTACATACAATGTAGAATAAACGGTGTCAATAATTTCATTTTGTTTATTCTACATTGTACGTATGCTATTTGAACCTTGAAAAAGTCATCCGGCAGATGTGCGAAAGCTCAGTGTTGTATGTATATACAGTGGGCATAAAAAGTATTTGCACACCTACATTACTTCGCATGAATAAATGTGGAAAGCAATTAGGACGAAATATTTTTAACCATTTGGATTAATTTTACAATAAACCTGCACTCACTTTTTTTTTTTTTTTTTTTACTAATCACAAGAAATATGTATGCATGCAATCGTCTATTTATCTCTCTCTCTCCAAAAAGGTAACTTCACATTAATTAGTAAAGATCAAGGAAACACACTTTTGAAATTAAAAAATGTCACTGGTACTTAGTATGCATGCCTTTTGCTTTGATTAAATGGGGCCGCCCCAGTGGCGCAGTGGTCTAAGCGATGGCCTCTGATCATTCGTCCAAATGGGGTCTGGGTTCGAATCCCGGTGAGGCATGAATGTTGTGTTTGACTTACGACACTGGCTCTCTCCCTTCCCTGGAAGTAGCGCAGATCCCAGCTGAGGCCAGTAGCGCGGATCCCAGCTGAGGCCACGGTGTTTTCAGCAGAGATGCATGCTATGTATCTCGCTCTTCTCCATGTTCAGTTGAGTTCTCATCATCGTGCTATGGTCTATACGGATTCCTTGAGTGTCTTGCAGTCTTTGTCATCTGCAGATTGCCGTGACCATCCTTTTCTCGTGAATGTGAGACAGTTACTTTGTCGTTTGCTCGGGGCCGGTTTTCAGGTTCAGTTTTGCTGGATTCCTGGGCATGTTGGAATCTCGGGTAACGAGTGTGCTGATGCGGCTGCTAGATCTGCTTCCTCTTTGGTCGTCACACCCTTGCCACTGTTTCACCGGGATTTCCGCCTTCTGGTACGCGACCATATTAAGCGAACGTGGCAAGGTCTGTGGGACCAACAGGTGGAAAATAAACTGCATCGTATTAAACCTAATCTTGAAGTCTGGAAATCCTCATATCGTCGGAACCGTAGGGAGGAAGTGGTGCTTGCGCGTCTCCGCATTGGGCATTGTCGTTTCACTCACCGCTTTTTGCTGTGTGGCGACACTGCGCCGCTGTGTGAGACGTGCAACTGCCGACTCGCTGTCGCTTATCTTCTGTGTACCTGTGTTCGTTTTCGTGATGTACGTTTTCATTTCTTTCATTCTCATTTGTTGACCGAGGACGCCGCTACACTGCAGCGGCTCCTCAATGACCACTGTGACTCTGTTGCCGTGTTTTCATTTTTTAAAGAAATTGACTATTTTAAACGTATCTAGATTTTAGCCTTATCATCCTCATTTTTCAGTTTTACTGAATCAGCTAGATTTTAATCATTGTATCATGCTTTTAACACTGTTTGTTCCATTATCTTTTTTAGCCCTTCCATCATTCTCATTTTTCAGTTTTACATGATCAGTCATATTTTAAGCTTTTTACCACATTTTTAATACTATTTGTTTGTCTTGTTTCTGGCGCTCTTTGGCCAACCATGGCCCTTGCGCCATAAAAATCAATCAACCAACCAACCAACCAATCGAATCCCGGTGAGGCATGAATGTTGTGTTTGACTTACGACACTGGCTCTCTCCCTTCCCTGGAACCAGTGATCCTAAATTAGGGACGGGAGACTGCTTATAGCCCATTGAGTTGCTCACAGTGATCGTTAAACCTCCAATAAAAAAAACAACAAAAAAAAAACAACACATGATCATTGATTCCACTAATTTTCTAGTTGTTTCTACATTGATTTTCAGCCATTCTTCACTGAGTGCCTGCCTAAGTTCTGTTATGTTTGAAAATTTTCTTTTTCCATACTTGCAAATCCAACAAATGTGATGAATTATCAATAGGGTTTAGATCTGGTGGTTCTGGGAGCGTTTTTAGTTGATTTTTCACTTTATAAAGCAACCACGACCTTGTTACATTGTCTGTAGGGGGCCTATGTTTAGGATCATTGTAAGTAGAATGAATCCGTAATTCCCAATTTCAATGCAGTGGCCAATAAATTACCTTGAAATATATTAATATATTGTCTATCATTCATATTAACTTCAATAAAGCCCACGTTGCCTACTCCATTAAAAGCCATGCATCCCCGAATCATTACATGACCACTGCCGTGTTTTACAGTAGGTCTTAAATTTTTTGTTTCAAGGGAACTGTTTGGCTTTCACCACACATTTCTTTCCATCCAAACTGAAAATATTAAACTAGAGTATATGGTATGTAAAACAATGTTTCTATAATGGGTAACACCTCCCTCTAGCACAGCTTTGAAGTACTTAATCCATCTTTTGGCCAGGGCTGCTTTTTTTTTTTTTTTGCAGGCAATCCTATGGTACCACAATTTTAATTCTGTGATTAGTTGTTCTTGCTAGCCATTCAAGCCACCTGTGTAAATACTTAATGTTTATTTTCTCATTGCCGTTTTAAGGCTGTCTTTGAAAGAGTGTAACAGAAATTCTGCCCTATATCTGTAATGCAAATTCTTATGTGCACATTTTCTAGAAAACTATTACTTTGTAGAGTTTGAAATATTGAGCACAAATAAAAACGAACGATAGCTAATACGTGTCGCAGTTATTTTTCCGAAAAATTTGTTAGAATTTTTTTTTTTTTAATTCAATTTATCTGACTTGAAAGTATTCTAATTTGGTGGTAGATGGCGCCAGAAGTTAGCTTGGCAGTGTTTCTGTGTGGACGAAATGAAATCTCTCATTTCTGTCTGACTTTTTTAATTATCTAGGCCAAATAGAAATCAAAGAATGGGCACTGAAGTGAGATTGGAATTCTATCTTCTATAGATCATCTTAAATTCTACTGTACGTTCATTTTTTGAAGAGAAAATGTGTACATTACCAGAAAACACTTGAATTTGAGACAGAAACTACACCCACCTACTAAGCTCCACCCCCAAACAATGTCATTGGTTAAACGTAACAGCGCATATTTTGTCTTTTCATTGTGGACCCAACAAGAGACCACTTCCAATCTGAATATGGTAAGGTCTTCAGTCATTCGCTGACACCAACTTCTGGGACAATCCCTAAAGACGTGAAAGCCACGCCCAAGAAGTGATATTTTGCGCCATCTATCGCAGGAGATAAAGCCTAACACTCATTCAAAGGACAGCCTTAACACGATTCAATATTATTAGTCGTCTAAACTACATGGTTAAAAACAACTTTTATTTATTCACAAAAGCTGGATATTGGTGTATGCTCCAAGATGAAGTGCAAGGTGCTTCGAAAGTTCTTACAAAAATGTCTATTATCCAGCTTTTGTGAATAAATAAGAGTTGTTTTGAACTGTGTGGTTTAGATGACTAATAATATTGATAGTGTTAAGATGGCTGTAAGAACAGACATATTAATTATGTTAAAATATAATGAATGGAACATTATGCTACTTTTTCACAAAGAAAAGTAAATGTTCTCGAACCTTCTGTCGCCTTCTTGGGCGACAGAAGGTTCGAGAACATTTTTTTTATGTTGATGGCCTCGGACAAAGAACCTCAGTTTTCTCACGCCTTAGAAAGTGCGAGGCCTTTCCAACGAACTGATAAACATCTTCAATTATACCGTGACTTTCGCTGTACATTGTCAGTGTTGCACATACGCCTAAAAGTCTGGAACACCATCCATTCACCTTTGTGTAGATATAACAATGTATATTGTGTTATTGTAAGAATGTACTTCGGCGGTAGGATTACTTTCTCAAAGGGTACATTTCCTAATGGATAGATCTGATAGACCGCAGGGACACGGAAGGTGGGATTAAAACCCATCAGTTAAGTACGCCTCGCCGACGCCAGGGATTAGCAGGTGCGTGACGTCAAAGGAGGGATGCGGGGCAGGAGAAGAGCACCACATCAGCAGGTCGGCGCTAGGGGCTTCACGCATGTGTAGTGCGGAAGAGGTGAGGATAGCAGGTCTCTTAGGAGAAACCTGTTAGTCTGCTTTTGTCTAGCGGAGAGAGTAGTTCTCCTGTAAGGGGACGCAAAGCGTTTTCCTTTTTTTTTTTTGTGAGCAGACGGATGCTTCCGTTATATGGAGGTCCGAGACTCTGGAGTAGGTTAGCCAGCGCACTATCTTTGGAGAGAGGGTTTTTGGTTGCTGCAGTACAGGTCCCGGTCAGGGAATCCCGCTCGCGTAACAGATATTCCTCTACAGTAAGTCAATTCTTAGCACAGGCTAAGATTGAATTCGTAATGACAGGGAAGTACAGTTAAGCTAATCATAATATTCTCAGAGATACAGATCTACCTAATAGTAGGTAGATTCTCTCTAGAACGTCAACAACGAAAGCTAGGACTTAGATATTTTTCTTCGGAAGTGATTCTCCTAGATTTCATGTCTACACCCTGTCGGATCTAAGCCTTAGGGAAAACCGATGCTGGAGGAAGATTAATCCACCGCCGTCGGAACCTAAGTGATTATTTAATAAATGTTTGTGTTGTATTGGTAAATCCTCTCGAGATCCTTATATCTTAGTTGTGATTATTATTCTGTTCGTTCAGCTGTTTCGATCCGCCTTCCTGGATCACAGATTTTATAACAAAGTGCGGAAGGCTTCGTTTGTTCGCCCAAATAAAGTTTAGGGAGTGTTTCAGAGAAACAGAAACGCTTCCTTGTGTCTGTGAGAAGCACCTATAACGTGGATGCCTCAGGGTCATGAGTAGGAGGTGGGGCCACGGCACGTGACCAGTACTTTTGCTCTCACAACGGCAATGAAAAAATAAACATTAAGTATTAATGTAAACACAGTAAGTAATCTGTATGATACACCTGTGTAAAATTCAGTTCAAAATTTAAAACCAAAACCATCAATACCTTGAGAAGATGGTGGCAGGTTGGGATTTGTTCGGAACAGGGACTGGAATCCTGATAAGACCGATTTGTGAGTGAGAAATCTATTTTCCAAAGCACTGATCAACATGTCTAAAAACAGTACATAAATTGAAATCCTGTAATAATCTTCTGGGTTTCCTGTGTTTATGATACAGCATTGGCTTTGTTTTGATGTGATTCTTGGTATTTTAATCAAAACTCCATGCTTTTCAGCGGGCTTTTAGAGTAATCTGAAACAAGTCATGGAACTCATTTGACATTGCTTCAACGCCACTGAAACTTTCAGTTTATCCATGTATTGGCTCTTCATTGCAATCGGACATCCTGGTCCTTGGCTCCTTGCCACTTTCTCATCTTCATGGAGAAAGCATGTTCAGTTGTTGCTGTGAGACATAAAAACAATTTCAAATACTAATGAAACTTTGCCTTTCAAAATCGCGTTTTTGAAATATTGAAAGGTTCGAAATTTTTTGGGGTAGGGGGGAGTAACCTCCTCTGGTTACACCACTGCTCCTCTCCCTAGAATCAGAAGACCCAAATTAGAGACATGCAATGGCTTATAGCCCATAGGGTTGCTCCTAGTAATTGTTAAACTTTGAAATCTTAAAAGGAAAAGAAGCTCTAAATTTATCGAAGAATAAATATGAAAAGAACTATTGTGAAAGATCTCAAAAGTGTAAATAACTTTTTTGATGAATCTAAAAGCAATTAGGTAGTCTTAAATAGACACAATCATTTTGAAATTAATATATTTTGCAAAATTTGCAACCAATTGATACCAGAATTGTTCTGCAAGTTCAAAAGCTTTCGTGCAATTAATGATATGTTTCAAATATACTTTGCTGCCATACCTATTTTAAAAATGGAAAATCTTGCTGACATTACCAGAACTCTGAAATACTTTTATAATAATGGCATTTATATTGAAAAATTTGGTTAAGTATACCACTTCCTAAAATTACCATTCAAAAATAAAATAGTCTCCAAAATTATTATAACTTTATGATTCATAAAGTCTTATTGACTTTACCAAATGATGGAACTATATTTAGAATTTAACGTTGCCTATTAGTAATGCCCTCTGATGAACATAGTTTTTCTGTCTTGGAAAGCATAGAAAAAAAAATCTTCCTTCATAGTACTTTGTTTCAAGAATAATTAAGTTCATTAGCATTGTTGTGCATTAAACAAGGTATTTTCAGTAACACTTATCATAAATATGCTATAGATGTATTTGCTGAAAAAAATGCAGACAAATGTGTGTATAATGTTATCAAAGTTTACACACTGTGTAATAAAATCTTGTTTTATAAATGTATTTATACTTGCTGTCAGGGTAGCACGATGTAGACATACACACGTTCGTTGTACTCTGATAGTTTCCAAATTATTGGCAGATTTTGCAGATAGTTTTTGCTTGTAGATTTAAAAAATAAAATAAAAATGTTATTTACAGCAATTAAAATACTTACTCAAGGCTTTACTCAGAATTATATTCTTAATTCTATTTTAACTTGAACGTTGAATTATTGGGTTGTCAGAAAAGCCATGATGTATTTTAGCCATGTTTTGCAAAGGTTATTTATTGATAGAAAGAATAAAGATCAATCAGTGATATAATGCCCGTTTTGTTTGATAACCTTTTGCCATCTTTCAGTGAGCGAAGATGCCTCGTTCATGGAAGGACCTGTCCTTCGTGGCAAAAAACTTTACAAGGTGCTGATTTACAGCCTCATCTGACTTGAACGTTACACACACGCAAGGGCTGTTGAAGAGAGCGAAACAAGTGGATATCTGATGGCGCAAGGTCAGGCGGGTATACTGGCTGTGGCAACACATCCCACCCAAGCTCCAATAATTTTTGGCGGGTGATCAAACTTGTGTGTGGTCTCGCGTTGTCGTGATGGAACACAACACCTTTGCGATGAGCGAGCACTGGACGTTTCTGGATGATGGATTTGTTCAAACTGTCCAATTGCCAACAGTACACATTCAAATTGATTGTTTGGTTCCGTAGTAGGAGCTCAAAAAAACACCACGACACCTTTAAAATCCCACCACACTGAGACCAGAACCTTCCGCTGATGAATGTCTGCTTTGGATGTCGTTTGAAGCGAAGCAGCACATCGGGACCAAAATCGTTTGCGCAGCACATTGTTGTACACAATCCACTTTTCGTCACCAGTTATCAGTCGCTTCAAAAAAAGGATCTTTTTCCTCACGTATAATGAGCATATCGCAGATGTTTATACGTGCCGTCAATTGAGCTTCTTTGACTTCATGAGGAACCCACACATCAAGCTTGTTTACATATCCCAGCTTCTTCAGGTGGTCGTGAACGCTTGAATGTTAGATGTGCAATGTGTCTGCAATCTCTTGTGTCGTGTAACATGGGTTTGACTCGATCAATGCCTTGATTTTGTCGTCATCAGCCTCGGTGGGTTTCTCGGACCGAGGAGCATCGTTGATGTCAAAATCACCATCACGGAATTTTGCGAACCACCGCTGGTAGTGACGTTCTTGTAGAGCATTATCACCGTACACTTTTCACAACTTTTCACAAGCTTGATGTGTGTTCTTCCCTTTATGGAAGTAAAACAGTAAAATATGGCGAAAATGCACAGTTTTGTCTTCCATCTTCAACTTGATGTCAAATCTCCGCAAATCAACCAAATCGCTCACTATTCCTTTTTAAACTGCAACTAGAACTGGCACCTGTCGAATGCCATAGCAATAACAGAGCTGCGCATGCCTCTAGTACTTCCAAAACCGCCATCGTGTGCCAAAATATGTCATTACTTTTTCGACAACCCAATATTTTTCACATCTAGAGTTATTTTGTTTTGCAGACATTTCTGGCTTCTCGATTTTATCAAGGCTTGTTCTCAATGTATAGGAACTGTATCAAAAGTTTCATTTACATAAAAATATTTTAAATTTTATTGCCAGGTTTCTCTTGCAGTTGCCAGTTATTAAATTGTATATGTCTGTCTAGCCCTGTTCTGTTACTAATGTTCCTAATAGCTGCTTGGTGTGTCCGAATGAAAGAACACCAAGCAGCTATTAGGAACATTAGTAACAGAACAGGGCTAGACAGACATATACAAGCAAGTAGGCACTCCATAAATTGGGACTCAGTAAGAATAATCGCCCACCAGTCAAACTTAGTAAAGAGGAAACTAGAAGAAGGGATCGAAATAGCAAGAAGAAGTACCACAGTTAACGATAATTGCGGTTGGACTCTTCCAACTGAGTGGCAGCAACTACTCCAGTGACGTAGTCCTGATGACGAACTAGGCTTTAGTTCGAAAATTTGACAACCAACCTTTTTGAATAATAACCTCTATAAGACCCGTAAAAAAGTTAATTCCAAAGCTTTTTAAGTCTCTGTATCCTTCAGAAGACCACACACTTCTATTCGAGCTTAATATCAAACGAGGCCAGTAGAATAACTTTGCCTTCATTAGGCTACCAAATAACCCTTTATATTGATGGTACCAAGAAGATTGGAATGTTCTGTTTTTGCCTTTGTCTTTTTGCATAAGAGAAAACTTGGGAAGAGGTCTTCCTTGTTTTTATAATCGCATGTCTTTCAGTGTCATTTCTTGAGAAAGGAATTTCTAACAAGGAAGTAATAATGTCAGTATTGCATGTTGATACACTGCAAATACTACTTTCCCCATCCATTATATTGATTTTGTACAGCTAAATCCAAATGTTTACATGCAAAATTTATTGTTGTGACAGTAAAAGTAACAAAAAAATCACTCATGCTGTGTGATGCAGCATACTCTAGGAAATTTTTTTAAGACACACTGCTTTAGAACTGAGGCTTGCTTCCGATGTGCCTCCTATGATCTGTTAATAGAAGCGGAAGCTTTTGTCGGATGCCGTGTACTGATTGGCTCTCGCGCTGTGACCATGATAACGCCGGCGGCCCAGGAGGAAGGGTCCCTTTCTCTGAAGCTTTATTGCGTGTAGTTAGCTATGAAAGTCCAAGAAAGTGCTTGTGTGGACTGGTGCTGTATGTAACTGAATAATGCTGTATTTTAGAGCACTGCATTTTTGTTTTTCTGCTTAAATGTAATTTATTATCCTGCTTTATACAAATACTTTACTGACAGAATCATTGGGGAAGCATGGCCTCCTTGATACTACTGCATGAAACAGAGTTGTTATATCATCCATATATTTGCTATGTGCACTGGTGGTATTTTATTTCCAAAATGTGCAACAACGCTAAAGGTCTGGTTATATTTTATTTCCAGGATGGAGAATCTCTGCTTATGATAGCCAGCCAATGTGGCAATGTTACCATAGTTTCTGAACTCATATCCCAGGGAGCGGATGTGAATGCAGAAGATGCAGTAAGTGTTTTTACCAAAGTTATTTTTCTCTGTTGACTTGTTAATTTTATTAGAGTAATGTAAGAGATTGAATTATGACATTTTACAACGTATTATATGTGTATGCACATATACACTATCTACCAACAAGTAATTGGACATCCCTGCAATCGACGATATCTGCGGTCCTGATACAAGTCACGGCCGCCACCGTTAAATATCATGTGGGAAACAACAACGCAACCAGTCGCATGCAAGATGCCACGCAGTTCGGAGCTCTCTGATTTCGAGAAAGGTGTAATCGTCGGGTATCACAGAAATGGCCGATCCATACGTGAAATATCCAGCGAGTTGAAGTACCCAAAATCGACAGTGGCCTATGTGATCGGCAAGTGGAAGATGCGAGGTGACTGTCGGAATGTGCCCCGACCCGGCAGACCCACAAAACTGGGAGTTAGAGACCGACGGGTGCTGGCCAGAGAAATTCGGAAGAATCGCACCAAATCGATGGGCCACATCCGCTAGGAGTTTCAACAGGCATCCGGGAGTGTTCCTTCGATGAATACCATCCGTAAGGAAGCCTATCTGCTTGGTTATCATAGGCGTGCTGCCGCCCACAAGCTTTTGATCACCAAGTCCAATAGCGCTGCTCGGCTAACGTGGTGCAAAGAACGTCGGCAGTGGACTGTTGAACAGTAGAAACAGGTTCTCTGGAACGACGAATCAAGGTTCACCCTCTACCGTTCAGATGGCAGGGTCTGGGTTTAGCGTCTGCCTGCAGAACGCCTCCTGCCGGAATGTATTGTGCCAACTGTGAAGTTTGGCGGCTGTGGAATTATACTATGGGGGTGTTTCTCCTGGTATGGCACGGCACCCTTGGTCGCAATTCCTGGTAGACTCAACGCCGAGACCTACTGCACCATTTTGGATGACCATGCGCTTCCTGCGTTGTCGCAGTTTTACGGGATGGACCCATGTTACTTTCAGAATGGCAATGCCACCTGTCATGTTGCGAGGTCCACCATGGCTTGGTATGGTGACAATGGGGTTAATCAAATGGACTGGCCTGCGCAGAGCCCGGACCTTAACCCTATCGAGCACCTCTGGGATGAGTTGGAGCGTCGACTTACGGGGTGTCCCCACCACCCGAAATCGGTGAAGGAACTGACCTGTCTTCTCCAAGCCTAGTGGAGGAAAATAACGCTAGGTGTCGTACAGTGCCTGGTTGAGAGTACGCCCAGAGGATCACAGCTGCAATCGCCGCTCGTGGAGGCTCCACCAACTATTGAAGGTGAATAAACTTCGTTTTTCCTTTGCTATCACAGGTGTCCAATTACTTGTTGGTAGATAGTGTATATACATTGGTGTACAAAACTTAAAGACAAAGTGGAAAAAGTAAAATAATGCTGTAAATAGCAGGAGCTTCCGAACACAAATTAACTCAGGACTGTACCTTGTAACAGGAGCAAAAGCACATGTATAATAATGGAGCATGACATGTGGTTTGCGTGACATGAGAATAAAATGTGCTCACTCATGAGCATCAGTTGAACGGAAGTCACCGGATGGTGTATATAAGTGTTACAGATGTTCAGTTGTTTCTTGTGTGCTGGAGACAACAGAATGGCCCGTTGAGAACATCTTTATGATTTTACTTGTGGTTAGGTAATTGGGAGGCTCAAAGAGGGGCAAACTGTGAGTGTGGTCCATGAGTTTGGTGTCACCCATAGCATCATATTGTGTGCGGGGTCGGCCTTCAGGATTACAGGTAAAGCTGTGCAAAAGACCAGATGGTTCTCCACCAAAAACCACCCCCCAGTGAGGACTGCTGTCTTCTCCTTACAGGCCAAGAGGGATGAACACCAGTCAGCAAGTAACCTTACAAAACAATTGCACATGAGCTCAGGACACGTAATATTGGGTTTACTGAGGTCATGCAACTATACAAAAGTGGACTGTTTGCCCATCGAATAGTGCACTATTTTCCATTAACAACTGCTCACCAGATACACTGTTTACAATGGTTCAGAGAATATAAGGACTGGACAGGAAAACAATGGGGTACTGTATTTTTTACTAATGAGATTAGATTTAGTCTCTCTAGTGATTTGGGATGTCAGCTAATCTGGCATGAGGTAGGCACTTGGTATCACCCCCAAAACATCAATGAATGGGAAATATATGGTGGCCACAGTGTTCTCCTATGGGGAGGCATTCTGATCAATGGGCATGCAGAGCTCCAGATACTGGAATGAGGTACTGTAGCCAGTGTGTGCTACTGTAATGAGGTAATCCTTCCCTGTGTTCATTCTGATCAGTGGGTATGCAGAGCTCCAGATACTGTAATGAGGTACTGTAACCAGTGTGTGCTACTGTAATGAGGTACTGTAACCAGTGTGTGCTACTGTAATGAGGTAATCCTTCCCTGTGTTCATTCTGATCAGTGGGCATGCAGAGCTTCAGATACTGGAAGGAGGTACTGTAACCAGTGTGTGCTACTGTAATGAGGTAATCCTTCCCAATGTTCATAGATTCCCAGGTGCCATTTGCCCCAGTTCGTGTTAGTGGACAATAACACCACACCCAGTCATGCAGTGCCTGTTGTTGATGAGCTTTTGGAAAATGAAGACGTTCAGCACATGGATTGGTCAACATGTTCCCTTAACCTAAATCCCATAGAACACACGTGGGATGCTCTGGGGAGACAGGTTGTGGCATGTAAACACACACCAAAGATGGCCCTGACAGAAGAGTGGTCAATGTTACCACAATAACTCATCAACAACTTAGTGCAAAATATGGACAGATAGTATAAAGCATGCATAAACATTAGGGGTGATCATATCCCTTACTGAGGGCATCTTCTTTCCTTCATACCATGTTTTGCAGTGATGCATCTGTATCATGGCATCCAGAGCTGTGTGTCCAATTCTGAATGAAGTTCCACTATACCCTTTAGTATCTGCAGTTGTGTTAATTTTGTTTCCAACATCATTTTAGTAAGTATTGGAGTTTCTATGGTTTGAATTTTACATATCTAGGCCTCTCCTGTGTGACGTTACAGATTAATCATATCGTCTTTAAGTTTTGCACACCAGTGCGAGTGTGTGTGTTTAGACTGGATTCCAAGGGACAGAAAAAAGACCCAGAAGAAGATGCATGGGAATTGGGTAGATGAAATTCAAAAGCATGCCAGAGTAACATGGAGGAGACTGTCTCAAGACAGTCATTTGTGGAATAAACTTGGGAGACCTTCATCCAGCACTAGATTGATAATAGTTGATATATATATATATATATATCATCATAATGGATTGATCAACCATTATCAATCCACTGCTGGATGAAGGTCTCCCAAGTTTCTTCCACAATTGTCTGTCTTGTGCCTGTCTCCTCCACGTCATTCCAGCATACTTTTGAATTTCATCTATCCATCTCCCATGGGGTCTCCTTCTGGGTCTTTTCCTGTCCCTCGGAATCCAGTCTAAAAATTTCGGCTGTCCATCGATGATCCGTTCTTCTGGCGGCATGTCCAGCCCATTGCCATTTCAGTTATTTAACTCTGATTATAATGTCATCCACTCCTGTCATTTCCCTTATCCACAAGTTCCTCTTCTTATCTTTCCTGGTTACACCAAGCATGCATCTCTCCATGCTTCTTTGAGTTGTCTGCAGTCTTTGTATGTCTTTTTTAGTTAAGGTCCATGTTTCTGCTCCATACGTAAGCACTGGCAGGATGCATTGATTAAACACTTTTCTTTTAAGACATAATGGCATACTGCTCATAAAAATTGTACTGTTTCTTCCAAAAGCTTTCCATCCAAATTTCATACGCCGATTAATTTATTCATCAATGTGACCCTCACTTGATGTCTGCTGCCCACGATAAATGTAGGTATCGGTTGTTTCAAGCTTTTCTCCATCAATCAATAAATTTTCGTTTCTTGTAAAAGCATTGTGCATCACTTTTGTCTTCTGAAAGTTCATTTTTAATTCCACTTCTTTGCTCTTGTCAACAAGTTCTTGGATCATACTCTGCAGTTCTGAAGGGGTAGTTGCAAAAATGACTGTCATCAGCAAAATGAAAGTTAATTAAGTAATCTCCATTAATCTTTATCCCTTTGATTTCCCAGTTCAGTGATTGAAAGACATTTTGCAATGTGGCGTTAAAGCGCTTTGGAGGTATGGTGTTACCTTGTCTCACTCCCTTTCCAATTCTTATTTGTGCTGTATCCTCAAATATCCGAACCTCTGCACTTGCATTTTCATAGATGTTATTAATAATGCTAATGTATGCATCTTCAATATCGCAGGATTTCAAAGCCATTGTTACTGCTAATGGTTTCACAGAATCAAAAAAAGGCCTTTTCATAACCAATAAAAGCCATGCATAATGGAAGTTTATATTCTCTTGTTCTTTCAATTAGTTCTCTCAGTACATGGATATGATCTACAATGCTGTAGCCCCTCCTGAATCCAGCTTGTTCTCTTGGTTAAGCCATGTCTAGTGTTACCTTCAAGGGATGTGAAAGGACCTTAAAAGGACCTTAGTGAAGATTTTATAAACCACTGAAAGGAGGCTGATGGGCCTGTAGTTCCTGAGATCCTCAACGTCAACTTTTTTATGTAGCAGGATCATTGTAGCATTATTCCAATCCTCAGGAATTTTCCCCTTCATTCAGGCATCTGGTGAAAACTTGGGCAAGTGTAGTTTCAATTTCTCCTCTTGCTTCTTGTAAAATGCCCATGGTAATTCCATCTTCTCCTGGAGCTCTTCCTTGTTTCATGTTCTGAATTGAATATGTAACTTCTGAAGGGAGGACTGGAAGGACTTTGGTGCTGGTACCTGTTGTAATGTCTGGATTAAATGTGTCATCCCTTTCATATAGTTTTGGATAGAAATCTTTCACCCTTATAAAGCACCACGAGAAGGCGGGGTTGACATTTGTCAAGGAGAGGCTGTGATGTTACGCATCACCTGACCTTACATCACCTGACCATACATATATATCATCATCATCGTCAACCATTATCAATCCACTGTTGGGCAAAGGTCTCCCCAGGTTTCTTCCACAACGGTCTGTCTGTCTTGTACCAGTTTTCTCCATGTTACTCCCGCATACTTTCGAATTTCATCCGCCCATCTCCCATGTGGTCTTCTTCAGGGTCTTTTCCTGTCCCTTGGAATCCAGTCTAAAATTTCAGCTGTCCATCGATGGTCTGTCCTTCTGGCAATATGATAAGCTCATTGCCATTTTAGGGATTTTACTCTGATCATGATTTCTTCCACTCTTGTCATTTTTCTGATCCACGTGTTCCTCTTCTTATCTCTCCTGGTTACACCAAGCATGCATCTCTCCATGCCTTTTTGAGTTGTCTGCAGTCTTTGTATGTCTCTTTTAGTTAAGGTCCAAGTCTCTGCGCCATATGTAAGCACTGCAAGGACGCATTGAGCAAACACTTTTCTTTTAAGACGTAATGACATATTGCTCTTGAAAATTATACTGTTTCTTCCAAACGCTCTCCAGGCAAGTTTTATATGCAGATTAATTTCTTCATATATACACTGTGTATATTGAGTAGAATCCATTTATAATGAACCTATATTTTGTAAGATCTCAGATTCGACGATCCAAACAGGAGCTTTTGTTTGTTATAATGCTAAATCAAAGCTAATTTGATTGCTTTTAACAAACAAAATTGAATGAAGTCCCCAGATTTAATAAGGGAAAGAAAAGCTATGATGGTCAGTTTTAACAAAGTACCAAAATTGAATGAAATTCAATATTGAACAAGGCAGAGAAAATGCACGCTGTGCTGGAATGTAGAAATAGAACTGGTGGCAAAAGACCCGAAGTCCCAACAATTCTGGATAGAGATCCCAATTATGGCAAAAACCCTTTATTCAGAAAACCCCAAGTCCTAAGAGTTTGGATCAAAGACCACAAATATGGAAAAAAATGTTGTTGTTTTTTTAATCTAGAAATCCCCAATGCCAAGTATTTTGGATAGAGACCTCAATTATGGAAAAATCCCATCCAGAAAACCCCAAATTCCAACAACTTTGGGTAGAGATCCCAATTATGGAAAATCTCTTTATCCAGAAAACCCCAACTCCCAAGTGATCCAGATAGAGACCCTAATTTTGGAAAAAAGCCTTTATTCGGAAAGCCCAGGTGCCAAGAGTCTAGATCAAAGTTCTGAATTATGCAAAAACCTTTTATCTAGAAATCCCCAATGCCAAGTGTTCTGGATAGAGACACAAATTATAAAAAAAAATTTAGTTGTAAATGCATTTATGGCACCTCTATTCATAGTGATTGTGGAATAACTTTTTTACGGGTCTTATAGAGGTTATTTTTCATCAAAGTTGGTTGTCAAATTTTCGAACTAAAGCCTAGTTCGTCATCAGGACTATGTCACTGGAGTAGTTGCTGCCACTCAATTGGAAGAGTCCATCCGCAATTATCGTTAATTGTGGTACTTCTTCTTCTTGCTATTTCGATCCCTTCTTCTAGTTTCCTCTTTACTAAGTTTGACTGGTGGGCGATTATTTTCACTGAGTCCCAATTTATGGAGTGTCCACTTGCTTGTATATGTCTGTCTAGCCCTGTTTTGTTCCCAATGTTCTTAATAGCTGCTTGGTGTTCTTTCATTCGGACCTTAATACTTCTCCCTGTTTCTCCTATATAGCTGAGTCCGCAGTTACAGTCGATGCAGTAAATTACTCCTTCCTGCAATTGGATGTCCAATTCTTTCTGCTTTAAAGCTGGCAGGAATTTCTTTATTTTGTTATTAAGATCTGGAGCTAGCCTGATATTATATTTTGCTCCGATCCTTTTCAGTTTCTCAAAGTCCCTTGTGGTACGTAATTTTGCTGGTGAATTTGAAGCTGGTTTTCTCCTGCTTCTTTTTTGGCACTTGTTTAAATATTTTCTCAACATATGGGGAGGGGTAATTGTTTTCTGCCAATATTTCCTTTAATTCTTCTTTGTGAAGATCTTTCTGAGCAGCTGAAGAGACCAGGATTTCAATCTTTTCCAAAAATTGTCTCGCCGTATTCGATTTAATATAATCAGGGTGGAATGAGCAGAAGTCTAACATCTTCCCTGTGTTGGTGGGTTTTCTAAAAAGCTGAGTGAATATTTTTCCCTCTCTTTGAGGTCAAGGTTAAATCTAGGTAATTGATGCTATGGTCTCTTTCCTGTTCTAGGGTGTACTGCAAGGTATTCTCTAGTAAGTTAAATTCTTCCAGAATCTGAGAGGGTAGAGATTGGTCCACAGTATCTACTATAATTAGGACATCATCCATGTACCTTACATAGAGAGCAAACAAGGAGGGTTGTATAAGGATTTTTGCCTCTAGTTTACTTATATAATAATTTGCTAGAAGAGGTGCTAGTGGAGAACCCATTGCAAGTCCTGAAGTTTGCCTGTAATATTTTTTTCCAAACTGGAAGAAATTATTCTTGAAGGAAAATAGGATTATTCTTGAAGGAAAAAATCTGTTATCCAGAAAACCCCAAGTCCCAACAACTCTGTATTGAGATCCTGATTATGGAAAATCCCTTTATTCAGAAAACCCCAACTCCCAAGTGTTCCAGATAGAGACCCTAATTATGGGAAAAAGCCTTTATCTTGAAAATCCCAAGTCACAACAACTCTGAATAGAGATTCCAGTTATGGAAAAAACCCTTTATCCTGAAAACCCCAACTCACGAGAGTTCCAGATACAGACCCCAATTATGGAAAAAAGGGCCTTTATTTGGAAAACCCAGGTGCCAAGAGTCTGGATCAAAGCCCCCAATTATGGAAAATCTTTCATCTAAAAAACCTCAATCCCAAGTGTTCTGGATAGAGAGACTTGAATTATGAAAAAAAAAAAAAAAAAAAACATTATCCAGAAAGCCCCAGGTGCCAAGAGTCTGAATCAAAGACCCCAATTATGGAAAAATCCTTTATCCAGAAACCCCCAGGTCCCAAGAGTTCTGGATAAAAGATTCCATACTATACTAGCTTTCCATAGTACACTAAGTTCCTATAAAATATCAAAAGTTAATAGTAAAATGATTTTTAGCGTAAAATATATTATTTTGTGTATCTCCATTCTCTCCTAAATAAATAAAATTTCTGATGTGTTCTGTTTTATATTTTCTTTGTTTGTGCTCCTTTTCTTTCTTTCTTTCTTTTTAGGTTTGTTTTATGCATCTTTCATTCTGATACTATTTTGTTCCAGGACAATTGGACTGCATTACTGAGTGCAGCTGAAGCTGGCCATGCAGATATCATCGTAAAATTGCTGGACCATGGAGCTCGTATCGATCAACGGGATGTGGTAATGTATTTTTGAGGACTTGTTCGCACTAGCTTTTATGTAGTGGTAATTTTTGTCCTCGTGTCTGTGAAACTATACTTTTCATATACCCATATACGAGTTTTTAACATTAATTGTATTTTCATTATAGGTTTAGTAACCAGCTGTGTTAGATTAATACAAACTTTCACATTTATGTGAATTTTACCAGGGTGGCTTACAAAATCACACAGGCTGATCAAAAAGTGATAAAACCCACCTTGCAGTTTTTAACATAAACATTTAAATATCAACTAGACTAAACCCATCAGAATCGATGGTTAGTTGCTTTTTTTTAAAAGAGTAAACTCATGTGAAACAACAAATTTAAACTTTATTTGATTGACAAATTCATTCACACTTCAGTAAAGACAATAGTCCAGGTTTTTTTTTTTTTTACTGAAGGTTTAACGACCACAGTGAGTTACTTAATGGGCTATGAGCAGTCGCCCGTCCCTAATTTAGGGTCACTAGTTCCAGGGAAGGGAGAGAGCCAGTGCCGTAAGACAAACACAACATCCATGCCTCACCAGGATTCGAACCCAGACCCTTCACGAACGAATCATCATAAGCCGGCGCTTAGACCACTGCGCCACCAGAACGGCCAGGTTCGTGATGAGTATCACGACTGCACCCTTTTTCAGTCGTAAAATGTGAGGCGGAAGTCCACTCATCTCGATCTTGTGCAAAAATTCAACTGGATAGCGCACTCTTTCATTCTCGTCTTCAGCCACAACAGTGTTTGTAAATGTTGTTGGAATGAGATTTGCGTTGCGAATACTCTTCACCCGTCAGAATCGGTGGTTAGTTGTTTTTCTGTTTTGTTTTTTGAAAAGAATAAACTCGTATGAAACAACAAATGTAAACTTTATTTGATTGACAAATTCATTCAACCACTTCAGTAAAGACAATAGTCCAGGTTCGTGAATTTTTTTTTTAGGATTGAAGGTTTAACTACCACCGTGAGTAACTCAATGGGCTACAAGCAGTCGCCCATAATATTTTCACCAACAATGGTCAACGGAATGTTTATTTACATCTTTACATAATGGGAAACGTCTTACCTACGTGAATAAACTGGATTGAATTGATATTAAATTGTATATATACATAACACAGTCCAACGGCATAACGCAATCAGGTCTTCGAGAGTGTTTTCTGTTCTGATAAGAAGAACTTTGATATGAATGCCTGCTAGCGTTGCTTTGCGCAACAGTTTGCTCAGAAAAGAGAAACCTTCAGACTATCTCACTTCCTCCATGCTTCCACTTTCAACAGCTTGTAAGTCAACCACACAATTCTCCCATAGACTTTACATGGGAACTTTTCCGCCCTACAACACCCAAACCGTTGCCCTAATCTCATTTTTCTTTTTGACTGGCACATCTACATAGTAAGACCTTTATTTTGATACCTCAACCATATCTTTACGTTCAGCTGTTCTCTCAAAATAGGTCTCACAGTAAAAAAACGTACAGAATGATTATATAGATGGTGCAACTTTAATATGTACATTCTAAATATTTTCACTAACAATGGTCAACGTAATGTTTATTTACATCTTTAAATAATGGGAAATGTCTTACCTGCATGAATAAATTGGATCGAATGAATATTAAATTGTATATATACATCACACAATCCAACGGCATAATGCAATCAGGTCTTTGAGAGTGTTCGTTGGTCCGATGAGAAGGTCCACTCATCCATAAATATATTGAACAGCCAGGGTGACATTACACAACCTTGTCTGACTCCTGCACCAATAGAAAACCATTTTGACAAAACACCATTCACTCGTACACAAGCTCTACTGCCAGCATACATGGCTTTTACACTATTAAGTAGATGGCTTTTACACTATTACACACCCCGGTGGTGCAGTGGTCTAAGCGATGGCTTATAACCACTCGTCTGAGTTCGAATCCCGGTGAGGCATGGATGTTGTGTTTGTCTTTCGGCAGTGGCTGTCTCCCTTTCCTGGAACCAGTGACCCTAAATTAGGGACAGGTGACTGCTTATAGCCCACGGAGTTTCTCATGGTGGTTATTAATAAACCTCCAGTAAAAAAAAAAAGTTTCCACCATTCCATTGAGCATTTTAACAAATATTATTGGTTACTTGATTTAGATTGGCGAGTAATTACCATTATATTAAGCAGAGATTTTACCCACCGATGTGCCCATTTTCTGCTGCAGATGGAAAAGAACGTACGAATTCTTAGGCTTATTATAAAAAATATTGAAACATCAAGGTTTGCACTGATACATCGAAAATTTCCACCAATACTACGGATGCTTTGAAAATAAGTAATCCTGGGGGGGGGGTTACAAAATGGTTTTTATTTTGCACAGTCAGTGGCTTCTTTTATGTTCAGATAAAGTCATCCATGTAAATAATAGCAATTACATTAAAGCTTCTATTACCCCCCCCCCCCACACCTCTTTTTTTTTTATGCTAGAGACCTTTTTGGCCACTAAGATATGCTAACTTACCAACCCGGGGGGGTGACCAACTTTTTTGGACTTACTGGCCACTTAGCTAAAATTCCAGTCTGCACCTATACTTCAAAAGTTACAGGCTGCAATAATGACCCACATCCAACAAATCACACCACATTTCCTGAGAAGGGTCCTCACCAACATGCAGAAGCATGTGTAGACATGTCTGGACATCAGTGGGGCCTATTTCCAACACATCCTGTAGGAATCAGTTTGACATGGCAAGTGTTACTTTCAGTGAACAAAATTGAGGGCGATCTGTGTGAGTGAAATATCTGGATATGAGTACTGACTGAACTTGAGGTTTATGCACAGTGAAAAGATGTCCACATTACTAATAATTTTGCCGAAATTGTTATTTTTCATTGTGAGCTATGTTGACCACGATAAATGACCAAATCAAATCATTGTGTATTCGTCATTCAGTTAGGTTCTTATAATTGATCTGCTCTTGTATCACTTTTTATGTAATGAAATGTTTTTATTTGAAAATGTGTACTAACTCCTTCTGCATCTGAAAAGTTGTATGATATTATTATAATTTATTATTATTATTTTTTTTTCTCTAGGGTGGTTGGACTCCACTGATGTGGGCTTCAGACAGGGGGCACACAGAAGCTGTGATGAAATTACTGGAATATGGCGCAGCTGTTAATATGCATGATAAAAACCATTGTACATGTCTTATCTGGGCAGCTGGAAGGGGATATGTTGAGATAGTTGATAAACTTTTGTACTATGGTGCTAAAGTAAACTCAGGAGACAAGGTAAGTTTTTTTAACCTTATTAAAAGACGTAGAAGGTTTAAGATGTCTCTCTCTCTCTCTCTCTCTCTCTCTCTCTCTCTCTCTCTCTCTCTCTCTCTCTCTCTCTCTCTCTCTCTCTCTCTCTCTCTCTCTCTCTCTCCCTCTCTCTCTCTCCCTCTCTCTCTCTCTCTCTCTCTCTCTCTCTCTCTCTCTCTCTCTCTCTCTCTCTCTCTCTCTCTCTCTCTCTCTCTCTCTCTCTCTCTCTCTCTCTCTCTCTCTCTCTCTCTCTCTCTCTCAGAATGATAACTTGTGTAAATAGCGTACTATTTTGATGAAATTTTAATATGTTGTTTGGAGCTACCTGGGCACGAACCCTATTGAAAAAGGTCAGGATTTACACTACACGTAATTGGACACCCCTGCAATCGACGATATCTGCGGTCCTGATACATGTCACGGCCGCCGCCGTTAAATATCTTGTGGGAAACAACAACGCAACCAGTCGAATGCAAGATGCCACGCAGTTCCGAGCTCTCTGATTTCTAGAAAAGTGTAATCGTCGGGTATCACAGAAATGGCCGACTCATATGTGACATATCCAGCAAGTTGAAGTACCCAAAATCGACAGTGGCCTACGTGATTGGCAAGTGGAAGATGAGTGGTGACTGTCGGAATGTGCCCCTACCCGGCAGACCCACAAAACTGGGAGTTAAAGACCGACGGGTGCTGGCCAGAGAAATTTGGAAGAGCAGCACCAAATCGATGAGCCACATCCGTGAGGAGTTTCAACAGGCTTCTGGGAGTGTTCTTTCGATGAATACTATCCGTAAGGAAGCCCATCTGCTCGGCTATCATGGACGTCCTGCCACCCACAAGCCTTTGATCACCAAGTCCAATAGCGCTGCTCGGCTAACGTGGTGCAGAGAACGTCGACATTGGACCGTTGAACAGTAGAAACAGGTTCTCTGTAGCGACGAATCAAGGCTAACCCTCTACCGTTTGGACGGCAAGGTCTGGGTTTAACGTCTGCCTGAAGAACGCCTCCTGCCGGAATGTATTGTGCCAACTGTGAAGTTCGGCGGCGGGGGAATTATGCATAGGGGTGTTTCTCCTGGTATGGCACGGGACCCTTGGTCGCAATTCCTGGTAGAATCAATGTCGAGACCTACTGCACCATTTTGGATGACCATGCGCTTCCTACGTTGTGGCAGTTTTACGGGGTGGTCCCATGTTACTTTCAGGATGACAATGCCACCTGTCATGTTGCGAGGTCCACCGTGGCTTGGTATGGTGACAATGGGGTTACTCGAATGGACTGGCCTGAGGCAGAGCCCGGACGTTAACCCTGTCGAGCATCTCTGGGACGAGATGGTTAAGGGGTGCCCTCACCATCCGAAATCGGTGAAAGAACTGACCTGTCTTCTCTAAGCCGAGTGGAAGAAAATACCGGTTGCCGTCGTACAACGCCTGGTTGAGAGTATGCCCCGGAGGGTCGCAGCTGTAATCGCCGCTCGTGGAGGCTCCACCAACTATTGAAGGTGAATAAACTTCGTTTTCCTTTGCTATCACAGGTGTCCAATTACTTGTTGGTAGATAGTGTATTTCTCAATCTGAATGATTGCTTGTGGAAAAATGCATTGATTGCACCCAAATTTTAGTATGTTGTTCCGATGCAACACTGGAAGGGGGAGGGTTGATGGGCGATGATTGAATAAATAAATTTTAAAAAATCTGATTTAATTAATGGGGTTGTGTAACATGAAATGTCGTTTCTGCGCCATGGTCGGTGCTGATGGTGATGGAGTCAGCGGTAGATTGTGCATGAGCAGGTGCTGGGCAGAAGAGTACATCGGCCGCTGTCGCACTCAAGGAGTACGTCGGCTGCTGTCGCACCCAAGGAGTACGTCGGCCGCTGTCGCACCCAAGGAGTACGTCGGCCGCTGTCGCACCCAAGGAGTACGTCGGCCGCTGTCGCACCCGAGGAGTACGTCGGCCGCTGTCGCACCCAAGGAGTACGTCGGCCGCTGTCACTCCCATAAGCTGCTGTGGTGGCGTGGCATGAAAACAGTATTAAATAGACGTGGCTTGTGGTTACTGTACCTGTATGAGTGGAAATTTGGACATAATGCTGTGACAACTGCATGCAAAATCAATGAAGCATTCTGCGAGGATACCATTAATAAATGTACACTGCAGTATACACCGTAATAGCTTACTGGACTGTCAAATGCCCATGCTATTGTTTAATTCACAGGCATAGCAATAAGTTATATATAATGCAACTTACCTTTTTAGGCTTGCCTCATTGTTATGACATTTCTTTCACATCATTAGCGGGGGTTTTTTTTTTTGTAGCTTCCGGCAGGGTAAGTTGCTGTATTCCCGTATAGCTAAATTTATCGAATAACGTGTTAAACAGTAACTAAAAATACAGCACAGTTGATGTATAAGCTTGAATGACTTACATAGCCACATAGTGTGGTTTAACATATAGATTTTGAACAATGAGTAAACTTCCGTGGGCATCATCAACAGCATTTTGGAAGAAGATCGACTGTAGACATGTAAAGAGATTGCACATGAAGCAAACATGTCTACTGCTTCTTGTCTACAAAAGATTAACGTCTACCCAAAGAAAGCCTGACATGCTCGAAGCTGGTGTTATCATTTTGCATAACAACGCAAGGCTGCATGCTGCCCATACAGTAAGAGACATTCTGGAAAAGTATGAATGGGAATTGCTTCCCCACGCTCCATACAGTCCTGGCATGAGCCCACCAGATTACGACTTGTTCCCAAAACTGAAGAAGCCACTCCACGGGAAACGATTCATTACGATTCAGGATGTTTCTAATGAGGTGACCCGAGTAATCTGACACCTCAACAATAGAGGTGTCATGACGATGATGGGCAAAACACGTAACAATATTAACAAATAAAGGTAACTTGATCACGCTAGTTACGTTAAATGAAAACTTTTACAAAAGTCCGTAAGTTAGAAGCTTTCGACCTTATCTTAGGTCTTCATCATGCCAATATTGATTGGCGGGATGATTGGCGTGATGATTGGCGTGATGAAGACCTAAGATAAGGTCGAAAGCTTCCAACTTACGAACTTTTTGTAAAAGTTTTCATTTAACGTAACTAGCGTGATCAAGTTACCTTTATTTGTTAATAGAGGTGTCTTGACTGAAATACAAGATTTGCCCAAATGTTGGGCCGCTGTCATAAAGAAGCATGGAGATTACTTCGAAGGCTTGTAAAGGTATGTTGTGAAAGAAATTCGTTTTTTTTTTTAAAGAGACAACTCACAGCGTGCAAAACTTTTGAAATCACTCTTGTATACACTGAAGTGCCAAAAAAACTGGTACACCAGTCTAATACTTGGTAGGTCCCCCACGGGAGTGCAGCACTGCAGAAATACGACGAGGCATGGACTCCACTAGCTTCTGGAAATATGCTGTTGGCAATGCACACCATACTTCCTGCAGAGCGTTCTACAATTTGGGTGTATTCCGAGGTCTCGGATTCCTGTGTTCAATAGCCCGTTGCATGGCATCCCAAATGTGTTCTATCACGTTCAGATCTGGGGACTTGGGTGGGAATGGCAAAACCCCAAACTCAGATGAATGCTCCTCTAACCATAATGTGACTTCCTGACACTTGTGTGGAGGTACATTGTCCTGTTGGAACAGGCCCAACCCATCAGCAGGAATGCAGGACATGAGCGGGTGTACCTCGTCAGAAAGGATGCGCACATATAGCGTTGGCCAGTCACAGACATTTGTAAATGTACCAGGGGTCCCAGTGAAGTCCATCTGAACACACCCCATACCATTACGGACCCCCCCCCCCCACCAGCCGGTACAGTTCCCTGTTGACAGGCGGGATCCGTGGCTCCATGGGGTTTGCGCCACACACGAATCCTTCCATCTGCCCGATACAGTTGGAAACGCGACTCGTCAGACCAGGTTACTTGTTTCCAGTCATCAAGTGTCCAGTGGCGGTGTTGCCGTGCCCAAGCAAAGTGCATAGCTCTGTGTCGTGCACCCATCAAGGAGACTCAAGTTGGCTGTCGGCTCCCAAAGCCCATATCGTGCAGGGTACGTTGCACAGTCTGGACACTGATGCTTGTTGAGGCTCCAACATTGAATTCTGATGATACCTGCGAGAGTGTGGCCCGCCTATCGCATGAAACAATTCTTGACAGCAGACAATGGTCACGTTCACCCAATTTCACACTGGTATCGTAGGTTTTATCGGAATTCTTGTAGTCACGGTACACCCTTGCAATGGTCGTCCATGAAAATCGGAACTTCGTTTGTACCTTCGAAATACTATGGCCGATCTCACGAGCGCTAACTATGACACCGCGTTGAAAATTGCTTAAATCATTATTACTTGTCATAAACAGCTCTGACGGCAAGGATGTCTATTGCTTTGTATACGCACTGCCGGACGCAACCGAATATGCGCATAGGTGGCGTTGCTATGCATTTTGCATTAGCTCATCTGTACCAGTTTTTCTGGCACTTCAGTGTATACACTGGTGTTCAAAATTAAGACAATTTGCACATTTTGTCGATTTTCACAAAATGTAGGGAACCAAAGGTACAAATTATGCCGCCGAATAAGAATGCAAATTGGCAGTATCGAACACATAGTCGTACATGTGCACGTCGGCGGAGCTGTGACAGCGGAGGGCATGAAAAGCACACGTGACTTTTTCCGCGATTAGTTTGCTCGTACTCCTCGGCGACATTCCTTGTGTTTCTTGCAGGAGTTGGTTCAATTTCATAAGCAATCAGGTAAAATGAGTTGCCACAAACGTATTGATGACGGAATGAGGTGGAGAATCGTCGGTAGATTGGAAATCGCAAGTGCAGGTTGCTACAGAGCTCAATGTAACACCCAGTGTCATCTGCAATTTGGGGAAACAGTTTGAGGACACCGGATCCATATTGAAAAGGCCTGGGCAAGGTTGTCCAAGAGCCACGACGGCCAACGAATATGGTTATTTGGCACTTTCAGCGAGGCGCCACAGGACTGCTACAGCTGCAAGCCGTCACTGGAACCCCGATTTTCAAGGGCTACGGTTTCCAGAAGGATTCATGAGAGAATGCTTTCTGCCAGAAGACCCTCTGCTTGCGTCCCGCTCACTTCGGCACACGAGAGAGCGCATTTAGCATGGTGCAGACAACATTAGCCTTGGACCAGACTTCAGTGGGGTAACGTTCTCTACACAGACGAGTCGCAATTCAGCCTGGACACTGATTCTTGACGTACCTTCATCTGGAGAGAACCTGTGACCCGATACCTTTCCTCCAACATCCGAGAAAGGGGCCGCTATGGCAGCGGAGGTGTCATGGTCTGGGAAGGCATCATGTTGGACGGTCGCACACCTCTCCATGTGTTTGACAGAGGCTCCCTGACTGCTGAGAGGTATAGGGATGAGATCTTACACCCCTACGTTCAACTTTTCAGGGGTGCAGTTGGCCCACAGTACCTTTTTATGGACGACAACGCTCGTCAACATAGGGCTCACCTGGTTGACGATTATCTTGAAAGTGAGGATATTCGCCGGATGGATTGGCTAGCCAGATCGCCAGGCCTTAACCCTATCGAACGTGTCTGGGACGCTCTTGGGAGGGCAATTGCAGCTCGCCATCCCCCTCAGAGAACCATCCAGGAGCTAAAAACTGCATTGCTGCAGGAGTGGGATCGACTGCCACAGGAACTCAACTGCCTCGTTTCCAGTATGACGTTGCGCTGTGTGACTGTGAGAGGGGACCATACATACCCCATATTAGAGCAATTTTATGTTCGATCTTGCAACATGGATTTTGGACATTCCTGCGCTGATGAGCCTTACTGATGATCATGAGTGCATACCATAAGTGTTGTATAGTATAATTTTTTCTCTTGTTTAACTGTGCATCCATACTAAATTTCATTATAATGTGTCCATAGTTTTTCAGAAATTTGACAAAAAATGCAAATTCTCTTAATTTTGAACATCAGTGTAAATAAAATTTCTACCTCATTCTGTGTGGTTAAATATGATTTCAGCAGGTGGCATTTGGAGACTTCACAATCCACTGAAATTATATTTCATGGTATGGAAGAAGGTTGAGAGCAATTTAAAAAATATTTAGTCCCGGGTAAGTTTTAGATCACACTACCCCACTGGTAGCCACTCTGAATTATTATGAAAAGTGTTACTTTTCTTATTTTTGTAAGAATTTAGTTGTTTTTTATGTTTAAATTTCCTTTGCTATGCTAGATTAAGTGTCCTATTGCACACTGAACTTTAATTAGTTGTATAGAAAACACATATACTGTGTGTTTCTGTATTAATGATTGATGACTGCTCATGTAAAACCTATCACAACCTTTTTCAGTATGGCACTACTCCACTGGTTTGGGCTTGCAGGAAGGGATACAGAGAAATAGTTGAAATTCTCCTTGAGGCTGGAGCAAATGTTGACACTGCTGGCATGGTAAGATAATTTATTCTGTTTGCTCAAAATTTCAGAAAACTGGGAACACAGATTAAATCTTTATAGAAGTTCAGAAGCTATATTTAATTGAAAAAAACTTTCCATGTATCGATTGAACTCTCTAGATATTAATGTAGAAGAATTTATGTACTAATGCACTGTAAGCAGTTCTTGAACTTTAAAGTAAAAATCTTCATAAAAGTTAATGCTCACAAAATCTATTTGAGAAGTTAGGGTTATGGCAAACAAACAATTTTTCTTCACAAAGCACTCCCCCAGTGTTAAAAGAGGCACTACAAAACTGAGGTGTTAAAATCCCAGTCACCAGAAGCACACCACAGAGTTTTGAAGTTGTAATGAAACATCCTTCAAATTACACTATAATTAGGAAGAGGTCTCATTACAACTTTGAAACTCTCTGTGGTATGATATGCTTCTGGTGACTTGGATTTTAACACCTCAGTTTTGTTGTGACTTTTTTTAACATTGGGGAAGTGCTTTTGTGAAGAAAAATTGTTTGTTTGCCATAACCCTAACTTCTCAAATAGATTTTGTGAGCATTAACTTTTATGATTTTTACTTTGAAGTTCAAGAACTGTTTACAATGCATTGGTACATAAATTCTTCTAAATTAACATGTAGAGATTTCAATACATGGAAAGCTTTTTTCAATGGAATATAGCTTCTGAACTTATACATTTTTAGACGCATTTTAATATCGTCTGAGTCTTGTTATTCAAACCATTTCTCAGCTTAAATCTTATTTGAGTTGTACCACTGTATGTACAGTTAAAAGTGAGCACAATGTATAACTTCCATAATTTTTGTAAGAGAAGCAAATGAGTGAGACACAGGTGTTGTGCATGTTCTTTGGTTCTTTGTTTTTTTTTTCTATAATTCAGTTACTGTGAATTAAAATGAAGTCTTTCATGGTAAAAGGATTAAATACCAATATTTCAAAACATTTGTGTTGCGGTTTTTTTGATTATCCCGTTTTCTGGCATTCAGTAGCTGTGAATTAAAATGGAGTCTTATGCTGGAAGAAATTATTTAACTGCCAAAAAGAAGCGAGTTTTCTGTGGTTCTTCGATTATCACTTTCTCTGTAGAATTCAGTAACTGTGAATCAAAATGGAGTCTTTTTATGATAAAAGGAATTGTTTAAATGCCAAAATAGAAGTGTCTGTCCTGTGATTCTTTAATTGCCCCTTTTTCCTGAATTAAGTAAATCTGAGTTAAAAGGGAGTCTTTTTACAATCAAAGAAATTGTTTAACTGCCAAAAAGAAGTGATTTTTTTCTGTGGTTCTTCGAATATTTCTTTTTTCTAGAATTCAGTAACTGAATGGGGGCTTTTTACGATCAAAGAAATTGTTTAACTGCCAAAGAGAAGTGATTTTTCAGTGATTCTTCGAACATCCTTTTTCCTGGAGTTCAGTAACTGATCAAACAACAGCCGTCGTAGCACGGTCTTTAACATCTGGTCTCAAAACACATGATATTTAAAACTTTATTAAGTTAAAAACACATATGAATTACAATGACACATCAGCGCTTTTGGGGTCGCCAGCAACACCCATCAGATGTGTGAATACTGAAGCAATTTGACATGTACTGAATAATATATTTACAACGTTCAGTGACACAGACAGCATTTCGCTTTTTCACCGCCGGTATACGTCTCCATCGTTACGCGAACACAGAACAAACAATCGTGACCTACAGCTCACTGAGACGTGGACATGACACACCTAGCCCCATCTATCCGCAAACTTAGGATACACTAAGACTCATCTGCATTTGAACCGGTAACTTACAATTAATATTTCACACATTATTCACTTACAAAATTGGCCAACTAATTTGTGTACACCCTGTATATTAGGGACGATCAAATGAAACCCATTTAAAGTGATTTATTAATATGAATGAAAAGTTTCATAAAAACTGAGATAGCAATAGAAAGATTAGTGCTTAAACATACATGAATGCATCAGATTTAATTACGTAGTGCAATCAAAAAGTTCAGAGACTGGGTACGTAGCACGGCAACAGATGGCAGTACAAGGATGCGCGAGCAGCGGCCGAGGGCAGTGACCTTCATGAGTCATTGTGCGGACTGGTGTCGTTCGATGAACACTGGGAGCTGTGTGACCACATGCAGAACGCAGCTGCAATTTCAGTATGGACTGCAAACTAGAGCAGCGAGCGAACATCAACTTATATTATGAAATATTCAATTCATGAGGCAACCTTAAGGATTGTCTTATGCTATAAATGTGCTTTTGATTAAAAATACATAATATCTAAAGTATTATTTACCTGATATTGTCAAAGTATTTTGCACGTTGTTGCTCCGTGAGGCACGTGCTCCCGGCCTGAGAGGTCTTTTTGTTACGGGTTTTTGGTTAGTCATAAAAATTTTTTTTATAAATAAAACAATTGTTATTTATTTTCAGTTCTACATTCATTCATTCTTACAATCAAACGTTTTAAATTTACTATTATTAAAAGATTTTAGTAGAAAGAATTATACTTATCGGGTCAGGAGACATCTCACACGGGGTTCGTTGTTACGGCGAGCGCTTTTGGTAATATCATACTACCATCTTCGGGTCTCTACTTCTACACGAGGGTTCCTCGTGTGTTTGTTGTAGTCCTGGAGTTGCTTGACGGGAAACGAAAGGAAGGTTTGCGGTCATGTATGTGTTAGGTGATTTGTTTCTCGTGTGTCACCATCTATCGGATGAGTTGGTAGGTATCAGTCGTAAGTATAATTCATTTTTCATTTTTGTGTTGATATTTTTGGGCTATTATTATTTGTTTGTAGAAACAGGTATATTATTTTTAGTCCTTTATTTAATGGTGTGATTTTTTGTAATGTTCTTTTATGGATTTTTTCTTTTTTTATAAGTGATTTCCAGGCTGTGTCTAGTGTGGTGGGGTCTTGTAAGTTACATATTTTATCTTTTTTTTTTTTTTGTTCAATTATAACGCTTTCGGAAATCCTTAATTCTTTTTCATTTGTGCGGGTGGTTAGTAATTTAATATTTTCAAAATCAGGATATTGTTTGTGTTTAATGCAGTGTCGGATAAGTGCAGTTTCTTCTTCTTTTTTGTTCCAGTTCTTTATATGTTGATGTAATCTTTTTATTAATCTATTTTTTGTGCTGCCAATGTAAGAAATGTGGTCCCCAGAACTCTGTGAAACAATAGGAATTTCATATACGCCTGCTGATTGTAGTATACTATTGTTATATTTTTTCCCTATAATTAAGTCACCAATATTCTGAACAGAATGACCAAAAATAAAATATATATTATATATATATGACCAAAAATAATGTTGTTTCTTCATTAATCTTAAAAAATTTCACTTAGCCCTCTAATAAAAGGGAAAGAACCTGAAAATTTTTATTTCTTTTTTGGGATGTTTTGACTAGACCACCCATCATTTATTGTAGGTATGTCGACCACATTTTTATTTTGTCTAAATTAAAATAAGAACTTGAAATATTGAAGAATAAATTTACCACTTGTTACCCAGAGATTGAATTAACTCTGGAATTTGAACAACATGAAAAAAATTTCCTTCTTAGATATTGAACTAATAAAAAAAGACTTAAATTTTGAATACAGAGTTTTTAGAAAACCAACCTATGTACCTATAATGATCCCATATCAATTTGAACACCCAAAAACTCATAAAGTAAATGGTATTAGGAATTGGGTAAAATGAGCTTTCACACATTCCCCAAATAGAAAATACAGAGAAGAAGAAATCCAATGGATTATTAACACAACCAAACAATATGGTTATAACACAAAAACAGTTAGAAAGCTGATTTTTGAATACAAAAAGAAATTAAGAGTCTAGTCAAAACATCCCAAAAAAGGAATACAAATTTTCAGGTTCTTTCCCTTTTACTAGATGACTAAGTGGAAAATTTTAAGATTAATGAAGGAACACAACATTATTTTTGGTCATTCTGTTCAGAATATTGGTGACTTAATTATAGGGAAAAAATATAACAATAGTATACTACAATCAGCAGGCGTATATGAAATTCCTATTGTTTCACAGAGTACTGGGGACCACATATCTTACATTGGCAGCACAGAAAATAGATTAATAAAAAGATTACATCAACATATAAAGAACTGGAACGAAAAAGAAGAAAAAACTGCACTTATCCGACACTGCATTAAACACAAACAATATCCTGATTCTGAAAATATTAAATTACTAACCACCAGCACAAACAAAAAAGAATTAAGGATTTCCGAAAGCGTTATAATTGAACAAAAAAAAAAAAAAAAAAAAAAGATAAAATATGCAACTTCCAAGACCCCACCACACTAGACACAGCCTGGAAATCACTTATAAAAAAAGAAAAATCCATAAAAAAAGACAAAAAAAGAACATTGCAAAAAATCACACCATTAAATAAAGAACTAAAAATAATACACCTGTTTCTACAAACAAATAATAATAGCCCAAAAATATCTACACAAAAATGAAAAATGAATTGTACTTACGATTGATACCTACCAACTCATCCAATAGATGGCGACACAGGAAAAACAAATCACCTAACACATACATAACCGTAAACCTTCCTTTTGATACCCGACAAGCAACTCCAGGACTACACACACGCGAGGAACCCTCGTGTAGAAGTAGAGACCCGACGATGGTAGTATGATATTACCGAAAGCGCTCGGCGTAACGTGGTGACGATGAACCCCATGCGAGACGTCTCCTGACCCAATATGTATAACTCTTTCTACTAAAATCTTTTAATTAATGTAAATTTAAAATGTTTAATTGTGAGAATGAATGAATGTAGAACTGAAAATATATAACCTAATTGTTTTATTTCTAAATTTTTTTATAAATCACCAAAAACCTGTAACAAAAAGACCTCTCGGGCCGGGAGCACGTGCCTCATGGAGTAACAACGTGCAAAATACTTTGACAATATCAGGTAAATAATACTTTAGATATTATGTATTTTTACATCAACTTCTGCATCAAACTTGGCAAATCAGGAATGGAGACGCATGAAATGTTGTGGCAGTCTTATGGCAATGAAGCAATGAGTTGTGCAAAGTGTTTTGAGTGCAACTCGCAGAACGGCGCTGGAAGACGACGAGAGGTCAGGACCATCCACAAGCAAAACCCTCGAAAATGTAAACAAAATTAGGGAACTGGTGCACGAGGATCATCGGAGAACCATTCAAGACATTACTACCATTGTCAATATGTCCTACAGAACAGTGCAAGAAATTCTGACGTTGGTTTTGAACATGCACCGCGTTTCTGCAAAGTTTATGCCAAAGATTTTGAACCCCGAACAGAAGGCACTCCATGTCGAACTCTGTCAAGATCTTCGTCAGCAGGTGGTGAATGAACCAATGCTCTCATCATGGGTCATCACTGGGGATGAGACTTGGGTCTACGGTTACGATCCAGAGACCAAACAATAGTCGTCGCAGTGGAAGAGCCAGGCATCTCCGTGACCGAAAAAGTCCCCACAGGTCCGGAGTGCAACCAAAAGCATGCTCATGGTGTTCTTCAACATTCGTGGGGCCCTGCACCACGAATTCGTCTCCCAGGGCCAGACCGTCGCTGCCCTGTTTTACTGCTACGCTCTGCAGCATTTTAGGGAGGACATTCGTCGCAAACGACCCGAAATGTGGTGCACGGGCGATTTCCTGATTCATCATGACAATGTAGCAGCTCGCAGAGCATTAGCAACACGCCAGGTTTGCAGCCGCAACAGCACGACCACCCTTCCTCACCCGCCTTACTCACCGAATTTGGGCCCCCTGCGACTTCTTTCTGTTCCCGAAGATGAAGCTCAAGGGTCGCCATTTTGAAACCGTGGACGAGATCCAGCGTGAATCACAGACGACGCTTAACGCAATTCGCGAACAGGACTTCCAGGGAGCGTTCCAACAGTGGCAAAAATGCCAGTGGTGTATTGCTGCCCAAGGAGACTACTTTGATGGAGATCATAGCCAGACTTAAGTAACGTAAGTATGTACTTTGTTTTATATTGGCCTAGTCTCGAAACTTTTTGATCAAACCTCATATAAGAAGTCTTCATAGGCATTCAGATAAGCATAATGAAATTTGGACATAAACATGTAATGTTAATAACAAGAAGTATAAAGAATATGTTTTAAAGTTCCCCACAGTGCACTGTCCAAAAAAATTACTTTGGCAGTTCCTTGAACCACTTGAACACAGCTGCCTTTACATCTGTGCAGAATCTGTGCCCCTTTAGAGCTTTTTTTTTTTTTTAAGGTTCCAAACAAATGAAAGTCACATGGTGACAAATGAGTGCTATAAACTGGGTGGGCAAGAACTTCCCACCTTTTTCTTGCGAATGCATTCTGAACACTTCCTGCAGTATGTGGATAAGCATTGTCATGGAAAACAATCACTCCAGACGAAAGCATTCACGGGAGCTTATTCTTTTTATGGCTTTATGCAGATTGTTGAGTGTCTGCATGTAGTTCTGGGTGATTTTAACCGCATGCTCTTTAAACTCCAGCGGCAAAGGTCCTTCATGGTAAATAAACAAAAAAAAAAACCAGCATGACCTTACCAGCAGAAACCATGTCTTGAATTTTTGGGGTTTTGGTAATCTGGGGTGCTTTCATTACATACTGGCTAATTTGCTAGATGGTTCAAAATAGTGGCACTATTTTTCGTCACCAGCCCTGATTCGAAGCAAGAAATCATCACCCTGTGCTTAGTTAACACATTAAGTGTTCCAAACTCAAACCCATTTGTTATTTCTTATACTGGTCTGTCAACAACCAAGGCACCCATTGGGAACACACCTTCCTATACTTCAGCTTGTTTTTAAACACATTTTGCACTTACCAAACGACGTATTGAATTCAGTTGCCTCAAATGTAAGCTCTTTCGGCAGTCCAACTGTATTGCTTCATCGATATTGGCTATGGCTTCATCTGTTGCAACAATATGCACTTGACACAGGTGCAGCAAATCTTTTGTTTTCTCATGTCCTTCCCAAAACATTCATGCCCAATCAGCGACTGTTGTTTTTGACACACTTTTCTCACCATAAACAAAATTAATTCTTTGATAGATTTAAACTGGTTTACAACCTTCCACTGTTAAAAATCAATTCGCCGCTAGCTGGTCAACTTTGGACAGATTCTGAATAAAACTATCTGTGTTCACCATTGTCTCGAACCTAAATGCGTCATGTGATTATAACCAGCTCGTCCTCGATTGTTATACACAATGTGACTGTCACGCCAAATAACATTCGAGCACATTTCATGTACAGCAGACCTCACGTGACACAGAACAGACAAGTTTCATTTGATCCTGTCTGCTATATTTGCTATAAAAATCATACGCAGTGGTAAATCATCTAATGTAATTGTTGGCACAAATGTGCCATAGTTTAACTATTTAGCAACTCCTTCAAAAAAATTGCATTGCCCTTGAATGGTTCTCAGATTTCTAAGCTACATCTGCTTAGCTTCAGTTGCTTGGAACTTCATTGTCCTGGGTGGTATAACAGTAGCATGCTTAAATGGAAATATGAATGGTATTCAGATTTCTAAGCTACATCTGCTTAACTTCAGTTGCTTGGAACTTCATTGTTCCTGGGTGGTATAATAGTAGCATGCTTAAATGGAAATATGAATGGTATTCAGATTTCTAAGCTACATCTACTTAGCTTCAGTTGCTTGGAACTTCATTGTCCTGGGTGGTATAATAGTAGCATGCTTAAATGGAAATATGAATGGTATTCAGATTTCTAAGCTACATCTGCTTAGCTTCAGTTGCTTGGAACTTCATTGTCCTGGGTGGTATAACAGTAGCATGCTTAAATGGAAATATGAATGGTATTCAGATTTCTAAGCTACATCTGCTTAGCTTCAGTTGCTTGGAACTTCATTGTCCTGGGTGGTATAATAGTAGCATGCTTAAATGGAAATATGAGTGGTATTCAGATTTCTAAGCTACATCTGCTTAGCTTCAGTTTCTTGGAACTTCATTGTCCTGGGTGGTATAACAGTAGCATGCTTAAATGGAAATATGAATGGTATTCAGATTTCTAAGCTGCATCTGCTTAGCTTCAGTTGCTTGGAACTTCATTGTCCTGGGTGGTATAACAGTAGCATGCTTAAATGGAAATATGAATGGTATTCAGATTTCTAAGCTACATCTGCTTAGCTTCAGTTGCTTGGAACTTCATTGTCCTGGGTGGTATAATAGTAGCATGCTTAAATGGAAATATGAATGGTATTCAGATTTCTAAGCTACATCTGCTTAGCTTCAGTTGCTTGGAACTTCATTGTCCTGGGTGGTATAATAGTAGCATGCTTAAATGGAAATATGAATGGTATTCAGATTTCTAAGCTACATCTGCTTAGCTTCAGTTGCTTGGAACTTCATTGTCCTGGGTGGTATAACAGTAGCATGCTTAAATGGAAATATGAATGGTATTCAGATTTCTAAGCTACATCTGCTTAGCTTCAGTTGCTTGGAACTTCATTGTCCTGGGTGGTATAATAGTAGCATGCTTAAATGGAAATATGAGTGGTATTCAGATTTCTAAGCTACATCTGCTTAGCTTCAGTTTCTTGGAACTTCATTGTCCTGGGTGGTATAACAGTAGCATGCTTAAATGGAAATATGAATGGTATTCAGATTTCTAAGCTGCATCTGCTTAGCTTCAGTTGCTTGGAACTTCATTGTCCTGGGTGGTATAACAGTAGCATGCTTAAATGGAAATATGAATGGTATTCAGATTTCTAAGCTACATCTGCTTAGCTTCAGTTGCTTGGAACTTCATTGTCCTGGGTGGTATAATAGTAGCATGCTTAAATGGAAATATGAATGGTATTCAGATTTCTAAGCTACATCTGCTTAGCTTCAGTTTCTTGGAACTTCATTGTCCTGGGTGGTATAACAGTAGCATGCTTAAATGGAAATATGAATGGTATTCAGATTTCTAAGCTACATCTGCTTAGCTTCAGTTGCTTGGAACTTCATTGTCCTGGGTGGTATAACAGTAGCATGCTTAAATGGAAATATGAATGGTATTCAGATTTTTAAGCTACATCTGCTTAGCTTCAGTTGCTTGGAACTTCATTGTCCTGTGTGGTATAATAGTAGCATGCTTAAATGGAAATCTAAATGGTATTCAGATTTCTAAGGTACATCTGCTTAGCTTCAGTTGCTTGGAACTTCATTGTCCTGGGTGGTATAATAGTAGCATGCTTAAATGGAAATCTAAATGGTATTCAGATTTCTAAGCTACATCTGCTTAGCTTCAGTTGCTTGGAACTTCATTGTCCTGGGTGGTGTAACAGTAGCATGCTTGAACGGTAATTAAGGGATGTAAGTTCAATTCCTGCTCCTGGGCAATGTAATTTTCAAGTTTTTTGAAGGAGTTGCTACATGGGAACAGTGAAAATAAGGTACATTTGTGCCAATAATTACATTTGTATTGCCTTTCTTGCATTTGTGAAGAATTATTTCTTCTGGGAGATTCTTTTGAAACTTATATGTTTGATATTTTTTTCTAGTTTTCCTGGACAGCTTTAATTGTTTCCACAAAAGGAAATTATTCTGGAATAGTAAATAATCTTCTGGAGCGTAAACCAAATGTGAATGCTGTTGGCATGGTATGTGTTATTCATTAAAAGCTATTTGTAATTTTTTTCTTCTGCATAAATTTATTCAGTTTTAAGAATTTACTGATTTTTTGTGATTGAATTTCAAAAAGTTGCTGCGATGTTAGATGCCAAATTTTTCATACTTTTAGTAAAATTTGCTACTCTTTCTTTGCATTCATAATATAAGTAGAGGTACTGTGCAACTAGCAAATTATATATTCAATCATATGAAAGCAAGTGGGTTTTCTTCCATTTCATTTATTTCGTATTTTGGTTGTTACAATATGCAGTAGACATTCAAATGTAAAGCAAATTAATACAGCCACAACCAGGAAAATAGGGGGAAAGGCCTCTACGAGGCCTGATGAGCCCTCTCATCCTGACGACTGAACACATAAAAAATATCCAAGAACAAAGCAAGCCAGACTCACCATTCAACCCATTTAGGACTTTCCACCGTTCCACTCGGCTTGGAGAAGACAGGTCAGTTCCTTCACCGATTTCGGACGGTAGGGGCACTCCTTATGTCGAACCTTAACCGATAGGGTTAAGGTCCAGGCTCTGCGCAGGACAGTCCATTCGATTAACCCCATTGTCACCATACCAAGCCATGGTGGACCTCGCAACATGACAGGTGGCATTGTCATCCTGAAAGTAACATGGGTCCACCCCGTAAAACTTCCTCAATGTAGGAAGCGCATGGTAATCCAAAATGGTGCAGTAGGTCTCAGCGTTGAGTCTACCAGGAATTACGACCAAGGGTCCTGTGCTGTACCAGGAGAAACACCCCCATAGCATAATTCCACCTCCGCCGAACTTCACAGCTGGCACAATACATTCCGGCAGGAGGCGTTCTCCAGGCAGACGCCAAACCCAGACCCTGCCATCTGAACGGTAGAGGGTGAACCTTGATTCGTCGCTCCAGAGAACCTGTTTCCACTGTTCAACGGTCCACTGTCGACGTTCTTTGCACCACGTTAGCCGAGCAGCATTATTGGACTTGGTGATCAAAGGCTTGTGGGCGGCAGAACGTCCATGATAACCAAGCAGATGGGTTTCCTTACGGATGGTATTCATCGAAAGAACACTCCTGGATGCCTGTTGAAACTCCTCACGGATGTGGCCCATCGATTTGGTGCGGTTCTACCGAATTTCTCTGGCCAGCACCCGTCAGTCTCTAACTCCCAGTTTTGTGGGTCTGCCGGGTCGGGGCACATTCCGAACAGTCACCTCTCATCTTCCACTTGCCAATCATGTAGGCCACTGTCGATTTTGGGTACTTCAACTCGCTGGATATGTCACGTATGGATCGGCCATTTCTGTGATATCCGACGATTACACCTTTCTCGAAATCGGGGAGCTCCAAACTGTGTGGCACCTTGCATGCGACTGGTTGCGTTGTTGTTTCCCACACGATACTTAACGGCGGCGGCCGTGTCGTGTATCAGGACCGCAGATATTGTCGATTGCAGGGGTGTCCAATTACTTGTTGGTAGATAGTGTATTTTGCTGAGCAAAAAAAAAAAACAAAAAAAAAAACAAAAAAAAAAAACAGTGTTACAAAAATATCAGTCGAAACAATGCACAGCAAGGAAGCAGGGGGAAATGGCCAGCCAGACACCTGACAGCGTCCCATACTCCCTAGACTAGTTTTTTTACACTGAGGTCAGTAGTTGTAATTAGAAACAAGAGTATCATAGTAACAAAGCAAAAACAAAAAAATGGTAATGATATATGAGCAGATAATAAGCATTACAGATAATACCATTGAAAAAGCAATTTACATCACGATATACAAGTCATAATATTAGTCATAGTTCCCATCCACTGTAATCATTAATTTGAGGAGCTGTAATTAATTATAAAGTTTTTTTAGTTTTTTTTAAAAAAGGTTAAAATTATTTAAAAAAGTTAATTCCGTAGGTAATGAGTTCCAGTAGTGTGGGCCAACGTAATTTAAACATTGCTTCATGGTCTCCGTTTTCACATGAATAGGCCAAATATGTGATTTAGTGCGTGTGGTGTGTGTATCTGGGGTATAATTTGTATGATGTCGGTGTGTAAATTATTCTTAATGCGCTTGAACATAGTTTTCCCAATATTAAAGTAATATAATTGGTTAATCATAAGAATGTCATATTTGCTTGGGAAAACTATTGTGGTATTATATAGTGTTGTGTATTTCTATCAAATTTTAGGTCAATTAATCTTATATATTTGTTTTGAAGAATTTGAAGTTTTTTGAAATTATATTTAGTTGTCTGTCCCCACAATAAAATAGCATAATTAATATGAGTCTGAAACATGGTATAATATAAATGACTTAAGTGTTTCATAGATAAGCTCTTGTTCATATTGTGGCTAAGCATTGCAAGATGCACCTTGGAAATCCATATCTTTGTTGTCCTCACAACCACCACCAGACTAAACATCTTCCTGTACTGTCTCCACACTTCTTGGTGGTTGTGGAAAGGAAAGCTTATCACATTGTGGAACTGGTGCTGTGTATGTATGGTATGTTGGGATATGTAATGGCATTCTGGTCTCTAGGCTTCTTGTACTTGCAAACGGAGTTTGCAATGGCTCAAAACATTCTGTAGCAAAACTTTTAAAATAGGGGAGAAAGTTGTATCAAAATGCTAAAGAAAGTTAGCTGCTTTTGTCACTCAGAAAATCATAACATTGGTCGAATCATTCACCCTATCAATGGACATCAGTGGAAAACTAAGGTTTCCGGCTTCAGGCCTTGGGTGAGATCCGTAGATGTCACAGTTGACTCTGGTTTAAACTTGAACTTTGAATGGGGGAAGAGTCTAATCCAGGAGTGGGGAACATTCAATGAAATAATGCTCTTTGACTGACTGCCACAATTAAAAGTCATAAGGGCTATTTTGACACCTGCTATGCTCATGATTTCATTCTATGGCTCCTAAAGAAAACTACAGGTGGAATTGATTCAGCTCTTAGAAGACAATATTTTCCTTATTTGACACTAAGAAAGGTCCAGTTGAAATATGGAAAAATGCAATGCCTTCGGATGATGCCTTCGGGAGCATGCATAAAAATTATTTTTTGCTTTTCAACCACTTACTGTTTCGAATCTGCATTCTCCTATCTAATTAACCCAAATTAAGATGTCCTTAACCCTTTGAGGAGTATGAACGTACCGGTACATTCAGACTTCTCAAAGGGTTAAGGTCACAAATGACGGATACGCATTTCGAGGATCAGCTAAGAGTGCAGACCTCCATGTTGCAACCAAAAATTCAAATGCTTTCCAACAAAAAGCACTCACAACAAAGTCATTAAAAGGTTAGTTAACTTTAGAATTAACAATTTTTGTTTCATATTTTGAAGTTAGTACATAGTATAATTTTTACAGAGGCCCTTGTTGCTGTTCTGTGTGCCATTGTTTCCCACAAAGCGCACCAAGTACACAAACCCATCTCTCACTAAGATCACCCGAATGAGTGATGAGATGCTTGCTAAGGAAATCTTTTAGCCCAAGTGGCAAGAAGGAAAGGCAGAGGAAGGCCAAGGAAGTCATGAGAAGATCAGATTCAGGAGTGTCTGCATGAGAAAAAGATTATGAGTGTGAAGCATAGAAGGTCTTGTGTATGTCGTGTGATGGATGCCAGTGAAGCCCAAGTTGTGTGTCATGATCACTGTAAATGGAAAAGTTTGATATGGCAACAGTAAGTAAAAATTATCTAGTTGTTTGTATTTCTTTTTAGAGCTAACCTCTGAATCTCAGAGTACAGCTTAGAGATATGTATGTATAATTTTTTCAAAATAATGTACCTTTGAAAGTTCAGTAAAACCTCCTTAATGGACACTCCCGAATAGTGGACACCTCCATTTAATGGACAGTTTTGTAATCCCCAGTCCCAAAGTATAGGTGGTTCTGTGTTTTTACCTTTGAATAGCGGACAGTCATTCCTGTCAAAAAAGCTGAAAATGCGTTCACTGAAGGGAAGAAGGAGAAAAAGGTATGTGAAATTTTATCGCGACACCAAGCCCACTGCACTGGAATCATTCCTAATTATTGTTTGTCATCTCTTCCGTGTTAATGCTCTCCATGCCGTCGCTCGGGTAACCTCCGCAATCAAAGACGTTAAACCGCAGTCCATTAGTCGTTGTTTCTGAAAGGAAGGGTTTGTCTTGGCAACCAAAGAGTAAGCAGTATGTAACTTTCAACGCAGAAGATGATCTGTGCTCGATTTCGGAACCGATGCCTTGTTTAAACTGTGAGGGAAATGCAAACGATTTAATTGCAGTTGATGATGAACTGTGTTTTGAACAGATGATAGATTATTTGCAAGATTTCATTTCTTCACACAGCCCATCGAGAATGACATGGTCGAAGGGACAGCAAAGTTGCTGAAGAAGAGGCAGGGGAGGGAGTTGCAGAATATGTGTGCGACATTAAGAACTTTACAGCCACGGCAAAACACAGTGAAAAATTTTTTACTTCTCACTTCGTATCTGTGCGTTTTACATAATTTCCCTTCTGTTTCATTTTCTTATCATTCAAGTTTCCCAGCTCGGAAGCCATCCTGTCCATTTCTGCCTCCCAGTAAAAATCTCTTTCCTCCTTGTCCAACCGCTCCAACTGTTCTCAACCCTTCTTTTACCTGCGTGATAAATTTTTTATTAGCAAAGGTAATTGTAAGGGACTGGTACTTCTGATGAATTTGAAAATTCGTATTGAAAAAGAGGCTGTAAACAGCAAAAGAAAAAATCATATGCTTTTGTCAGTTTTTTTTTAAGGGAAAAATGCTAACAGTTAAATTGATGAATTAGCTGTAAGTACTTTATGTAAGTTTTAAAACATTTGTTAATCAGAAACATGCATGTAATTACGTATATACATATGTACGCAAATTGCATTTTCCCTCATGTTTGAAAAACTCGAAATTATTTAAGTTACTCTAAATACGTACATATATTCAATTTCATGTACAGTGTTACTAATGCTGTTTCTGGATGCACAATAGACCTTGGGTCGCGGTGCTGGGTCAAGTATATCCCCCTGATTGGTACAAGTAACAATGCTGTTTTGGAATTTATTACTGCATAAAAATATATACATATAAAGTACGTATATTTATAGATGTAACTTTATTTTTAACAGCAAAAGAAGAAAAAAAAATACTGGCCACGAAGTTTGTGTTGCGCGATGGCTTTTGTAGGCAGGTATGTACCTCCCAATAGCGGACAGATTATCCGGTTCGGAGGTGTTCGCTATTCAGAGGTTTTACTGTACATCTAATTGAAGTTTCTTGAATGTAGCCTTGTTAGATTGCAGCTAACTTAATGCGGCCTTCCAACATGAAAAGATCTAATCCCTCTGGCCTCTATAATCTTACCCCACCCACTTTTTATGGAGTGCTCACAGCTCTAGAGTTTATGGACGGTGGGTTGGGGGTCGGTAGTGATTGAGCCAACACAGGTTCTGTACCTCAAGGATTAAGAAAATAATGTTAGTAGAGTGTGAATCACTACCAGAATTTCGAAAACTTTAGTTTTCACAGAAATAGAAAAGATGGAGCAGTATCTGCTGATGGGTTAATATTTGAACTGCTCGCACCATTTTGTGATGGGCACTCATTTTTCTCTCTCATTTTGGATTAACTCATGTGTTTTGTGAAAATAGCGACCATAGCTTAACCCTGCTTGAAAATATCCACTATGCAAAAGAAATAGTCAACTCTTTGGTTTCCTCCAAATTCAAGGAATGGCAAATTGCATAGCTTTCCTTCTAAATTCAAGGAATGGCAAATTACATTGCTTCCTTCCAAATTCAAGGAATGGCAAATGGCATTTGCTTTCCTTCCAAATTCAAGGAATGACATTGATTTCCTTCTAAATTCAATGAATGGCAAAGGGCATTGCTTTTTTCCAAATTCAAGAAATTGCATTTCTTTCCTTCCAAATTCAAGGAATGGCAAATGACATTGCTTTCCTTACAAAATCAAGGAATGCCAAATGGCACTGCTTTCCTTGCAAAGTCAAGGAACAACAAATGGCATTGCTTTCCTTGCAAAGTCAAGGAATGACAAATGGCATTGCTTTCCTTCCAAATTCAAAGAATGACAAATGGCATTGCTTTCCTTCCAAATTCAAGGAATGACATTGTTTTCCTTCTAAATTCAAGGAATGGCAAATTACATTGCTTTCCTTGCAAATTCAAGGAATGGCAAATGGCATTGCTTTCCTTCCGAATTCAAGGGATGGCAATTGGCATTGCTTTCCTTCCAAATTCAAGGAATGGCAAATGGCATTGCTTTCCTTGCGCTACAAAGCCAACCTTCCAAAGTTGACCTGCAACTACCAAGCAAAAATGTGGTGCCTGAATCTTGTCCTGGTCTCCCATAGGCATTCCGAAGTAAGCTTGATACGTAATGGGAAACTCTGTCCCTGTGGTACTTTTGCACTTGACCTAGTTAGGATCAATATGTTACCCACAAACCTAACAGGAAGAGTCCGGTGAGAGTGTACACCCGTGTGTCATGGCCATGTTTACATGTAACAAATGGGAATGACAGTATATTAATAAAAACACAAAATTTAAGATAACTAAAAAGTTTCGATGAAACAAACAAAAAAAAAAAAAAGACCAGAGTTGGAATCGTCGCCTACGAATTGTATGACATTGAGTGCATCCCAAGTATTATACATAAAGCATCTCTGAAAGGAATGGGGCCAGTGTCACCTCCCAGGATAGCACATTTTGTTGGATCCATACCATATATCCCAAGATTTTCTTACCAGCTGAAGAATGCACTGCATAAGCTGAGGCTGGATGTAGGTCTTAAGATCCCAGAGGACGATTGGGACCATTCTCACTGTGGATCGTGACAGGCAGCCACTACTCACCCAAGCCTGAGTATACAGCATCCCATTTGTATACCCGGACACATCCACAAAATTGTATAACGGAATGACAAAACGGTCTTTCCAACTCAGAGAGGCAGAGCACAGATGCGATATAAAACACAGAAAACTGACTACAGGGTTGGCTTGAGACGTAAGTTCTAAGTACACTCGACCTAACTGGAAGTATTTTAGAAGACTAGCGCCCTGTAGCGGCCCTAGGTCAACAGCCGCCCGAGAATCAATCGAGATTCCATCATGCAGTGGCGTTTGTAACACAGACACGACTACTGAAGTTTCTCCCATCTGGCACAAGGTGTTAGGTATTTTCTCCCATCTGGCACAAGGTGTTAGGTATTTTCTCCCATCTGGCACAAGGTGTTAGGTATTTTCTCCCATCTGGCACAAGGTGTTAGGTATTTTCTCCCATCTGGCACAAGGTGTAAGTTATTTTCTCCCATCTGGCACAAGGTGTAAGTTATTTTCTCCCATCTGGCACAAGGTGTTAGTTATTTTCTCCCATCTGGCACAAGGTGTTAGTTATTTTCTCCCATCTAACACAAGGTGTTAGTTATTTTCTCCCATCTAACACAAGGTGTTAGGTATTTTCTCCCATCTGGCACAAGGTGTTGGGTATTAAGAGCACCGCTCGCTACACAATCAATTGGCTTGTGGCGCATTATGAATCTCGTGCTATAAGTGATTTGAAATTGTTTACATTTGCATTTATTCTTAATCTATTCTGTTAACTGTTTATATTCAGCAGCCTGAAGAAGCTGCCCATTGACAGTGAAAGTTTTTGAATTTTTTTATTTTATGCCTATAAATGGAATAAAATACATATTTTGTATGAGACATACATATTTTTCAGAGGTTAGCTCCTCAAAGAAAGATCATCTGACAAATAAACATTTAACAGATAATACAATCCACCAGATACATTTTTAACTGATTATTTACTTACTGCTGCCGTATCAAACTTATCCATTTACAGCAATCTTGACACAGAACACGAGCTTCAGTGGCATCCATCACACGAGCTTCAGTGGCATCCATCACACGAGCTTCAGTGGCATCCATCACATGACGTACACAAGACCTGTACTTCATACCCATAATCTTTTCCTCATTCAGGCACTCCTGAATCTGATCCTCTCATGACTTCCTTGGCCTTCCTCTGCCTTTCTTTCCTGCCACTTGGGTCAAAAATTTTTTCTTAGCAAGCATCTCAACATTCATTCTTCATTCTTTCAACATGGCCGAACCACCTAAAAATATTAGTCTCCACCTTGCTAACAATACTTTGCTTCACATTACACAACTGCAATGCATCTTCATTCCTCACATGATCTGAACGTGTCTCTTCCCCCCCGTAAATAATGCATTTCTACGGCACACAAATGACTCCTATGTCTCTTCTGTAGTACAAAGGTTTCAATGCCATACATCAGAGTAGGAACAATTACACTTTCATACACAGCCATTTGGAACTCTTTTGAAAAATCCGTCGTGAATGATGTCATATCAAAATGGCTTTCCGTTGGTTCAGGAGTCAGGCAAGTTTGTGTAATGTCACCATGGCTGTTTAATATATTTATGGATGCACGCATTCGTGATGCCAGGATAGACAATACTGGTTTATGTCTCGGTAATATCCATGTGTGCAGATTACTGTATGCTGATGACACAGTCCTGTTTGCAGAGAGCAAAAGTGAGTTGCAGAGTATGTTGTCCCAGATGTACGAAGTTTGCATGAAATTCAAACGGAGTATAAATAACGGAAAAACCAAAATCATGGTTTTAGAGAGAGGAACTGGTAGTACTGAATGTAATATAAGTCTAAATGGTGAATGAGTTTGTGTATTTAGCAAGCATGTTTGACAGAGAGAAAAATTGGACGGTGAAATCAGTAGGCGAGTGATTTTTTCATTGAAAGTCATGGCTGCTTTGGGAGGTTTTCACAGGAATGATGGGTTCTCAAGAGAGTACTGCATGGCTGCATATAAAGGTGTAATTATTCCTACTCTAATGTATGGCAGTGAAACTGGGGTACTTCAGAATAGACATATAGGAGTTGTTTGTGTGTCGAAAAACACGTTACCTGTGGGATGTTTGAGGGAAGACACGTTCTGATCATGTGAGGAATGAAGATGTGTTGCAGTTGTGTAACGTGAAGCAAAATGTTGTTAGCAAGGTGGAGACTAATATTCTTAGGTGGTTTGGCCATGTTGAAAGAATGAGTGATGAGATGCTTACTAAAAAATTTTTTTGTCCCAAAAAAGAAAGGCAGAGAAAGACCAAGAAAGTCATGGAAGGATCAGATTCAGGAGTGTCTGAGTGAGAAAAAGATTATGAATATGTAGTATAGTAGAAGGTCTTGTGTATGTTGTGGGATGAATGTCAGTGAAGCCTGTGTTGTGTGTCAAGATCGCTGTAAATGGATAAGTTTGATACGGCAACAGTAAGTAAATAATCAGTTAGAAATTTATCTGGTATTTTGTATTTCTTTGTGGAGCTAACCTTTGAATCTCAGAGAACAGCTTAGTGATATGTATGTCTAGTTGTGAAGTTATTTTGAATGCATTTGTCTTTGAAAGCATTTGACAGTTTGTTATTATAGTTTTGTTCATATATTGAGTTTGTTTTGGATTTTCTAGGATAAATGTACAGCCCTGTCATTAGCGTGCAAAGGAGGTTTTACCGAAATAGCTGTTTCTCTGATGACCAATGGAGCCTACATCAATCAGCAGGATCGCAATGGAGACACCAATCTCATTCATGCCACTAAAGCTGGACATTTTGCCATAGTAGATGCTCTGTTAAAAAAGTATGCTGATGTTGATATACAAGGTTCAGTAAGTGTGCTCCCTGTCTAAACATTGCCAACCAATTTTATTCACTAAACATTTTTATTTAAATGTTGGCCAACAACAAAAGCTCGGTCTAGTTTGTTCCCAATGTTTTTATTCTTCTGTACAAAATGTTGAACTACATACTATGGTCATTCAGAACTTTTGAAGGTAAAATGAAAAATATATATATATATTTAAAATAGTATAACTACATAAATAAATAAATACATCGCTGTTTCCAAGTTCCAGAAACACATAGCAAATGAAAAATTGTTGTTTTCAGCCGCCGCCGTGGAATTGAATCACGGATCTCTCAGTAGCTGAGCCCATCTTACGAATTTATGATGTCAGAAGCTGACTTAAAAATACACATAGCACCGTGGATTGTTGGCCACCGTGATGTAAAGCTAACTCGCTCAGCTAGATATCGAGAGATCCGTGATTCAATTCCACGACGGCGGCTGAAAACAACAATTTTTCGGTTGCTATGTGTTTCTGGAATGTGGAAAGAGCGATGTATTTATTTATTTACTGACGCCACATATTTGGAGGATTTTCACCTTGGATCTCGCCCTTAGTACAACTACACTAATGATCCAAAATCTCTTGGTGTAGAATAGAAATAAAACTTTCCAAGCTTTCGCACATCAACCAGATGGCTTTTCCAAGGAAGGTAGACAGCTAACTGCGAACTGGATAATAAAGCATTTCAACAAATGTGATAATTCGAAGAAACGAGGTCACATTGGTTGGGCATGGTGTACCAACACCACCATGGTAGAAAACGTAGCATTACAGGAATTGATTCCAAATACGTTGCAACTCCAGAGAGACGCTATCATTACAAGCCTTGCTGTTGGTCAAGATTTCCAAGGTTTCGTGATTGGCAGTGGATTTGGGTGTGGAGTATAAAGCTAATTTTTTACATCACTCCATATAGGATTGGTGGACTTGAATTTGACTTCTCTTGATAGGGCAGTGGTTATTTTTCCGTCTCTTGCATCCATTTTATGTTCGCTGATTCTAATTCCAAACGAATGTTTGGTCATTCCGATGTAGTATCGCCTGGAGCCATCTGGATATTGTAGTGGGATGGCATAAACACCTGCCTCATTGAGAAGAGGGGGCTTGTCAGTGTTTCTCTTAAGCATCGTATATAAAGCCAGAGCCAGCTGTGTTAATATTTCTATGCCACAACTTCACTACCTGGGCTCTATTCCCTACATACCAAATGTTTCCTATCAACTCAAAAACGTGCTCAAGAGGATGAACTCCTGTGTCGACATAAGGTCTCCGGCATCTTTATATATGATGCTTAAGAGAAACATTGACAAGCCCCTCTTCTCAATGAGGCAGGTGTTTATGCCATCCCACTACAATATCCAGATAGCTCCAGGCGATACTACATCGGAATCACCAAACGTTCGTTTAGAATTAGAATCAGCGAACATAAAAAGGATACAAGAGATGGAAAAATAACCACTGCCCTATCAAGTGAAGTCAAGTTCAAGTCTGCCGATCCTATATGGAATGATGTAAAGAAATTTGCTTCATACTCCACATCCAAATCTTGACCAGCAGCGAGTCTTGCAATGAAGCATCTCTCTGGAGTTGCCACGTATTTGGAATCAATTCTTCAAATAATGCTGCGTTTTCTACCATGGTACCACGTGCCCAACCAAGGTGACCTCTCTTCCTCAAATTATCACGTTTGCGCCTATTCATTTATTTTCTAGTCAAGTCACCGCGTTCAAATTGTTGAAATGTTCTATTGTCCAGTTTGCAGTTAGCTGTCTACCTTCCTCGAAAAAGCCATCTGGTTGATGTGCGAAAGCTTGGAAAGTTTTATTTCTATTCCACGCCAAGAAATTTCGGATTATTAGTGTAGTTATACACTGCCGGACAATTGCTAAGGACGGATGACAATAGCAACGATAGCAACCATAAAATGGAAGGCAGGAAAATGTGGAAATTAGCATAAGTGCGGGATATGGTAAGACGTGTTGTGCGTATGCAAATTTTGGATTGCCGAACTTGTTTGTGACGTCATAGCGCTGATAAGAGATATAAAGGATTTGAAGCGTATTGACCGTTGTTGTTCAAACGCAAAATTGAAAGGGAAAGAATCAATTGACGAACTTGCAATTTTCAGTATGTCTTCCCGACATCACCTAGATGATTTTACGCGTGGCCGTATTATTGGCAAGATTGAAGAAGGGCGAAAAATAACAGATGTTGCCAGGGAGTTCGACGTCAGCCACAGTGTTGTTTCAAGGCTTTGGAAATCATTTCAAACAAATGGAGAGTGTAGCAAACGTCACGGGGGAGGTCGTGTTCGCAGTACGACACCTGCAGAAGATCGGTACATAGTGCTATCAACAAAAAGACACCGGCGCAGCACAGCTAGTGAGGTAGCAAATCAGTTTATGGCTGCTACTGGCAAGCGGATCTCCCAAAAAACTGTCTCCAGACGTTTGCATGAAGGAGGTCTATACGCCCGCCGTCCTGTTGTGTGCATCCCATTGTCCAGAAGTCACCGTACCGCCCGTTTGCAATGGTGCCATCAACATCGCAATTGGACTGATAACGACTGGTCTGCTGTCCTCTTCTCAGATGAGAGTAGATACAGTCTTATCATCTGATTGTCGACGACAACTGATCTGGCGTGATAGTGGTACTGCATATTGTCCAGCAAACATACAGGAAAGGGACCGATATCCGACATGTAGTGTCATGGTATGGGCTGGCATCATGATCAATGGCTGTACGTCCCTCTATGTGCTTCCAACTGGGACTATGACTGGCCAACGATACATTAATGATGTTCTGCTACCTCATGTTCGCATGTTCCGTGGTGCTGTCGGTGATAGATTCATTTTCATGGACGACAACGCAACATGTCATCGAACAGTCGCTGTCCAGGAGTGTCTTGAGAGCGAGGATATTCAATGCCTCGTATGGCCAGCACGTTCTCCAGATCTGAATCCCATTGAAAATGTGTGGGATGCTTTGGGGAGGAGTCTTGCTGGTCGCCAATGCCCTCCAATTAACAAGGACACCCTCGTCCATGCACTGACAGAGGAATGGGATAAATTACCCCAACAGCTGCTTGATAATGTTGTGCAAAGCATGACACGATGTGTGGAATCTTGCATCGCTCTCCATGGTGGCCATATCTCGTATTGACATCTTACACCGGAATGCCTGCGGACGGTAATTGCATTTTTTTCACGTTTACGTATTCTGCACAAAATGGCCTGTTTGTCCCTTGAACACGTTCCAAAGCCTTCTGGATTTCAGAGCACAATAAATTGTCTTTCTTGTAATGTCCTGGCATTCTGACATTATTTTATTTCACTTGGCATCCAACCACACTTTTTTATGCGCTATATAGCTGTTTATGATCCGTCCTTAGCAATTGTCCAGCAGTGTACTATTTTGAGCATAATTGGTGTACATTTCCTACTTATTAACTAAAAATTATATTGGTAATTTTTAATGTGCAATGAATTCTATGTAACTTAATCTATAGTTCCACACACTGTCCATTTTTGAGAAAAGTGTGAAGTAACGGAGAAAACTTACCTTATTGTCGTTCAATGTACTCCTCTCCACTGCTAATGGCAGCTTGCCAGTGGTGAGGCAGGTCATGGATGCCCCATAGTACACCGTCTTTGTTCAGCTGTTGTATTACTCGGGTCACGTCCAGTGACAGTTCATCCAGCGATTCGTAGCGGATGCCACGGAGTCGATTTTTTAACTTTGGGGAAAGATCAAAGTTGGATGGACTGAGATCCGGGCTGTATAGTGGGTGGGATAAAGTTTCCCAGCCATATTTCGACAAAAGTCCCCGTACCGATGCTGCACCATGACACGATGCACTGTCGTGCAGCTAGATCGCTACCATTTCCAACAAGTTGGGGCGATTTTGATGAATTTTCAGTCTCAACTTTGTCTTCATAAAGTCACAATATTGTGCATACCAGCATTTTGCCATACCAGCATTTGGTCAGAGACCACAATATCCTGGGCACTGTATGCAAAAAATTATCATTTGCTTCACTTTGGATTGTTGCCGACGACACTTTGAAGGGCGTGGGGAACTTGGATGCCTCCATTCCTCTGATTGTGACTTCAGTTCCGGCTCAAAATCACGGGTCCAAGTCTCATCAATTACGACAATTCTGCTCAGGAAGGTGTCGTCCTCCATTTTGAACCTGTGGAGGTGATCTTGTGCAAAATTCACTCTGGCTGCCTTCTGCTCAGGGGTGGGTTGATGGGGCACCCAACGCTTGGTAATTTTTCTTTTCCCAGTGAGCCAATCAAAATCCGGTGAACAGACATGGTTAAAAGATTTGCCTGAATAGCAACCTCCTCGATTGTCAAACGTTGATTCTCTTTGAGAAGCGTTGCAGCAATGGCGACAGATGTTTTTGTCTGTTTCCGTTCGATGTCTTCGTGAGCTGTGATCGTCTCAGACACTGCTTCGGCCCTCCTGAAAGCATGATGTCCAGCAAGAAATTGTGATTCAATCAAGAGTGCCTTCCCCACAGAATTCTTGCAAGGCAGTGTGGATCTGTGTTGGATTTTTCCCTCTCAGAGTTTCTATTTTCACGTACGAGCGCTGGTCTAACGCCGTGACTCGACCTGAAGAGCTGCACACTTCCATTTCCAAACCCTCCCCACTCCACACAGCAAATGATAGCCTCAGAAAGAAATTGTGCTTCGAACAAGAGTTCCTTCCCCACAAATTTGTTGCAAGGTAGTGTGTATCTGTGTCAGAGCCCCCCCCCCAAGTTTTTAGCTTCAGGCTTCCATTTCCAAACCCTCCCACGTCCACACAGCGAATGATAGCCTCAGAAAGGAATTGAGCCTCGATCAAGAGTTCCTTCCCTACAATTTTGTTGCAAGGCAGTGTGGATCTGTGTCAGACCCCCCCCCCCCTCCTCTTGAGTTTTTATTTTCATGTACAAGCGCTGGCCTAATGCCGTGACTCGACCTGAGAAGAGTTCCTTCCCCACAAATTTGTTGCAAGCAGTGTGGATCTATGTGTCCCCCCCACTACCACTTTTGATTTTCACGTACAAGCGCTGGGGTCTAACACTGTGATTCGACCTGAGAAGAGTTCCTTCCCCACAAAGTTGTTGCAAGGCAGTGTGCATCTATGTCAGACCCCCCCCCCCATCGAGTTTCTATTTTCATGTACGAGCGCTGGTCTAACGCCGTGACTCGACCTGAGGAGCTGCACATTTCCATTTCCAAACCCTCCCACGTCTACACAGCAAATGATAGCCTCGTAAAGAAATTGTGCTTCGATCAAGAGTTCCTTTCCTTTAAACTTCTTGCAAGGCAGTGTGGATCTGTGTCAGAGTTTTCCACCCACAGAGTTTCTGTTTTCACGTACGAGCGTTGTTCTAACGTCGTGACTAGACCTGAGGAGCTGCACGCTTCCATTTCCAAACCCTCCCACATCCACACAGAAATGACAGCACATCATTCTGACACCATTGCATTGGTGAGAGTCTGACCTTGACATGACACAATCATTTTCCCGATTGCATCATCTGCTTCTGTTTTAGATTAATGTGTGCACAACTTTTGTTATCACCCTCATACTTAACTTTTCAACATATTCCTTGTGGATGTTAAGGCATTTGTCATATCATGGCACAAGTATCTGGACACCCTCCTCATAGAAATCTGCCACCTCAGTTTTGAGCCATTGCTCAGCCATTGTCTTCAGGTCATCATCATCATCATCATCGAATCGCTGGCTTTGCAAGAAATTGTTTCAAGTGGAGAAATAAATTATATTCACTGTATTCCAAGTCTGTGCTGTAGGGATGGCAGACCAGCTGCTCTCATCCAAATTTGGTGACCAGATTTTGTGTCACGTTTGTGGCATGAGGCCTTGCAGTGTCATGGAGAGGAGCTACCTTGCTAAGCATTCCATGCCATTTGTTTTGAATTGCCTGTTACAACTTTCTCAGGGTCTCGCAATAAACAGCTGTGTTTACTGTTGTGCCTTTAGGCAAGTATTCCACCAACAAAATTCCTTTCCTGTCCCAAAATAAAGTGCACATGACCTTCCTTGTTGACATCATCTGTTTGAATTTTTTAGCCATAGGAGAGCCCATGTGTTTCAATTTAAGGGACTGCTGTTTTGATTCTGGTGTGATGTGAGAGACCAAAGTCTCATTTCCCATCACCATACGGCTTAAAAAACCATCGCCTTCCTCCGTGTACTGCCCCAAAAATATCAAAGCCAATCCCATGCCCTTCATTTTGGGCCATGGTTTGTGTATGCTGCTTGAAAAGTCCTTGAAAACGGGAAGTTCATTTTCAAGTCCTTGAAAGTACTTGAAAAAGTTTAAGACTCCATAAAGAGTACTTGAAAAAAAAATTGTTTTTTTAAGTAATGACATGAAAGAGCATGTGCAAAATAATTGTTATTTGGTGAAAAGTTGTATAGGGAATTTCTGTGTAGCTCCAATAAAAATGCCAAGCTTATCAATTAGCTCAGAACTTGCATTCAACTCGGAGGAGTGTGTGGACAGTTGGTACCTTGGCTAAGGCATCACTATGGAGTAAAATGTCAGCCATGGAAGTAAAATAAGTGGAATGCAAATCGTGATGGGTTTCTATTGACTGGGGTTAAGAACACATACTCGCCGGAGGGTGAATGCCAAAATAATGTACCCTTTCAAAATATTAGAATAATTTTTTATGTCGACATATCACGCATCAGTTACGTAAAAATCGCAAGTGGTGGGATGTTTCGGTATCGACTTCTACCTTCATCAGCCATGGAATGAAACGCTTGGTATTGGCATCAGGTGTTGCCAGATTTCAAAATAGCTTTCCAAATGATGGGGATGTTAAAAGGTGCGTCTGTACTGCAGGTGTTAAGAGTAAGGAAGATTTCAATGCTTTTGCGGTACCCGAGAGCTTTCCGATTGCTGAACGGAGCAATGCGGTTAACATTTTTCCAATCGGGTGTCGCGGACGTATCGCTGATGGTTAAAATTGAAAGGGAGGTGGAAGGGCTGCCTTTCTTAACATCAGCGATATGTTGCACCAATTGCCGGTTGATGCTGCGGTAAGTACTACCAATATGGTGGGTAACACCTGTGGAAGTGTTGACAGGGATAGTGTAGACACCTTGTCTAGGGGTTTATTGGGATCTCTGTCTTTAAGGATAAGGTTAAGAAGATGTGGAGGTGGTTTAGAAAATCTTCGGGCCGCCCCGGTGGCGCAGCGGCCTAAGCGATGGCCTCTGATCATTCGTCCGAAAGGGGTCCGGGTTTGAATCCCGGTGAGGCATGGATGTTGTGTTATGGCACTGGCTCCCTCCTCCCTTCCCTGGATCCAGTGACCCTAAATTAAGAACGGGCGACTGCTTATAGCCCATTGAGTTTCTCACGGTGGTCGTTAAACCTCCAATAATAAAAAATAAAAAAAAAACTTTGGCTGCAGGTTTGCAGTTATCCACATCTTCTTAACCTTATCCTTAAAGACAGAGATCCCAATAAACTCCTAAATTTACAAGGTGTCTACTCTAACGCCATACATATACCATAATTTTGGGGCTAAGAGCCACGAGGGCTCTTACGTTACTAAAAGTGAAATTTTTCGGGTGTGCGGCCCTTATGCCGAATTTGTTTTTGATAAGACTGTTTCCTCCTTCCCTTTTTTTTTCTTTTCGTGCAGATGCTGAGTAAATTTTTTCAAACCACGTCTTTTTTTTTTTTTTTTCACAAACTGGACTGTGATCATGTTTTCCCCCTTTCTACTCATACGTTAGACACGTCTATTTAAATGATAACTCCGCTGTCCTGATGTTGATTTAGAAGGGAAAGTGGGGGAGGACAGGAATGCCTGACTCAAATGCCCTTTGCATGGGGGAGTGGGGGGATGGAATGGGGACATAAGCACATAGACGAGTAGCGTGACGTCCGAGGCTTCTGTGGATAGCGCGCCCAGCGTATCTCTTTCGTTGGCTACAGCATACATCATGCAGGAAGGTGCGATTCAACCAAGGGGAGGAACGTTGATTTTCACTGAGGTGGGGAGACCGGTTTGATGGGCGCTTCCCTGAACAAAAGCTTACGAACATGAACATTGTAAAAACCTGCCCCAGGATGATTCCATTAGCGGAGACCTATTCCAAACAATACTGGCGGGACGGAAAGACAAATTCTGTTCACTCTTCTTGGTTAATCTGGCATGCGATACAGGTGTTTCTTGGTTCTGTGCTCCCGAGTTTTCCTTCGATTTTAATTTTTTTTTTTTTTTTATTGACTGACGATAGTGGAAGTTGAAGGCTTCGGCTGGAAAAGAAAAAAGGAAGGGAGAGCTTCCCCATTCATATAAAAGTGGAGCTCAACGCGAAGGCTCAGTGCGCAGTAAATGAAAGTAGGTCAAACCACTTGAAAGAGAGAAAGCGGCACCGCTGTTTCTCGAAGTGTTGGCGGCCAGATCTGCGAACGCGTGCGAGGCAGCTGGTAAAAGGAAGCGCAACTTTATTCTAAGAAAAACATCTGTAGATGAGAAAAAAGCATAACATAGAAGGAACATATTATTAAAGAAAACATTAATCGAAAGCATTACAAGTGATAATTTATAAGTTAATTACTTCTAAGACGGATTCTGTTGCGGTGAACAGAGAACCATCCTGTAGCAGACATCCACACTGAATGGAATTTATACAATTGTGCGGTTTTACGAGCAATGCGATATTCTAACGGGAGTCTTAAGATTAACTGTGATTTATATTGATTACACCATAAATGGTTTTGAGCATTTAATAAAGGCAAACAAATACATCATTAGCATGATTAATAAAAAATGTATAAATAAATTTTTTTGCCAGTATGAAAAAATAAGTGTATAAAGCAGATCGACACTGAGTTGCAGAATTAGCCTTTGAAGTATACATATAATCACGTTGGGTGTGAGTTAATTCATGAAAATAAGGAAGATGATTTAGTTTTCTGAGCAGCACCACGACTTCACAGGTGCAGCCCTTATGGCAACTTTTGCTCCCAAGATTGCAGAATTTCTCACCTGCGGCCATTACTCCGATGCTGCTCTTAGTCCGAAAATTACAGTTTATCGGTAAGAACTACCAATATAAATGGCGTTACCCACTATATTGGTAGTTCTTACTGAATCATCAACCAGCGATTAGTGGAACATATCGATGTTGTTAAGAACGGCAACCCTTCCACCTCCCTTTCAGTGTTTTAACCATCGGCGACACATCAGCAATTCCCGATTGGCAAAATGTTAAACGCATTGCTCCGTTCAGCAATCGGAAAGCCCTCATGTACGACAAAAGCATTGAAATCTTCCTTCCTCCTAACACCTTCAATACAGATGCACATTTTAACATACCTATCATTTGGAAAGCTATTTTGAAATCTGGCAGCAACTGATGCTAATACCATGTGTTACATTCTCTGGCTGATAAAGGTAGAAGTCGATACCGAAACATCCCACCACTTGCGAATTTTACGTAAGTCATGCGTGATATGTCGACATCAAGAATTCTTCTAATGTTTTGTATGTTACGTGTTTCACTGCCAATTATTCTCACTGTGATCCCTTTCAAATTATTCCTCAAAATAAAATTATTTCAAAAAATACCAAAACAGAGGGGCAGTTCAAAGTTAATACACTGCTAGCCATCCAAAATGCAACACCAAGAAGGACACGAGATAGCAAAGCCAGATTTACTGGTGACATAACAACAGATACAAAGATGAAACGATTAAGCTTACAAGCCCGTGCGACTTGCAGAACACTCAGACATCAATAGTTCGTGTGGCCCCCATGGCTGGAAATAACGGCTGCTACACGCCGCAGCATCGAACGAAAGAAGCTTTGGATGTGGGCTCGGGGTATGTCGGTCCAGGCTGCTTCCATAAGTTGCCACAGTTCATCAGGCGTAGCCGCCGGTGTACCTGCCTGGCCACTCGGTTGCCGATCAGCGACCTGACGTGTTCGATGGGCGACATATCGGGAGAACAGGCGTGCCAAGGCAGCAGTTACACCTGGTGGGCCGTGAAGAATTGTTGCATGATGCATGTCCTGTGTGGGCGCTTTGTCCTGTTGAAACGTGACCGCTGGCAGGTTCTGCAGGTAAGGGAGGACTACAGGCTCCAAAACGTCGGAGATAGTGCGGTGACTGTTGAGTGTACCGGCGATGCGTACCATAGGGGTGCGGGTGTCATATCCAATTGCACCCCAAACCATAATGCCCGGCGACGGACCGGTATGACAATGCATAATGCAGGCGTCATACAGTCTCTCGCCTCGGTGCCGCAACACGCGGATCCGACCATCATGGTGTTGCAGGCAGAAGCGGGATTCGTCGAAGAAGATAATGTCGTGCCATTCCGTAGTCCAGGAGCGGCGTTCAACGGCCCACTGCCGCTGCATTTGACGGTGGTGTAACGTCAATGGTAATCGGAGCAATGGCCGCCGTGCGACAAGTCCCCGCTCCTGCAGACGACGTGAAACGGTATGTGCTAACACAGGTTGTTGCGCTAACGTTCAGGGTGTGGTGGTGTGTACCTTCATTGCCCTCCGCACAGCAGGCCGGTCCTCTCGTTTGTTGGTGTGCCGCGGCTGCAGCAATCACTCACGTCGGTCCGTCCGTCCCTCCTGCACCCACCGAATCCATACTCGCCTCACTGTGGCTGGATGTCGTCCCACACGGGCGCCGATGTCTCAGTATGATAAACCGCTGTCACGATAAGCCACTATTCGTCCTCTGTCGAACTCTGAAACGTGCTGGAATGACTGCCGTATTCTGTGACGAGTCATCGGGAAGCTACCCACGCACAGGTCCGGCAGCACAACACACTTGCACTATTTACACCCTGCCTTCTATGCACTCTTCTTATAGTGCTTCTCCGTGGCGTGCCGGGCGCACATGATTTGTATATGCCCTGCAATGCTAATTGTTTGCATGTCCTCTCGTGAGCGACGCATGCTGCAAATTTCACGCCAATCGGATGCTTCCTCCTTGGTGTTGCATTTTGAGTGGCCAGCAGTGTAAAATAAACTAACGGGGGTGGGTGTGGGGGAGGGGGGAGTAGCTGGCAGGTCATTGAAGGTGTGCTTGTTCCATCTAAGGGTAAAGGTTTCAACTTGCTAAAATACCTGCCTATTGACAGCACACACACATGATAATTTGCTTTAAATATACATAATATCTAAGGTATTGTTTACCTGATATTGACAAAGTATTTTGCACGTTGTTGCTCCATGCGGCACGTGCTCCCGGCCCGAGAGGTCAATTATGTTACGGGTTTTTGGTAAGTTAAAAATTTGTTAGAAATAAAACAATTAGGTTACATATTTTCAATTCAACATTCATTCATTTGCTCAATCAAACGTTTTAAATTTACTATTAATTAAAAGATTGTAGTAGCAGAAGTTATACTCATCGGGTCAGGAGAGGTCTCACAAGGGGTTCATCGTCAAGTTGTTACGGCGAGCGCTTTTGGTATTGAGGTTTGCGGCCCGTATGTGTTATGTGATTGTTTCTCATGTGTTGCCATCTATTGGATGTGTTGGTAGGTATATCGGTCGTAAGTATAATTCTTTTTTAATTTTGTGTAGATATTTTTGAGCTATTTTTATTTATTTGTAGAAGCAGGTGTATTATTTTTAGTCCTTTATTAAATGGTGTGATTTTTTGTAATGTTTTTTTTTTTTTTTTTTGTCTTTTTTTTATGGATTTTTTTGCTTTTTGTAAGTGACTTCCAGGCTGTGTCTAGGGTGGTGGGGTCTTGTAAGTTGCATATTTTATTTTTTTTTTTTTTTGTTCAATTATACCACTTTCAGAAATCCTTAATTCTTTTTTGTTTGTGTGGGTGAGGAACCCTGGTGTGGAAGTAGATGGCCCGATGATGGTATTTTGACAATACCAAAAGCGCTCGCTGTAACAAAGTGACGATGAACCCCTTGTGAGACGTCTCCCGACCCTATGAGTATAATTTTTTCTACTACAATCTTTTAATTAATAGTAAATTTAAAACAAATTTTGAAGATGACAGTTCGGTTTCTGGTGTAAATGTGACAAAGATGGTAAATCAGATAATATCCGAAAACTTGAAAATTTCATCATCCTGGAGCAGGACCCGCACCCGCGTCTCCCAGATAGTGCCCGGGTATGCTAACCACTACACCACCCAGAATGACCAAGTCTCAAGTTTCCGATTAATTTGAATATAACTATCGCAAGATTCGCTAGTCGAAGCAACCAGCATTCATGTTTAGCGAATCTGGAGGTTAAGAATCCTATCCCGTGATTGCCCGGAGGAGCAGATAAATCGTGAAAGAAATACGGGATTACACAATTTCATGAAAGAAATATGGGATTCCAAATGTAATCCTGTATTTCTTTCATGAAAATTTAAAACGTTTGATTGTGCGAATGAATGAATGTTGAACTGAAAATATATAACCTAATCGTTTTATTTCTAAAAAAAAATTAACTAACCAAAAACTCGTAACATAATTGACCTCTCTCGGGCCGGGAGCACATGCCTCACAGAGCAACAATATGCAAAATACTTTGTCAATATCAGGTAAACAATACCTTAGATATTATGTATATTTAATCTAAAGCTCGTTTATAATATAAGACAACCCATAAGGTTGCCTCATTAATTGCATATTTCGTGATAATTTGGTTCAAAAAAGTCTTTGAAAAGTGCTTGAATTTATTTTGCTTGGAAGAGTATGAACCATGTGGACTCCTTCGTCAACATTTTTAGCATCCATCGTGCACACACTTTGGGGTACTAAACTTTTCTGTAAAGATTTTATGCAATGATGATTTTATACAATAATGATTTTGAAACCAGTGATTTTTTTCGAAAGATCAAAAACAGTGAAGCGTTGGTTCTTCTTGCATTCGCTGTCTCCACCAAATCTTCCATGAACAGAGGAGGCCCACTGCAAAAAATGGCAAACGCTCTGTTGTCCTTCATTAAACACTCGAACCCACTTCCGCACCATTCCTGCACTCAATACATTTAATCAGTAAATTTCGCAAAAATGCTGATGAATCTCGCTTAGTCTGACATTTCTCACATTCAGAAACTTTATCAGAGACCGGACTTCGCAGTTGGCAGACATTCCATTAACTTAAGCATTATTAGCACACAGCACAAACCTTTAACATTAGCACAACCTCACAAAATGGTGTGGCTAACAGATCATCATCACCATTGTCAACCATTATCAATCCACTGCTGGACGAAGGTCCCCCCCCAAGTTTCTTCCACAATGGTCTGTCTAATGCCAGTCTCCTCCATGTCACTCCCACATAATTTCGCATTTCATCCACCCATCTCCCATGTGGTCTTCTTCTGGGTCTTTTCCAGTCCCTTGGAATCCAATCTAAAATTTCGGCTGTCCATCGATGGTCTGTCCTTCTGGCAGTATGTCCAGCCCATTACCATTTCAGGGATTTAACTCTGATCATGTCTTCCACTCTAGTCATTTTTCGGATCCCCGAGTCCCTCTTCTTATCTCTCCTGGTTACACCAAGCATGCACCTCTCCATGCTGCTTTGAGTTGTCTGCAGCCTTTGTATGTCTCTTTTAGTTAAAAGTCCACGTCTCTGCACCATACGTAAGCGCTGGAAGGATGCATTGATCAAACACTTTTCTTTTAAGACATAATGGCATATTGCTCTTGAAAATTATGCCGTTTCTTCCAAAAGCTCTCCAGGCAAGTTTTATACGCCAATTAATTTCTTCATCAATGTGACCCTCACTTGATATCTGCTGTCCAAGATAAACGTACGTATCTGTTATCTCCAGCTTTTCTCCATCAATCAATAAATCTTTGTTTCTTGCAAAAGCATTGTGCATCACTTTTGTCTTCTGAAAGTTCATTTTTAATCCCACTTCTTTACTCTTGTCAGCAAGTTCCTGGATCATACTCTGCAGCTCTGATGGGGTAGTTGCAAAAATGATTACGTCATCAGCAAAACAAAGGTGCGTTAGATAATCTCCATTAATCTTTATCCCTTTGTTTTCCCAGTTCAGTGATTGAAAGCCATTTTCCAATGTGGCATTGAAGAGCTTTGGAGATATGGTGTCACCTTGTCTCACTCCCTTTCCAATTTTTATGTCTGTTGTATTTTCAGACAGCCGAATCTTTGCACTCTCTCTATATATAACTATATATATACACTGGTGGAAAGTGAAAAAAGAACACCAGGAAGGAGACTTCTGATACCAACAAAATTTATAGAGCATAATAACGGAATACAGAGGATAACGTGATCAAAACATTATGGCAAAATACAGCTGTATTTGCTGGTAAACTGAAAAATAACATTTCCATGTAACATGGTTAGTACGAGGTTCAACGGCCATGAACTGCATCACACTGTGCAATTCTGGCATGGAGTCTGTCGTACAGATGTTGGATGTAAGTTTGGGGTATTGAGTTCCAAGCATCCTCAACTTGGACGCGTAAATCGGGGATGGTCATGGCTGGCCGTGGAGACCAGATAAGCCGTTGTCCCATAAAATCCCACACGGGCTCAATGGGGGACAAATCCGGTGAACGTGCAGGCCATGGAAGTTGTCTCACACCCTGAAGTGCATGTTGCGTTGCACGTGCCATGTGTGGGCGTGTATTATCTTGCTGGAAAACACCACGATGGACCGACCTTACAAATGGCACAACAACGGGCTGAATGATGATGCTGTTGATGTAGGAGTGCTGTTTAACGTACCCGGTACAAACACTAGTTGTGTACGGGAGTGATAGCTGATCGCTCCCCACACCAGGAGACCAGGTGTAGGCCCTGTGTGTTGCTGGCGGATGCAAGAAGAGTGAAGATGCTCCCCTGTGCGTCTGCAAACACGCATACGGCCATCGGAGGCTCCCCAGCAGAATCTGCTTTCATTGCTGAACGTGACAGATCGCCATTGCTTTCTCCAGTGCAGTCGTTGGCGACACCACTGCAGCCGTTGGCGACACCACTGCAGCCGTTCCTGACGGTGGGCTGGAGTCAGAGGTACACATGCCAGAGGCACACGTGCACCTAGTGCTGCGTCCAGTAGACTGTTGCGGATTGTTCGCACATTCACCTCAGGTGCAACGGCAGCTCGGATTTGCGTCGCAGTGGATGTTCTGCTTGACAACGCCGCTGTTCTTATGTGTCGATCGGTCCGCTCGTCAGTCAGTCTGTGACTCCCGGTTCCACGTCTTCTCATGTGGGAATGTTCCTCGGACTATCTACGCCACCATCGTACCACCACCCATACTTCCCGGCCAATTCACTCCGCAATACGACGATACGACCACCCGGCCTCGCGGAGTCCGACTAGACGACCTCGCTCAAAGTCCGATAACTGCTGAAATCGTACACGTCTTCGATGTCCAGACATTGCAGCTTCTTCAGGGTCTTCGCACGTGTCCGTACGCCGACGACTGATTACATTCACTTCGCCGTACTCCTTAAATACCACCGACGATAATTTGCATATTATGCCGTGCTGTGACGTAAGCGCTCACCGGTTGGTCTCTAAATTAACATCACACCTACGTAAACTCGACCCCATTAACATATGTAAATTTCATGATCGTCCGCCAATTCCTTTTTGGTGTTCTTATTTCACTTTCCGCCAGTGTGTAAATATTAAGTTGTTGCAGTTGAAATGGCCGACTTCATTGAGGCACCAAAAGCAAGCATAAAAGCAGAAGCGATATGCCTGATCAAAATAGTTGCCAGCTGCCTCAATACCCCTGTGCCAATGAGCCTCAAGGGTTTTCATGCAAACTTTGAGAAGAACTTCAGTTCTCTGAAGGTGATAAGTGTTGAAATGCCTGGTAAATTGCTGCGTTATTGTTCGAGGTCCTCTTAAACAGAAAATGGTCCATGTACTGTAAGAATTGCTGGTCCATTAGCGCAAGGTCTGGAGAGTAAGCAGAGCATGGCAAAGTCTCATGTCCCAACTTGTAATGTTTCTGCATCTGTGCAATATGGAGGTCAAATGTTATTGTGAAGCATCAGGACACCATGTCTGTTGACCACTGCTGGCTGTTTTCCACACAGTTTCTCATACATTTGCTGTAGGTTGTCACAGTAGCATTCTGCTGTGATGGTCTGACCAGGCCTCATGAATGAATGATGAATCATGCCTGCAGATGACCACTATACCGTGACCACTACTTTTTTGGGGTATAGGGCTGGCTTTGGAACTTTCCTGGCCACTTCACTTCATTGGTATCCAAACATTGATCGGGACATCTTCAATCATCATATAGAATCCACTTCTCACCAGTAGTAGAAATCTTCCCTTTTGTTCCTGTTAAGCAGAGGACACTTCAAGGTGACGTGCCTTGTGTTCTTCCATTGGTACATGTGGCACCCACTAATCAAGTTCTGTCACTTTCATACCTGCCAACTTTTACGCATTACACATAAAATTTACGCATTTTAACTGTTCTTTACGATTTTACGCATTTCCGTATATTTAAAAAAAAAAAAAAAGTTTTTAAATCTTCCTTGAGAAATATTTTTTGTTTCAATTAAATCGTACCTGCCAGCTCTTCCGGAATTTGCAAAAGTTTTCGTTTTTTTTATACGGTCTTCCGGTTTTCCGGCCGGAAGAACTTTTCTTCTGGACTTTTAAAAATTTTCTGTATTTTTTGTTAAAAATATCCCTATAAATAAAATATATAACAGAGATGGGAATTTTGCGCCATTGTGCGCCAGAACATCCGTGTCCTGTCGTCATCGTCGGGACTTCGGCACAGTAAATTCTCTGTGCACACTGCTATGCTTGACGCTGAATAAAGATCATGCAGTGGGAAGAAAGATTCAGAGACTCGAACTACTGCAGATTTTGCGTAGTTACTATGGAAATAGTCGGTCGTCTACGGATGACGGAAAACATTGAGTATGGTATGGAAATCGTTGGTCCGCTACGGATGATGGAAAATGTCTTGAGTATTCTATGGAAATTGTCGGTCCACTATGGACGACGGAAAACATCAAGTATGCTATGATAATCTTCGGTCCGCTACGGACGACCAAAAACATCGAGTATGCTATGATAATCGTTGGTCCGCTACGGACGATGGAAAACATTGAGTATGCTATGGAAATCGTTGGTCCGCTATGGACGACAAAAAACATCAAGTATGCTATGGAAATCGTTGGTCCGCTATGGAGGACGAAAAACATCGAGTATGCTATGGAAATCGTCGGTCCGCTATGGATGACGAAAAACATCGAGTATGCTATGAAAATTGTCGGTTCACTGCGGATGACGGAAAACATCGAGTATGCTATGGAAATTGTCGGTTCACTGCGGACGACAGAAAACATAGAGTATGCTATGAAAATTGTCGGTTCACTGCGGACAACAAAAAAACATTGAGTATGCTATGAAAATTGTCGGTACACTGCAGACGACGGAAAACGTTGAGTATGCTATGGAAATTGTCGGTCCACTGCAGACGATGGAACACGTCTAGTATGCTATGGAAATCGTCCGTCTGCTACAGACGACGGAAAACATTGATTATGGTATCAAAATCTGATATAATTTGTGTATATTATAAGCATCTAAAAATTATAAAATGCACAAATATTGGCATTTATTTTTACGTAGTTAAATTCATTATAAATGTTGTTTGCGCATAGTTAAAAAAATAATTAGAAATGTCATTTGCGCGCAATTTTACACATTTGAATTTTCTCAGGTTGGCAGGTGTGCACTTTACCTGCGAGTGCTAGGGGCCAGGACATCGTTGAATACTAGTCATTGAACTTCTCTGCAACCTCCTGTACCATTTGGCATGTATCCAATGCAATGATTTCCTTCAATTTAAAAGAATTAATAGTTGCAGGGTTGTGTCTGTGGGTTTCAGTTTGAAAACTTGTGTCAGTGGACTGGAATTTTGTGAACCAACAGCACATGGTCTGCTCACTAGCTGTTCCCTCACTGAACACTGTATTCATGTTCCACGCTGCCTTGGATGCAAAGTGTACCAAATTAAACTCAAAGAAAAGTAATGCATTGCAGAGTGTGTTGTCCCAGATGTAAAAAGTTTGTATGAAATTCAAACTGAGTATAAATAAGGGAAAAACCAAAGTTATGGTTTTTGAGCAAGAAATGGTTAGCACTAAATGCCAGATAAGTCTAAATGGCTCAGAGGTGAATGAATTTGTATGTTTAGGAAGTATGTTTGACAGAGAGAACAAATTGGATGGTGAAATTAGTAGGCAAGTGAATTCTTCATTGAAAGTCATAGCTGCTCTGGGAGGTTTTCACAGGAATGATGGGTTCTCAAGAGAGGGGCTGTGTATGAAAGTGTAATTGTTCCTATTCTGATGTACGGCAGTGAGGACCAGATTCAGGAATATCTGTGAGAGAAAAAGATAATGAATATGAAGTACAAAAGGTCTTGTGTGCGATGTGTGATGGATGTCAATGAAGCTCGAGCTGTGTGCCGAGATCATTGTAAATAAAGAAATTTGATGCACCTACAGTAAGTAAATTCTAGTTCCACCAGTTGAATGTTTACTTGTACTTGACGGATGGTCTTTCTTTGAGCTGACTTCTGAATCCCAGAGAACAGCTTAATTGTATGTATGTACTTTTCTTATGTATGTGTGTGTGTGAATGAATGAAAAGTAATGCAAATTTTACTTTGCTCCATGTTTGTTACTGTTGCAGTAACCACACAACTACTGATTTATGAAATATTCAATTCATGAGGCAACCTTAAGGGTTGTCTTATGCCATAAACATGCTTTTGATTAAAAATACATATTTATCTAAAGTGTTGTTACCTGATATTGTCAAAGTATTTTGCACATGCCTCACAGAGCAACAACGTGCAAAATACTTTGACAATATCAGGTAAACAATACTTTAGATATTATGTATTTTCAACTACTGATGATCTTATTGCCTAACCCACAATCCAAGTGACATATCACATGTAAATTTACTATACAACACCAATCAAGCAAAATGGTGCTAAGTGGTAATACTCTGGAATCAGCCATTTCCACTGCAGCAACCCAATACTTTGTTGTGTTAATTGTGTCACACATTTGTTTTATTTTAGGATTTTTGACTTATAATGATTCAGATATCTTGTGTTGAGCACTTAAAAAACATGTTCATGTTTCCATTTAGGATGGCAAAACTGCACTGTATTGGGCTGCTGATAAGGGATACCCTGATATTGCCCGCACCATTCTCAATGCAAAGCCAAACACAGAACTTCCAACTAAGGTATGTATTTCAGACTTTGTGACAGATAATAAATGTGTGAGTTTCTAAATGTTAAATTTCAGAGATACAGAAAGTCATCATTTCTTAAATTAAACTATCCATGCAGTGACTTCAAGGTATTTGCAGCTTAACATTCTAACAAATAGGTGATGATTAAATCCTTCCTCTGCATGTATAAAAGTTTTTCATTTGAAATTAAGTCTTGGAGCTATATGCCATTCTCAATATAATGAGATAAATAAATGTTAAAACATATTAAAATTTCTAAGTTCCATTTTGTAGTAATGGCTTTAACAATTAAAATTTTTTATTTTCTTTGATGACTATTGCACTTCTCATGCATACATACATACATATCACTAAGCTGTTCTCTGAGATTCAGAGGTTAGCTCCAAAAAGAAATACAAACTTCCAGATATTTTTACTTGTTGTTGTTGTTGTTGTATCAAACTTCTCCATTTACAGCGATCTTGACATACAACTTGTGCTTCACTAATAACACTATTGCACTTCTCAACTGTTAAATATCTAAAATATTTACAAAACTTTTTCCATGTTATTTTCTTTGATGACTATTGCACTTCTCAACTGTTAAATATCTTAAATATTTACAAAACTTTTTCTATGTTATTTTCTTTGATGACTATTGCACTTCTCAACTGTTGAATATCTAAAATATTTACAAAACTTTTTCCATGTTATTTTCTTTGATGACTGTTGCACTTCTCAACTGTTAAATATCTTAAATATTTACAAAACTTTTTCCATGTTATTTTCTTTGATGACTGTTGCACTTCTCAACTGTTGAATATCTAAAATATTTGCAAAACTCTTTCCATGTTATTTTCTTTGATGACTATTGCACTTCTCAACTGTTAAATATCTAAAATATTTACAAAACTTTTTCCATGTTATTTTCTTTGATGACTATTGCACTTCTCAACTGTTAAATATCTAAAATATTTACAAAACTTTTTCCATGTTATTTTCTTTGATGACTATTGCACTTCTCAACTGTTAAATATCTAAAATATTTACAAGAACTTAAACATGAAATTCCAACATACCTTTAGGCTGTAACGAAAATCGAGCTTGGCCACTGACTGAATAGTTGCACTTTGTTCAGAAAGTCAAAAGTATCAGCAATAATGGAATTATAAATGTCACACTATAATTTATTATACTAAAAGGATTACAGGAATCATTCCATCTGCAATGACAACAAAATCACTACTAGGCCATTCCGCAATTGGCTGGATAATTTCTCACTATGTTGTACACCGAATATTCACAGTGTTTGAAAGTACCAGCCAAAAAGAGAGTCAAAGGTATCATCTCCAAATGAACAAGAAGTTAAAATATCACTTCACGAGGAATTTAAAATGAAAGAACTTGCTAAACTTACAAAACTGTAATTGAATTTTTTTTAAAATGTTTTAGAAACTAATAGCCACCAACCAACAATGAAATAATAAATATCGAAACGTTAAAATATCATAATATAAGAAAGCATAAGTCACTAAAACCTCATTTGGACTTCCTGGTTGTACTGTCCAATGCATTTCAGCAATAATGGTTTCCATCATCAGGGACACAGAGTTCTTCGTTGTTTTTGCACTCTACTAGGGTTATGTCACGCACTTCGAATTCTCTATCTCAGCCATTATCTGTTTTGATTACGCCATCATATTGCGATGTTGCCATTCTCTCTTCTGGGAAACCTAAAAGTCTTGTTATGTGATTTTGGGTTACCGACTTTTCATCATCAGAATAAGATGACGTAATCATCAATGTGACCCTCTTCAATATGATTTCTTCATCAATGTGACCCTCTTCACTATGATTTCTTCATCTATGTGACCCTCTTCAATATGATTTCTTCATCAATGTGACCCTCTTCAATATGATTTCTTTATCAATGTGACCCTCACTTGATATCTGCTGTCCAAGATAAATGTAGGTATTGGTTTTCTCCAGGTTTTCCCCATCAATCGATAAATCTTTATTTTTTGTAAAAGCATTGTACATCACTTTTGTCTTCTGAAAGTACATTTTTAATCCCACTTCTTTACTCTTGTCAGCAAGTTCCTGGGTCATACTCTGCAGCTCTGATGGGGTAGTTGCAAAAATGATTGTCATCAGCAAAATGAAGGTGAGTTAGATAATCACCATTAATCTTTATCACTTTGTTTTTGCAGTTCAGTGATTGAAAGACATTTTCCAATGTGGCATTGAAGAGCTTGGGAGATATGGTGTCACCTTGTCTCACTCCCTTTCCAATGAGGTTTTGGTGATTTGTGCCTTCTTATATTATGATGTTTCAATGTTCATTATTTTATTGTTGGTTCATGACTATTAGTTTCTAGAACATTTAAAAAAAAATTTAGTTGCTGTGTTGTAAGTTTACTAAGTTTTTTTCTTTTTGAATTCCTGATCAAGTGATATTTTAGCTTCTTGTTCATCTGGAGATGATATCTTTGACTTGGTTTTTGGCTGGTACTTTCAACTCTGTGAATATTCGTTGTACAACATAGTGAGAAATTACCCTGCTGACTGCGGAATGGCCTAGTAGTGATTTTGTTGTCATTGCAGATGGAGTTATTCCTGTAATCTTTTTAGTATAATAATTTATAGTGTGACATTTATAATTCCATTATTGCTGATACTTTTGACTTTGTGAACAAAGTAAAATTATTCCGTCAGTGACAAAGTCTGAGTTTTGTTGCAGCCTAAAGGTACGTTGCAATTTCACGTTTAAGTTCTTGTAAATATTTTCGATATTTAACAGTTGAGAAGTGCATTGGTTGCCAAAGAAAATAACATGGAGAAAGTTATAACTGTTAAGCCATTATTACAAAATGTAACTTAACAAATGTCTTAATAGTGAAAATCCTCCAAATACGTGCGTCAGTGAATAACAAAGACATTTTTTTCAGTAAATCCAGTCTTGATACTTTCTGATCACACCTTGTAGTTTATTTATTCCATCATGATTGGAAAGAGCAATGTCTTTGTTTATGTGTAAATAGGTCTTGGAGCATTTGGTCTTTTGTTACCTTAAATAAACTACAAGGTGTGATCAGGAAGTATTGAGACTGGATTTACTGAAAAAAACAGTACAAGACCTACAGATTTAAAACTTAATTGTCTTCAAAGCAGCCATTTCCGAGGTCCCACACTTAGCCCCAGCACTGTTTTCACTGATTGAAGCATTTTTTGAAGTTATCTTCCAAAATAGCGAACTGCTGCTTCACCATATTCTTTTTTTATTTTTTTTTTTTTTTTTTGGAGGTTTAACGACCATCATAAGCAACTCAATGGGCTGTAAGCAGTCGCCCGTCCCTAATTTAGGGCCACTGGTTCCAGGGAAGGGAGAGAGCCAACGCCGTAAGACAAACACAACATCCATGCCTCACCGGGATTCGAACTCAGACTAGTGGTTATAAGCCATCGCTTAGACCACTGCACCACCGGGGTGGCTCACCATATTCTGTTGTATCTCTTCAATATCTTGAAATCTTTTTCCTTTCAAGTGGTATTTAATTTTTGGAAGAGAAAAAGAAAGTCCCAGGGGTGAGACCTGGCAAATAAGCTGGCTGTGTAAGACCTGTGCAATGCAGTGTTTATCAAGAAACTGCAGCACAAGTTGCATTGCATGGGAAGGCACATTGGCAAGGTGGAGTTTCCACTTACATGCAGAGCTGGCCTTTTGCAACAAATTGCATCCCACAAATGCTGCAAAACTTGACAGTAGTGCTCCTTGTTGATTGATTGACTGGCTTGATGGAGCATATTGAAGATGCAAAATTCCATCATAATTGTAAAAACAGTCAGTATCGTCGTGACATTGCTGCTGCTCTAAGACAACACATAACATACACAGACGTCATAACAAACTTACAGTTAAGGATGAAAAAGAAAACTGAAACGCAGACTTTCTGAACACCAACGCTCTTTGAGAAATCAAGTTCGCAACACAGCACTCACAAGAACTTGCCTAGACAAGAACCTAACACCCATCTGGTCTGATGTTAAACTTATTTCGGGTTATGGAAACGAATGGTTGTTGAGATGCAGGGAAACTGTTGTTATTCACAAATTATCGAATTCTTGCTGCAACGATGAGTACCCTGTTAACCTACCCAGACCTTGGTTGCAGCTGATAAACTCTATTGAACATCACCAGCGTAATCTGATGTCATTATAACAGCATTTAACTTCAAAAGATCACTTGACGTCTAGCTTGTTAACAATACCTGTCTTTTTTCATCCTTAACTGTAAGTTTGTTATGGCGTCTGTGTATGTTATGTGTTGTTTTTCAAGTAGACGTGTCATTTGTCTCTTACATGTCGTGTGGTTTTTAACTTAGAAATATTGTGTAGCTTTTAACAACTTCATTTTTACACCTAATGATGGGAATAAGTTGAGTTTCCCAAAATTACTTGTGTGTTTTAATATTTTTTAATGAATAAATGTATCAATGTGCCTCGACGATAATTATTCTCACCTAGTGTTCATTGGTCATTTTTTCCCCAACATGACAAATATGACGAACAGCATCAAACACATAAGAACAAAGCATTACTGGGGGAAAAACAGACTAGTAGGGGAGATGTGGCTCACAGAACATGCATGGCAGGTTCCAAGGTCAATCTGTGCCAAACCGGTTCCTCCCCTATTGCGTGATTCTGAATTTATACAACCAGTCTAGATATATTTTTTTATCACACTTCGTAATAAATGAGAAATGTACACTGTTACACTAAACTTAAGGATGATATACATTTTGACCAGTCAAAATCAGTAAAGCAGTTCCACAGTTGTAGTTTGTGTTGATGATAATAGCAATAGTAAAATGAAGTACACAACATCGAAAACCACGAGTAATACATTATAGAGATCAAAACAGAACAAAATGTTACGAAAGAAGTACAGGCTAACCTCTGTGATTCCATTCCATCAGTGCTATGTAAACAAACAACAGGATGAAGCCCTTGGTAGGGAATATGTCCACCTCGATGCATGTCTGGCACCGGCATGTATGCTTAGCACCAAGTGTTTTAGGAGCTGTTGTGGTGAATTGTTCCACTCCTGCGGGAGAGCCGAGATAAGTGCTAGAATGGTTTCTCATGGTGGATTCCTTTGCAGAGTGTCCCATGCGTATTCAATTGAATTGAGATCAGGGGAATCCGCCGGCCACTCCATCCAACTTACATCCACAGTAGCCAATACTTCATCTACAGGTGCTGTGGGATGAGAGTAGGTGTTATCATCCATAAAAATGAAATCTGTGTCCACAACACCATGGAACAGATGAATGTGATTAATTGTATCACAACAGTATCGCTGCCCAGTGATTGTCCCATTATCCATCATCTGCAGTTTGGTATGTCCATTACTCATGTACCGGGCCATCTCATGGCTCCGGGAATCATGGTATCTGTCCTATTCAGTGATATCCCTGTCATCATATGCATTCCCAGATTTCCTCCAGATCAATTGTCACTTGGAATTCAATGAGAGACCAAAGTGGCTTTCATCTGTTAACATTACCTTGGCCCATTGATCTGAAAACCAGTCAGCATCAAACATACACCACTGATGGTGCACCATAGATAATGAGAGACAATGTATGTATTTCCTGTCCTAAACTTCTACTGCCTTTAGACATATTGATATGATTTGGCCTGAAGTTTGCACACTTGTGCTTGCTAAAAGGCAATTAGCAGACTGCCTTCAGCAAAACATCTGGTAGTGGCTCTGTGTCTCCTAAACGCTGATCAAAGCTGCAACACTATGCTGCATTCTACTCCAAACTCTCTGGTGATATCGGGAACAGTCCTGTGTTTTTCGAAATTGCCAATGATTTGGCCTTTGATAAAATCATCCATACAGTTTTTCTTTTCTTTTGAACAACATTGTTATTGCTCAAAAATTACTGTTTCACACGTTGTAATTGATAATGTCATTTGATACTGGATGTCTTTTATATAACTATTGCATAATAGAATAATATAGTATATTATCAAAATAATTAACTCATAAGATAATGTTTTAGGTTGTCATTTTTTATTCATGCACTTGGTTTATGTATTCAGAATTTTTCTTTTCTTACTTTCTCAAAAAATATCCAACTACCTATGTTATCCAATCCGGTGCGTAAACGGCATCCTTTGTTGATATAGATAAGCTACGTTCGAAATATATTGATTTATCTTTCACTTATTTTTGATCCAAAGTTCTAATAGTTCGTTGCCCACTCACGTCGAAACGTTTGGTTTCTTTAATCAGAATTCATTTTCGTCTTATTTTCAATAAAGTCCGATTGTAAATGTCACTCCTTGATGAAAACATCACTCCTTGCACGTAAACGTCATTCCTTGATGACTTCGATATTCCATATTCTGAATATTTTGATTTAGTATTCACTTATTCAACAAACTATTTGAACCTTGAATCAGTGAATACTAAATCAAAATATTCGGAATATGGAACATCGGTTCGGCATGTAAACTTCACTCTTTGATGACTCCGATGTTCTATATTTCGAATATTTTGATTTAGTTTTCATTTATTCAACAAACTATTTGAACCTTGAATAAGTGAATACTAAATCAAAATATTCGGAATATGGAACATCGGTTTGGCATGTAAACTTCACTCATTGATGACTCCGATGTTCTATATTTCGAATATTTTGATTTAGTTTTCATTTATTCAACAAACTATTTGAACCTTGAATAAGTGAATACTAAATCAGAATATTTGGAATGTGGAACATCAGAGTCGTCAAGGAGTGACGTTTACATGCAAGGAGTGACGTTTACAAATCGGACTTTATTGAAAATAAGACGAAAATGAATTATGATTAAAGAAACCAAATGTTTCGACATGAACAGGCAATGAACTACTGGAAATTTGGATCAAAAATAAGAGCGAGATAAATCAATATATTCCGAACGTAGCTTGTCTAAATGAACAAAGGATGCCGTTTATGCACCAGATCGGATAACATAGGTAGTTGGATATTTTTGGGGAAAGTAAGAAAAGAAAAATTCTGAATACACAAACCAAGTGCACGAATAAAAATGACAACCTAAAACATTATCTTATGAGTTAATTATTTTGATAATATACCATATTATTTTATTATGCAATATTTATATAAAAGACATCCGGTACCAAATGACATTATCAATTACAACGTGTAAAACAGTAATTTTTGAGCAATAACATAATGTTGTTCAAAAGAAAAGGAAATACAATATCACATAATAAATATGGTTGAATATATTACAGCAACCATTATGTGATCATCCATATGGTGCTCGTGAGATATTCTTCTGTTACTCCAGACATGCAGTTTCTTGCTCTGTCCCTTAAACATGTGAAAAACAGAATGAGCTCATGTGAGACATGACTGAGCAGCTGTCACGTGTTCACAGAGAATTTTCATATGGACTGAGTATTCATGAAATGTCTTCGTACATTACACTACTAGTGGATCCAGTGAGGGGCAACTGGAGCGATCCCCCATGCAGATTTTTCCTTTTTAAGTGGTCAATATCTAAATAATTAATGTACAAAGGCCATTCCATAAAAATTGAGAGGAATTTTTTTTTGAGTTGGCAACATTGGGAAAAGGGGAAAATAACCATGCTGGCAACTAACTGAATTAAGGAAGTATCTATGGCAACAGTTATTAACCGTGGCAGATGATTCTGGTTTTGTTATTGCGCAGTTGTTTAAGGTACATCTGCATTTTGCCATACAGCTATGGAGGTGAGTGATTTAGAGTTAAGAAATGAAATGTGTTGTGCGATACAATTTTGCTATCATTCGGATAACATGGCTCTAGAAACAGTTGATTTAATGAAAAATGCTTACAAAGATAAATGTCTGGGTGAGTCAACGATTTTTAGATGGCATCATGATTTCAAAAAAGGGCATTTGTCGGCAGAACTCGCTCCTAGGCCTGGTGGACCTGAAAGTGTTGTTATGGAACATATTAACCCTGTTTAGGCAATCGTGCAAGAAGATCGATGAATGATGTGTGAAGACATAGCAGCATCAACTAATATCTGCAAAAGTGGGCAACTGAACACCATGAAGTAGTGCTGATTTTTTAGTTCTACTTTGCAATTTGTGACCTAAAAATGTAGAACAATTTTTTAATGGAAAATTTAAGGAAGTCTTGCGCTTCCAAGAAGAGGCAGCACTGCAGGTTTATACTGTGCATTTGCATGTCCTCCACAAAGTCTCTTTCATTTTTTATTTTTTATACCGGAGCAACCACCCCACCCAAGAAACACTATCTACAGTATTAAGTACAAAGTTAAACTTTGATCAAAAATTAGATGGATAAAAACGTTATTAAAAATTGTAAAGGTCAGAACAATACCAAGGGAATAATGACTTCAGTTTTTAATCTCCAAGACAACTCCTGTTAGTGCACTTTCAAGAGCTTGTTCTGTCATTTCCAAGTGGCTGAACATGCATATACCTGAAAGGCAGAGTGATAGGCACATGTGTTGTAATTGAAGTGGTGCTCTTTCATAACAGGAAAGGTAAGGTGTGGTCTTTTTTGGCTGTCACTGCAAGTCTCCTGAATTGAGCTGATCAAATCTGAGAAAGGGTGGATGTTCTGCCATCTGTGAATTATTGGGATTGTTAAATCATAAGAAAAAATTAAATTTAGAAAAATGAAGGTTATACATACTGATCAGAATAATGTGAAATCAAAAATAATGTGGATTATTCCTCTCCCATCATCTTTACTTATGTCCTCATTTCTTCTATGTTCTTTCCTACATATCCTTTTTATCCTTCTATGCATCCTCATTTCTGTTCCTTCCAAATGTTTTGCCCAGCTCTTTCCATATGCTCTCATTTCTTTTGTGTTCCTTTCTTGATATTACTTGCATCCATCTAAGCATCATCATTTCCATTCTTTCCAATTGTTGTTCCTTCCAGCTTTCTTCTTATGTCCTCATTTCTTCTATGTTCTTTGCTTTATATGCCTTTCATGCTGTGACATATGAGTCAAATGAACAATGGAGCAGCAAAAAACCAGCTAGCATAGTTCAGTTGAGAAAAAAGTCAATCTGGAGTAGGGAGATTTGGTTTGAATCCCACTGTCGACAAAACAAAGGCTATGTTGGCCCCCAAATGGAAAAAGATTTCCTGGCCGTGAAGATTGAAAAAAGATTGTGTGATGGGTTTTCTGCACAATGTACACAAATAATAAATAAAGGCTTCTGCAATGAAATGGTCAAAGCGTTGTTGTTTGTTGACCTGCCTTTCTGAATGGGGATCTGATGAGTCAAATGGACAGTAAGGCAGTGGAAAGCCAGCTGGTATAGTCAAATTAAAATGCTCCAGAGTAGGAAGATGTTGCTTCAAATTCCACTGTTGGCAAGAAAGACATGCTATAATGCATCTAAGCATCCCAGTTTCTGTTCTTTCAAGTAATTCTTCTATGTTCTTACTTGATATCACTTTCTTTCATCCAAGTATCTACATTCTGTTCTTTCCATTGTTGTTTTTGCATTATTTCCAGTTGTTGTTCACCCCAAGCTCTTTCCTTATGTCCTCATTTCTTCTGCATTCTTTCCTTTATATTTCTTTAAAACATTTAAGCATCTCCATTTCAGTACTTTCCATGTTCTTGTGCCATTCTTTTTACAATTGTTCTTCTTTCAAGCTCTTTCCTTTTGCCCTCATTTCTACTGCATTCTTTACTTATTGCTTTCTCATGCATCTAAGTATCTGTGTTTTTGTTCTTTCCAATTCTTCTTCCAAGCTCTTATGTCCTAATTTCTTCTATGTTATAATATTTGCATCTTTAAGGTATATAAACACCAGCAAAGTGCGCATATTTACGTGCAATTCATTAATGACATATCATTAAATGGCCAATCACTTACCCGAAGGTTCTTGGTCATTTTTTTTTTCCTTTGCACTTCAAGCACATCATTACATGATGATAATTGTCGATTACAAATGCTCAACCAGGCATTTCATTAAATATGTGCAGCTCAAAATCGATACAAAATTAATAATAAGCTTAACTTAGCCAACTTAAAGTTGCTGAAGCTCATTTTATCACATTTATTGCATGTGTAGGTTATTACAAACTTCCCATTAATAAGACGTGTCGAGTAGCTGTAATAATAATTCTATTCTTATCATGTACTCATTAACTTGCTTAAGAGAACATTTAATCCATAGACCTGTAATTCTAAGCTGTAACCCTATTATTTGCCAAAGCTAAAGCAAAAACTTTTAACCCTAATCCTAAACCCCACTTCGTTTGTCATCTCCTACAAACTCATTAGCAAAGGCAAAATTTATAAAGATTAAAATGATAATTAAAAAACTTATTCATATCTAAAAAAATTTAAAAACTGACACATCAAACCATAATAGGGTTACAGTTCAGAATTATTGGCTTCTATGGGTGAGGTGAGTTAATGAGTGCATGATAAGAATAGAATTATTATTATAACTACTGAACACATCTTATTAACAAGAAGTTTGTAATAGCATACACATGCAAGAAATGTGATAAAATGAGCTTCAACTTTAAGTTGACTAAGGTTAAGTTTATCATTAGTTTTGTATTGTTTTAGTTCTATTAGTCATTTACCTATATGTGTCATAAATATTTCAGTTTAAGTCGGTTATTAATTTTAATTGCTTGACTTTTCTCCAAATAGTATAACTATTCTAATAATCTAAATTTCTCAGCATAGAATAGAAATAAGACTTTCCAAGCTTTCCACACATCAACCAGATGGCTTTTTCAAGGAAGGTAGACAACTAACTGCAAACTGGATAATAGAACACTTCAACAGATGGCTTTTTGAAAAAGCCATCTGGTTGAAGTGCGAAAGTTTGGAAAGTTTTATTTCTGTTCTGACACCAAGAAATTCAGATTATTAGTATGGTTGTGCTATTTGGAGTATACACTGAAGAGCAATTGAATTAGAGATACCTGTCTAGTAACGTGTAGCACCACCTTTCACCCTGATGACGGCGCGATTGGTCTCGGCATGGACTCGACAAGACACCGGAAGTGTTGGGAAGCCATACGGATCCATGACCCCTGAACAAGTTCCCACAGTTCACGAAGATTTGATGGAGAGGGGTCAGTGCCTCGAACATCTCTCTCGATGGCATCCCAGATGTGCTCGATGGGATTGAGGTCAGGTGACCTAGCTGGCCAAGGAAGCGAGGTCACGTCGGTGGAGTGTTCATCCAACCATTCAGATACAATTCGGGAGCGATGGCACGGTGCATTGTCTGGTTGCAGGATGAGGTCCCCAGTGGGATGCTGAAGACGCACAAACGGAAGCAAATGGTCGTCCAGGATATCCCGGTAACATTGACCTGTGAGGGACGATGTCACACGTACCAGGGGTCCCATTTCAGTCCACGTAAACAGTCCCCAGACGAGAATGCCACCCCTACCAGCTTGAAGAGTACCTTGCTGGCAAGAAGGATCTATCACTTCATGTGGTTTGCGCCGTACTCGTATCCTGCCATCCGCATGTACCAATGTGAATCTCGACTCATCAGTCCAGGCAACATTTTCCCACATGTCTAGGGTCCAGTGGCAATGTTCCCATGCTAATCTTTGCACTCTGTGATGTGCGGTTGGCAGCGGTACTCTCATGGTACGATGGCTTCTGTACCCCATAGCGAGGAGATGGTTCTGGATGGTGTGGCTGCTTACACGTTTTTGTGCACCAGCGTTAAATTGTGGAGTGATTCCTTGCACTGTGGCCCGTCTATCCGCTGTTACAATGCAAGCTAGCCGACGACGACCCCGCTCGTCCACATGCTGTTGTCCACGGCGGTTGGCCCTTGCAGGGATGGTTTTACCGGATTCGATGTACTCACGGTGCACCCGTGACACAGTGGCTCGTGAAAATCTCAGTGCCTGCATGACTTCCGAGATGAAGTGACCCATTTGTTGGGCCCCGACAATTTGTCCACGATCAAATGCGTTTAGATCCTTCGTCTTAGCCATATTGCGTCCGACTCTTACTGATTCCCATCACATCACTCCTTATGTTGTCGGATCGCTGCATACGTCATGTCGTTTCCGTTTACAGGGCCGCCCACAGCGCCACATTTGCGTAATGCCAGCTGTCTCTAATTCAATTGCTCTTTAGCGTAATTGGTGTACAGTTCCTACTTATTAATTGCGTGACTTTTGAAAAGTGTGTTAACTTCATAATTTTAATTGCTGTTACTCATAGTCCTGTGTGTAAACTGCCTTCTTTCTTTGTTAGGATGGTGACACCCCTTTAATGAGAGCAACCCGCAACAGGCACACTGATATTGTGCAAATGCTTGTTGATAAGAAAGCAAAGGTGTCAGCTGCTGATAAGGTGAGTTATTCTGAATATGTTTCTTTTGTGAATAGTTCCTTTGTGAAACATCAGAAGGAATGCACATTTTTGTTTGCACAGAGATATTCCATACAGTGCTGAATAAACAAAAATTTAAATAAGCGAGTTTTCCCAAAATATTGTTCCATTGAGAATGATGACCAGATGTGTAAAGGTGACCCGAACGAATGAAATCTTAATATATCAGGCACAAATTTACAGCAGGGCATTCAGAGTATATGCCTAAAGCTTTTGATATTTTGAGGATTCCAAAAATGGAGCTTTTTCATAGCCCAAACTACAGGAATTTTGTTTCAGAGTATAGTGTCTGTTAGGTTTTGCTGATTTAAAACCAATATGAAAATGGAATTTTTCTGGCTGAGACAGAGTAATATTTTTAATTATTTGTTATGGAGAAGACACTAAATGAATTTTTTTTTTTTTTTTTTGTGTGGATATTCTTTAAAAAATTTTTGGAAGTTCTGCTGCACTATTTGCTAAGATCATGGTAGTTTTGTTTTATACAGTCAACCCAACTAGAGAAGATTCACAGGTCTTGTATCAATGAGTCCCATTAATGAGTCTCTGGGCTCATTTGCATCCCATGACCTTAAAATGGAGCTTTTTCACAGCCCAAACTAAAGAAAGTTAGTTTCAGAGTGTAGATTCTGTTGTGCTTTTATAATTTAAAACCAATGTGGAAATTGAATTTTTCTGGCAGAGACTGAGTAGTATTTTTAATTCTTATTTGTGATGGAGAAGACCCTAGACAAATTTAATTTTTTTCTTGTGGATATTCTTTACAAATTCTTTGAAAGTTCTGTTGCACTATTTGCTATGATCATGGTAGTTTTGTTATGTATAGTCTACCCTACTAGAGAAAATTCACAGGTTTTATAAATATTAATGAGTCCCATAGTTCTTTCTGCTTTAGTGGAAGGGACTATAATTTTCCATTCTAATTGTTATTATTTATTTAACATTGTCATAGCATATGGTTACTTCTGTGTTTTGTGACATCCCCACTTTTGTTACGAGGTCAACACTTTAGGAAATAACAATAGTAAAAAGAAAATAATAAATATACTTTGTCACTTATTTGTAATATATCAGGCTGTAAAGAAAGCTCCTGGAAAAAATTATATGTCACATGCGTAATGCAAGAAACTGCAGGCCTGCAGTGATGTAAACATCCCAGAGTGCTGTGTGTGTGTGTGTGTGTGTGTGTGTGTGTGTGTGTGTGTGTGTGTGTGTGTGTGTGTGTGTGTGTGTGTGTGTGAGTGAAAGAATAGTGTCTAAGGACAGAATGTATGCTGTTGTGGTGAAGATTAATCTCACATGGTGGTGATATGATGGCAATATTGAAGGAAGGCGTGCGTTCAGTATTTCTGTATGAATGGTGTGAAAGTTCTAGAAGCATGTGGAAAATTGTGAAACATGTTTGGTAACGATATTATTGGACAGTGTACTTGCTATGACTGGTACAGGAAATTTGACGCTGGTGTATGGCAGGGCTTTACAGAGGAAGGGCTAGTCCGTCCCTTTGAGAGACTGAATGCCGACCCGTATCTGGAAGGGAGGGTGCAAAATGGGTAGGTCACTTGTTTCTACGCCATCGCGCTGGCCTGCTCCCCGAGTTCGTTTGTCAACCTGCCTACAGGATCCAATTTTCCTCTGTTATTGGTTTTGTACGTCCACGTCTTTTCTTTTTTTGGTTTATAGTATTTGTTTCACGTTGTGTTTTATTTAAGTTATACACTGAGTGTTGATTTTTATTTCCGTTTTTTTAACGGAAAAGTTAATACGACTGAATCCCCAGCAGAAACTCCTAAGAGCCTGGGTGTTTATTTAACTTCTGAACTGTTGGAAAATGCTTTCAAAAATGAAGAAGTTGAGGATCTGGTGACAATGACTTCGACCAAAAACAGCTGTGAGGATATGAACTTTGAATTTTTTGAAGACACATCTCCAATTGCTTGGGAGATTGACTTGAACGAGCAGTCAAGAGAACTCTCCATTTCTGAGCAGGAAGCCATGGCCTACATAGCTGGATACATAGCATATCACGTTTGCGATAAAGATCCTTCTTTAGGAACTATTTCTAAAAACTGCCCCGATACTAATTCTGTTCAAGATATTTGGGTAAAACTAATATCTGTTGGCGGTTTGACAGTACCATCCATCATGTTCTTGGAATAATACTGTGAAACAGTTTGAACAGATTTTCTGCGCAGTTCATGGCAGGGCATTTAGAAAAGGAAAAGGTGTTATTTGGGAACTCATAAATGAGCTAGAAAAAAGTTTCCCATCTGTCAAGAAAGATGTTATTCGTCTGTTTTGCAGAATCCGAACATTTATTCAAATTCGTTTTCTGAACAGAAATTCACTATTAGTGCCGCGCAGGAAAGTTCTGCAGAAAATGAAAAATTGATTGACTCAAACGCAGTGAAAAACACGTAATTTTTTTCTCTTGTTTGTGCAATGAAGATAAAAAGTTTCACATTTGGTGCAATGAAGAAAACAGTTTCCAGTTCGTGCAATAAGGAACATATCTTCACTTCATGAAGTAAATTTTGTTCACCCCTTTTTAAACGCAGTGACTTCAGAAATCATGATGGATATAAAATGTAAGTAAATAATTTTGATTTTATACATTAACAGAGGGTTTGAACTACTTTTACAGAGTTAGAAGAACTCAGTAGCTTTCCATGTCTTACAGGTTTTAAACAACTAATGTTTGTGAGAGAGATAAAGTATTTAAACCACTAATTCTAGGGAATTACTTAAAAAAAAAAAAAAAAAAAAGAAAGATACACCGAGTTTTCGACATCAGAAAAATAGGGTTAGTATATTAAGCAAAATACTTTTTAAAGAAAACGCATGGCATGACAGAAATTGTTCGTTTAAAATTATCGCATTTATGCTATTACATCAATATTTTCCGATTTTAAGACTCAAAATCTTTAACTTTTATTTCCAAAAAAGGCAGAGTCTAATATTTTAGTGAGCATTGCAATAAATGACACATTGTATTCTGTTAAATATAGTAATAACATTAACTGAAGGTGCCTTTCCTATGGTGGTGGTCCGTTAGAGCACAGCTCCTCAACCGAAGAGCCAGCGCAGCTACGTCATCAACTTCGCCTGCGTGTTTCAGGGTGGAGAGCTAAGGACCAGCCCTTATCTCCCAAGCCCTGGGTGTATGGGATCTGTTTGATGTGTCCAGAAGTGGCAGACCCAGTAAGGTTGAAGATGATACACTGCAACACATGCTATTGACCAAGCCTGATGCAACACTATGGGAACTGGCAAAGAAACAAAAGACATCCCATACCACCGTTAACACCCGACTTTGGAAGTTGGAATATTCTTGTAAACTGTGCAAATGGTTACCCCATGCTTTGTCTGACCAGAATCTGATGCAACGCTACCCCATTGCTGTTGCTCTGTGTGAAAGAGAACAAGTTAGTAAAATCATGCAATGCATTGATTATGATATGTTACCAGAAACCATTACTCAAGTTTGGAAGATAATGGCTGTGGAATAAATCTCGCTCCTCTGCCCTGATCTTTGACCTCATTTTGATGATATTCAACAGAACCGGTTTAGTATACCTCCGGAAAAACATGATAAAGGTTTGTCGCAATCGAAGCATTTTTAGTCAAGTTATGATGCATAAGGGCAATGGAATGAATCCTGCTCCTATGTCTTGACCTTTGACCCCATTTCACCTATTTTCAATACCCTGGTGGTTACCTACCACATACTAAAATCTAATCGAAATTGAGACATTTTTACGCAAGTTATGCCTAAGAACAATGGAATGGATCCCGCTCCTGTGTCCTGACCTTGGACCCCATTTCGCCCATTTTCAATAGGGTTTGTCCCCAGGTGGTCCCATACCACATACTAAAATTTCATCAAAATCGAACCATTGTTAGGGAAGTTATGACGCATAAAGGCAATGGAATGGATCCTACTCCTATGTCTTGACCTTTGACCCCATTTCGCCCATTTTCAATAGGGTTCGTCCCCAGGTGGTCCCCTACCACATACTAAAATTTCAACAAAATCGAACCATTTTTACTCTAATTATGGTGCGGATGGACGGACGGACAAACAAACAGACAGACAGACGGGCAAAGCTGGAGCATATACACTTCTTCAACCTACGGTTGGAAAGCGTAGAAAACGGGAGGGCTTTTTGCATCGATTGCTCACAGGCGACAAAAATGGGTCACGTATTGGGTGTGTGCAAAAGTTCTACCCGTTTTTGTAATAGATACAAATTCAATCGGAGTAGTTATATCGCAGATGACGCTGCAATGCCGAATTTACGGCCAATAAAGCGTGGAACAGTAGAGCATATAGAGGCATAGGTTTGTCTGAGTAAGTCATTTGTAATGGAAATCACGGACGTAACGGAAATGCATGGGATAAGGAGCACATTAGACATTGTTCGCTGTACGAGCTCGATAAAGGCAGTACTGCAGCCGCAGCTTGCCGCACCATCTATCAAGTGTATGGGGAGTGTGCAGTTGATGATAGCACATGTTGCAGTTGGTTTCAAAAATTTCGAGACAGAAACAGAAGCTGGTACAGATCAACCACGTCCTGGACATCCATCAGCGGTTTCTGACGAGGATGTGGACCAAACCATAACAAATGACCCACATCCAACCGTTCAGGAATTAGCAGAAACGTTGTCAGTACACAGAACAACAGACAACAGTCGAAAAATGGATGCATGCGCTTGGGTTCATCATGAAGTTCAATAACTGGGTTCCGCACCAGCTTTCTTTAAAGCAACGAGAGGAGAGAATCTTTACCTGTGTTTCTTCGCTTTCTCATCACAGAAATGAACCATTTTTGGGATGAATTGTAATTGGTGATGAGAAATGGGTACTGTACCTAATGTAAAGCATCGACGAACTGTGTGCCAAGGTGCGGAGCCTGCTCCATCGACCTCGAAAGGAGGACTGCATCCCAAAAAGGTTTTGTTGAGTGTTTGGGGGGATGTCCAGGGAATAATCCACTGGGAGGTGTTGGCACCTAACCGAACGACAAATGCTGACCTCTGTTGCCAACAGTTGGACAGATTGCAAAAGAGCAACTGACATCGAAGTGGCCAGCACTCAACAATCACAAAGGCCTGATCCTTCATCATGATAACACCAGACCTCGTGTTGCTTTAATCACTCGGCAAAAATGACTAGACTTTGGTTGGGAGTGTTACCTCACCCGGCGTAATCCCCTGATCTAGCACCTATGGACTACCACCTTTTTCAATCGTTACAGAACACTTTTGATGATATGGACGGTGTGAAAACGGCATTACGTGACTTTTTTTACTCTAAAACACAGGATTTTTTCCTTCGTGGGATTCACCTTCTCATAGACAGAAGATGGCAAGCGGTCATGCATAATGATGGCAATTATGTGAAATCCTAGGTACGTTATTTGTTGTGTTCTCCTCCTTTCTTTTTAGCCTACAAAAATGAATAGAACTTATGGCATGCACACACCCAATATGCAAATGTTACGTGACAAAGAGCCAGGGACCAAGCAGGGACAACCCCCGCAGAAGGTCGCTAAGCCACCCATTCCTGAATGGAAGGTGATGCTGAGTTGCTGGTGAGATTGTCGCATTGTGATTCACTATGAACTCTTACCTCAGAACAATTACCATCACAGTCGATACTTACATCCAACAGTTGGGCCATCCCTATACTGCACTGCAAGAAAAGTGCCCAGTATTGATTATTCACCATGGAGTTGCTTTTCACCAGGATAATGCTCATCCACATGTTGCTTTATGAACCCAGCAAAAATTGCACAAGTGGAATGGGAAATATTGTTTCACCCCCTTATTCCCAGGACCTTGCACCATCTGACTTTCATCATCTTTTCCAGTCTTTGTCCAGTTTTCTTACTGAGAAAAACTTTGCTAAGGATGATGATTCAGGGTTTGTATGGTCCTTAAGAACTCCTTATTTTTTATTTCCATTTCTAAGGCCCTTAAAAAGTCCTTATTTTTTTTAAAACAAGTGCTTATTCCCCCCTTCCCCAAATCTTGTTTTTATGCAATGGACATCCCAAATCTGTCCCCGTTTTTGTTTGTGTGTCTGTAAACATGCTAACCTGTTCACCAGGGGAGCATTCTTCTAGCTCATTGAAGGGAGATAATCCCCTGGAATGTTCTTAGAAATAATCTCCCTTCACCCCCCTTTTCCCATTGTAGCCTGCATGATTTACCTTGCGTGACCTTACCAGTGTGATAAACATCTGTGTTGTGTCTTTTCAGGGGTCAAAGCAAAGGTGGGGATGGGGGTTCTGCTTGACCACAATTTATGGTGTGAGTTGTCTCATGTGGTCTGATCTGTCTAGTGTCTACTGTTCTACTCAACTTACCTTGCTTCATTGTTGCTGTGTCTCCTGTTTACCCCTTTTTTTTTCCTTTCGGTGTGTATTCAATTTTGTTCTTTGTAGGCAAATTAGTTTATATTTGGGGTAAAATGCCTGAAAATGGCCACTAGCGCTGTTTAATCCCCTACATATGTACACACACACACACCTGGTGATGTTCCAATGATGCAAAATATCAGTTGGAGTGTAGGTCATTAGAAAGTTCTTATTTTTTTTGCACAGAAAAGGGTATAAACCCTGTGATATGAAACATTACATGGATGACTTCTTCAACTCCTCTGTTTACCAGACTTCTATTACAATGGAATATTTCAACTCGTATATCGGCAGAACAAGGCCATTAGTTCCAATTGGGGCTACCACGATTAGGTTAGGTGTTTTGTATGATTTTTTAAGCTTGAAATACAGGCTTCTCTATTTTCTGGATACTGTTAGTGTACATAAACAAGCTGTCTTTTTACACGATGATGAGTAGGATCGAACACATATCTGTACTCAATTATAACAAAGCATAATTTAAAGTATTAAGTTATGCTTTGTTATAATTGAGTGCATTTCTGTACCTCTGCAATTGTAATTAACCGCATGAAGGATTAGTATAATTTAAAGTATTAAATTATGCTTTGTTATAATTGAGTACAGATATGTGTTCGATCCTACTCATCATGTAAAAAGGTGGCTTCTTTATCGAACACATATCTATACTCAATTATAACAAAGGATAATTTAAAGTAATAAATTATGCTTTGTTATAATTGAGTACATTTCTGTACCTCTGCAATTAACTGCACGAAGGATTAGCGTTATTTAAAGTACTAATTATGCTTTGTTATAATTGAGTACAGATATGTGTTCGATCCTACTCGTCATGTAAAAAGGCGGCTTCTTTATCTATACTAATTATACTATGCATGATAATTATATGCATATATTCTGGATACTGTCTTTACAACCTGATATAAGTATGATGGAGAGGTTAGTAATCCTTCGTGCGATTAATTACAATTGCAGAAGTACAGAGATTCCAGATTCTGAGAAGGGTTGGCTCTTCTAATACCCTTTGGCCACAGTTCACTGGACAGGAGATGACACCTAAAGGCTCAACTCTGGGCTCATTTGCATCCCATGACCATGCATGAAGAGCTACTGAATCACCCTGATTGTTGATTACTTAGGATAAAGGACTTGAGACTGTGTTTGCCATTGCACAGTTCGCCACATCCATTCATCACTGTATATCTGATGTATCTCTGAACTGGTTGCTGTCTGATGCTATGGGTGTGGCTGGCAGTAATAACCCACAGTTGTACTTAATTGTGACGTTCCAGTTTTGAAAGATGGGTCTGAGAGTGGATGACTTACTTCGATCCTGCTGTGTTATTGTCTTTTGACATTACAGTGGACACCATGAAGTGGATCGATGTCTTCGTTTCTGTATACCTTGTAGTCTTTTTGGTTGGTCATCTGAAATGTTGATATGAACATCATTGTGGTGGATGTGCCTGGTGATACTGCATTCTAACGTGGAAAGGAGGCAACTTCCTCTCCAGCCCTCAAGACCCTGACTAAATTAATAGTTTCAAGAAATATTGAATCTTAGCAATGCATGCTGTTATTAATCATGGCATGGAGTCAGACAAAACTCTGATATTGTCCTGTGACTAATTGTGCCAAGAATTCTGTAATTGTTGTAATACAAGATCCCTGATATTCCAGGATGGCAGCAGCTGGTGTCCTAGCATGTCCCAGGTATGCTCTACAGGAGAAAGATCCAGGAACCTGGCAGGCAAGGGTAAGGTTGCAACACTATGATGATACTCCAGTAAGAGGCAAAATATGTGTGCCCAGGCATTATCCTGCTGGTAAATGTCCCCTAGCTATTTACCAGCAGGATAATGGTAAATGTTCCTAGATATGGCAACAGGGTTATTAACAAAGCAGCGATACATTCAAGAGATGCGTGAGATTCACACCATCTGTCGAAGTCTTAAATGGGGAACATGCGCACTGTGGACATGAGACTTTCAGATAGCAGACTTCGACAGATGGTGTGAAGTTTCCGGTGAAACGGGCGTCCGGTGATTGAGACTGTGGATGGTATGAGGTGGTGTATATAACGATTTTAACTGGAACCTTTTAAAACTTTTAAATTTTTTATGAACCTGACCAAACTTTGAAGACTTTCTCAGCATTTCCAAGAGAGTACAGCATTGACGAGATAGCCCTAAATGCCAAGTACGACGTGGAACTTCAAGTTGTATGTAAATAGTAACTCTTAACTCAAGAATCTTTAATTATTATCTGGAAACCTTTACCCATTCAATATGATGTTGACGTAGCCAGAACGGAGCTAACCCTAACATCTGGACATATCCGAAGTAGGGTACAACTTATAACGAAATGCCTCTCGAACTAACCCTAACAACAGACCATATTCAAGCAAGATACAACTTTGGACAAAGAAACTCAATAACTACTGACGTTGGACTGTACACGTACTTCCGTAAGTAACATCTTTAGGACTTCTAACCGATTTATATTTTAATTGAATAAGTTAATGCACCACCACAGACTGTATCCACTTTACAGAATGTGTAAAACAGAATTTACAGATGTTAAAGCGTCTTCCTAAAGATGCATTTACTACTTTTTCTGTTAAAAGTATTTCTCGTCTTTAAATTTTTGATGGTGGTTGAGTTTTAGCTAATTCTTTTTTTTTTCTAAAGAGGTATGGCATGCAGGTGGTTTTATCAATCATCTGTGAGAAATTTTCAAATTACGACATGGAGGTTGTATCATTGATCAAGTGTAAAAATTACCATACTGTGAGGATTCTGTGTTTTTAATTATACTAATATCCAAGTAAAGAACTGAAAATGATACTTAAAAAATAGCTATTCTCTTCTCATAATGTTTCAGCAATGAGTTATTTTAATATGAATATTTGCCAATACATATTTACTGCAAAATTTATTATAGATAGGAGACACAGCTCTTCATATTGCTATGAGAGCCCGAAGTAAAGCAATTGTTGAAATTCTTCTAAGAAATCCAAAGAACAGTCAGCTTTTATATCGACCAAATCGTGCTGGTGAAACGCCTTATAATATTGATGCTGGCCACTCAACAAGCATTCTTGCTCAAATATTTGGTGCCCGTGAGTATTGAAGTTTATGATTTGTCATTTTGTTTGTGTTAAATAAAAACACTTAAGTTTTCATAAACAGAGTCAATCGTGACTGTATAGATCGTTTAAATATTATAACTTAGAAAGGATGTCATTGTTGGCACAGAGGTGTCATATTTTCCACTGTTTCCCATGTGGCCATCTGTTTGGAAAACTTGAAAATTGTACCGCCCATTTTCAGGAATCAAACACGCTTCTGATATTTCTGTTTGAGAATGCTACCGTTATACCACCCAGGACAATAAAGTTCCAGGCAGGCTGAGGGTAAGTAGTCGTAGCTCAGGTACTTGAATAACTTTGAGAATTTCGCTATTCCAAACTTTACTTCTGTTGATGAACTTTTCTCATCCAGGTATAGATCACAAATCACCAACTCTTCAGATCACGTCATAGAAATTAATGAGAAACAAATCATACTATGTAATAATGAACTATTTCTTTATGAGATTCATAGCTTGTTTCTATGATGTTCATTCATAAACATCATAGAAACAAATCCTGCTATGTAATAGTGAAAAGTTTTTTTTTTCTTCATGGGATTCCCTTCTTATTATTCTTAACATGTAATAATAAAGATCTATTTTTAATACAAATACTGTGCTCATTTTTTTTTATGATGTTCATGAACATCATACAGGGTGATTTTTTTATTCATGATTCCATTTAGAACAAAGATTATGAAATAACTAAAAGTGAAAGAAAGTTGACAGTATGTGGGGGATATTCCACAGGTCTGGGAGTTTAAATGACAATATGTTCGATATGTCCTCCTTGCATTGCCATAACGTGTCACAGATGAAAACCGAAATTACTGACAACACGGTGTAGCATGTCTTCCGAAATGGAAAAGATTTCAGTTTTAATGGCTTGCCTCAGATTAGTGGGTTGCTTGCAAACACTCTATCCTTCATATAACTCCCAGAGAAAAAAGTCGCAGGGTTTAAGGTCAGGTGACATTGGTGGACACGCTATACCTTTACCAGACACTTCAGGGTAATGATTGGACAGTACACAGATGTCAAACACCTCCAAGTACTCCAGAATGATTCCTGCCATATGAGGCCTGGCACCATCCTGCTGGAACCAACATCGATCCATATCGATACACATACCAAACACGATGAGCACAAACTGCTCCCTGATAACATCCCGATAAACATCACTTGTGATGTGATGTTTCCTTCGATAAACACTGGACCAAAAATTCCAGACGCAGACATCACATATCAACAGTCACTCTTTCTGCATTTTTTCAACAGCAGTATGTGGATTCTGCAAAGCCCAAAATCTTGCATTTTGTTTGTTCTCATATCTGTCTAAATGAAAGTGTGCCTCATCACTTAACCAGATTCTTTGCATGACATCTTGTTCCACTTCCAGTACCGCACTGAAGTCTTGGGCAAATGACAAACGGCTTTCTTTAGCATTTGTAGTGAGTGGTTGGCTGAGCTGAATTTTGTATGGATAGGCCGACAAATCACTTTGGTAGATTTTCCTTACACTACTGTATGACATCTCCATCTACTGTGAAAGTTTACGTAAACTTTTCTTTGGAATTCGAAGCAACACTTCATGAACCTCCACAATCTTTTCTGGCGTTCTCACTGATGGTCACCCACTATGACCTTTTCTCGCATCCAAAATGCTGCCAGTCCTCTCAAACTTGTCAACCAGTCTCAGCACTGCACTTACTGGGTCCATCCCACACATTGAAATGTTCACAGTATTTCCTTTGTGTCTAATGGTAGAATTGCCACTTCTGTAGTAATGTTTCACAATGAATACACTCTGTTCAGTAGTGTATGTGTCCATTTTTTCGGCAGGGCTGGAAATTCTTACAAGATGTTCCGAATATTTTTCACTGCTGCTACCAAATGATTTTCCACACCTTGCTCTACCAGATGAGAGGCTCCAATATTCCAAACGATGTTATCTATGGGTCCTGCAAAGAGAATAAATGGTATCACAAATAAAAAAATCGCCCTGTAGAATCTAACGAGAAGCAAATTCTCTTATGTAGTAGTAAAGCATTTTTTTTTTTTTTTTTTGGTGGGATTCATATCTCATTAATCCTGTCATGTTATGGTGGAGAATTATTTCTTCATGAGATTCACTCATTAATCCTACCATGTAATAGTGAAAAGTTATTTCTTCGTGGGATTCACTTCTCATTATTTCTACCATGTAGTAGTAAAGAATTATTTCTTCATGGGATTCACTTCTCATTAATTCTATCATGTAATAGTGAAGAATTATTCCTCCATGGGAGGTCGCTTCTCATTAATCCTATAATGTAATAGTGAAGAATTATTTCTCCATGGGAATCACTTCTCATTAATCCTATCATGTAATAGTGAAGAATTATTTCTCCATGGGAGTCACTTCTCATTAATCCTATCATGTAATAGTGAAACATTATTCCTCTATGTGAGTCACTTCTCATTAATTCTATCATTTAATAGTGAAGAATTATTTCTTCATGGGAGTCACTTCTCATTAATCTTATCATGTAATAGTGAAGAATTATTTCTCCATGGGATTCATTTCTCATTAAATTCTGTGATGCTCATAAGCATCATAGAAAATAATGAGAAACAAGTCCTATTGTGTAACAGTGAAGAGTTGTCAAAATAGTATAACTATACCACAAGTAATAGTAGTTCAAATTTCTTGGCATAGAGTAATACATATTGTCAAATTGCCATGTTCAAATTATTAAAGTGTTCTATTATTCAGTTTGCTGTCTACCATCGTTGAGAAAGCCATCTGGTTGATGTGCAAAAGCTTGGAAACTTTGATTTCTACTCTATGTCAAGAAATTTGGACTACTAGTATAGTTATACTATTTTGAGTATATTTGGTGTATAGTTCTTTGTTACTAATTAGTGAAAAGTTGTTTCTCCATGGGATTCACTCCTCATTAACCGTACTATACAATAATGAAGAATGATGAATTAGCTCATGTGTATGATCAGTTGTCATCCAAAAAATTGAGTGACCAGTTCTGTAAGCCTAGCTACATGTGCTGCTGCAATATGTGTTAAGCTTAAAAATGTATAGGAGGAGGGAAAGTGTATTATATATTATGTAACTATTAAAAAGTTTTATTACTTTTGCTTATAAGTTGCAGAAAATTCAAATACATATTTTTGAAGTCTGTGCTCTGTGATCTATAGATGTATTTCTCACAACAGGCAAAAAATGAGATTTTTCTTCTTTTTGCATCAGTTGCTTTGTGAGAATATTTGGTACCACAGCGAGTCATAAATTCTTAGTGTTTCGGGGTACAGATGGGGAAGTTCCGCCAAACAGGTGGGACATGAGCAGTAAGGTGGAATGTGTCCCACGCCTGATTGGGTGATGTTCTCCGCTGCTCAAATAGGTAGGCATGCGTCGGGCCCAACACTTGTGTGCAGCTTATACGAGACGAGAATGTCAGAGGAGAAACTTGTTGTTCGTGTGCTCCTACACCAGTATTGAAAAAAAGGGTTGAACACAACAGCTGCCACAAAGGAAATTTGCAGTGTAGAAGATGAGGGGACAGTGCACCCTGCAACAGCAAGAAAATGGTTCCAACGCTTCTGGTCCAGAGACAGAGAGAGCTCAAACACAGAGCTTGTTGACAAATCGAGGTATGGGAGACCAGTCACCACCAACACCAAACCCCAAAGCCCTGTGTCTAGCTGCTGAACAACACCCAGCTCCCGACAATTAGCAGAGGTGGTCCATGCATCATAAACCACCACTGTTCATTACCAACACCAGCTCTGTTATCACTCTGGATGTCCACGAATGGTTTTCTATGAGTTGAGCCCAAAGCAAGTTGAGAAGCATGTCACTCTGTTTGAGAATTGCTGCAAAATTCATGTGACGACCGGTTTTGGTGGAGAATTGTAACGAATGATGAGAAGTGGGTCTTCCTACATTATTTTGATATCCGAAACCAATGACTGCACCCAGGGGATGAGGCTCAAGCAGCAGTTCAAAGAGGGCATTTTGAAGTGAAGAGAATGTTGTGTGTATGGTGGAATTTTGAGGAGTCCTGTCTACTGGGAGACTATGGTATCCTGATACCAGAAACCAATCGCTGAGGCCAGGGGATGAGGCTCAAGCAGCAGTTCAAAGAGGGCATTTTGAAGTGAAGACAATGTTGTGTGTATGGTGGAATTTCAAGGTTCCTGTCCATTGGGAGCTTAGAAGTGGGGTTTCCTACGTTATCCTGATACCAGAAGCCAATGGCTGCAGTCAGGAGATGAGGCTCAAGCAGTGGTTCAAAGAGGGTGTTTTGAGGTGAAGACAATGTTGTGTGTATGGTGGAATTTCAAGGTTCCTGTCCATTGGGAGCTTAGAAGTGGGGTTTCCTACGTCATCCTGATACCAGAAGCCAATGGCTGCAGTCAGGAGATGAGGCTCAAGCAGTGGTTCAAAGAGGGTGTTTTGAAGTGAAGACAATGTTGTGTGTATGGTGGAATTTCAAGGTTCCTGCCCATTGGGAGCTTACAAGTGGGGTTTCCTACGTTACCCTGATACCAGAAGCCAATGGCTGCAGTCAGGAGATGAGGCTCAAGCAGTGGTTCAAAGAGGTTTTTTGAGGTGAAGACAATGTTGTGTGTATGGTGGAATTTCAAGGTTCCTGTCCATTGGGAGCTTAGAAGTGGGGTTTCCTACGTTATCCTGATACCATAAGCCAATGGCTGCAGTCAGGAGATGAGGCTCAAGCAGTGGTTCAAAGAGGGTGTTTTGAGGTGAAGACAATGTTGTGTGTATGGTGGAATTTCAAGGTTCCTGTCCATTGGGAGCTTAGAAGTGGGGTTTCCTATGTTATCCTGATACCAGAAGCCAATGGCTGCAGTCAGGAGATGAGGCTCAAGCAGTGGTTCAAAGAGGGTGTTTTGAGGTGAAGACAATGTTGTGTGTATGGTGGAATTTCAAGGTTCCTGTCCATTGGGAGCTTAGAAGTGGGGTTTCCTACGTTATCCTGATAGCAGAAGCCAATGGCTGCAGTCAGGAGATGAGGCTCAAGCAGTGGTTCAAAGTGGGTGTTTTGAAGTGAAGACAATGTTGTGTGCAGGGCTCGACAAATCCCAGGCGCCTAAAATTCGGGCTGTGGCGCCTATTTTTCGTCTTACTTAAAATTTCGTAATTTGCAGTAAATACTGTAATTTCTGTTGTATAATCAGTAGATTATCTATTAAAAAGTTATAAATTTAGGTACGCAGACACCGCTAAAGGGAAAAACAAAACAAAAAACAATGCGGCGTTTAAAAAAGTCCGCGAGGTAATTGTCAGGAGAGGTGCTGTTATTGGGAAAGCACTGAAAATGCGGTAATAGAAAAAATGTAACGTAACAGCGAAATAAAAGACTGCGAGGAGATTGTAAGAATATATATATTATTTATTTATTTGTACTTTAGAAGCATTTTGACAGAAAATATGACGCAAGGAAGGCGTTACTATTCGCGCGTGCGGAAGCTTACGTGGTGTTAGAATCCGCTACTCTCGGGAATCCCGCAAAGCTATTCCGTAGCATGTAACCTTTCTGCGAATCACATTGCCTAGTTTTGGTGCGCTAATTGTGTTAGTTAATTTTTTTTTTTACTTTCGGTATTCAGTTAAAATGTATCCACAAATAAGACGATGCGGACTGTCTGCAATTTCAACTGATTTTTTTAGTGTAACTAATGAACTATGGTAATGCTGCAACAGCTAGCGATTTTAGTTCTTTATTTACTTAAAAGTAGCACAGAAGTACTTCAAAATGACAGTTACTTTTTCAATAAGACGATCATTTCTTTCTTACATCTTTGGATTTCTGAGGTGGTCCTGTGAATCGCAGTTTTCTGTCGGAAATTACTATTCACGATTAACATGATAGTTGCGGATTATACGACTGTCGTACATGCCAATTATTACGGAATGTCTAGTTTTTACGGATTTGTTGTCTGACTACGGAACTCAAGCTCGAAACTACGGATTCTACGAATTTTCATTTTGTTTAAAAACAATATTTGGGGGGAGGTCATTTTCCGTCTGGGGATGGTATTTGTTTCAAAGCTTTCGAAAACAATAGTTAAATGGAGTAAAAGAATTTGCCCTAATCGTAATTTTTTCTCCCGATTATGCGTTTGTGTCTAGTATTCTTGTTAAATATCATTTTATGGCATATATGTTCGTATTTCAGCTTGAAACTGTAGCAAGAATTTGTGGAAACGGAAGTTAGACGCAGCGAAAATTGCCTCCTAATCTTCAGGCTTCTTCCGCGAATTCGAGAAATTCCATCTTTTTCGTTATGTTGGCCGGCCACTCAGGAGATTGATGCATAAGTAAACAGAATTTGAAGGGGTCGGGGGTCGGAGGAGGACGTAATTCCGTTTTACGAAACTTTCGAAAACGGAAAGCCGACGGAGTTCAGATTTTTTCTGTAATCATAATTTCTTTTTTCTCGCGATGTTACTTCTGTTCAGTATTTTTAAGTATCATTTCACAGCATAATTTTTTGTATTTCAGGCTTGAAAATAGAAGAAAAATTTCCAAAACCAGAAGTCGGACGGATTTCCCGTAATCGACACCCATCCCCACCCGCGATGTTCCCACTCTCCAGCGCTGTTAAATCTTGTTAAAGGAAGAAGGAAATTCCCGAAAACGGAAGTGACGAAAATTTTAAAAATTGATGCATGGTGTTCAAAAGTATTAATATTCCCAAAGTTACACCATTTATCTAAAATAGTTGAAGCTTTGATATCATGCACTCATGGTCCTCAGACTGATGGTTTTTATCAGAAATTATAAAAAACAAGAAAAGTGACAATGAAGAAGTAAAGAGAGAATGATATCAGCACAAAGAAAAATTAAACAGTGGTGCTGTGAAGTTGCAGAGTCAATAAAAGACAAACTGACAGTAGTATGCATTCTTGCTGTCTGTTTTAATTTTTCACCAGTTAAAATATTCAGCTTTTTTCTCCGTTCTTTGGTCTCATCTTCTCTTAAACTGCTATTTTAGGGGCAGTATAGTATGATCATGTGGTATGGACTGTTATTTTATTTATTTATTTATTTATTTTTAATATCATGTTCTGCGACATGCTGCTGCAGATTATGCGAAGGAAAAAAATTGCTTTTCTCAGAATTTCACGATCTACAGATCATATGCTGCAGCGGATTGTACGTGGTATTTTTTTTTCACAGCCTTTGGATTATATACCCTTGTGGATCTCACAAATAAAAATTTTTTTCTGAATTTTATGGTTTATAGATTATACAAAGAAAAAAATGGCACTTTAAATTAATATGTAAAAAATATGACTTCCGCAAATAGTATTTTAATAAAATCGAAATCTGAAATTTTTTGAGATCGTCTACTGAAAGAATATAAAAAGAAAATTGGAACTTTATTTTGAATAAGTGGTCTGGGTAATAAGAAAAAAAAAATGACAACAAATATGGTTTACCACTTTTCGTTCTAGCGTCATAACCAAACATGTGTTCATGCGTTATTGACTTTGTTTCACCTGGCGCCTAAATTTTGGAGCTGGCTCCTAGATCTAGAACATATTTGTCGAGCCCTGGTTGTGTGTATGGTGGAATTTCAAGGTTCTTGTCCACTGGGAGCTTAGAAGTGGGTTTTCCTACGTTATCCTGATACCAGAAGCCAATGGCTGCAGTCGGGAGATGAGGCTCAAGCAGTGGTTCAAAGAGGGTGTTTTGAAGTGAAGACAATGTTGTGTGTATGGTGGAATTTCAAGGTTCCTGTCCACTGGGAGCTTAGAAGTGGGTTTTCCTACGCTATCCTGATACCAGAAGCCAATGGCTGCAGTCGGGAGATGAGGCTCAAGCAGTGGTTCAAAGAGGGTGTTTTGAAGTGAAGTTAATGTTGTGTGTATGGTGGAATTTCAAGGTTCCTGTCCATTGGGAGCTTAGAAGTGGGGTTTCCTATGTTATCCTGATACTGGAAGCCAATGGCTGCTGTCAGGAGATGAGGCTCAAGCAGTGGTTCAAAGAGGGTGTTTTGAAGTGAAGACAATGTTGTGTGTATGGTGGAATTTCAAGGTTCCTGTCCACTGGGAGCTTAGAAGTGGGGTTTCCTACGCTATCCTGATACCAGAAGCCAATGGCTACAGTCAGGAGATGAGGCTCAAGCAGTGGTTCAAAGAGGGTGTTTTGAAGTGAAGACAATGCTGTGTGTATGGTGGAATTTCAAGGAGTCCTGTCCACTGGGAGGACTATGTTATCCTGATACCGGAAACCAATGGCTGCAGCCAGGGGATGAGGCTCAAGCAGCGGTTCCAAGAGGGCATTTTGAAGTGAAGACAATGTTGTGTGTATGGTAGAATTTTCTGTGTCCTGTCCAGTGAAATTAGGAAAAATTGGCATGTGCAAAATCGCGTCAGTAGCTGAAATTCTAGGTGCTGTTCTTACAGTATCGCCCACAGAATCTGTTTTGACACACAAAACATATAAGTATGCTCAGGTGCATTTAAAAGAAATTGTGAATTAAATATGTGGTATTTGGGGAATTCTATTATGTTTTAAATTTGTCCTGTGTGAATAAAATATTTGTTCATGGGTAGGGGATAATTTTTGTAGATTTTTAAACCACATTTTATCAAAACTCACTGTAAAGTGCAGTTTAAAACTCTTATTTTATCAGTAAAATGTCCCTTATTTATTTTATTAGGTGTATAATAAATACCATAAACACCTAAACTAAATTGAAATTTAATACATTTAGGGAAACTTTCCATTTCATGGTCTTGCTGCCAATTTGACATTTCCAGCACATGAGTTAACGACTCACGTGCTGGAAATGTCATATTGGGAGCAACAACTCTTGTGCTGGAAATGTCAAATTGTGAGCAAGACCATGAAGTGGTAAGTTGCCCTAAATGTATTATTACATTGTTGCATGTTAATTTAAACCTTACAATATTTGACATGTGTCCAATGTATGGGGTAATTATAATATAAATTGAAACTTGCATTTTCATAATTTGGAGATGGAAAAACACCCTACACACACACACACACACACACACTCACACTCACTCACTCTCTCTCTCTCTCTCTCTCTCTCTCTCCAAAAATAAACATTATCTTCAGTTGTTTTTTGTATCAATCTCGAGTATAACCGAATTGTGGCGAAAAAAAGCGGAATTCCACAAATCCGAGGAAAAATCTCATGCCTGATTCCTAACAGTACGCGATATGCAAAATGAACTGCTCATGTGGCTACATATGGAAGCCGATTCACATGTCCATAAATTAATTATGTTCCCAACATGAACGATGCATTCTATTGCAATTTTCAGAACTCTGAACAGTCCGTTTCTAATGCACGTATTTGTATGAAAGATACGTTTTCAGTGGTCCAAAAACGGGCCCAAGATTTTATATGTATGTACTTTTTCTTAAACTTTCGTAAGGCGCGAGTTTAAATTTTTCGGCGAGAATCCCGCCCTGAATTTTAACCTCTGATTTGTAATTGCATGCAAGCATTAAATTTGGAACCGTAAGACAACATTTAGAAGATGCTTACGCGGAAACTGCAGTAAACCAGATCTTTAATTTCTTCTAAATTTGTGCAGTCGTGAATTTGCGCCCGTGTTCAAAATACTTGTCACTGTCACAGAATGAAAAGTTACTGTCGCATTTTTTATGCCTTGTGCCCCCTTATTTCCCATATCCCACCCTGGTCCTCTGCCACTGGGAGCTTGTGCCACAATGGGAGAGAACCTGTATGCCAACCAACTGCAACACGTATATGATGTTCTACTCCAGCGCTACCTCGCAATGGCGAACCGAAAGCAGGTCCTCCTGAAATTCGAGAATGCCACATGTTATAGGGCAGGGATTGTCTGCCGGAAAAATTCAGGATTTGGATGGCATTCAAATCCTACAACACCCAGCGTATAGCCCGGATCCTGCCCCCTTTCATTTCAGCTATTTCGTTCCATGGCACATTTCTTTGCTGGCAGACAGTTCCATTCCTTGGAGGCTGTGAAAGATGGCATCACTGAGTTTTTTGCATCCCAAGCCAGCCGCCTAGTAGCACACAATGTTATTGCATCTTTGGCTGAATTTTGGTGAAGGGCTATAGACTCTGATGAACTGTATTTTGCCCAATAGCCATATATGATCAACATGTGGTACTGGACTGAACATTGTACCCCAAAATGCTACGAATTTATGACATCACCCTGGTAAAACCATAGAAGCACTCTTCGAGATTATGGTTAATTCGCTTGATAGTCGGGAGATGGAAGAGCAAGAAATTTTCCACGGTCTGGTGACGCCAGGACCAAAGTTAACAAGAATGAGAGGATAAGCTCTGCTCACTTTTAGCACCCTAAGATCAAATCAGGTTCACTGCACTCTCACATGACTGACAACATTCAAAAATTTGCTACACCACTATTGAAGCAAAGAAATGTATACTGCAGGAAAGCAAGCATAGGGAGATGGGAAAATAAAAATATTAGGAGGAGGAGGAGGGGAAAGCTTCCATTGCTTACCTCAACATTGTTAATATCAACAATCATTCTTCAGGAAGACGCTTTAACGTCTGTAAATTCTGTTTTACATGTTCTGTAAAGTGGATACAGTCTGTGGTGGTGCATTAACTTATTCAATTAAAATATAAATCGGTTAGAAGTCCTCCTAAAGATGTTACTTACGGAATTGCGTGTTCAGTCCAACGTCAGTAGCCATTGAGTTTCTTTGTCCAAAGTTGTATCTTGCTTCAATATGGTCTGTTGTTAGGGTTAGTTCGAGAGCCATTTCGTTATAAGTTGTGCCCTACTTCAGATATGTCCAGATGTTAGGGTTAGCTCCGTTCTGGCTGTGTCGACATATTGAATGGGTAAAGGTTTCCAGATAATAATTAAAGATTCTTGAGTTAAGAGTTACTATTTACATACAACTTGAAGTTCCATGTCGTACTTGGCATTTAGGGCTATCTCGTCAATGCTGCACTCTCTTGGAAATGCTGAGGAAGTTTTCAAAGTTTGTTCAGGTTCATAAAAAATTTAAAAGCTTTAAAAGGTTCCAGTTAAAATCGTTATATACACCACCTCATACCGTCCACAGTCTCGATCACCGGACGCGCGTTTCACCTAGGCTCTACCCTGGCGTTTTCAACAGAGACTTCCGTTGAAAACACCAGGGTAGAGCCTAACATCTGGACATGTCCGAAGTAGGGTAGAACTTATAACGAAATGGCTCACGAACTAACCCTAACAACTGACCATATTGAAGCAAGATACAACTTTGGACAAAGAAACTCAATAACTACTGACGTTGGACTAAACACGCAATTCCGTAAGTAACATCTTTAGGACTTCTAACCGATTTATATTTTAATTGAATAAGTTAATGCACCACCACAGACTGTATCCACTTTACAGAACGTGTAAAACAGAATTTGCGGACGTTAAAGCATCTTCCTGAAGAACCTTGTGGTCACGTAATTATATGTGAACTATATGATAGAATCACATGAGATATAATGATATCAACAATCAGTATTACTAAACTGGTCTATTTTTAGTAACCGGTTCAACTTGGACCAGTGCAAACTAGCTGAATGACACCATTGTGTGTGATGCGTTGATCTATTGCTTGTCAAGCTTCCATTCTCTTATTGGTCCAGTAATAGTCTCTGTGGAGTGAAGGTGCATTGTCAGTTCCTCTTTTCTTTTCTGGTTACACCTTCAGTTGTGTTAAAGTTCATGTCTCTGATCTGTAAGTAAGTAGGGGAGGGGGATGCATTGAGATTAAACATTTTTCTTTTAAGACATAATGATATGAGGAGATGCTGATAAGTTCTCAGCCTCACCATGAAGGAAATAAGCATTAGCCATGAAACTTATAGAATAGGGTCAGGTGGGGTGAAATAAGTAATGTGGTAAAATAGGTAGGTTTTAAAAATAAATTCCTAAAAAATATAAATAAACAGTTTTTCATTTTTGTTTTGCCAGTTTTATATATTTTAGGTATGAGTCATCATTTTTTATGCCAAATGTAATATTTGCTGTTGTGCTGTTATGCTTAGCAGCCATTTTGAGCTTTCTTGTTAAAGTAGCTTAGTTGTGTTGTTGATAAAAACTTTGGATTTAAAGTAAATCTGAGGTAAGTTTCAGAAAATGTATCCATCATATTGCATGAAACACTTATTCAGGATACACATCCTGCATTTGTGTTACAAAATAATGATAAATTAATATTTTGGAGCAAAAAAAAAAAAAACCTCTGTGGGGTAAAACAGTTATACTGTTAGGCTTAGCAAACAAGAAGCAGGTAGTTACATTTCTTACCTTTTGGATCATTTCAGGAATTTTTTTAAATGTAAACCAGAATGACTTTTAAGCACTATATGACTCTGAAGCTATTTCCTACACATAAACTTTCCCAGCACTGTTAAAGAAGTTGTCCGAGGAAAATGCTGTTAGTGGCTTTAGGGTAAGTGGCATATTTCCTCCAAACAAGGATGTTATTAACCGGCGAATACTAAAAGATGTGAAAGGCATAGATGTAGAGTCAACTTCAACAGCTATGGTTAATGAAGTAGTGGCATCAACTTCAGCAGCAATGGCCTATGAAGAAATGGAATCTACTTCAACAACAATGATCCACGAACCAGTGGCATCAACTTCAAATTCAATGATTGATAAACCAGTGGCATCCATGAGGTTAGTGGAAGATGAATCAAGTAGGCCTTTATAGGTTCCTCTTTTAAACATATACAAGCAGCTATTATAAACACGTTATCACCTGTGCAGTCTAATTATGTTAAAAATGCTCTGAGAAATACTTCAAGAAAAAGAACCCGCATGCAAATAAAATCGGGAGAGGTCTTAACCGCCAATCAATCTATCGATCAACTACATATAGAGAAAACCAACAGAGATGCCAAAAACAAAAAAATATCTGCTGCAAACCAAGCCAAGAAAATACTACTGCAACCAAATATTTCTCCAGAAAAGAAAAATTCGCCTAGTACTAATGGACGAATCATCAACATTGGAAAATGGGTTCAATTAGCATTTCTTGGGAAAACAACAAACCATTTATTTCATGGAATCATTATTTCTCACCAAGATGAGGAATATACAGTCAAGTTTGCAAAAAAAAAAAGTAGAAATTCCTATTTTGCATTTCCAGAGAAAGAAGACACATCTGCAGTCGATGCATCACAAGTAAAAGTCCTTCCTGATCCAATGATGGACCACAGAGGACACTATTTTTTCCCCTAGATATATGTTGTGAAACATTTGAAACACTTTAAAAGCATCCTTTCTTTAGCCTCATGTACAATTATTTATATAATTAAAATGATTGCCAGCTTAAAACAGGTATACTTATTTTACCCCACACCATGGGGTAAAATGGTTAATTGACATGTTTTTAAATTGTTTTATCAGTACCAATTTGCAGTTTTTTTCACTGAAATTGTTCTTAAAATATTATCAGACAAACTCATTTGCACACTCAGTGCAATTTTTTTGCAAATGAAAACGATTTTCTTTTTGCAAAGTAGGTGTAAATGAAAAATGTGTTGTTTTTATAACTATTTTACCCCACCTGACCCTATTCCACATATTCACCTCTAAGCTCAACACACTTCGCACACCATTTCTGGAGTTTCTTTAATCCTTCCAAAAAAAAAAAAAAAAAAATCTGGATTCTGATCACTCAAATACTGTTCTGCTGCTGATATCACCTCCAAATCATTCATAAAATGCTCCCCTTTCAAACTTTTTTTAAGGTTTGGGAACAGGAAATAGTCTGATGGAATAAGGTCTGGTGAGTAGGGTGAATGGTCTATGCACTTAAACCCCAGATCCCTCAAAACATCCATTGTCTTGCCAACCGCAGCCTTGTGAGCCGGTGCATTTTCCTACAAAAGGAAACTCCCTTCTGTAGTTTTCCTCACCTTTTTCCTTCAACAGCTCCTTTAATCAGCATAGCAAGTTGAAATAGTATTCAGGATTTATTGTTTGGCCCTTTGGGAGATGTTCAGTCAGTAAAACACCTTCTGAATCCCCCAAAACCGTTGCCATGGCCTTTCCTTGCAGACTTTTGAGTCTTGAATTTCTTTGGCCATGGAGAACCCGAGTGCTGCCACTGCAGAGACTGTTGTTTTTGTCTCTGGATCGTAGTGATGTAACCACGTTTCATCAAGAGTGACAAGTCCGCTGCAAAAAATTATCACCAGATTGCTCAAAATGCTGCAAAACCGATTTGGAAGTGTCCACTCGTTTTTGTTTCTCATCGGCGTTCAAACATTTGGCCACCCACTTCGCTGACTCTTATTAATATTCAAACATTTGGGCACCCACTTCACTGACTCTCATTAATATTCAAACATTTGGGCACCCACTTCGCTGACTCTCCTTAATATTCAAACATTTGGGCACTCACTTCGCTGACTCTCATTAATATTCAAACATTTGGGCACCCACTTCGCTGACTCTCATTAATATTCAAACATTTGGGCACCCACTTCACTGACTCTCCTTAATATTCAAACATTTGGGCACCCACTTCGCTGACTCTCCTTAATATTCAAACATTTGGGCACCCACTTCGCTGACTCATTAATATTCAAACACTTGAGCACCCACTTTGCTGACTCATTGACATTCAAACATTTGGGCACCCACTTCGCTGACTCTCCATTAATATTCAAACATTTGGGCACCCACTTTGCTGACTCTCATTAATATTCAAACATTTGGGCACCCACTTCGCTGACTCTCCTTAATATTCAAACATTTTGGCACCCACTTCGCTGACTCTCATTAATATTCAAACATTTGGGCACCCACTTTGCTGACTCTCATTAATATTCAAACATTTGGGCACCCACTTAGCTGACTCTCATTCATATTCAAACATTTGGGCACCCACTTAGCTGACTCTCATTAATATTCAAACATTTGGGCACCCACTTCGCTGACTCTCATTAATATTAAAATATTTGGGCACCCACTTCGCTGACTCTCATTAATATTCAAACATTTGGGCACCCACTTCGCTGACTCTCATTAATATTCAAACATTTGGGCACCCACTTTGCTGACATCTGCATATCCAAGTGCTCATAAATTATGAACCCAACACGTTCCCCGGATATCTCCAGTGTCTCAACTATTGTTTTAGCCGAGATTCGCCGATCTGACAAAATCAGGTCATGAACACGATCAACAATTTCGGGTGTTGTTACTGTTGAAGGTCTCCCAGATCTTGCTGCATCTTTGGTCTCTCCATGCTGAAATATAGCGCACCATTTCTTCACAGTGGAATATGAAAGGCATTTGTCACTTGATGTTTGCATCATATACTCATAGATGATTTCCTTTGCAGTTTTCTTCTGCAGGAACAGAAATTTCATGACAGCCCGGAGTTCCACATTCGAAAATTCAACACTTTGCATTGACATGATTTAGTTCAGGACATCAAACATCTGCAAACAAAAAAGAGCTTATTAGTCTGAAAATTGGCACTTTACAATGGAAAAGAACACTCTTTTGAGCTGCAGTGACAAAATAATGCTACAATTACAGGAAGTGGTTAGCCCGAGAACTTTTCAGCATCTCCTCGTACACTGAAGAGCAATTTAATTAGAGATACCTGTATAGTAACGTGTAGCTTCACCTTTCGCCCTGATGACGGCGGCGATTCGTCTCGGCATGGACTCAACAAGACACCGGAAGCGTTGGGAAGCCATACAGGTCTACGACCCCGAGACAAGCTCCCACAGTTCACGAAGATTTGATGGATGGGGGTCAGAGCCTCGAACATCTCTCTCGATGGCATCCAGGTCAGGTTACCTAGCTGGCCAAGGAAGCCAGGTCACGTCGGTGGAGTGTGAGGTCCCCAGTGGGATGTTGAAGACGCACAAATGGGAGCAAATGATCGTCCAGGATATCCCGGTAACGTTGACCTGTGAGGGACAATATCACACATACCAGGGGTCCCATTTCAGTCCACGTAAACAGTCCCCAGACGAGAATGCCACCCCCACCAGCTTGATGAGTACCCTGCTGGCAAGAAGGATCCATCACTTCATGTGGTTTGCACCGTAATCGTATCCTGCCATCCGCACGTACCAACGTAAATCTCAACTTATCAGTCCAGGCAACATTTTTCCACATGTCTAGGGTCCAGTGGCGATGTTCCCGCGCCCATGCTGAGCTTTGCACCCTGTGCTGTGCGGTCAGCATCGGTACCCTAGTGGGACGATGGCTTCTGTATCCCATAGCGAAGAGATGGTTCTGGATGGTGTGGCTGCTTACACGTTTTTGTGCACCAGCGTTAAATTGCCAAGTGGTTTATCCGCTGTTACAATGCGACCTAGCGGACGATGACCCTGCTCATCCACACGCTGTTGTCCACGGCAGTTGGCTCTTGCAGGGATGGTTTTACCGGATTCAATGTACTCACAGTGCACCCGTGACACAGTGGCTCATGAAAATCCCAGTGCTTGCACTACTTCTGAGATGGAGTGACCCATTCGTCGGGCCCCGACATTTGCCCATGATCAAATGCACTTGGATCCTTCGTCCTACCCATACTGTGTCCGACTCTTACTGATTCTCGTCGCATCACTCCTTATATTGTTGGATCGCTGCATACGTCATGTCGTTTCCGTTTACAGGGCCGCCCACAGCGCCACATTTGCGTAACGCCAGCTGTCTCTAATTCGATTGCTCTTCAGTGTATATTGCATTTGAAAATTCTACCAAATGCACTCCAACCAAGTTTATTATGCCCATTAGTTTTCTTTTCAGTGTGGCCCTCTTGATATTTTTTTAGGAAAGTAAATGCAGCCATTGTTTGCTTTTAGATTTGTTTCATTAAGTGCCAAATCTATACTTGTAAACATGTTGCATCAATTTTATACACACACACACAGGCATGCTATGTATAATTTCTCTTTTAATGCCTAAGTTAATACTCAAGCCTTGTTTTGTGTTTATTTCTTTTTAATTCTACATCAAAGGAATGCAAACTAATGAAGTGCTCCATTCTAAAGATTTATAATTTTCTTAATTACTTTTTTTTCTTTTTCCTTTTAGGTCGTTTAAACACTAATGAAGACAGTGAAAATAGACTGGGCTATGATCTATACAGTAGTGCCTTAGCCGATATCCTCAGTGCACCCTCTTTATCAATGCCTATATCTGTGGGGTTATACGCAAAATGGGGAAGTGGAAAGTCCTTTTTGCTCAATAAATTAGAAGGTATGTGTTTATCCTCACTTTTTGTATGCATACATCTTCAAGCTCATAGGATTTCTTGGAGGATTTAATGAAAACAGGAACTGCATTTTTAACATCTTAGTGTGTCACATGCAGTTACCTTTGCCGTGGGTATTTAGTTAATATTGTTTTTTACAAATTCTTGTATTTATTTATTCATTGAAATTCTCATGCTGAAACACTGTTGGAAGGAAGTGACATTCATCTCTTCCCAATGCTTCAAGAGTCCCAGTGGCTTGGGATGCCACTGTCAAGGTAGAGGCAGTTTTTACAACAAAAGTCCTCAAACACAGAAAAATTTCTAATTTTTTTTTTTTTGCAATAAATTCACCATTTGCAGCTTTCTGAATAATTCATTACCATGGACATTGCTTTCTGTAATTTAGAATGGCAACACAATTAGAACTGACAAAAGTTAAGTTTTATTGAGCAGAAAAATGTTATTATCCTTATTTTAATTTTGGTAATAAATAATGGCATGATTGTACCTAGAATTAATACATACATACATACATATCATTAAGCTGTTCTCTGAGATTCAGAGGTTAGCTCCTCAAAGAAAGACTGTCTGCCAAGTAAACATTTACCTGATGGAACTAGAATTTATTTACTGTTGCTGTATCAAATGGCTCCATTTAAGACAATCTAGGCACACAGATCAAGCTTCATTAACATCCATCACATGCTGCACAAAAGACCTTTTGTACTTCATACTCATAATCTTTTTCTCATGCAGACATTTCTGGATCTGGTCCTCTCACAATTTCCTTGGCCTTCCTCTACCTTTCTTTCCTGCCTCTTGGGCTGAATAAATTCTTTTAGTAAGCACCTCATCACTCATTCAGGGTTGCCAGCCGAATGGGTAACCGGGGAAAATCAAGGAATCTGAAAATAATGCTAAAAATCAGGGAAAACTCGGGGAGAAATTTTTTTTTATAGCGAAAACCTGGAAAGTCAGGGAAAATTAAACTGATAATTTTTTGCGTAATGCGTATGCAGTTGCCAGAGATGGGAATTCTGCGCCAATTGCTCCAAAACAAAAATCTTGCACCATCTTGCTACAAAAGGCAGATTTTGCACCATTGTGCACCAGAATTGCTGTGCTCCGTCGTCATCGTTGGTACTTCGGCACTTTACATTCTACGTGCACACCGTTCTGCTTGACACTGAGCAAGACCATGCAGTGGAAAGAAAGATTCAGCGATTCCAAGTACTAAGGGTTTTATGTAATTACTGTGGAAATCATCGGTCCGCTACGGACGACGGAAAATATCGAGTATGCTATGGAAATCAAAAATCTCAGTGAAATAACGTTATTAAACATCTGCGAAAAGTTTATTTTCAAGATTCTAACATTTGTTAAACATTTTCGAGAATATTTCTTGGGTGTTGAGAAGTCCTGTCGTCTTCTGTTTCCACATAATAAATTTTTAATTTTTTCGTCCAACTTTCCCTTTTTTTAAATTTTTTTTATTTCTATGCCTGCTTAATTTTTATTTCTGATGTTTTCTGATCATGTTCCTTGTTTTAGTATCTTCGGTTATCGTGAAAAAGAGCGACCTTGTATTTTTTAAAGATTTTTTCCTAATGAAATGCATGTTTTTCCCTCTTTCTAACACATACTTCTTCAAAACTAATCAATAGAAACCAATCGTTTTCGTTCCTTTCCCTTTTATTAAACGAAATTAAATTTCTAGATCGGTACTTAATCTTTCCGCGGTGGAATCCGCGCTGTTTCCTGTGGCCTGCAAAATTGTTTCACGGCAGAGTGAGCAATGGAGTATGAATTTTTCACTTTAATTTTGTATAAAATTCATGTTTTACCATTTCTTAGTCACTTCTTACTCATATGTGATATTATTCTTCAGATTCGCCAAATTCCGCTTTCTTCATCATCATTTGGGTTAATCTCGAGATCGATTCAAAACTGGAAAAAAATGGAGGTGTGTGTGGAGGGGTCTTTTACATCTGGGGGATGATAGTTGATCTTTCAAAACCTTTGAAAAAGGAAGTTAAACAGAGTGAAGATTTCCCCCATAATCCTAATTTCTTTTTCTCGCAATGTGTCTTCTGCCCAGTATTGTTATTAAATATGATTTTAATGCATAGGAGTGCTGATTGTTTTGCCATTACTGGAAGTTCAGTTCCTCTGAAGTTGTTTTGCCAGATCAGATGGGTGGAAAGAAAATGCAGCTGTTTCTCAGCGAGCTGCTCAGGTCTTTCCAGATGTTAAAAAGTACACAGATAGTATTCGATCGCTACCTAATACCTTTACTTGTGATCAAGTTGAAAAAACTTGCATGGATAAACTTATTTTAGCAAAGTTGGCATTTTTTTCATTTGTTGCGCCAGTGTTAGAATCATTTCTTAAAAAGTTCCAGACTCCGAAACCGATGGCACCTTTCCTGTATGAAGCCTTGAATGGACCTGATTTCCCAGTTAATGAAAAAAATTGTCAAAACGGAAGTACTGGAATGTACTGAAGCTCCTAAAAATCATTATCTGCAAATTTTACCAGAAATTCCCCGTGAAATTATCTTCTGGAAAACACGGGTAATTTTTAAAGCCAATAAGAGTGGCAACCATGCTCATTCTTTCAACATGGCTGAACCATCTAAGAATATTTGTCTCCACCTTACTAACAACATTTTCAACATTTTGCCTCTCATTACACATCTGCAACACAACTTCATTCCTCATACGATCAGAGTGTGTCTTACCGCAATACCCCCCTGTAAGTAACACAACTTCCCAGCACACAAGTGACTCCTCTGTTTGTTCTGCAGTACCCTAGGTTTTACTGCAGTAGGAACGATTACATTTTCATACACAGCCATTTGGGATTTCCTTGAGATCCCACCATTCCTGTGAAATCTTCCTAAGGCAGCCATGACTTTCAATGAAGAATTCATTCTGCTACTAATTTTGCCATCTAATTTGTTCTCTCTGTCAAACATACTTCATAAATATACAAACTCAGTCACCTGATCAATCTCTGTGCCATTTAGACTTATCTTGCATTCAGTATGAACAATAAAACCATAACTTTGATTTTTCCCTTATTTATGCTCTGTTTGAATTTCATACAAACTTTTTATGTCCGGGACAACATACTCTGCAACTCACTTTTGCTCTTTACCAACAGGACTGTGTCATCAGCATAGAGCAATCTGCACACACAGATATTACCTAGACATAAACCAGTATTATCCATTTTGGCATCATGCATGCATCCACATATACAGGGTTAAAAGGAAAGTCCATAATCAGGCCAATATCTCACGAACTATGGCAGTTAGTGATTTACTTCTTGTGCAGTTGTATAGAAAACCCCTTATGGCGCACACAAAGTCACCATGAAGGATCCCCTCACGCGGGTGGGGGTCAAGGAGCCATTGCACACCCCTTTGATGATAGGGCAAAAACATCAATTACAAACTTGTTCAGCGAGGTAAAAATAGTACATAAATGTTTTTGTTCCATAACAAAAGATGGAAGAGCACTCTCCAAATGCGAAAAAAGTGGAAAACTACCTGTGTCGCTTTGTCTGAAGCATATTTGCATAGATTTCAAATGTGCTTTCTGCTCCGTTGTCAGAATACAAAAATAATATGTCTGGTCAGTATGGCAACACATGGGAAGTCGAAAGACGGGAAGTCGAAAGCTTTGCCACGTACGCAAGTCAATTAGACGTGCATACAGTTTTCCTATTGGACGAGTGCCATTAATTTCGTAAATCATGACTTAAAAAACTGGAATAATATTAATCTTTTAATACATATTGTCTCTACGTATTGGAGGACTTTGACAACTTATGATGCATTTGACTGCACATATTAAAACATTTTTTCATATAAATTTGTAATCTTCATAATAAAATTCTAAACTATTATAAACAACATCAAAAAAAAAAAAAAAAAGGAATATTAGTGACAAGTTGAAATAAAAATTTTCTTATTATATGGACGTTTTTCCCGTGCTCGAATTTTCTAATAACGTGCGAAACAGTAGATGATATGGAAACTATTTTGTTGACATATAGTTAATAATTTCTGAAACCACGTAATGTTTTCGACAAATGTTGAATTAATATAATTATGCCATTTCTCCTTGTCTCAGTGTATTTTTTACTGTATTGGACATCAAAGTCTGATATTGAATATGTCAAGGCACTGAGTTTTATTTCAGAACAAGAACTGTTGATAAGGCTTGTAGGAAAATTTTTCCTTTGTTCTTTCATTTACTTAGAACTTAGCAGTTTAGATAAGTTCTAAGTAATAAGTTCTTTTCTAAATACTCTGTAGTTGCTTCCGGATGTTGTGATTTTCTTGGGGCCACATTCCCGGTCCCCTTCCATCTTTTGTAGGAAAACTTTTCTTTTGTGCTTTCATTTACTTAGAATTTACCAGTTTAGATAAGTTCTAAGTAATAAGTTCTTTTCTAAATACTCAGTCGTTGCTTCCGGATGTTGTGATTTTCTTGGAGCCACATTCCCGGTCCCCTTCCATCTTTTGTAGGAAAACTTTTCTTTTGTGCTTTCATTTACTTAGAATTTACCAGTTTAGATAAGTTCTAAGTAATAAGTTCTTTTCTAAATACTCTGTCGTTGCTTCCGGATGTTGTGATTTTCTTGGGGGCCACATTCCCGGTCCCCTTCCATCTTTTGTAGGAAAACTTTTCTTTTGTGCTTTCATTTACTTAGAATTTACCAGTTTAGATAAGTTCTAAGTAATAAGTTCTTTTCTAAATACTCTGTCGTTGCTTCCGGATGTTGTGATTTTCTTGGGGCCACATTCCCGGTCCTCTTCCATCTTTTGTAGGAAAACTTTTCTTCTGTGCTTTCATTTACTTAGAACTTACCTATTTAGGTAAGTTCTAAGTAATAAGTTCTTTTCTAAATACTCTGTCGTTGCTTCCGGATGTTGTGATTTTCTTGGGGCCACATTCCCGGTCCCCTTCCATCTTTTGTATGAAAACTTTTCTTCTGTGCTTTCATTTACTTAGAACTTACCTGTTTAGGTAAGTTCTAAGTAATAAGTTCTTTTCTAAATACTCTATTGTTGCTTCCGGATGTTGTGATTTTCTTGGGGGCCACATTCCCGGTCCCCTTCCATCTTTTGTAGGAAAACTTTTCTTTTGTGCTTTCATTTACTTAGAATTTACCAGTTTAGATAAGTTCTAAGTAATAAGTTCTTTTCTAAATACTCTGTCGTTGCTTCCGGATGTTGTGATTTTCTTGGGGGCCACATTCCCGGTCCCCTTCCATCTTTTGTAGGAAAACTTTTCTTTTGTGCTTTCATTTACTTAGAATTTACCAGTTTAGATAAGTTCTAAGTAATAAGTTCTTTTCTAAATACTCTGTCGTTGCTTCCGGATGTTGTGATTTTCTTGGGGCCACATTCCCGGTCCTCTTCCATCTTTTGTAGGAAAACTTTTCTTCTGTGCTTTCATTTACTTAGAACTTACCTATTTAGGTAAGTTCTAAGTAATAAGTTCTTTTCTAAATACTCTGTCGTTGCTTCCGGATGTTGTGATTTTCTTGGGGCCACATTCCCGGTCCCCTTCCATCTTTTGTATGAAAACTTTTCTTCTGTGCTTTCATTTACTTAGAACTTACCTGTTTAGGTAAGTTCTAAGTAATAAGTTCTTTTCTAAATACTCTATTGTTGCTTCCGGATGTTGTGATTTTCTTGGGGGCCACATTCCCGGTCCCCTTCCATCTTTTGTAGGAAAACTTTTCTTTTGTGCTTTCATTTACTTAGAATTTACCAGTTTAGATAAGTTCTAAGTAATAAGTTCTTTTCTAAATACTCTGTCGTTGCTTCCGGATGTTGTGATTTTCTTGGGGGCCACATTCCCGGTCCCCTTCCATCTTTTGTAGGAAAACTTTTCTTTTGTGCTTTCATTTACTTAGAATTTACCAGTTTAGATAAGTTCTAAGTAATAAGTTCTTTTCTAAATACTCTGTCGTTGCTTCCGGATGTTGTGATTTTCTTGGGGCCACATTCCCGGTCCTCTTCCATCTTTTGTAGGAAAACTTTTCTTCTGTGCTTTCATTTACTTAGAACTTACCTATTTAGGTAAGTTCTAAGTAATAAGTTCTTTTCTAAATACTCTGTCGTTGCTTCCGGATGTTGTGATTTTCTTGGGGCCACATTCCCGGTCCCCTTCCATCTTTTGTATGAAAACTTTTCTTCTGTGCTTTCATTTACTTAGAACTTACCTGTTTAGGTAAGTTCTAAGTAATAAGTTCTTTTCTAAATACTCTATTGTTGCTTCCGGATGTTGTGATTTTCTTGGGGGCCACATTCCCGGTCCCCTTCCATCTTTTGTAGGAAAACTTTTCTTTTGTGCTTTCATTTACTTAGAATTTACCAGTTTAGATAAGTTCTAAGTAATAAGTTCTTTTCTAAATACTCTGTCGTTGCTTCCGGATGTTGTGATTTTCTTGGGGGCCACATTCCCGGTCCCCTTCCATCTTTTGTAGGAAAACTTTTCTTTTGTGCTTTCATTTACTTAGAATTTACCAGTTTAGATAAGTTCTAAGTAATAAGTTCTTTTCTAAATACTCTGTCGTTGCTTCCGGATGTTGTGATTTTCTTGGGGCCACATTCCCGGTCCTCTTCCATCTTTTGTAGGAAAACTTTTCTTCTGTGCTTTCATTTACTTAGAACTTACCTATTTAGGTAAGTTCTAAGTAATAAGTTCTTTTCTAAATACTCTGTCGTTGCTTCCGGATGTTGTGATTTTCTTGGGGCCACATTCCCGGTCCCCTTCCATCTTTTGTATGAAAACTTTTCTTCTGTGCTTTCATTTACTTAGAACTTACCTGTTTAGGTAAGTTCTAAGTAATAAGTTCTTTTCTAAATACTCTATTGTTGCTTCCGGATGTTGTGATTTTCTTGGGGGCCACATTCCCGGTCCCCTTCCATCTTTTGTAGGAAAACTTTTCTTTTGTGCTTTCATTTACTTAGAATTTACCAGTTTAGATAAGTTCTAAGTAATAAGTTCTTTTCTAAATACTCTGTCGTTGCTTCCGGATGTTGTGATTTTCTTGGGGGCCACATTCCCGGTCCCCTTCCATCTTTTGTAGGAAAACTTTTCTTTTGTGCTTTCATTTACTTAGAATTTACCAGTTTAGATAAGTTCTAAGTAATAAGTTCTTTTCTAAATACTCTGTCGTTGCTTCCGGATGTTGTGATTTTCTTGGGGCCACATTCCCGGTCCTCTTCCATCTTTTGTAGGAAAACTTTTCTTCTGTGCTTTCATTTACTTAGAACTTACCTATTTAGGTAAGTTCTAAGTAATAAGTTCTTTTCTAAATACTCTGTCGTTGCTTCCGGATGTTGTGATTTTCTTGGGGCCACATTCCCGGTCCCCTTCCATCTTTTGTATGAAAACTTTTCTTCTGTGCTTTCATTTACTTAGAACTTACCTGTTTAGGTAAGTTCTAAGTAATAAGTTCTTTTCTAAATACTCTATTGTTGCTTCCGGATGTTGTGATTTTCTTGGGGGCCACATTCCCGGTCCCCTTCCATCTTTTGTAGGAAAACTTTTCTTTTGTGCTTTCATTTACTTAGAATTTACCAGTTTAGATAAGTTCTAAGTAATAAGTTCTTTTCTAAATACTCTGTCGTTGCTTCCGGATGTTGTGATTTTCTTGGGGGCCACATTCCCGGTCCCCTTCCATCTTTTGTAGGAAAACTTTTCTTTTGTGCTTTCATTTACTTAGAATTTACCAGTTTAGATAAGTTCTAAGTAATAAGTTCTTTTCTAAATACTCTGTCGTTGCTTCCGGATGTTGTGATTTTCTTGGGGCCACATTCCCGGTCCTCTTCCATCTTTTGTAGGAAAACTTTTCTTCTGTGCTTTCATTTACTTAGAACTTACCTATTTAGGTAAGTTCTAAGTAATAAGTTCTTTTCTAAATACTCTGTTGTTGCTTCCGGATGTTGTGATTTTCTTGGGGCCACATTCCCGGTCCCCTTCCATCTTTTGTATGAAAACTTTTCTTCTGTGCTTTCATTTACTTAGAACTTACCTGTTTAGGTAAGTTCTAAGTAATAAGTTCTTTTCTAAATACTCTATTGTTGCTTCCGGATGTTGTGATTTTCTTGGGGGCCACATTCCCGGTCCCCTTCCATCTTTTGTAGGAAAACTTTTCTTTTGTGCTTTCATTTACTTAGAATTTACCAGTTTAGATAAGTTCTAAGTAATAAGTTCTTTTCTAAATACTCTGTCGTTGCTTCCGGATGTTGTAATTTTCTTGGGGGCCACATTCTCGGTCCCCTTCCATTTTTTGTATGAAAACTTTTCTTCTGTGCTTTCATTTACTTAGAACTCACTTATAAATGTGGAAAGAGCAATGGCTTCTATTTGACGTTTTATTTAAGTTTCGATGCTTTGAAATATGTGTGTTCAATTCATCATGCTCATTTGCTCATTATTAGTAATGTGTATTTATTTATATTTTGTAGTATTTATGCATGCTGGATATTTTAACCAAGTTTGAACTAAATGAAAATGACATCATAACACTTTTCAGATGAAATGCGCAACTTTTCCAACCAGTGGCTAGATCCAATGTTTGAGTTCAGCTGGCTAGTCATTCTGCTCATTCTTCTTGTTTCTGTAACAAGTGGGGTAATAGTATCCCTTGCCTTACAAATGTGGGTAGTTGGCATCTCAATAGGAGCTGGAGTTTGCGTAGTAACATTTATATTTTTAGGTAAGTCTGTACAAATATTTAACTCTGATAATATGTTTCTTTATATCTTGAAAAACTTGAGTGTATAGAATAACACCGTTTTCCCAAAACGATGTTGATGATTCACTTGAATTCAATAATTCAGCTATAGCAGCTTGACTAGCTGCATTTAACTAATGTTAGCATTATCATTTGTAAAACCTTAAATCAGGAGGCTTCTGAAACTATGAAAGTATACAAATTTTGAAGATGACAATCCGATTTTTGGCGTAAAGGTGACAAGGATGGTAAGTCAGATAATATCCGAAAACTTGAAAATTTTCATCGTCCTGGAGCGGGACTCCAGGACGATGAAAATTTAACAGTATTCACTGTCCTATTTCTACAGTGGGGGATTTAAAATTTAGGAGGCCCTAAATCAACCTTTCTCTAAGACCCGTCCCCCCACCCACCCAAACATATTTAACAAACATCTATCCATCGTGATCATTTTTGATATTTACAATTATTTTTTTATGTACCCTTTTTTAAAATCTTATACATTCTACGTCAAAACAATATTTGCACCCTGAAGGAAGCAACTGACAGGAATGAAACTTGGTGGGTAGGTTTGACATCGTAAGACATGCAAATGATTCAAGTATCACGCTGCCACTCTGGTGGCGCAGTGGTCTAAGCGATGGCCTCTGATCATTCGTATGAAAGGGGTCCGGGTTCGAATCCCGGTGAGGCATGGATGTTGTGTTTGTCTTACGGCACTGGTTCTCTCCCTTCCCTGGAACCAGTGACCCTAAATTAGGGACGGGCGCCTGCTTATAGCCCAATGAGTTGCTCACTGTGGTTGTTAAACGTACAATTGCCGCTCCGGTGGCGCAGTTGTCTAAGCAATGGCCCCTGATCATTCGTACGAAAGAGGTCCAGGTTCGAATCCCAGTGAGGCATGGATGTTGTGTTTGTCTTACGGCACTGGCTCTCTCCCTTCCTTGGAACCAGTGACCCTAAATTAGGGACTGGCGACTGCTTATAGCCCATTGAGTTGCTCACTGTGGTTGTTAAAGCTTCAATTGCCGCTCCGGTGGTGCAGTTGTTTAAGCGATGGCCTCTGATCATTCGTCCGAAAGGGGTCTGGGTTCGAATCCCAGTGAGGCATGGATGTTGTGTTTGTCTTTCGACCTGGTTCTTTCCCTTCCCTGGAACCAGTGACCCTAAATTAGGGACGGGCAACTGCTTATAGCCCATTCAGTTGCTCACTGTGGTTGTTAAACCTTCAATTGCCGCTCCGGTGGCGCAGTGGTCTAAGCGATGGCCTCTGATCATTCGTATGAAAGGGGTCTGGGTTCGAATCCCGGTGAGGCATGGATGTTGTGTTTGTCTTACGGCACTGGTTCTCTCCCTTCCCTGGAACCAGTGACCCTAAATTAGGGACGGGCGCCTGCTTATAGCCCAATGAGTTGCTCACTGTGGTTGTTAAACGTACAATTGCCGCTCCGGTGGCGCAGTTGTCTAAGCAATGGCCCCTGATCATTCGTACGAAAGGGGTCCAGGTTCGAATCCCAGTGAGGCATGGATGTTGTGTTTGTCTTACGGCACTGGCTCTCTCCCTTCCTTGGAACCAGTGACCCTAAATTAGGGACTGGCGACTGCTTATAGCCCATTGAGTTGCTCACTGTGGTTGTTAAAGCTTCAATTGCTGCTCCGGTGGCGCAGTTGTCTAAGCGATGGCCTCTGATCATTCGTCCGAAAGGGGTCTGGGTTCGAATCCCGGTGAGGCATGGATGTTGTGTTTGTCTTTCGGCCTGGTTCTTTCCCTTCCCTGGAACCAGTGACCCTAAATTAGGGACGGGCGTCTGCTTATAGCCCATTCAGTTGCTCACTGTGGTTGTTAAACCTTCAATTGCCGCTTCGGTGGCGCAGTTGTCTAAGCGATGGCCTCTGATCATTTGTCCGAAAGGGGTCCGGGTTTGAATCCCCGTGAGGCATGGATGTTGTGTTTGTCTTACGGCACTGGCTTTCTCCCTTCCTTGGAACCAGTGACCCTAAATTAGGGACGGGCGACTGCTTTCCCATTGAGTTGCTCACAGTAGTCGTTAAACCTCCAATAAAAAAACAAAACAAAAAAAGTACCACGCTCGGCCACTCATGTGATGCAAACAAGGAGGGGTCATAGCGTTGCACCTGACCGATGTATAAGGTTGTCCCATTGCACTTGCTTGCCCTTCTGACTCATGCAGTTGTATTGGTTGCATCCTTTGCAAGCGAAGTATACCTCGGAGAAAATTTCGGAAGCAATACGAGCAGTTAAAGGAATTCGAGAGGGGCTGCATCGTCGGGCTTCAGGAAGCGTGATGGTCTTGTCGCCATACTGCATGCCATACTGGTAGTGTGGATGTCACTAAAGCATGCTGTCAGTGGCATTGCATAGAACAAGGCATGCAACAGTGACAGGAAGGGTCTGGGAGACTTAGACGAACCACAGAGACAGAGGACCGACTGGTTGTTCCCACATGCACAGAGTGATCCAACATGTTGGACAACCTGTCAGTCTTCTGTCTCAGATATTCAGTGAGCAGTGGTGCCCTCCATGCATCGTCCAATTAGTGCCAGCACCATTCGCAGACCGCTGCAAGATTTAGGACAACATGCGTATAGACCATTACGACGACTGCCCTTAACACCATTGCGTTGTCGCCCAAAACTGCAATGGTGCCATGCCAGACTGTCGTGGAGCCGCTCAGAATAGCAGTGGGTGATCTTCAGTGATGAGTCCCGCTTTTGTCTTGTAGAAGACGACCAACGACTCCATATGTGGAGGTACCATGGTCAGTGCGGAGATGAACAGTTTGTTGTCAAGTGTCACACGTCCAGAAGTGTCTTGGGGAGCGGTGCAATTGCCTATGATCCGACCGTTACGTTAACGAGGTCCTGCAACCTGTGGCCCTACTTTTTCTGAAAGCTCACTCCGGTGCGATTTTCTAACAGGACAATGCTCATCCACGTACTGCTGCTCTCTCAAGAACTTGCCTTCAAGGCACTGACACTCTGCCATGGCTAGCCGCATCACCAGACCTGTCGGCGATTGAAAATGTGTGGGATGCTATTGGATACACTATCCACACTCCACCCCTACCGCACAATCTGCAGTAACTGCATGAAGAGATTAGCTGCATGGGATGGCTTATTGCAGGACACCATTAAGAACCTGTACAACTCCATGCCAAGACGCCTGGCATGCTGTGTGAGCAAACATGGTGGCCCAATACCATACTGAGAGACACTACTTATTGGTGTGTAGCTCAATAAATATTGCCCATATCAGACTCAATGTTTAATCATTTATTGTTCATGGTAACCTTTGCCTTCCTCTCGAATGGCGTTGCAATCCGACACGTCCTTCTGGGTACAACTGTTTTTTTGACGTACAGTGTATGTATGTGTTTTGCATAACAAAAGCAGTGACAGGAAAAGAAAGACATTTTTTCTTATATTTATGTAAACTGCTAATGAATCAGCTATAAACTGCAATAGTTTAAATTGTAAAAAAATATACACAGTGAGAAGAATTGGCAGGAATACACGTAACACACAAAACATTAAAAGAATTCTTGAAATTGTCATCACGCGTAAGTTACATTGAAAATTATAAGCGGGACGTTTCAGTAGCGATTTCTACCTTCATCAGCCATGGAATGAGACATGTGGTAAAAGCGTCAGTTGTTGCCAGATTTCAATATCGCTTTCCAAATAATAGGGATGTTAAAAGGTGCGTCAGTATTGCAGGTGTTAGGGGTAAGGTAGATTTCAATGCTTTTGCGGTACCTGAGGGCTTGCCGATTGGTGAACGGGGCGATCCACTTAACATTGTGCCAATTGGGAACCAGAGAAGTATCACTGCTGGTTAAAATTGAAAGGGAGGTGGAAGGGCTGCCTTTCTTAACATCAGCGATATGCTCCATCAAGCGCCGGTTTATGCTGTGGTAAGTACTACCAATATAGTGGGTAACGCCTGTGGAAGTGTTGATAGGGATAGAGTAGACACCTTGTAACTCTAGGGGTTTATTGAGATCTCTGTCCTTAAGGATGAGTTTGATAAGATGTGGAGGTGGTTTGACTGCAATTCTGTAGCCAAAAGACTTGAAAATAGAGCAAACTTTATGAGTGAAGGACAGGCTAAAGGGCAAAGTGCCAACAAACTGATGGGTGGTGGAAGGTTCAGGCAGTTAAATACATCTATTCTGTGATTCAAACCTTTTGTTTAGTCTATGTAATAAAAGGGGTAGAAAGCCATGCAATTTGCCATTGTTGATGATGTTCTGATATTCTAGTTGAAGAGCAGAATGGCTGTTGCAAATAAGGTTGGCCCATTGAATGTATGACTTTAAAGCAGACAGTTTGTATTTTCCAAAGGTGCGAGAATGGTAAGGGATGATATTATGGTTGGCAGAAGGTTTCCTGCAAACAGAGAGGCCAAGTGAGAAGTCTGGGTTGATGTTGATATCCAGAAAACTAATATTATTGTCCATCTGTTCTTGAGAGGAAAATTTTATATGCAGGAATTTTGAAGTTATGGAGGACACGAGTTCAAACAGAGGGTGTTTTTGGTGCGGACAAATAATGAAGATGTCGTCCACATACCTTAACCAAATGGTGGGTTTTAAGAGGGATGGGTTAACAATTAATGTTTTAATATTCTGCAAATAAATTTTAGCAAGTAAGGGGGAAAGAGGAGAGCCCATATGTACACCTTGTTTTTGTTGGTAATAGATACCATTGTGTACAAAACAAGAATACTTTTCCAATGCATCAAAACAGTCATAAAGATCTTTGATCAGTTCTCTAGTAAGTTCTTGGTGCTCCATTAGTTTTTTGACCATGAGCATGTAGGCATCAGAGAAAGGAACAGAAGGAAACAATGAATCCATGTCAAAGGTGTACAGGAAATCTTGAGGATTGATGGAAGAAGGAAGTTTCTGGATAAAGTCCTTGGTCGATACAACAGAATAAGGATAATTTCATGTTAGAATTTTGCAACATTTGACCAATTGCCTTTCAAGATTGACTGCAGGATAAAAGGTGTTTTCAATTAATGGCCTAATGGGGGATGTCCAACTTTATGTAGCTTGATCCGGAAGAACAACCTGGGAATACAAAAATAAGCTGAGGGGGGGGATATATCTCCTAAGAAAGATTTCAGAGAAGATTTTTAGAAAGCTTACTAACAGCTTTACATAGTTTTTCAGTGTTGTCAGCCCTGAGTCTTATATAATTGTTTTTTTTTTTCAGGAAATCTGGCCACTTTGTTGTCCAAAGAATTCTTATGTATGAAGACAGGACATCCTGCTTTGTAAACTGCAAGATTATTACACTAGGTGAAATCTCTAAATTTCTTCAAAAGGACATCCTGCTTTGTAAACTGCAAGATTATTACACTAGGTGAAATCTCTAAATTTCTTCAAAATGGAGGAGTATTTGAGCCTTGGGGTTTGAACCTCGGAAATTGCAATAGCCGATTTTATACGAATGTTGCAGCAAAATTTGCAGCAGTGACTGAGCCATGCACAGGTATTATTATTTGGAAAGCGATTTTGAAATCTGGCAACTACTGACACTTTTGCCACGTGTCTCATTCCATGGCTGATGAAGGTAGAAGTCGCTACCGAAACGTCCCACTTATAATTTTCAACGTAACTTATGCATGTGATGACAATTTCAAGAATTCTTTTAATATACACAGTATGCCCATTAAGTAATAAGACTTATTTTTTATAGAGCAACCCTTTGAATAAAAGTAGCAAATGTGTTTATAGTTTTAACCGCTAAAGTGTGCTGTAATCGCTGGAGGAACTTTCGAGTCAGGTGACGCAGCAGTTTTTGTGTGGCCAGCACTGAAGTAAGACTGTGTGAGTGGAGCGTGTCAGAAGTTGTGTAATGGAACAAAGAGCTGTGATAAAATTTTACTGTAAATTATGGAAAACTGCCACAGAAGTGTGCAAAACGTTTGCAGCAGTGACTGAGCCATGCACAGGTGTTCCACTGGTTTTTAATATTTTAAGACAGGAGGGAGTCCCTCCAGAATGAACTGCACACAGGACGTCCAATTTCAGCACAGACAAATGAAAATGTGGTGAAGGCTAGCGGAATTGTTGCCCACGACAAGCATACAACCACTCGCTGAACGGCTTGGTGTCAGTAAGGAAATGGCCATGGTAATCTTTGAAAAAGATCTGCACCAGAAGAGTTGTTCGAGGTTTGTGTCGCACACGAACAGAGAGCACCAGGTTGCATATTGTAAAAATTTCATCCATGCATTTGATCAAGATTGTAATTTGTTGCAAAGAATTGTTGCCGGTGATGGAAGTCGGTGTTTTCAGTTTGATCTTGAAACAAAACGTCATAGTATGGAGGAGTGTCTTTTCCCGTTTTAAGAAAGACCTGTTGCAAAAATAACGTGTCAAGACAATGGTTATTGTTTTCCCCCCAACTGTGCTGGAATTATCCACAACGAATTTGTTCCTGAGGGCACCACAGTGAACGGTCAGTATTATTTAGGAGTAATGCAACGTCTGTACGCCCACATGAGTCAGGAAAGAACTGTTCCACAAAAACAATTGGTTTCTGTTGCACGACAATGTGCCCACACACTGTGGACTGCGTGTGAAGCAGTTTCTGGCTTCAAAGTCAATCTGTGTAATTGAACATCCACCCTACTCACCAGATTTGGCCCCTTTGGACTTTTTCTTCTTCTTCTTAAAGGTGAAATGCGCCTTGAAAGGAGAGTGCTTCCAACATTGAGGACATCCAATGAGATGTGACCAACAGACTGAAGGAGGTTCTGGTTCAGGATTTCCACTGTACCTTCAAACACCTGTACAAAAAATCTCACCATTGTGTGGAGTTAGAAGTAGATTATTTTGTGTGTGAGTGGCAATTCAAAATATGGTTTGTTGTTTTGATATAATAATTTTTGTCTCATTACTTAAAGGGCACACTGTGTATATACTGTATGTGTGTATATACAGTAGCGAACAAAAGTATTTGGCGAAACACTTTTTCGACCATAATATTTTTTTCTGCTGGACCAAATTGGGTCATTTTGGGATATGATATGTGTGATTCAGTTGTAAACATAACCCATATGCAGATGGATCGGTAACCTTAACACAGATCAGGTACCGAGCTTAATCGCAAAGATCATACAAATTGACCAGCAAAGTAGGTGTGTATCACATTCATTTAATGCAACGATAACAGAAAACAAGTACGAGAAAACGACAAAACAATAACTAATACTTAGTGGGGTAACCACGAGACTTAATAACAGCTGCACAATGGGCCGGCATCGAGTCCACTAGCTTCTCGACGGTGACCTGCGGAATTCGCGCCCATTCTGCAGACAGCTGGTCGAACTTCTGGGCCCTATTCCAGCAGGTTTTCTTCGCACATAGTCTCTCCAGCTCCTCCCACATGTGCTCGATGGGGTTGAGATCTGGAGATTGGCTTGGCTAGTCTAGAAGTGTGACCCGTTGCTGCTGGAAGGCTGCCTTCGCTACTGTGGAGGTGTGCTTCGGGTCGTTGTCTTGCTGCATGATCCATCCGGGTGGCATGTTCTGGTTTGGCCATGGGAAGATGTTGTTGATGAGCATGTTTGTGTAGCTCTGGCCGGTCATTATTCCGTCAATCTTAATGATGGGGCCCATTCCATTGCGAGAGAAGGCGGCGTAAACCATGAGCGATCCTCCTCCGTGCTTGACAGTCGGCTGATGAACTGGGGTTGAATCTCTGGCCACACGGACGTCGTACGTATCGGATGCCATCACTTCCGAACAAGTTGAACTTGCTCCCGTCGGTGAAAAGCACCTTACTCCAGTCCGCCGCAGTACAGTGTTGATGACGGCACACAAACGCGACTCTGGCTCGTCGATTCTTGACTCCGATGAGTGGTTTCTTGGTGGGTCGTCTTCCATTCAATCCACCAGCAACGAGACGACGGGAGATGGTCATTCGGCTGACGTTCAGGTCGTCGCTGTCACAAAATTTGGTGGCGATGTCCACAGCAGTCAAGGTGGGATCAGCACGAGATCTACGGAGGATGCGTCCATCCTGACGCAACGTAGTGGAACGAGGCCTACCACATCGCGGACTGTTCTCGACGGTCCCAGTCTTCTTATAATGTTGCAGGATAGCTGAAATGGACTGGTGTCAGATCTTCAGGGCCCTCGCAATGTTGATGATGTCCATTCAGGATTTCATCATGTTCACGAGCTCCAACAGGGATCTCCGCCTTTTTACCCATTTCTGAAAACCTAAGATTGACTTATTATCACACTGCACGTCACGAAACCCACAAAAATCACAAGAAAAGCATTAATACATGCAGCAAACAAATGGGTAATAATTGGCAACCCTTGAATATGGCCCATTTTGAATGACAAATTCGCTCTGAGCGAGATACAAACTACGCGGCATTGTAACCCACGAATCAACACATATCATATCCCAAAATGACCCGATTTGGTCCAGCAGAAAACAAATTATGGTCGAAAAAGTGTTTCGGCTAATACTTTTGTTTGCTACTGTTACTGTATACACTGATAAGGCATTACATTAATGACCACCCCTAGCCTAGAGAAATGAGCATCCCTGGAGACTGAACGGTGGCACAGGTGAAGTTCACAAAGCGGTATTTTTACAACCCAAGAACCGGAATCAGAATGGGAAAAGCTGCCGATTTATCGGAGTTTGATAAAAGACAAATTGTGATGGCATGGTGCCTTGGAACTATGATCTTGGAAAAGGCATGGCTTGTTGGTTGTTCACGTGCCACTGTAGTGAGCATGTATCAAAAGTGGTGCACAGATGGCCAAACGACGAACCATCACCCAGCTGTGTGTCGCCCTCAGCTCATTGATGCCATGGGGGAGCAGAGACTGTCGCGCATTATTCACAGCGTCCGCAGGGCCACAGTGCGACAAATCACCCGCAGCTACAACAGTGGTGATCAGGGCAATGTGTCACAGCACACAATTCATTGTAGCCTTCTGGGCATGGGCCTGCCTAGCCAAAGACCCAGCCTGGTGCCTATGCTCACTGCACGTCACTGCAAACAACACCCAAGATAATCGAAATTGGACCGTGGACAATTGGAAGAAAGCGGCCTGGTCTGACGAAGCAAGATTCCTGGTGCACCACGTAGACGACCAAGTTCAGATATGCCAATCACCAACAGAGACTATGGCACTTGGATGCACTGCTGAACAGAAACAGGCTGATGGCGACGGTGTTATGCTATAGGTAATGTTTTCTTGGGATACTTTAGGCCCCATTATCCCTATAGCACAATCCCTGACAGCTATCAGGTATATGAACATCGTTGTGGACCAAGTTCACCCATTCATGGCAACTGTGTTCCCTGCTGGTGATGGTCATGGCCTCAACAGAGCCATGCTCTGGCACTAGAATGGCGGGGAGGGTCAGTAATTGATTGACAGATGGGAGCTGCCCAGCCTTCTGTTTGCAGTTCAGTCTTTCAATCCCCCACCTCAACAAAGCCATGCTCTGGCAGTAGAATGTTGGGGAGGGTCAATAATTGATTGACAGGTGGGAGCTGCCCAGCCTTCTGTTTGCAGTTCAGTCTTTCAACCCCTGGCCTTAACAGAGCCATGCTCTGGCACTAGAATGCCAGGGAGGGTCAGTAATTGATTGACAGATGGGAGCTGCCCTGCCTTATCCTTGCAGTTCAGTCTTTCAATCCCTGGCCTCAACAGAGCCATGCTCTGGCACTAGAATGCCGGGGGAGGATCAGTAGTTGATTGACAGATGGGAGCTGCCCAGCCTTCTGTTTTCAGTTCAGTCTTTCAATCCCCCACCTCAACAGAGCCATGCTCTGGCACTAGAATGCCGGGGGAGGGTCAGTAATTGATTGACAGATGGGAGCTGCCCTGCCTTATTTTTGCAGTTCAGTCTTTCAATCCCTAGCCTCAACAGAGCCGTGCTCTGGCACTAGAATGCCGGGGGAGGATCAGTAGTTGATTGACAGATGGGAGCTGCCCAGCCTTCTGTTTGCAGTTCAGTCTTTCAATCCCTGGCCTCAACAGAGCCATGCTCTGGCACTAGAATGCCGGGGGAGGGTCAGTAGTTTATTGACAGATGGGAGCTGCCCTGCTTTATCCTTGCAGTTCAGTCTTTCAATCCCTGGCCTCAACAGAGCCATGCTCTGGCACTAGAATGCCGGGGGAGGTTCAGTAATTGATTGACAGGTGGGAGCCGCCCAGCCTTCTGTTTGCAGTTCAGTCTTTCAATCCCCCACCTCAACAAAGCCATGCTCTGGCAGTAGAATGTTGGGGAGGGTCAGTAATTGATTGACAGATGGGAGCTGCCCTGCCTTCTCCTTGCAGTTCAGTCTTTCAATCCCTGGCCTCAACAGAGCCATGCTCTGGCACTAGAATGCCGGGGGAGGATCAGTAGTTGATTGACAGATGGGAGCTGCCCAGCCTTCTGTTTGCAGTTCAGTCTTTCAATCCCCCACCTCAACAGAGCCATGCTCTGGCACTAGAATGCCGGGGGAGGGTCAGTAATTGATTGACAGATGGGAGCTGCCCTGCCTTATCCTTGCAGTTCAGTCTTTCAATCCCTGGCCTCAACAGAGCCAAGCTCTGGCACTAGAATGCCGGGGGAGGATCAGTAGTTGATTGACAGATGGGAGCTGCCCAGCCTTCTGTTTGCAGTTCAGTCTTTCAATCCCCCACCTCAACAAAGCCATGCTCTGGCACTAGAATGCCGGGGGAGGATCAGTAATTGATTGACAGGTGGGAGCTGCCCTGCCTTCTCCTTGCAGTTCAGTCTTTCAACCCCTGGCCTCAATCGAGCCACGCGTATTCTAAGTGATGATAAACAGTTCAGTTGCGGCGAATTCACTTAACAAAAGGGAGTAAGTTGCAGTTCGCCTCGCCTTGTAACAAAAGGTGATGTTGGTTTGGTACAATGCTTTTTGTTGTTTTCACCTTTGCGCACAACCTATAGTAGAAACAAAAAACAGTTAGCTGCCATTTTATTCATAAAAAATAACGACATGTGGGCCAGTTTAGGTTTTCATTGTGGTGCGGGATCGACGTACCTAAAAACGAATTTCAGTGATGGGGGGGATTTTCGCTCAGTTTTTTTTTTCCAGAACTTTTAGTGGACCAATAATACTACTTCTGGAAAATTGTTCCTACGTCTCAAAAATGTCGATAATAACATACATGAGATTCTTCCGCGGATTCGCGAAATTCCGTTTTTTTGTCATCGTTTAGGATGCCTTGAGATCGATGCAAAACTGAAGAGAAATTTTGGAGGATTATTTGGGAGGGGGGGGTCTGGAGATGGTATTTCGTTTTCCAAAACTTTCGAAAACAGAAGTTAAAGGAGTGAACATTTCCCCCGTAATCCTGATTTCTTTTTCTCGCAATGTTTCTTCTGCGCAGTATTATTGTTAAATATAATTTTATTCCATAAATATTAGCATTCCAGCTCAAAAATTGAAGAAAAATTCCGAAAACGGAAGTTGGTGCCGAAAATTTCCCTGTGATCTTCAGGTACGAGATTCTTCAGTGTATTCAAAGAATTCTGCCTTTTCCATCGTCATTTCGATGGTTTCCGAGAACGATGCAGAACTGAACAGAAATGGGAGAGATTGGTGGTGGTGGTGGCGTCGTTTTCCGTCGGTGGGCAGAATTCCGACTTCCAAAACTTTCGGAAATGGAAGTTAGACAAAGTGAAGGTTTCTCCCGTAATCGTAATCCTTTTTCCATGGCGATGTATCTTCTACCCAGTAGTGTTGTTAAATATAATTTTATTCCATAAATACTTGTTTTGCAGCTTCAAAATGGAGGAAAAGTTTCCTAAAATGGAAGTTGGACAGAGTGTAGATTTTGCTGGTAATCGTAATTATTTTTCTCCATGATGTTACATTTATCTTGGTGTTGCTGTTAAATGGGGGCAAAAAAAGAAAATTATATATTTTGAATACAGTGATGTGCTTCAACTTAATATTTACATAATGAATTTCAGTGAACAATTTTATCTTGCTCTCACCGTGTTATATTCACGCTGTTTCACAGCAAGTTCTTATTTTTCACCCGTGCAGTTAAAAAGTTCAGCTTTTTTTTTCCTTCGGCAGTCTCGTGTATGTAATAAATAGCACTCGTGTGATTTTATGAGCTGTAAAAATCTCCAGATTTTCAGATTTTGAAAAAAATCTCCAGATTTTCAGATTTTGAAGGTCTGCGTTTATTTCTCGTACTATTTTTGATGAATTATATGTTCATTTTATTTTTTGTTTGTTTTTGCAGGAGTAGTTGTTCAAGGGAATCAGAAGTATGACTGGACGTGGGTTTACAATATCAGTGTTGTCTTTGCTACTCAGCTGAACTCATTGCGTACTCTTCTGTACATTTTATTTTGCAGTCCTCCTGCTTTTCGAAGAGAGGCTCACACACACCCTGTGAGGTGAGTTACGAACTTTGAAATTCCTGTTGCAAACAGTAATCTTCAATGTTAAGGTTATTTTGTACTCTTCATTTCTCACCATAACATTTTAATAATCTATTTTCTTACATGTAATACAGGGTGTCCAAATAATGACTGTGTACTGAATGTACAAATTGCAGTAATGTAATGATAAAGACATTTTGAATGGACCCACCTCGTGGAAGTGCTCTGTGTCGGGCAACCTTCACGTCTCCCCACCCCGTGGCGCACGCAGCTGTCGTTCCGAGCAAAGGTCATTCCCAAGCACTTGGTCGATGGAGGCAGACGTATCGATTAATCACTCGTCTCAGCACAAGGGCGATGTTGTTGACAGTTGAACAGACAGTGTTTTTGGTAGAACATGTCTTTCGCATACCTTCCAACTACTACGAAATGTCCGTAGTTTCTACGGATTTAGTTGTTTGACTACGGAACTCACTATCGAAATTACGGATTCTACGAATTAATTTTTTTTATTTCGCTATTACGAAATAACCTGAAATACCACCTGGTGACGGTATTTCGTGTTTCAAAGCTTTCGAAAATGGTAGTTAAACGGAGTAAAATTTTTTTTGCCATAATCGTAATTTTTTCCTCCCAATGTTGCCTTTGTGTTCAGCAGTCTTGTTAAATATCATTTTATTGCAAAAATGTTTGTATTTCAGCTTGAAACTGTAGGCAACAATTTGCGAAAATGGAATTTGGACGCCTCGAAAATTTCCTCGTGGTCTTCTTTCGCGAATTTGAGGAATTCCGCTTTTTTAGTTATTAATTTGTTCATTTGCGAGATCGATGCACAAGTGAACAGAAATTTTTGGGGAGTTGGTGGCGACTAGGGGGAGATTCACTTTTACGAAACTTTCGAAAACGGAAGGGCGACGAAGTTCAGATTTTTCCGTAATCGTATTATATACGATTACGGGTGAAAAAAAGAATTATCGTTAAATAATATTTTACTGTGTAAATATTTGTATTTCAGCTTGAAAATAAGGCTAAAATTTTCAAAACCGGAAGTCGGAGAGGAACCAATTGTCCCTTTGGACAAATCGGCATTGGACCAATCGTCGTTGGACAAATTGTCCAGGACAGCATACAGAGGAGTTCACACAAGTCTGTGAGGCGGCTGTCACAACAAGCTAATGTGCCAAAGAGAGCAGCTCCTGATATTTTGAAAAGGAAGTTGCATTTCCACTTGTACAAAGTGTCTGTCTTAAATCAGCTGAAAGAAAGAGACCACGAGGCTCGTGTTTGGCGCTACAGGTGGTTCCAAGAGTTCCCGTCTGAAGAAGGTGAGAACATTCTGGACGTGACTTTCTTTACAGATGAGGCATGGTTCCACCTGTCCGGGTACATCAACAGCCAAAACGTTCTTCTGTGGGGTACTGAAAATCTCCAAGAATTTAAGGAAGTGCCTCTCCACAACCAGAAGGTCGATGTTTGATGTACCATGACTCATATGTGCATTATTGGGTCCATTTTTATCAGTGAAACCATTAACTCAGAATGGTACCGTGCTCAGACAGGGTTCCCACTCAACCTGGAATTCTCAGGGAATTTGAAAATGGTTCCAAAAATCAGGGAAAACTCCGGGGAAATTGCCCTTTTTTTGTAGAAGTCAAGGAAAATTACCTTTTTTTTTTTTTGGAAAAATCAATGGATACTTCTTTATTTTGCCAAAAAAAACTTATTTTTTCAAGATTTCAAACTTTTGCTTGCAATTACTGCCTGCCTAGAATTTGGTAGATCTTACTTTCAGTTATATTAAGTATTTCCTTTATTCTCTAAAAAAAAATGCAAAATTGAATTTTTAAAATTGCCAGTTATTAAGCTTTTGTTCAATTTCTGCAGACAGTTGTTATAACAGGGAACAATTATGCACAATAGCTCCTGCTTGAAGAAACACTTCACAAGAGAACCAACCAAATGATGGAAAAAAGTCCTTTGTCTGTTGGTTCTCTTGAAACATGTTTCTTTGAACAGAGGCATTCCATCATTAAGCTTAGCTGCATTGTGTTATAGAAAAACTGAAACTATTCAACTGACAGATTATTTTCTTACATATGACCTGTTTGTATGGGAATGTATTTACAAATTCCGTTTGGGTAGTATTCACAGAAGTTCATGGAACTTTGGTACAGAAAATAATGTGCACAGTTAGTTATTAATGAAAAGCATATAATTGTATAAAGACAAAGTATGTAAAGAATTTACAAGTGCGTGCTTTGGTGAGAAAAATGAATGGAATGGAATGTAACAATTCTTTGCAACATGTCGCTCTGGAAAACTTTAAAAACCACCTGGAAAACCTGGAAAAGTCAGGACATTTTTTTATTACTTTTGAGTGGGAACCCTGTCAGATTATCCAGTCATTCATATCCGAACTCACAGAACAGGAAATCAACGAAGGATGGTTCCAGCAAGACAGTGCAACTGCTCACACCGCTGTCACATCAATACAGTGTCTGGAAGAATTCTTCGAAAATCGCATCATCTCCCGGGGACTGTCCTGCCCGGTCACCGGATCTGGCACCGCCTGACTTTTACTCTATGGGAAAGCACTGAAGGGGAAGGTGTACACAGGTAATCTGCATACACTTCAAGAGCTACAGGCTGCAATAACGACCCACATTCAACAAATCACACCATATATCCTGAAAAAGGTCTTCACCAACGTGCAGGAGCATGTGCAGACATGTCTGGACATCGCATTTCCAACACCCGTAGGAACCAGTTCAACATGGTAGGTGTTACTTTCAATGAACAGTTATTTTTTTGGATACCTTGTATAATTTAGATTTAATTATTAGGTATATTTCACCCTGTATCTGAAAATATGCTTCACTTTTTGAGTGTTTTGAAGTTATGAGAAGGTTGAATAAAAACTGCTAATTTCGTTTAATCCATAATGTTTACTAGGACCAGCTTTCTGCCACACTGGGTGCCAAGGTCAGGGGAATGCCGAACTGAACTTTTTGATACGGGAAATCTAGAAGTAACCAATGTTTGCGTTTACCTTTGCATAGCTACCAGACTGCACGAATCATCTGCACAATGTATTAATTTTGACCTCATTGTACGATTGCACAGATTATTATGCTTCGGTGGTTTGACCATGTTGAAAGAATGAGTGATGAGATGCTTACTAAGAAAATCTTTTTAGCCCAAGTGGCAGGAAGGAAAGGCAGAAGAAGACCAAGGAAGTCATGGGAGGATCAGATTCAGGATTGTCTGCATAAGAAAAAGATTATGAATATGAAGTATAGAAGATCTTGTGTATGGCACGTGATGGATGTCGGTGAAGCATAAGTTGTTTAACATGATCGCTGTAGATGAAGTTTGATACGGCAGCAGTAAGTAAAAGTTATCTGGTAGTTAGTATTGCTTTCTAGAGCTAACCTCTGAATCTCAGAGAACAGCTTAGTGATATGTATGTATGTATGTACAAATTTAACTGAAAATGCGAAAAAAGAACCTGTAATTTTTGTGAGTGTGTGAAAAAGAGAAATCATACATAAATGATTTTTTTCACACACTCACAAAAATTAGATTTTTTTTCATGTTTTCTACTGAGTAAAATATACAAAAATGTATATTTACTCAGTAGTACTGAGTAAATATACAAAATGTATATTTTACTCAGTTGACACCAGCATCTGCAGGAAATTATGGGGTCCTTTAAGGAGAGATCTTCCCAATCTGCTTATCCACAATCACTGGGAGTTTCTTCGCATCAAGCCCCTGTGTGTGAGGCAATGGGTGTGTTCCGTTTTTCAATGCTGTGCAGTGTGCCTTGAAATGAGCATTCTCATGCTAGCAAAAAAGTGGTAGACAAAAGAGTTCTGCTAAATATCAGAAATCCTTCTTTTTGTAAGTCGTCATTGGTATTCCTGAGATTAGTGCAGAAATGCTTTTTTTTTTTTTATTGGGGGTCGGGAGGGAAGATGAAATCTCTGCATAAGACTGTTCATCATATATGAATTCAGGTTAAAACATCTATAGCAGAAGCCATAGTTGTTCTTAAATTTACGCGCACACAATTATAATAATTACAAGGTTGCTTACCTATTTTCACATTTCACTGCACGTTTCACTCTTTCTGCCGTCATGCTTGGTTCAAGATTCCGGTGCGGTGTTCTATTTTGGTCCTCAGGGACTGTCCATCATATATGAATTCAGGTTAAAACATCTATAGCAGAAGCCATAGTTGTTCTTAAATTTACGCGCACACAATTATAATAATTACAAGGTTGCTTACCTATTTTCACATTTCACTGCACGTTTCACTCTTTCTGCCGTCATGCTTGGTTCAAGCCTCCGGTGCGGTGTTCTATTTTTGGTCCTCAGGGACTGTTCATCATATATGAATTCAGGTTAAAACATCTATAGCAGAAGCCATAGTTGTTCTTAAATTTACGCGCACACAATTATAATAATTACAAGGTTGCTTACCTATTTTCACATTTCACTGCACGTTTCACTCTTTCTGCCGTCATGCTTGGTTCAAGCCTCCGGTGCGGTGTTCTATTTTTGGTCCTCAGGGACTGTCCATCATATATGAATTCAGGTTAAAGCATCTATAGCAGAAGCCATAGTTGTTCTTAAATTTACGTGCACACAATTATAATAATTACAAGGTTGCTTACCTATTTTCACATTTCACTGCACGTTTCACTCTTTCTGCCGTCATGCTTGGTTCAAGCTCCCAGTGCGGTGTTCTATTTTTGGTCCTCAGGGACTGTTCATCATATATGAATTCAGGTTATAACATCTATAGCAGAATCCATAGTTGTTCTTAAATTTACGTGCACACAATTATAATAATTACAAGGTTGCTTACCTATTTTCACATTTCACTGCACGTTTCACTCTTTCTGCCGTCATGCTTGGTTCAAGCCTCCGGTGCGGTGTTCTATTTTTGGTCCTCAGGGACTGTTCATCATATATGAATTCAGGTTAAAACATCTATAGCAGAAGCCATAGTTGTTCTTAAATTTACGTGCACACAATTATAATAATTACAGGGTTGCTTACCTATTTTCACATTTCACTGCACGTTTCATTCTTTCTGCCGTCATGCATGGTTTAAGCCTCCGGTGCAGTGTTCTATTTTTGGTCCTCAGGTTCTTTCAAATGTTCTATGAACGCTCAAGTCCATGATGTGCCTTGTTGTCCAGGTTGCAAAAGCTTTTCGTGGATGACGATGGGACAGGGCGAGGAAGCCGGGCGTATCGCTCACTCTTGCTGCAGTGGCAGAAAAGAAAACATCTAGGACACCTCCTGAAGATAACCCAGTAGAGGGTAGAAAGTACTTGAGGCAGTCGGCGTTGGAATGGCTTAGGGTGTGGTTGGTTGTTCATGGGGTGTTGAGAAGAAGAGTCGTATGTAAATAGTTGTGTATACGTTTTTAACTTTTTCGTTTGGCATTTTGTACGTTTGTAAATAGGCAGTTTATGTTAGTTGATAATATCAAAAAAATTTTGTGTTCAAGAATTGGGTTTTTAGCAAAGAAGGTTAGGTTTCACACGCTGGTGGTGGGGGATACAATTTTGCAACCTGGACAACAAGGCACTTCATGGACTTCAGCGTTCGTAGAACATTTGAAAGAACCTGAGGACCAAAAATAGGACACCGCACCGGAGGCTTGAACCAAGCACGACGGCAGAAAGAATGAAAGGTGCAGTGAAATGTGAAAATAGGTAAGCAGCCTTGTAATTCTTGTTCATCATATGTTCCTAATGAAAACTAGGAATATTCTGTGATACATACATAATACTTATCACTAAGCTGTTCTCTGAGATTCAGAGGTTAGCTCCACAAAGAAATTAAAACTACCAGATAACTTTTACTTGCTGTTGCCATGTCACACTTCTCCATTTATAGCGATCTTAACATGCAACTCGTGCTTCACTGATATCCATCGCACACCATACACAAGGTCTTCTATAGTTCATACTCTTAACTTTTTTCTTATGCAGACACTCCTGAATTTGATCCTCCCATGACTTCCTTGGCCTTCCTCTGCCTTTCCTTCCTGCCACTTGGGCTAAAAGATTTTCTTAGTAAGCATCTCATCACTCATTCTTCCAACATGGCCAAACTACCGAATCATTATTAGTCTTCACCTTGCTAACAACATTTTGCTTTACATCACACAACTGCAACACATCTTCATTCCTCACACAATCAGAACGTGTCTTGCCACAAACTCCCCACAAGTAACGCATTTCTCCAGCACACAGATGACTCCTATGTTTCATCTATAGTACCCAGGTTTCACAAATATACCTGATTAAAAAGACACAAAGAAAAAAAAATTCTGTGATGCAAAGTAAATTCCACTTGAACAAAAGAAAGGAAAAGATAAAGAACATTCTGAATTATGCTTTCGAACTTCAAGTACTGTATGTTTATTTAGGATCATTTCATTTGCTTAGAAAACAGGATTATTTTAATTTCATGAAAATGCTAACATCAGTGCATTTATTTCAAATACCATTTCAGCACCATTGTTTTGTTAAAAAGCTTCTAGATAAGATACTGTGTGTAGAAGAAATAAATGTTTAGCATAAACACTTGAAATAGTGGAGGAATAGGACTGGAGTGGTGTGGTCAAAAATACATGTGCTGATTTGTTGCTTTAAAAGATATATTGATTATTTTTGCACATGCCTATAGTTGGGAAAGTAACTTTGTAGATATTTTCCAAGCCCTGACTTAATCATATAGTCTGGATGTGTGTGTGTGTGTGCAGGGGGATGCAAAGGCTGTCTTAGTATAAATGTAGTTTGTGTGTACATGTACCATATCTTTTAAAATTATACTAATTTTAACAAAGAATTGTATTAATTTCAATATCCATAAGTTGGCTGGCGTGCCTTTGGAGAGACGCCCACACACAGATATCAAGTGAGGACCGCATCAAAGGAGAAATAAATAGGCTGGTTAAACTTAGTTGAAGAGCATTTGGAAGACACGGTATGATTTTCAAGAGCAATTTAGCATTACATCTCAAAAGAAAAGCGTTGAATCAGTACATTCGTCCAACTCTTACTTATGGATCAGAGACATGGACCTTAACTAAAAAGGACATATAGAGGCTACAGACAACTGAAAGAAGTATGGAGAGCATTTGAAAGAAACAGTACAATTTTCAAGAGCAATTTATCATACACATACATACATATCATTAAACTGTTCTGTGATTGATAATACATATCCCTAAAGTGTTCTCTGAGATTAGCTCCACAAAGAAATACAAACCTCCAGATAAAATTTTAACTGATTATTTACTTACTGTTGCTGTATCAAACTTCTCCATTTACAGCGATCTTGACACACAATACAAGCTTCAGTGACATCCACCACACGACGTACACAAGACTTTCTATACTTCACACTCAATCTTTTTCTCAGACAGACACTCTTGAATCTGATCCTCCCATGACTTCCTTGGCCTTCCTCTGCCTTTCTTTCCTGCCACTTGGGCCGAAATTTTTTTCTTAGTAAGCATCTCATCACTCATTCTTTCAACATGGCCAAACCACCGGAGCATATTGGTCTCCACCTTGCTAACAACATTTTGCTTCACATTACACAACTGCAACACATCTTCATTCCTCACATGATCAGAACATGTTTTCCCACAAACCCCCTGTAAGTAACGCATTTCTCCAGCACACAAATGACTCCTATGTCTCTTCTGTAGTACCCAGGTTTCACTGCCATACATCAGAGTAGGAACAATTACACTTTCATACACAGCCATGTGGGACTCCTCTGAGGATCCGTCATTCCTATGAAAACCTCCTAAAGCAGCTATGACTTCCAATGAAGAATTCACTCGCCTACTAATTTCGCCATCTAATCTGTTCTCTATGTCAAACAAGTTTCCCAAATATACAAACTCATTTACCTGGTCAATCACTGTGCCATTTAGACTTACTCTGCATTCAGTACTAATAGTTCCTCGCCCCAAAATGGTTTTTCCCTTATTTACACTGTTTGAATTTCATGCATCCAAGACGGTGTGTTCGGCAACTCACTTTTGCACTCTGCCAACAGGACTGTGTCATCAGCATACAGCAATCTGCACACACAGGTATTAATGTATTAAATGTGTTTAATCAATCCATCCTGCCAGTTCTTGCATATGCATCAGAGTCATAGACCTTAAATAAGAAAGATATTCAGAAGCTGGAAACTACTGAAAGAATCGTGAAGGAATGCATGGTTAGCATAACCAAGAAAGATAGGAAAAGAAACTCGTGGATCAGGAAAATGACAAGAGTGGATGACATTATGATCAAGATAAAGCACCTGAAATAGGAGTGAGCTGGATGTATTGATAGAACTGATCACTGTTGGACAATAAAAATGTTGTATTGGATACCAAGAGGTTGGAAAAGGCTCAGAAGAAAACTACATATGGGGGAGAAATGGTAGATGAAAGCATGCCGGAGTATCATGGAGACTGGCTCAAGATGGAAAGTTGTGGAAGAGTCTTAGAGAGATCTTCATCCAGCAGTGGATGGACAATGGTTGATGATGAGGATTTAAAAAAAATAAGGAAAAAATGTCCTGCAGGTTTTATAATTTTTTAAATTGTGTCTTTTTAATCAGTAAAGTACACCACTGAGGGGGATTTGTCTATAAATTTAAAAGCAGTCGGCGAGGTAATACTTAAGTGTGTTAATAAGTATGAAATACATTGTGTGAATATAACCACTTTTGTGACAGACACTGCATCTTACATATCCAAAGCCTGGGGAAAGAGTTTGATACCTGAATATTTGAGGAATTGTGGTATTTCATGAGATTTTGGGGTAAATCTAGAAATTTCGTGATTTACCCCGCAACTGCCCCACGAATTTTGCCTTTTTTACGCTTTCCAACCATAGGTTGAAGAAGCGTATATGCTCCAGCTTTGTCCGTCCGCACGATAACTGGTGTAAAAATGGTTCAATTTTAATGAAATTTTAGTATGTGGTAGGGGACCACCTGGGGACAAACCCTATTGAAAATGGACGAGCCGTCCCGGTGGCGCAGTGGTCTAAGGCGCTGGCCTCTGATCATTCGTCCGTACGGGGTCCGGGTTCGAATCCCGGTGAGGCATGGATGTTATGTTTGTCTTATGGCACTAGCTCTCTCCCTTCCCTGGAACCAGTGACCCTAAATTAGGGACGGGCGACTGCTTATATATAGCCCATTGAGTTGCTCACGGTGGTCGTTAAACCTCCAATCAAAAAAAAAAAAACAGAAAATGGACGAAATGGGGTCAAAGGTCAGGACATAAGATTGCGATCCATTCCATTGCCCTTATTCCATATTATTAATGTGGACATCAAGTAATTTTGCTTCCTATACTTCCAATGGAAAAACTTTTGTACACATTTCCTTCACAATTATTGTGTTCCCAAGGATGAAAATTTGAACATCGATTAAAATTACTTTATATTATAACTTGGAATACTTAATATTTTCTAAAACATAACCATAATTATATTAAAAATCAATAACTTTTCTTTTGGTGGTGTTGAAACCAGAAAAAGAATGGCGCAACCTGTACTTTGATGATGTCAGTAGACAAACAAATGTTGGATTGCATAATTATGGTTATGTTTTAGAAAATATTAGGTATTCCAAGATATAAAATGAAGCTATTTAAATCGATGTTCAAATTTTCATCCTTGGGAACGCATTAATTGCGAAGAAAAAAATTGGCGCGACCTGTATTTTCCTGACGTCAGCAGTCAAGCAAATGTGCGGATCCTATTAAAGTTTTATGACGTCACACTTTTGCTAGCAGATGGCTGTGATTCCCATCTGCCTCATTACGTCACGCGTTGTGTGCGTATGTTCGTCTGCACGATAACTCGCGTAAAAATTGTTCGGTTTTGATGAACTTTTAGTATGTAGAAGGGAATCACCTGGGAAGGAACCCTATTGAAAGTGAACAAAATGGGGTCAAAGGTGAGGACATAGGAGCGGAATCCATTCCACTGTTCTTATGCGTCATAACTAATGTAAAAAAGGTTCGATTTCGATTAAATATTAGTATGTGGTAGGGGATCACCTGGGGACAAACCCTATTGAAAATTGGCGAAATGAGGGTCAAAGGTCAGGACACAGGAGCGGAATCACTTCCATCGCCATTATGCATCATAACTTACGTAAAAATGTTTCGATTTGGATGAAATGTTAGTATGTTGTAGGGGCCTGCGCCTGGGAACGAATCCTATTGAAAATGGGCGAAATGGGTCAAAGGTTAGGACAAAGAAGTAGGGTCTATTCCATAGCCCTTATGCATCATAACTTACGTAAAATTGCTTCGATTGCGACAAAACTTTATCATGTTATTTTGGAGGTATACTGAACCAGTTCTGTTGAATATCATCGAAATGGGATCAAAGGTCAGGGCGTAGGAGTGAGATTTATTCCACAGCCATTTCATGATTTCTAGTATGTTGGAAAGCGTATCATAATCAATGCATTGCATGATTTTACTAACTTGTTTTTTCCATGATAAAATTATCCTGATCATATACTGTGGGAAGCTCATTGTCTCACGTTTGAGGGTGTGGTTTGTCTAATTACATAAACTGCATGCTACTTAGTGCAATTATGGAAACGTAGTAATGCCAAAAAAAAAAAAAAAAAGCCTTGTGATTTTTGCTCTTTATTCATGTGAAAGTAGCTCAAAAGCACTTAGAAAATGACAGTTTTTTTTTTTTTTAGTAAGAAGATTACTGTTTAATATTTCTTTGGTCTGCTGGGTTATCCCATGAATCGTGACTTTTCTGTAGGAAATTACAGCTGAAGAACAACATCACAGATGTGGATTATGTGGTGATTTCCTTTTTTCTAAATTTCACAGTCTGCAGATTGTGCACCACCACAAATTACATGAACTCTTTTTTTCTCATGAATTTCATAACTTTTTTGCAGATTATTCGATGAAAAATGTGGTACCCTGTGTTTCATTCATAACTCTGAGTAAATAATGCTACATGAGCAGTTGTGAACCTGTTGTTTTTTTTTCTTATCTATCCTTCTTTCATCCATTACCATACTTTTAATTTCAAAACTTTTTTATGCCTTCTGCATTCTTAAATGTAAAAAAAACAACAACAAAACATTTCTTCACCCTAATGTGGATTCAAACTAGCACATTTATACACATACCTATTATTTTAGGAAAAAGAGTTGCATCTGGACAGTTTTACATTCAAGGTATGAGACATTTTTTCATTTCTAAAAAAAAAAACCCTCCATTGAGAGAATCGGGCAGCAACACGTAACTGAAGTAAATGATTTGAAGAATAGGAGGAAACACGCTTAAAAAGTTATATTTTGCATATAAGGTTTTGTACTAAATATATTTTTAGTTCTTGTTTGGATGATCACTGCATATCATCCCCATGATCTTAAAATATGTACTCTTTCAAAACAAATTCACTGTGTTCGTGAATCTGGTAACCATTTACACCAACCGAATGGCGAAGATCTGGCAACAACCTAATCAGTTTCTATCCAAACTCTGGCTGAAGAAGAACTAAAGATATAGTTTGAAAACTTCTGTAATTTTTAGTAACTTAAGCATTTTTTTCTACTTTTCTTCAAATTGATAAGTCATTATCAATTTGAAAAAAAAAAAGAGGAAATGTAAACCATTACCAATTTGAAAAAAAGGAGAAAACATCCTCCATTTTGATAACTTAACTGACACTTGCAATTTCACATAATCTCTGAATAAAATATATACGTGTTAATCATTAGCTTTGATGAACAGAATAATTTTGTGCTTTTTCATAGCATAATTTCTTCATTTAGCTGATACCTTAATGTTGTACTGTAGGAACTGCCATTTAAGCTACTTACGTAATGCAGAATCTTCCTTTACACAATTTTTGTGTTAATGTTTTGCTGCTATAACACCTTCCTGTGTTTCTATTGAAATGTAGCTGTGGCTTCTGACCATTCGTTCATGAAGGGTCCGGGTTCGAATCCCGGTGAGGCATGGATAGGAAAGTGACACGGAAGCAAAGTAGAAAGGGGAGAGGAAGATGTTCTTATTTATTACCGAGGGGGCTAGTACCCGGGGTCCGACGGCTTAATGTGCCCACCGAAGCACAGCGGATATTTAGTGGATCGAGCATTCATACCGGCATGGGATCGAACCCGAGGTCCTTTCCGTGGCAGTCACAAACGTTGCCAACTAGGCCACCCGCGGCCCTAACTGTAGATGAAATAGAACACTTCTGATGTCAACCAAGAAGGGCGAGAACTCTGCCATAGCTTTTTCATTCTCTCTGAAGTAAAAAAATCTGCTTTGAACTTCTCTCTCAGATTTGAAATGCATTGTACATAATCATCTGAGCTTCATGTTCTATTTTCATTCACAAATGATGCTAATGTTAGAAAGTGAAAGTAGTTTTTATTTTGCAATTCACGTTCATACAAGATTAATTTGGTCTTTAAAAGCTTTAAGCTTTCAGAGCCATGAAGATTATGAACAAATTGACCTTTCCCAACCAAATAAACAGTAGTTCAGTTTATTGATGTGGCCAGGAATGTCGATAATGGATGCAAAGTCACTTAACCACTTGTCATTATGGACCTCACAAATGGGTTTTCTTTTTGGATTCTGTGAATTGTTAAACTTCGTCCACCGCCGCCCCGGTGGCGCAGTGGTCTAAGGCATTGGCCTCTGATCATTCGTCCGAAGGGGTCCGGGTTCGAATCCCGGTGAGGCATGGATGTTGTGTTTGTCTTACGGCACTGGCTCTCTCCCTTCCCTGGAACCAGTGACCCTAAATTAGGGACGGGCGACCGCTTATAGCCCATTGAGTTGCTCACGGTGGTTGTTAAACCTCCAATCAAAAAAAAAAAAAAAAAAAAACTTCGTCCACCAAAGAAAAAAGGCACTGAAGCACCTTTCCGCAGCTCAGCCAACATATTGCCTTATATTGGGTTATCGAAAAAGTCATGGCGTATTTTGGCACCCGATGGCAGTTGGGCGGTTTTGGAAGTACTAGAGGCATGCGCAGCTCTGTTATCACTATGCCATTCGACAGGTGCCAGTTCTAGCTGCAGTCTAAAAGAAATAGTGAGCGATTTGGTTGATTTGCAGAGATTTGACATCAAGTTGAAGATGGAAGACCAAACTGTGCATTTTCGCCATAGTTTGCTGTTTTACTTCCGTAAAGGGAAGAACACGCGTCAAGCTTGTGAAAAGTTGCATAAACTGTATGGTGATAATGCTCTACAAGAACGTCGGTGCCAGCAGTGGTTCTCAACATTTCGTGCTGGTGATTTTGACCTCAACGATGCTCCTCGGTCCGGGAGGCCCACCGAGGATGACGACCAAATCAAGGCATTGACCGAGTCAAACCCATGTTACACGACACCAGAGCAGACATTCATCGACATCCAAAGTAGACATTTATCGACATCCAAAGCAGACACTCAAATGACATCCAAAGCAGACATTCATCAGTGGAAGGTTCTTGTCTCAGTGTGGTGGGATTTTAAAGGTGTCGTGTTTTTTGAGCTCCTACCACGGAACCAAACAATCAATTCGAATGTGTACTGTCTGCAATTGGACAGTTTGAACGAATCCATCATCCAGAAACGTCCAGAGCTCATTCATCGTAAAAAGTGTTGTTCCATCACGACAACACTAGACCACACACAAGTTTGATCACCCGCCAAAAATTATTGGAGCTTGGGTGGGATGTGTTGCCACACCCAGCATACTCGCTTGACCTTGTGCTGTCAGACTTCCACTTGTTTCGCTCTCTTCAACAGTCCTTGTGTGGTATGACGTTCAATTCAGACGAGGCTGTAAATCAGCACCTTGTACAGTTTTTTGCCACGAAAGACAGGTTCTTCTATGAACGAGGCATTCTGCAGCTCACTGAAAGATGGCAAAAGGTTATCGAACAAAACGAGCATTATATCATTGATTGCTCTTTGTTCTCTCTATCAATAAATGACTTTTGCAAAACATGGCTAAAATGCGTCATGACTTTTTCGACAACCCAGTAATATGCAGCATCACCATGTTCATCCAAATCACGTATGAACTTTTGAAATTGCCTGTGGTTCAGACCTTTTGTCCATATAAACTTCAACACTTAAAAAAAAAGTCATCACATGTTCAAAGTTTGAGAAAGACTTCATACGCAAATTTCCTTGGTGGACAATGCAGTGAAAAGCTATCATCTTGGTATTGCTACACTCTTTCATGTCAGATTTCATTAAAGTTGTCTCACCTCCCTTCTTTCCTGAAATAGTAGGTGTACCATCTGGGGTTGTATCAGATATGTTTCTCAAATTTAACTCACTTTTAGCCAAGGTATCTCTTAGGCTTGAATACAAATCTGAAGCCCATGTGTCATGTCTTTAAGAGCAACTACACTGTCTAATTCCTCTACAATCGTGAAGTTTCTGTCAAACCCAAGAATGAAAATAGCTGCATGTGCAGTATCTGTTGCATCTGTGGATCCATGCATCTCTACAAAATAAAACACAAACTCCTAGCATATGGATTTGAAATTGCTGAATTCATTTGCTGCTAGATCCTCCACGCACCTCGCTACTGTCACACCAGGCAAGCTAATGTTTGAAACAATTTGAGCTTGTGACAGCAGTGCACATCAACTTGCACATTGAAGACATTCTTTCCCAAACTCTCCCTCAATAAAGGAATTTCCACATTTGCAATTCTTCCTGCTATCATGTAGCCAAAATGAACACCGTTTTCAGACTGTTTATTTACCTTGAAGAATAATGACTGCTGACAATTCAGCTTATCTTTTAATTCATTAACTTTTTTGCTGTGAAAATATCACTCCAATCCAAAATATTTCACACTGTGCTTCATACACTGGTGTGCAAAAATTAAGGACGAAGAGGAGAAATTAGCATAACAGCGGAATGAGCAGACAGAACGGACCGAAAGACCACTCAGGAGATAGACTAGGGTCCGGTACGGTAGGGCATGCACATATATGCAGCATGACTTGGGGGGGGGGGGAGGGGGTGCCAGAAAGGTATCAGGCACACGGGCGGTGAACGAACACTCAGCAATTCGGTGAAAGCTATTGCACGGTGTACATCGGTTTGAACAACAAAGGTTTCTGCCACCGTGTGATATGGCCAACAGGCAATCCAGTAGACGACATCTGGATGACTTTACCTGAGGTCGTGTCATTGGGAAGTTGGAAGGAGGTCGAGGTCGAAGTGTGACTAGTGTGGCCGAGGAGTTCGGGATTGCTCACAGCATCGTTTCACGAGCTTGGAGAGCATTTCAAACGACAGGAACAGCTGTCCGAGAGTTTAGCAGTGGTCGTCCACGAGCAACCACGGCAGCGGACGACCGGTATATTACTACAGGCGAGAAGAGACAGACGGCAGACAGTGGGAGAAATCGAAAGGCACATGCAACAGACAACTGGACATCCGTTATCGCATTTTACCGGGGCCAGGAGGCTGCACAAAGGTGGTCTATTTGCACGACGACCAGTACGGTGTGTGTCATTAACGACTGCTCATCAGAGACGACGGTTTCTGTGGTGCCAGGAACACAAGAACTGGACACATCAGCAATGAGGTAGAGTTCTCTTTACGGATGAGAGCCGATTTAGTCTGACGAGCGATTCTGGACGTATACACATCTGGAGAGAGCAGGGAACACGCAATCACACCTCCAACATCATCGAAAGGGACCGGTTTGGAGGTGGCGGAGTTCTTGTTTGGGGCGGTATCATGTTTGGTAGCCTTACTGACCTCCACATCTTCCAAGGAGGTTCAGTCACTGGTGTCCACTTTTGTACTGAGGTTCTCCTGCCTCACGTGTGTCTGTTTAGAGGTGCTGTGGGTCCTGAGTTCCTCTTCATGGACAACAACGCTACACCTCATCGTACAGTGGCTGTTGCAGAACTGTTGGAGAGTGAAGATATTCAACGCATGGATTGGCCCGCAAGGTCCCCGGACCTAAATTCAATTGAACACATGTGGGACCTTCTCGGTAAACGCTTGGCAGCATGTCACCAGCCGTCAGCAACAATTTTGCAGCTGCGATTAGCGCTACAAGAGGAATGGGCCGCGATGCCTCAACAGCTCCTTGACAACCTCGTCCTCAGCATAGACAGACGTTGTAAATCCTGCAACGCAGTCAGGGGTGATCATATCCCCTACTAAAGACTGGATTTTTCTTGGCAGCTGCCTGTCACATGGACGTTTCTGTCTTCTGTCCAGTAGTGCTTGAAGCTATCTTTTCAATGAAGTGCCTTTGTATCCTTTGGATTCCTTGTTTGGACGGTTTTGCTCACTTGTCCCATATTCTTACATCTTGGGGATCTTATGGTATGATTTGAGTCGACGTGGAGCGCTTCTGCACGACGTTGCATTCGGAAAACCGTCTCACCCTTAATTTTTGCACACCAGTGTATCATAATGCCTCTTGATGTTGAATTCTTTCTTTACTGCAATGCTCTCATTGCAAATAATGCAAACTGCCATTTTCTTATGCTCAATATAAAAATAATGGAACGACCACTTTTCTTCAAAGAATCGCACTTTGTCTCCAACTTTCCTGCTCTTGCTATCACAGCTCGCCATTGTTCATGCATTCAAACACCAAACACATCTGCTGACTGAAATGTTTTGCCTGGCTCAGGTCAACTACTCAGTGCTCTTCTTATTGCCAACTAGTCATGGGCTTCACCAGAGTAGCAGAATATAGACTTGCACACATACGCCGTACACGGATAGTTTCCGAATTATTAGCAGATTTTGCAGATAGTTTTTGCTTGTAGATTTAAAAAAAAAAAAAAAATGTTATCAACAGCAATTAAAACACTTACTCAAGGATTTACTCAGGTTAATGTATTTAATTTTATTTTAATGTGAGAAGGTTCAACTATATTTTTCACATCTTCTGAGTTCCTTTGTTTTTACAGACTTTTCTGGCATCTTGATTTTATCAAGGCCTGTTTCTCAATGTATAGGAACTGTATCAAAGTTTCATTTACACGGAAAAGACTTAACTGTCAGCTTCCTCTTGCAGTTGCCAGTTATTAAATTAAAATCTTTTCTTTATGCATTTTGTAAGTCTACTGTTTTTGAATTAAATTGTTGAAAATGCTATTTATAATTCTTGAAGGTTCATTAATGGAACTGTTTTTCTAGCTATAAAAACTTCAGTCTCTTGTTTCTATGAAGTTCATTGTCCAATATATTATCTTGTTGTGAAGGTCCATTTCCCACGCATTGCTACACATTCAATTAACACAGACATTTTATGTGGACCAGGAACATCAAACAAAGATCTTCGCTCTTTCCACATTTATAAGTGAGTCACAGAAAAATTCTCATTGGCTGCCACCGGGAGTCGAACCCAGGGTCTTCCAGTTACGCGCCGGATATGCTTCCGCTACACCACAGCGGCCTCGAATTCCTCCAGACTCGCACACATTAACTGCCAAGCCAAGTTGGCAATTTGCTTCTTGGAGCCCCGCACAATGCTGGAGATTCACCAAAGATGGTAAGCAGCAACTGAAGAAATAATTAAAAGGCGAATGAATAATTAATACAGACATTTTACGTGGACCAGGAACATCAAACAAAGATCTTCGGTTTTTTTTTTTTTCACGTTTATAAGTGAGTCACGGAAAAATTCTCTTTGGCCGCCACCGGGAGTCGAACCCAGGGTTTTCCAGTTACGCGCCGGATATGCTTCCTTTTTGCTGCTTATCATCTTTGGTGAATCCCCAGCATTGTGCGGGGCTCCAAAAGCAACCTGCCAACTTGGCTTGGCAGTTGGCGTGTGTGAGTCTGGAGGAATTCGAGGCCGCTGTGGTGTAGCGGAAGCATATCCGGCGCGTAACTGGAAGACCCTGGGTTCAACTCACTTATAAACGCGGAAAGAGCGAAGATCTTTGTTTGATGCTACACATTCAATTGCAATGTACATATTTTGCCCTTCTCTGTAATCTAATAATTATTTATTTATTATTATTATTATTTTAATTATCTTATTCTATTATTGTGATTTGTGGGCTTGCAGCAAGTTTCTATTTCAGTAGTTGTGTACGCAGATACATTTTATTTTTATACAACTCTGGGCTTCACATCCACCTGCCCCCTTCTTAACTTTAGGTTCATGCAAACATTCTTTTTCTAGCATCCATTCCTTTTAATTGGATAGTGGCAATTTTTGCAAGCAGAATGCATAGGTGGTAAAAATGGGGCAAACACCAACAGACACTTTTCACTTCTTCCAGACACTAGCAGCTGGCGCTTTCGACTCCAGTAGATGGTAATTATATTTTGTTAAATTATGTAATGCAAAATTCTTATGGTAAATTATGTTTTGAAAATCACAAAATTACTACTATTATGTTGGCAATCATTGTCATTTATTAAACTCAAAATCTCCCCCACTCCCTCCTGCTAACATTGTATCTATTCCCCATTGTGGATTTCAGAACATGCAAATCTCGCTCCCCCAAACAAAATGCCACCCCTGATGGAATGTTGGCGTAGTTGACATGAAATGGCTCGTTTGGCCATGGAAATATTATTGGTGGGCCATGGAAATTTTGTCGGCGGGCCACCCGTGGCCCCCAGCCCCAGATTGAAGACCCTACTTTAAAGGATTCATTGTGCTATATTTTTTCTGTCTTTAAAGTTACTCTGCTTTTTAATTTTGAATTTACCTGTTTCGCTTTTAAATGATGTCAAGTTTCTTATTACTGTTTTTAGATTTCTTTTCACCAATCAAACTAAAGTTAGCAGCTCAGGTGGTGATATGTCTGTTGGGCAAATTGTGATATCACTGCACATAGCAATTGAAGAGGAATATGGTTTTATAATCAGTCGTCTGTATAGGGTGTTTCGACCAAAATCAGGTAAGTGTCCCATTGTTTTTCCCCACATATTTTGCTCATGACTTGCATGCTTGTTGAGTTACATACAAGGTCTTGCTATTGAGGATTCTTTTAATTTGCCATTTATATTTCCATGTGAAAAAAAGTCAGTGTGTTAGCAAAATTTATGCATTATACTTTGCTAGTTGAAATGTATTGATCCCAGAGTAAATAAATATACTTCCCAAACCCTGGATCACTCAGTATGATATAGTAATTATAGATTGGCTGATAGATGACAGCACATCAGTGCTCACTTCTCCTACCTTTTAGCTCCAGTGTGTTTGTAGTGCATATGTTTTTTAGAGAGAGCCCTTAAGTTCCTTCAATGCCCTTTTTTACTCAGTTTTGCAGGGGTATGTAACGATTGGTCGACGGTCGACTCTAATGTTTAGTCGACAGTAACGATTGGTCAACACTAATGGTTAGTCGACCGTAACGATTGGTCGACCATAACAACTGGTCGACAGTAACGACTGGTCGATATAATGATTAGTCGTCATTGGTCGACATAAAATGGTCAACGGAACTCGGAAAAAAGAATTGAATAAGTGCAAACAGTTTGGCGGTAAATTGCCCCACCGAAAGATTGCCACACATCTTTCAGCAACCGGAAAATTGCCACACACAGAAAAATTGCCCCACGGGAAAATTGCCACATGGTTTTCATTAAGGGGACAAGCACAAATCGCTGTTCACCTGAGAAACGCTTTAAATGTGTGGCAATTTTCTGGTGGGGCAATTTTCCGAGTTTCCAAATTATGTGTGGCAGTTTCCCCAAGGTTCCTATACCTAAAGTGCCCCGGGGCCCTTTCGGAAATAACATCTTTCAGAAGGCCCTCTATCTAGATTTCACTTAGAGTACAAAAGATTACACGGGAGCCTATTTGGAAATAATATGTTATAATGCTGTATGTTCTGAGGACTACATTCTAAAAGATATTATTTCCAAAAAGGAACGTTATGTTTTGAGAGGTCAGTACGTTCTGAGAGGTACCGCTGCGAATGTAAGCCATAATCCTCTGAACCAATGGTTATCTCGACCAATCGTGCTGTCGACCAGTCATTACAGTCGACTGATCGTTGTGTCGACCAATCTTTACTGTCAACCAGTCGTTACTGTCGCCTAGTCATTACGGTCGACTGATTGTTATGTCGGCCAATCGTTACTGTCGACTAGTCATTACGGGCGACTGATCGTTATGTTGACTAGTCATTACGGGCGACTAATCGTTATGTTGACCAATCGTTATTCGACCAATCATGCGACACCGGCTTTGCAGGTATTCTGTTGCTGTAAGATGCAGAATTGGAAGAGATTTTTTGATGAAATTGCTAGGGACAAGGATATGTGCACTTCAATGTGTGAAAAAGATGTTATGAGGATCATCACCCAGTGACTCTCAGAGTGAATATGTCATATTATTTTGGACAACTCAGTGTCAGAAGATCCCATCCTTGCAATTTAACATAGGCCCAACAGTGAGCCACTGTCTTTTAGGAATAAAAGACAATGGCTCAGTGTTGAACCTACATTAAATTACTGGGTTGTGCTACCTGGAGAAGCATGTTTCAAGCATTTTTCAGATCTGCGTTCCTTTACACCTGGGATGTGTAGTTCCAGACTCACCTCATCTCTCTTGATATTATCATAATGTGGAGAGCAACGGTGTCCACACAAAGGTAAGCTAACTGAGGAAAATAAAAAGATTCATGTGTCTGAAGAAGCACGTTTCAGAGAAGAAGGATCTATGTTCTGGTACACTTGGGAGAGGTTCAATAATCTTCATATCCCTCTTGATATCCTCATGACATGGAACAGCAATTTGTGTCAACTTGAACGTAAGCTAACAGAGGGGAATCGAAAAACACATTTGGCAGACTACATTCTGCAATATTTTATTCCAATGGAAATGTCCTCTTTCCTTGGAACACTACTTTGAGGTGTTGATTCACATCGTAACACAGTTCTTCCCTGGCAGGTAATCAGTGTACTTGATTTATTCTGCTAGATGGACAAGTTCCAATTCATGAGGAAACAAAAACTTTTCCTTTGAAGTAAATACACTATATTGACAAAAGTCACCAGACACCTAGAAGAGAAACACAGCCTAGAATTTATTGACATATGTACATTAGTACAGTGTCGGTTCACCTTTGGCCTTAATGCATGCACTGACCCGTCGAGACATGCTTTGGACAAGTTTTTGGAACACAGCAATAGCTATTCACTTCCATTCAGTACATAATGCTGCCACTAACTGTGGCTTAGTAGTAGGCTTTGGTTCCGAATTTCTTATGCGGTGCTCTAATTCATCCCATAGATGCTCTATGGGATTGAGATCAGGGCTCTGTGCTGGCCAGTCCACACACAATACGGAATTATGTCAAACCACGCCATAACAGTCCTTGCTTCATGGCTCAGTGTATTATCCTGCTGGTACCAACAGGGCTCAGTTCCATAGTATTCCACAGAGTTAGTAGGGCATAATTGTCCAGAATATCGAAGTAGACTTGCTGGTTAACACGTTTGTCCATGATAACCGGTGGGCCAAGACCATACCATGATAAACACCCCCACATGAGTACACTGCCAGCTCCAAACTTGACCATAGGAACAGTACACTGTGGTAAATAGTGTTGCCTCGACTGCTACCATACCCATGCACGGCCATCAGACTGATGCATCGTGTATCCGGATTCATCAGTCTGTAGGACCTGTTTCCATTGATCTACAGTCCACGATAAATATTCTTACACCATTGTTAACGACGAGTAGCATTCTAAGTAGAGATGAAAGGCTTATAAGAAGCCACACGACCACGGTAACCTATGGAATGAAGTTCTCTGCGAATAGTACATGTACATACCGAGGTTCTAGCATTTTTATTCACCTGTACACTGAGGCCTTGTGCAGTACTCCGTTGATTAGCTCTAACAACTCTCCTGAGGCTACGACGTCCTCTATCACTGATTTTCTTTGGTCTGCCAGTATGTTTTGCTGTTTCAGGCATTCCATGTGTCTTCCACTTATTCAGTACATCCAAAACAGTTGACTTGGGTATGTTTAAATGCCCCTCGGTTTCTCTTATGGACAACCCACTAACATAACACCCAACAATCTTTCCTTTCTCAAAGTCAGTTCTCTCCCACCGTGATATTTGCACTCTTCCTCGCAGTGCGATATGATCGCGGTCAGCTTCAGGCTTGTTTTTATGTCGTTTGCAGCTGTACCGCGCATCTTAACAATGCAGCAGATCCGTTCATTTGCTTTTGAAGGGGTGTCCGGTGACTTTTGTCAATATAGTATATTTTATAATAGAGACACAAATTAACATTCCTGAAGATCCTTTTAAGGGCTAGCCAAAATTGTAACGACAAGAGATCTATAACCAGCTCAAGTGCTGCGATCCTTAACATTGGCTGACAGATGTCAGCTCTTACTACTCCATTGCATGGAGTAGGTCAAGAATAGAAGTATAACCAAATATCTTTCTTTAAAGTGTGCCATTTCTACATTTAGGTCTTGTGATTAATTTGGAAGCCCATGTAATGTCTATTTGGTTTTATAATTAAGTGGAGAGGGGTGGCTATAGTACCTACTTCAAATAAAACGTTTATAAGGTGAAAAAATATGTTGTATATGCAGGTATTTCTGTTTATGTACAGTTTTGTTGTATTTATGGACTTGCAGACTCCATAAAGCAGACTGAATTTTTAAATTTAAAGTCTTTCACAGGATTTAAAGTAAAGTTACTTGGCTCCAGTGTAGGGAGGAATCAAAATGAAATAATAAGTGCAATACTGTAACACACAGCCAAGCTCTGTGCATCAAGTAGGAATGAGACACTCAACAGATATCAGTTTATAAAGCACTAGAAACCAGCATTTGAACTTTTTCATGCATGGAATATTTTCACTGTAAACATCAGACATCATAATGATTTCATCCCAGTATGATGCATCATCCAAAGCTTGACTGTCAGCTTTGTGAAAAATTTTAATTCTATGTGTATGGTCAAGATAGTTTTCCACTTTTAATGATACACTTTGTTTCAAACTGGTTCAAGTTTTTTTGAAGTTTAGTTCCCAAATTCGAATTTGTCATTACCACAATACCACTTTAAAGTCAATTGAATATATTTTTATGATGGCATTCTCTATATAGCCTCTCTTTCTTTGCTTTTTTTTTTTTAATTTGGTCTTTGATTTAGTCTATCTAATCCAAGAGCACATTTTTAACACACTTGCTGGTCATTGTATTGTATTCATAACTGATCTGGGTTTTTTTTTTAAATTGCTGCTCATGCTAGCAGCTATTTACTTATATGTAAAAAAGAAAGAGAATTCATGCGGATGTCAGATTTAATTGCAATTCTAGTGACTTCTGTCCTCCAGTGGAAAATAATCACCCCTCACACTCACACTGCCACCACCAATCACCCCATAATTCTGTTCAGTTGTGCATTGGGAATAAGAGTTGCATCCAGTTAGATTTACATTTGAGTTATGCTTTATCATTTCATTTCTAAAAGAAAAAAAAACCCTTCAATTTTACATCAAAATACATCAAAAATGTATTTAAAAACATGCAACCTTACACTTTAAAACATGTGATACAGATAATAGCTTACCTTAGTAGGCCTAGTCATACCTTGAATTACATTATCACAGCACATATTTTAAGATAGACTTAAAACATACGACATTACCTCTGTACCCGTTTTGGACTTTAGACTTATATTTAATAATGTAAAAGCATTTAAAAAACATTAAAAAGTTAAGCTTGTTTCCGTTCTTGTTAAAGTTATATATCATCATCATCATCGTCAGCCATTATCAATCCACTGCTGGATGAAGGTCTCCCCAAGTTTCTTCCACAACGGTCTATCTTGTGCCAGTCTCCTCCATGTTACTCCTGCATACTTTCGAATTCCATCCACCCATCTTCCATGTGGTCTTCTTCTGGGTCTTTTCCTGTCCCTTGGAATCCAATATAAAATTTCGGCTGTCCATCGATGGTCTGTCCTTCTGGCAGTATGTCCAGCCCATTGCCATTTCAGGGATTTAACTCTGATCATGATGTCTTCCACTCTTGTCATTTTTCGGATCCACGAGTTTCTCTTCTTATCTCTCCTGGTAACACCAAGCATGCACCTCTCCATGCTGCTTTGAGTTGTCTGCAGCCTTTGTATGTCTCTTTTAGTCCACATCTCTGCACCATACGTAAGCACTTGAAGGATGCATTGATCAAACACTTTTCTTTTAAGACATAATGGCATATTGCTCTTGAAAATTATGCTGTTTCTTCCAAAAGCTCTCCAGGCAAGTTTTGTACGCCGATTAATTTCTTCATTAGTGTGACCCTCACTTGATATCTGCTGTCCAAGATAAACGTACGTGTCTTGTTATCTCCAGCTTTTCCCCATCAATCGATAAATCTTCATTTCTTGTAAAAGCATTGAACATCACTTTTGTCTTCTGAAAGTTCATTTTTAATCCCACTTCTTTACTCTTGTCAGCAAGTTCCTGGATCATACTCTGCAGCTCTGATGGGGTAGTTGCAAAAAGGACTACGTCATCAGCAAAACGAAGGTGTGTTAGATAATCTCCATTAATCTTTATCCCTTTGTTTTCTCAGGTCAGTGATTGAAAGACATTTTCCAATGTGGCATTAAAGAGCTTCGGAGATATGGTGTCACCTTGTCTCACTCCCTTTCCAATTTTTATGTGTGTTGTATTTTCAAACAGCCGAATCTGTGCACTTGCATTTTCATAGATGTTATTAATAATATTAATGTATGCATCTTCAATGCCGCAGGATTTCAAAGCCATTGTAACTGCTGATGGTTTCACCAAATCAAAGGCTTTATCATAATCGATAAAAGCCATGCACAATGGAAGTTCATATTCCCTCGCTCTTTCAATTAGTTCTCTCAGTACGTGGATATGATCTATTGTGCTGTAGCCACTCCTGAATCCAGCTTGTTCTCTCGGTTGAGCCATGTCCAGTGTTACCTTAAAACGGTGTGAAAGAACTTTAGTGAAGATTTTATAAACCACTGATAGGAGGCTAATAGGTCTGTAGTTCCCGAGATCCTCAATGTCACCTTTTTTATGTAGCAGGATCATTGTAGCGTTGTTCCAATACTCAGGAATCTTCCCTTCATTAAGGCATCGAGTGAAAACTTGGGCGAGTACTGTTTTGATTTCTCCACTTGCTTCTTGTATGATGTCTACAGTAATTCCATCTTCTCCTGGAGCTTTTCCCTACTTCATGTTCTTGATTGCATGTGCAACTTCTGCTGGGAGGACTGGAAGAACTCTGGTACTGGTACCTTTCATGATGTCTGGAGTACATGTATCATCCCTTTCATATAATTTGGAGTAGAAATCTTTCACTCTTGTCAAACTTTCGCCTCTATTTCTTGTTACAGAACCATCTTCTTTTCTTAGAGCCATAATCTGTTTTCTTCCCTTACCGAGATGTCCCTTTGCTCTCTTTAGGCTTTGGTTGTTTTCAATTGCTTTCCTCACTAGTTCACAGTTGAATTTCCTTACGTCTTCAGTGATACTTTTCCGTACTGTCTTGCATAGCTCTATATGTTCCACTTTGGAAGTCACATCTTCTTTAGTTGTCCTCATCTCTCTTCTTTTTTGCATCAACAGTTTGGTTTTTTCTGATAATTTGTTCACATGCAATTTGTTCTTAGACCCAGCTAATTTTGTTGCTGTTTCCATAAGAGCTTTGGTTACTTTTCTGTTAACTTCAGAAATATCCACTTCTTCTGGTGTTGGGCCCTCTAAAGCAGAGAATCTGTTCTTTAGTTCCAACTTGAAGGTATTATGGTGTTTTTTAAGGTTGGTTATGTCAATACATTTTGTTTGTCTTATGAGCTTGCCACGTTCGAGTTTAGTGTTGAGGTGCATCTTACATCTCACCAATCTATGGTCACTACCTGTGTTGAACTTGTTTAGTACACTGCAGTCTTCTATGACGAATGTTTTGTTACACATAATAAAATCAATTTCATTTGTCGTCCCATTTGGATGTCTCCATGTCCATTTCCTGTGCGGCTTTTTCTTGAAAAAGGGGTTCAAGATGAAAAACCCTTCTGCCTCTGCAAACTCTACGAGAGTATTTCCACGCTGGTTTCTGTTGCCGTGACCGAATTTACCTACTGAAGTTTCATTCTGTTGCCGTTGCCCTATTTTTGCATTGAAATCTCCCATAATTATCTTCAAGTGCTGCTTACCTTTATTATTTAGATGACGAATTTCCTCATAAAATTCTTCAATTTCTTCTTCAGGATGACTTGTGGTGGGCGCATAAGTTTGAATAATCTGAGCCTGGTATCTTCTCGAGAGTTGAATAACGTGTCGTGCAGCTCTGTCAGAGGAACTTTCAACTTCTACAACTTTATCCTTCAGTTTCTTGTTTATTATAAATCCAACACCACTAGTTCTGCCAGTATCTGTCCCACGATAGTAGAAGAGATGTCCACTTTTCAGTTCAATGAGATCTTCTCCTTTTCTCCTTACCTCACTTAGCCCGTTATATATACATATCTCTTAATATTATGCAAATATTTACATTACTTTTATTTCACCGACCATATGGTTGTGAAGCATACTATGTAATTACCAACTCTACAATTAGTGTATGAATAATTAAAGTACTTAAAATGGCACTAAAAACAGTTGAACATATAAATGTTGTATGGTCTGGTCTTAGTTGCTCCTATTACTTCCTCATGATGATCCTTTATCTGTGTGGTCCTGACATTCTCAACAAGGCCCCAGTTTGGCTGACAGAAGACTGAAGTAACAGAATCCTTCAGGTTTTTGTGGTAGCATACATTAATGAACATTGATGTTGCACCATCTATTACGCAACTGAGTGAATTATTATAATGTTATTTTCTTCTGTGTCTCTTTTATTCAACTTTTATTAGTTCCTTCCAGGGTTTGGGGCAAAATATTCAGTAACTGACTCCTTGGATAATATACTCTTTGCTTTTTAGGCATTAGTAAAACATGCATAACTGACTAGAGTGTATACTTTTCAAACTGTTTTGAGCATAGCTTCTGCTAAAGAAGTGATAATGTATTTAATGTTATTTGAAGGTAATTCTGTTAAAGATTTATTTTCTGGGTAGTCACCTTAATTTTTTAATTACCAAAGTCCTTCCAGTTGATCTATTCCTGTACTGCTTTGACTATTATTGAATGGAATTGGGTTAAAAATCCATTTTCTGGCTAGTTATATTAACTTTTAATTACCAAAGTTCTTCCAGTTGATCTCTTTGTGTACTGCTTTGACTTTTTTGTTAATGTAGTTTCTTTCTAGTTCCTTAGAACATCCCAGGTTCTAATGCCAATCTGAGTTAGAAAATTGTCCGAACAAATTATTACCTGTTGAGCATTGAGTTAAATTGCAAGAGGAACTGGATTAGGGGCGTTTTCATTGTGTTCATTTATTAAATTTATCTCTGTTAAACCGTTAGGTGGGCAAAGGATTCTATAACTCCAAAGGAAATTGAATGTTTATTATACTACATTCAATTCTTTTCATTTCCTTTTATTATACATTCATTACAGGGTGGTAAAAAACTTTTGCCCTATTTTTAGAAAATTATTAAAACTTTACTACTCCACTTACAGACATAAGATTTACTGCATTTGAAAAGTAAATATCTGAAGTTTTGTATGATACAAACTGACACACTTCTATGAATAAAACTACACTCAGTGGACAAATTATTAGAGATAGAGGGATGGACAGTTCACGTGGACATCCCCTACGCAAAATGGAACAAACCCAAACTAAACACAGGGGATAAATGGGCTGATAGTTGAGCTTTCCAACAGTACAGGGTGTCTACAAATGATTGGAGTGGTTTTGTGATTGAGGGAGGGGGGGCTGTAATATTAGGGATATGCCACTCAAGTTGGATGTTACCAAACACATATTGCTCAAAGTTTACTTTGGTCGCCGCTAGCGGCCGCAAGAGGCCAGTACTTGTCTTATAGCCGGTAAGATGGCTTGAAACAGTGAGAAAGCATTTGCTGTCCTCGAATTTCATGCTAGTCAATCTGTTCCAAAAGTGCAATGACATTTTCGAACGAAATTTAGGAAAAATCCACCCAGCGCCAACTCTATTCGGCGATGGTATGAACAGTTTAAAGCGACAGGATGCCTGTGTAAAGGTAAGTTAATGGGTTGTCCATCAGTGTCTGAAGAAACCGTGGAACTCGTGTGGTCAAGTTTCGTGCAGAGCCCACAGAAGTTGACGCACACAGCGAGTAGAGAACTGGATATTCCACGATCGACCATTTGGAAGATCTTACGCAAATGATTGAAGCAGAAACCGTACCGCTTGCAATTACTACAAGCCCTGACGCCCAATGACAAAGTGAGTCGCTTCGAGTTTTGTTCGCGATTTCAAAGCTTTATGGAAGAAGGCGGTGCATTTTCTGATAAACTTGTCTTCAGTGATGAAGCACCATGTTTTTGTTAGTGGCAAAGTGAATAGTGAATAGGCACATCGTGCGAATCTGGGGAACAGAAAATCCCTACGCCTTCGTAGAGCACATTCAGAATTCTCAAAAAATCAATGTTTTCTGTGCGGTCTCAAAATTTAAAGTTTACGGCCCCTTTTTCTTATGCGAAAAGACTGTTACTGGACACATGTATCTGAACATTTTGGAACATTGGCTCATGCCGCAGTTGGAGACCGACAGTGGGGACTTCATCTACCAACAGGATAGTGCTCTGCCCCATTTCCATCGCGATGTATCTGGACATTTTGGAACATTGGCTCATGCCGCAGTTGGAGACCGACAGTGTGGACTTCATCTACCAACAGGATAGTGCTCCGCCCCATTTCCATCGCGATGTATCTGGGCATTTTGGAACATTGGCTCATGCAGCAGTTGGAGACCGACAGTGGGGACTGCATCTACCAACAGGATGGCGCTCCACCCCATTTCCATCGGGATATTCATTAATTCTTGAACGCCAGAATGCAAAAGCGATGGATCGGTCGTGCTGGGAATGATGATCACCAACTGCTGTTATGGCCTCTACGCTCCCCCGATTTAACCCCCTGCAATTTTTTCATGTGGGTTTATGCGAAAGACTCGGTGTTTGTGTCGCCATTACCAGCTAATCTACCAGAGCTGCTGGCTCGCATCATCAGTGCCTTTGCTCACATTGTTAGAGACATGCTAACTCACGTGTGGGAGGAACTTGATTACAGAGTTGATGTTTGCAGAATTGCAGAATCACTCAAGGGCAGTGGCGGATTTACCACTGGGCCGTAGCCTAAGGGCCCCAGGTGTAGAATCCAGAAAAACGCAGAGCATGGAACAGAGAAACTTAGAAAAGGGAGGTACTGTTATTTTAATTTACTTGAATAAAATAAAGTAGTGGCAATTTTTTATTTTATCTTGAATGATAACTAAAGAAATAAGAAGGTAATGATAGCTCTATTACGAGCACTGCTGTGTTCGTACGAGTGCGATAGAGAGCGCATGTGATGTAAAGTGTAATTCTTTACATTCTGAATGTGCGATAGAGAGCACATTCACATAGAAAATTTGGCTTAAAGCCCCAAAAGCCTTAAATCTGGTACTGCTCAAGGGGCGCATATCGAGCACCTGTAATATGCCCCCCAAAAAACTTTGTGCATTGTTATATGCAATTGTAAAGCTTCGTGATCATATGTCAAATAATATACCTACAATAAAATCGTGAAACCGCTCCAATCATTTGTAGACACCCTGTGTATTGCAATTAACGAACATGGATAAACATGATGATCTGAGCTACTTTCATCATGGACGCATTGTCGGCACAAAACAGATGGATCATTCTGTCGGCCTAGTGGTAAGAATTCTAGGGCTCCTGAGGGCAGCCGTATCAATGGTGAACCACGGGTATACCATCAATGGACGTACCAGCTCCCAGAGAGAAGAGGTGGCCGACCACACTCCATTGATGACTGGGGGTGACGTATACTATCCTGGCTTGCACGGACTGACTGCTTGGCAACGGCAGTGCAAGTCGCATCCAGGTTAAATGTTGGAGGTCCAAGTAGCATCAGCGACAAACGGAGTTGCGGAATATAGACGTACACGTGTACGCAGTACGCGGGTAGTTTCCAAATTATTAGCAGCTTTTGCAGATAGTTTTTGCTTGTAGATTAAAAAAAATAATGTTATTTACAGCAATTAAAACACTTACTCAAAGCTTTACTTAGATTAATATATTTAATTCTATCTTAAGTTGAAAATACTCCAAATACGTGGCGACAGTAAATAAATAAATACATCGCTCTTAACCACGTTCTAGAAACACACAGCAACCGAAAAATTGTTTTTCAGCCGCCGCTGTGGAATTGAACCAACAGAACTCTCGATATCTAGTCGAGTGCGTATATGTAACGCACTCGGCTAGATATCGAGAGTTCTGTTGGTTCAATTCCACAGCGGCGGCTGAAAAACAATTTTTGGTTAAGAGCGATGTATTTATTTAATTCCATCTTAACATGAGAATGTTCAACTATTTTTCACATCATCCGATAGTGAGTTCTTTTGTTTTTGCAGATGTTTCAGGCCTTTTGATTTTATCAAGGCCTGTTCTCACTGTATAGGAACTGTAACAAAAGTTTCGTTTACACAGAAAGACTAAATTTTATTGTTAGGTTCCTCTTGAAGTTGCCAGTTATTAAATTAAAATATTTTCCTTATGTATTTTATAAGTCTACTAATTTTGAATGAGTTTGTTGAAAATGCTATTTGTAATTTTCGAAGGTTCATTAACGGAACTGCTTTTCTAGATATAAAAACTTTCTTTAATTAGTCTCTTGTTTTTATGAGGTTCATAGTCCAATATCAATTCCACTTAGTAGTTCTAATTCTGACTATTATATAGCTCTAATTATTGTACTATTCTCTTTTACGTGCGATATTTCAAAGTAACTTGTACAGAAAACTAGCGGATAATGCTTACCTTGGCATTTCTTTCTAGCGACGGGGACATTTCACGCACGTGTTTTCCGGTCTTTGTTGAGGTTATTGTCCTAAAGTCCGTTGTATGCGATGACTGGCTTTACTTCTCACACTTTTCGCTGGGTATACTCATTGGATCTTTGCCTTAGGGTTCAAACATCAATTTTTACCGTTCTTTATACTCGAAATTTTCGCCCATACTCTGGGCATCTTCAGGAGCGTGGCGACTTTACCACCGATGTTCGTGGTTAACTTCGCGCTAATGGAGTCCGATACTCCTTTTTGCCATTCGTCGGAAAAACTTTCCTGGATATATTTCGTTATCAAGCCCGGCTGGCGCCATCTATGTATAAAAAAATGCAAACCCTCCAATGGGAGCAGGGATGCCAAAAATATTCTCGAAAATTAAAACTCATAAAGAAAACACACCTTTAAGACTGATTCTATCGAAAAAAATCTCACCACTCATCAACCTAGAAAAAAGATATACAATTATCTATCCCCAATATTCATGAGGAATCAATATACATTAAAGAATAGCTATGAGTTTATAGAAAAAATCAAATTAATTAATCAAGACCTAGAGCAAATAACTATGGCCTCCATGGATGTTAAGGCGTTATACCCAAACACTCCTGTCGAGCTAGCCATCGAATTGATTATGCAACAACTAAGCATCAACAAAGAACTAAACTTGTCACAATTGAAAGAGCTAAAGAATACCTTATATTTCATCAAGGAAAACATCTTCCATTTTGAAGGAAATATATATAAACAAACACAAGGTGGCCCTATGGGATCCCCATTATCGGCATTATATGCAGAAGTGATTATGGCATACCTCGAAAAAGAAATTATTCAAAATTTACCTGAAAAACCAATACTTTATGCTCGCTATGTAGACGACATTATTATAATGTCTAAACTTAACAAAGCCGAGCTACAAGATCTAGCACAGCAGTTTAGCAAAATCTGTAACACCATAGAGCTAACTATTGAGTTTGAAGAGGATAATTGCCTATCCTTCCTGGACATTCAACTAAAGAAAAACAAAAATAGTTTTGAATACTCTGTGTTCAGAAAAGCAACTTACATACCTGTACTGATACCATACTCGTTGCACCATCCAGTGATACATAAAAAAAACAGCATAGTAAACTTGATACGGCGAGCGTACACACACACATCTAACAACAGGCTAAAAATTCAAGAGCTAGAGTTTATCTCGAAAATATCACAAGAGTATGGGTACCCGAGCAAGCTAATTAATAAATGGATACATGAGAGTAAAAAGCATATGACTCAGAGTAAAGAAGGCCAAGAAGTGCACAACCAAAGGAAGATGAGAAATAAAAAATTGAAATACATTGGAGCTTTCCCATACCTGGAAGGAGTGAGTAAAGAAATCAATAGGCACTGTGCTAAATATGACTTACAACTAGGAAGCTCAGTGCACACCGTGAAAAGTATGACTGTCAATAAAAAAACAGAGGAAAAAATGCTAGAAGAATCGGGAACCTACGAAATTCCAATAGCACACATACCCCCAATATCGTACATTGGAAGTACGAAAAACAGATTAAAAAAAGACTTAAACAACACATATCTAACTGGCAAAAAAAAAGAAGCCAAAACTGCTTTAGTGCAATTCTGCTTGGAAAACCGGACATTCCCATAGTTCGATGAAATTAAAATGCTAAAAAAGAATAAAAAATCGGAAAGGCAAATGAGGAGGGAAGAAGCAATATTAATCTACAAAAATAAAGCAAGGGTATGTAACCAGAACGACCCTAGCACATTATCGGGCCTGTGGAAAGAACTAATAAGACAAGAAAAACAACAACAAAAGAAAAACAGGCAAAAAAAGACAAGAAAACCAGGATAGGAGAAGAAAATAAAAAAAATAAAAAAAAAATAATAAATAAATAAAAAAAATACGGGGAAAAAAAAAAGTGTTCTTAACGAAACATAAATGGCGCCAGCCGGGCTTGATAACGAAATATATCCAGGAAAGTTTTTCCGACGAATGGCAACAAGGAGTATCGGACTCCATTAGCGCGAAGTTAACCACGAACATCGGTGGTAAAGTCTCCACGCTCCTGAAGATGCCCAGAGTAGGGGCGAAAATTTCGAGTATAAAGAACGGTAAAAATTGATGTTTGAATCCTAAAGCAAAGATCCAACGAGTATACCCAGCGAAAAGTGTGAGAAGTAAAGCCAGTCATCGCATACAACGGACTTTAGGACAATAACCTCAACAAAGACCGGAAAACACGTGCGTGAAATGTCCCCGTCGCTAGAAAGGAATGCCAAGGTAAGCATTATCCGCTAGTTTTCTGTACATAGTCCAATATGTTAAACTTTTTGGCCTTAAGGTCCATTTTACACACATTTCTACGCATTCAGTCGTAATGTGCTTTTGTCCTCTCTGGAATCTGTAATGTTCTAATAATTATTTATTGTTATATTAATTTCTCTTTAAATTATCTTATTCTAATGGTATCGTGATTCACAGGTTTGCAGCAAGTTTTCTGTTTCGGTGGTTGTGTACGCAGGTACCTTTTATTTTTACACAACTCTGGCGACAAACTGTGTGACACACACACTGTATACCCGGGATACAGGAACCAACAGCCTTACTCGTGTACCCCTGCTCGTCATTGGGTATTGCGCCTCCCCTGGTGGTGGGAAAATGCAAACTGGACCTCTGCAAAGTGATGCCACATTGTCTGGTCAGATGTATACCGTTTTTAGCTGTACTGAGCTGACGGGAGGGTGCAGGTGTGGCATCAACAGCACGAGGCTATGGCCCCGTCGTGGCGGGTTACCTCTGTTCAAGGTGGAGGTGGCTCTGTGATGGTGTGGGGGAGCCTTCTCATGGATCACATTAGGTCTCTTAGTGTGTCTGGAGTGGTCGTTAAGTGTTGTGCGCTACCAGCAGATGCTGGCTAATCACCTACAGGCTTTCATTCATTCTTCACCTTCAATTTCTGTTATCCTCAGTAATGACAGAGACCCAAGACCTCCGCTTTCTTCGCCTGGAGTGTATAAAATTCCGATCAAGACTAACGTTGGATTAACCGTGTACATAGGAAGTTCATTCCGAAAAATTCTCTTGAGACTTCAGGAACACAAATTTGATGGGAAATTTGGAAAACCATCTTCCTTGTCTCTTCTTACCATGGCTGACACTTCTGCTATTGCACTTTGGTTCGATACTAAAAAGTTGGCTCCCTTCCAAAATTGGTATACTCTGAGGTTTAGAGAAAGTTTGAAAATTTTATTTTCCAAAAATTGCAACTCTGAGCTCCCCATTTTCGTTCCTTACATCTGGAAATCCCTCATTGCATCGTCACCCAGAGTTACTGTTACAAAACTTACCTTTCCAATCTGGCAACGTAAGCCAATCGTAGTCGCACCAATGAAGGCTATAGTAATGGCTGAAATATATTTACCTTAATATGTAACTTAGCGTGTTCTACACTACTTTTTTTTTTTTATTTGGCTTTCATGACTTTCAGGCATCCTGTGGCCGATGCTCTGTTCAGTAGGATGACACGCCGCCCCACCTGGTCGCAACCACTCAGGCATAGCTTGAGGAACACTCATCTGAGTTTGGAACCATCCAGTGGTCCCTCAACGTGCCAAGATTGCAGCCATCCAGGCATGGCTTGTGGAACACTCATCTGAGTTTGAAACCATCCAGTGGCCCCCAAGGTGCCAAGATTGCAGCTATCCAGGCATGGCTTGAGGAACACTCATCTGAGTTTGGAAACATCCAGTGGCCCCCAAGGCCTCAAGATTGCAGCCATCCAGGCATGGCTTAAGGAACACTCATCTGGGTTTCGAAAAAAAAATCCAGTAGACCCCAAGGTCCTAAGATTGCAGCCATCTAGGCAAGGTTTGAGGAATGCTCATCTAAGTTTGGAAACATCCAGTGGACCCCAAGGTCCTAAGATTGCAGCCATCTAGGCATGACTTGAGGAACACTCATCTGAGTTTGGAAACATCCAGTGGCCCCCAAGGTGCCAAGATTGCAGCCATCCAGGCATGGCTTGAGGAACACTCATCTGAGTTTGACACCATCCAGTGGCCCCCAAGGTCCCAAGATTGCAGCCATCCAGGCATGGCTCAATGAACACTCATCTGAGTTTGGAACCATCCAGTGGCTCCCAAGGTCCCAAGATTGCAGCCATCCAGGCATGGCTGGAGAAACACTCATCTGAGTTTGGAAACATCTAGTGGACCCCAAGGTCCCAAGATTGCAGCCACCCAGGCACAGCTTGAGGAACACTCATCTGAGTTTGGAAACATCCAGTGGCCCCCAAGGTCCCAAGATTGCAGCCATCCAGGCATGGCTTAAGGAACACTCATCTGGGTTTGGAAAAATCCAGTAGACCCCAAGGTCCTAAGATTGCAGCCATCTAGGCAAGGCTTGAGGAATGCTCATCTAAGTATGCTCATCCAGTGGACCCCAAGGTCCTAAGATTGCAGCCATCTAGGAACACTCATCTGAGTTTGGAAACATCCAGTGGATTCCCAAGGTCCCAAAATTGCAGCCATCCAGGCATAGCTTGAGTAACACTCATCTGAGTTTGGAACCATCCAGTGGACCCCAAGGTCCCAAGATTGCAGACATCCAGGCAAGGCTCAAGGAAAGCTCATCTGAGTTTGGAACCATCCAGTGGCCCCCAAGGTTGCAGCCATTCTGGCATGGCTTGAGGAACACTCATCTGCGTTTGGAAACATCCAGTGAACCCCAAGGTCCCAAGATTGCAGCCATCCAGGCAAGGCTCAAGGAATGCTCATCTGAGTTTGGAACCATCCAGTGGCTCTCCAAGGTATCAGGATTTAAACCCTTTGGAAGCTCTCTGGGATACAGTGGAATGGAACATCAGAAACATGGATCTTGGACTGATGTCTCAGGTGGAGTTATGGACAATGCTGCATCAGAGGCATGGCTGCCATTACTTCCAGAAACCCTTCAGCATCTAGTGGAGTTGAATCCTCACCATGTACAGGCTGTTATTCATGCTAGAGGAGGACCAACATGCTATTAGGTAGGTATTTCTAATGTTTATTCATTGAGTGTATGTACCCCTGAGTTGCATGGAGGATGTCCAACCTGTACTCAATTTTTCGCCATGTTTGTTATAATAAATCCATTACCAAATTACCAAAAATTGAAATGTTGCAGTTTATTATAATTCCATATTAAACAGCAAAAATGGCATATCCATTTCTTTAGGTCCTTCAAGTTCATTTACTTCTGTTCTGTATACTCTTTGTCAAATTCTCATAAAAGTAATCCAGTTGGGATATATCAGATGGGTGTGCTGGCCATGGAATCAGGCCATCTCAGTCATTTCAGCATCCTGGGAACACAGTATCCAAGTAGTAGGGAATACTTGTTCCAGACTTGTTTGTAATCTGGGTGTAGCCCCGAATTTTGGGTTTTTGTCACATTCCAAACCCATAAATCCGGGTTTTTAAGTTTTAGAAGAATTTGATATTCTTCGGACATTTCATTTCTAAAAATGCTATGAAATGATAACTAAAGTTCAAGTTCCATTTTCTTTGGGAATCACAGTGTTTGATTAAAAATACTGCATGTCCGTGCGGATGGTGAATGTAAACGATTTGTGACACCTTGTGTTTCTTTTGCTATCATTGTGACACCTTGAGTGTTTCTTTTGCTATCATTGTGACACCTTGAGTCTTTTCTTTTTGTTATCAAACAAGCTCTCAAGATAACAGCCTGCTGAAAGGAAGGCTCTTTTTTCATTTGTTATTAAACAAGCTCTCAAGATAACAGCCTGCTGAAAGGAAGGCTTTTTTTTCATTATTTTGAAAGTTGCATCTATATCAAATAATTTGATTATATTAGATTCAGTTAATCCAGTGAGCTACTTTTAGAAATTGAATGGAATCCACTGTAGGCTTCAAGTAAAACTGATCTATATAGACTGCTCAATTAACATATAATATGAAGTGCAAAATTTGATTTTAAAGATGCAATGCCTGAAGGATTTTGCACAATGAAAGAAAATTGGGTACAAGAAAAGATGCAAAGTTTAACTGCACAAGCACTAGAGCCTATTTGTTGTGTAGCTAGTTTATATGTGCGTCATATATTGTATATAAATATTCGTAATAGGCATTATATGTATATTAGCACTGAGTTGAGAGTTTCAGGGTTTCTTGTGTCATCTCACAATCACCCCTGTTGTTGTTCCTCAGTTAGGAGAAGCTCCATCTTGTTGGAAGAAAATCTTGCCTCCAACTTGTGGTACACCAAAATTTTGCAGCATATATAAGTAAACATTTGAGTTAATGTATTTTTCCATGAAGAATAATGGACCAATAATGTGATTGCATATAAAACCACATCAAACATTAACTTTGGGGCTATCACAAATATGAGTTTGCATGACGTGGGTTTTCCAAACCTTATTTCTGCACATTATGTCTATTAACTGCTCTTGATATGTGAAATGTCAACTCGTCGTTAAAAAGCATACTTTCAAGGAAGTGTTTGTCACTGTTTAGATGATCAAGCAAGTTACAGGCAAATTTAAAATGATGAGGCTTATCATTGTCCTTCAAATATTGAACAATCTGACCTTTTTATGCATAAAACCAGCCTCTTATGCAACATTCTCATTGTTGTGTCACAAGGCAATTCAAATTGTGCAGCAACTTAGTACAAGGGCACCCATGGGAGACCCCCCCCCCAGCCGTTGGTATAGCCAAATTCTTGATAAATGATAAATTTTTAAAACACTAACACTAAAATAGACGAAACCTTTTTTTAAAGCATTTTTAAAAATAATAAGATGTTGATGATTGATTGTATCAATTATTTTTGTTGTATTTTAGTATTTTGTACATTTACTAAAATTTTGACAGCCTTGAAGGAGGTAAGGATTTTTCTTAGCCCCCCCCTCTCCCAGTACTCATATGGGTGCCACTGGCTTGGTCGGTTGACTTTCTCAGGCTCTGCGGAAAATACTTTTCATAGAAAATACTTTTCATACTTATTCCACATTGTCTTTCGAAACAATGGGATATCCACTTCTTGGCTTGTTGCATTTTTTTATCTACCATTGTCTTGAAAAAGTCTTCTAGTGGAGTGTGAAAGCTGTGCAAATCTTAATGCATATTACACCAGTAAAGAAATGGATTTACTATGCTATAAAGCGCTTCTTGAGTGTTCCTTGTGGACTATACCTTTCAAATTGAAAAAGGCATCACCATCATCTTTAATGGTAACATGCGGGCTTTTTGTTGATGGTGAGTGGGTGCCTCTCTATTCAGCATTTTGTCGCTTGGTTTGTGGATCCTACTGTGTGCACCATGTTTCATCTCCTGTAATAATTCTGGAGCAAAAATCAGTATCCTCAGTGGCAGTGCCCAGCAGATCAGAGCAGATTGTTGAACGAGCCTCCTTTTGGCAATCACTCAGTATGCCGGGTACCAATGTGGTATCAAGTTTTCATTTTCCCAGATCCTTGCATAGAATCTCATGATAGATTGACCTACTGATGCCCACCAACTTGGCAAAAGTCTCACTTGTAATTCGGCAATCTTTCTTGAACTGAGTCCATACGTCTTTGATTTTTTCTGCTATCAGCACACTGGAGGGATGCCCAGATCTCAGATCATAATAAGTGGATTCCACCTGTCACGAAACTGTGCACACCATACGAAAACTAATTTAAATAGCTGATTTACCAAGTTTTGGACAAAAATGGATGTTTACTCTTTGCTCTTCCATGGTTAACTTGAAATGGAACAAGCAAGAATGCTTGCTATGACTCCCTTAATGCCTGTCTGCCACCTGTTGGTACCGGTATAAACCGGTTTCCAGCTATTTGCTGATTGGCCAAGGACTGCTGTCTTCTGGCATACAAATGATATTTTTATTCCACTACTGTTACGTCAGTTATATGGTCAATACTGGAACTTATTGGACATAGGTTGTATGAAGAAGTAAAAGCAAATCAGCTTTGATTAAAAAAGTCACAAAACTTATTTCAATTAAAAAAAAAAAAAAAAACAGCTTCCGGAAGATTACAAAAAAATATGGTTTCAGCCAGTTTCCAACTGTTCACTGATTAGCCAAGATCTGCTGTCTTCTGGCATACACATTATACACTATCTACCAACAAGTAATTGGACACCCCTGCAATCGACGATATCTGCAGTCCTGATACACGTCACGGCCGCCGCCGTTAAATTTTGTGTGGGAAACAACAACGCAACCAGTCGCATGCAAGATGCCACGCAGTTCGTAGCTCTTCGATTTCGAGAAAGGTGTAATCGTCGGGTATCACAGAAGAAATGGCCGATCCATACGTGACATATCCAGCGAGTTGAAGTACCCAAAATCGACAGTGGCCTACGTGATTGGCAAGTGGAAGATGAGAGGTGACTGTCGGAATGTGCCCCTACCCGGCAGACCCACGAAACTGGGAGTTAGAGACCGACGGGTGCTGGCCAGAGAAATTCGGAAGAACCGCACCAAATCGATGGGCCACATCCGCGAGGAGTTTCAACAGGCATCCGGGAGTGTTCTTTCGATGAATACTATCCGTAAGGAAGCCCATCTGCTCGGTTATCATGGACGTGCTGCCGCCCACAAGCCTTTGATCACCAAGTCCAATAGCGCTGCTCAGCTAATGTGGTGAAAAGAACGTCGACAGTGGACCGTTGAACAGTGGAAACAGGTTCTCTGGAGCGACGAATCAAGGTTCACCCTCTACCATTCGGATGACAGGGTCTGTGTTTGGCGTCTGCCTGGAGAATGCCTCCTGCCGGAATGTGTATTGTGCCAACTGTGAATTATTATATTTGCACTTTTAAGGTATTAACCTCTTGTAAAGTGCGCATAGTTTACGTGCAATTCATAAATGAAAAAACCATGAGGAATAACCACTCACCATAAAGATCATGGTAACCTCCAATGGACCAAACACTTCCAACACGTCAATTCATCGTGATGTAACTGGGCTTCCACAGGTTTACAGACCTCTTGCTTACGCTTCTTATTTTCGGGTGTGAAACATCGTTTTTTTCCTTTGCCTTATAGTATGTTACTATAATGCTTGTCAATTCGATAAAAATCATACATACAACTCATTCATACAATTCAAGTAAAAACTATGTACATAAACCTTACATTCACAGGTGATTAAACCTTAGTCAACTCTAATTATGGAACTCCTCCTTCTGTTTCACAACCTCTGCTACTCCCACTGCAATTGTCGCACCCATTCAGCCCCGCACATCCAATCCTCTAGTACTTTCGACAGATCCCTGTCATCTTCAGGAGGCAGGTGTGTCTCATCCGCCCACCGCAGCTCAAGTGAGCAGAGCCATCGAGGTCTGGGCTCCAGTCGCTATCTCTGAATCGTTGTGTCTCTGGCGCCATCTATTGTCCCTGCTGCTCTTTTTTCTCTCTTTCTTTTTACGCTGCTGTTCAATTTTTATTAGGGCTTTCCATTGTTCGTTTAAGTTATTTGGCTCATTAATGTTGCATAATCTTGATCTGTTTTTTTCAATTAATACTGATTCTGCAATTCTTAACTGCTTTTCGTTTTTACAGCTCTTAATAATTTTAATATCTTCAAACCTTGGACATTTTTGATTTTCCATACAGTATTGGGTCAATGCTGTCTTAGCCTCTTTTTATTCCAATTATTAATATGCTGATTCAATCTATACTTTAATTTATTCTTGGTGCTGCCTATATTATGACACAGGTGGTTGCTGGTTTATTGGGATTTCATAAATTCCTGCTCTATCTAATTGGCTAATTTTTTCATTTTTAATCACTAAATTTTTTACAGTAAGTACCTGATTTCCTACCTGTATGCCATACTTGCCACAAACTTTATTAATTTCTGCTGAAACATTTTCTATATATGGTATTGCTCCCACATATTTTACAAGTTTTTTTATCACTCTTGACTCAAGGTTACAATAAGGTCAAGAGTGATAAAAAACTTGTAAAATATGTGGGAGCAATACCATATATAGAAAATGTTTCAGCAGAAATTAATAAAGTTTGTGGCAAGTATGGCATGCAGGTAGGAAATCAGGTACTTACTGTAAAAAATTTAGTGATTAAAAATGAAAAAATTAGCCAATTAGATAGAGCAGGAATTTATGAAATCCCAATAAACCAGCAACCACCTGTGTCATATATAGGCAGCACCAAGAATAAATTAAAGTATAGATTGAATCAGCATATTAATAATTGGAATAAAAAGAGGCTAAGACAACATTGACCCAATACTGTATGGAAAATCAAAAATGTCCAAGGTTTGAAGATATTAAAATTATTAAGAGCTGTAAAAACGAAAAGCAGTTAAGAATTGCAGAATCAGTATTAATTGAAAAAACAGATCAAGATTATGCAACATTAATGAGCCAAATAACTTAAACGAACAATGGAAAGCCCTAATAAAAATTGAACAGCAGCGTAAAAAGAAAGAGAGAAAAAAGAGCAGCAGGGACAATAGATGGCGCCAGAGACACAACGATTCAGAGATAGCGACTGGAGCCCAGACCTCGATGGCTCTGCTCACTTGAGCTGCGGTGGGCGGATGAGACACACCTGCCTCCTGAAGATGACAGGGATCTGTCGAAAGTACTAGAGGATTGGATGTGCGGGGCTGAATGGGTGTGACAATTGCAGTGGGAGTAGCAGAGGTTGTGAAACAGAAGGAGGAGTTCCATAATTAGAGTTGACTAAGGTTTAATCACCTGTGAATGTAAGGTTTATGTACATAGTTTTTACTTGAATTGTATGAATGAGTTGTATGTATGATTTTATCGAATTGACAAGCATTACAGTAACATACTATAAGGCAAAGGAAAAAAGCGATGTTTCACACCCGAAAATAAGAAGCGTAAGCAAGAGGTCTGTAAACCTGTGGAAGCCCAGTTACATCACGATGAATTGACGTGTTGGAAGTGTTTGGTCCATTGGAGGTTACCATGATCTTTATGGTGAGTGGTTATTCCTCATGGTTTTTTCATTTATGAATTGCATCGTAAACTATGCACACTTTACAAGAGGTTAATACCTTAAAAGTGCAAATATAATAATTGAGAATTACACGCAAAATTCTGAGCTGGGATAGTTGAGGTGAGGGGTTTGCAGTCGCTATCATACTCTGGTATTATGCGCTATAGGAATCAATTTCACAACTTCGAGATGAGAGATATTAAGGCGTTTAAGAAGGCTAAAATTAAATTAGTAAAGTCAGAAAATCAAGAAGAATTTTTGGTGACGTGCCGTGACCTAGAAATAACACCAAAGTATTTAAAAATACGGAATTGCCCAGTCACTGCTAAGGATAATAGAATAATCCAGGAGTGCCAAAAAAAGAGATTAAGAGCTGAAATTGTCAATAAAAGGAAACTGATTTTTAACTTGAATATGAAATGTTTACATTTAATCGATTTGATATGTTATAAAAGTATAGAAAGTTCGACGGTAATTGGAGAGATGAGATTTTGGATGTAACCTTCAGAGAAATTTTTGACATTGTGGAATACGAAAAAAAATGCTCAAGAGCAGTCATGGAAAAAAAGTTGCACGTGATGATTGACAGACAACGTGTACAAGAACAACGGGAGAATATGTATGAGGTATATCAGAATAACTCCAACTTGACCTTGAGCTTCACGCAAAGAGCTATTTTGCAGAGAGGTAAAAAATTTGCGTTTCCACGGAGAATGCCTAGGACGGAGGAATTAATACCCAACTTAGAAGAAATGGCACGCAGTGTACCAGCAGAAGAACGTGAAAATTTTCGAAGTAAAACTGTATAGAATTGTTTTGAAAGAATTTAATGAAAAAAAGTAAGAAAAAGAAATATCATATAGATAAAATTCAGTATGAGAAAGAACAACTGATTAAATTAAGAGATGACCCAACAATTAAATTCTGTGAAGCTGATAAAACAGGGCAAATTGTAATATTAAACACAACTGAATATGATCTAAAGATGAATAGAGCTATAGAAGAACTAAATTGCAGCATTCTGACAAAAGACCCAACAGAATCTCAAGTAAGGTACTTAGCTAGAATAAGAAATCACAGCACCTTGCCTGATGAAATAAAGAAAGCATACCCACCAATGGGTACTGGAATACCAAAAATGATTGCAAAAATAAAAACTCATAAGCCTGATACACCTATGAGAGTGATTGTATCAAAAAGGAATTCCCCACTAATAAAACTAGAAAAGAATATCTACAAATTTTTGGCACCTGTGTTCATGAAGACAAGGTTCACTGTGAAGAATACATACGAATTTATTGAGAAAATTAAAGTAATTAAACAAGATTTAAGTGAATATCATATGGCTAGTATGGATGTGAGAGCTCTTTTTCCTAGCACACCAGTACCTCAGGCAATAGAAATAATTATTGAAAAATTGTATGTGCTACAGACAATGAATGCAATACAAATAGAGGAGTTAAGAGAAATTTTATTGTACATATATGAAAATAACATTTTTTAAGTTTAACAACAAGATGTACAAACAAAATCATGGTGGACCTATGGGGTCACCACTGTCAACTTTATTTGCTGAAATTATAATGAGTGACATTGAGGAAAAAATAATAAGTAAACTCGAGGATCCACCACTGATATACTGCAGATATGTTGATGACATTTTTCTGTTATCCAGGCTAAAAAATGATGAACTTGAGGACTTGACAAAAAAGTATAGTGAAATTTATCCATCTATAGAACTGACAGTAGAACAAGAACATGACAATACTTTGGCATTTTTGGACGTTTTGATTATTAAAACAGAGGAGAGTTTACAATTCAGAGGTGCATAGAAAATCTTCATATATCCCAGTACTTATACCATTTCAGTCATCACATCCATTAACACATAAAAGAAATAGTATTAAAACACTAATTAAAAGAAGTTTAACACATTCATCAATTGAACAGTATAGAAAAGGAAGAAATTGAATATATTGAAAAAATTGCATATGCTTTTGGATACCCTAAACAGGTATTAAAAAAATGGATTTATGAAGTAACTCAAGGTTACAATAAGGTCAAGAGTGATAAAAAACTTGTAAAATATGTGGGAGCAATACCATATATAGAAAATGTTTCAGCAGAAATTAATAAAGTTTGTGGCAAGTATGGCATACAGGTAGGAAATCAGGTACTTACTGTAAAAAATTTAGTGATTAAAAAATGAAAAAATTAGCCAATTAGATAGAGCAGGAATTTATGAAATCCCAATAAACCAGCAACCACCTGTGTCATATATAGGCAGCACCAAGAATAAATTAAAGTATAGATTGAATCAGCATATTAATAATTGGAATAAAAAAGAGGCTAAGGCAGCATTGACCCAATACTGTATGGAAAATCAAAATGTCCAAGGTTTGGAAGATATTAAAATTATTAAGAGCTGTAAACGAAAAGCAGTTAAGAATTGCAGAATCAGTATTAATTGAAAAAAACAGATCAAGATTATGCAACATTAATGAGCCAAATAACTTAAACGAACAATGGAAAGCCCTAATAAAAATTGAACAGCAGCGTAAAAAGAGAGAAAAAAGAGCAGCAGGGACAATAGATGGCGCCAGAGACACAACGATTCAGAGATAGCGACTGGAGCCCAGACCTCGATGGCTCTGCTCACTTGAGCTGCGGTGGGCGGATGAGACACACCTGCCTCCTGAAGATGACAGGGATCTGTCGAAAGTACTAGAGGATTGGATGTGCGGGGGCTGAATGGGTGTGACAATTGCAGTGGGAGTAGCAGAGGTTGTGAAACAGAAGGAGGAGTTCCATAATTAGAGTTGACTAAGGTTTAATCACCTGTGAATGTAAGGTTTATGTACATAGTTTTTACTTGAATTGTATGAATGAGTTGTATGTATGATTTTTATCGAATTGACAAGCATTACAGTAACATACTATAAGGCAAAGGAAAAAAACGATGTTTCACACCCGAAAATAAGAAGCGTAAGCAAGAGGTTTGTAAACCTGTGGAAGCCCAGTTACATCACGATGAATTGACGTGTTGGAAGTGTTTGGTCCATTGGAGGTTACCATGATCTTTATGGTGAGTGGTTATTCCTCATGGTTTTTTCATGTGCCAACTGTGAAGTTCGGCAGCGGTGGAATTATGCTATGGGGGTGTTTCTCCTGGCATGGCACGGGACCCTTGGTCGCAATTCCTGGTAGACTCAACGCCGAGACCTACTGCACCATTTTGGATGACCATGCGCTTCCTATGTTGTGGCAGTTTTACGGGGTGGACCCATGTTACTTTCAGGATGACAATGCCACCTGTCATATTGCGAGGTCCACCATGGCTTGGTATGGTGACAATGGGGTTAATCGAATGGACTGGCCTGCGCAGAGCCTGGGCCTTAACTCTACTCGAGCACCTCTGGGAGAGGTCAGTTCTTTCACCGCGAAATCTGTGAAAGAACTGACCTGTCTTCTCCAAGCCGAGTGGAAGAAAATACAGCTAGCCATCGTACAAACGCCTGGTTGAGAGTATGCCCCAGAGGGTCGCAGCTGTAATCGCCACTCGTGGAGGCTCCATCAACTATTGAAGGTGAATAAACTTCGTTTTTCCTTTGCTATCACAGGTGTCCAATTACTTGTTCGTAGATAGTGTATTTTTATTCCACTACTGTTACATCAGTTATGTGGCTTTGTGAAATACGACTTATTGGACATAAGTTGTATTTCACAAAGCAGTCTTAATAATTTTCCTTTTGTGCTTTTGTTGTTGACTGTTTTTCGTGATTTGCATTTGTTCTGTCCAGTTCAAGTCTTTTCCTTTGTTTTGTACATATGCTATAGGCTGTCTTCGAATTTTGCAAAACATATTTTAATTTTTGTAGTGTATTTCATATTCTGGTAACTCCGTTTAAACTTCTCTTATTTCATTCTGGAACTGTATACAGTCTTTTTGCTAATTGTCTTCATTTCAAAATAATTTTCAAGAATTTGTTGTAGTTATTTAGTTCTTTTTTTATAATGCCATTTGTTAAACTTGCAAAATTTTATGTTATTCATAAAAAAATCTGAGTACTGAATCTCAGCTTTCCAACATTCAGGGATGTATATGCATTGGGTTCATTGATTGTATTTCCTTTTCATTTTCAGAACATATATTGGAAAGTTCTGTAGGAAATTTAAGACTCTTTACCTTGGGGATAGGGAGGGTATCCTGCAGAATGGATTTATGTTAAGGTATGTTCAGCATTTTAACATTTTTAGCAACATTTTGTGGCTACACCTGTAACTGCCGTAATTTTCGTCGTATTATCCGCACCAGCGTATGATCTGCAGACTCTGACATTCAGGTAAAAAAATCATTGTATAATGTGCACATCATAGATGTTGAACCGGAAGTAGAATTTCCGATATAAAAGTCGTTCACGAAGTCGGTCACTCTTACTTCTTCGGACCCAGGAGTCCGAAGAAGTAAGAAGAAAAAAAAAACAAAAAAAAAAAACGATTTCATTAAATGAAGAAACTTGTTTTTAAAGGTTACTTTTTCATATTTTTATCTCCGGACAGACAAAGGGCGTGACATCCATAGATCACGCCGATGCAGCTCTAGAGTATTGCATTACACCTTGGCTGATACAGAACAAGTTATAGAAATACCGTATGTACTCGCGTATAAGTAAAATGTTTTTGGAGGCATTCTGCTTTCAGAACTGGGGATCGGCTTATACGTGGGCCAATAAAAAACTTCCATGAATTCAGATTTGTTTACATTTTAGATGGCGGCACAGTGGCTTTCCGCATGTTTTCTGCGCGATTGTTTTCAGACCTTCGCAAAATTACGCGCAGGGACACGATCATATCCTCAATTGTGTCTACCACTTTAAGTTTAAATTCGGCAGTGTAACTGAAACATTTCCTAATGAATAGCAATGAAGGAAAATGGCAGCAACGCCGTTGGTCAAAATGGCGAAAGATGAACTAAACACAAGGCAGCGCACACCAGATCCGAAAGGAGGAACGCTTAGGTTCCACGCAGCCAGCTCAGTGCGTGCATTCATTGGCTGTTTTACGAAAACAGATACAGCACAACAGTCACAGTTGTCCTGCTCAACGATTCAAAATGTCTCTGTCCACAACTTACCTGATCTTTCCTTATTATAAATATTTAACGGGAATTATCGAGGATAAATGTATTAAGGTACATTACCTCTCAAATTTTCGGTCTAAACACTAGATCTTCGTCAGGAGTTCTTGCTTCCTCTACTTCCAAAGGTCTGGCGACCAAGCCTGATGGATTTTCCATTCAGCATGGTCATTGATGTTGCCACCTTGTGTCTTGTAAATTTCCAGGGATTCCTCTAATTCCATGCAATTATCCAGAAATTAGAGGAATCCCTGGAAATTTACAAGACACAAGGTGGCAACATCAATGACCATGCTGAATGGAAAATCCATCAGGCTTGGTCGCCAGACCTTTGGAAGTAGAGGACGCAAGAACTCCTGACGAAGATCTAGTGTTTAGATCAAAAATTTGAGAGGTAATGTACCTTAATAAATTTATCCTCAATAATTCCCATTAAATATTTATAATACTCAAAGTAATAAGAGGAAGCCATGAAGTCATTAATTACTGATCTTTCCTTACGACATTCCCCCCCCCTCTTCTCTGCTCCGTACAAACTCCTGAACTGAGGAAAATTTTTCAGAGGGAGTTCCTTTTCCAATTATACCCCCTCCTCTGCACAATTACGCTGCAGATTTTGTTTAAAATCAAAAGGCCGTAAAAACTTCTTTTATTTTTTCAAATCTGCATGTAATCCGCTGAACCTATATTTTAAACTTTTTTAGCAGATAATCTGTGGATTATACGACGAAAATTACAGTACATACATACATATCATTAAGCTGTTCTCTGGGTTTCAGAGTTTAGCTTCTCAAAGAAAGACCATCTGCCAAGTAGACATTTAACTGATGGAACAAGAATTTACTTACTGTTGGTGTATCAAATGGCTCCATTTACAATGATCTCGTCACATAACTCAGCTGCATTAACATCCATCACTTGCCACACACAAGACCTTTTGTATTTCATACTCAAGCAGACATTCCTGAATCTGGTCTTCCCATATTTCCTTGGCCTTCCTCTGCCTCTCTTTCCTGCCACTTGGGCTGAAAAAATTCTCTTAGTCAGCACCTCATCACTCATTTTTTCAACATGGCCAAATCACCCTAAGAATATTAGTCTGCATTCTACTAACATTTTGCCTCACATTACGCAAGTACAACACTTCTTTATACCCAGGGCCGGCTCGTGGTATTGTTCATGCGTGGGCAAAGTGGAGGGTCTGCTTAAATGAAATTAAGATGTTTTGTTACACACGTACTCCTCCCCCCTCTCCTACACACTTTTCTTGAAGCACGCAGTCCACATAGTGATAGCATTATTCATGGAATTATCTTTCAAAAATTCAATGAAAACCTGCACAAATTGCCAGTTTGTATTTCGAGGGAGAATCCTGTAAGAATACACATCAGAAAAGAAAAAAAAAATACTTCCTATGAGAATACTTCTAAAAGCTTTCAGAACAGGCAACAGAAAAATGAAATATTGAAAACTGACTGTAGAATATATATCAAAACTGACAACGGGGTATGTTTCCTTCATATAGCCCGGGGGAGGGGTGAAACTAACTTACATGGAAAATTCCCAAATACTGATTTTACACTTTAAAGTTCTCAGGAAATTTCTTTTTTCCTTTCAATTAAAATGTTATGGTGGAGTCCCTTGATTAATGCGAGGCTCGAGACCAACCTATTAAGATAGCACTGTATGTACGAAGGTATCTAAAGAAAAACAGGGATTGAGGAGTTACCTGAATTATGTAGTGTACACATTTTTATTTAGTTTCTCATTTTATTATATTAGCAATCTTGATTTCATTAGCGATTAAGTTAAAACAAATAACTCCAAATCCTTCGGAAATGAAATTAAAAAGCAAACAAAAAAAAAAACGTATTTCCTTCTCCACTGAAATCCCAATTTTCTTTTTTTCCTCTAAATGATTAGAGTATTTTTCCTGTATTCAGTCTCTTCACCTCATACAGGTAAAATGTGAATTGCTAAATCACATGTTGTACCAACTAAACATGCCGATTTCCTACTCGGTCCTAGGAAGACAAATATTCACTCTGAAAACATACTGTAGTACATACAACAGTGGTCGTACCGTCCTCTCTTTTATGGTGTAATTAGTTTAAATTGCGGATATGGTCACTTTTAAAATGATACCGTGCTACAGTGGTAGGGTAACGGGGAGAGCGCCTAGGGTTGTTTCCGTCCTGCTCTTGGCCTCCTGCTTTGCAAAACAAGGGGTTGGTCAAGAAGCGAGTGACAATCATACTTTGGAGACATTTTCATGACTGTAGCCGCAAGGCGAGTGATGTTATCTCAGATCCAGGAAGAGACACAAAGATACAGACTTCAAAAAATAGAAAGGCTAAATATACTGGCTTAGAAGAACGGCAGAGAATTAGAACTGCTAAAAAATATTGCAAATTAGGAATTTGTTTTTATGTAATAATATGGATGAAACAAACGCGATTAATTCACAAAGAAAAAAGGGAAAATAATATGTATTTCATGAAACAGTATATTTCAGATCATTATCATATAAACATAATATTTATATTTATATGAAAAAGCTAAAGCAAAATAAGGGCAGTCCACCGGCCAGCCGCCCTCCATATGACCGCCGACATTGGCTCAAGCCCACGCCTAGGACCTCACATGATCTGAGTGTGCCTTACCACCTTACCACTACCCCCCCGGTTAAGTAAGTAGCACATCTCCCCAGCACACAAACAACTCGTGTCTTTTCTGCCGTACCCAGATTTCACTACTGTACATCAGAGTAGAAACAATTGCACTTTCATATAATGGCATTCAAGACTTTCTTGAGAACCCGTCATTCCTGTGAAATCCTCTTAAGGCAGCTATGATTTTTAAAGACTAATTCGCTTGCCCACTGATTTCACCATGTAATTTGTTTTCTCTGTCAAATATACTTCCTAAATACACAAACTCATTCACTTGGTTAATCTCTGTGCCATTTAGACTTATCTTGCATTCAGTACTAACAGTTTCTTGCCCAAAAACCATAACTTCAGTTTTTCCCTTATTTATACTCAGTTCAAATTTCATATAAACTTCGTGCATATGGGACAACATACTCAGCAACTCCCTTTTGCTCTCTGCCAACAGGATTGTGTCTTCAGCGTACAGCAATCTACACACACAGATAATTACCAAGGCAATTTACACACAGAGATAATTACCAAGATATATCCATTTTGGCATCACTCATGCATGCATTCATAAATACACTAAAGTGCCAGAAAAACTGGTACACCAGTTTAATACTTTGTTGGGCCCCCACGGGAGCGCAGGACTGCAGAAATACGACAGGGCATGGACTCCACTAGCTTCTAGAAATATGCTGTAGGCAATGCACCAGTAGCGGCTCGTCCATAAGAGCACAAGAGCACGTGAACCTCCTATAAAAAATAGAAAAATAATTATACAATATAAATAATACATCTTTATTGACGCAGTACTAAATGGCTTATCTTCAGTAAGTTTAAAAGAGCGGACAATGAAAAACAGCGTAGAGCACGCAAAGCGAGGTTAAGTGTAATGACGCGCCAGTGGCTTGGAGCGGACTGAATGTGCCGCTCTCGATACTGGACACGCGGGATATGCGACAGACGGGCGAGTCCATTTGCTCGTGGTAGGGGGGGACATGTCTACAAGCGGCTTAACAGAGAATACCGATGAGCTGCCTGTGACACAGCTCAGCTCAGTTGTTGCACGGCTGTAGTTGACGGGGGATGCTCCTAAACTTTGTGCGCGTGTTACATTTGTGTTTTGGAGTTTCCAGTTTCGATTATTTTTTTTGGTGATAAAGTTTTAGTTGAAATTACACTTATTACAGTTTATCTATTGTAGTGTAGCTAGTGAACTGTTGTTTTTATTTACTGTACAATAATGGACAGTACCTGTAAGTACTCAGTTAGTAAATTAAAGGAAGTAGCATTTGCCAATTTACCAATAGAAGTTAACACAACACCCCGACTTAATATAAGTCAAACATCGACATCAAAATCTAGAACTTTTAAAAGAGAATTTAAAGAAGACCTATACGAAACAATTCCTTGGCTTTGTGGTTGTGAACAAACAAACAAAATATTTTGTTTTCCTTGTCTGTTATTTTCCCGTGAAAAGGGCGATCCTACTTGGGTGAAAAACGGCGTTTGTGACTTAGCTCATTTCACACAAAAATTTAAAAAAACACGCAAGTTCTCATGAACACATAAGTGCTACATTGGATTTCAATTTGCTGGGAAAGGTTGACGTTCGTCAGCAGGTTGACAGTTCTTATCGACAAAATATTAAAAAGCACAATGAACAAGTGACTAAAAATAGGTATGTCCTTTCTAAGCTTATAGACTGTATTAAATTTTGCGGTGCATTTGAGTTGGCCCTTCGAGGTCATCGTGAGGATGACGATTCCTTAAATCCTGGCATATTTAAAGGGCTTGTAAACTTTTCTGCAGAACTTGACTCATCTTTGAAAGAACATTTGAGTACCGCTACTGTCTTTAAAGGTACCTCGAAAGAAATTCAAAATGAATTGTTAGATTGTATGCTTTTTGTATGTCAAGAAAACATAATAGAAGAAATAAAAACTGCACAGTATGTTTCTTTGATTGCGGACGAAACATCAGACATCTTGCCTGTATTTCAGTTAGTTACAGTTTTCCGCTATGTTTTAGCTAATGGCCAACCAGTTGAAAGATTTTGGAAAATTGATAACCCTGAAGGGCACGACGCAGAATCTATAGCCAAATGTATTTGTACCAGTTCAGATTACGTTGTGCAAATTCCAGAAAAACTCGTATCTCAAAGCTATGACGGTGCGAATGTAATGTGTGGCCACCATGCTGGCATGCAGACCATAGTGCAACAAACCTATAAACATTCTTTTTTTCGTTCACTGTTACGCTCATCAGTTGAACTTGATTGTAGTTTAAGCAACAAGCCAAAACCAAGATGCCAGAATTTTTTTCGGACTTAAGTGATATAATAATTTTTTTTTCGAATTCCTCTCGGAGTGTCTGTTTTGGACAAGATAGTTGGCAAACGAATACCTCGGGCGTCAGCTACAAGGTAGAAATTTAAGAGCAGAACTGTTAATACTGTTTTTGAGTACAGAGAGAAATTAATTGAATGTATGGAGAAAATCCAATCAACCTCTAAGCAACCAACCACCATAATTAAAGCTGGTGCTCTAGCTAGTCTCCTTAGAGATAATAAGTTCATATTTTGGCTTTCTGTTTTTCACAGATTAATGCCACATGTGGATATTTTGTACAACCAATTACAGCTAACTTACACTAATGCTGTGAGAACTAAAGCCAATGTTGACCACTTCTGTCAAAGCCATTTATATGGAAAGAGGTAACATGGACAAAGTGACAGAGCTGGTTAATCAGTACCCAGAAAATGCACCTAAATGATCGAGGCGTGAAGAAGATTTTTACTTAAGTAGAACAGTGGCTGCCAAGGAAGCCTGTGACATTATTACAACACCACAAATAAAAACAAGATTTTCATTCACAACATCTTGCTCAGCTGTATCTCTTTTTGAATCACAAAAGTTTGAAGAGTTTGAACAGAAATTCCCGAGAAATTGCTTGAAGATACAGTAAATGCGTATTCATTTCTTGAAAAAAATCGCCTCAAGACAGAGCTTGAAATCATTTACAAAAAAACTGATTTCAGAAACATGCGTGGTGCTGTTAGTCTTTTACAGTTTTTTATTTAAAACAACTTACTGTCATCATTTTCTGAAAGTTATAAACTGTTATTAATTATTGCAACAATACCAATGACTACTACTGAAGCTGAAAGGTGTTTTTCAACCCTAAAACGGATAAAGACATTTTGCGGTCTACGATGCGTCGAGAGGCTTACAGCTTTAGCCATGCTTGCAATCGAGAAGGAAATTATTTCTAACATCCATAATTTCAATGAAAGAGTTATTGATATTTTTGTGTCAAGAAAAGATAGAAGGATGGACTTTGTTTTCAAAAACTGTACTTAAAGAAAATATTTGTGTAAGCTACCATCCAAGTAAATTTGTGTAAGTAAATACTAGACCTTACCATCATATGCAGCAGCTTTGATTATTTTCCTTTTTCTGTGTGTTTAATAATCTAATCTAATAATCGAGAGCATGAGGCCTTATGTCTAACTATCTAAATATTTAACACTTAAAACAAGCTTTCTGTTTTGTGTTTATTTTACTACTGTAAAATTAAATGAAAATAATTGTTTCAGTAAAAAAAAACAATTAGCATATTATAATAAGTATGATCAATAAAGTAATCCTTTATTATTAAGTTGTGAAACAGTTAAAGTACAATAATATCTATAATAACATTTCGTTTCAAAATTAATACATTACATCAAGGTATAGCAGCGCCTAAATTATATGAATATTGCAAGCAACAAACAAGTGTGTGACACAGTGTATCTCAAAAACTGCAAATTATTAATTGTGAACCCCCTGTAGATGTACTCACGAGCCACCACTGCAATGCACACCATACTTCCTGTAGAGCATTCCACAATTCGGGTGTATTCGGAGGTCTTGGATTCCTGTGTTCGATAGTGCGTTGCATGGCATCCCAAATGTGTTCCATCATGTTCAGATATGGGGACTTGGGTGGGAATGGCAACACCCCAAACTCAGATGAATGCTCCTCTAACCATAATGTGGCGTCCCGACACTTGTGTGGAGGTGCATTGTCCTGTTGGAACAGGCCCAACCCATCAGCATGAATGCAGGACATGAACGGGTGTACCTGGTCAGAAAGGATGAGCACATAGTGTTGGGTGGTCACAGACATTTGTAGACATACCAGGGGTCCCAGTGAAGTCCAGCTAAACAAACCCCATACTGATACGACGTGGTTTGGTTGTTTAAAATATTATTATATTATGATGATGAACTTACTTCTGAAAAATGCAAATATTACACAATTTTATTTTTTTAAAAAGAAGAAAATGGCCGGTGATCAATCTAGGGACCCCAATTAAGAATTTTTTTTTTTTTTTTTTCATCAACGACTAACACCCCAGGTACGATCCTTAAAAACTCCCAGTAAATGGAAGGTGATTCCACCACCACCGACAAGAGAAATTCACATACGACACAAAATAATTTGATTAAACATATGTTCCAGGTTAACTATAAATTTATTTTGTGCTCCCAGGCACAGGTTGGAAAAAACTTGATACAAGGAAACTTTAGGTGGCTAGGCTGAATAAAAAAGAGTTTAGCTATGAATTTTAGAAAAGTCCAGAGTATGTTAACAGTCCTAAATAATCCTCTCAGAAACCCTGGTCTGCAAACCAAGTAGTTTTCACCTGTGTGGTTTAGAGGATGAAGGAGGTAAGTGGCACAATTTGGTTACCAGCCTGCCTTACAAAAATCTTTAAAGAATGTGATCATTCACTCAAAGAGTGCTAAGAGCTTAATGCTCGATGTGCATATCTGATACCTGTTGAACCTTGAGCTAAATGCTCTTTACAATTTAGATTTGGATGGTTAAGAGTGACATTTTAAAATTTTCTTTTTTTTTTTTTCACAACACACTGCTTTTGGTCAGTTACCTGGAAAAATCTCTTCTTAATTTACAGTAACACATTCTACTACATTTGTTGGTTCTGGCCAAACCTTACACACACTCAAAATAATAAAAAAAATTTCAATTTCTTTACTCCCCTCTATGTTTAATAATTTTTCTTTCCCTTTTCAAAACAAGGAATATCTTTCTACAAAATGTACCTTCCCCTATATATATATATATTTAATGAAATAACATCATATCATATTTTTTTTTAATCACATTAAAACCAAAAACAATTAGGTGGTCGCCGAAAGAAAGTTTGCCGTTGATGACGTTTTTTTTTTGTTTTTTGTTTTTTTCTTGTTTGCTTTCCTCTCTCTCTCTTCTCTTATCAAGGAAGCTTTGTCAGTTAAACAGCATGGAAATGTTTGAGCTGAACGGAGGAATTACGGTTTTTTTTCTTTTTTGTTAACTGCTGAGGTTCTGCGTCACGGAGTCTGTCCGTCGCTGCGAATTTACGAAAGTTTCCTTCCTTGCTGCCGAACTGCGTGGACATATCTTTCCCTGCCCTTCAAGTGGACAATAAGAAAGGAATTAGAAGATTTCCTTGGACGAAGGTTCAAACTTAAGTATCAATGCTTGTGCCGCAATTTCTCCGGCGTCTCCGTGGGACTCCCGAACTTGGCGGGTGGAAGATATCCAGCCCAGCTACAATTCTCTGTGAGAATGAGGGCTTTCAAGTAGCTTCCTCTGTTTTGGCATTTAAAAACAAATTAAAAGGTCCTACCATGACGCTGACATCTTTTTCCTTCGTCCTCCCGGAATTTGGCGGCATTTCCGATTTAGAAGCGCGGTCTCTCCCGCATAGCTTCTTTTTTTCCTTCCCCTTTCTTAGTGCTTGGTGGTTTCTAGCTCAACTCTCTCTCTCTCTGCATCTCTGCCTCTTAAGAGCGTACAAAAAAAAGATGCTCTTTGCCTTACGCATCGCGCACGTGCGAGAAAGCGCCGACTTTCCAATTGGCTGCGTGAACGCCAGGAGGCAGAAACTTCCTCGATGGATGACTGACCTTTGACCCACGAAAACGGGCGCTGCGGTGAACTTCGCAGAATTCCGCCCAAATTCCGAAGTGTTCCTGTGCAAAGCGAAAAATGCCTTTTCGAAGTAAACAAGAGCATAAATAAATCAGACTTTCTGCACTGGTAAAGCTGGGAAAACGTCCTCACAGATGCCATTCTACGAATTTATTGCTTTTAGAAAAGCGACACCAGAAACTGTAGCCATTTTCGTTCTTTCTTTCTGAACAAAGACTTTTAGAGACCACCTTTACAAAAATTCATTAAACAAATTAACTAACATTAACTAACATCGTTACAATCAACTTCGTAACGCATAAAAATCGAATTCTCTCTAGCTACAGGTACGACGATCGGAATTACGAAAAAATAGCGTAACACAATGATGTGTTATTTTGCCCTGATGCATTAAGCCACAATTTTATTCTTTTACTAAATGACTATTAAATATCCTTGACGATAGCGCACGTGCAATTAATTTACGAAAGTCACTTCGTTACGGAGCGATCGCCAACCGCTTTTTTCTAACAGTCGCTGCATTATACTATCACTAGTTAATACCCAGTGAGATTCCCACTAAACCCAACTAAATATTAATACTAAGCAAGATTTTAATTACGAAAGGTTACTAAATTAAGCCCGATACACCCAACAATGATTTTAATACACGCTACTGACATGGCATAAACACGCGTTTTTTCTCATTGGATACAACTACAATACGATAAAATACCTCGTACACTATATGTTTACAAATTACTTTTCAATTATTAAAGCTTACAGAATAATACAATAAAAGAAATCGCGATAACGACGGTAAATACTAAACTACAACCTTACAATTTTTCTTTTTATCGCTACGTTATCCCGACGATCAATAATGCCACGAACGCTGCGGTGTCGCCGATAATTTTAAACTGATACATCTAACACTATACATATATAAACTGCACTATACACTTAAGAAACTAAGGCAAATCAATTCATATACACTACATCATATATTGCACTAAAATAAACTTCACTATATCTCTTCCCTGAAAGTAAACAGTGCACTAAAAAATGCAATGGAAGGAAGAAAAAAAAACATTGCATGAAAGTACAACAACAAAAAAACCAGCAATATAGCATGATGTCAAACTTTCTTAAATCTACTTCCCAGCTAGTTACACCTCCCTTAACTAGCAACAGACATCACAAAGCTAACTTACTTAGACCTATTCACATAAATTTAACTACATACACAGAGATCAACACTTCACAGAGAAATCAGAAAGAAAATAAAATAAATGAAAAGAATTTACTTGATTTTTCTTGACTCTTAAATCTATTTATTTTTTCTAACTCCCTCCTTGCCAAAGGGATTTGAGATCATCTCATGACAAAAATTATCACTCTCATTGAGAGTGCGTGGATCTGGTGACGTGTTTTCCGATCCAAAAATATTGGCCCATTAATTTAGAGATCGGAAAACGTCAACAGATCAATACCATTACGGACCCCCACCAGCCGGTACAGTTCCCTGTTGACAGGCAGGATCCATGGCTTCATGAGGTTTGTGCCACACATGAATCCTTCCATCTGTCTGATACAGTTGGAAACATGACTGGTCAGATCAGGCTACTTGTTTGTTTCCAGTCATAAAGTGTCCAGTGGCGGTGTTGTCGTGCCCAAGCGAGGTGCATAGCTCTGCGTTGTGCACCCATCAATGTGACTCGAGTTGGGTGTCGGCGCTCCCAAAGCCTATATCGTGCAGGGTACGTTGCACAGTCCCGATGCTGATGCTTGTGGAGGCTCCAGCATTGAATTCCGATGATACCTGCGAAAGTGTTGCACGCCTATCGCGTGAAACGATTTTTGACAGCCAACGATGGTCACGTTCACCCAATGTCTTTTTACGGCCACACTGGTATCGTAGGTTGGAGGTTTTGCCGGAATTCTTTTAGTCACGGTATACCCTTGCAATGGTCGTCAAGATCAGGCTACTTGTTTGGTGAAAATTCGAACTTCGTTTCTACCTCCAAAATACTATGGCCCATCTCACTAGCGCCAACTATGACACCCCATTGAAAATCGTGTAAATCGTTATTTCTTGTCATTCTCATGCCGAAAACAGCAACATTTTGCCAATCGGGAATCGCGGATGTATCGCTGATGGTTAAAATTGAAAGAGAGGTGGAAAGGGTTTTGTTTCTTAACATCAGTGATATGTTCCAACAATCGCCGGTTGATGTTTCGGGAAGTACTACCAATATAGTGGGTAATGCCTGTGGATATAAAAGAGTGGTAGGCAGTGCACATAACTAACAAACAAATTAAGAAGAAGGTAGTGTTGAACACGCTAAGTTACGTATAAAAGTTTTAAGGCAAATATATTTTAGCCATTACTATGACCTTCATCAGTGTGACTACGATTGGTTTCGTTGCCAGATTGGTAAGGTAAGTTTTTTAATGGTAACTCCGGGTGACGTGATGCAATGAGGGATTTCCAGATGTATGGAACGAAAATGGGTTGCTCAGAGTTGCAATTTTTGGAAAATAAAATTTCCAAACTTTCTCTAAACCTCAGAGCGTACCGCATTTGGAAGGGAGCCAACTTTTTTGTATCGGACCAAAGTGGAATAGCAGAATGTCAACCATGGTAAGTAGCGTTAGTTACTCAGGTTAGATTAACCACATACATTGGAAGTTCATTCCGTAAAATTCTCTCAAGACTTCAGGAACACAAATCTGATGTGAAATTTGGGAAACCTTCCTCTTCCTTGTCTTTACTTACCATGGCTGACACTTTTGCTATTCCACTTTGGTCCGATACAAAAAAGTTGGCTCCTTCCGAAATCAGTATGCTCTGAGGTTTAGAGAAAGTTTGGAAATTTTATTTTCTAAAAATTGCAATTCTGAGCTCCCCATTTTCGTTCTATACATCTGGAAATCCTCATTGCATCACATCACCCAGAGTTACCATTAAAAAACTTACGATTGGTTTCGTTGCCAGATTGGAAAGGTATCTCACTGATGAAGGCCATAGTAATGGCTGAAATATATTTGCCTTAAAACTTTTATATGCAACTTAGCATGTTCTACACTACCATCTTCTTAATTTAAATGCCTGTGGAAGTGGTGATAGAGATAGAGTTAGACCCCTTGTGACTCTAGGGGTTTATTGGGATCTCTGTCTTTAAGGATAAGGTTAAGAATATGCGGAGATGGTTTAACAGCAATCCTGTAGCCAAAAGACTTGAAAATGGAGTTAACTTTGTGAGTGAAGGTCAGGCTGAAGGGCAAAGTGCCCACAAGCTGATGAGTGGTGGAAAGTTGAGGCAATAAACTGGTAGATCTATTCTATGATTCAAATTTCTTAATTAGCCTGTGTACTAAGAGGGCTGATGAAGGTAGAAGTCGCTACCAAAATATCGTCCCAATACTTGTATTTTTACGTAACTGAAGCGTGATAGGTCGTCGTCAAGAATTATTCTAATGCTTTGTGTGTTACGTGTCTCACTGCCAAATATTCTTACTATAACTCCTGCTTTCATGTAATGGAAGATCTCTTTCAAAGAAAGTATACAGGGGTTGGACAGAATAATGTGAACACCATGCTCAGAGACGTGACTTTTAATGCAGCTGCACATGTCACAATACGCAAAGGTATCCACTACTTTTTGGTTGTAATAGCTTTGTTTAGAACCATTTTTTGGTTGTAATTGCTTTGTTTAGAACCATTTTTTGGTTGTAATTGCTTTGTTTAGAACCACTTTTTGGTTGTAATAAAATTTTGCCAATCGGGAATTGCGGACGTATCACCGATAGTTAAAATTAAAGGGAGGTGGAAGGGTTGTCTTTCTTAACATCAGCGATATGTCCCATCAGTTGCCAGTTGATGCTGCGGAAAGTACTACCGATGTAGTGGGTAACGCTTGTGGAAGTGTTGACATTGATAGAGTAGACACCTTGTAACTCTAAAATCCCTAGAGTTACAAGATGTCTACTCTGTCCGTATCAACACTTCCACAGGCATTACCCACTATATTGGTAGTACTTACCGCAGCATAAACCGGCGTTTGATGGGACATATCGCTGATGTTAAGAAAGGCAACCCTTCCACCTCCCTTTTCAATTTTAACCATCAGCGATACGTCCACAATTCCCGATTGACAAAATGTTAAGCGGATCGCTCCATTCAGCAATCAGCATGCCCTCATGTACCGCGAAAGCATTGAAATCTACCTTACCACTAACACCTGCAATACTGATGCACCTTTTAACATCCCTATTATTTGGAAAGCAATTTTGAAATCTGGCAACAACGACGCTTTTACCACGTGTCTCATTCCATGGCTGATGAAGGCAGAAGTTGCTACCAAAACGTCTTGCTTATAATTTTCAACATGACTTACGCGTGATATGACTATTTCAAGAATTCTTCTAATGAGGTTAAAATACATAAGCAGTCTTTTAGGTTTTCTTAAAAGTCACGAAAATCGCTATTAGCAAAGTTTTTGAAAAATTAAACCACATTTTTCTTAAGGCTAATTGATGAAATAACATTTTTGTTAAGATTTGTATGTCTGAGGATCCTCCACATGTGCAACAAAGGTTTTCATTACAAAGGTTTTTCAGGAACAGTAGAATCCACTTACAGTTGGCCCAGAAAGTTCTAATAATAATTCAGTGAAAAAAAATATTTTACCTGTGTTGAAAATAAAATTTTGACGATTTAATTTTCAACATAGTCCCGTCCTCTTTCAATACACAGCTTGAATTGTTCCTATATATATTACTAAGCTGTTCTCTGAGATTCAGAAGTTAGCTCTACAAAGAAATACAAACTGCCAGATAATTTTTACTTACTGTTGCCATATCAAACTTCTCCATTTACAGTGATCTTGACGTACAACTCGGGCTTCACTGATATCCATCACACGCTGTACACAAGATCTTCTATACTTCATACTCATAATCTTTTTCTCATGCAGACATTTCTGAATCTGACCCTTCCATGACTTCCTTGAACTTTCTCTGCCTTTCCATCCTGTCACTTGAGCTAAAAAGATTTTCTTAGTAAGCATCTCTTGTTCTTTCAAAATGTCCAAACCACCGAAGCATATTAGTCTCCACCTTGCTAACAACATTTTGCTTCACATTATACAACTCCAACACAGCTTTATTCCTCACACGATCCGAACGTGTCTTGCCACAAACCCCCGTAAGTAATGCATTCTTCCAGCACACTAACGACTCCTATGTTTCTTCTGCAGTACCCAGGTTTCACTGCCATACAACAGAGTAGGAACCATTACACTCTCATACACAGCCATGTGGGACTCTCTTGAGAACCCACCATTCCTGTGAAAACCTCCCAAAGCAGCTATGACTTTCAATGAAGAATCAACTCGCCTACTAATTTTACCATCCAATTTGTTCCCTCTGTCAAACATGCTTCCTAAATACACAAACTCATTCACCTGTTAAATCACTGTGCCATTTAGACTATATTACATTCCATGCTACCAGTTCCTTGCTGAAAAACCATAACTTTGGTGTTTCCCTTATTTATACTCAGTTTGAATTTCATGCAAATTTCGTTCATCCGAGACAACATACTCTGCAATTCACTTTTGCTCTCTGCCAACAGGACAGTGTCATCAGCAATCTGCAGACATGGATATCATAAGACATAAACCACTATTATCTATGTTGGCATCACGCATGCACGCATCCATAAATATATTAAACAGCCATGGTGACATTTTTTTTTTTTTTGATTGGAGGTTTAACGACCACCGTGAGCAACTCAATGGGCTATAAGCAGTCGCCCGTCCCTAATTTAGGGTCACTGGTTCCAGGGAAGGGAGAGAGCCAGTGCCATAAGACAAACACAACATCCATGCCTCACCGGGATTCGAACCCGGACCCCTCATGGTGACATTACACAGCCTTGTCTGACTCCTGCACCAATAGAAAACCATTTTAATAAAACACCATTCACTAGTACACAGGCTCTACTACCAGCATACATGGCTTTTACACTATTAAGTCGATTCCCAGTAACACCATATTCATTCAATACCTTCTACAAAAGTGTCTTATTTACTCAGTTGTAAGCTTTTTCTAAATCTATGAAGGCAGCAAAAACTTTTTTTAGCAACAGCCAGATACTTTTCAATCATCATGCATAATGCAAAAATTTGGTTAGTGCGGCCTTTACCAGGCATAAAACCACTCTGAACATCCCAAAATTTCTCTGATGTAAGACCCTGTACTTTTATCAGTAATGACCTTACCAAACACTTTCTCTGGCACGCTTGATAGTTCTTGCAGTCAGTCTGATCACCTTTTCCATTATACAAGGGGAAAATGATAGCATCCTTGCAATCCCGAGAGACCATTCCTAATTCCCAGCACAACTGGTAAATTTCAGTTAACCAGTCAATTGCAGAGTCACCACCATTTTTCAGCATCTCAGAAATTATGCCATCAACTTCCGAAGTTTTACCATTCTGCTTCCATCCTTCACTGTGAGATCATCTTTTGCTTCAAAATCACCTTAACTCATTGGACTCCCATATCATTTCCCCAATCCTATTCTTCACACAACTTACAACTTTGTTTCCCCTATATTTCCTGAGTCTCATGTACTTTCTATCTTTCCAATAAGCCAATTCATGCCTTTCCACCTTCTCCTTCCGATCTTTTGCCTTGCTTTCTGAATTGTTCCTGAAGTCTCTCAAATGCAGTGGGGAAGTCATTTTCTGGGATGTTCGTTACTTAAGTATGCCCTATGTTGCCATGGAATATGCTAAGCAGATATATGCCTCCATCATTAACTCATTATCATCTTCAACAACAACGGTGGGTAATATAGGTGCCGTAGGTGCCTGCTGCCACGGGGCATCAGATTTCATTTGTCTTACATTGTTTAACTACCAGTGTATCCACACTCATCTGGTAAACCCAGGCATCCTGGGAAAGAGGGTCCAGGGATAAAGTGTGTCTGGGGCCGACTTCATAAGGAACCATTTATGCATTCGCGTCCCCGACACGGGGAGTCTGCGGAAAAATCCAGAAAAAAACGCAGGCTAGATGGCCGGCAGAACTGGGGTTTGAACACTCACCAGAAATGTCTGCCTCCCACACAGTGCATAGCGACATAACCACCATTAAGTAAAACAGTATAATGTGAGAAACAGAAAATGCAGGACTTTTTATATAATGATATCATCTAAATACAGTAGACCCTCACTAATCCGGCCTTCAATAATCTAGCCTCCTTCTCCTTGCATTGTTTTTGGTTGCAAAAATCATGTTAATATCAGACTAGAATGAATTATACTTCATACATGAGTGAAGTTTTCAATTTTAACGCCATGTTTGGCTTTGAATTAGCACTAACGTTCATGTAATTCAATTTAAAATAAAAGTAGGAAGGATCCTCAAAATAATTAATAACAGTGGCGGCTCGTGGTTGGAAAAATAGGTGAAGAGGTACAAGAGCAGTATGAAAAGATACGTATATACTGTCTACAATGAAAATCCCTTAATGAGGACTTACCTATTTTTTGTATATTAAATCAATTTTTCTTCATTTTAAAGCTGCAAATTTGTCGATTATGTCATCATAAGATGGTTAGATGTTTGTTTCTTCGTGAGCATCAATAAAATGTCTTCCTGAATAGAAATATTTGCCAAATAAGCAAGTCTATCTTGGGAACTAGTGTTTCTTGAGCAAGTGTGTATTCTTTTAAGAAAACTTCTTTTCACTTGGTACACTTGTAGATGGAATTGTTAAAATGAGGAAAACCAATTTATAATCTTCTGTAAAAATACCTTTGTCTCCGTAAAACACTCGAAGGAGTTTTTGAGTCAATATATTCCTTAATTTTTCATCGGCATATACAAGACTCAGTTCATTTTTAAGGCGCTGGTGTTTAGTAAATATGTTTCCGTAAAAATGTAGATTTTCAAGAGCACGAGAGGGAAAGCATGCATTAAATTATTCGAATTTGGTTGTGTCAGCAAGTCAGACAAATTGAAGTTCCTTAGTCTTGAAATTTTATATCCATTTCCATAAGAATGTGGTCCAAAATTTCAAAATACAATTGTTTATAATTTTGAAAAATTGTTTCCTGTGTAAGAGCAGCATATTCCCGTGCTTATTTCTGTGATTTTGCTAGCTTTTTCAAACTGTGTTTCAAATACCTCATCGTTCCTTTTATGGCTCAAAATTTCATGAGTTTTTTTGTTTTGTTTTTAATTTGAGTTACACAGTAGTTTATGTTTAGTTATTTTTTCTTCAAAAGTTTGAATAATAGATCGGTGGAGCCAAAAATGTAAATTCGAAAGTGTTCATATCATTCAAAAACCCCTTGGCAAGATGAATTGATTTTTTGTCTGATTGTTTGCTATTCGTCAGAAATCCGAACACTTCCTTCAATTTATCCTAATCTTCAACAACTACACTTACTAATTTCAAAAGGGAGGACCATCGAGTTTCTGTTATGGTTGGTCTGCGTCTTGTGGTTATTGGCACAAGTGTATAACACCGCTTTGCAGAATGTTGAACAAACGATGCAATTCCACTGAGGCTTGCAAAAAGTATTCGACACTTAGAAATTTAAAAAAAACTCTGGTGTAATACAAGATTCAAACGATTAACTAAGCAATGAACAAACACAGCTCGAGAAGCTTTATCCTTGACTTTTTTTCTGTAGCCCATTTAAGTGTCCAGACATTATACTTGCCCCATCGTAACATTGTCCTATTTATTTGTGTTGGTAATCGGACTGTTCCAAAATTTTGTCTAGCATTTTGTATAAAGCTCCTGACGTTCTATCTTCACTCACATCATGGAAACCCAAAAATCCCTCAACCAATACACCTTTCGAATCAACAATAAAAAATTATTTAATTTTTGACGTGATCGTTTATACAGTATATTCAGAAATACATTCAATTAATTCATTTTGAATAGTTTTTTATCCTTTCGTATTGATTTTCAATTTCTAAAGAACTTCATATCAACAATGAAAGTAATTCAATGAAATTTCTACGATTTATCGAGCCCTTGCTTTCGTCATGGCCATGGAATGCTAGTTCTTGTTTGCTCAAATACAGTATAGACTAATACTGCATCACTCGCTGTCTGCAGGAAAAGTCTATTTTAACGAATGTTTTCGTTAAAATGCGTTTTCAAAAGCCTAGCATTCTTCCTCAGAGCATCGACAATGGTGTTTTGAATTTTTTCAAAATTCCTTAACATTAATCCGCATTTCAGGTGTTTGCTAGAATCACGATGTTTATGAAGTGACCGTGTTACGCTTAATAAATCTGAGAATCCGTCTTTATTCCACGCCAAATGTTTATTACTAAAAAGTAAGCAGGGCCAAAAAAAAAAATATTAACACAGAAGTGCTGCAAATACATTTATATTCAGTAAATTAACAATTTTAAAAATTAATATTGTTAGATTTACAGCTCTTCTTGATTTTGTTCTTGGCAACAATTGTCAGTGAATCCGTCGATCGACCTTGAAGCAAAAATGTCTCTTTTATCTTCATCTTTCCACAGATTAAATGGTGTTTGCAATAAATAACAAACAATATCGTTCACAGGATGCATACTAAAAACTATAACTATCAGTTAAATTCTTCACAAACCTAAAATATCAGGTAAAGCTTTCAACAGATAATCATAAAGCACGAAAGAGGCCGCCCGGTGGCGCAGTGGTCAAAGCGATGGCCTCTGATCATTCGTCCGAACGGGGTCCGGGTTCGAATCCCGGTGAGGCATGGATGTTGTGTTTGTCTTACGGCACTGGCTCTCTCCCTTCCCTGGAACCAGTGACCCTAAATTAGGGACGGGCGACTGCTTATAGCCCATTGAGTTGCTCACGGTGGTCGTTAAACCTCCAATAAAAAAAAAAAAAAAAAAAAAAAAAAAAAAAAAGCACGAAAGAACAAATTCCTGTAGGAAAATAATGTACCACAGCAGCACAAGGAAAAAGCCCTAGTGGATTGCAAGGTATCCTGGTAGTCCGCCCGCTCCACCGTGATCTCTGACGACTTTACGCTCAAAAACTGAGAGATGCAGAGCTAAGGCGCCGAAGCTGAAACACTTCTCTTGAGCGAGCAGATTGGGGAGGTTGACGTCACGGTTACTATGACAACTCGGCCAAAAACTGCAGACTTCCAAGCATTCTCATTTCGGCTCTTCACTTTCACTGTTTTGCGTATAAGGATTTGTTTTCCGTATTGAGCTCGCCATGTGAATTAATATTTATTTTAAATTTTGAGTATTTTGGAACTGAATAAAGGCAAAAAAAAAAAAATATATATATTATAAAAAAAATACTGAATAAAACTTTATTTTGAGTAAAATAGGCGAAGAGGCACTTCACCTACTTCACCTGAAAAGCCGCCACTGATTAATAATATTACAAAAAGCATCTTCATTAACCCTTTAACGACCATGATCCCAAAATCTTGTATCACTATCACTCTAAATCCCATAATGCCCAAAACTGTCTGTTGTTTAATTTCTTTGTTTAATAATAACAATAGTAACTGAGAGTGACTTATGCTGATCCCTCATAGGTCGAGAAAATTTAAAGAACAGATAAGGGTAGGAAATCTGACTCACTCTAGAGAGGTGTTTTGGGATGCTATGGCAGTTTGTACGTTCGGGCATTTTGGGCGTTATGGTCATTAAAGATTAAAGCAGACAAAAATCTGTGGCATGTTTCGAAGTGACCACACTGAGTAGAAAATGCAAGATTTCATCTGTGCTGTATTGCAATTGTACATTTCTTTTACTGTGTATAGTATGTTCACATACATATTATGCTTTACTGTACTGTTAATATGAAAAGATCATTTCATTGTTGTAAATGAGATAGTATAGTACGTACTGATCATGTCCTTTTACTATTACCATATGCTTGTCTCTTATTTGTGTGTTTTTTTTTAATAAATACACAGTGCGTCAAAGAATTTTTAAGACTCTCGCTAGATTTCAGCCTACGGTGGCGCCACCAGTGTAATTACGAATGCATTATAAACCGTGACCATCTGCTTGCTTTCTGCCAAAAGTACTGCGCAGTTGTTAAAGTAACTCAAACGAAACGGGCGTTCATTAGAGAAGTAAAATTTTTTTCATGTTGAATTATTAAGATGGAACAAAGGGCTGTTATTAAATGTTATTAAATTTAACATAAAACTTGGTAAAAGTGCCTCGGAAACGTACCAAATGACGAAACAAGTTTACGGTGAGTTTTGTTTAAGTAGATTAAATGCTTTCCTGTGGCACAAACATTTTTTGGACGGAAGAGATACGCTAGAAGATAAGCATACTGGAAGACCAAGTTCATCTAGGACACCTGAGATTATTGAAAAAGTGCGTGATTTCATGGCAAACAATCGATGTGCATCACTAAGAATGATGGAAGAGTCTTTAAACATCAACAAAGAAACGATTTGAACCATCCTGCATGAAGATTTGGGCAAAACAAAAGTCTGTGCTAAATTTGTTCCACACGCGTTAACCAATAAACAAAAAATCAAGGAGACGTGCACGTTGCAGAGACATCATTTCAGCCACTGAAAATGATCCAAACTTCTTAAAATCGATTGTTACTGGTGATGAAACATGGTATTTTCAATATGATCCTAAAACAAAGCGACAAAATGCGGAATGGAAGTCAAAAAACTCGCTACAAGCCAAAAAAACAAGAAAAGTTCCATCGAAAATCAAAACAATTCTCATTATATTCTTAGATAGTAAGGGTATTATCCACAAAGAATTTGTTCCAAGTGGACAAACAATTACTGGTGAGTTTTATTTAAATGTTTTGAGGCATTTGATGGGCAGAATTCGCTGCATTCGTCCAGAATATCGAGATGTAAACAGTTGGTGTTTGTTGCACGAAAATGCACCCAGTCACACCTCACTTCTTGTTCGTAGATTTTTGGTGAAAAATAACGTGTGTGTTGAACCATCCACCGTATTCGCCTGATTTAGCACCCTGCGACTTTTCTTTATTCCCAAAACTTAAAATGACGTTAAAAGGGTGTTATTTTGATGATATTTCGACCATACAAACAGCTTCGACTCGTGCTTTGGAGGCAATTCCGCAAAGTGAACTGGAACAGGCATTCGAATCATTATTAAATCGCTGTAACAAGTGTATTGAAGCCGGAGGGACTTATTTTGAATAACAAACCAAAACAAATTATAATTTCTTGTTTCTATTTCATTTTACAGACCCAGTCTTAAAAATTATTTGATGCACTGCGTATGTACTACACATAGTAAACTTGTAATTGTAACATTAAACTTAATGAATTAAACTGAATTTTTGTGCATTCTCAGTAATCCGGCACCCCTCTGTGTAAGGAATGGCCGGATTAGCAAGAGCCTACTGTAATTAGAAAGTACTGTATTTTTCCTTTATTGTCATATGCTACTTTTTTCAAAGAACGCTAAGATCTATATTTTTGTTATAGTTCCTTCTCAGCATTGGAAGTGGAGACGCCTGTGCTGTATCCCATATTTCATGATAGCTCTGTTGGTGTACTGCTTACTTTTGGGTGGTGCAACATTGCTAGTAGTTTCCGGGGCTGCAGAAGACCAACCGGAAAGTGGTGCAAAGCAGACAGTGATACGCTCCATTCTTATAGCCATGGCTTGTGTAATTGGTGTTGTATTCATTTCCAATTTATACACATGGGTACATGTGGCAGCTGCTCTCATCATTCCTCACCAGAAGCGGATACAGCATAACCTCTCACAGATTGAGTCCTCTCATGCTACTAGCTATTTGCAGGCTCTGAAGACTGAAGTTGATACTATTGTATCAACGGTAAGACTTGTTCTGTAGAATTTTTTTAATGGTAGTGTATTGTTCATGCTCTGAAGTACATTAACTGAATTGTTTAAGTAATTCCAAAAATTAGTGCAGTGGAATGTTATTTAAGTCTGAATGAATAAATATAATAGTTAATAAATGTAATAGTCAACAATAAATGCGATACTCAATAATCAACGGTAAGACTTGTTCTGTAGAATTTTTTTAATGGTAGTGTATTGTTCATGCTCTGAAGTACATTAACTGAATTGTTTAAGTAATTCCAAAAATTAGTGCAGTGGAATGTTATGGAAGTCTGAATGAATAAATATAATAGTTAATAAATGTAATAGTCAATAATAAATGCGATACTCAATAATCAACTGTAAGACTTGTTCTGTAGAATTTTTTTTAATGGTAGTGTATTGTTTATGCTCTGAAGTACATTAACTGAATTGTTTAAGTAATTCCAAAAATTACTGCAGTTGAAATGTTATGGAAGTCTGAATGAATAAATATAATAGTTAATACACTAAAGAGCAACTGAATTAGAGATACCTGTCTAGTAACGTGTAGCACCACCTTTTGCCCTGATGGAGGCAGCGATTCGTCTCGGCATGGACTCGACAAGACACCGGAAGCGTTGGGAAGCCATACGGATTCACGACTCCTGAACAAGCTACCACAGTTCACGAAGATTTGATGGAGGGGGGTCATCTCTCTCTGTGACATCCCAGATGTGCTTGATGGGATTGAGGTCAGGTGATCTAGCTGGCCAGGGAAGCGAGGTCACGTCGGTGGAGTATTCATCCAACCATTCGGATACAATTCGGGAGTGATGGCACGATGCATTCTCTTGTTGGATGTTGAAGATGCACAAATGGGAGTAAATGGTCGTCCAGGATATCACGGTAACATTGACCTGCAAGGGACGATGTCACACGTACCAGGGGTCCCATTTCAGTCCACATAAACAGTCCCCAGATGAGAATGCCACCCCCACCAGCTTGAAGAGTACCCTGCTGGCAAGAAGGATCCATCAATTCATGTGGTTTGCGCCATACTCGTATCCTGCCATCCACATGTACCAACGTGAATCTCGACTCATCAGTCCAGGCAACATTTTTCCACATCTCTAGGGTCCAGTGGCGATGTTCCCGCGCCCATGCTAATCTTTGCAACCTGTGATGTGCGGTCAGCAGCGGTACCCTCGTGGGACAATGGTTTCTGTACCCCATAGCAAGGAGATAGTTCTGGATGGTGTGGCTGCTTACACGTTTTTGTGCACCAGTGTTAAATTGCCGAGTGATTTCTTGCACAGTGGCCCGTCTATCCGCTGTTACAATGCGAGCCAGCTGACGAAACCGCTCATACACACGCTGTTGTCCACGGCAGTTGGCCCTTGCAGGGATGGTTTTACCGGATTCCATGTACTCATGGTGCACCCGTGACACAGTGGCTCATGAATATTCCAGTGCCAGCACAACTTCCGAGATGGAGTGACCCATTCGTCGGGCCCCGACAATTTGCCCACGATCAAATGCGCTTAGATCCTTCGTCTTACCCATACTGCGTCTGACTCTTACTTTTTCCTGTTGCATTACTCCTTATATTGTCGGATCGCTGCATATGTCATGTCATGTCCGTTTACAGGGCCGCCCACAGTGCCACATTTGCATAATGTCAGCTGTCTCGAATTCAATTGCTCTTCAGTGTAAATGTAATTGTCAATAATAAATGCAATACTCAATAATATTCGCTAAAGAAATAATGGAAACACAGAAGCACTTTAAAGGAAAATTGTCACTCCTGGCCATTGAGATACTGGGAAAATTTCTGGTGGACTGCCGTATTTGGGACGGACGGTAGGTCATGTGTTATCTAAAGAAAAAAAAATTAAATATATACGTGCACTTCAGGATTCTTGTAGAAGAAAACCAAGTTATACTTCTAAACAGCAAAGTTTGTTTATCACTTTGATAGCTTCAGGGGGGGGGCAGGGAAAAAGCAGATGCATAGGAAATGTTCTATTGAGCCAAACACTGTTTTAGTACCACCCCTTCGTTTTTCTCAAATTAATTTATGCCCCATCCCTTTGGGCTGATATCTTCTACCTCAGTCTGCTTTCACCAATTGCAGTTGCAGCTGAATAATCGATGCAATCTAACAAAATATGCTACCAATAGTCTGGGACAGAAATTCGAAATTCATTGTGTATATTAAAGCATTGAGGCTCACCTTGATAAAATGTGTAGGTTGCTGCATTTCATATGTATGTAAATGGACGATGTCATCACTCTTTCCACGTTATTTTTTAAACAACGCATAGCGACTGAAAAACTGCATTCCGGCACTGCTGGGATCGAACCCCAGAACTCTCGATAACTAGTTGAGTGCGTTTGAATTTACGCTACAGCGCCAACAATTCTCAGCGCAATGCGTGGTTTATCAGTCAGCATCTGACTACACGAATGCGTATTGATGGTCTCAGCAACTGAGATGTCGTCGTCTGGTGGCATTTAACGCAACAGCTATTTTAATTGTAGCTGACAAATTCAAAGGGCGATAGAAAGGGTTAATATATATCAAATACGTGGAGATAATGTAAATGGACGATGTCATCACTCTTTCCACGTTATTTTTTAAACAACGCATAGCGACTGAAAAACTGCATTCCGGCACTGCTGGGATCGAACCCCAAATGCGTTAAATGCCACCAGATGACGACATCTCAGTTGCTGAGACCATCAATACGCATTCGTGTAGTCAGATGCTGACTGATAAACCACGCATTGCGCTGAGAATTGTTGGCGCTGTAGCATAAATTCCAACGCACTCGACTAGTTATTGAGAGCTCTGGGGTTCGATCCCAGCAGTGCCGGAATGCAGTTTTTCAGTCGCTATGCGTTGTTTAAAAAATAACGTGGAAAGAGTGATGGCATCATCCATTTACATTATCTCCACGTATTTGATATATATTAATCATATGTATGTGTTTTTTTTCCATTATGAATGAGATTAGCATCTGACATTAAAAGAATTCTTGAAATCGTCATCGCACGCGTAAGTTACGTTGAAAAATTATGAGCGGGACGTTTCGGTAGTGACTTCTACCTTCATCAGCCATGGAATGAGACACGTGGTAAAAGCGTCAGTTGTTGCAGATTTCAAAATCGCTTTCCAAATAATAGGGATGTTAAAAGGTTTGTCAGTATTGCAGGTGTTAGGGGTAAGGTAGATTTCAATGCTTTCGCGGTATCTAAGGGCATGCCGATTGCTGAACGTGGCGATTCGCTTAACATTGGGCCAATCGGAAGCCGCGGACGTATCACTGATGGTAAAATTGAAAGGGAGGTGGAAGCGCTACCTTTCTTAACATCAGCGATATGCTCCATCAATCGCGGGTTTATGCTGCGGTAAGTACTACCAATATAGTGGGTAACGCAGCCTGTGAAAGTGTTGATAGGGATAGAGTAGACAGTCTATCCCTGTCAACACTTCCACAGGCTAGGGATAGAGTATACAAGAGTAGACAGTCTATCCCTATCAGCACTTCCACATATTACATGAAGAGAATTCTTGAAATCGTCATCGCTATATTGGTAGTACTTATCGCAGCATAAACCAGCGTTTGATGGAGCATATCGCTGATGTTAAGAAAGGTAGCCCTTCCACCTCACTTTCAATTTTAACCATCAGCGATACGTCCGCGGCTCCCGATCGGCACAATGTTAAGCGAATCGCCCCGTTCAGCAATCGCCATGCCCTTAGATACCGCGAAAGCATTGAAATCTACCTTACCCCTAACACCTGCAATACTGATGCACCTTTTAACATCCCTATTATTTGGAAAGCAATTTTGAAATCTACCAACAACTGATGCTTTTACCACGTGTCTCATTCCATGACTGTTGAAGGTAAAAGTCACTACCAAAATGTCCTGCTCATAATTTTTCAACGTAACTTTATGTGTGTGATGACGATTTCAAGAATTATTTTTATGTTTTGTGCATTACGTGTTTTCCTGCCAATTCTTCTCACTATGATTAGCATCTGATGTACTATAGTTGTTGTTCCTTACCCAGTTACAGAATTCCTGAACTGCAGTTCTGGAAAGTCTGTTTCAGATACTGCTGCAAAAAGACTTTTTCTATTTGAAAGTAATTAAATAAAAAAATAAAAATGTATTTTCACATCCTTTAATTCCCTCACTTTATAAATTTGCACTAAAATCTTGCAATTCTGGATGTTTGCAATTTTTTCATAGTTATTTTATAAATGATAGGTACGGCTTGAAAAAGAAATAAATTTTTGGTACATTTGGTTTTCCGTTCTCATTGAAAACAAAAAAGCTATTACAAATTCTGAATTCAGTTATCACAATAAAATTCATATGAATGGTATAAAGTCTTTGACAGTCTCTCTCTCTCTCTCTCTCTCTCTCTCTCAGAGGATGTACCTTGTCTGTTGCTTCTTAGCACTGGAAGTAATTTTTTTCTTACTCTGTATTTTAATATGTTAGCATAGTGTATACCTTTAATACGTAAGAACACTTACCGCTGGTATCCATAGTATTAGAGAACATTTCTTGCACGTAATATTACGTGAAGCTGAGAGAAGTACACGTTAGTCCAAAGTCCTTGACATGAATTACTTAAAAGTGACAACTCGTAAATAAATGCTTCAAACATACGACATTGAGAAATCAAACAAAGCACAGAATGAACTCTAAAAACTATTCAAAATAGTCGAAAACCCGAATTATTAAGACAATACGAAAATTCACCAAAAAGCCCTGCAATTTTTAACTGAACAGTCCGTCAAGCTGTTACACTAAAAAACCCAAAGTATCAGCAAGGTTCTAATTGCTTATTACACAATAGGAATCGTGTAATAAGCAATTAGAACTAATGGAAAAGCTATAAAAGTGTACAAAGCGCCAAAACCCACCAGTCCACAGCAGCACAAACAAAATTCACCTGTTACAAACACGACAAGAGAATTTCAACAAACACAAAGGCAATGCAGTTCAAATAACCTTGCATAAAACTAGAAACACTGTAAACCTGTCACAAAACTGTTCTCAAGTCTTCAATCTCTAGGAAAATTCACTTAACTCTCTCATGTCAGCACCTAACAAAGGAGCTTGAGGCTTTCGCTACACCTTGTAGCATCCTCAGGGCGGTCGCTAGTCTCTTCGGTAAACACCGGCAAACTGATGTTGAAGCCTCAGTGTTGTTCTTCTGACCACACCCATGATGATACGTACATACTTCCACAGAGGCTCCATCTGGTGTCAGTAAACAAAAGTTTTCTTGTCTTGATATAATAATTTCCTTTTTCCCCCTTATAGAATTTTTTTTTCTTCTTTCTAATTTTCCCCTGCTGCTGCCCTGAATTACTTCTTTTTTTATTAATTCTTTCCACTGTGTCAGCAGACTAAATGGATTGTTATGGTTACAAATGTTACTTTGGTAACATTAACTAAATGAACAGACTAAATGAATGTCATCGTACGTAAGGGGTCCGGGTTCGAATCCCGGTCAGGCATGGATGTTGTGTTTGTCTTACGGCACTGGCTCTCTCCCTTCCCTGGAACCAGTGACCCTAAATTAGGGGCGGGCGACTGCTTATAGCCCATTGAGTTGCTCACGGTGGTCGTTAAACCTCCAATAAAAAAAAAAAAAAAAATGAATGTCATGGTTACAACTGTTAATTTAGTTGATGTCCAAGGTAACATTAACTAAATGGGGAAAGAATTAATAAAAAATGGGGAAAGAATTATAAAAAAAAGAAGTCATTCAGGGTAGCAGAAGGGGAAAATTAAGACAAAGGAAAAAAATACTATAAGGGGGGAAAAAGGAAATAATTATATCAAGACAAGAGAACTTTTGTTTACTGGCACCAGATGGAGCCTTTGTGGAAGTATGTACGAGTCATCCTGGGTGTGGTCAGAAGAAGAACACTGAGGCTTTAACATCAGTTTGCCAGTGTTCACAGAAGAGACCAGCGACTGCTCCTTGCTCCTGAGGATGCTACAAGGTGTAGCGAAAGCCTCGCACTCCTTTGTTTGGTGCTGATGTGAGAGAGGTAAGTGAATTTTCTTAAAGATTGATAACTTAATTCCACTTAGTAGTTCTAATTCTGACTATTATATAGCTCTAATTATTGTACTATTCTCTTTTACGTGCGATATTTCAAAGTAACTTGTACAAGTTAGATTGATGACTTGAGAACAGTTTTGTGACAGGTTTACAGTGTTTCTGATCTAGTTTTATGCAAGCTTATTTGAACTGCATTGCCTTTTGTGTTTGTTGAAATTCTCTTGCCGTGTTCGTAACAGGTGAATTTTATTTGTGCTGCTGTGGACTGGTGGGTTTTTGGTGCTTTGTACAATTTGTATAGTTTTCCTATCATTGATATTCTATTTTGGCAATTTAAATATTTATTTCCTACCGCCTTAGAGTAAAAATGAAAAAAAAATACTAAATGATCAAAATTATACGGATGAAATTTAAATGTTACGGGGATACAGAAAATTCCGCGGTAACATTATCTCCCTCCCTTCAAAAAAAAAGTAATAATAATTCGAAGAATATTAAGGGAATACTCGTCTAATAAAAAAAAAGGTTGTGCATTTTCCTCTAACGTCCGCCCTCGGTACGGGCAGTTTTGCCCCTGCGAAAACAACAGTATGCAACATACAGAATACATATATACAGCATCTGGCTTATTCATATAATATATATATATCAACCTTCACCGTGTATAAAATCTAAAAATGAGAAATACAGTATATATACACAAAACAGTATAATAAGTACTCAAATATCAATTTTCGGGCGTAGCGCTCAGTCTTGCGCCGTTGGTTGGGTTTCGTTTTTGCAGTTCCTCCGCTCTGCTGGAGACGGGGTAACCCATTGTGGAGGGAAGAACAGGTTTCTTCACTCCGTGTGCTCTCCTCTCTGTGGTTTGTCTAGCGCTGGCAACAAGTCAGGAGGGTTGAAATCACAAACAATAGGAGGATCAAGGATGACATGCCCGCGGTGAATACCTTGAGTAATCCGGTGGCGGATATTGTCAGTCCGTTCGTCCAGCTACCGAAATTCCATCCGGGTGTGATAGCTGAGTTCTGCCAATTTGCATACGAGTAGTTTGGGTGCACTAGGTTCATGGAGGGTTGGTCTAAGCAGAAGTCCAATTTCTTACAAGCGTTCACAGTGCGTGCGTTTAAACACAAATTATCGCTTATGCAGCGAGTGTCCGATTTAAATTTTATCACCACGGTATTCTTCTCCGTGCGAAGCTTTACGGATCGGGTATGTACGATTAGTGAATCGAAGTGCACATCTACCATTCCCGCTGCACAGGATGAAAATGCTTCCAAACTGAATTGCGGCAAGAGGTTCGCACGAAAAGCATCCGGAGGTTTGTATCTCCGCATCTGTAAATTTCGGGCAAACAGTTCGAGTTTCTATGCTGTACTTGAAATTGTTGAACTCCAGGTTTATTACGAGGGGTGCTGAGTGTAGTAGCTCTGAACTTAGTTTCCCTTCGTTATCCACTTTGAAGTGGTGCCAAGACGAGGTAAAAGGTAGTGCATTTCTTTTTGTTTCTATCATGTTGAGAAGGTAGGACTGCTGCCGTTGGCATTGCATGTTGTCTTCGTAGAACGTGCATGAGAACATATTTTCGTCGAAGATGAAGCCTTTTGACATGGAGTCGTTCACTTGTGTATCACCTATATGACCTCTCTCGGGCCTGGAGGGCAAACTAGCTCTTTCGAGGTAGCTTTCTTGGGGGTTGCCGACTCGTGAGATTAGGTGAGTTTGCAAAATCGGCATGGGCTGGTCTAGCGCTCCTGCTACGCGTACCCTGATGCCTGTAGAGGTGGTAGCTTGGTTTTTCATGGTGATTGCTTCCGTGGTTTCATTTCCCTGCTGCTCTATGAGTAGCTCATAGCTACACTGCATGGCCACGATACGTTTCACCTCATATGCCCTTAGAAGTCGGCCTCCAGCCATATTCTGTAATATATGCAGTGTTGGCTGTCTATTATCCAACAGCTGGTGCTTCCGCTGTCAGATGGGTGGCATCCCGTTATTCCGGGCCCGTCTAAGGATTGCTTGGTTAGAGCCTCGAAGCTTGTTTCCCCGCACACATCCTTTTCCCCAATTACAGGTTGGGTTATTTGTGCACATGATCTGGCTGAGATAACGCATGCTTGTGACATGGGTAAAATATTCCCTGACGGTCTGCCACTCGCACTTCACCTGTTGAAAAGTGATTCTTAAAGAAAACAGATTATTTTGGTTGCTTTCATCAGTGAACCAAAGACACTGTTGGTGCTCTAGATTCAGGAGTGTAATCTGGGCACTGGTGGAGAGACGGCACGTTGCGTTTACGTCGGAGTCCGAGCATGACTTCACTTTGGAGGCAATTATGGAGTGTGCATTACACTCCACAGATGCTCCGTCCATAACTAGCAGAAGCAACGTTAGCAAGGCAAGTCCATGCAGTGGGGCTTGTGCTATGGGGCGCCACGTGTCTCTCGAGGTACTGTTGCATCACTTGGGCTCGGTTTCGCATTGCGTTACCGGCCAATGCACCCGTTTTGACAGCGACCAAAGTAGAACCTCTAAGGAAACGGTATGTCTTCCACATAATGTATGCGATGCTGTAGAGAGTTTTCCAGATGCATAAAATGACCGTTTTTGCGTACAAAAAGGTAACAGCCGTAACTAGAATTAGGAGCACGATAACCACGTACGTGACTGCTGCCGGCAGGCACTTTAACTGCCGCAGTAGGTCCCGGCATAAGATGCATTGCAGGGGACTGCAGGTTATCCGTCCAACTATTTGTACTGTTCCTCTCAGCGTCTGTCCGTCGGTCGTCACAAAGATAAGATGCATTTCTGCTGACAACTCTAGCATTTCGGAAGGTAGGGTCGCTTGAAATGGCGTGTCTTTAAATGTGATCACAGTCTCTATCCCTCTGATCCTGACGACTAACATGCCCGGATGCGAGAGGGTTACTATTGGATCATTGTAGGTGAGTCTCACATCATTGCGCTGGAACACAGCCTCCTCGTCAGTCAGTAGGTGCCTCTGATGTCGGCGGCGATGTGTGGTTGCTCGGTGTCGGCTCGCCACGCAAAGTTGGTATGAGATCAACACTGGATTTTCGATTTTTAGTCCTTCCGCTTCGTGGACCAAAGTAGTAACTGCAGGTACCAGGCGACAGTAACAAGTCGTTTCAGTAATGTTCATACAACCTGCCAGTTTGCAGTAGTTAGCAGTGCCTGAGCAAGGGGAGGCCTCCGAACAGCTGCAGGGTAAACCTGCCCTCTTGCATTCGATGAGGGAGCGGACTCCTCGTGCGTTGACCTTCTGTTGAAAATGAAAGGACCCGGGTTCAATCAGCTGGTTATCGTGTGCAATGAATGTCTTCCACACTTTGATACAACCATCGCAACTGTGACCATGGCAGAAATTTGGTGACACACCCAAATTCAGCAGTTCCTCTCTAGTTGTGTTTGTGCACTGATATTTGTCCCTACGAAATTCGCATCGCTCGAAATCTGCCGCATGGCCCCAAGCGATGACTGGTGCCAGAAAAATGAAAATAAAGTTTATCATGGTGGGCAGTTGAAAAGTTTCTTTTTTTTTTTTTTTTTGTAGTTGTGTGCACTGCTATCTATCGTGTGGATGCTAAAGGTGCTGAATGCAGAGCAATGTTCTTGATGTATCCTGAAAAGGGGAGTGATGCCAAATCAGACACACATCTTCCTCATACCTCACATACATATAAATTACACTGGACCATTTCCCGAGTCTCTGTTCATAGTGCACACTAATTAAGTTAACATACAATTTTACCTTGTAAATACAAAATTTACCACGCTGCGTTAAACAATTTTTCTTACGAGCTACGTGAGTTACATGTGCATATTCTAATTAAAAGTTATTTACTCTGCTTCCTTCCTCTGGTAAGCATAAAAAAAATCCTGTCCTTCCTAGGTACATTCCCTTCTGAAGAAAAAAACACAGCAGTCGTCCTTTAAAAATAAAAACAGCTAAGTAAACTATTCCTCCTGCCTGTATACCTCCTTTCAACAAAAAAAAATAAATATAAATGCGTTCGTCCCTTTGTCTGTACATCTCCTGTCACCGAATATACTCATACTCGACTCTTTTCCTTTTAAATCTGATTTCGCTCAAATATACACATACTTAAAATTATTCATTCTTTCGTGTTTTCTTAATTTTTGCTTCATTAATTTGCTCTCATTTGTGAGAGAGAAAATTTTTATCAACGCCGCCTCATGCCTGTAAATTGTGATCATTCCTCCCTTCCACTATATCGTCTTATTTATTCTTCGCCGGCCCTTAAAACCAGCCTTGCTTAAAGCTCTAATATTCTGCCATTTTAACCTGTACTTGCTCCGTCCTATTCATGCGTGCACCTGGTCTGGCCTGGGGTCTTCTGATTGTCTGTCCTCTCTGTAGATGCGCCTCGTCTCTCGTTCTCGGGGGGACGGGGGTCTCATTGCAGTAGTTTGGTGACTTTTACTGACCAATCAGACGCTTCTTCCTTCTTGTAAACGAAGGTGTACCCTTCGAACTGAAAAATTTGGCTATTATCCGCCATATTGCGCGCGGTGGTTTAAATCGGCGGTCGTAAGACTGCTGTCGAAATAATAATGTTAATCGCAAAAATGCTGGCTGGGCCTCTATTTTGTCCATTAAGGCTTAGCAAAATACTTAGGATTGCACCATTAACGTCTTCACAAGGTACGGCTTTTCTAGTTTATTACGGTTAGGCTTTCTAGTCTATTACGATCCCCATTGTCTCCTGTTAAGGACAAAGCTATATTTTGATCAGGCGTAGGTTACTGATGTTTTTGCTATAATTATTTCCGCGAAATGCTAATTTCATATGTTCGCCTAACTTTATCTGAGCAAAAGTGTGATTTGATCGCTGCAAGGTTAGAATTCGCTGGTTCTTATTTCCGTAAATAATACTAGCCGTCGTAACGTGTATGATTCCTATTGTTCAGTGCTCTCTCGATGTGATAGCTTACGCCTATTCTACTCATACTGTGAGGTGGCTTACGCACGGTGACTAGTCTTTACCCATTTTCCCATTATTATTCCGATCCTTGATTAATTGGTGAAAACCTATGGATCTTTGAAATAATAAAAAAAATCATGGTTGATCGTTACGGAAAACTGCTTTCCCGCTACCTTTTGGCAGTTCCCCTGTACAGCTTTTCGTATTGCATTGCAGTTCTGTTGGATATTTACATATCTCTCGCTACGGGTGAATCGCACGCGTCGCTTACCCAGTGAAAGCAGGAAATTGAAATGACTGGCTTTTTCTTAACTGAGGTCTCGCTTATCCCCAACTGCTAGGAATAGTAATTTTTATTATTGATATTCTATTTTGGCAATTTAAATATTTATTTCCTACCGCCTTAGAGTAAAAATGAAAAAAAATACTAAATGATCAAAATTATACGGATGAAATTTAAATGTTACGGGGATATAGAAAATTCCGCGGTAACATTCCCATTAGTTCTAATTGCTTATTACATTATTCATGTTGCTTATTACATGATTCATATTGCAGAACTTTGCTGATACTTTGAGTTTTTCAGTGTTTAACAGCTTGACGGACTGTTCAGTTAAAAATTGTAGGTCTTTTTGGTGAATTTTCGTATTGTCTTAATAATTCGGGTTTTGGACTATTATGAATAGTTCTTAGAGTTCATTCTGTGCTTTGTTTGATTTCGTATTGTCTTAATAATTCGGGTTTTGGACTATTATGAATAGTTCTTAGAGTTCATTCTGTGCTTTGTTTGATTTCTCAATGTTGTATGTTTGAAGCATTTATTTATGAGTTGTCACTTTTAAGTAATTCATGTCAAGGACTTCAGACGAATGTGGACTTCGCTCAGCTTCACATAATATTACGTACAAGAAATGTTCTCTAATACTGTGGATACCAGCGGTAAGTGTTCTTATGTATTAAAGGTATGCACTATACTAATATATTGGTTTATTACTGCACATTTTTTGTTGACTGTTGGCATTGAGGACTTTTCAACAGTTAGCGTCAGTGATTTATTTAATACTCTATATTTTACTAGAAGGCTGCAGTCCTGGATAATGGATAGAATGTTGTTAATTGGGTAAAGTGTTGTTATTGCCTCAATAGAAAAACTACAGTGCGTCCTAGACTTGTGTTGAAAAGATGTTTAAAAAGTAAATCATGTTGAAAATGTTATTCCTTTGCATATTACTGTATTTTTATCCCTTTTTTTTTTTTAGGTTCAGTGTTTAGATGCTTTTGGGGGTCAGCAAACACGGCTTGTCGTTATTGTTGATGGGCTGGACAGTTGCGAACAGGAGAAAGTTCTGCGAATTCTAGATGCTGTTCACCTGCTTTTCTCAGATCCTAATGCTCCATTTGTTACTGTTTTGGCCATTGATCCTCATATTGTCACAGCTGTAAGAAGCCATTTTGTTTGTTTGTTTTTAAATCACTGTTTAATATAGACTTTAAAATACCGTATGAAATGTGGCATGCTGACATAGAAATATTGCATTCAGCATTAGTCATAAATAAGGATGCAAATCCCTTGAGTTGTTTAAAGTAACTACGTGAATAATTTAGGTTTTTACATTTTGAAACACATACTCAAGGCTTTACCCTGGTATATTTATCGTAATTTTCGTCATATTATCCGCACTGGTGTGTAATCTGCAGACCGCGAAATTCACACAAAAGTTTTTTTCCTTTATATAATCTGCAGACTGACATTCAGAAAAAAAAAAATCAACAGATAATCCACACATCATAGATGTTGAACTGGAAGTGCAATTTTTGACAGAAAAGTCTGTCAGATAATTATCCAGAAGTCCGAAGAAGTACGACCACGAAATTAACACAAGTTGTTTTCCTTCGTATAATCTGCAGACACATTCAGAAAACAAAATCGACAGATAATCCACACATTCATAGATGTTGAACTGGAAGTGGAATTTTTGACAGAAAAATCTGTCACATAATGATCCAGGAGTCTGAAGAAGTAAGGAAAAAATCTTATTAAATAAAGTAATTCATTTGTAAAGGTTACTTCTTTTTAGCACGTGTTTTGTTAAAAAAGATTGTGCTTATGTTATCGGTTTGTTCGCCCGTCCGTACTCACGATATCTGTGCAACTATTGGTCCGATTTGAAAAAGTTATTTTTGCATTGGGAAGCTTGAAATATGCGAATGATGATCCTTTATTTCGTTTTTCTTTTACGATGTACAATTTCGCCGCTAGAGGGTGTAAATGCAGATGATGTCAAATTCAAACATATGTTTTATTCCACATATTAGCTTCTAAATGTCCGATTGAAAATTTTTTTATCTTTCGATTCCATTTATGTCGAAGAGCATTCTAGATATAGTTACTTTTTTAAATTATGCATAGATTTTCCGCTAGGGGGCGTAAAAGTAAATTACATTTTCCCCGATAACTCTTCTTCTAAAACTCTTCGATTTGAAAATTTTTTTCTTCAGCGGATACACCTCTTGATGGAAAATCTTTTGCATATAATTTCTGATTTTTGGTAAAGAATACTTTGGCCACCAGGGGGCATAAGTGTTAATTTTTTCCTTCTGATATATTTGCCATAAAATCTGAGCTTCTAAAATATCGATTGAAAAATTCTTTCGTAGACTGATGCCTCTCACATCGATAAACCTTTTCGGAATATTTTCTTCTTAAAATATCACACAGTTTCTCCGCCAGGGGGCGTAGATGTATATCTTATTTTCGTCAATATCTTTACTTCTAGGAGTCCGATTTGAAAAATTCCTTCTTTGTTGGATAGCGTTTTGAGTGTGACATGTTTTTATATAATTTCAAAATTTTCAAGTAATTGATAGACTTCCCGCTAGGGGGCGTTGAGGTAAATTGCGTTTTCCCCTATATCTCTGCTTCTAAAACTCCGATTTGAAAAATTATTTGTGCACCGGATACAGCTCCTGATGGAAAATCGTTTGCACTTAATTTCTAATTTTTGTAAAAAAATGGTTTGGCCACCAGGGGGCGTAAGTCTTAATTTCCACTTCTGATGCATTTGCAGCAAAATATGAGCTTCTAAATTCTCGATTGAAAAAATGTTCTTTGTAGACCAATACTACTCATGTCTACAAACCTTTTAGAAACATTTTCTTCTTAAAATAATGCATGGTTTCTACGCCAGGGGCGTAGATGTATATCTTATTTTTGTCAATATCTCTACTTCTAAGAGTCCAATTTGAAAAATTCCTTGTTTGTTGAATAGTGTTTCTGATGTGAAATGTTTTTCCTATAAATTTAAGATTTTCAAATAAATCATAGACTTTCCGCTAAGGGGCACGAAGGTAAATTGCGTTTTCTGAGTTATTTCTGCTCCTAAAACTCCGATTTGAAAAATTCCTCCTGTATCGCATACAAGACCTGAAAGAAGTTATAGAATGGTGAGTATGGATGTCAAGTCGTTGTTTCCAAGTACACCTGTACTTGAGGCGGTGGATATCATTATTGAAAAATTGAAACAGGACCAATCAATGAATGACATACAACTACAGGAGTTAAAAGCAACTTTATTGTACATATATGAAAATAATATCTTCAAAGATAATGATAAAATATACAAAAAAAATTACGGTGGACCAATGGGCTCACCCCTATCAAATCTGTTTGCTGAAGTAATCATGAATAACATAGAAGAACAAATAATTAGCAAAATTCAAGAACCCCCTCTGATATACTGTAGATATGTAGACGATATCTTTATCTTGGCCAAAATGGATACAGATGAGCTGGATGCATTGACAAAACAACTTAGCAGTATTTATCCATCAATACAATTAACAATAGAACATGAAGAGAATTCCTTGCCTTACCTGGATGTTAAGGTTATCAAACAAAATGACCATATGCAATATAAAGTACATAGAAAACTAACTTATGTTCCTGTTCTGATTCCATATTCATCAACACACCCTTATACACAAAATTGCAATAGCATTAAAACATTAATTGAAAGAGCAATTACACACTGCTCTAAAGAAGAATTCCGGAATGAAGAGATCAGGTACATTAAAGAAATTTCATTTAGTTATGGATACCCACCACAAAAAACAAATAAATGGATATATGAAGTACAAGTTAAGATTCAATCAAGATACCACAACCTCAAAAAGAAAAAAGGAATTACAGTATGCTGGTGCTTTACCTTACCTTCCAAAAATATCAACAGAGATAAATAAGTTATGCTACAAATATGGAATTCAGATGGGAAACAAAGTACTGACGGTCAAAGATATGATAATTAATAATACGGAAAAAAGCAGTATCTTGGAAAAAGCTGGTGTTTATGAAATTCCAATAACAGGCATCCCACCAATATCATACATAGGGAGTACCAAAAACCAATTAAAACATCGCCTGCAACAACACATAAAAAATTGGCAAAAAGAAGCAAAAACAGCACTGATACAATACTGCTTAGATAATCAAAGATACCCAAAATTTGAAGATATCAAAATAATTAAATCATGTAACAATGAAAGACATTTGCGTATTGCAGAATCAGTACTGATCGAAAAAAATAGGGATCGAGTATGTAATCATAATGACCCAAATATACTTAACGAAAAATGGAAAGAACTAATAAAAATAGAACAAAAAAAGAAAAAAAAATACTGCAGAAGAAAATAAAATATTAACTACAGTTCTTAACAGATGGAGCCACGGTAGCCATGTGTTCAATATGACGTGGGACATGGGGCCGACACAAGAAATCACTTCTCTCACTCACTCGCACTGTGATAGCAGGGATGATACCATCTGGCTTCCTGAGGATGACCCTGGATGGGTGGAAAGCTGCTCGGGGCAATCTACGTTGGGAACGGCAGTGGTGTGGTGCATGAATGAAAGAGTGAGATGAGTTTGTAAATAGAGGGCAATGAGATAAGTTCGTTGTGAATAAATTGAATTTCAGGCTTTTAAATATTTTTGTTGGTTGTTTTGGTGTTTGTAAATAGGAAGTTTGTTTATGGTTTCTGAATGTTCAAGCATTTTGGTTCACTGAAAGATAGGTTTTATAAGCCAATTAGATTACCGGTTAGGGTTATTCAAAGTCAATGTAAATATAGTGTTTTAAAGTAAAAAAGAGGTTTCATGGATCAAGTATCATTTCAACAGTATGGATTAATAAATAGCTCACTCAGCCATATAAAAGAACATGTTGAAGACAACATAAAACCACCGCACCAACAGCCCAAACCAACCATGGATATTAAAACGGAAGTTAACGTGCAAAGAAATGTATTTTTTCTGAGAGAACGGACCTACTGGTAATGGTAAGTTTACTCTCATTGCTCTTATACACTGCTGGACAATTGCTAAGGACGGATCATAAACGGCTATATAGCGCATAAAAAAGTAAGTGTGGTTGGATGCCAAGTGAAATAAAATAATGTCAGAAAGCCAGGACATTACAAGAAAGACAATTTATTGTGCTCTGAAATCCAGAAGGCTTTGGAACGTGTTTAAGGGACAAACAGGCCATTTTGTGCAGAATACGTAAACGTGAAAAAACGCAATTACCGTCCGCAGGCGTTCCGGCGTAAGATGTCAATACGGGATATGGCCACCATGGAGGGCGATGCAAGATTCCACACGTCGTGTCATGCTTTGCACAATATTATCAAGCAGCTGTTGGGGTAATTTATCCCATTCCTCTGTCAATGCACGGATGAGGGTGTCCTTGTTTATTGGAGGGCATTGGCGACCAGCAAGACTCCTCCCCAAAGCATCCCACACATTTTCAATAGGATTCAGATCTGGAGAACGTGCTGGCCATACGAGGCGTTGAATATCCCCGCTCTCAAGACACTCCTGGACAGCGATTGTTCGATAACATTTTGCGTTGTCGTCCATGAAAATGAATCTATCACCGACAGCACCACGGAACATGCGAACATGAGGTAGCAGAACATCATTAATGTATCGTTGGCCAGTCATAGTCCCAGTTGGAAGCACATAGAGGGACGTATGGCCATTGATCATGATGCCAGCCCATACCATGACACTACAGGTCGGATATCGGTCCCTTTCCTGCATGTTTGCTGGACAATATGCAGTATCACTATCACGCCAGATCAGTTGTCGTCGACAATCAGACGATACACTGTATCTACTCTCATCTGAGAAGAAGACAGCAGACCAGTCGTTATCAGTCCCATTGCAATGTTGATGACACCATTGCAAACGGGCGGTACGGTGACGTCTGGACAATGGGATGCACACAACAGGATGGCGGGCGCGTAGAGTCATCCTTTATGCAAACGTCTGGCGACAGTTTTTCGGGAGATCCGCTTGCCAGTAGCAGCCATAAACTGATTTGCTACCTCACTAGCTGTGCTGCGCCGGTGTCTTTTTGTTGATAGCACTATGTACCGATCTTCTGCAGGTGTCGTACTGCGAACACGACCTCCCCCGTGACGTTTGCTACACTCTCCATTTGTTTGAAATGATTTCCAAAGCCTTGAAACAACACTGTGGCTGACGTCGAACTCCCTGGCAACATCTGTTATTTTTCACCCTTCTTCAATCTTGCCAATAATGCTGCCACGCGTAAAATCATCTAGGTGTTGTCGGGAAGACATACTGAAAATTGCAAGTTTGTCAACTGATTCTTTCCCTTTCAACTTTGCGTTTGAACAACAACGGTCAATACGCGTCAAATCCTTTATATCTCTTATCAGCGCTATGACGTCACGAACAAGTTCGGCAATCCAAAATTTGCATACGCACAACACGTTTTACTGCATCCCGCAGTTATGCTAATTTCCACATTTTCCTGCCTTCCATTTTATGGTTGCTATTGTTGCTATTGTCATCCGTCCTTAGCAATTGTCCGGCAGTGTACAAGACCTGATGGAAAATATTTTTCACATAATTTCTAATGTATGATAAAGAATGGTTTGGCCACCAGGGGGCATAAGTGTTAATTTCTGCTTCTGATTTATTTGTAGCAAAATCTGGGCTCCTGAAAACTCGACTAAATTTTTTTTTTTTCTTGTATCAATACCGTTCATGTGGATAAACCTTCTGAGAATACTTTCTTCCTAAAATAATGCATGGTTTTCCCACCAGGGGATGTAAAGTCACATCTTATTTTTGTCGATATCTCTGTTTCTAAGAGTCCTATTTGAAAAATTCTTTCTGTGTTGGAGAGCGTTTCCGGTGCGAAATGTTTCTCATATAAATTCGTGTTTTTCTTAACGCACAAGTCTGCAACCAGAGGGCGTAAGCTCACGATTTTGTTTACAGCAATATCTGAGGGATTAAAAACTCAATTGAAAAACTTCCTTCTTCCGTAAGATACTATTGTTTTCCATACCGGTTCCATTGACTTTGAATAACTTTGATAAATTTAATTTGCGTCGGAACGGATTCAAAAGACGTGCTTATATTACACCCGAAAATTCGGTGTCATCTTTCTTGTTATATTTTTATCTCCGGATAGGTGAAGCTCAGTGGCAAAACATCCATTGATCATTAATACAGACATTTAATGTGGACCAGGAACATCAAACAAAGATCTTCGCTCTTTCCACATTTATAAGTGAGTCACAGAAAAATTATCTTTGGCCGCCACTGGGAGTCGATCCCAGGGTCTTCCAGTTATGGCCCGGATATGCTTCCGCTACACCACAGCGGCCTCGAATTCCTCCAGACTCGCACACTCAAACTGCCAAGCCAATTTGGCAGGTTGCTTCTTGGAGCCCCGCACAATGCTGGGGATTCACCAAAGATGGTAAGCAGCAACTGAAGAAATAATTAGAAGGCGAATGAATAATTAATACAGACATTTAACGTGGACCAGGATCATCAAATAAAGATCTTCACTCTTTCCACGTTTATAAGTGAGCCACAGAAAAATTCTCATTGGCTGCCACCGGGAGTCGAACCCAGGGTCTTCCAGTTACGCGCCGGATATGCTTCCACTACACCACAGCGGCCTCGAATTCCTGCAGACTCGCACATGCTAACTGCCAAGCCAATTTGGCAGGTTGCTTCTTGGAGCCCTGCACAATGCTGGGGATTCACCAAAGATAGTAAGCAGCAACTGAAGAAATAATTACAAGGCGAATGAATAATTAATACAGACATTTAACATGGACCAGGAACATCGAACAAAGATCTTCGTTCGACTCCCGGTGGCGGCCAATGAGAATTTTTTCCGTGACTCACTTATAAACGTGGAAAGAGCGAAGATCTTTGTTTGATATACATAGATCATGCCGATACAGCTGCAGAGTATTGCATTACACCTTGCCAATGATGGAACACTGATACAGAAGAAGTCATAGAAATACCGTATGCACTCGGGTATAAGTTGAAAGTTTTTGAAAGAAATCCTGCTTTTAGAGTTTCTTATAAGCATGTCAATAAAAATAGGCTGGAACTCCAGCCCTATTTTTTATTGACCTGCTTATACGTGGGTCAATAAAAAATAGGGCTGGAGTTCCATGAATTCTACTGCGGAATTTACTGATGGATTTCTTTGAGTGCTATTGAATGAATGTTTAACTGAAAATATTTAACTAAATTGTCTTATTTATTAAAAAAATATTTAACTAACAAAAGCTTGTAACAAAATAGGCCTCTCTCAAGGTGGGGGCACGTGCCTCACGGTGCGACAACGTGCGAAATACTTTTCAATATAGGTAAACAATACCTTTGATATTATATTTGCTTAATCTAAAGCACGTTTTAACATAAGACAACCCTTAGAGATTTGTCTCGTGATATGCATATTTCGGATTTCTTTGTTTTCAAGACTGTGGCGCGGTGGTTTTCCACATGTCACCGCACAATTGTTTTCTGATCTCCTGGAAACTATCGTGCAGTGACATGATCATATTCTCAACTGTGCCCCCCACTTTAAGTTTAAATTTGGCAGTGTAACTGAAACATTTTCTTTTTGAAGATATTGTGAATAGAAATGAAGGAAAATATATTGCAGCAAAGACCGTCAAAATGGTGCAGGACGAACTAAACACAAGGCACAGCGCACACGAAATCTGAAAGGAGGTACACATAGGTTCATGCAGTAAATGCTGTGTGTATGTTTTTATTGGCAATGATCAAGAGTTGTCCTTCTCAACAATACAAAATAGCCTCCCCACAACTTTCCCAATCTTTCATTTAGACAACACTCCCCTCTGCTCCATACAAACTCCTGAACGGAGAAATTTTTTTCCGAGGGAGTTCGTTGTTCCTTTTCCAATTATACCTCCTCTCCTGCACCCTGTGGCTTTTTTTAAAAACCAAAGGGCTGCAAAAACTTCTTTTTAACCGGCGTATAATCTGCAGAACCTATATTTTAAACTTTTTTAGCAAGTAATCTGTGGATTATACGAAAAAAATTATGATATTTAATTCTGTTACCACTTAAAGAACTTTCATTTAAACTTCATTTCTTCTGAGTTCTTATGGTGTTTTACAGATGTTTCTGTCCTCTAGATTTTAGTCAAGGCTTGTTCTCAATGTGTAGAAGGATTAGCAAAAGTTTTATGTACATCTGAAGAATCTAAATTTTATATATAAATTATGACTACTAAACTTGCGATGTTAATATAGAATAAAAATACCAACGTTTCTCTCAATAAAATGTTTATTTTACATCGACTATAGTTTCGCAGAGCGTTTTGCCCAGCTTCGTCAGGACGAGTGATTCGTCGATGTAAAATAACATTTTATTGGGAGAAATGTCGGCATTTTTATTCTATAATCTAAATTTTGTTGCCAGCTTCCTCATACTGTTGCCAGTTATTAAACTGAAACATTTTCGTTGTGTATTTTGTAATTCTGTTGTTGTAATTAAGTTTTTGAAAGTACCACAGTTTTTGAATGTTCATTGATGGCACTATTTTTTTGCATATACCGTAGTTTCGGGTAAATAAGCTGCACTGGGCGTATACACTGCAGCGAGAGAAAAAAAAAAAAAAAGGCGGAATGAAAAAAAAAATCATCAGAAACGCCGCACCTTCACAGTAAGGTGGGGAAGTACCACGCCAGAGTCTTGAAAACATTACGTAGATAAAAATATAGTACCTGATCTTTCAAATAATAAATAAAAATATCAATTAAACAAGATTCAATCTTAAGGATAACACTTACCCTACTACCTATTTTATAAAAATTTACTGGAAAAATGCATAAGGTACCAATTATATAAAGCATTTATACCTCAACAATTTAAAAAATGCACACACAACATTCTGAAAATATATGGTACGCATAGTTTTTTAATCAAATCCATCAAAATCGAAAAACTTCACTGCCCGAATTAAAAATTTTAAAAGCTCATCATCTAAAAAACTTCGGGTCATCCGCATCACTTTCGCTGTCTTCTGGCATTTCACCGCAGTTTTTAGAAATTATGTTTGCTTCAGTGAAACCCGAAGTAATCGTCGAAGTTTCGATGTTTTTCTAGGATTCGGAAAGCATATTTATTTACCGTTAGCTTAAAACTAGAAGTATAACTTCTGCATTTCGTCATTTTACTTTCCACGATAACGTAGACCTACGCGTACTCGAGAAAAGGCGATTTGGCAAACTGAATGCAACAAACAAACACATCACTGACGAAATTTGCGTGTGCTGTCCAATGACAGTCGATCTTGGATGGTAGTCGAATATCCCATTTCAAGAGGGGACAGAGAGTAAAGCTGATGACGTCATGAGTTCAAAGAGAGTTGCTCAGAGCATGAAACAACTAACAAGGGTGATCCTTGCTAACGAGATAGATTCTCTGTCCCGCCGCCACGGATTTTCCCCGAGTTTTATTGGAGTCGCCTCTCTTACTTGTCCCACCTCAATCCTATAACCTATTATTGTCATGTCTTGTGGGGTGGGTAGAATTTATTGCACGTGGCTGCAACATCGTTATTCTATTCCCCCTCTATTGAGATATCTTACCGTGGGAAAAAGAATGGAACAAGCCAAAACATTTTTTGTTACGTAATTTTGCTCTGCCAAAAAAAAAAAAAAAAAGAGCAGGCGATATATGCCGTGAGGGCCGAAAATTTAATTTTGAACTCTTATATGCTCTGGCTTATCTACACAAAATTACGGTGATACGTTTTTTTAATTAGTCTCTTGTTTTTATGAGATTTATACACAGTGCGTCAAAGAATTTTTAAGACTGGCGCTAGATTTCAGCCTACGGTGGCGCCACTCAGTGTAATCGCGAATGCGTTATAAGCAGTGAGAAGTAAAATTTCTTTCATGTTGAATTATTAAGATGGAACAAAGGGCTGTTATTAAATTTAACGTGAAACTTGGTAAAAGTGCCTCTGAAGCGTACCAAATGATGAAACAAGTTTATGGTGAGTTTTGTTTAAGTAGATCAAATGTTTTCCTGTGGCACAGACGTTTTTTGGACGGAAGACAGACGCTAGAAGATGATAAGCATACCGAAAGACCAATTTCATCTAGGACACCCGAGATTATTGAAAAAGTGCGTGATTTCATGGCAAACAATCGATGTGCGTCACTAAAAATGATGGAAGAGTCTTTAAACATCAACAAAGAAATGATTCAAACCATCCTGCATGAAGATTTGGGCAAAACAAAAGTCTGTGCTAAATATGTTCCACGCACGTTAAACAATGAACAAAAATCAAGGAGAGGTGCACGTTGCAGAGACATCATTTCAGCCACTGAAAATGATCCAAACTTCTTAAAATCGATTGTTACTGGTGATGAAACATCATGTTTTTCAATATGATCCTAAAACAAAGCGACAAAGTGCGGAATGAAAGTAAAAAAACTTGCCACAAGCCAAAAAAACAAGAAAAGTTCCATCGAAAATCAAAACAATGCTCATTACATTCTTCAATAGTAAGGGTATTTATTATCCACAAAGAATTTGCTCCAAGTGGACAAACAATTACTGGTGAGTTTTATTTAAATGTTTTGAGGCGTTTGATGGGCAGAATTCATCGTATTCGTCCAGAATATCGAGATGTAAACAGTTGGTGTTTGTTGCTCGATAATGCACCCAGTCACACCTCACTTCTTGTTCGTAGATTTTTGGCGAAAAGTAACGTCTGTGTGTTGAATCATCCATCGTATCCACCTGATTTAGCACCCTGCTGCTTTTCTTTGTTCCCAAAACTTAAAATGACGTTAAAAGGGTGTTATTTTGATGATATTTCGACCATACAAACAGCTTTGATGCGTGCTTTGGATGCAATTCCGCAAAGTGAACTGGAACAGGCATTTGAATCATTATTAAATCGCTGTAACCAAGTGTATTGAAGCCGGATGGACTTATTTTGAATAACAAACCAAAACAAATTATAATTTCTTGTTTCCATTTCATTTTACAGACCCAGTCTTAAAAATTCTTTGATGCACTGTGTAGGTCCAATATTTTAAATTTTTATAAAGGTTCACATTTGCATAACTGCATTTGATTTGCTGATACACTGTTTTGATCTTTATTATTAATAGCCATCTGATATTCCTTAATTCTGATTTCCAATTTTTGAGACACTTTTCCAATATATGTAAATTACTTTTACAATTAAGTGGAATCTGATATGCAACATTTTTTCTTCCCATCTTGTGTATTTCTGTAAGGTTCTTTATTAGCTAAATTTTCTGCTTTGTTTTCTGCTGTAGTGACTATTATGTTACTCTTTATTAAATGTTTGTTAATTTTGGTATTTAATTTTCCATAATTGGCCTTTGGTATATACGTTGCTAAAATGTGAAAAGAGCGATGTCGTTGTTTAATGCACACACGGAATGAAATCTTAAAAGCACAACCCTGCATAAAATGTTTGAAAGAATAAAAACAATCCTAAATACAACTTTAAATTAGGAATAAAAAAGACGAAAATGTTTTTTCTTTTATTTAAAAGCAAACACCAGCAACATAAGAAAAGAAAAAAAAATACATAGCTACAATATCCTTCGAATTTCGTAAGTTAACATACAGTTCCCTCTCTTGTCCTTCACCAGACTAGTTTTGACTGATGTTAGTATGACCACTGAATATAACTATAATTACATGTTGTGTCCCTGATGTTAGCTAGCCACTAATTCACCCCAAGTCCAGTCACCATGCAAGTCTATCATATCGCTTTTACTGCTCACATCGATATGCGACACTTTTGTGGTGCCATCTATTGATTGTCTTCAGTCCTATTTGTTTCAATGCAAACCATGCATCTATATTCATATTATTGTAATTTACATTTTGTTTTTTTCATTTTCAGTCGTTTTTTTTATTACCCCCTAATTTCTTGAGCGATCAAATGTTTCCAAGCTGGTGACAAATTGACAGGAGAACCACAATTGCAGTTATAAAATTGTGTTTTCTCAATCATCACAGCTTCAGAAGTAAAAGTTCTGCCTGTGATTTCTATGTGTAGTAAATATCTTGGAGTTGGCAAACTCAGGGAATGCTTTAGTCTCCATACAGCTATTGGGTTGTTGGAAAAGTCATGACATATTTTAGCCATGTTTTGCAAATGTCATTTATTGATAGAAAGAACAAAGATCAATCAATGATATAATGCCCGTTTTGTTCGATAACTTTTTGCCATCTTTCAGTGAGCTGCAGAATGCCTCGTTCATAGAAGGACCTGTCTTTCGTGGCAAAAAACTCTACAAGGTGCTGATTTACAGCCTCATCTGAATTAAACGTTATACCATGCAAGGACTGTTGAAGAGAGCGAAACAAATGGAAGTCTGACTGCGGAAGGTCAGGCGAGTATGCTGGGTGTGGCAACACATCCCACCCAATCTCCAGTAATTTTTGGCGAGTGATCAAACTTGTGTGTGGTCTCGCGTTGTCGTGATGGAACACAACACCTTTACGATGAATGAGCTCTGGACATTTCTGGATGATGGATTCATTCAAACTGTCCAATTGCCGACAGTACATATTCGAATTGATTGTTTGGTTCTGTGGTAGGAGCTCGAAAAACACACCTTTAAACCTTTAAAATCTCACCACACTGAGACCAGAACCTTCTGCTGATGAATGTCTGCTTTGGATGTCGTTTGAGGCGAAGCAGCACGTCGAGACCAAGACCGTTTGCGCAGCACATTGTTGTACACAATCCACTTTCAGTCACCAGTTATCAGTCGCTTCAAAAAAGGATCGTTTTCCTCACGTTTAATGAGCATATCGCAGATGTTTATACGCGCCGTCAATTGAGCTCTTTGAGATTCATGAGGAATCCACACATCGAGCTTGTTTACGTATCCCAGCTTCTTCAGGTGGTCGTGAACGCTTGAATGATGGATGTGCAATGTGTTTGCAATCTCTCGTGTCGTGTAGCGTGGGTTTGACTCGATCAATGCCTTGATTTGGTCGTCATCAACCTCGGTGGGCCTCCCGGACCGAGGGGCATTGTTGTGGTCAAAATCGCCAGCATGGGATTTTGCAAACCACCAGTGGCAGTAACATTCTTGTAGAGCATTGTCACCGTACACTTTACACAACTTTTCACAAGCTTGACGCGCGTTCTTTCCTTTACGGAAGTAAAATATGGCAAAAATGCACAGTTTGGTCTTCCATCTTCAACTTGATGTCAAATCTCTGCAAATCAACCTAATCGCTCACTATTCCTTTTAGACTGCAGCTAGAACTGGCACCTGTCGAATGCCATAGCGATAACAGAGCTGCGCATGCCTCTAGTACTTCCAAAACCGCCCAACCTCAGTCGGGTGCCAAAATACATCATGACTTTTCCGACAACTCAATCAAGGAAGTCCGTTCCTGGTGCTGTAGATGTTCATGCACTCCAATACCTTGTAGAATCTGCGCCAAACTGCATACATGATGTAATTCTGGCTAAAGAAGGTCCAACTCAGAACTGAATAACTGTTTCTAATTCAGTGCCTGGTATGTATATTTCAGCTTATTATGTCTAATATTTATAAGGTATTTCACTATTCTTTCATTAATGGTCATTCCTAAGAGTTATTTTTCTCCCTTATGTGTTTTTGAGCTAGAAGGTACACTGATAATATTTTTTCCTTATTTTTCAGGCTATTGAGTCTAACATCCATAGGGTATTCCACAATTCTCCCATTAATGGTCACGAATACCTGCGCAACATTGTTCATCTTCCCTTTTATTTGCAAAACACTGGATTACGACGGGTGAAGACTGCCCAGCAAGCTGCGTCTGCTTGGGCTAAACGATCCATCAGCCATTGGAACGAGGAGAGAGAATTTGAGAGAGGTTCCATTGCTGCTGCAGTAAGTATAAAACTCACTGGACACTTGTATAGATATCCGTGAAGTGAGTGAGATGCAGTTCTGTATCCAAAAATAGACAACCTAATAGATGCATAAAAGTGACCCAGTAAAGGTAATCAGACGTGTAAAGGTGACCCCAGCCTTCATTATTCTGCCTGTTTGTAAGATACACTATATTTACAGAAGTCTTTGGATACCTAGAAGAATAACACAAAATAGCATTTATTGACATACGTTAGTACGGTGTCGGTCCACCTTTGGCCTTAATACATGCCCTGACCCTTCGAGACATGCTTTCGACAAGGTTTTGGAACACAGCGATAGGTATGCACTTCCATTCAGTACATGACGCTGCCGCTAACTGTTGCTTAGTAGTATACCTTGGTTCCAAACTTCTTATGCAGTGCTCTAATTCATTCCATAGGTGTTCTATGGGATTAAGATGAGGGCTCTGTGCTGGCCAGTCCACACACGATAAGGAATTATCATCAAACCATGCCTTAACAGTCCTTGCTTTATGGCTCTGTGCATTGGTACCAACAAGGCTCGGTTCCATGGTATTGCCACAGCGTTGGTAGGGCATAATTGTCCCGAATATTGAGGTAGACTTGCTGGTTAACAGGTTTGTCCGCGATAACCAATGGGCCAGGACCATACCACGAAAAACACCCCCACATAAGTACACTGCCAGCTTCAAACTTGACCGTAAGAACAGTACATTGTGGTAAATAGCGTGCCCCGGGCTGCCGCCATACCCACACACGGCCATCAGACTGATGGATCGTGTATCTGGATTCATCAGCCCATAGGACCCGTTTACATTGATCTACGGTCAACGATAAATGTTCTGTAAAGAACATTTATCAAAACCTTGCTAAACAACGAGTAGCATTCCGAGTGGAAATGAAACGCTTATGAGCAGCCACACGACCATGGTGACCCATGGAATGAAGTTCCCTGCAAATGGTATGTGTACATACTGAGGTTCCAGCATTTTTACTCACCTGTACACTGAGGTCTTGTGCAGTACTCCATCGATTAGCTGTAACGACTCTCCTGGAGCTTTGATGTCCTCTATCGCTGATTTTCTTTGGTCTGCCGGTACATTTTGCTGCTTCTGGCATGCCATATGTCTTCCACTTATTCAGTACATCCAAAATAGTTGAGTTGGGTATGTTTAAATGCCTCTCAGTTTCTCTTTTGGACAACCCACTATTATAGCACCCAACAATCTTTCCTTTCTCAAAGTGAGTTCTCTCCTGCTGCAGCATTTTCACTCAACCTCACAGTGTGATATGATCAGTCAATTGCAGGCTTGTTTTTATACTGTTTGCAGCTGTACTGCACATCTTAATGATGCAGCGGATCGGTTCATTTGCTTTTGAAGGGGTGTCCGGTGACTTCTGTCAATATAGTGTATATGAGTGACTTCTTCATAATAGTGGACCACAAAGATGAATCTCTCCCAGTAAACATCCTCAACCTGTTTAATACCCTTGGTAATTCTCTAAAATTCCCTTTAGAACTTCTGCAAGACAATAGCCTGAACTTTCTGGATAAGACCCTTACAGCCTGAGAAGGAAAAATTTCTACAAATTTATATTAAGAAAACCTACCAAACACTAATAAAGTTCTGAACTACAATTTTTACCATCGCTCCTATATTAAATTTAATCTGACCTCAGAATTCCTGGTTAATTCTAGAAGCACTGGATTCTACAGAAACTTCAAAGGAAGTACATAAAAAAGAATTGGTAAATACTCTTGCTGAAAATAATTATCCTTCTACACTGCTGGCCACCCAAAATGCAACACCAAGAAGGACACGAGATAGCAAAGCCAGATTTACTGGACACGTAACAACCGATACAAAGATGAAACGATTGAGCTTACAGGCCCGTGCGACTTGCGGAACACGCAGACATCAATAGTTCGTGTGGCCCCCGTGGCTGGAAATAACGGCCGCTACACGCCGCGGCATCGAACGAAAGAAGCTTTGGATGTGGGCTTGGGGTATGTCGGTCCAGGCTACTTCCACACGTTGCCACAGTTCATCAGGCGTAGCCGCGGGTGGTGCTTGCCGGGCCACTCAGTTGTCAATTAGCGACCAGACGTGTTCGATGGGCGACATATCGGGAGAACAGGCAGGCCACAGCAGCAGTGACACCTGGTGGACCGTGAAAAATTGTTGCACGATGCGTGCGCATTGTCCTGTTGAAATGTGGCCGCTGGCAGGTCCTGCAGGTAAGGGAGGACTACAGGCTCCAAAGCATCAGAGATGTAGCGGTGGCTGTTGAGTGTACCGGCGATGCGTATGAGAGGGTTGCGGGTGTCATATCCAATTGCACCCCGGGCGATGCATAATGCAGGCATCATACAGTCTCTCGCCGCGGTGCTGCCACACGCGGATCCGACCATCATGGTGTTGCAGGCAGAAATGGAATTCGTCGGAGAAGACAATGTCATGCCATTCCGTAGTCTTGGTGCGTCTTTCAACGGGCCACTGCCGCCGCACTTGCCGGTGGTGTAACGTCAATGGTATCGGAGCAATGGGCACCGTGTGACAAGTCCCCGCTCCTGTAGGCGACGTCGAACGGTACGTGCTGACACAGGTTGTTGCACAACACACCCTAATTCCTGCGCTAACGTTCGTGATGTGGCAGTGCGAGCCGTTAATGCCCGTCGCACAGTATGCCGGTCCTCACGTTCGGTGGTGTGCCGCAGCAATCGCTCACGTCGGTCCGTCTGTCCCTCCTGCATCTGCCGAATCCCTACTCGCCTCACTGTGGCTGGATGTCGTCCCACACGGGTGCCGATGTCTCAGTACGATAAATTGCTGTCGCGATAAGCCACTGTTCGTCCTCTGTCGAACTCCGAAACGTGCTGGAATGACTGCCGTATTCTGCGACGAGGCATCAGGAAGCTTCCCACGCACGGCTCCGGCAGCACAACACACTTCCACTACTTACACCCCGCCTTCTGTGCACCCTTCTTATAGTGCTTCTCGGTGGCGTGCCGGACGCACATGATTTGCACACTTCCACTACTTACACCCCGCCTTCTGTGCACCCTTCTCATAGTGCTTCTCGGTGACGTGCCGGACGCACATGATTTGCACACTTCCACTACTTACACCCCGCCTTCTGTGCACCCTTCTTATAGTGCTTCTCGGTGGCGTGCCGGACGCACATGATTTGCGTATGCCTGCAATGCTAATCGTTTGCATGTCCTCTCGCGGGCGACGCATGCTGCAAATTTCAGGCCTATCGTATGCTTCCTTCTTGGTGTTGCATTTTGGGTGGCCAGCAGTGTATCTTGAAGAAAGAAAGCACAAAGTGGTAATGAATTGTTGAACGATGGATTTTAAAAGAAATGCAGCTCGACCTTGAAAAGACGATGAACTAGATCAAACTAATTGAATAATTCAATGAAATAACCAGGTACTCCCGCTGGTAATATGCCCAGACTAATTTCAACTATTTTATATTGTAGTCATCGGTGGGTAGTTGCGTGTTGATTGCTCGTTGTTACAAAGCTAGATTCACGTCGCTTTTACATCTGGACTATGCCATAGTCGACTGGGTTTTGTTCCAGGCCGGGTATTACGACTTGAGTGGCAGCACCTATTCTCTTGAGTGAGTCCCGACGACAGGTTGGTGTGCAACCCAAAAATTCGATAAAACGTAATATTTATGTCATCATAGTAATCCCCGTATTGCAAAATTATACTTTTAAGATATTTCATCACTAGGATTTTGCAACGACTTCATTGTGCCAGTTTATTTAAGCTGCAGTTTTGCTTTTTATTTGTTTTATTTTCCACTTCAGCCTTAATTTTGTATTTAATGTTGGTGTTATGATGAGATTATGCATCAGTACCTGAAATAATAATTTTTCTCTTGTCTGTTGCAGGCTCCTTCAAGAAAAGCATCTAATTCCAGCATGTCGATCCCAGATGCCATGCGTAAACGTCCTAAGGGTAACCACAAGTTAAAAAGTAGTGAAAGTATGGCCAGTAGCATCAGTAATTTGCACCGTATGGTAACTGGAGCACAAGACTTAAACAAAGTACTTCTCACAGATGATTATTTCAGTGATGTCAACCCACGGTCTATGAGAAGATTGATGAACGTTGTATATGTAACAGGTTTAGTACCCTTTTTTTTTTTTTTCTTTGTTTTGACTTAGATTTAGCAGGGAAAATATTGCATTAGCTTATCTCCTATATATAATAAAGCAAAGTGGGAAAATGGGAGTATTTCCATCCGTGAATTGTTCAACCACTTCTAAATGACCTAGAGATCTGAAAATTGGTATGCTGAAAATAGGTCTTAACATCCGTATACCTAGAAAAGTCTGAAAACCTTAAAAAAAAAATCAAAATTGCAGCTTTAGAACACTGTGTGCTTGATATTTTTCAGAAATTGTTTGACTACTACTAAATGATAGAGATCTAAAAATTGGTATGCTGATAGGTCTTGAGTTTCGGATAACTAGAAAAGTCCAAAAATCAAAATGGTGGCTTTCGAGCATTGTCTGCTTGAATTTTTTGTGAATTGTTCGGCCACTTCTAAATGACCTAGAGATCTCGAAATTGGCATGCTGTGTGATAGGTCTTAAGTCCGAAACAAAAAATGGCAACTTTGGAATATTGTCTGCTGGAATTTTTTTACCATTTCTACAAATAAAAAAAAAAAAAAGTCTGAAAACCAAAAATTCAAAAGGGTAGCTTAGCTGTAGTTTTCAAAATGGTAATAAATCTTAGTCCAGATACTTAAAGTCCGAAAACCAAAAAGAAAATCAAAATGGCGGCTTTAGAATATTGTTTGCTTGAATTTTTCTAGCACTTCTACACCTAGAAACAAGTCTGAGAACCAAAAAATTCAAAAGGGTCGCTTAGCTTTACTGTTCAAAATGCAGATAGATTTAAATATAATTATGCCAGAAACATTTAAATGCTGCAAAAATTCCATGAAATTTTGATTTATAACTAAGCGGCGGCAAAGCCTGCTGCCACTTTACATCAAACCATCTGCTCTGACGTCACAACCCTTTTCTAAATCGTAAAACAGTTACGGATCTTAAATTACCTTTCTTTCCCTTAATTACTTTTCCCTTTCTTTAATTTTATGTCCAAAAAATTATTTTATAGATTCACCAATCAGAGAATGGACATGACCGCTAGTAAGGTAAATAATAATGATCAAGAACTACAAGTACGAAGACTAAATACAGCTGGGGCGTAGATAGCACTTTTTCAGGGGGGGGGGGCAAAGGAATTGAAGTTTTCAAAATCCACCAGAGCAAAATAAAAGTTAATGAAAAATAGAAGAAAGGATTAAAGCATTTCTTTCTAATGTAAGTCACATTTTAACCAAAAAACAAAAAAAAAAAAAAAAAAAAAAAAACACTTTGAAAGGAAGCACTTGGTATATGAAGGATAAAAACACTTTGAAATATGCCCCTGGAATATGGTGTATGAAGGATATATATATATATGGTACATATTCTATAACGAAGATACCTAAGCAAAAAAATACATATATAATTTTGACTCACACCTAGTACAACATAGAAAAGGTTATGTATCTACCTGTGTGAGTAAAAGGAGAAAAGATAAAAAATAATAAAATAAAACAACTGAATGTAGAAGGTGTCGAGAATACTGAGCCTTGGCTTTATCAAGGACCAGCAAAAACTCTGCATTTTCTCACTTCCACAAAGACCTAGTTGGAAATGGGTTTCTGCAAGGCCATAGATGCAAGTAACATTCCCACCTAAAATAGTTTAACAAATATATATATGTCATGTCCTCCGTAGAGTTGCATGACCTAGCACTAGTTAACAATTTCGCTTGCATCCATTAACCTTCCTGGCCCGACCCATGCTCTTCATCTGTTACTATTAAACAGAGAGAAGAAGATTAAAGAGAACTCAAGCTGTGAGAGTGACATAATAATTAGAAATGATTTTCAGCCATAACGAAATTCCAAGTTCGTTTGAGAGAGAATTTAAACCTGAAAATCAATGCAAGAAATCCAAATTTTTACATTGCAATTAAAAAAGGAAATATTAATTTTTAACGAACAGATTTTTGAAAGAAAACTTGAGTCTAAAACCCCCTACTCTACAACTTATGACAGCACGAAAACGAGAATAAGTTAAAGATAGTAATTAACTAAAGAAAACTTTGTGAAAGTTATATACCTTAAAACAGTTAGTTGCAATATGTACAAAGTATTTCAGCAGTGCTTTAAGTGCATAATTGATTAGTTATTAAGAACTTAACTACTTTGAAAAAACAGCGCATAGACAGCGCATAGAAAAGGAACAAGCTTAGCCATCTTCTGTTCCTAGGTACCCCAAAAGACGCTCAAAGTTACAGAGAAAAGAAAGAGTTAAAACCCGCAAAAATGTTAACAGACAAACCAATGCCTAAAAGCTGAAAAGCTAAAAAACAACAGAGAAAAAGTACATGAAGTACAAACATTGAACTTATAAAACCTAGAACCCAAAGACAAGGAAGAGAGCTTACCTCTTGTGTGACAAAAGCTTTTCTCCTCACAAGAGAAGAACATGGCTGACCTCTTCCGCCACTCCCTAGACGCTGGGGGGCAGTGAGGGTGGGGCTGATGGCCTCCTCATACAGCAAGAAACCAACGCGCGGAGATTTTAACCAGAGAAAAAAATATATAAACTTAAGACTGTGGATCTGTATGATCAGAAAGAGCAGAATTAACTCTCCAGAATACATGAGAAATATTATAAAATACACGAGCAGTGTATTTAATAATCTTTGCATGTATTAAATCACCTTAGTGAGCATCTATAGATTAATCAGAATCTTATGAATTTTAATGTTGGTTTTACTATTTTTAGTATAGCTATCCTAGTGTTGAATAACTAGTTTTCTTTTTATTTGTTTTTATTTTCTTTTATAAACAGATTTTTAAGCTTTTTTTGTGATTTTGTTTATATTATTAAATTTTTTGTTTTAATAGGACCGTCATATCCATAGCACTAAGGTTCCTTTAGGTAGTTAATAGGCATCCTCTAGCCAACTTCCTTATGGCTTTGATTGGTCAGAATCATATTATTAACTGTGTAGAAAATTAGGACTTCAATTACCACATTAATATACTATTAGAAAGTTTTCTAGAGAACGAAATTCCTTCTTCTTTCATCAAAAGAACTTTAAGAAAAATTATTCTGAATAATAGAGTAAGGTTGGCAGATCTGCTTTAATTTTCTACACAGTTAATAATATGATTCTGACCAATCAAAGCCGTAAGGAAGTTGGCTAGAGGATGCCTATTAACTACCTAAAGGAACCTTAGTGCTATGGATATGACGGTCCTATTAAAACAAAAAATTAAATAATATAAACAAAATCACAAAAAAAGCTTAAAAATCTGTTTATAAAAGAAAATAAAAACAAATAAAAAAGAAAACTAGTTATTCAACACTAGGATAGCTATACTAAAAATAGTAAAACCAACATTAAAATTAATAAGATTCTGATTAATCTATAGATGCTCACTAAGGTGATTTAATACATGCAAAGATTATTAAATACACTGCTCGTGTATTTTATAATATTTCTCATGTATTCTGGAGAGTTAATTCTGCTCTTTCTGATCATACAGATCCACAGTCTTAAGTTTATATATTTTTTTTCTCTGGTTAAAATCTCCGCGCGTTGGTTTCTTGCTGTATGAGGAGGCCATCAGCCCCACCCTCACTGCCCCCCAGCGTCTAGGGAGTGGCGGAAGAGGTCAGCCATGTTCTTCTCTTGTGAGGAGAAAAGCTTTTTGTCACACAAGAGGTTAGCTCTCTTCCTTGTCTTTGGGTTCTAGGTTTTATAAGTTCAATGTTTGTACTTCATGTACTTTTTCTCTGTTGTTTTTTAGCTTTTCAGCTTTTAGGCATTGGTTTGTCTGTTAACATTTTTGCGGGTTTTAACTCTTTCTTTTCTCTGTAACTTTGAGCGTCTTTTGGGGTACCTAGGAACAGAAGATGGCTAAGCTTGTTCCTTTTCTATGCGCTGTCTATGCGCTGTTTTTTCAAAGTAGTTAAGTTCTTAATAACTAATCAATTATGCACTTAAAGCACTGCTGAAATACTTTGTACATATTGCAACTAACTGTTTTAAGGTATATAACTTTCACAAAGTTTTCTTTAGTTAATTACTATCTTTAACTTATTCTCGTTTTCGTGCTGTCATAAGTTGTAGAGTAGGGGGTTTTAGACTCAAGTTTTCTTTCAAAAATCTGTTCGTTAAAAATTAATATTTCCTTTTTTAATTGCAATGTAAAAATTTGGATTTCTTTTGCATTGATTTTCAGGTTTAAATTCTGTCTCAAACGAACTTGGAATTTCGTTATGGCTGAAAATCATTTCTAATTATTATGTCACTCTCACAGCTTGAGTTCTCTTTAATCTTCTTCTCTCTGTTTAATAGTAACAGATGAAGAGCATGGGTCGGGCCAGGAAGGTTAATGGATGCAAGCGAAATTGTTAACTAGTGCTAGGTCATGCAACTCTACGGAGGACATGACATATATATATTTGTTAAACTATTTTAGGTGGGAATGTTACTTGCATCTATGGCCTTGCAGAAACCCATTTCCAACTAGGTCTTTGTGGAAGTGAGAAAATGCAGAGTTTTTGCTGGTCCTTGATAAAGCCAAGGCTCAGTATTCTCGACACCTTCTACATTCAGTTGTTTTATTTTATTATTTTTTTATCTTTTCTCCTTTTACTCACACAGGTAGATACATAACCTTTTCTATGTTGTACTAGGTGTGAGTCAAAATTATATATGTATTTTTTTGCTTAGGTATCTTCGTTATAGAATGTGAATTCTGAATTTTCAAAACTGCTGCGTTGCGCGTTTTGATTTTCAGGTTATTTTGCAACCTTCGTTTTAAATTCTAAAGTTTTTCCTTAGTCTTCAGTTTTGCTCTTAAGTAAATATGGTACATATGGTATATGTGCAATGCCACTTATCTGTACGAATGTGGATGATATGAATTATTAACTTTAAAAACATTTAAAGCAGCATTGAAAAATAAATATTGCATTAACTAAGATGGCTTATGTACACTATCTACCAACAAATAATTGGACACCTGTATAGCAAAGGAAAGTGAAGTTTATTCACCTTCAATAGTTGCTGGAGCCTCCACGAGCGGCAATTACAGCTGCGACCCTCTGGGGCATACTCTCAACCAGGCGTTGTACGACGGCTAGCGGTATTTTCTTCCACTCGGCTTGGATAAGACAGGTCAGTTCCTTCACCGATTTCGGACGGTGGGGGCACCCCTTAAGTCGACGCTCCAACTCGTCCCAGAGGTGCTCGATAGGGTTAAGGTCCGGGCTCTGAGCATTCCAGTCCATTCGATTAACCCTATTGTCACCATACCAAGCCATGGTGGACCTCGCAACATGACAGGTAGCATTGTCATCCTGAAAGTAACATGGGTCCACCCCGTGAAACTGCCACAACGTAGGAAGCGCGTGGTCATCCAAAATGGTGCAGTAGGTCTCGCCGTTGAGTCTACCAGGAATTGTGGACAAGGGTCCCATGCCATACCAGGAGAAACACCCCCATAGCATAATTCCACCGCCGCCGAACTTCACAGTTGGCACAATACATTCCGGCAGGAGGCGTTCTCCAGGCAGACGCCAAACCCAGACCCTGTCATCCGAACGGTAGAGGGTGAACCTTGATTCGTCGCTCCAGAGAACCTGTTTCCACTGTTCAACAGTCCATTTGTCCAAATGTATGTCCAAAGAATTTCAGTATCGTGATATTCTGTGGTTGAACTGTCTTGCCCTCACACCGTGTGATAACACTCCTATTGTGGTGGGGAGAAAAAATGGTGTCTCACTCTCTAAAATGAAACTCATTAACAAGGTTTGTTAATTTTATTTTATACTTAAATACTATTTTTGTAAGTATTTCTTTATTTGCAGTAAAAGTAATTAACTATAATAAAAAAATAGAGAAACTTATAACATATAATTTTATTATTTATAAATCGTAAATATGCGTGCCGCCGAACTTGCGTTGAAGTCTCCGTTTTTTATTTCGAAAAGTTGGCAGCTCTGACCTACCTAATAAGCTGTAGGATCCCACTTTAGCTGGCAAAACAAGTGGCCACTCGGCGAGGCATCGATTCAATGAGGTGGTGATAGGTATTCTGCGGTGGCTGGGACCATAATGTTAACAGCAGTTCCTGAACACTTTGGGGTGGTAGTGATTAAGTGTGAACCTACTTTTCCAAGTTAAACCACAAATACATACATGAAAAACTACCAAAATGACACGATAACGATTTTAACTCCAATGTTAAAATATTTAATATATACATTTAAAATATCATATAATAAAATATGTACACACATGAGATCTTTCAGTGCCCAAAGTGGGTACCATCTTCAGATGTTGTTAAAATTCACCAAACTAAAAAAAAAAAATTCACCTTTGGTGAATTTTAACAACATCTGAAGATGGTACCCACTTTGGGCACCGAAAGATCTCGTGTGTACATATTTTATTATATCATCTTTTAAATATATATATTAAATATTTTAACATTGGAGTTAAAATCGTTATCGTGTCATTTCGGTAGTTTTTCATGTATGTAGTTATCGGCACGAGTTAAATTCACAGTATATAAACCACAAATGTTGGATTGGGTTCATGTCAGGTGAATTTCAAGGCCAGGGCAATAACGGGAAGTCATCAGCATGTTTCTCAAACCACTCCTTGATGATTCTGGCAGTGTGGCATGGTGCATTTTCCTGTTGGTAATGGCCATCACCAGCAGGGAACACAGTTGCCATGAATGGGTGAACTTGGTCTGCAACAATGTTCAAATGCCTGACAGCTGTCAGGCATGGTGCTATTGGGATAATGGGACCTATAGTGTCCCAAGAAAACATCGCCCACAGCATAACACTGCTGCTACCACCTGTTTCCATTCAACAGTTTATCCAGGAGCCATAACCTCCATTGGTAATCGGTGTTTCCACGCTCAGCCATCTACATGGTGCACCAGGAATCTTGATTCGTCAGACCAGGCCACTTTCTTCCAATCATCCACGGTCCAATCTTGACGATCTTGGGCCCATTGTTGGTGATCACATGCAGTGAGCATAAGAACACGGCTGGGCCTTCGGCTAACTGCGCGTGTGCAGAAGGCTGCAATGAACTGTGTGCTGTGACACATTTCCCTGACCACCACTGTTGCAGCTGTGGGGGATTTGTTACACAGTGGCCATGTAGTTGCCGTGAACAATGCGTGACAGTCTCCGCTCCCCTCTGGAATCAATGAGCTGCAGACAACACACAGTTGGATGACAGTTTGTCGTTTAGCCATCTGTGCACCACTTTTGATATGTACTCACAAGAGCTGGTGGGTTGTTGCACTTGAACAACCCACAAGCTGCACCATTTCCAAGATTGTAGTTCTGAGGCGCCGTGCTGTCACAATTTGTCCTTTATAAAACTCCGATAAATCGGCAGCTTTTCCCATTCTGACTCCAAACACTCTACAAACCAAAAGCTGGTCCTTGGATTGTATATATACTGCTCTGTGAACATCAGCTGTGCCACAGAGCCACGGTCGGCGTAGTGGTCAATGTTCGTGACTGCCACAGAAAAGACCTCGGGTTCGATCCCAGCAGGTACGAACGCTCGAAACACTAAATATCCACCGTGCGTCGGATGGGCACATTAAGCCATATGGCACTGGCTACTGGACCCCCATTAATAAATAAGGGCATCTTCTCCTCCCCCTTTCTACTTCGCTTCCGTGTCACTTTCCTATCGGGCTCTCTAGCCCAAATCTCCTAGCTTCCTATTTCTAAGGGTTGTTTAAGACCTGGGGTCAGACACTCCCTACCCAAAATCCTCTACATATGATCTGATCTGATCTACTATAGCATTGTATGAGCACGTTAAGCCGTCGGACCCCGGTAGTAAATAAAGGCGTCTTCTACCTCGCTTCCGTGTCACTTTCCTATCGGGCAGTCTGGCCCAAATCTCCTAGCTTCCTATTTCTAAGGGTTGTTTAAGACCTGGGGTCAGACACTCCCTTCCTAAAATCCTCTACATATGATCTGATCTGATCTACTATAGCATTATATGAGCACGTTAAGCCGTCGGACCCCGGTAGTAAATAAGGGCATCTTCTACGTCGCTTCCGTGTCACTTTCCGATCTGGCAGTCTAGCCCAAATCTCCTAGCTTCCTATTTCTAAGGGTTGTTTAAGACCTGGGGTCAGACACTCCCTTCCTAAAATCCTCTACATATGATCTGATCTGATCTACTATAGCATTGTATGAGCACGTTAAGCCGTCGGACCCCCGGTAGTAAATAAGGGCGTCTTCTACGTCGCTCCCGTGTCACTTTCCTATCGGGCACTCTAGCCCAAATCTCCTAGCTTCCTATTTCTAAGGGTTGTTTAAGACCTGGGGTCAGACACTCCCTTCCTAAAATCCTCTACATATGATCTGATCTGATCTACTATAGCATTGTATGAGCACGTTAAGCCGTCGGACCCCGGTAGTAAAAAAGGGCGTCTTCTACCTCGCTTCCGTGTCACTTTCCTATCGGGCAGTCTAGCCCAAATCTCCTAGCTTCCTATTTCTAAGGGTTGTTTAAGACCTGGGGTCAGACACTCCCTTCCTAAAATCCTCTACATATGATCTGATCTGATCTACTATAGCATTGTATGAGCACGTTAAGCCGTCGGACCCCGATAGTAAATAAGGGCGTCTTCTACCTCGCTTCCGTGTCACTTTCCTATCGGGCAGTCTAGCCCAAATCTCCTAGCTTCCTATTTCTAAGGGTTGTTTAAGACCTGGGGTCAGACACTCCCTTCCCAAAATCCTCTGCACATATGATCTGATTTGATCTACTATAGCATTGTATGAGCACGTTAAGCCGTCGGACCCCCGGTAGTAAATAAGGGCGTCTTCTACATCGCTTCCGTGTCACTTTCCTATCGGGCAGTCTAGCCCAAATCTCCTAGCTTCCTATTTCTAAGGGTTGTTTAAGACCTGGGGTCAGACACTCCCTTCCTAAAATCCTCTACATATGATCTGATCTGATCTGATCTACTATAGCATTGTATGAGCACGTTAAGCCGTCGGACCCCGGTAGTAAATAAGGGCGTCTTCTACCTCGCTTCCGTGTCACTTTCCTATCGGGCAGTCTAGCCCAAATCTCCTAGCTTCCTATTTCTAAGGGTTGTTTAAGACCTGGGGTCAGACACTCCCTTCCTAAAATCCTCTACATATGATCTGATCTGATCTACTATAGCATTGTATGAGCACGTTAAGCCGTCGGACCCCGGTAGTAAATAAGGGCGTCTTCTACGTCGCTTCCGTGTCACTTTCCTATCGGGCACTCTAGCCCAAATCTCCTAGCTTCCTATTTCTAAGGGTTGTTTAAGACCTGGGGTCAGACACTCCCTTCCTAAAATCCTCTACATATGATCTGATCTGATCTACTATAGCATTGTATGAGCACGTTAAGCCGTCGGACCCCGGTAGTAAATAAGGGCGTCTTCTACGTCGCTTCCGTGTCACTTTCCTATCGGGCAGTCTAGCCCAAATCTCCTAGCTTCCTATTTCTAAGGGTTGTTTAAGACCTGGGGTCAGACACTCCCTTCCTAAAATCCTCTACATATGATCTGATCTGATCTACTATAGCATTGTATGAGCACGTTAAGCCGTCGGACCCCGGTAGTAAATAAGGGCGTCTTCTACCTCGCTTCCGTGTCACTTTCCTATCGGGCACTCTAGCCCAAATCTCCTAGCTTCCTATTTCTAAGGGTTGTTTAAGACCTGGGGTCAGACACTCCCTTCCTAAAATCCTCTACATATGATCTGATCTGATCTACTATAGCATTGTATGAGCACGTTAAGCCGTCGGACCCCGGTAGTAAATAAGGGCGTCTTCTACCTCGCTTCCGTGTCACTTTCCTATCGGGCACTCTAGCCCAAATCTCCTAGCTTCCTATTTCTAAGGGTTGTTTAAGACCTGGGGTCAGACACTCCCTTCCTAAAATCCTCTACATATGATCTGATCTGATCTACTATAGCATTGTATGAGCACGTTAAGCCGTCGGACCCCGGTAGTAAATAAGGGCGTCTTCTACGTCGCTTCCGTGTCACTTTCCAATCGGGCAGTCTAGCCCAAATCTCCTAGCTTCCTATTTCTAAGGGTTGTTTAAGACCTGGGGTCAGACACTCCCTTCCTAAAATCCTCTACATATGATCTGATCTGATCTACTATAGCATTGTATGAGCACGTTAAGCCGTCGGACCCCGGTAGTAAATAAGGGCGTCTTCTACGTCGCTTCCGTGTCACTTTCCAATCGGGCAGTCTAGCCCAAATCTCCTAGCTTCCTATTTCTAAGGGTTGTTTAAGACCTGGGGTCAGACACTCCCTTCCTAAAATCCTCTACATATGATCTGATCTGATCTACTATAGCATTGTATGAGCACGTTAAGCCGTCGGACCCCGGTAGTAAATAAGGGCGTCTTCTACCTCGCTTCCGTGTCACTTTCCTATCGGGCACTCTAGCCCAAATCTCCTAGCTTCCTATTTCTAAGGGTTGTTTAAGACCTGGGGTCAGACACTCCCTTCCTAAAATCCTCTACATATGATCTGATCTGATCTACTATAGCATTGTATGAGCACGTTAAGCCGTCGGACCCCGGTAGTAAATAAGGGCGTCTTCTACCTCGCTTCCGTGTGACTTTCCTATCGGGCACTCTAGCCCAAATCTCCTAGCTTCCTATTTCTAAGGGTTGTTTAAGACCTGGGGTCAGACACTCCCTTCCTAAAATCCTCTACATATGATCTGATCTGATCTACTATAGCATTGTATGAGCACGTTAAGCCGTCGGACCCCCGGTAGTAAATAAGGGCGTCTTCTACGTCGCTTCCGTGTCACTTTCCTATCGGGCAGTCTAGCCCAAATCTCCTAGCTTCCTATTTCTAAGGGTTGTTTAAGACCTGGGGTCAGACACTCCCTTCCTAAAATCCTCTACATATGATCTGATCTGATCTGATCTACTATAGCATTGTATGAGCACGTTAAGCCGTCGGACCCCGGTAGTAAATAAGGGCGTCTTCTACGTCGCTTCCGTGTCACTTTCCTATCGGGCACTCTAGCCCAAATCTCCTAGCTTCCTATTTCTAAGGGTTGTTTAAGACCTGGGGTCAGACACTCCGTTCCTAAAATCCTCTACATATGATCTGATCTGATCTACTATAGCATTGTATGAGCACGTTAAGCCGTCGGACCCCGGTAGTAAATAAGGGCGTCTTCTACCTCGCTTCCGTGTCACTTTCCTATCGGGCACTCTAGCCCAAATCTCCTAGCTTCCTATTTCTAAGGGTTGTTTAAGACCTGGGGTCAGACACTCCCTTCCTAAAATCCTCTACATATGATCTGATCTGATCTACTATAGCATTGTATGAGCACGTTAAGCCGTCGGACCCCGGTAGTAAATAAGGGCGTCTTCTACCTCGCTTCCGTGTGACTTTCCTATCGGGCACTCTAGCCCAAATCTCCTAGCTTCCTATTTCTAAGGGTTGTTTAAGACCTGGGGTCAGACACTCCCTTCCTAAAATCCTCTACATATGATCTGATCTGATCTACTATAGCATTGTATGAGCACGTTAAGCCGTCGGACCCCGGTAGTAAATAAGGGCGTCTTCTACGTCGCTCCCGTGTCACTTTCCTATCGGGCAATCTAGCCCAAATCTCCTAGCTTCCTATTTCTAAGGGTTGTTTAAGACCTGGGGTCAGACACTCCCTTCCTAAAATCCTCTACATATGATCTGATCTGATCTACTATAGCATTGTATGAGCACGTTAAGCCGTCGGACCCCGGTAGTAAATAAGGGCGTCTTCTACCTCGCTTCCGTGTCACTTTCCTATCGGGCACTCTAGCCCAAATCTCCTAGCTTCCTATTTCTAAGGGTTGTTTAAGACCTGGGGTCAGACACTCCCTTCCTAAAATCCTCTACATATGATCTGATCTGATCTACTATAGCATTGTATGAGCACGTTAAGCCGTCGGACCCCGGTAGTAAATAAAGGCGTCTTCTACCTCGCTTCCGTGTGACTTTCCTATCGGGCACTCTAGCCCAAATCTCCTAGCTTCCTATTTCTAAGGGTTGTTTAAGACCTGGGGTCAGACACTCCCTTCCTAAAATCCTCTACATATGATCTGATCTGATCTACTATAGCATTGTATGAGCACGTTAAGCCGTCGGACCCCCGGTAGTAAATAAGGGCGTCTTCTACGTCGCTCCCGTGTCACTTTCCTATCGGGCAATCTAGCCCAAATCTCCTAGCTTCCTATTTCTAAGGGTTGTTTAAGACCTGGGGTCAGACACTCCCTTCCTAAAATCCTCTACATATGATCTGATCTGATCTACTATAGCATTGTATGAGCACGTTAAGCCGTCGGACCCCGGTAGTAAATAAGGGCGTCTTCTACCTCGCTTCCGTGTCACTTTCCTATCGGGCACTCTAGCCCAAATCTCCTAGCTTCCTATTTCTAAGGGTTGTTTAAGACCTGGGGTCAGACACTCCCTTCCTAAAATCCTCTACATATGATCTGATCTGATCTACTATAGCATTGTATGAGCACGTTAAGCCGTCGGACCCCGGTAGTAAATAAAGGCGTCTTCTACCTCGCTTCCGTGTGACTTTCCTATCGGGCACTCTAGCCCAAATCTCCTAGCTTCCTATTTCTAAGGGTTGTTTAAGACCTGGGGTCAGACACTCCCTTCCTAAAATCCTCTACATATGATCTGATCTGATCTACTATAGCATTGTATGAGCACGTTAAGCCCTCGGACCCCGGTAGTAAATAAGGGCGTCTTCTACGTCGCTCCCGTGTCACTTTCCTATCGGGCAATCTAGCCCAAATCTCCTAGCTTCCTATTTCTAAGGGTTGTTTAAGACCTGGGGTCAGACACTCCCTTCCTAAAATCCTCTACATATGATCTGATCTGATCTACTATAGCATTGTATGAGCACGTTAAGCCGTCGGACCCCGGTAGTAAATAAGGGCGTCTTCTACCTCGCTTCCGTGTCACTTTCCTATCGGGCACTCTAGCCCAAATCTCCTAGCTTCCTATTTCTAAGGGTTGTTTAAGACCTGGGGTCAGACACTCCCTTCCTAAAATCCTCTACATATGATCTGATCTGATCTACTATAGCATTATATGAGCACGTTAAGCCGTCGGACCCCGGTAGTAAATAAGGGCGTCTTCTACCTCGCTTCCGTGTCACTTTCCTATCGGGCAGTCTAGCCCAAATCTCCTAGCTTCCTATTTCTAAGGGTTGTTTAAGACCTGGGGTCAGACACTCCCTTCCTAAAATCCTCTACATATGATCTGATCTGATCTACTATAGCATTGTATGAGCACGTTAAGCCGTCGGACCCCGGTAGTAAATAAGGACATCTTCTACCTCGCTTCCGTGTCACTTTCCTATCGGGCAGTCTAGCCCAAATCTCCTAGCTTCCTATTTCTAAGGGTTGTTTAAGACCTGGGGTCAGACAGTCCCTTCCTAAAATCCTCTACATATGATCTGATCTGATCTACTATAGCATTGTATGAGCACGTTAAGCCGTCGGACCCCGGTAGTAAATAAGGGCGTCTTCTACCTCGCTTCCGTGTCACTTTCCTATCGGGCACTCTAGCCCAAATCTCCTAGCTTCCTATTTCTAAGGGTTGTTTAAGACCTGGGGTCAGACACTCCCTTCCTAAAATCCTCTACATATGATCTGATCTGATCTACTATAGCATTGTATGAGCACGTTAAGCCGTCGGACCCCGGTAGTAAATAAGGGCGTCTTCTACGTCGCTTCCGTGTCACTTTCCAATCGGGCAGTCTAGCCCAAATCTCCTAGCTTCCTATTTCTAAGGGTTGTTTAAGACCTCGGGGTCAGACACTCCCTTCCTAAAATCCTCTACATATGATCTGATCTGATCTACTATAGCATTGTATGAGCACGTTAAGCTGTCGGACCCCGGTAGTAAATAAGGGCGTCTTCTACGTCGCTTCCGTGTCACTTTCCAATCGGGCAGTCTAGCCCAAATCTCCTAGCTTCCTATTTCTAAGGGTTGTTTAAGACCTCGGGGTCAGACACTCCCTTCCTAAAATCCTCTACATATGATCTGATCTGATCTACTAGAGCATTGTATGAGCACGTTAAGCCGTCGGACCCCGGTAGTAAATAAGGGCGTCTTCTACGTCGCTTCCGTGTCACTTTCCAATCGGGCAGTCTAGCCCAAATCTCCTAGCTTCCTATTTCTAAGGGTTGTTTAAGACCTCAGGTCAGACACTCCCTTCCTAAAATCCTCTACATATGATCTGATCTGATCTACTATAGCATTGTATGAGCACGTTAAGCCGTCGGACCCCGGTAGTAAATAAGGGCGTCTTCTACCTCGCTTCCGTGTCACTTTCCTATCTGGCACTCTAGCCCAAATCTCCTAGCTTCCTATTTCTAAGGGTTGTTTAAGACCTGGGGTCAGACACTCCCTTCCTAAAATCCTCTACATATGATCTGATCTGATCTACTATAGCATTGTATGAGCACGTTAAGCCGTCGGACCCCGGTAGTAAATAAGGGCGTCTTCTACCTCGCTTCCGTGTGACTTTCCTATCGGGCACTCTAGCCCAAATCTCCTAGCTTCCTATTTCTAAGGGTTGTTTAAGACCTGGGGTCAGACACTCCTTCCTAAAATCCTCTACATATGATCTGATCTGATCTACTATAGCATTGTATGAGCACGTTAAGCCGTCGGACCCCGGTAGTAAATAAGGGCGTCTTCTACGTCGCTTCCGTGTCACTTTCCAATTGGGCAGTCTAGCCCAAATCTCCTAGCTTCCTATTTCTAAGGGTTGTTTAAGACCTCGGGGTCAGACACTCCCTTCCTAAAATCCTCTACATATGATCTGATCTGATCTACTAGAGCATTGTATGAGCACGTTAAGCCGTCGGACCCCGGTAGTAAATAAGGGCGTCTTCTACGTCGCTTCCGTGTCACTTTCCAATCGGGCAGTCTAGCCCAAATCTCCTAGCTTCCTATTTCTAAGGGTTATTTAAGACCTCGGGTCAGACACTCCGTTCCTAAAATCCTCTACATATGATCTGATCTGATCTACTATAGCATTGTATGAGCACGTTAAGCCGTCGGACCCCGGTAGTAAATAAGGGCGTCTTCTACCTCGCTTCCGTGTCACTTTCCTATCGGGCAATCTAGCCCAAATCTCCTAGCTTCCTATTTCTAAGGGTTGTTTAAGACCTGGGGTCAGACACTCCCTTCCTAAAATCCTCTACATATGATCTGATCTGATCTACTATAGCATTGTATGAGCACGTTAAGCCGTCGGACCCCGGTAGTAAATAAGGGCGTCTTCTACCTCGCTTCCGTGTGACTTTCCTATCGGGCACTCTAGCCCAAATCTCCTAGCTTCCTATTTCTAAGGGTTGTTTAAGACCTGGGGTCAGACACTCCCTTCCTAAAATCCTCTACATATGATCTGATCTGATCTACTATAGCATTGTATGAGCACGTTAAGCCGTCGGACCCCCGGTAGTAAATGAGGGCGTCTTCTACGTCGCTCCCGTGTCACTTTCCTATCGGGCAATCTAGCCCAAATCTCCTAGCTTCCTATTTCTAAGGGTTGTTTAAGACCTGGGGTCAGACACTCCCTTCCTAAAATCCTCTACATATGATCTGATCTGATCTACTATAGCATTGTATGAGCACGTTAAGCCGTCGGACCCCGGTAGTAAATAAGGGCGTCTTCTACCTCGCTTCCGTGTCACTTTCCTATCGGGCACTCTAGCCCAAATCTCCTAGCTTCCTATTTCTAAGGGTTGTTTAAGACCTGGGGTCAGACACTCCCTTCCTAAAATCCTCTACATATGATCTGATCTGATCTACTATAGCATTGTATGAGCACGTTAAGCCGTCGGACCCCGGTAGTAAATAAGGGCGTCTTCTACCTCGCTTCCGTGTCACTTTCCTATCGGGCACTCTAGCCCAAATCTCCTAGCTTCCTATTTCTAAGGGTTGTTTAAGACCTGGGGTCAGACACTCCCTTCCTAAAATCCTCTACATATGATCTGATCTGATCTACTATAGCATTGTATGAGCACGTTAAGCCGTCGGACCCCGGTAGTAAATAAGGGCGTCTTCTACCTCGCTTCCGTGTCACTTTCCTATCGGGCACTCTAGCCCAAATCTCCTAGCTTCCTATTTCTAAGGGTTGTTTAAGACCTGGGGTCAGACACTCCCTTCCTAAAATCCTCTACATATGATCTGATCTGATCTACTATAGCATTGTATGAGCACGTTAAGCCGTCGGACCCCGGTAGTAAATAAGGGCGTCTTCTACCTCGCTTCCGTGTCACTTTCCTATCGGGCACTCTAGCCCAAATCTCCTAGCTTCCTATTTCTAAGGGTTGTTTAAGACCTGGGGTCAGACACTCCCTTCCTAAAATCCTCTACATATGATCTGATCTGATCTACTATAGCATTGTATGAGCACGTTAAGCCGTCGGACCCCGGTAGTAAATAAGGGCGTCTTCTACCTCGCTTCCGTGTCACTTTCCTATCGGGCACTCTAGCCCAAATCTCCTAGCTTCCTATTTCTAAGGGTTGTTTAAGACCTGGGGTCAGACACTCCCTTCCTAAAATCCTCTACATATGATCTGATCTGATCTACTATAGCATTGTATGAGCACGTTAAGCCGTCGGACCCCCGGTAGTAAATAAGGGCGTCTTCTACGTCGCTCCCGTGTCACTTTCCTATCGGGCACTCTAGCCCAAATCTCCTAGCTTCCTATTTCTAAGGGTTGTTTAAGACCTGGGGTCAGACACTCCCTTCCTAAAATCCTCTACATATGATCTGATCTGATCTACTATAGCATTGTATGAGCACGTTAAGCCGTCGGACCCCGGTAGTAAATAAGGGCGTCTTCTACCTCGCTTCCGTGTCACTTTCCTATCGGGCACTCTAGCCCAAATCTCCTAGCTTCCTATTTCTAAGGGTTGTTTAAGACCTGGGGTCAGACACTCCCTTCCTAAAATCCTCTACATATGATCTGATCTGATCTGACTATAGCATTGTATGAGCACGTTAAGCCGTCGGACCCCGGTAGTAAATAAGGGCGTCTTCTACCTCGCTTCCGTGTCACTTTCCTATCGGGCACTCTAGCCCAAATCTCCTAGCTTCCTATTTCTAAGGGTTGTTTAAGACCTGGGGTCAGACACTCCCTTCCTAAAATCCTCTACATATGATCTGATCTGATCTACTATAGCATTGTATGAGCACGTTAAGCCGTCGGACCCCCGGTAGTAAATAAGGGCGTCTTCTACGTCGCTTCCGTGTCACTTTCCTATCGGGCAATCTAGCCCAAATCTCCTAGCTTCCTATTTCTAAGGGTTGTTTAAGACCTGGGGTCAGACACTCCCTTCCTAAAATCCTCTACATATGATCTGATCTGATCTACTATAGCATTGTATGAGCACGTTAAGCCGTCGGACCCCGGTAGTAAATAAGGGCGTCTTCTACCTCGCTTCCGTGTCACTTTCCTATCGGGCACTCTAGCCCAAATCTCCTAGCTTCCTATTTCTAAGGGTTGTTTAAGACCTGGGGTCAGACACTCCCTTCCTAAAATCCTCTACATATGATCTGATCTGATCTACTATAGCATTGTATGAGCACGTTAAGCCGTCGGACCCCGGTAGTAAATAAGGGCGTCTTCTACCTCGCTTCCGTGTGACTTTCCTATCGGGCACTCTAGCCCAAATCTCCTAGCTTCCTATTTCTAAGGGTTGTTTAAGACCTGGGGTCAGACACTCCCTTCCTAAAATCCTCTACATATGATCTGATCTGATCTACTATAGCATTGTATGAGCACGTTAAGCCGTCGGACCCCGGTAGTAAATAAGGGCGTCTTCTACGTCGCTTCCGTGTCACTTTCCTATCGGGCAATCTAGCCCAAATCTCCTAGCTTCCTATTTCTAAGGGTTGTTTAAGACCTGGGGTCAGACACTCCCTTCCTAAAATCCTCTACATATGATCTGATCTGATCTACTATAGCATTGTATGAGCACGTTAAGCCGTCGGACCCCGGTAGTAAATAAGGGCGTCTTCTACCTCGCTTCCGTGTCACTTTCCTATCGGGCACTCTAGCCCAAATCTCCTAGCTTCCTATTTCTAAGGGTTGTTTAAGACCTGGGGTCAGACACTCCCTTCCTAAAATCCTCTACATATGATCTGATCTGATCTACTATAGCATTGTATGAGCACGTTAAGCCGTCGGACCCCGGTAGTAAATAAGGGCGTCTTCTACCTCGCTTCCGTGTCACTTTCCTATCGGGCACTCTAGCCCAAATCTCCTAGCTTCCTATTTCTAAGGGTTGTTTAAGACCTGGGGTCAGACACTCCCTTCCTAAAATCCTCTACATATGATCTGATCTGATCTACTATAGCATTGTATGAGCACGTTAAGCCGTCGGACCCCGGTAGTAAATAAGGGCGTCTTCTACCTCGCTTCCGTGTCACTTTCCTATCGGGCACTCTAGCCCAAATCTCCTAGCTTCCTATTTCTAAGGGTTGTTTAAGACCTGGGGTCAGACACTCCCTTCCTAAAATCCTCTACATATGATCTGATCTGATCTACTATAGCATTGTATGAGCACGTTAAGCCGTCGGACCCCGGTAGTAAATAAGGGCGTCTTCTACCTCGCTTCCGTGTCACTTTCCTATCGGGCACTCTAGCCCAAATCTCCTAGCTTCCTATTTCTAAGGGTTGTTTAAGACCTGGGGTCAGACACTCCCTTCCTAAAATCCTCTACATATGATCTGATCTGATCTACTATAGCATTGTATGAGCACGTTAAGCCGTCGGACCCCGGTAGTAAATAAGGGCGTCTTCTACCTCGCTTCCGTGTCACTTTCCTATCGGGCACTCTAGCCCAAATCTCCTAGCTTCCTATTTCTAAGGGTTGTTTAAGACCTGGGGTCAGACACTCCCTTCCTAAAATCCTCTACATATGATCTGATCTGATCTACTATAGCATTGTATGAGCACGTTAAGCCGTCGGACCCCGGTAGTAAATAAGGGCGTCTTCTACCTCGCTTCCGTGTCACTTTCCTATCGGGCACTCTAGCCCAAATCTCCTAGCTTCCTATTTCTAAGGGTTGTTTAAGACCTGGGGTCAGACACTCCCTTCCTAAAATCCTCTACATATGATCTGATCTGATCTACTATAGCATTGTATGAGCACGTTAAGCCGTCGGACCCCGGTAGTAAATAAGGGCGTCTTCTACCTCGCTTCCGTGTCACTTTCCTATCGGGCACTCTAGCCCAAATCTCCTAGCTTCCTATTTCTAAGGGTTGTTTAAGACCTGGGGTCAGACACTCCCTTCCTAAAATCCTCTACATATGATCTGATCTGATCTACTATAGCATTGTATGAGCACGTTAAGCCGTCGGACCCCGGTAGTAAATAAGGGCGTCTTCTACCTCGCTTCCGTGTCACTTTCCTATCGGGCACTCTAGCCCAAATCTCCTAGCTTCCTATTTCTAAGGGTTGTTTAAGACCTGGGGTCAGACACTCCCTTCCTAAAATCCTCTACATATGATCTGATCTGATCTACTATAGCATTGTATGAGCACGTTAAGCCGTCGGACCCCGGTAGTAAATAAGGGCGTCTTCTACCTCGCTTCCGTGTCACTTTCCTATCGGGCACTCTAGCCCAAATCTCCTAGCTTCCTATTTCTAAGGGTTGTTTAAGACCTGGGGTCAGACACTCCCTTCCTAAAATCCTCTACATATGATCTGATCTGATCTACTATAGCATTGTATGAGCACGTTAAGCCGTCGGACCCCGGTAGTAAATAAGGGCGTCTTCTACGTCGCTTCCGTGTCACTTTCCTATCGGGCAGTCTAGCCCAAATCTCCTAGCTTCCTATTTCTAAGGGTTGTTTAAGACCTGGGGTCAGACACTCCCTTCCTAAAATCCTCTACATATGATCTGATCTGATCTACTATAGCATTGTATGAGCACGTTAAGCCGTCGGACCCCGGTAGTAAATAAGGGCGTCTTCTACCTCGCTTCCGTGTCACTTTCCTATCGGGCAGTCTAGCCCAAATCTCCTAGCTTCCTATTTCTAAGGGTTGTTTAAGACCTGGGGTCAGACACTCCCTTCCTAAAATCCTCTACATATGATCTGATCTGATCTACTATAGCATTGTATGAGCACGTTAAGCCGTCGGACCCCGGTAGTAAATAAGGGCGTCTTCTACCTCGCTTCCGTGTCACTTTCCTATCGGGCACTCTAGCCCAAATCTCCTAGCTTCCTATTTCTAAGGGTTGTTTAAGACCTGGGGTCAGACACTCCCTTCCTAAAATCCTCTACATATGATCTGATCTGATCTACTATAGCATTGTATGAGCACGTTAAGCCGTCGGACCCCGGTAGTAAATAAGGGCGTCTTCTACGTCGCTTCCGTGTCACTTTCCAATCGGGCAGTCTAGCCCAAATCTCCTAGCTTCCTATTTCTAAGGGTTGTTTAAGACCTGGGGTCAGACACTCCCTTCCTAAAATCCTCTACATATGATCTGATCTGATCTACTATAGCATTGTATGAGCACGTTAAGCCGTCGGACCCCGGTAGTAAATAAGGGCGTCTTCTACCTCGCTTCCGTGTCACTTTCCTATCGGGCACTCTAGCCCAAATCTCCTAGCTTCCTATTTCTAAGGGTTGTTTAAGACCTGGGGTCAGACACTCCCTTCCTAAAATCCTCTACATATGATCTGATCTCATCTACTATAGCATTGTATGAGCACGTTAAGCCGTCGGACCCCGGTAGTAAATAAAGGCGTCTTCTACCTCGCTTCCGTGTGACTTTCCTATCGGGCACTCTAGCCCAAATCTCCTAGCTTCCTATTTCTAAGGGTTGTTTAAGACCTGGGGTCAGACACTCCCTTCCTAAAATCCTCTACATATGATCTGATCTGATCTACTATAGCATTGTATGAGCACGTTAAGCCGTCGGACCCCGGTAGTAAATAAGGGCGTCTTCTACGTCGCTCCCGTGTCACTTTCCTATCGGGCAATCTAGCCCAAATCTCCTAGCTTCCTATTTCTAAGGGTTGTTTAAGACCTGGGGTCAGACACTCCCTTCCTAAAATCCTCTACATATGATCTGATCTGATCTACTATAGCATTGTATGAGCACGTTAAGCCGTCGGACCCCGGTAGAAAATAAGGGCGTTTTCTACCTCGCTTCCGTGTCATTTTCCTATCGGGAACTCTAGCCCAAATCTCCTAGCTTCCTATTTCTAAGGGTTGTTTAAGACCTGGGGTCAGACACTCCCTTCCTAAAATCCTCTACATATGATCTGATCTGATCTACTATAGCATTGTATGAGCACGTTAAGCCGTCGGACCCCGGTAGTAAATAAGGGCGTCTTCTACCTCGCTTCCGTGTCACTTTCCTATCGGGCACTCTAGCCCAAATCTCCTAGCTTCCTATTTCTAAGGGTTGTTTAAGACCTGGGGTCAGACACTCCCTTCCTAAAATCCTCTACATATGATCTGATCTGATCTACTATAGCATTATATGAGCACGTTAAGCCGTCGGACCCCGGTAGTAAATAAGGGCGTCTTCTACCTCGCTTCCGTGTCACTTTCCTATCGGGCAGTCTAGCCCAAATCTCCTAGCTTCCTATTTCTAAGGGTTGTTTAAGACCTGGGGTCAGACACTCCCTTCCTAAAATCCTCTACATATGATCTGATCTGATCTACTATAGCATTGTATGAGCACGTTAAGCCGTCGGACCCCGGTAGTAAATAAGGACATCTTCTACCTCGCTTCCGTGTCACTTTCCTATCGGGCAGTCTAGCCCAAATCTCCTAGCTTCCTATTTCTAAGGGTTGTTTAAGACCTGGGGTCAGACAGTCCCTTCCTAAAATCCTCTACATATGATCTGATCTGATCTACTATAGCATTGTATGAGCACGTTAAGCCGTCGGACCCCGGTAGTAAATAAGGGCGTCTTCTACCTCGCTTCCGTGTCACTTTCCTATCGGGCACTCTAGCCCAAATCTCCTAGCTTCCTATTTCTAAGGGTTGTTTAAGACCTGGGGTCAGACACTCGCTTCCTAAAATCCTCTACATATGATCTGATCTGATCTACTATAGCATTGTATGAGCACGTTAAGCCGTCGGACCCCCGGTAGTAAATAAGGGCGTCTTCTACGTCGCTCCCGTGTCACTTTTCTATCGGGCAATCTAGCCCAAATCTCCTAGCTTCCTATTTCTAAGGGTTGTTTAAGACCTGGGTTCAGACACTCCCTTCCTAAAATCCTCTACATATGATCTGATCTGATCTACTATAGCATTGTATGAGCACGTTAAGCCGTCGGACCCCGGTAGTAAATAAGGGCGTCTTCTACCTCACTTCCGTGTCACTTTCCTATCGGGCAGTCTAGCCCAAATCTCCTAGCTTCCTATTTCTAAGGGTTGTTTAAGACCTGGGGTCAGACACTCCCTTCCTAAAATCCTCTACATATGATCTGATCTGATCTACTATAGCATTGTATGAGCACGTTAAGCCGTCGGACCCCGGTAGTAAATAAGGGCGTCTTCTACCTCGCTTCCGTGTGACTTTCCTATCGGGCACTCTAGCCCAAATCTCCTAGCTTCCTATTTCTAACTGTTGTTTAAGACCTGGGGTCAGACACTCCCTTCCTAAAATCCTCTACATATGATCTGATCTGATCTACTATAGCATTGTATGAGCACGTTAAGCCGTCGGACCCCCGGTAGTAAATAAGGGCGTCTTCTACGTCGCTCCCGTGTCACTTTCCTATCGGGCAATCTAGCCCAAATCTCCTAGCTTCCTATTTCTAAGGGTTGTTTAAGACCTGGGGTCAGACACTCCCTTCCTAAAATCCTCTACATATGATCTGATCTGATCTACTATAGCATTGTATGAGCACGTTAAGCCGTCGGACCCCGGTAGTAAATAAGGGCGTCTTCTACCTCGCTTCCGTGTCACTTTCCTATCGGGCACTCTAGCCCAAATCTCCTAGCTTCCTATTTCTAAGGGTTGTTTAAGACCTGGGGTCAGACACTCCCTTCCTAAAATCCTCTACATATGATCTGATCTGATCTACTATAGCATTGTATGAGCACGTTAAGCCGTCGGACCCCGGTAGTAAATAAGGGCGTCTTCTACCTCGCTTCCGTGTCACTTTCCTATCGGGCACTCTAGCCCAAATCTCCTAGCTTCCTATTTCTAAGGGTTGTTTAAGACCTGGGGTCAGACACTCCCTTCCTAAAATCCTCTACATATGATCTGATCTGATCTACTATAGCATTGTATGAGCACGTTAAGCCCTCGGACCCCCGGTAGTAAATAAGGGCGTCTTCTACGTCGCTCCCGTGTCACTTTCCTATCGGGCAATCTAGCCCAAATCTCCTAGCTTCCTATTTCTAAGGGTTGTTTAAGACCTGGGGTCAGACACTCCCTTCCTAAAATCCTCTACATATGATCTGATCTGATCTGATCTACTATAGCATTGTATGAGCACGTTAAGCCGTCGGACCCCGGTAGTAAATAAGGGCGTCTTCTACCTCGCTTCCGTGTCACTTTCCTATCGGGCACTCTAGCCCAAATCTCCTAGCTTCCTATTTCTAAGGGTTGTTTAAGACCTGGGGTCAGACACTCCCTTCCTAAAATCCTCTACATATGATCTGATCTGATCTACTATAGCATTATATGAGCACGTTAAGCCGTCGGACCCCGGTAGTAAATAAGGGCGTCTTCTACCTCGCTTCCGTGTCACTTTCCTATCGGGCAGTCTAGCCCAAATCTCCTAGCTTCCTATTTCTAAGGGTTGTTTAAGACCTGGGGTCAGACACTCCCTTCCTAAAATCCTCTACATATGATCTGATCTGATCTACTATAGCATTGTATGAGCACGTTAAGCCGTCGGACCCCGGTAGTAAATAAGGACATCTTCTACCTCGCTTCCGTGTCACTTTCCTATCGGGCAGTCTAGCCCAAATCTCCTAGCTTCCTATTTCTAAGGGTTGTTTAAGACCTGGGGTCAGACAGTCCCTTCCTAAAATCCTCTACATATGATCTGATCTGATCTACTATAGCATTGTATGAGCACGTTAAGCCGTCGGACCCCGGTAGTAAATAAGGGCGTCTTCTACCTCGCTTCCGTGTCACTTTCCTATCGGGCACTCTAGCCCAAATCTCCTAGCTTCCTATTTCTAAGGGTTGTTTAAGACCTGGGGTCAGACACTCCCTTCCTAAAATCCTCTACATATGATCTGATCTGATCTACTATAGCATTGTATGAGCACGTTAAGCCGTCGGACCCCGGTAGTAAATAAGGGCGTCTTCTACGTCGCTTCCGTGTCACTTTCCAATCGGGCAGTCTAGCCCAAATCTCCTAGCTTCCTATTTCTAAGGGTTGTTTAAGACCTCGGGTCAGACACTCCCTTCCTAAAATCCTCTACATATGATCTGATCTGATCTACTATAGCATTGTATGAGCACGTTAAGCTGTCGGACCCCGGTAGTAAATAAGGGCGTCTTCTACGTCGCTTCCGTGTCACTTTCCAATCGGGCAGTCTAGCCCAAATCTCCTAGCTTCCTATTTCTAAGGGTTGTTTAAGACCTCGGGTCAGACACTCCCTTCCTAAAATCCTCTACATATGATCTGATCTGATCTACTAGAGCATTGTATGAGCACGTTAAGCCGTCGGACCCCGGTAGTAAATAAGGGCGTCTTCTACGTCGCTTCCGTGTCACTTTCCAATCGGGCAGTCTAGCCCAAATCTCCTAGCTTCCTATTTCTAAGGGTTGTTTAAGACCTCAGGTCAGACACTCCCTTCCTAAAATCCTCTACATATGATCTGATCTGATCTACTATAGCATTGTATGAGCACGTTAAGCCGTCGGACCCCGGTAGTAAATAAGGGCGTCTTCTACCTCGCTTCCGTGTCACTTTCCTATCTGGCACTCTAGCCCAAATCTCCTAGCTTCCTATTTCTAAGGGTTGTTTAAGACCTGGGGTCAGACACTCCCTTCCTAAAATCCTCTACATATGATCTGATCTGATCTACTATAGCATTGTATGAGCACGTTAAGCCGTCGGACCCCGGTAGTAAATAAGGGCGTCTTCTACCTCGCTTCCGTGTGACTTTCCTATCGGGCACTCTAGCCCAAATCTCCTAGCTTCCTATTTCTAAGGGTTGTTTAAGACCTGGGGTCAGACACTCCCTTCCTAAAATCCTCTACATATGATCTGATCTGATCTACTATAGCATTGTATGAGCACGTTAAGCCGTCGGACCCCGGTAGTAAATAAGGGCGTCTTCTACGTCGCTTCCGTGTCACTTTCCAATTGGGCAGTCTAGCCCAAATCTCCTAGCTTCCTATTTCTAAGGGTTGTTTAAGACCTGGGGTCAGACACTCCCTTCCTAAAATCCTCTACATATGATCTGATCTGATCTACTAGAGCATTGTATGAGCACGTTAAGCCGTCGGACCCCGGTAGTAAATAAGGGCGTCTTCTACGTCGCTTCCGTGTCACTTTCCAATCGGGCAGTCTAGCCCAAATCTCCTAGCTTCCTATTTCTAAGGGTTATTTAAGACCTCGGGTCAGACACTCCGTTCCTAAAATCCTCTACATATGATCTGATCTGATCTACTATAGCATTGTATGAGCACGTTAAGCCGTCGGACCCCGGTAGTAAATAAGGGCGTCTTCTACCTCGCTTCCGTGTCACTTTCCTATCGGGCAATCTAGCCCAAATCTCCTAGCTTCCTATTTCTAAGGGTTGTTTAAGACCTGGGGTCAGACACTCCCTTCCTAAAATCCTCTACATATGATCTGATCTGATCTACTATAGCATTGTATGAGCACGTTAAGCCGTCGGACCCCGGTAGTAAATAAGGGCGTCTTCTACCTCGCTTCCGTGTCACTTTCCTATCGGGCACTCTAGCCCAAATCTCCTAGCTTCCTATTTCTAAGGGTTGTTTAAGACCTGGGGTCAGACACTCCCTTCCTAAAATCCTCTACATATGATCTGATCTGATCTACTATAGCATTGTATGAGCACGTTAAGCCGTCGGACCCCGGTAGTAAATAAGGGCGTCTTCTACGTCGCTTCCGTGTCACTTTCCAATCGGGCAGTCTAGCCCAAATCTCCTAGCTTCCTATTTCTAAGGGTTGTTTAAGACCTGGGGTCAGACACTCCCTTCCTAAAATCCTCTACATATGATCTGATCTGATCTACTATAGCATTGTATGAGCACGTTAAGCCGTCGGACCCCGGTAGTAAATAAGGGCGTCTTCTACCTCGCTTCCGTGTCACTTTCCTATCGGGCACTCTAGCCCAAATCTCCTAGCTTCCTATTTCTAAGGGTTGTTTAAGACCTGGGGTCAGACACTCCCTTCCTAAAATCCTCTACATATGATCTGATCTGATCTACTATAGCATTGTATGAGCACGTTAAGCCGTCGGACCCCGGTAGTAAATAAAGGCGTCTTCTACCTCGCTTCCGTGTGACTTTCCTATCGGGCACTCTAGCCCAAATCTCCTAGCTTCCTATTTCTAAGGGTTGTTTAAGACCTGGGGTCAGACACTCCCTTCCTAAAATCCTCTACATATGATCTGATCTGATCTACTATAGCATTGTATGAGCACGTTAAGCCCTCGGACCCCCGGTAGTAAATAAGGGCGTCTTCTACGTCGCTCCCGTGTCACTTTCCTATCGGGCAATCTAGCCCAAATCTCCTAGCTTCCTATTTCTAAGGGTTGTTTAAGACCTGGGGTCAGACACTCCCTTCCTAAAATCCTCTACATATGATCTGATCTGATCTACTATAGCATTGTATGAGCACGTTAAGCCGTCGGACCCCGGTAGAAAATAAGGGCGTTTTCTACCTCGCTTCCGTGTCATTTTCCTATCGGGAACTCTAGCCCAAATCTCCTAGCTTCCTATTTCTAAGGGTTGTTTAAGACCTGGGGTCAGACACTCCCTTCCTAAAATCCTCTACATATGATCTGATCTGATCTACTATAGCATTGTATGAGCACGTTAAGCCGTCGGACCCCGGTAGTAAATAAGGGCGTCTTCTACCTCGCTTCCGTGTCACTTTCCTATCGGGCACTCTAGCCCAAATCTCCTAGCTTCCTATTTCTAAGGGTTGTTTAAGACCTGGGGTCAGACACTCCCTTCCTAAAATCCTCTACATATGATCTGATCTGATCTACTATAGCATTGTATGAGCACGTTAAGCCGTCGGACCCCGGTAGTAAATAAGGGCGTCTTCTACCTCGCTTCCGTGTCACTTTCCTATCGGGCAGTCTAGCCCAAATCTCCTAGCTTCCTATTTCTAAGGGTTGTTTAAGACCTGGGGTCAGACACTCCCTTCCTAAAATCCTCTACATATGATCTGATCTGATCTACTATAGCATTGTATGAGCACGTTAAGCCGTCGGACCCCGGTAGTAAATAAGGACATCTTCTACCTCGCTTCCGTGTCACTTTCCTATCGGGCAGTCTAGCCCAAATCTCCTAGCTTCCTATTTCTAAGGGTTGTTTAAGACCTGGGGTCAGACAGTCCCTTCCTAAAATCCTCTACATATGATCTGATCTGATCTACTATAGCATTGTATGAGCACGTTAAGCCGTCGGACCCCGGTAGTAAATAAGGGCGTCTTCTACCTCGCTTCCGTGTCACTTTCCTATCGGGCACTCTAGCCCAAATCTCCTAGCTTCCTATTTCTAAGGGTTGTTTAAGACCTGGGGTCAGACACTCCCTTCCTAAAATCCTCTACATATGATCTGATCTGATCTACTATAGCATTGTATGAGCACGTTAAGCCGTCGGACCCCGGTAGTAAATAAGGGCGTCTTCTACGTCGCTTCCGTGTCACTTTCCAATCGGGCAGTCTAGCCCAAATCTCCTAGCTTCCTATTTCTAAGGGTTGTTTAAGACCTCGGGTCAGACACTCCCTTCCTAAAATCCTCTACATATGATCTGATCTGATCTACTATAGCATTGTATGAGCACGTTAAGCTGTCGGACCCCGGTAGTAAATAAGGGCGTCTTCTACGTCGCTTCCGTGTCACTTTCCAATCGGGCAGTCTAGCCCAAATCTCCTAGCTTCCTATTTCTAAGGGTTGTTTAAGACCTCGGGTCAGACACTCCCTTCCTAAAATCCTCTACATATGATCTGATCTGATCTACTAGAGCATTGTATGAGCACGTTAAGCCGTCGGACCCCGGTAGTAAATAAGGGCGTCTTCTACGTCGCTTCCGTGTCACTTTCCAATCGGGCAGTCTAGCCCAAATCTCCTAGCTTCCTATTTCTAAGGGTTGTTTAAGACCTCAGGTCAGACACTCCCTTCCTAAAATCCTCTACATATGATCTGATCTGATCTACTATAGCATTGTATGAGCACGTTAAGCCGTCGGACCCCGGTAGTAAATAAGGGCGTCTTCTACCTCGCTTCCGTGTCACTTTCCTATCTGGCACTCTAGCCCAAATCTCCTAGCTTCCTATTTCTAAGGGTTGTTTAAGACCTGGGGTCAGACACTCCCTTCCTAAAATCCTCTACATATGATCTGATCTGATCTACTATAGCATTGTATGAGCACGTTAAGCCGTCGGACCCCGGTAGTAAATAAGGGCGTCTTCTACCTCGCTTCCGTGTGACTTTCCTATCGGGCACTCTAGCCCAAATCTCCTAGCTTCCTATTTCTAAGGGTTGTTTAAGACCTGGGGTCAGACACTCCCTTCCTAAAATCCTCTACATATGATCTGATCTGATCTACTATAGCATTGTATGAGCACGTTAAGCCGTCGGACCCCGGTAGTAAATAAGGGCGTCTTCTACGTCGCTTCCGTGTCACTTTCCAATTGGGCAGTCTAGCCCAAATCTCCTAGCTTCCTATTTCTAAGGGTTGTTTAAGACCTCGGGTCAGACACTCCCTTCCTAAAATCCTCTACATATGATCTGATCTGATCTACTAGAGCATTGTATGAGCACGTTAAGCCGTCGGACCCCGGTAGTAAATAAGGGCGTCTTCTACGTCGCTTCCGTGTCACTTTCCAATCGGGCAGTCTAGCCCAAATCTCCTAGCTTCCTATTTCTAAGGGTTATTTAAGACCTCGGGTCAGACACTCCGTTCCTAAAATCCTCTACATATGATCTGATCTGATCTACTATAGCATTGTATGAGCACGTTAAGCCGTCGGACCCCGGTAGTAAATAAGGGCGTCTTCTACCTCGCTTCCGTGTCACTTTCCTATCGGGCAATCTAGCCCAAATCTCCTAGCTTCCTATTTCTAAGGGTTGTTTAAGACCTGGGGTCAGACACTCCCTTCCTAAAATCCTCTACATATGATCTGATCTGATCTACTATAGCATTGTATGAGCACGTTAAGCCGTCGGACCCCGGTAGTAAATAAGGGCGTCTTCTACCTCGCTTCCGTGTGACTTTCCTATCGGGCACTCTAGCCCAAATCTCCTAGCTTCCTATTTCTAAGGGTTGTTTAAGACCTGGGGTCAGACACTCCCTTCCTAAAATCCTCTACATATGATCTGATCTGATCTACTATAGCATTGTATGAGCACGTTAAGCCGTCGGACCCCGGTAGTAAATGAGGGCGTCTTCTACGTCGCTCCCGTGTCACTTTCCTATCGGGCAATCTAGCCCAAATCTCCTAGCTTCCTATTTCTAAGGGTTGTTTAAGACCTGGGGTCAGACACTCCCTTCCTAAAATCCTCTACATATGATCTGATCTGATCTACTATAGCATTGTATGAGCACGTTAAGCCGTCGGACCCCGGTAGTAAATAAGGGCGTCTTCTACCTCGCTTCCGTGTCACTTTCCTATCGGGCACTCTAGCCCAAATCTCCTAGCTTCCTATTTCTAAGGGTTGTTTAAGACCTGGGGTCAGACACTCCCTTCCTAAAATCCTCTACATATGATCTGATCTGATCTACTATAGCATTGTATGAGCACGTTAAGCCGTCGGACCCCGGTAGTAAATAAAGGCGTCTTCTACCTCGCTTCCGTGTGACTTTCCTATCGGGCACTCTAGCCCAAATCTCCTAGCTTCCTATTTCTAAGGGTTGTTTAAGACCTGGGGTCAGACACTCCCTTCCTAAAATCCTCTACATATGATCTGATCTGATCTACTATAGCATTGTATGAGCACGTTAAGCCGTCGGACCCCCGGTAGTAAATAAGGGCGTCTTCTACGTCGCTCCCGTGTCACTTTCCTATCGGGCAATCTAGCCCAAATCTCCTAGCTTCCTATTTCTAAGGGTTGTTTAAGACCTGGGGTCAGACACTCCCTTCCTAAAATCCTCTACATATGATCTGATCTGATCTACTATAGCATTGTATGAGCACGTTAAGCCGTCGGACCCCGGTAGTAAATAAGGGCGTCTTCTACCTCGCTTCCGTGTCACTTTCCTATCGGGCACTCTAGCCCAAATCTCCTAGCTTCCTATTTCTAAGGGTTGTTTAAGACCTGGGGTCAGACACTCCCTTCCTAAAATCCTCTACATATGATCTGATCTGATCTACTATAGCATTGTATGAGCACGTTAAGCCGTCGGACCCCGGTAGTAAATAAAGGCGTCTTCTACCTCGCTTCCGTGTGACTTTCCTATCGGGCACTCTAGCCCAAATCTCCTAGCTTCCTATTTCTAAGGGTTGTTTAAGACCTGGGGTCAGACACTCCCTTCCTAAAATCCTCTACATATGATCTGATCTGATCTACTATAGCATTGTATGAGCACGTTAAGCCCTCGGACCCCCGGTAGTAAATAAGGGCGTCTTCTACGTCGCTCCCGTGTCACTTTCCTATCGGGCAATCTAGCCCAAATCTCCTAGCTTCCTATTTCTAAGGGTTGTTTAAGACCTGGGGTCAGACACTCCCTTCCTAAAATCCTCTACATATGATCTGATCTGATCTACTATAGCATTGTATGAGCACGTTAAGCCGTCGGACCCCGGTAGTAAATAAGGGCGTCTTCTACCTCGCTTCCGTGTCACTTTCCTATCGGGCACTCTAGCCCAAATCTCCTAGCTTCCTATTTCTAAGGGTTGTTTAAGACCTGGGGTCAGACACTCCCTTCCTAAAATCCTCTACATATGATCTGATCTGATCTACTATAGCATTATATGAGCACGTTAAGCCGTCGGACCCCGGTAGTAAATAAGGGCGTCTTCTACCTCGCTTCCGTGTCACTTTCCTATCGGGCACTCTAGCCCAAATCTCCTAGCTTCCTATTTCTAAGGGTTGTTTAAGACCTGGGGTCAGACACTCCCTTCCTAAAATCCTCTACATATGATCTGATCTGATCTACTATAGCATTGTATGAGCACGTTAAGCCGTCGGACCCCCGGTAGTAAATAAGGGCGTCTTCTACGTCGCTCCCGTGTCACTTTTCTATCGGGCAATCTAGCCCAAATCTCCTAGCTTCCTATTTCTAAGGGTTGTTTAAGACCTGGGGTCAGACACTCCCTTCCTAAAATCCTCTACATATGATCTGATCTGATCTACTATAGCATTGTATGAGCACGTTAAGCCGTCGGACCCCGGTAGTAAATAAGGGCGTCTTCTACCTCACTTCCGTGTCACTTTCCTATCGGGCACTCTAGCCCAAATCTCCTAGCTTCCTATTTCTAAGGGTTGTTTAAGACCTGGGGTCAGACACTCCCTTCCTAAAATCCTCTACATATGATCTGATCTGATCTACTATAGCATTGTATGAGCACGTTAAGCCGTCGGACCCCGGTAGTAAATAAGGGCGTCTTCTACCTCGCTTCCGTGTGACTTTCCTATCGGGCACTCTAGCCCAAATCTCCTAGCTTCCTATTTCTAACTGTTGTTTAAGACCTGGGGTCAGACACTCCCTTCCTAAAATCCTCTACATATGATCTGATCTGATCTACTATAGCATTGTATGAGCACGTTAAGCCGTCGGACCCCGGTAGTAAATAAGGGCGTCTTCTACGTCGCTCCCGTGTCACTTTCCTATCGGGCAATCTAGCCCAAATCTCCTAGCTTCCTATTTCTAAGGGTTGTTTAAGACCTGGGGTCAGACACTCCCTTCCTAAAATCCTCTACATATGATCTGATCTGATCTACTATAGCATTGTATGAGCACGTTAAGCCGTCGGACCCCGGTAGTAAATAAGGGCGTCTTCTACCTCGCTTCCGTGTCACTTTCCTATCGGGCACTCTAGCCCAAATCTCCTAGCTTCCTATTTCTAAGGGTTGTTTAAGACCTGGGGTCAGACACTCCCTTCCTAAAATCCTCTACATATGATCTGATCTGATCTACTATAGCATTGTATGAGCACGTTAAGCCGTCGGACCCCGGTAGTAAATAAGGGCGTCTTCTACCTCGCTTCCGTGTCACTTTCCTATCGGGCACTCTAGCCCAAATCTCCTAGCTTCCTATTTCTAAGGGTTGTTTAAGACCTGGGGTCAGACACTCCCTTCCTAAAATCCTCTACATATGATCTGATCTGATCTACTATAGCATTGTATGAGCACGTTAAGCCGTCGGACCCCGGTAGTAAATAAGGGCGTCTTCTACCTCGCTTCCGTGTGACTTTCCTATCGGGCACTCTAGCCCAAATCTCCTAGCTTCCTATTTCTAAGGGTTGTTTAAGACCTGGGGTCAGACACTCCCTTCCTAAAATCCTCTACATATGATCTGATCTGATCTACTATAGCATTGTATGAGCACGTTAAGCCGTCGGACCCCCGGTAGTAAATAAGGGCGTCTTCTACGTCGCTCCCGTGTCACTTTCCTATCGGGCAATCTAGCCCAAATCTCCTAGCTTCCTATTTCTAAGGGTTGTTTAAGAACTGGGGTCAGACACTCCCTTCCTAAAATCCTCTACATATGATCTGATCTGATCTACTATAGCATTGTATGAGCACGTTAAGCCGTCGGACCCCGGTAGAAAATAAGGGCGTTTTCTACCTCGCTTCCGTGTCATTTTCCTATCGGGAACTCTAGCCCAAATCTCCTAGCTTCCTATTTCTAAGGGTTGTTTAAGACCTGGGGTCAGACACTCCCTTCCTAAAATCCTCTACATATGATCTGATCTGATCTACTATAGCATTGTATGAGCACGTTAAGCCGTCGGACCCCAGTAGTAAATAAGGGCGTCTTCTACCTCGCTTCCGTGTGACTTTCCTATCGGGCACTCTAGCCCAAATCTCCTAGCTTCCTATTTCTAAGGGTTGTTTAAGACCTGGGGTCAGACACTCCCTTCCTAAAATCCTCTACATATGATCTGATCTGATCTACTATAGCATTGTATGAGCACGTTAAGCCGTCGGACCCCGGTAGTAAATAAGGGCGTCTTCTACGTCGCTCCCGTGTCACTTTCCTATCGGGCAATCTAGCCCAAATCTCCTAGCTTCCTATTTCTAAGGGTTGTTTAAGACCTGGGGTCAGACACTCCCTTCCTAAAATCCTCTACATATGATCTGATCTGATCTACTATAGCATTGTATGAGCACGTTAAGCCGTCGGACCCCGGTAGTAAATAAGGGCGTCTTCTACCTCGCTTCCGTGTCACTTTCCTATCGGGCACTCTAGCCCAAATCTCCTAGCTTCCTATTTCTAAGGGTTGTTTAAGACCTGGGGTCAGACACTCCCTTCCTAAAATCCTCTACATATGATCTGATCTGATCTACTATAGCATTGTATGAGCACGTTAAGCCGTCGGACCCCGGTAGTAAATAAGGGCGTCTTCTACGTCGCTTCCGTGTCACTTTCCAATCGGGCAGTCTAGCCCAAATCTCCTAGCTTCCTATTTCTAAGGGTTGTTTAAGACCTGGGGTCAGACACTCCTTCCTAAAATCCTCTACATATGATCTGATCTGATCTACTAGAGCATTGTATGAGCACGTTAAGCCGTCGGACCCCGGTAGTAAATAAGGGCGTCTTCTACCTCGCTTCCGTGTCACTTTCCTATCGGGCAGTCTAGCCCAAATCTCCTAGCTTCCTATTTCTAAGGGTTGTTTAAGACCTGGGGTCAGACACTCCCTTCCTAAAATCCTCTACATATGATCTGATCTGATCTACTATAGCATTGTATGAGCACGTTAAGCCGTCGGACCCCGGTAGTAAATAAAGGCGTCTTCTACCTCGCTTCCGTGTGACTTTCCTATCGGGCACTCTAGCCCAAATCTCCTAGCTTCCTATTTCTAAGGGTTGTTTAAGACCTGGGGTCAGACACTCCCTTCCTAAAATCCTCTACATATGATCTGATCTGATCTACTATAGCATTGTATGAGCACGTTAAGCCGTCGGACCCCCGGTAGTAAATAAGGGCGTCTTCTACGTCGCTCCCGTGTCACTTTCCTATCGGGCAATCTAGCCCAAATCTCCTAGCTTCCTATTTCTAAGGGTTGTTTAAGACCTGGGGTCAGACACTCCCTTCCTAAAATCCTCTACATATGATCTGATCTGATCTACTATAGCATTGTATGAGCACGTTAAGCCGTCGGACCCCGGTAGTAAATAAGGGCGTCTTCTACCTCGCTTCCGTGTCACTTTCCTATCGGGCACTCTAGCCCAAATCTCCTAGCTTCCTATTTCTAAGGGTTGTTTAAGACCTGGGGTCAGACACTCCCTTCCTAAAATCCTCTACATATGATCTGATCTGATCTACTATAGCATTGTATGAGCACGTTAAGCCGTCGGACCCCGGTAGTAAATAAGGGCGTCTTCTACCTCGCTTCCGTGTCACTTTCCTATCGGGCAGTCTAGCCCAAATCTCCTAGCTTCCTATTTCTAAGGGTTGTTTAAGACCTGGGGTCAGACACTCCTTCCTAAAATCCTCTACATATGATCTGATCTGATCTACTATAGCATTGTATGAGCACGTTAAGCCGTCGGACCCCGGTAGTAAATAAGGACATCTTCTACCTCGCTTCCGTGTCACTTTCCTATCGGGCAGTCTAGCCCAAATCTCCTAGCTTCCTATTTCTAAGGGTTGTTTAAGACCTGGGGTCAGACAGTCCCTTCCTAAAATCCTCTACATATGATCTGATCTGATCTACTATAGCATTGTATGAGCACGTTAAGCCGTCGGACCCCGGTAGTAAATAAGGGCGTCTTCTACCTCTCTTCCGTGTCACTTTCCTATCGGGCACTCTAGCCCAAATCTCCTAGCTTCCTATTTCTAAGGGTTGTTTAAGACCTGGGGTCAGACACTCCCTTCCTAAAATCCTCTACATATGATCTGATCTGATCTACTATAGCATTGTATGAGCACGTTAAGCCGTCGGACCCCGGTAGTAAATAAGGGCGTCTTCTACGTCGCTTCCGTGTCACTTTTCAATTGGGCAGTCTAGCCCAAATCTCCTAGCTTCCTATTTCTAAGGGTTGTTTAAGACCTCGGGTCAGACACTCCCTTCCTAAAATCCTCTACATATGATCTGATCTGATCTACTAGAGCATTGTATGAGCACGTTAAGCCGTCGGACCCCGGTAGTAAATAAGGGCGTCTTCTACGTCGCTTCCGTGTCACTTTCCAATCGGGCAGTCTAGCCCAAATCTCCTAGCTTCCTATTTCTAAGGGTTATTTAAGACCTCGGGTCAGACACTCCCTTCCTAAAATCCTCTACATATGATCTGATCTGATCTACTATAGCATTGTATGAGCACGTTAAGCCGTCGGACCCCGGTAGTAAATAAGGACATCTTCTTCCTCGCTTCCGTGTCACTTTCCTATCGGGCAGTCTAGCCCAAATCTCCTAGCTTCCTATTTCTAAGGGTTGTTTAAGACCTGGGGTCAGACACTCCCTTCCTAAAATCCTCTACATATGATCTGATCTGATCTACTATAGCATTGTATGAGCACGTTAAGCCGTCGGACCCCGGTAGTAAATAAGGGCGTCTTCTACCTCGCTTCCGTGTCACTTTCCTATCGGGCACTCTAGCCCAAATCTCCTAGCTTCCTATTTCTAAGGGTTGTTTAAGACCTGGGGTCAGACACTCCCTTCCTAAAATCCTCTACATATGATCTGATCTGATCTACTATAGCATTGTATGAGCACGTTAAGCCGTCGGACCCCGGTAGTAAATAAGGGCGTCTTCTACGTCGCTTCCGTGTCACTTTCCAATCGGGCAGTCTAGCCCAAATCTCCTAGCTTCCTATTTCTAAGGGTTGTTTAAGACCTGGGGTCAGACACTCCCTTCCTAAAATCCTCTACATATGATCTGATCTGATCTACTATAGCATTGTATGAGCACGTTAAGCCGTCGGACCCCGGTAGTAAATAAGGGCGTCTTCTACGTCGCTCCCGTGTCACTTTCCTATCGGGCAATCTAGCCCAAATCTCCTAGCTTCCTATTTCTAAGGGTTGTTTAAGACCTGGGGTCAGACACTCCCTTCCTAAAATCCTCTACATATGATCTGATCTGATCTACTATAGCATTGTATGAGCACGTTAAGCCGTCGGACCCCGGTAGAAAATAAGGGCGTTTTCTACCTCGCTTCCGTGTCATTTTCCTATCGGGAACTCTAGCCCAAATCTCCTAGCTTCCTATTTCTAAGGGTTGTTTAAGACCTGGGGTCAGACACTCCCTTCCTAAAATCCTCTACATATGATCTGATCTGATCTACTATAGCATTGTATGAGCACGTTAAGCCGTCGGACCCCGGTAGTAAATAAGGGCGTCTTCTACCTCGCTTCCGTGTCACTTTCCTATCGGGCACTCTAGCCCAAATCTCCTAGCTTCCTATTTCTAAGGGTTGTTTAAGACCTGGGGTCAGACACTCCCTTCCTAAAATCCTCTACATATGATCTGATCTGATCTACTATAGCATTGTATGAGCACGTTAAGCCGTCGGACCCCGGTAGTAAATAAAGGCGTCTTCTACCTCGCTTCCGTGTGACTTTCCTATCGGGCACTCTAGCCCAAATCTCCTAGCTTCCTATTTCTAAGGGTTGTTTAAGACCTGGGGTCAGACACTCCCTTCCTAAAATCCTCTACATATGATCTGATCTGATCTACTATAGCATTGTATGAGCACGTTAAGCCCTCGGACCCCCGGTAGTAAATAAGGGCGTCTTCTACGTCGCTCCCGTGTCACTTTCCTATCGGGCAATCTAGCCCAAATCTCCTAGCTTCCTATTTCTAAGGGTTGTTTAAGACCTGGGGTCAGACACTCCCTTCCTAAAATCCTCTACATATGATCTGATCTGATCTACTATAGCATTGTATGAGCACGTTAAGCCGTCGGACCCCGGTAGTAAATAAGGGCGTCTTCTACCTCGCTTCCGTGTCACTTTCCTATCGGGCACTCTAGCCCAAATCTCCTAGCTTCCTATTTCTAAGGGTTGTTTAAGACCTGGGGTCAGACACTCCCTTCCTAAAATCCTCTACATATGATCTGATCTGATCTACTATAGCATTATATGAGCACGTTAAGCCGTCGGACCCCGGTAGTAAATAAGGGCGTCTTCTACCTCGCTTCCGTGTCACTTTCCTATCGGGCACTCTAGCCCAAATCTCCTAGCTTCCTATTTCTAAGGGTTGTTTAAGACCTGGGGTCAGACACTCCCTTCCTAAAATCCTCTACATATGATCTGATCTGATCTACTATAGCATTGTATGAGCACGTTAAGCCGTCGGACCCCCGGTAGTAAATAAGGGCGTCTTCTACGTCGCTCCCGTGTCACTTTTCTATCGGGCAATCTAGCCCAAATCTCCTAGCTTCCTATTTCTAAGGGTTGTTTAAGACCTGGGGTCAGACACTCCCTTCCTAAAATCCTCTACATATGATCTGATCTGATCTACTATAGCATTGTATGAGCACGTTAAGCCGTCGGACCCCGGTAGTAAATAAGGGCGTCTTCTACCTCACTTCCGTGTCACTTTCCTATCGGGCACTCTAGCCCAAATCTCCTAGCTTCCTATTTCTAAGGGTTGTTTAAGACCTGGGGTCAGACACTCCCTTCCTAAAATCCTCTACATATGATCTGATCTGATCTACTATAGCATTGTATGAGCACGTTAAGCCGTCGGACCCCGGTAGTAAATAAGGGCGTCTTCTACCTCGCTTCCGTGTGACTTTCCTATCGGGCACTCTAGCCCAAATCTCCTAGCTTCCTATTTCTAACTGTTGTTTAAGACCTGGGGTCAGACACTCCCTTCCTAAAATCCTCTACATATGATCTGATCTGATCTACTATAGCATTGTATGAGCACGTTAAGCCGTCGGACCCCCGGTAGTAAATAAGGGCGTCTTCTACGTCGCTCCCGTGTCACTTTCCTATCGGGCAATCTAGCCCAAATCTCCTAGCTTCCTATTTCTAAGGGTTGTTTAAGACCTGGGGTCAGACACTCCCTTCCTAAAATCCTCTACATATGATCTGATCTGATCTACTATAGCATTGTATGAGCACGTTAAGCCGTCGGACCCCGGTAGTAAATAAGGGCGTCTTCTACCTCGCTTCCGTGTCACTTTCCTATCGGGCACTCTAGCCCAAATCTCCTAGCTTCCTATTTCTAAGGGTTGTTTAAGACCTGGGGTCAGACACTCCCTTCCTAAAATCCTCTACATATGATCTGATCTGATCTACTATAGCATTGTATGAGCACGTTAAGCCGTCGGACCCCGGTAGTAAATAAGGGCGTCTTCTACCTCGCTTCCGTGTCACTTTCCTATCGGGCACTCTAGCCCAAATCTCCTAGCTTCCTATTTCTAAGGGTTGTTTAAGACCTGGGGTCAGACACTCCCTTCCTAAAATCCTCTACATATGATCTGATCTGATCTACTATAGCATTGTATGAGCACGTTAAGCCGTCGGACCCCGGTAGTAAATAAAGGCGTCTTCTACCTCGCTTCCGTGTGACTTTCCTATCGGGCACTCTAGCCCAAATCTCCTAGCTTCCTATTTCTAAGGGTTGTTTAAGACCTGGGGTCAGACACTCCCTTCCTAAAATCCTCTACATATGATCTGATCTGATCTACTATAGCATTGTATGAGCACGTTAAGCCCTCGGACCCCGGTAGTAAATAAGGGCGTCTTCTACGTCGCTTCCGTGTCACTTTCCTATCGGGCAATCTAGCCCAAATCTCCTAGCTTCCTATTTCTAAGGGTTGTTTAAGACCTGGGGTCAGACACTCCCTTCCTAAAATCCTCTACATATGATCTGATCTGATCTACTATAGCATTGTATGAGCACGTTAAGCCGTCGGACCCCGGTAGTAAATAAGGGCGTCTTCTACCTCGCTTCCGTGTCACTTTCCTATCGGGCACTCTAGCCCAAATCTCCTAGCTTCCTATTTCTAAGGGTTGTTTAAGACCTGGGGTCAGACACTCCCTTCCTAAAATCCTCTACATATGATCTGATCTGATCTACTATAGCATTGTATGAGCACGTTAAGCCGTCGGACCCCGGTAGTAAATAAGGGCGTCTTCTACCTCGCTTCCGTGTGACTTTCCTATCGGGCACTCTAGCCCAAATCTCCTAGCTTCCTATTTCTAAGGGTTGTTTAAGACCTGGGGTCAGACACTCCCTTCCTAAAATCCTCTACATATGATCTGATCTGATCTACTATAGCATTGTATGAGCACGTTAAGCCGTCGGACCCCGGTAGTAAATAAGGGCGTCTTCTACCTCGCTCCCGTGTCACTTTCCTATCGGGCAATCTAGCCCAAATCTCCTAGCTTCCTATTTCTAAGGGTTGTTTAAGACCTGGGGTCAGACACTCCCTTCCTAAAATCCTCTACATATGATCTGATCTGATCTACTATAGCATTGTATGAGCACGTTAAGCCGTCGGACCCCGGTAGTAAATAAGGGCGTCTTCTACCTCGCTTCCGTGTCACTTTCCTATCGGGCACTCTAGCCCAAATCTCCTAGCTTCCTATTTCTAAGGGTTGTTTAAGACCTGGGGTCAGACACTCCCTTCCTAAAATCCTCTACATATGATCTGATCTGATCTACTATAGCATTGTATGAGCACGTTAAGCCGTCGGACCCCGGTAGTAAATAAGGGCGTCTTCTACGTCGCTTCCGTGTCACTTTCCTATCGGGCAGTCTAGCCCAAATCTCCTAGCTTCCTATTTCTAAGGGTTGTTTAAGACCTGGGGTCAGACACTCCCTTCCTAAAATCCTCTACATATGATCTGATCTGATCTACTATAGCATTGTATGAGCACGTTAAGCCGTCGGACCCCGGTAGTAAATAAGGGCGTCTTCTGCGTCGCTTCCGTGTCACTTTCCAATCGGGCAGTCTAGCCCAAATCTCCTAGCTTCCTATTTCTAAGGGTTGTTTAAGACCTGGGGTCAGACACTCCCTTCCTAAAATCCTCTACATATGATCTGATCTGATCTACTATAGCATTGTATGAGCACGTTAAGCCGTCGGACCCCGGTAGTAAATAAAGGCGTCTTCTACCTCGCTTCCGTGTGACTTTCCTATCGGGCACTCTAGCCCAAATCTCCTAGCTTCCTATTTCTAAGGGTTGTTTAAGACCTGGGGTCAGACACTCCCTTCCTAAAATCCTCTACATATGATCTGATCTGATCTACTATAGCATTGTATGAGCACGTTAAGCCGTCGGACCCCGGTAGTAAATAAGGGCGTCTTCTACGTCGCTCCCGTGTCACTTTCCTATCGGGCAATCTAGCCCAAATCTCCTAGCTTCCTATTTCTAAGGGTTGTTTAAGACCTGGGGTCAGACACTCCCTTCCTAAAATCCTCTACATATGATCTGATCTGATCTACTATAGCATTGTATGAGCACGTTAAGCCGTCGGACCCCGGTAGTAAATAAGGGCGTCTTCTACCTCGCTTCCGTGTCACTTTCCTATCGGGCACTCTAGCCCAAATCTCCTAGCTTCCTATTTCTAAGGGTTGTTTAAGACCTGGGGTCAGACACTCCCTTCCTAAAATCCTCTACATATGATCTGATCTGATCTACTATAGCATTGTATGAGCACGTTAAGCCGTCGGACCCCGGTAGTAAATAAGGGCGTCTTCTACCTCGCTTCCGTGTCACTTTCCTATCGGGCAGTCTAGCCCAAATCTCCTAGCTTCCTATTTCTAAGGGTTGTTTAAGACCTGGGGTCAGACACTCCCTTCCTAAAATCCTCTACATATGATCTGATCTGATCTACTATAGCATTGTATGAGCACGTTAAGCCGTCGGACCCCGGTAGTAAATAAGGACATCTTCTTCCTCGCTTCCGTGTCACTTTCCTATCGGGCAGTCTAGCCCAAATCTCCTAGCTTCCTATTTCTAAGGGTTGTTTAAGACCTGGGGTCAGACAGTCCCTTCCTAAAATCCTCTACATATGATCTGATCTGATCTACTATAGCATTGTATGAGCACGTTAAGCCGTCGGACCCCGGTAGTAAATAAGGGCGTCTTCTACCTCGCTTCCGTGTCACTTTCCTATCGGGCACTCTAGCCCAAATCTCCTAGCTTCCTATTTCTAAGGGTTGTTTAAGACCTGGGGTCAGACACTCCCTTCCTAAAATCCTCTACATATGATCTGATCTGATCTACTATAGCATTGTATGAGCACGTTAAGCCGTCGGACCCCGGTAGTAAATAAGGGCGTCTTCTACGTCGCTTCCGTGTCACTTTCCAATCGGGCAGTCTAGCCCAAATCTCCTAGCTTCCTATTTCTAAGGGTTGTTTAAGACCTCGGGTCAGACACTCCCTTCCTAAAATCCTCTACATATGATCTGATCTGATCTACTAGAGCATTGTATGAGCACGTTAAGCCGTCGGACCCCCGGTAGTAAATAAGGGCGTCTTCTACGTCGCTTCCGTGTCACTTTCCAATCGGGCAGTCTAGCCCAAATCTCCTAGCTTCCTATTTCTAAGGGTTGTTTAAGACCTGGGGTCAGACACTCCCTTCCTAAAATCCTCTACATATGATCTGATCTGATCTACTATAGCATTGTATGAGCACGTTAAGCCGTCGGACCCCGGTAGTAAATAAGGGCGTCTTCTACCTCGCTTCCGTGTCACTTTCCTATCGGGCACTCTAGCCCAAATCTCCTAGCTTCCTATTTCTAAGGGTTGTTTAAGACCTGGGGTCAGACACTCCCTTCCTAAAATCCTCTACATATGATCTGATCTGATCTACTATAGCATTGTATGAGCACGTTAAGCCGTCGGACCCCGGTAGTAAATAAGGGCGTCTTCTACCTCGCTTCCGTGTCACTTTCCTATCGGGCACTCTAGCCCAAATCTCCTAGCTTCCTATTTCTAAGGGTTGTTTAAGACCTGGGGTCAGACACTCCCTTCCTAAAATCCTCTACATATGATCTGATCTGATCTACTATAGCATTGTATGAGCACGTTAAGCCGTCGGACCCCCGGTAGTAAATAAGGGCGTCTTCTACGTCGCTCCCGTGTCACTTTTCTATCGGGCAATCTAGCCCAAATCTCCTAGCTTCCTATTTCTAAGGGTTGTTTAAGACCTGGGTTCAGACACTCCCTTCCTAAAATCCTCTACATATGATCTGATCTGATCTACTATAGCATTGTATGAGCACGTTAAGCCGTCGGACCCCGGTAGTAAATAAGGGCGTCTTCTACCTCGCTTCCGTGTCACTTTCCTATCGGGCACTCTAGCCCAAATCTCCTAGCTTCCTATTTCTAAGGGTTGTTTAAGACCTGGGGTCAGACACTCCCTTCCTAAAATCCTCTACATATGATCTGATCTGATCTACTATAGCATTGTATGAGCACGTTAAGCCGTCGGACCCCGGTAGTAAATAAGGGCGTCTTCTACCTCGCTTCCGTGTGACTTTCCTATCGGGCACTCTAGCCCAAATCTCCTAGCTTCCTATTTCTAAGGGTTGTTTAAGACCTGGGGTCAGACACTCCCTTCCTAAAATCCTCTACATATGATCTGATCTGATCTACTATAGCATTGTATGAGCACGTTAAGCCGTCGGACCCCGGTAGTAAATAAGGGCGTCTTCTACGTCGCTCCCGTGTCACTTTCCTATCGGGCAATCTAGCCCAAATCTCCTAGCTTCCTATTTCTAAGGGTTGTTTAAGACCTGGGGTCAGACACTCCCTTCCTAAAATCCTCTACATATGATCTGATCTGATCTACTATAGCATTGTATGAGCACGTTAAGCCGTCGGACCCCGGTAGTAAATAAGGGCGTCTTCTACCTCGCTTCCGTGTCACTTTCCTATCGGGCACTCTAGCCCAAATCTCCTAGCTTCCTATTTCTAAGGGTTGTTTAAGACCTGGGGTCAGACACTCCCTTCCTAAAATCCTCTACATATGATCTGATCTGATCTACTATAGCATTGTATGAGCACGTTAAGCCGTCGGACCCCGGTAGTAAATAAGGGCGTCTTCTACCTCGCTTCCGTGTCACTTTCCTATCGGGCACTCTAGCCCAAATCTCCTAGCTTCCTATTTCTAAGGGTTGTTTAAGACCTGGGGTCAGACACTCCCTTCCTAAAATCCTCTACATATGATCTGATCTGATCTACTATAGCATTGTATGAGCACGTTAAGCCGTCGGACCCCGGTAGTAAATAAAGGCGTCTTCTACCTCGCTTCCGTGTGACTTTCCTATCGGGCACTCTAGCCCAAATCTCCTAGCTTCCTATTTCTAAGGGTTGTTTAAGACCTGGGGTCAGACACTCCCTTCCTAAAATCCTCTACATATGATCTGATCTGATCTACTATAGCATTGTATGAGCACGTTAAGCCCTCGGACCCCCGGTAGTAAATAAGGGCGTCTTCTACGTCGCTCCCGTGTCACTTTCCTATCGGGCAATCTAGCCCAAATCTCCTAGCTTCCTATTTCTAAGGGTTGTTTAAGACCTGGGGTCAGACACTCCCTTCCTAAAATCCTCTACATATGATCTGATCTGATCTACTATAGCATTGTATGAGCACGTTAAGCCGTCGGACCCCGGTAGTAAATAAGGGCGTCTTCTACCTCGCTTCCGTGTCATTTTCCTATCGGGAACTCTAGCCCAAATCTCCTAGCTTCCTATTTCTAAGGGTTGTTTAAGACCTGGGGTCAGACACTCCCTTCCTAAAATCCTCTACATATGATCTGATCTGATCTACTATAGCATTGTATGAGCACGTTAAGCCGTCGGACCCCGGTAGTAAATAAGGGCGTCTTCTACCTCGCTTCCGTGTGACTTTCCTATCGGGCACTCTAGCCCAAATCTCCTAGCTTCCTATTTCTAAGGGTTGTTTAAGACCTGGGGTCAGACACTCCCTTCCTAAAATCCTCTACATATGATCTGATCTGATCTACTATAGCATTGTATGAGCACGTTAAGCCGTCGGACCCCCGGTAGTAAATAAGGGCGTCTTCTACGTCGCTCCCGTGTCACTTTCCTATCGGGCAATCTAGCCCAAATCTCCTAGCTTCCTATTTCTAAGGGTTGTTTAAGACCTGGGGTCAGACACTCCCTTCCTAAAATCCTCTACATATGATCTGATCTGATCTACTATAGCATTGTATGAGCACGTTAAGCCGTCGGACCCCGGTAGTAAATAAGGGCGTCTTCTACCTCGCTTCCGTGTCACTTTCCTATCGGGCACTCTAGCCCAAATCTCCTAGCTTCCTATTTCTAAGGGTTGTTTAAGACCTGGGGTCAGACACTCCCTTCCTAAAATCCTCTACATATGATCTGATCTGATCTACTATAGCATTGTATGAGCACGTTAAGCCGTCGGACCCCGGTAGTAAATAAGGGCGTCTTCTACCTCGCTTCCGTGTCACTTTCCTATCGGGCACTCTAGCCCAAATCTCCTAGCTTCCTATTTCTAAGGGTTGTTTAAGACCTGGGGTCAGACACTCCCTTCCTAAAATCCTCTACATATGATCTGATCTGATCTACTAGAGCATTGTATGAGCACGTTAAGCCGTCGGACCCCGGTAGTAAATAAGGGCGTCTTCTACGTCGCTTCCGTGTCACTTTCCTATCGGGCAGTCTAGCCCAAATCTCCTAGCTTCCTATTTCTAAGGGTTGTTTAAGACCTGGGGTCAGACACTCCCTTCCTAAAATCCTCTACATATGATCTGATCTGATCTACTATAGCATTGTATGAGCACGTTAAGCCGTCGGACCCCGGTAGTAAATAAGGGCGTCTTCTACCTCGCTTCCGTGTCACTTTCCTATCGGGCACTCTAGCCCAAATCTCCTAGCTTCCTATTTCTAAGGGTTGTTTAAGACCTGGGGTCAGACACTCCCTTCCTAAAATCCTCTACATATGATCTGATCTGATCTACTATAGCATTGTATGAGCACGTTAAGCCGTCGGACCCCGGTAGTAAATAAGGGCGTCTTCTACCTCGCTTCCGTGTCACTTTCCTATCGGGCACTCTAGCCCAAATCTCCTAGCTTCCTATTTCTAAGGGTTGTTTAAGACCTGGGGTCAGACACTCCCTTCCTAAAATCCTCTACATATGATCTGATCTGATCTACTATAGCATTGTATGAGCACGTTAAGCCGTCGGACCCCGGTAGTAAATAAGGGCGTCTTCTACGTCGCTTCCGTGTCACTTTCCTATCGGGCAGTCTAGCCCAAATCTCCTAGCTTCCTATTTCTAAGGGTTGTTTAAGACCTGGGGTCAGACACTCCCTTCCTAAAATCCTCTACATATGATCTGATCTGATCTACTAGAGCATTGTATGAGCACGTTAAGCCGTCGGACCCCGGTAGTAAATAAGGGCGTCTTCTACCTCGCTTCCGTGTCACTTTCCAATCGGGCAGTCTAGCCCAAATCTCCTAGCTTCCTATTTCTAAGGGTTGTTTAAGACCTGGGGTCAGACACTCCCTTCCTAAAATCCTCTACATATGATCTGATCTGATCTACTATAGCATTGTATGAGCACGTTAAGCCGTCGGACCCCGGTAGTAAATAAAGGCGTCTTCTACCTCGCTTCCGTGTGACTTTCCTATCGGGCACTCTAGCCCAAATCTCCTAGCTTCCTATTTCTAAGGGTTGTTTAAGACCTGGGGTCAGACACTCCCTTCCTAAAATCCTCTACATATGATCTGATCTGATCTACTATAGCATTGTATGAGCACGTTAAGCCGTCGGACCCCGGTAGTAAATAAGGGCGTCTTCTACGTCGCTCCCGTGTCACTTTCCTATCGGGCAATCTAGCCCAAATCTCCTAGCTTCCTATTTCTAAGGGTTGTTTAAGACCTGGGGTCAGACACTCCCTTCCTAAAATCCTCTACATATGATCTGATCTGATCTACTATAGCATTGTATGAGCACGTTAAGCCGTCGGACCCCGGTAGTAAATAAGGGCGTCTTCTACCTCGCTTCCGTGTCACTTTCCTATCGGGCACTCTAGCCCAAATCTCCTAGCTTCCTATTTCTAAGGGTTGTTTAAGACCTGGGGTCAGACACTCCCTTCCTAAAATCCTCTACATATGATCTGATCTGATCTACTATAGCATTGTATGAGCACGTTAAGCCGTCGGACCCCGGTAGTAAATAAGGGCGTCTTCTACGTCGCTTCCGTGTCACTTTCCTATCGGGCAGTCTAGCCCAAATCTCCTAGCTTCCTATTTCTAAGGGTTGTTTAAGACCTGGGGTCAGACACTCCCTTCCTAAAATCCTCTACATATGATCTGATCTGATCTACTATAGCATTGTATGAGCACGTTAAGCCGTCGGACCCCGGTAGTAAATAAGGACATCTTCTTCCTCGCTTCCGTGTCACTTTCCTATCGGGCAGTCTAGCCCAAATCTCCTAGCTTCCTATTTCTAAGGGTTGTTTAAGACCTGGGGTCAGACAGTCCCTTCCTAAAATCCTCTACATATGATCTGATCTGATCTACTATAGCATTGTATGAGCACGTTAAGCCGTCGGACCCCGGTAGTAAATAAGGGCGTCTTCTACCTCTCTTCCGTGTCACTTTCCTATCGGGCACTCTAGCCCAAATCTCCTAGCTTCCTATTTCTAAGGGTTGTTTAAGACCTGGGGTCAGACACTCCCTTCCTAAAATCCTCTACATATGATCTGATCTGATCTACTATAGCATTGTATGAGCACGTTAAGCCGTCGGACCCCGGTAGTAAATAAGGGCGTCTTCTACGTCGCTTCCGTGTCACTTTCCAATTGGGCAGTCTAGCCCAAATCTCCTAGCTTCCTATTTCTAAGGGTTGTTTAAGACCTCGGGTCAGACACTCCCTTCCTAAAATCCTCTACATATGATCTGATCTGATCTACTAGAGCATTGTATGAGCACGTTAAGCCGTTGGACCCCGGTAGTAAATAAGGGCGTCTTCTACGTCGCTTCCGTGTCACTTTCCAATCGGGCAGTCTAGCCCAAATCTCCTAGCTTCCTATTTCTAAGGGTTATTTAAGACCTCGGGTCAGACACTCCCTTCCTAAAATCCTCTACATATGATCTGATCTGATCTACTATAGCATTGTATGAGCACGTTAAGCCGTCGGACCCCGGTAGTAAATAAGGACATCTTCTTCCTCGCTTCCGTGTCACTTTCCTATCGGGCAGTCTAGCCCAAATCTCCTAGCTTCCTATTTCTAAGGGTTGTTTAAGACCTGGGGTCAGACAGTCCCTTCCTAAAATCCTCTACATATGATCTGATCTGATCTACTATAGCATTGTATGAGCACGTTAAGCCGTCGGACCCCGGTAGTAAATAAGGGCGTCTTCTACCTCGCTTCCGTGTCACTTTCCTATCGGGCACTCTAGCCCAAATCTCCTAGCTTCCTATTTCTAAGGGTTGTTTAAGACCTGGGGTCAGACACTCCCTTCCTAAAATCCTCTACATATGATCTGATCTGATCTACTATAGCATTGTATGAGCACGTTAAGCCGTCGGACCCCGGTAGTAAATAAGGGCGTCTTCTACGTCGCTTCCGTGTCACTTTCCAATTGGGCAGTCTAGCCCAAATCTCCTAGCTTCCTATTTCTAAGGGTTGTTTAAGACCTGGGGTCAGACACTCCCTTCCTAAAATCCTCTACATATGATCTGATCTGATCTACTATAGCATTGTATGAGCACGTTAAGCCCTCGGACCCCGGTAGTAAATAAGGGCGTCTTCTACGTCGCTCCCGTGTCACTTTCCTATCGGGCAATCTAGCCCAAATCTCCTAGCTTCCTATTTCTAAGGGTTGTTTAAGACCTGGGGTCAGACACTCCCTTCCTAAAATCCTCTACATATGATCTGATCTGATCTACTATAGCATTGTATGAGCACGTTAAGCCGTCGGACCCCGGTAGAAAATAAGGGCGTTTTCTACCTCGCTTCCGTGTCATTTTCCTATCGGGAACTCTAGCCCAAATCTCCTAGCTTCCTATTTCTAAGGGTTGTTTAAGACCTGGGGTCAGACACTCCCTTCCTAAAATCCTCTACATATGATCTGATCTGATCTACTATAGCATTGTATGAGCACGTTAAGCCGTCGGACCCCGGTAGTAAATAAGGGCGTCTTCTACCTCGCTTCCGTGTGACTTTCCTATCGGGCACTCTAGCCCAAATCTCCTAGCTTCCTATTTCTAAGGGTTGTTTAAGACCTGGGGTCAGACACTCCCTTCCTAAAATCCTCTACATATGATCTGATCTGATCTACTATAGCATTGTATGAGCACGTTAAGCCGTCGGACCCCCGGTAGTAAATAAGGGCGTCTTCTACGTCGCTCCCGTGTCACTTTCCTATCGGGCAATCTAGCCCAAATCTCCTAGCTTCCTATTTCTAAGGGTTGTTTAAGACCTGGGGTCAGACACTCCCTTCCTAAAATCCTCTACATATGATCTGATCTGATCTACTATAGCATTGTATGAGCACGTTAAGCCGTCGGACCCCGGTAGTAAATAAGGGCGTCTTCTACCTCGCTTCCGTGTGACTTTCCTATCGGGCACTGTAGCCCAAATCTCCTAGCTTCCTATTTCTAAGGGTTGTTTAAGACCTGGGGTCAGACACTCCCTTCCTAAAATCCTCTACATATGATCTGATCTGATCTACTATAGCATTGTATGAGCACGTTAAGCCGTCGGACCCCCGGTAGTAAATAAGGGCGTCTTCTACGTCGCTCCCGTGTCACTTTCCTATCGGGCAATCTAGCCCAAATCTCCTAGCTTCCTATTTCTAAGGGTTGTTTAAGACCTGGGGTCAGACACTCCCTTCCTAAAATCCTCTACATATGATCTGATCTGATCTACTATAGCATTGTATGAGCACGTTAAGCCGTCGGACCCCGGTAGTAAATAAGGGCGTCTTCTACCTCGCTTCCGTGTCACTTTCCTATCGGGCACTCTAGCCCAAATCTCCTAGCTTCCTATTTCTAAGGGTTGTTTAAGACCTGGGGTCAGACACTCCCTTCCTAAAATCCTCTACATATGATCTGATCTGATCTACTATAGCATTGTATGAGCACGTTAAGCCGTCGGACCCCGGTAGTAAATAAGGGCGTCTTCTACGTCGCTTCCGTGTCACTTTCCTATCGGGCAGTCTAGCCCAAATCTCCTAGCTTCCTATTTCTAAGGGTTGTTTAAGACCTGGGGTCAGACACTCCCTTCCTAAAATCCTCTACATATGATCTGATCTGATCTACTATAGCATTGTATGAGCACGTTAAGCCGTCGGACCCCGGTAGTAAATAAGGACATCTTCTTCCTCGCTTCCGTGTCACTTTCCTATCGGGCAGTCTAGCCCAAATCTCCTAGCTTCCTATTTCTAAGGGTTGTTTAAGACCTGGGGTCAGACAGTCCCTTCCTAAAATCCTCTACATATGATCTGATCTGATCTACTATAGCATTGTATGAGCACGTTAAGCCGTCGGACCCCGGTAGTAAATAAGGGCGTCTTCTACCTCGCTTCCGTGTCACTTTCCTATCGGGCACTCTAGCCCAAATCTCCTAGCTTCCTATTTCTAAGGGTTGTTTAAGACCTGGGGTCAGACACTCCCTTCCTAAAATCCTCTACATATGATCTGATCTGATCTACTATAGCATTGTATGAGCACGTTAAGCCGTCGGACCCCGGTAGTAAATAAGGGCGTCTTCTACGTCGCTTCCGTGTCACTTTCCAATTGGGCAGTCTAGCCCAAATCTCCTAGCTTCCTATTTCTAAGGGTTGTTTAAGACCTCGGGTCAGACACTCCCTTCCTAAAATCCTCTACATATGATCTGATCTGATCTACTAGAGCATTGTATGAGCACGTTAAGCCGTCGGACCCCGGTAGTAAATAAGGGCGTCTTCTACGTCGCTTCCGTGTCACTTTCCAATCGGGCAGTCTAGCCCAAATCTCCTAGCTTCCTATTTCTAAGGGTTATTTAAGACCTCGGGTCAGACACTCCCTTCCTAAAATCCTCTACATATGATCTGATCTGATCTACTATAGCATTGTATGAGCACGTTAAGCCGTCGGACCCCGGTAGTAAATAAGGACATCTTCTTCCTCGCTTCCGTGTCACTTTCCTATCGGGCAGTCTAGCCCAAATCTCCTAGCTTCCTATTTCTAAGGGTTGTTTAAGACCTGGGGTCAGACAGTCCCTTCCTAAAATCCTCTACATATGATCTGATCTGATCTACTATAGCATTGTATGAGCACGTTAAGCCGTCGGACCCCGGTAGTAAATAAGGGCGTCTTCTACCTCGCTTCCGTGTCACTTTCCTATCGGGCACTCTAGCCCAAATCTCCTAGCTTCCTATTTCTAAGGGTTGTTTAAGACCTGGGGTCAGACACTCCCTTCCTAAAATCCTCTACATATGATCTGATCTGATCTACTATAGCATTGTATGAGCACGTTAAGCCGTCGGACCCCGGTAGTAAATAAGGGCGTCTTCTACGTCGCTTCCGTGTCACTTTCCAATTGGGCAGTCTAGCCCAAATCTCCTAGCTTCCTATTTCTAAGGGTTGTTTAAGACCTCGGGTCAGACACTCCCTTCCTAAAATCCTCTACATATGATCTGATCTGATCTACTAGAGCATTGTATGAGCACGTTAAGCCGTCGGACCCCGGTAGTAAATAAGGGCGTCTTCTACGTCGCTTCCGTGTCACTTTCCAATCGGGCAGTCTAGCCCAAATCTCCTAGCTTCCTATTTCTAAGGGTTATTTAAGACCTCGGGTCAGACACTCCGTTCCTAAAATCCTCTACATATGATCTGATCTGATCTACTATAGCATTGTATGAGCACGTTAAGCCGTCGGACCCCGGTAGTAAATAAGGGCGTCTTCTACCTCGCTTCCGTGTCACTTTCCTATCGGGCAATCTAGCCCAAATCTCCTAGCTTCCTATTTCTAAGGGTTGTTTAAGACCTGGGGTCAGACACTCCCTTCCTAAAATCCTCTACATATGATCTGATCTGATCTACTATAGCATTGTATGAGCACGTTAAGCCGTCGGACCCCGGTAGTAAATAAGGGCGTCTTCTACCTCGCTTCCGTGTGACTTTCCTATCGGGCACTCTAGCCCAAATCTCCTAGCTTCCTATTTCTAAGGGTTGTTTAAGACCTGGGGTCAGACACTCCCTTCCTAAAATCCTCTACATATGATCTGATCTGATCTACTATAGCATTGTATGAGCACGTTAAGCCGTCGGACCCCCGGTAGTAAATGAGGGCGTCTTCTACGTCGCTCCCGTGTCACTTTCCTATCGGGCAATCTAGCCCAAATCTCCTAGCTTCCTATTTCTAAGGGTTGTTTAAGACCTGGGGTCAGACACTCCCTTCCTAAAATCCTCTACATATGATCTGATCTGATCTACTATAGCATTGTATGAGCACGTTAAGCCGTCGGACCCCGGTAGTAAATAAGGGCGTCTTCTACCTCGCTTCCGTGTCACTTTCCTATCGGGCACTCTAGCCCAAATCTCCTAGCTTCCTATTTCTAAGGGTTGTTTAAGACCTGGGGTCAGACACTCCCTTCCTAAAATCCTCTACATATGATCTGATCTGATCTACTATAGCATTGTATGAGCACGTTAAGCCGTCGGACCCCGGTAGTAAATAAAGGCGTCTTCTACCTCGCTTCCGTGTGACTTTCCTATCGGGCACTCTAGCCCAAATCTCCTAGCTTCCTATTTCTAAGGGTTGTTTAAGACCTGGGGTCAGACACTCCCTTCCTAAAATCCTCTACATATGATCTGATCTGATCTACTATAGCATTGTATGAGCATGTTAAGCCGTCGGACCCCCGGTAGTAAATAAGGGCGTCTTCTACGTCGCTCCCGTGTCACTTTCCTATCGGGCAATCTAGCCCAAATCTCCTAGCTTCCTATTTCTAAGGGTTGTTTAAGACCTGGGGTCAGACACTCCCTTCCTAAAATCCTCTACATATGATCTGATCTGATCTACTATAGCATTGTATGAGCACGTTAAGCCGTCGGACCCCGGTAGTAAATAAGGGCGTCTTCTACCTCGCTTCCGTGTCACTTTCCTATCGGGCACTCTAGCCCAAATCTCCTAGCTTCCTATTTCTAAGGGTTGTTTAAGACCTGGGGTCAGACACTCCCTTCCTAAAATCCTCTACATATGATCTGATCTGATCTACTATAGCATTGTATGAGCACGTTAAGCCGTCGGACCCCGGTAGTAAATAAAGGCGTCTTCTACCTCGCTTCCGTGTGACTTTCCTATCGGGCACTCTAGCCCAAATCTCCTAGCTTCCTATTTCTAAGGGTTGTTTAAGACCTGGGGTCAGACACTCCCTTCCTAAAATCCTCTACATATGATCTGATCTGATCTACTATAGCATTGTATGAGCACGTTAAGCCCTCGGACCCCCGGTAGTAAATAAGGGCGTCTTCTACGTCGCTCCCGTGTCACTTTCCTATCGGGCAATCTAGCCCAAATCTCCTAGCTTCCTATTTCTAAGGGTTGTTTAAGACCTGGGGTCAGACACTCCCTTCCTAAAATCCTCTACATATGATCTGATCTGATCTACTATAGCATTGTATGAGCACGTTAAGCCGTCGGACCCCGGTAGTAAATAAGGGCGTCTTCTACCTCGCTTCCGTGTCACTTTCCTATCGGGCACTCTAGCCCAAATCTCCTAGCTTCCTATTTCTAAGGGTTGTTTAAGACCTGGGGTCAGACACTCCCTTCCTAAAATCCTCTACATATGATCTGATCTGATCTACTATAGCATTATATGAGCACGTTAAGCCGTCGGACCCCGGTAGTAAATAAGGGCGTCTTCTACCTCGCTTCCGTGTCACTTTCCTATCGGGCACTCTAGCCCAAATCTCCTAGCTTCCTATTTCTAAGGGTTTATTAAGACCTGGGGTCAGACACTCCCTTCCTAAAATCCTCTACATATGATCTGATCTGATCTACTATAGCATTGTATGAGCACGTTAAGCCGTCGGACCCCCGGTAGTAAATAAGGGCGTCTTCTACGTCGCTCCCGTGTCACTTTTCTATCGGGCAATCTAGCCCAAATCTCCTAGCTTCCTATTTCTAAGGGTTGTTTAAGACCTGGGGTCAGACACTCCCTTCCTAAAATCCTCTACATATGATCTGATCTGATCTACTATAGCATTGTATGAGCACGTTAAGCCGTCGGACCCCGGTAGTAAATAAGGGCGTCTTCTACCTCACTTCCGTGTCACTTTCCTATCGGGCACTCTAGCCCAAATCTCCTAGCTTCCTATTTCTAAGGGTTGTTTAAGACCTGGGGTCAGACACTCCCTTCCTAAAATCCTCTACATATGATCTGATCTGATCTACTATAGCATTGTATGAGCACGTTAAGCCGTCGGACCCCGGTAGTAAATAAGGGCGTCTTCTACCTCGCTTCCGTGTGACTTTCCTATCGGGCACTCTAGCCCAAATCTCCTAGCTTCCTATTTCTAACTGTTGTTTAAGACCTGGGGTCAGACACTCCCTTCCTAAAATCCTCTACATATGATCTGATCTGATCTACTATAGCATTGTATGAGCACGTTAAGCCGTCGGACCCCCGGTAGTAAATAAGGGCGTCTTCTACGTCGCTCCCGTGTCACTTTCCTATCGGGCAATCTAGCCCAAATCTCCTAGCTTCCTATTTCTAAGGGTTGTTTAAGACCTGGGGTCAGACACTCCCTTCCTAAAATCCTCTACATATGATCTGATCTGATCTACTATAGCATTGTATGAGCACGTTAAGCCGTCGGACCCCGGTAGTAAATAAGGGCGTCTTCTACCTCGCTTCCGTGTCACTTTCCTATCGGGCACTCTAGCCCAAATCTCCTAGCTTCCTATTTCTAAGGGTTGTTTAAGACCTGGGGTCAGACACTCCCTTCCTAAAATCCTCTACATATGATCTGATCTGATCTACTATAGCATTGTATGAGCACGTTAAGCCGTCGGACCCCGGTAGTAAATAAAGGCGTCTTCTACCTCGCTTCCGTGTGACTTTCCTATCGGGCACTCTAGCCCAAATCTCCTAGCTTCCTATTTCTAAGGGTTGTTTAAGACCTGGGGTCAGACACTCCCTTCCTAAAATCCTCTACATATGATCTGATCTGATCTACTATAGCATTGTATGAGCACGTTAAGCCCTCGGACCCCCGGTAGTAAATAAGGGCGTCTTCTACGTCGCTCCCGTGTCACTTTCCTATCGGGCAATCTAGCCCAAATCTCCTAGCTTCCTATTTCTAAGGGTTGTTTAAGACCTGGGGTCAGACACTCCCTTCCTAAAATCCTCTACATATGATCTGATCTGATCTACTATAGCATTGTATGAGCACGTTAAGCCGTCGGACCCCGGTAGAAAATAAGGGCGTTTTCTACCTCGCTTCCGTGTCATTTTCCTATCGGGAACTCTAGCCCAAATCTCCTAGCTTCCTATTTCTAAGGGTTGTTTAAGACCTGGGGTCAGACACTCCCTTCCTAAAATCCTCTACATATGATCTGATCTGATCTACTATAGCATTGTATGAGCACGTTAAGCCGTCGGACCCCGGTAGTAAATAAGGGCGTCTTCTACCTCGCTTCCGTGTGACTTTCCTATCGGGCACTCTAGCCCAAATCTCCTAGCTTCCTATTTCTAAGGGTTGTTTAAGACCTGGGGTCAGACACTCCCTTCCTAAAATCCTCTACATATGATCTGATCTGATCTACTATAGCATTGTATGAGCACGTTAAGCCGTCGGACCCCGGTAGTAAATAAGGGCGTCTTCTACGTCGCTCCCGTGTCACTTTCCTATCAGGCAGTCTAGCCCAAATCTCCTAGCTTCCTATTTCTAAGGGTTGTTTAAGACCTGGGGTCAGACAGTCCCTTCCTAAAATCCTCTACATATGATCTGATCTGATCTACTATAGCATTGTATGAGCACGTTAAGCCGTCGGACCCCGGTAGTAAATAAGGGCGTCTTCTACCTCGCTTCCGTGTCACTTTCCTATCGGGCACTCTAGCCCAAATCTCCTAGCTTCCTATTTCTAAGGGTTGTTTAAGACCTGGGGTCAGACACTCCCTTCCTAAAATCCTCTACATATGATCTGATCTGATCTACTATAGCATTGTATGAGCACGTTAAGCCGTCGGACCCCGGTAGTAAATAAGGGCGTCTTCTACGTCGCTTCCGTGTCACTTTCCAATCGGGCAGTCTAGCCCAAATCTCCTAGCTTCCTATTTCTAAGGGTTGTTTAAGACCTCGGGTCAGACACTCCCTTCCTAAAATCCTCTACATATGATCTGATCTGATCTACTAGAGCATTGTATGAGCACGTTAAGCCGTCGGACCCCGGTAGTAAATAAGGGCATCTTCTGCGTCGCTTCCGTGTCACTTTCCAATCGGGCAGTCTAGCCCAAATCTCCTAGCTTCCTATTTCTAAGGGTTGTTTAAGACCTGGGGTCAGACACTCCCTTCCTAAAATCCTCTACATATGATCTGATCTGATCTACTATAGCATTGTATGAGCACGTTAAGCCGTCGGACCCCGGTAGTAAATAAAGGCGTCTTCTACCTCGCTTCCGTGTGACTTTCCTATCGGGCACTCTAGCCCAAATCTCCTAGCTTCCTATTTCTAAGGGTTGTTTAAGACCTGGGGTCAGACACTCCCTTCCTAAAATCCTCTACATATGATCTGATCTGATCTACTATAGCATTGTATGAGCACGTTAAGCCCTCGGACCCCCGGACCCCCGGTAGTAAATAAGGGCGTCTTCTACGTCGCTCCCGTGTCACTTTCCTATCGGGCAATCTAGCCCAAATCTCCTAGCTTCCTATTTCTAAGGGTTGTTTAAGACCTGGGGTCAGACACTCCCTTCCTAAAATCCTCTACATATGATCTGATCTGATCTACTATAGCATTGTATGAGCACGTTAAGCCGTCGGACCCCGGTAGTAAATAAGGGCGTCTTCTACCTCGCTTCCGTGTCACTTTCCTATCGGGAACTCTAGCCCAAATCTCCTAGCTTCCTATTTCTAAGGGTTGTTTAAGACCTGGGGTCAGACACTCCCTTCCTAAAATCCTCTACATATGATCTGATCTGATCTACTATAGCATTGTATGAGCACGTTAAGCCGTCGGACCCCGGTAGTAAATAAGGGCGTCTTCTACCTCGCTTCCGTGTGACTTTCCTATCGGGCACTCTAGCCCAAATCTCCTAGCTTCCTATTTCTAAGGGTTGTTTAAGACCTGGGGTCAGACACTCCCTTCCTAAAATCCTCTACATATGATCTGATCTGATCTACTATAGCATTGTATGAGCACGTTAAGCCGTCGGACCCCCGGTAGTAAATAAGGGCGTCTTCTACGTCGCTCCCGTGTCACTTTCCTATCGGGCAATCTAGCCCAAATCTCCTAGCTTCCTATTTCTAAGGGTTGTTTAAGACCTGGGGTCAGACACTCCCTTCCTAAAATCCTCTACATATGATCTGATCTGATCTACTATAGCATTGTATGAGCACGTTAAGCCGTCGGACCCCGGTAGTAAATAAGGGCGTCTTCTACCTCGCTTCCGTGTCACTTTCCTATCGGGCACTCTAGCCCAAATCTCCTAGCTTCCTATTTCTAAGGGTTGTTTAAGACCTGGGGTCAGACACTCCCTTCCTAAAATCCTCTACATATGATCTGATCTGATCTACTATAGCATTGTATGAGCACGTTAAGCCGTCGGACCCCGGTAGTAAATAAGGGCGTCTTCTACGTCGCTTCCGTGTCACTTTCCTATCGGGCAGTCTAGCCCAAATCTCCTAGCTTCCTATTTCTAAGGGTTGTTTAAGACCTGGGGTCAGACACTCCCTTCCTAAAATCCTCTACATATGATCTGATCTGATCTACTCTAGCATTGTATGAGCACGTTAAGCCGTCGGACCCCGGTAGTAAATAAGGACATCTTCTTCCTCGCTTCCGTGTCACTTTCCTATCGGGCAGTCTAGCCCAAATCTCCTAGCTTCCTATTTCTAAGGGTTGTTTAAGACCTGGGGTCAGACAGTCCCTTCCTAAAATCCTCTACATATGATCTGATCTGATCTACTATAGCATTGTATGAGCACGTTAAGCCGTCGGACCCCGGTAGTAAATAAGGGCGTCTTCTACCTCGCTTCCGTGTCACTTTCCTATCGGGCACTCTAGCCCAAATCTCCTAGCTTCCTATTTCTAAGGGTTGTTTAAGACCTGGGGTCAGACACTCCCTTCCTAAAATCCTCTACATATGATCTGATCTGATCTACTATAGCATTGTATGAGCACGTTAAGCCGTCGGACCCCGGTAGTAAATAAGGGCGTCTTCTACGTCGCTTCCGTGTCACTTTCCAATCGGGCAGTCTAGCCCAAATCTCCTAGCTTCCTATTTCTAAGGGTTGTTTAAGACCTCGGGTCAGACACTCCCTTCCTAAAACCCTCTACATATGATCTGATCTGATCTACTATAGCATTGTATGAGCACGTTAAGCTGTCGGACCCCGGTAGTAAATAAGGGCGTCTTCTACGTCGCTTCCGTGTCACTTTCCAATCGGGCAGTCTAGCCCAAATCTCCTAGCTTCCTATTTCTAAGGGTTGTTTAAGACCTCGGGTCAGACACTCCCTTCCTAAAATCCTCTACATATGATCTGATCTGATCTACTAGAGCATTGTATGAGCACGTTAAGCCGTCGGACCCCGGTAGTAAATAAGGGCGTCTTCTGCGTCGCTTCCGTGTCACTTTCCAATCGGGCAGTCTAGCCCAAATCTCCTAGCTTCCTATTTCTAAGGGTTGTTTAAGACCTCGGGTCAGACACTCCCTTCCTAAAATCCTCTACATATGATCTGATCTGATCTACTATAGCATTGTATGAGCACGTTAAGCCGTCGGACCCCGGTAGTAAATAAGGGCGTCTTCTACCTCGCTTCCGTGTCAACTTTCCTATCTGGCACTCTATCCCAAATCTCCTAGCTTCCTATTTCTAAGGGTTGTTTAAGACCTGGGGTCAGACACTCCCTTCCTAAAATCCTCTACATATGATCTGATCTGATCTACTATAGCATTGTATGAGCACGTTAAGCCGTCGGACCCCGGTAGTAAATAAGGGCGTCTTCTACCTCGCTTCCGTGTGACTTTCCTATCGGGCACTCTAGCCCAAATCTCCTAGCTTCCTATTTCTAAGGGTTGTTTAAGACCTGGGGTCAGACACTCCCTTCCTAAAATCCTCTACATATGATCTGATCTGATCTACTATAGCATTGTATGAGCACGTTAAGCCGTCGGACCCCCGGTAGTAAATAAGGGCGTCTTCTACGTCGCTCCCGTGTCACTTTCCTATCGGGCAATCTAGCCCAAATCTCCTAGCTTCCTATTTCTAAGGGTTGTTTAAGACCTGGGGTCAGACACTCCCTTCCTAAAATCCTCTACATATGATCTGATCTGATCTACTATAGCATTGTATGAGCACGTTAAGCCGTCGGACCCCGGTAGTAAATAAGGGCGTCTTCTACCTCGCTTCCGTGTCACTTTCCTATCGGGCACTCTAGCCCAAATCTCCTAGCTTCCTATTTCTAAGGGTTGTTTAAGACCTGGGGCCAGACACTCCCTTCCTAAAATCCTCTCCATATGATCTGATCTGATCTACTATAGCATTGTATGAGCACGTTAAGCCGTCGGACCCCGGTAGTAAATAAGGGCGTCTTCTACCTCGCTTCCGTGTCACTTTCCTATCGGGCACTCTAGCCCAAATCTCCTAGCTTCCTATTTCTAAGGGTTGTTTAAGACCTGGGGTCAGACACTCCCTTCCTAAAATCCTCTACATATGATCTGATCTGATCTACTATAGCATTGTATGAGCACGTTAAGCCGTCGGACCCCGGTAGTAAATAAGGGCGTCTTCTACCTCGCTTCCGTGTCACTTTCCTATCGGGCACTCTAGCCCAAATCTCCTAGCTTCCTATTTCTAAGGGTTGTTTAAGACCTGGGGTCAGACACTCCCTTCCTAAAATCCTCTACATATGATCTGATCTGATCTACTATAGCATTGTATGAGCACGTTAAGCCGTCGGACCCCGGTAGTAAATAAGGGCGTCTTCTACCTCGCTTCCGTGTCACTTTCCTATCGGGCACTCTAGCCCAAATATCCTAGCTTCCTATTTCTAAGGGTTGTTTAAGACCTGGGGTCAGACACTCCCTTCCTAAAATCCTCTACATATGATCTGATCTGATCTACTATAGCATTGTATGAGCACGTTAAGCCGTCGGACCCCGGTAGTAAATAAGGGCGTCTTCTACCTCGCTTCCGTGTCACTTTCCTATCTGGCACTCTAGCCCAAATCTCCTAGCTTCCTATTTCTAAGGGTTGTTTAAGACCTGGGGTCAGACACTCCCTTCCTAAAATCCTCTACATATGATCTGATCTGATCAACTATAGCATTGTATGAGCACGTTAAGCCGTCGGACCCCGGTAGTAAATAAGGGCGTCTTCTACCTCGCTTCCGTGTCACTTTCCTATCGGGCACTCTAGCCCAAATCTCCTAGCTTCCTATTTCTAAGGGTTGTTTAAGACCTGGGGTCAGACACTCCCTTCCTAAAATCCTCTACATATGATCTGATCTGATCTACTATAGCATTGTATGAGCACGTTAAGCCGTCGGACCCCGGTAGTAAATAAGGGCGTCTTCTACCTCGCTTCCGTGTCACTTTCCTATCTGGCACTCTAGCCCAAATCTCCTAGCTTCCTATTTCTAAGGGTTGTTTAAGACCTGGGGTCAGACACTCCCTTCCTAAAATCCTCTACATATGATCTGATCTGATCAACTATAGCATTGTATGAGCACGTTAAGCGGTCGGACCCCGGTAGTAAATAAGGGCGTCTTCTACCTCGCTTCCGTGTCACTTTCCTATCGGGCACTCTAGCCCAAATCTCCTAGCTTCCTATTCCTAAGGGTTGTTTAAGACCTGGGGTCAGACACTCCCTTCCTAAAATCCTCTACATATGATCTGATCTGATCTACTATAGCATTGTATGAGCACGTTAAGCCGTCGGACCCCGGTAGTAAATAAGGGCGTCTTCTACCTCGCTTCCGTGTCACTTTCCTATCGGGCACTCTAGCCCAAATCTCCTAGCTTCCTATTTCTAAGGGTTGTTTAAGACCTGGGGTCAGACACTCCCTTCCTAAAATCCTCTACATATGATCTGATCTGATCTACTATAGCATTGTATGAGCACGTTAAGCCTTCTGACCCCCGGTAGTAAATAAGGGCGTCTTCTACCTCGCTTCCGTGTCACTTTCCTATCGGGCACTCTAGCCCAAATCTCCTAGCTTCCTATTTCTAAGGGTTGTTTAAGACCTGGGGTCAGACACTCCCTTCCTAAAATCCTCTACATATGATCTGATCTGATCTACTATAGCATTGTATGAGCACGTTAAGCCGTCGGACCCCGGTAGTAAATAAGGGCGTCTTCTACCTCGCTTCCGTGTCACTTTCCTATCGGGCACTCTAGCCCAAATCTCCTAGCTTCCTATTTCTAAGGGTTGTTTAAGACCTGGGGTCAGACACTCCCTTCCTAAAATCCTCTACATATGATCTGATCTGATCTACTATAGCATTGTATGAGCACGTTAAGCCGTCGGACCCCGGTAGTAAATAAGGACGTCTTCTACCTGGCTGCCGTGTCACTTTCCTATCGGGCACTCTAGCCCAAATCTCCTAGCTTCCTATTTCTAAGGGTTGTTTAAGACCTGGGGTCAGACACTCCTTCCTAAAATCCTCTACATATGATCTGATCTGATCTACTATAGCATTGTATGAGCACGTTAAGCCGTCGGACCCCCGGTAGTAAATAAGGGCGTCTTCTACCTCGCTTCCGTGTCACTTTCCTATCGGGCACTCTAGCCCAAATCTCCTAGCTTCCTATTTCTAAGGGTTGTTTAAGACCTGGGGTCAGACACTCCCTTCCTAAAATCCTCTATATATGATCTGATCTGATCTACTATAGCATTGTATGAGCACGTTAAGCCTTCTGACCCCCGGTAGTAAATAAGGGCGTCTTCTACCTCGCTTCCGTGTCACTTTCCTATCGGGCACTCTAGCGCAAATCTCCTAGCTTCCTATTTCTAAGGGTTGTTTAAGACCTGGGGTCAGACACTCCCTTCCTAAAATCCTCTACATATGATCTGATCACTTGCATCACCATTCGGTGTCCAGACTCGCTCATTTCTCTAGGCTGGGGGTGGTCATAATGCATTGGCTCATCTGTGTAATTTTTGCAAGTACCCCATCAGATTTGCAGACAGATCTAGGAACTTGCTAACAAGAGTAAAGTGAGTTAAATATGAACCTACAGAAAACAAAATTGATGTAAATGTGTTTACAAGAACTAAAGAATTAGAGGTGGATGGTGAAAATTTAGAAGTAGCCTAGGCTGATGGCTTTACCTGTACCATCTAATTGCAGACTCCACAGGGAAATGTTTAACTCTCTCGCAAGTTTGGAATTAATAAGATTCCGGACGGCGCTGCGATAGCTAGCCCGTCAGTCACCGGAAACCACAGTCTTTCACTCGGACAGATTCGGTCCAGGGGCCTGCAGGTATCTGCCCCCACCACGGGACCAGTACCGTGCATCCTTCGATCATAGCCCGTGTGTGTGACGTACTATGGGCGATCGGGACAAGCAAATTTTTAATAATTATTCTCGTCTCGTTGCCGGGAGATCGTCCGCCAACGCGAGTTTTTGGGACAAAAGTCCCTTATTTAATATCTAATAAAAAAAAATAGTACAGGCACATTAAAAGTATGAGGGTCTCGTGCACTCCTCTCACAAATATTCAACACAGAATGACACTAAACACACAAAGTAAATATTTACATGGTCCACATGACTAGGGCCAGTGCTGTGGTGATGACCCCGGGCCAGGGTCATCAGAAACACCTTGGTCAATAGACCAAAAAGCTCTAAACCAAGAGCTACGTACCTCCGAGGGTACCACCATCTGTCCACCATAGTTGACCCGGTTTCTCCTTTGCTCAAGTTCCCTAATAAGGCTAGGACACGTCTTACTGAAGCTGGAGTGAGAGACGTCCAGCTTCAGGCGGAACTTAGCATTCGCAGCTGAGCAGTTGCTGCACTTCGGTGGGGCTACACACTGGTGGTGCTGGTGCCCAACTACACCGCAATTGCCACACCTAGCTTTGGACTCCGGACAGTTGCTCCGGAAATGGCCGAAGCCATTGCACTGGAAGCACCTGACTTCACACAAAAATTCCTTTTGGCGGAGCACTGACCAACCCAAGTCCAGTGTCTTCCGCCTCATCAAGAATTTGAAGGCATTGGGCTCCACGTCTGCCACCCAGTGGACCCTACCTCCCTTACCCTTGATGGGGAAACGGGCTGAAAACCCGTTATCGAGGTCGGGGTTCTGCCCGCGAACCGCTTCCTCGAACTCTTTGCCTGAGAGATCCCCGTTGACCTCGTAAACTATCAACCGGGGGTGTCTTTCGTTGGGCCGTGGGAAGTGTGCAATCTTTGGTCAACAGATTGCTACTCAACTCCTGGGCAAGGTGGTCAAGCTCCTCGGGATGGGAACACTCCACCGCGACCCCACCTTTCCTAATATTCCGAATACTCTTGACCCCCTAATTGCAGTTTAGTTGTGTTGACTGCAGTCTTCAGGGTCCTCTTTACGTCCTCTGAGGACGCACTCTCAACAGTGGGAAGTACCTCAACCTTAGACAACAGATATCAAGTGAGGGCCACATGATATAGAAAACCAATAAGCATTCAAAATTTGACTGCAATGGATTTGGAATGGCTTCAAGTCCAGTGGAAGGTAACCACCATATTTCCCGCCGACTTGAGTAGCGCTTTTATCTCTCTTACAAGGGGAGTCTTACTCCCGAAAAAATTTAAAAGTAACCGATACTTACCTCAACCTTAGACAACAGATATAAAGTGAGGGCCACATGATATAGAAAACCAATATGCATTCGAAATTTGACTGCAATGGATTTGGAAGTAGCAGTACAATAATGCAATTCAGGGTAAATATTATAATAATCAGATACAGTACTACGTGGATAATGTATTGTAATTTACAGTGACATATTACAAAATTATCACCTTATACACCGATGAGCTATTACATTATAACCAAAACTATTATTATGACTTAGAGAAATGAGCCTGCTTGGAGACCAAACGATGGTGCAGGTGAAGTTGCCGATTTATCATACTTTAGTAAAGGACAAATTGTGACAGCACGTCGCCTGGGTACTACGTTCTTGGAAATGGTGCGGCTTGTGGGTTGTTCACGTGTCACTGTAGTGAGTACGTATCAAAAGGGGTGCATAGATGGCCAAACAACGAAAAAGTGGCGTGGTCTTACGAATCCAGATTCCTGCTGCGTCACGTAGATGGCCAAGCACGGATCCTCCGATTACCAACAGAGGCTATGGCACTTGGATGAACTCTTGGAAAGAAACAGGCCAGTGGTAGCGATGTTTTCTTGGAACACTACAGGCTCTGTTATCCCAATAACACAATCCCTGACAGCTGTTATGCATCTGAACATCGTTGCGCCGCTCCGGAGGCGCAGTGGTCTAAGCAATGGCCTCTGATCATTCGTCCGAAAGGGGTCTGGGTTTGAATCCCGGTGAGGCATGGGTGTTGTGTTTGTCTTACGGCACTGGCTGTCTCCTTCCCTGGAACCAGTGACCGGAAATTAGAGACGGGCGACTGCTTATAGCCCATTGAGTTGCTCACTGTGGTTGTTAAACCTTCAATTACCTCTCCGGTGGCGCAGTTGTCTAAGCGATGGCCTCTGATCATTCGTCCAAAAGGGGTCCGGGTTCGAATCCCAGTGAGGCATGGATGTTGTTTGTCTTACGGCACTGGCTCTCTCCCTTCCCTGGAGCCAGTGACCCTAAATTAGGGACGGGCAACTGCTTATAGCCCATTGAGTTGCTCACTGTGGTTGTTAAACTCTTCAATTGCCGCTCCGGTGGCGCAGTTGTCTAAGCGATGGCCTCTGATCATTTGTCCGAAAGGGGTCTGGGTTCGAATCCCGGTGAGGCATGGATGGTGTGTTTGTCTTACGGCACTGGCTCTCTCTCTCTCTCTCCCTAGAGCCAGTGACCCTAAATTAGGGACGGGTGACTGCTTATAGCCCATTGAGTTGCTCACTGTGGTTGTTAAACCTTCAATTACCTCTCCGGTGGCGCAGTTGTCTAAGCGATGGCCTCTGATCATCTGTCCGAAAGGGGTCTGGGTTCGAATCCCGGTGAGGCATGGATGTTGTGTTTGTCTTACAGCATTGGCTCTCTCCTTCTCTGGTACCAGTGACCCTAAATTAGGGACAGGCGACTGCTTATAGCCCACTGAGTTGCTCACGGTAGTCGTTAAACCTCCAATAAAAAAAATTAAAAACAATGCCGTTGTGTACCAAGTTCACCCATTCATGGCAACTGTGTTCCCTGCTAGTGATGGCAGTGGCGCTGAACTGCCAAGGCCCTGTTACCCAGTAAATAATTTCAGCCAAGATTTTTATTTAATTTGTTTATTTATTATTTATTTATTTTTTTTGTTTGGCATGTGTGCGATTGTTGTGATGTGCCTTAAAAGTTTCTCTTGGTAAGTGGTCTGGTGGTCTAATCACCAACAAAGCTGGCTCCCTCCTTAGGCACTGTTTTTCTTCTGTTTGTTCTGGGAAGCGGGAAGGGAGCGGGTGCACCACGATTCGAAGTTTCGACCCGGTCAACGAACTTCACTTTCACGCCTTCTGAGTGATGGCCATTACCAAAAGGATAATGCGCCATGCCACACTGCCAGAATCGTCAAGGAGTAGTTCAAGGAATATGTTGGGGACTTTCTGTTAATGTCTGACCTCCAAATCAAATTCACCTGGCATGAACCCAATGTAACATTTGTGGTCTGAATTTGGAAAAGGGGCTTAATGATAAATCACCCCCACCCCGAAATGTGTGGAATGAAGGGACCTGCTGTTAACGTTATGGTACCAGATACCCCAGAATATCTCTCGCTGCCTCATCAAATCGATGCCTCGCTGAGTGGCCACTGTTTTGTACACTAAAGGGGTGTCCTACATCTTATTAGGTAGGTTGTCATAACGTAATGGCTCATAGGCATAGTTCTTTTTTATAGGTTATAAATATAGTATTTCCAGCTTGAAGTCCCACTTTTTAAAACAAGTCAGTCGTTCAACTTAATAATTAAACCAATGAACTGTGTAAATCAGAGGTTAATGATATATCATTGAATCGCCAATCACTTACCCGTAAGCTCTTTGTCACTTTTTTCTTCTTTACACTTCAAAGCACGTCAATTATCATCATGTAATGTAGTTGGCCTTCAAAGGTTGATAAAACTCCTTGCAAATGAGATTCATTCTTCCGGTCGTGAAACATTTTTTTTTATTCACAGGACAAAAAACGCAGGTTTCTCTATGCCATCAGACATGTAAACATAGCTCATCATCTCCATAGAAACCACACAAACTGTGTTTGCCTGACACTGTGTCTCTCTGCCCACCATGTGGTGGGCAGAGAGACACAGTGGCCTCCTGATGATGACAGAAGCCTGTTGAAAGCGCTAGAGGATTGTGTGTGATGGGCTGAATGAGGTTGGCACTTGCGGTAGGGTTAGTATGGTGTTTGAAGCGGATGCAGCACTTTTTTAGTCACAATTGACAAAGGTCTAACTGCCTGGGAATGTAAATATTGGAATTATGTACATAGTGATTTTAACAGAAATGTATGAATGAGTTGAATGGTATGTATATTTGTGTGGTTTCTATGGAGATGACGAGCTATGTTTACATGTCTGATGGCATAGAGAAACCTGCGTTTTTTGTCCTGTGAATAAAAAAAATGTTTCACGACCGGAAGAATGAATCTCATTTGCAAGGAGTTTTATCAACCTTTGAAGGCCAACTACATTACATGATGATAATTGACGTGCTTTGAAGTGTAAAGAAGAAAAAAGTGACAAAGAGCTTACAGGTAAGTGATTGGCCATTTAATGATATATCATTAATGAATTGCACGTAAATATGCGCACCTTGCTGATGTTTGATACCTCGGAGGTGCAAATATTATGTCAGAGGTTAATGATGGGAGAATGACTTACTGTCGTATCTAGTTTTGTGCAGATGGTGGCAGTTGGCATCCGTAAAGCACTTAGCAGCTGCTCCGACGTTCACTCCTCAGTTCTCGCTATGGGGTACTAAGATGTACACAGTTCATTCTGTTACTGCCACACAAAGGGGTTACCGACACTAGTACAGTGTTCATGATGGTTCTGAACAAAAGACGGATTCTAAGGTTTGTGGGGAAGCTATTAGAAACAAGTTCATTATACTGAGTAAGAAAGGAAATTTGAAGATGACAATCCGATTTTTGGCGTAAATGTGACAAGGATGGTAAGTCAGATAATTTCCGAAAACTTGAAAATTTTCATTGTCCTGGAGCGGGACTCAACCCGCTGCCTTCCCAGAAAACGCCCGGGTATGCTAACCACTACAACACACCCAGAACGACCAAGTTTCAAGTTTCCGATCAATTTGAATTTAATTCATCGCAGGATTCGCTAGTCGAAGCAACCGGCATTCATGTTTAGCGAATCTGGAGGTTAAGAATGTTATCCCATGTTTACCCGGAGAAGCAGATAAATCATGAAGGAAATACGGGATTACACCATATAATAAAAATTTTTGAAGATGACAATCCAATTTTTGGATTTTTTAAGATGACAATACAATTTTTGGATCTTTTTGAAGATGACAATCCAATTTTTGGATCTTTTTGAAGATGACAATCATGATTTATCTGCTTCTCCGGGCAAACACTGGATAAGATTCTTAACCTCCAGATTCGCTAAACATGAACGCCGGTTGCTTCGACTAGCGAATCCTGCGATGGTTAAATTCAAACTGATCGGAAACTTGAAACTTGGTCGTTCTGGGTGGTGTAGTGGTTAGCATACCCGGGCGTTTTCTGGGAGACGCGGGTTCGAGTCCCGCTCCAGGACAATGAAAATTTTAAAGTTTTCGGAAATTATCTGACTTACCATCCTTGTCACATTTACGCCAAAAACCGGATTGTCATCTTCAAAATTTGTATTATATGGCGTAATTCCGTATTTCTTTCATAAGAAAGGAAAGCACAATGTACGGAATGGGATCCAAAATTTTGGGGACAGCAGTTGCTAGTGACAATGCAAGCATGTAGTTAAAGTTATGGCGTCCGAAAGACATCCCACCATCCCTCCCTTCCGTAATCAGAATTGCTTGGCCCATGGAAGGTGATTGGGATGTGTGCACAGACGTTTGCTGCTGTAGTTAGTCGTCTGTCTTCTGCGATGCGAGAAACATGGCTTTCGAAGAGCAATGTTATAACAGTAAATTTTGTTAGCGTTTGGATGAAACAGCTGCGGAGACCTTAGAAATGCTTTCGAGGTCACTCTACAATGATGAGATCGAAGGTGTACCAGTGGTATTGGCGTTTCAACAAGGGCCGAGAATCCATCGCAGATAATGAGCGCTGTGGTCGACCTGTAACTGCACGGAGTGAGGAAAACATTACCATGGTGGTGCGGTGTGTTTGTCATGATCGTCGCCGAACCATTGTAGACATCGCTAACACAACGAACTTATCGGAGACCACATGCCAGCGCATTTTGACGGAGGATCTTAGCATGCACCGCTTGTGTCAGCACATTGTTTCTCTCCTATGACCTCCGGACAAAAGGATGAACGGATGCGGATATCGAGCGAATTAATCAACAAAGCCAAAAGCGATCCTACGTTTTTGGAAAACATCGTCGCAGGTGATGAAACGTGGTGCTACTTGTTTGATATTCAGCCAAAGCATGCTTCTTCAACATGGAAATTGCAGTCTTCACCGCGATCGAAGAAATTCAGGCAGGATCGCAGCAAAGGGAAAGTCATGCTGGAGGTGTTTTTTGATTCTCACGGCATTGTGCATTCCGAATTTATTCCCGAGTTCACAACAGTTGACAAAGAACATTATGTGGACATTTTACGTCACTTATGGGAGTCAGTCCGTCGTAAACGGCCGGAGATGTGGAGAAGTGGACAATGGTATCTTCTCCGTGACAATGCACTTGCACATTGGTCCCTACTAGTCACGGAGTTTTTTGCCAGAAATCGTACTAATGTGCTTCCACATCCCACCTGTTCACCCAACTTAGCGATTTTTCCTCCTTCCACTGATGGAGCTAAATCTGCAGGGACATCGTTTTGTGTCAACAAATAAGGTAAAAACAACAACTTAGGAGACATTACGAGGGGTTGCAAACCATGGCTTTCAGCAATGCTTCCAGAAGCTTTACAAGCACTGGCAAAAGTGCATCGTCGCCCAAGGGGATTATTTTAAAAGTAGTTATGCATCGGAGTTTTAAAGTATTCAAGGTAAGGAACTATACTGCAAGTCCTCGAACTTTTGGATCCTACCTCGTATTTAGTTGTTTCAGCATTTATGGTTATTCCAATAGCTTTTGCTACATTTCCCAGTACTTTGGTATTGTGAGTTACACCCTCATTGACTATGTCGATGTCATCCACACATGCAAACTTTTGGTGACAGCCATTGAAATGAATACCCTTCCCAGTTTTTTCCATTCTCCATGTTGCTCCGTCTAGGGGTGAGTCAGAGGGCAGTATGGTAGCTCATCTCTTTGTGCTAATTTCCAAACTGTCTGAAATTTCATTTTCAATTTTGGCATTGTTTTTTTGTTTTTTTTAGAAACTCTAGTTCCCATTGAATTACAAATTCTCCCTGTTTACACTGTTATAAACCTTTTTCAGGGTTCCCACTCAACCTGGAAAACAAGGAAAACCCAGAATTCTCAGGGAATTTAAAAATGGTTCCAAAAATCAGGGTAAACTCAGGGAAAATTACCTTTTTTCTGTAAAACTCAGGGAAAATTACCCCTTTTTTTTTTTTTTTTTTTTTTGAAAAAATCAATGGATACTTTATTTTGCCAAAAAAAAAAAAAAACTTTTTTTTCCAAGATTTTAAACTTTTGCTTGCAATTACTGCCTGCCTAGAATTTGGTAGATCTTACTTTCGGTTATATTAAGTATGTCCTTTATTCTCTAAAAAAGATGCAAAATTGAATTTTTAAAATTGCCAGTTATTAAGCTTTTGTTCAATTTCTGCAGACAGTTGTTATAACATGGAACAATTAGGCACAATGGATCCTGCTTGAAGAAACACTTCACAAGAGAACCAACCAAATGATGGATCAAAGTCTTTTGTCTGTTGGTTCTCTTCAAACATGTTTCTTTGAATCGAGATATTCCATCATTAAGCTTAGCTGCATTGTGTTATAGAAAAACTGAAACTATTGAACTGACAGATTTTTTCTTCCATATGACCTGTTTCTATGGGAATGTATTTACAAATTCTGTGTGGGTAGTATTCACAAAAGTTCACGGAACTTTGGTACAGAAAATAATGTGCACAGTTAGTTGTTATTAATGAAAAGCAGGTAATTTTATAAAGACAAATTACGTAAAAAATTTACAAGTGTGTGCTTTGGTGAGAAAAATGAATGGAATGGAATGAAATGTAACAATTCTTTGCAACATGCTACTCTGGAAAACTTGAAAAACCACCTGGAGAACTTGGAAAAGTCAGGGAATTTTTTTATTACTTTTGAGTGGAAACCCTGTTTTTCTTTTATTTATTCGGTTTTCTGTATCAAATAGTAGTGTATTGAAACAACTGAGAATATTTTTGTAAAAAAATATGTGCACCTTAATTATCAAGGAAGTCAGAATAATTCTTGATGTCCACATGTCACGCATAAGTTACGTTAAAAATTATAAGTGGTGGGACGTTTCGGTAGTGACTTCTATCTTCATCAGATCAGCCATGGAATGAAACACATGGTATAAGCACCTGTTGTTGATATGTGGACATCAAGAATTATTCTAATGTTCTTTGTGTTACATGTTTCACTACCAACTAGACTAAACCTGTCGGAATCGACAGTTAGTTGTTGTTGTTGTTTTTTAAGAATAAACTCATATGAAACAACAAATGTAAACTTTATTTGATTGACAAATTCATTCAACCACTTCAGTAAAGACAGTAGTCCAGGTTTGTGATTTTTTTTTTTTTTTTTAACTGAAGGTTTGACAACCACCATGAGCAACTCAATGGGCTATATGAGTTGCTCATGGCAAAAGTTAAACCTTCAGTCAAAAAAAAAAAAAAAAAAAATCAATGTCCCCTATTTAGGGTCACTGGTTCCAGGGAAGGGAGAGAGCCAGTGGTGTATGACAAACACAACATCCATGCCTCAGTGGGATTCGAACCCTGACCCTTCATTAACAAATCATCATAAGCCAGCGCTTAGTCCACTGAGCCACTGGGACCACCAGGTCTGCGATGAGCATCACGACTGCACCCTTTTTCAGTCGTAAAATGTGAGGCGGAAGTCCACTCGTCTCGCTCATGTGCAAAAATTCAACTGGATAGCGCTCTCTTTTACTCTCTTCTTCAGTCGCAACTGTGTTTGTAAATGTTGTTGGAATGAGATTCGTGTTGCGAATACTCTTCATTCTCTCTTGGCGGAGACATACAGTTGCGACCCATTGATCGCTCACGCCTTCCAGTAAGGCTCTTATGCTTTCTTTCTTTCTTTTTTTTTTTTTTTTTTTTTTCTGCAGAAGGGACATTCTGTTAAGGGTAAGTATGCAATAAAGTATTTACTTACTTTAGGATTGATCATCGAACACCATGCACACATGTAGTCTGACACTGAACTGAGCGCCTGATGTTGATAAGGGCCGCACGCTTCTCCCATAGACTACATGGTAATTTTGCTGCCCCGCCCGAGCCATTGCCCCAATCTCGGTTTTCTCTTTGACTGGCACATCTATTTGGTAAGACCTTTACGTTGATACCTGAACCATATTTTTAGAATCAGCCGTTCTCTCAAAATAGGAGTCACAGTAAAAAAAAACCCTATAGGATGAAGATATATATGGTGCAACTCAATATGTACATTCTAAATATTTTTACTAACAATGGTAAACGGAATGTTCATTTACATCTTTGCATAATGGGAAACATTTTACCTACGTGAATATTAAATTTTATATATACATCACATAGGCCAACGGCATAATGCAAGCAGGTCTTCCAGAGTGTTCACTGTTCCGATGAGAAGAACTTTGATATGAATGCCTGCTAGCATTGCTTTGCGCTACAGTTCGCTCAGAAAAGAGAAGACTTTTGACTGTCTCAGTCCCTCCATGCTTCGGCCTTCAACAGCGCGCGAGTCAACCGCAGGCGATCAAATGTCAACTGGACTCTTCTCCCATAGACTTTGCCACACCACAACGCCCGAACCGTTGCCCATTTTTCTCTTCGACTGGCATATCTACATGGTAAGACCTTTATTTTGATACCTCAACCATATCTTTATGTTCAGCCGTTCTCTCAAAATAGGACTCACAGTAAAAAACCTTGTAGAATTAATATAGAGATTATTCTCACTATATCAAGGAAGTGGTCCTGTTTTTCGAAATACTGTCCTCATAAAACCAAATATATGCTGCCTAAACACGTTTAATATAAAAAATTATGAACCTCGCACTATAGGAGGACATAAATACATACACTTGAAAACACACTAGTACTTTTGTGACCACCATCGGTCACTTCCTCAGGTGTGACTACCAGTTCTTAGAAGCAACGGTCAGCATATATGTACAACATGACGTATCAGGTCAGATGAGTGCGCAGAGAGACATAGAAAGAGTAGGTGGTCCGGAGTCAGTAATAATTATTACAATATTTAAATCACAGTAAGTCATGTATAAGGTATTTCCAAGCGTCAGGAATATAGTGAATATAGTTTGGAATATCATCGTTACATCAACTTGTCCGGTGAGCCAGAATCTGAAGGGCTTCTGTAAATAATAATAAATTTTTATTCTTAGGTATAGTCAGAATAGTAACCTCTGACCTTATTGGTTCAAAAGGTTTGCTTAGAAGCAAACGTGACATAGCTGTGGAGCCATTACTAACTTTAATACTATATTTGTGTTCCTGCAGTCTGACCTTTAGATTTCCTTTGGGTATTCTAATTACATTGTTAATAAACTTATTAAAAAATCCCAACGTTTCGACTCTACAACACTAACCAGAGAAGTTAGAACCATAAAATTTGTGGGTTCTATCCCGTTTTTGCCACCATTTTCACATCTACTTAAAAATATCTGCAGACCTTTTGGTATTGACTTTGGGCTGTCTTCTTGTAAATTATTTTCGTTGGTTCGTAGCGATCGTGACAGACCTGATTTATTGGATAAATATGGAATTTACAGAATCCCTCTCCTGTCCTCAGACCCTGATGAAAGGAATACTTCTTACATAGGTTCCATACATAATCTAAAGGTCAGACTGCAGGAACACATATATTGTATTAAAGTCGGTAATGGCTCCATAGCTATGTCACGTTGCTTCTAAGCAAACCTTTCGAACCAATATGGTCTGAGGTTACTATTCTGACTATACCTACATACATACATACATACATATCACTAAGCTGTTCTCTGAGATTCAGAGGTTAGCTCCAAAAAGAAATACAAACTTCCAGATATTTTTACTTATTGTTGTCGTATCAAACTTCGCCATTTACAGCGATCTTGACATACAACTCGTGCTTCACTGATATCCATTACACGCCTTACACAAGATCTTTTATACTTCATACTCATAATCTTTTTCTCATGCAGACACTCCTGAATCTGATCCACCCATGTCTTCCTTGGCCTTCCTCTGCCTTTCCTTCCTGCCACTTGGGCTGAAAAGATTTTCTTAGTAAGCATTTCATCACTCATTCTTTCAACATGGCCAAACCACCAAAGCATATTGGTCTCCACCTTGCTAACAACATTTTGCTTTACATCACACAACTGCAACACATCATTCCTCACACAATCAGATCGTGTCTTGCCACAAACCCCACGTAAGTAACCCATTTCTCCAGCACACAAACGACTCCTATGTTTCTTCTGCAGTATCCAGATTTCACTGCCATACATCAGAGTGGGAACAATTACAGTTTCATACACAGCCATGCGGGACTCTCTAGAGAACCCATCATTCCTGTGAAAACCTCCCAGAGCAGCTATGACTTTCAAAGAAGAATTCACTCGCTTACTGATTTCACCACCCAACTTGTTCGCTCTGTCAAACCTGCTTCAAACCTGCTTCCTAAATACACAAACTCACTCACCTGGTAAATCACAGTGCCATTTATACTTACATTACATTCAGTGCTACCCATTCCTCTCTCAAACACCATAACTTTGGTTTTTCCCTTATTTATACTCAGTTTGAATTTCATGCAAACTTCGTGCATCTGAGTCAACATACTGTGCAACTCACTTTTGCTCTCTGCCAACAGGACAGTGTCATCAGCATACAGCAATCTGCACACACAGATATCACCAAGACATAAACCACTATTATCTATTTTGGCCTCACACATGCATGCGTCCATAAATATATTAAACAGCCATGGTGACATTACACAACCTTGTATAACTTCTGCACCAATGGAAAACGATTTTGATAAAACACCATTCACTCTTACACAAGCTCTACTACCAGCATACATGGCTTTTACACTATTAAGTAGATTCCCAGTAATACCATATTCATTCAATACCTTCCACAAAAGTTACCTATTGACTTGGTCGTAAGCTTTCTCTAAATCTATGAAGGCAGTAAAAACTTTCTTCCCAACAGCCAGATACTTTTCAATCATCATGCGTAATGCAGAAATCTGGTTAGTGCAGCCTTTACCAGGCATAAAACCACTCTGCACATCCCACACTTTCAATGATGTAAGACCCCGTACTTTTTCAATAACAACCTTACCAAACACTTTTCCTGGCGCACTCAGTAGGCTAATACCACGATAGTTCTTGCATTCGGTCTGATCACCTTTTCCCTTATACAAGGAAACAATGATAGCATCCTTCCAATCCCGAGGGACCATTCCTAACTCCCAGCACAACTGGCAAATTTCAGTTAACCAGTCAAATATAGAGTCACCACCATACTTCAACATCTCTGCATTTATGCCAAACTCCTGGAGCCTTACCATTCTGAAGAGACTTTAGAGCTTTACACACTTCTTCTCTTGAGATCCCTCCTGTGCTTTCATCCCTCATTGTGACATCATCTGCATCTGTCTCAGAATCATTTTTGCTTTCCTGATCTAATAACTCCCAGAAGTATTCGTCCCATCTGTCACTTAACTCATTGGGCTCCCATATCATTTCCCCAGTCTCATTCTTCACACAACTTACAACTTTGTTTCCCCTATTTTTTCTGAGTCTCATGTACTTCCAGAAGGACTTTCTATCTTTCCAAAAAGCCAGTTCATGCCTTTCCACTTTCTCTTTCCTATCTTTTGCCTTACTGTGGCGAACCAGCTTAGCAGCTTCACGCTTCTTACAGCGATATTTATCCACAGAGACTCTACCTTGCAACATCCCCAAATAGGCTTCCTTCTTTTTCTTTGCTGCCTCATCAATCTCACTATTCCACCAAGCATAACCTCTATTGTTACCCACTATTGTGGTGCCACAGACCTCTTTAGCAGCAGTAACAACACAGTTCTTAAAACATTCCCACTTCTTTTCTACATCCCTCTCACAAGATTTCAGATCCTTCAGTCATTCTCTGAATAAGTCAGAATACCGCTGATGATCTTCAAGGAGCCTATCAACCTTTATTCTTTCTATCCTGGGTCTCTTCCTATTCCTTTTCCTCCAACCAACATTAAGTTTCACTCGTGACACTACCAAATAATGATCAGAACCAACATCTGCACCTCTCATCACACGGGTGTCAGCAACTAAGTGTTTCAAGCGCTGATCGTAAACAACAAAATCTGTCGCACTCTTTTGACCAAGAGTACGATTTTCCCAAGTATATGTGTGTATATACTTGAGGTTGAAAAATGTATTAGATACACACAAATCATTCTCAATGCAGAGTTCAATTAATCTTTCACCATTATCATTCACACAAGGATCATTAAATTTACCCAGAACATTCAGAAATTGCATTCTGCACACCTGCTCTAGCATTGAAATCCCCTGCTATTATAACTTTTTCTTTAGCATCAAACTGGCTCAAAACAGCTTTTAGCTCATTCCAGAAATCTTCTTTCTTATCAGAAGGTTCCGAGTCACAAGGAGCATACACTACAACAATTGCAATTCTCTGAAGGTTCACTTTCAAACGAATCCAGAGAATTCTCTCACTTATGCAACTATAGTGAATCAAGTTGTTCTTCATCTTTTCACTTAAAATCACACCTACACCAGCCTGTCCTCTCATATTATCCAATACTCCAGACCACACACTCACAATGCCATTCACTTCTTCTACCCCAATTTCCTTCTTTTTGGTTTCACTTACACACAGCACATCCAGTCTATACTTATTCATCTCCTCAATCACCTCACTCATCTTGCCATTTATAGCTCTAGTATTCCATACACCAATCTTACATTCACTCAGCCGAGATCTCTTTCTCATACGCCGTTTAGAAAGTCCAGGTCAATTTGGTGGTGGACCGTCCTTCTCAAGTGTGGTAAGTCCACCATATCCCACACTTGAGTCATTCTTAATATTTCTTTTTGTCTTTTAATCAGGTAAGTACATCAGTGTGGGGGATTAGCCCACAGCTGAGGGTTCCAGTTGGTCATTCAACCTAAGGATTCTGGAACAAAACCCAGTGAGTTGGGGTCTTTTCGCCAATGTCACACAGAAGTAGCTGGCACCTCCTAAGAATAAGAATTTATTATTTTTTACAAAAGCCCTTCAGATTCTGACTATACCTAAGAATAAGAATTTATTATTATTTACAGAAGCCCTTCAGATTCTGACTCACCGGACAAGTTGATGTAACGATGATATTCCTAACTATATTCCTGACGTTTGGAAATACCTTATACATGACTTACTGTGATTTAAATATTGTAATAATTATTACTGACTCCGGACCACCTGCTCTTTCTATGTCTCTGCACACTCATCTGACCTGATACATCATGTTGTACATATATGCTGACCATTGCTTCTAAGAACTGGTAGTCACACCTGAGGAAGTGACCGATGGCGGTCACAAAAGTACTAGTGTGTTTTTAATGTTTTTAACTGTATGTATTTATGTCCTCCGATCTTGCTACATAAAAAAGGTGACATTGAGGATCTCAGGAACTACAGACCTATCAGCCTCCTATCAATGGTTTATAAAATCTTCACTAAAGTTCTTTCACGCCACTTGAAGGTGACACTGGACATGGCTCAACCGAGAGAACAAGCTGGATTCAGGAGTGGCTACAGCACGATAGATCATATCCACGTACTGAGAGAACTAATTGAAAGAGCGAGAGAATATGAACTTCCATTGTGCATGGCTTTTATCGATTATGAAAAAGCCTTTGATTCGGTGAAACCATCAGCAGTTACAATGGCTCTGAAATCCTGCGGTATTGAAGATGCGTACATTAATATTATTAATAACATCTATGAAAATGCAAGTCCAAAGATTCAGCTGTTTGAAAATACAACACACATAAAAATTGGAAAAGGAGTGAGACAAGGTGTCACCATATCTCCGAAGCTCTTTAATGCCACATTGGAAAATGTCTTTCAATCACTGAACTGGGAAAACAAAGGGATAAAGATTAATGGAGATTATCTAACCCACCTTCGTTTTGCTGATGACGTAGTCATTTTTGCAACTACCCCATCAGAGCTGCAGAGTATGATCCAGGAACTTGCTGACAAGAGTAAAGAAGTGGGATTAAAAATGAACTTTAAGAAGACAAAAGTGATGTTCAATGCTTTTACAAGAAATGAAGATTTATCGATTGATGGAGAAAAGCTGGAGATAACAGACACGTACGTTTATCTTGGACAGCAGAGATCAAGTGAAGGTCACATTGATGAAGAAATTAATCGGCGTATAAAACTTGCCTGGAGAGCTTTTGGAAGAAACAACATAATTTTCAAGAGCAATATGCCATTATGTCTTAAAAGAAAAGTGCTTGATCAATGCATCCTTCCAGTGCTTACGTATGGTGCAGAGATGTGGACCTTCACTAAAAGAGACATACAAAGGCTGCAGATAACTCAAAGCAGCATGGAGAGGTGCATGCTTGGTGTAACCAGGAGAGATAAGAAGAGGAACTCGTGGATCCGAAAAATGACAAGAGTGGAAGACATCATGATCAGAGTTAAATCCCTGAAATGGCAATGGGCTGGACATACTGCCAGAAGGACAGACCATCGATGGACAGCCGAAATTTTAGATTGGATTCCAAGGGACAGGAAAAGACCCAGAAGAAGACCACATGGAAGATGGATGGATGAAATTAGAAAGTATGTAAGAGTGACATGGAGGAGACTGGCACAAGACAGACCGTTGTGGAGGAAACTTGGGAAGACCTTCGTCCAGCAGTGGATTGATAATGGTTGACAATGATGATGATAGTGTGAAGCAAAATGTTGTTAGCAAAGTGGAGACTAATATGCTTCAGTGGTTTGACAATGTTGAAAGAATGAGTGATGAGATGCTGACTAAGAAAATCTTTTTAGCCCAAGTGGCCAGAAGGAAAGGCAGAAGAAGGCCAAGGAAGTCATGGGAGGATCAGATTCAGGAGTGTCTGCATGAGAAAAAGATTATGAGTATAGAAGATCTTGTGTACAGCGTGTGATGGATATCAGTGAAGCTCGAGTTGTATGTCAAGATCACTGTAAATGGAGAAGTTTGATACAGCAACAGTAAGTAAAAATTATCTGGCAGAGTGTATTTCTTTGTGGAGCTAACCTCTGAATGTCAGAGAAGAGCTTAGTGATATGTTTGTATGTATGTATGAGATTGAAGCTGCCAACTCCTGACCATCCATAAATTCTTTATGCCATCTGTAAATTGTTGATTTTCCTAGACATTCATCTTTATAAGCCTCTTGCATACGACGGAAAGTCTCTCCGACAGACTTAAGCCGACAGCAAATTTAAGGGTGCGTCTTTGTTCCTCTTTCACATCCATTTATTCAAAAAAATTAGTGCGAAAACATTTGTTAGGGGTTCATGAAACTACACTTATTAAACTGCGCACTACTGACAATGTGATAAATAGGTGTGTCTGGTTGCTATGGTTACTTCAACAACCGTTTTTTGAGACTCGTGTCAAGGTCAAACACAGTATTGCACATTTTTGTACGCTTTCCAACCGTAGGTTGAAGAGGTGTATATGCTCCAGCTTTGTCCGTCTGTCTGTCGGCACGATCAATAACTCACGTAAAAATGGTTCGATTTCGATGAAATTTTAGTATTTTGTAGGGGACCACCTGGGGATGAACCCTATTGAAAATGGGTGAAGTGGGGTCAAAGGTCAGGACATAGGAGCGGGATCCATTCCATTGCCCTTATGCATCATAATTTGCGTAAATATGGTTCGATGTCGGTGAAATTTTAGCATATTGTAGGGGACCACCTGGGGATGAACCTTATTGAAAATGGGTGAAGTGGGGTCAAAGGTCAGGACATAGGAGCGGAATGCATTCGATTGCTTTTATGTGTCATAACGTGCATAAAAATGGTTCGATATCGATGAAATTTTATTATGTAGTAGGGGACCACCTGGGGATGATCTTATGACATCACAGTCTCGCATTTGAGATGTTGGCGCGTGGTCATACCATCTGTCTCATTACGTCACGCATTGTGTGTTATGACGTCACACTCTTGCGAGCAGATGGTCGCGATTCCCATCTGCCTCATTACATCACGCGTTGTGTGCGTATGTCCGTCCGCATGCTAACTTGTGTAAAAATCGTTAGATTTTGATGAACTTTTAGTATGTGAAAGGGGATCACCTGGGAAGGAACCCTATTGAAAGTGAACGAAATGTTGTCAAAGGTTAGGACATAAAAGCGGGATCCATCCCACGCTCTTATGCGTCATAACTATTGTAAAAAAGGTTCGATTTCGATTAAATTTTAGTATGTGGTAGGGGACTACCTGGGAACAAACCCTATTGGAAATGGGGTCAAAGGTCAGGACATGGGAGCGGTATCACTTCCATCACCATTATGTGTCGTAACTTACGTAAAAATTCTTCGATTTGGATGAAATGTTAGTATGTTCTAGGGGCCTGCCTGGGGACGAATCCTATTGAAAATGGGCAAAATGGGTCAAAGGTTAGGACACAGGAGCGGAATCTATTCCATAGCCCTTATGCATCATAACTTACATAAAAATGCTTCCATTGTGATAAACCTTTATCATGTTATTTCGGAGGTATACTGAACCGGTTCTGTTAAATATAATTGAAATGCGATCAAAGGTCAGGGCACAGGACCGAGATTTATTCCACAGCCATTATCCTCATAACTTGAGTTATGATTTCTGGTATGTTGGAAAGCGTATTATAATCAATGCATTTCGTGATTTTACTAACTTGTTATAAAAATATTCTTAGTTGTTTTGAGACAAGCTATGTAGATATTCCAAAGATTATGGAAAGTACCTAAAATAAAGGAAATTTTTGTAATTTATATAGTATTATATCATAAATGAATTGTTACATACTGTATTATTCCATATTCTCCAATTATCATAAATTCTCTGCATTGTTCTGCCAAATTCGATCTTTTATTGTGCATTAGGCTTAATGTTATTCGTGATAATTAACACAGCAATCAGACATCGCTGAATTGACTGTAATTGTTGTTTCATATGTGAATTCAATCTCATCATAAAACTTGAAGCCGTGGAGCGGGAATCGGACCCGCATCTCCCGATTACTGTTTATGCATGCTATCCGTTGCACTGCCCACGATGGCGAATTCGCAAGTATCTGAGTGTTAAGAGCATCGGAATATTCTCCGACCGCGTTCTTAATCAATGCAGATTCTGCTGCCATCTGGCGTTAAGTAAATTTCCAGTTCAGGTATACAGAGTGGAAGAAATATTCTTCTCATGATACGTGGTAAATACGTCATGAAAATTAACACAGCAATCGGACATCGCCGAATTGACTAATTACTGTTTCACACGTGAATTCAATCACATCAGAAAACTTGAAAATTTCATTGCTGTGGAGCGGGAATCTAACCTGCATCGCCCGATTACTGTTTGAGCATGCTATCCATTGCACCACCCATGCGGGTTCGATTCCCGCTCTTTGGCGATGAAATGTTCAAGTTTTCTGATGTGCTTGAATTCATGTGTGAAACACGCCGCGGGTGGCTGAGTGGGCAACGTTCGTGACTGCCACGGAAAGGGCCTCGGGTTTGATCCCAGGCAGGTACGAACGCTCGATCCACTAAATATCCGCTGTGTGTCGGATGGGCACATTAGGCCGTCGGACCCCTGGCCCCCCAGTAATAAATAAGGGCGTCTTCCTCCCTCTTCCTACTTTGCTTCCGTGTCACTTTCCTATGGGACGCTCTAGCCCAAATCTCCTAGTTTCCTATTTCTAAGGGTTGTTTAAGACCTGAGGTCAGACACTCTCTTCCTAAAATCCTCTACATATGATCATGATCTTATGATCATGTGTGAAACAGTAATTAGTCAATTCAGTGCTTTCTGATTGTTGTGTTTATTATCATGATGTATTTGCCATGTATTATGAGAAGAATATTTCTTCGACTCTGTGTTAATGCTATTCATTTGCTAGTCCTTAGATCATTATGCGATGGTGCACATTTTTCTTCTTCAATTTAAGCATTGTTGCATAATCTTCAAAATTCATGCACGTTATTGCAGTCAATCGAAGTTATTTATTTGCACTATAGTATTACACATAATTTATTTGATGTTTGTTGCTAGGAAAATTTAGGCTCAGCTTATAGCAGGTGAATACCAAAGCAAGATTTATAGGACAGTAGTGCTATTACAGATTGTATTTCAGAAATGTTTTATGGCCATGTGTGTTCTTCATATTTTTAAAAGATGTATTTGTTATGTTGTATGCATTCATGAGTTATTGTAATTCGTGAGATATTTATGTACTGTGAATCTCTGTTTTTTCAGGACGTCTTCTTAAGGCTTTTCAAATTGATTTCAATTGGTATCATTTAGCATCATGGATCAACATTACAGAACAGTGGCCTTATCGTACTTCCTGGATTATTATGTATTATGAAATGCATGAAAACGAATTTGATGAAACCATGTCTTTAAAAACAGTGTATGAAAAGTAGGTTTTCTCCTGTCTTTTTGCCTGCTTTTTGCTTATGTAAATATATACCGAATTTCCTAATCATAGATATCAGTGGGAAGTGAATACCTCCATGAAGAAATGCACTTCCTGGCAGAGAAAATGCCACACCATGAAAAAATGCTCAAAAATAAACCAAACTGCATATACAGGTAGCCAGTAGGTCCTGAACAAATTATTTAATTGTCACATGCAGACTATGTTCCAGTGGCTGAATATACAGGATGATCAATAAGAAATGTGCCCCCCATTTTGGGCGATACAGTGTTGAATCTGACGTGGCAATGAGAGTCCCAATAGAGTTCTGGGGTATCGTGGACCATATGGTGTTGATCCGAGTCCACAGTTCATCTTCATTTTGCAGGTGTGGGAGGGTATTCAACCAACGTCCAACAATCGTGTCCCATAGATGCTTGATGTGGGAGGGGGGGTATCATGCTGGCCACAGAATCATCCGCACACCACATAAAGCATTCACGCAGATCTGACTGGTATGCAGCCGGGCGTTATAATGTTGAAAAACGGCGTTTGGGATGCCCTGCAGATACTTTAGTGCCGCGGACCGCAGCACCTCGTCAACATAATGGCATGCCGTCAATGTTCCCATAATACGTACCAGCAGTGAGTGGCCGTTGTCACTGATAGCACACCACACCACGATTCGACGTTGCTGGGCCATGTGGTACCCCACAATGGCGGAGGAATCCCCGTGTTGGCAGGTCGCCTCCAGACTCTCGCACGGTGATCATCCGTAGTGAGACAGAACTGCGATTCGTCACCGAACACCACACTGTTCCATTCGGCAACACCACGACAAGCAGTGACAACGATGGCTCTCTGTTGAGGGTAGCCTTCGCAACAGACAGCTGGACAGCAAACCAGATGCAGCCAATTGGTGCGACACTGTCCGCGTCGATATCGTAGCATCCAAGCCTACCCCGTACACTCAGCAAAATGGCGCCCATTATGGCCTGCGGGTCCGCCACGGCACAATGTCGGTGCGACGATTGGTGGGCTCGGACCTCCGTGCTCTGGTTCCCCCACGATGCTGCACGGATCCTTCCTGGGACCACCATCTCCAAATACGACTGACGGTTGTGGCATCACATTGCATTTCTTCCACAATACGACGCAAGGATCATCCGGTGGTACGAAGGCCTGTGATGAAAACCCTTGTCGTGAACTCATCTGTTTGATGAAATCACATACAACGGCATCTTAATGGCATTGGCACCCCTTGTTCATTCTCCAGGCATGGTTACAGCAGAACCACTCGCTTCTCGTGGCCGTGACATCTCGACTGATGGCCTCATGGGTAGGTTAGCCGCTTGCATCCCATGCACTATTTGTGCGATTAGCCTACAAATGCAATCATCTGCATAACTCATGTGTGTGCACCCACCCTGCAATTTGCATGGCACTGAGTTCAAGTCTTCATGGTGTGGCATTTTCTCTGTCAGGCGGTGTATATTATTCACAATGAAGTCATAGAATTAGCTATCTGATGCACGATTATCAGTTAAAACCACTCTTTAATATTTAAAAATGATGTTAAAAACACATTAAAACGGGATGAGATCTTTTGGTGACCACGTCGATCCCTTCATCGTGACATACACGGAGCAATATGAATGAAAAGGTGGGTAACTTAAATACAGAATGAAGATGTCATGATACAAGTACACTATGTATGTCAAAGAGTCAAATTTACATAAAGTAGATACCCTGATTAAAGTTCTGAATAACTTGAAGTTATGGCTCCGGTTTTAAAAGAAATTTCCAAGGGAGAAGTATCTGAACAGGTGTCTTTATTGTAACATTTAGGTCCATACTTATAAATCTATAAGCTTTCAGAGAATAGAGTAGCAAAGCATGTTGTTGGAGCCGAAAGGATAGTAGTAAAAATTTCCAAGGGAGAGGTATCTGAACAACAGGTGTATCGTTATTGCAACATTTAGCTCCATACTTGTAAATCCATAAGCTTTCAGAGAATAGAGTAGCAAAGCATGTTGTTGGAGCCGAAAGGATACTAGTAAAAATTTCCAAGGGAGAGGTATCTCAATAGGTGTGTCGTTATTGCAACATTTAGGTCCATACTTGTAAATCCATAAGCTTTCAGAGAATAGAGTAGCAAAGCATTTTGTGGTTTACTTCCTTAAGTAAACCACAAAATTGATTTCCTGGATGTATCTATCTTCAGAAACGCTGATCTCTCCATTACTCGTTCCGTCTATCATAAACCTTCTGTGGCCACTAACATCATTCCCTACAAATCTTTCACCCTGCATCTCTACAAGCTTGCAGCATTGAAGTCCTACATTACACAGGGCTCATATCATTTGCAATAACCAACTCTCTCTTCAAGAAGAACTCTCCAAAATTTCTACAATAGCCCTCTCCCATGGTTTCCCTGCTCTTACAGTCAACTCCCTCATAAAGAAATATGAAAACCATTCGAAAATCGAATGCCTCCTTCCTCATAAGAAAGAAGACCTGAAATTCTGTGGTTCTGTTCCTTACCATCCTTCCTATGCATATAAGTTACATATTCTTTTTAAAAGTTTTGGTTACCATCTTGCCATTAAATCTACCCCAAACATCTTGAAACTTCTACAAAGGGATAGGGACAAAGTTGAAAGCCTGAACCTCCCAGAAGTTTACTGCATTCCTATCTCTTCTTCTACTGGGGATAACTTATACATTGGAAGCACATACAGGAGCATTAACCATAGAATTTTAGAACATAAAAAGATGTTTCGAAAGCCAATCCGAATACTGCCTTGTCTATTTTGACAATGGAAGACACATCTGCAGTTCCCCATTGGAACGAAGCAAAACAAATTGCTTCTTTTGACAATCGTTTTGCCCTCCGTTACCGTGAAAGCCTGGAAATTATTTTCAACTCAATGACTTGCAATTCCGAATCTCCTCTCTACATTCCGATGATCTGGAGATCAATTCTAAGTTTTGGCAACAAAAATAGGAAACATTCAAATGTAGAATCTGGCAACAATCTTAGTCCTCCATTGGCATGATGAAGACCTAAGATAAGGTCGAAAGCTTCCAACTTACGAACTTTTTGTAAAAGTTTTCATTTAACGTAACTAGCGTGATCAAGTTACCTTTATTTGTTGGTAGCAAAGCATGTTGTTGGAGCCAAAAGGATAGTAGTAAAAATTTTTAAGGGAAAAGTATCTGAACAGGTGTGTTGTTATTGCAACATTTAGGTCCGTACTTGTAAATCCATAAGCTTTCAGAGAATAGAGTAGCAAAGCATGTTGTTGGAGCCGAAAGGAGAGTAGTAAAAATTTCCAAGGGAGAAATATCTGAACAGGTGTGTTGTTATTGCAACATTTAGGGCTATACTTGTAAATCCATAAGCTTTCAGAGAATAGAGTAGCAAAGCATGTCGTTGGAGCCAAAAGAATAGTAGTTTCATAGTGGCTCATGATTACCTACCGAGCAAAATGTGGATGATGCTGTAGCAGAGGAATTTGTTTTTAAATTGTATTTGTGTTCATATAGTCGCCATTTTAGATTATGAAATGTAGGACCCACATTTACAGAGTTTTGTTCATTGGAATCTATGGCCCTTAACGGAATGGCGCAAATGCCATGACGGTATTCCAAAATTCATTGTCTCTGCCGTTTCTTATTTGTGATATTAAATTACAAGTTTTTAATCCAAAACTCAAATCATACCTCTTACAAATGCTCTTAAGAATATTGCAAACAACCAGAACAAATTATACTGACCCTATATACTTAACTAGGTTTCTCTCACAGGTAAGGGTTGAGGCAAGTAATTCAGTTGAATGACGTATTAACTTTGACGGTATTAGAAGATTCAAATTCGTGCAGAAATAATAAAACAATAATCGAGGTAGTTGCCTTCAATGCACAATCTTGATCAGAAGAGTCGCACACACAATACAAATTCAAGTTCATTGGCTAAATTTAAAGATTTTATTGTATACTGTATAGTTTGAGGTATAAAAACTTTCAGGTTTCCCTAGAACCCATCATCAGATACATAAACAGAAGAAGAAAGGGGATATGTTTAAATAGAATGTGACATGGTATAATATATGATACAGCATCACGTGGTTTCTATTATTTAAACAATGTGGTTAGTATCGTGAGAGAAAGAAAATATAATGCAGTAATACATACAATACTGCATTGTAATAAGTAATAAAAAAAGTAATTATGTAGCAAATTAACATTTATGCTGTAATGACAATACTCCAATCAATTAGAACAATAATATAAGCCCTAAATGCGTCCTTGTCCAACAACCACTACGTTTACAATTAAACATGAGTAACAGTGATAATTGATACACAGTGTATGTAGCATTTACAATAATTAACGAACCACGTAAATTTTGTTCAATGGCTAAAATAGCATATTGAACTCTACATTACTTACCACATTGTTTAAACAATGAAAACCACGTGACGCTGTATCATATATTATACCTTGTGTTTATATCATGTCAAGTAACATATTCTATTTAAACATATTCCCTTTCTTCTCTTTATGTATCTGACGATGGGTTCTAGGGAAACCTGAAAGTTCTTATATCTCAAACTATATACAATAAAGTTTTAAATTCTGCAGATGAATTTGTATTGTGTGCGACTCTTCTCATCAAGATCGTGCATCGAAGGCAACTACCGCGATTATTTTTTGATGTATTAACTTGTTAATGATATGATTAGGGTAACTATAATTCCTGGCGAGGTCTTTAATTTTTCATATTTCCAGGTCTTGAAGATGATTACTGGATGAAAGAGGTATAGCCCTGTGTAAGGAAAAATTGAGTGCAAAAATTTTATATTTAATTGGATGTGCTGAATCAAAAGGAATTAAGCAAGTGGTGGAAGTGAGTTTTTGAATAAACAGAGTGAATAATAGTGTTGTCTCCTGTTGTCTCCAGAAAAGGATTTTTTGCAATGGGACACAGGAGACAACACTATTATTTACTCTGTTTATTCAAAAACTCACTTCCACCACTTGCTTAATTCCTTTTGATTCAGCACATCCCATTAAATATAAAATTTCTGCACTCAATTTTTCCTTACACCGGGCTATAACTCATTCATTAACTGGGCATAAATGGCACACATCTAAACTAACTGGTGCAGTATATATATGGCACACATCTAAATTAAATGTTGCAGAACACATGCATTCTGGGGCAGGTCAAAACAACCAACATGTACAAGTCTGCCTCTTGTCTTGGTGAAGCCTTGCCATAAATATGGCACCTTCCTTGTTGCCATGGTAATGCAATGGTTGGTCTGATTTTCAGTATTTCAATTCAACTGGCAAAGACACTACATAATTAGCTGCAGTGCTCCTATTAGAAGTCTTTGTTTGTGAGACTTGATTCTCTTATCAAAGTGAATGAATTTACGTTTTTTGTAACATACTTTTAAATTGTTGGACTTTCCTGGTTTTTTCCATTAGCCCAAAAAATATGTCACTGTTAGAAATATTAATATTAAAAATTCAGTAAAACATTATTTTATATTGTACTGCATTTTTAATAGTTCTCTCTCTTTATTTTCTTTCTGCAGGATAAAATGTTATATGCCGGTATCCAAAGAAAAGGAGCCTACTCTGGATCTTGACCATGATGAGAGAAAGTTTGAAGTCTTCTTATCATTCCATTCCAGCAGTCTGTTAATTAATGATGTCAAGGTTTTTTTACCATTTACCATAAATTTAGATCCATACATTCGAAAGATTATCCAAGGTTTGTTGAAAAACTTTTTGTTAATTAGTAGATTAACTTGGATTGCTTCAAATAGTTATGAATATAGTATACAGTAATAGTCATATTGCTTTATTCATTCATAATCAAATTTTTTTTCCAGATCTTTTGCAGTTATGTATGAAAGCTTGGAACAATAGGGTATGCATCCAGTTTTTTCCAGAATTTTGGAAGACAGTGAACAAGAGTAATCAATAATGTAAAGAATATGCTTAAGAATGAGGGAATGATTAGGACTGAAGTTTTGAGTAGTGCCTTATTTTAAAGGCAGGAAATAATTTGCAGAAGTATCAAATATTCTGTTCTCCATCATTGAGGTATCAAGTACTGAGTGTGATGGAACAATATTGGCCGCCCCGGTGGCGCAGTGGTCTAAGCGATGGCCTCTGATCATTCGTCCGAAAGGGGTCCGGGTTCGAATCCCGGTGAGGCATGGATGTTGTGTTTGTCTTAAGGCACTGGCTCTCTCCCTTCCCTGGAACCAGTGACCCTAAATTAGGGACGGGCGACTGCTTATAGCCCATTGAGTTGCTCACGGTGGTCGTTAAACCTCCAATCAAAGAAAGAAAGAAAGGAACAATATTGATTTAGTTACAGATTTTCTCAAATAAATATTTTCTACTGGAGTTGATTTAAGCCAGATGCAACGAAAAAGAACACTGGCAGAAGTCTTCTGGCCAACATTGACAACCTTATGACTGAAAAGAGAAAAAAATGTGCATGTGGTTTTGAAACACTTCAAAAGGATCATTTCGATCAATTTTAAACTTTTATGTATGTTATTCCTTGGAGACCATGTGATCAGATCACAATGAGGTGTTGGGAATTCAATTCTGAAAACACAAGAGTAAAACAAGGGGAGTTGGGTCGCAGAAATTTGGTACTTACTTTTCCAAAAAAAGGTTCCATGGGAAGCTCAGCTTTTGTACAAACTACTTCAAGCAGACATACACTAAGAAACCACAACTATTTGTTGTGAAATACTTGAATAAAAGGAGAGAGAGATTTCCTGTTGGACAATTTACATAACCACAATGTACCCAGCATTAAAGAACGAATGATAACTGCAACTTTTATTACCTGATAGTACTGATAAAACTGCAGCAGCAACAGTTCCTGCACCAGGACAGATGTTAACCAGACCTATTACCTACAAGATTTGGAATGTTTAAGAAAACACTTCATCAAGTCAGGTCAAATCGATAGTTCTCTATTGATGCTCAATTCTTTTGAAGTCATACCAACCAGTAGGATAATAATCATTCTTTTCTAAGTTTCTCACATTTTCATCTGTCTTTGTTGTTATTTGGCATGCAGGGTAGCTGTCAAACTGCATTGTTACTACATACATACATACATACATACATACATACATACATACATACATACATACATACATACATACATACATACATACATACATATCATTAAGCTGTTCTCTGATATTTGGAGGTTAGCTCCTCAAAGAAAGGTCATCTGACAAATAAACATTTAACAGATAATACAAACTTCAGAAGACAAAAGTGATGTTCAATGCTTTTACACGAAATGAAGATTTATCGATTGATGGAGAAAAAGCTGGAGATAACAGACATGTGCGTTTATCTTGGACAGCAGATATCAAGTGAGGGTCACATTGACGAAGAAATTAATCAGCGTACAAAACTTGCCTGGAGAGCTTTTGGAAGAAACAGCATAATTTTCAAGAGCAATATGCCATTATGTCTTAAACGAAAAGTGTTTGATCAATGCATCCTTCCAGTGCTTACGTATGGTGCAGAGACGTGGACCTTAACTAAAAGAGACATACAAAGGCTGCAGACAACTCAAAGAAGCATGGAGAGATGCATGCTTGGTGTAACCAGGAGAGATAAGAAGAGGAACTCATGGATCCGAAAAATGACAAGAGTGGAAGACATCATGATCAGAGTTAAATCCCTGAAATGGCAATGGGCTGGGCATACTGCCAGAAGGACAGACCATTGATGGACAGCCGAAATTTTAGATTGGATTCCAAGGGACAGGAAAAGACCCAGAAGAAGACCACATGGGAGATGGGTGGATGAAATTCGAAAGAATGCGGGAGGGACATGGAGGAGACTGGCACAAGACAGACCGTTGTGGAGGAAACAAACTTGGGGAGACCTTCGTCCAGCAGTGGATTGATAATGGTTGACAATGATGATGATGGCAAACCAGCAGATAAACTTTTAACTGATTATTTACTTACTGTTGCCTATCAAACTTCTCCATTTACAGTGGTCTTGATACACACCATACACAATACCTATACTTCATACTCATAATCTTTTTCTCATTCAGGCACTCCTGAATCTGATCCTCCCATGACTTCCTTGGCCTTCCTCTGGCTTTCTTTCCTGCCCTGCATTGTTACTTCATCACCATAAACTTCTTTTAACATTTTGAAACTTCCAATAGTTTCATGATCAGATTTTTTTTTTCCAAATCCGTTTTCATGATCAAATATTTTTTCCTTTCCATGTTTTACTAAAAATTTCATGCAAATAGACATGCATCAGAAAACTTTAAAATTATGTCGTCCTGGAATGGGAATCGAACCCGAATCACCCGATTTACATTCGAGTATGCTACCATTACATCATCCAGAACAAGGAATCTCCAAGCAACTGAGGATGCTTATCGAGACTAAATTGAAATGCTCTGCCATGCACAAATCGAAGTATCTATGATCTTTATCTTAGTGGCACACAATCAGAAATCTAGTCCCAGGGTTCCCACTGTCCTTGAAAGTCCTTGAAAACTGCTTGAATTTAGTTTTCCGTTTCAATGGCCTTTAACAGTCCTTGAATTTTGTAAGAGTCCTTGAAAAGTACTTGATTTTTTTTTTTTTCCCCTGTTCACCAAATTTCAGAATAGCTGCAGTTTGTTGAAGAGAAGCTATCACCAAAATGTCAAAGGTGGGTGCGCTGTGTTGTGGAACACTCTCTTGGAATCAGGAGCACATAGTTGTCACATTTCCAGTTTTAACTCGGTTGTGATTCTGAACTACAATAAGCAAATGCGAGGGGAATTCTCTTGAACTATGATAAGCGAATGCGAGGGGGTATAAGTGTAAGGCACTAGCATCTCAAACCGGGTTTGCGATCTAAAGAGATACATTATACATCTGTAGTTCCATGTAAGAGCCAGAAAAATTCCAAATGTAAGTAAAACAAAATATGCATTTTATAAGTCAAAATAGGTAAAAGGTAAAATTTTGGCATATAAACTGTACTTGCAGCTTGGCGATGCTTTTGGCTTTAATACTAATGAAAATTAAGTTTCTGCTGTCAAGCATTACTTTTTTTTTCTAGTGTTTTCCTTGTGTTTGTCTGCAACTGATGACTATATTCCATAGTGCCCAAGGGGATGTTGCTTTCAATTTCTTATATTTTATTCTTCAGTTAGTTTGACTTTAATGAAAAATATTTTGCTTTTAACTGTTTCGTTAAATGTTTAACACATTGTGTCAGTTATAAGGAAACCTGAAATCTTGTGGAACAAAAATACCTCACCAAGGTATGCCCCTATGTTTAGATATAACTATAATTGAACTTTTTGACTGTTTGTTACAACTTATTTTAGTGTTTCATGTGAGTTCTTATTGAGCACGAATATAGTCTTGAAAATTTTTATGAGACCTTGAAAAGTCCTGGAAAAGTCCTTGATTTTTTTGGTGGAAAAAGAGTGTTAAAGAAATAAATCTTCAGAAATAAGTGAAAGTCAAATAGATGTTACAGGCAGATGGATGCCAAATTAATCCAGCAAGTTCACATGCCTCAGAAAACTTGAAAATTACATTGTCCTGGAACGAGAATCGAACCCGAATCTCCCGATTTACGTTTGAGTATGTTACCGTTCACCTCCCAGATCAAGGAGCCTCCAAGCAACTGAGGATGTTTTCATCTGGGTCCCAAAAACACATCCTCAGTTGCTTGGAGGCTCCTCATTCTGGGAGGTGTAATGGTAATGTACTTGAACGTAAATTGGGAGATGCAGGTCAGGGTGATGTAATTTTCAAGTTTTCTGAGGCATGTCTACTTGAATGACTACTTCAGCATTGGTCTGCCAGTAACATCAAAAATTTCATGCATATTTTTTGTTCAAAATACTCATTAGTTTTCATAACGAGTGACAGGGACATTAAAAGTGATAATCCTCCAAATATGTGGCGTCAGTAAATAAACAAAAATATCGCTCTTTCCACATTTTAGCAACACATAGCAACCGAAAAATTGTTATTCAGTCACCGCCGGGGCATAGCATCGTGGATTGTTGGCCACTGTGATGTAAGGCTAACACACTCGGCTTCATATCGAGAAATTTGGGACTCAATTCCTCGGCGGTGACCGAATAACAATTTTTCGGTTGCTGTGGTTGCTAAAACGTGGAAAGAGCAATATTTTTGTTTATTTACTGACGCCACGTATTTGGAGGATTTTCACTTTGGATCTCGCCCTTTGGATTCAACTGCTATAATTAATATATAGCCAGTGCCATTAATGCCCACCAGATGGAGACGTCTCAGTAGCTGAGCCCATCTTACGGATTTAAGATTTCAGAAGCTGACTTAAAAATACACATAGCATCGTGGATTGTTGGCCACTGTGGTGTAAGGCTAATGCGCTCAACTTGATATTGAGAGATTCGGGGTTCAATATCCCGATGAGCAAATTACAATTTTTCAGTTGCTGTGTGTTTCTGAAACGTCAAAAGAGCGATATCTCTGTTTATTGACAGGGACATTGTTGTCTTCTAATAAGTTTCACAAATGCACACTGTTTTTCGAGAAGATTATGATATACACTATATTGACAAAAATCACTGGACACCTAGAAGAGAAACACAACATGGCATTTATTGACATTCATTATTAGTATGGTGTCGGTCCACCTTTGGCCTTAATGCATGCACTGACCCTTCAAGACATGCTTTCGACAAGGTTTTGGAACACAGAGATAGGTATGCGCTTCCATTCAGTACATAATGCTGCCGCTAACTGTTGCTTAGTAGTAGGCCTTGGTTCCAGACTTCTTATGCAGCACCCTAATTCATTCCATGCATGCTCTATTGGATTAAGAGCAAGGCTCTGTGCTGGCCAGTCGACGCACGATACAGAATTATCGTCAAGCCACACCGTAACAGTCCTTGCTTTATGGCTCGGTGCATTGTCTTGCTGGTACCAACAAGGCTCGGTTCCATAGTATTACCACAGAGTTGGTAGGTCATAATTGTCCAGAATATCGAGGTAGACATGCTGGTTAACAGGTTTGTCCACGATAACCAATGGGCCAGGACCATACCACGAAAAACACCCCCACATGAGCACACTGCCAGCTCCACTTCACCGTAGGAACAGTACACTGTGATAAATACTGTTTCCCCGGCTGACGCCATACCCCACATGGCCATCAGACTGATGGATCGTGTATCTGGATTCATCAGTCCATTGGACCCGTTTCCATTGGTCTACGATCCACGATAAATGTTCTTTACAGCATGCTAAACAACGAGTAGCATTCCAAGTGGAGATGAAAGCCTTATGAGCAACCGCACAACCACGGTAACCCACGGAATAAAGTTCTCTGCGAATGGTACGTGGACATACCGAGATATCAGCATTTTTACTCACCTGTACACTGACGTCTTGTGCAAGTACTCCGTTGATTAGCTGTAACGACTCTCTTGAGACTTTGACGTTCTCTATCACTTATTTTCTTTGGTCTACCGGTATGTTTTGCTGCATTCAGGCATGCCATGTGTGTCAGTACATCCAAAATAGTTAAAATACCTCTTGGTTTCTCTTATGGACAACCCACTAATATAACGCCCAACAATCCTTCCTTTCTCAAAGTCAGTTCCATGAAATTTTCACTCTACTTCACAGTGCGATATGATCGCGTTCAGCTGCAGGCTTGTTTTTATACCGTTTGCAGCTGTACTGCACATCTTAACAATGCAGTGGATCCATTCATTTGCTTTTGAAGGGGTGTCTGGTGACTTTTGTCAATATAGTGTAGGATGGAGTTTGACGATCCAGTAGATTGCAGTATGAGTCAGTAATCATTCATAGACCTGGGCATTATATGGTAGCTAGTCTTATTTTATTTTCAGACCTCTTAGAGGGAGACATTAATTACGTCTAAGCTAATCAGTTTTGTGTGTTCATTTATTGATGCTTCTTTTACATTTTGAACCATTTTAGATAAGCTCTTTATGGAGCTAATGAAATGGAAATGAGTAGGTCATGCACCAAAGAGCCAAAACATGATCACTATGTGTCTAATTTGATGTTGGCCCTCCACGTGCAAACAAAACAACTCTTACCTAGCAAGACATGGATGCTACAAAATTTCTAAAGGTGTCTTGTGATTGGGTGCCTACACATTACCAGCAAATCCAATTAACTCTTGCAAGTTATGTAGGTGAGCCACCACTGATAGGATTTGCTGTTTCAATACAAACCGCAGATGCTCGATTGGATTGATATCTGGGGAATTTGGATGCCAGGACAGTACGTGGAAGTCTTTCTCATGTCCCATGAACCATTCTTGAACAATCCAATACAAACCACAGATGCTCGATTAGATTGAGATCTGGGGAATTAATTTGGATGCCAGGACAGTACATGGAAGTGTTTCTCATGTTCCATGAACCATTCTTGAACAATCCAATACAAACCACAGATGCTTGATTGGATTGATATCCGGGGAATTTGGATGCCAGGACAGTACGTGGAAGTCTTTCTCATGTTCCATGAACCATTCTTGAACAATCTAATACAAACCACAGATGCTCGATTGGATTGATATCTTGGGAATTTGGTGCCAAGGACAGTACGTGGAAGTCTTTCTCATGTTCCATGAACCATTCTTGAACAATCCAGGCAGTGTGGCGTGGTATGGCGCATTATCCTGCTGAAAGAAGGCACTACTAGACGTGAATACCGTTGCCATGAAAGGACGTACCTGGTATGCAATGATGTGGGTAGATGTCATAGTTTAGTGCACATGAATGACTGGACCCGAGGTTTCGCAGCAGAATATTGCCCGAAGCATCATTACACTTCCTCCATCAGCTAGCTTTCATCCTACGGTGCATCCCGGTGCCAACACTTCCACAGGAAAATTATGCACACATACTCAGCTGTCCACATACTGCAACAGGAAACAAGACTCACCAGACCAATGGACCTTCTTCCAATCATTCGAAATCCAGTTTTGACGTTTGCGCGCCCATTGTTAGAGCTTTTGATGGTGGTCCGAGGTTAGCATGGGCACTCAGAGCAGCATGCGACTACACAGTCCCTTTTTAAGCAGGGTTCGATGGACAGTGTGTTGTGACCCATTACTCCTGTCACCAGCATGCAAATTACAGGCAAACTAACGAAACCCGTCGAAATCGACAGTAAGGTTTTTTTTTGTTGTTGTTGTTTTAAGAATAAACTCGTGTGAAGCAACAATTGTAAACTTTATTTGATTCACAAAAAAATGCTACAAATTCATTCAAACACTGCTTTGAGTCCATCCATTTACGACAGGTAATCCAGGTGCATCTTCGTGAGTGATCTTTACTGCAACAGAATCCTTTGATCTTGCTCAAGATAGGGCAACGTAGGGCATACCATGTAAGAAGACTGGTTCTGGCACGTATATTCCAATTTTAGCAAGTGTCTGTCCTTGACTCTTATTGTTATCGCAAAGAACGATATGATCGGAAATTGATTTCGCTTGATCGTAAAAGGGAAAATGCTGTCGCTTGGAGTCAGCAGAATGTGTGGCAAGGTGTGCAATGATGACCCCCTTGTGTTCTCCGTACAACATTTCCACATAAATTGTATTTTGGAAGAGCGACTTTACAATCGCACATGTGCCATCGACTAAACATTTCCTTGTGTCTAGGTTTTTGATTTTTTTTTTTTTTGACTGAAGGTTTAACTACCATCGTGAGCAACTTAATGGGCTATAAGCAGTCGCCGTCCCTAATTTAGGATCACTAGTTCCAGGAAGGGAGGGAGCCAGTGCCGTAAGACAAACACAACATCCTTGCCTCACCAGGATTCGAATCCGGACCCTTCATGAAAGAAAGATCATAAGCCAGAGCTTAGACCACTATGCCACCAGGGTGGCCAGGTTCGTGATGAGCATAATTATGTAAAATAATTATGGGTTACAGTTTTAGCTTTGATGTTTTCATTAATGTGTAATATGGGTTTTTTTATTGAAGTTTTAATTAGATATTAGTGTTATAGGGAGTTTAATTATGTATACTTGTAGTTGATTATTTTGAATCAGCATTTAGTTATTGGGGGAAAAAAAAAACGAAGTTTTGTGTGAGTTGAAAATGATGTGTGTGTTTTTTGGGCCTTGAACCGCGATGTGACTATTGAAAACTATGAGTTGGAAATGTGTGTAAGAGATGAAAACCTCCTAAATGATATTTGGGATAGAGGTGAGTAACTTCAAAATGTAGATTATGTTTAAATAGCACGTTAACAATTAAGCAGCTAGATGACATTTGCAATGCTGTATGAATATATTCTTCAGTTATATTATGCTGTAGGTCCAGAAACGTATTGTCCCAGATTCTTTGAATAAAGCTCATGTTGAGAAATGGCTTCCTAGTTTCTTAATTCAATTACTAATCTAAAGCAACTATTATGGGAATTTTACTAGGAAATGTTTTCATTTAAATAGCAAATTTTCGGAGAAAACTCTTCTCCTTCTTCAGGCTGTCTTGTTGTTGTCACTTATTCCTGTCACTATCATGGTTACGGTTAACCTTGACGGTTTAGGTTATTTTTCAACAAATCCTGCCAGATGATAGGCAGGGAAAATCCTTTGCAGTAATTGATGATGGAATTTTGATTTTTCTCAATCTCTATTCCTTCCCTCAGCTTTCTTTTTTGAAAATTGCTTTGGAAACTGATTACTTTAAGGGAATTCCAATCCATGCTGTGCCCAGTTTCTCTAACATGCCTATCTAATCCAGTCTTGTTGGAGCAATTTTTTATAGCTGCTTTATGCTCAGCTATACGAGTTTCTACTTAAAGTCATACTTGCAGAGAATAACTATCCTAAAGAAGAAATTGAGAAGCTTCTGAATTTTAATGGCACGAAGAACCTGCAAAAGCAACAAGTAAAATTCACTAGAAAAATTTCTTATCACAAAGGTTTATTTGAGTCTTTAAAGAGAATTAGTAAGAAGTACAATATTAGGCTAGCTCCAAGTTTAGAGAACAAAGTTAAAAAAATTTTCCCTAAAATAGTTCAAAGAGAAGAAGATATTTTAAAAATGCAAGGAGTAGTCTATGAAGTAAATTGTAGTTGTGGACTATCTTACATAGGTGAAACAGGTCGCAGACTAGAAACTCGTATAGCAGAGCATAAAGCAGCTATAAAAAATTGCTCCAACAAGACTGGATTAGATAGGCATGTTAGAGAAACTGGGCACAGCATGGCTTGGAATTGCCTTAAAGTCATCAGTTTCCAAAGCAATTTTCAAAAAGAAAGCTGTAAGAAGGAATAGAAATTGAGAAAAATCAAAATTCCATCATCAGTGACTGCAAAGGATATTTCCTGCCTAACATCTGGCAGGATTTGTTGAAAAATAACCTAAACCGTCAAGGTTAACCGTAACCGTGATAGTGACAGGAATAAGTGACAACAACAAGACAACCTGAAGAAGGAGAAGAGTTTTCTCCGAAAATTTGCTATTTAAATGAAAACATTTCCTAGTAAAATTCCCATAATAGTTGCTTTAGATTAGTAATTGTCCCAGATGTCATTTACAGTTAATGTTGAGATGCATGCCTCAGATGAAACTAGCCTCCAGTGACAAAATGCATAAACTGCCATGAAACAGGAGGACACAAACTGATGGGCAAAACATCCGTGCTTTATGGGGAGGGAGTGACAACGGAGTATTTATTGCACAACCCTGGGTGGGGTGGGGTCTCTGATATAACTGCGTGAGTTAGGGAGGGAAAAGCGGAAGCTTCACACACACACACCTACACACACACACACACACACCACTGGCAGCGATACTACTGAAAAAAAGGCTAAGTTTCATTTAAGAACAAGCCTGCACACTTAACTAGGAGAAGAGCAAAAAATTGCCAACACCGATAACTTAGTTTATCTGAGAGATCAGTAGTTTGTGTTAGCTGCTGATATAAGTTGTATGTAGTAATGGATATACAATGTTTTTTTTTTTTTTTTTTTTTTTGGAAAAAAATCCAGCAATGAGAGTATATCTTATAGTAAGCAATTATGCGCGATTCCCGATCTGTCTGTCAGCAGGAGTTACACATTTGTCTTCCGCATTGTTGAGTGATGTAATTTCAGAATCAGAATCTACGTCGTTGGCAAAATTGAAACTTATGATATATTGTACGAAAAAAAAAACACTGTCGCACATTTCAGGAATCTTGGATAAAAACATTTAACTGGATCAAGTAAAATGATGACAAGACTATTATGTGGCGCACTGTTTGCCAAAACTACCCTAAAATTGCCGATACCACCAGAAATTTTTTCAAGGAATGTGGGGGTGTCAGGTGATAATATATATTTACTAAGTGCACACAACAGTAGTCAAAAACATAAGGATTGCCTTTGTTTCTAGCAAACAATTCTTGGAATATTTTATGATGCAAAATCACTTCTGTTTGCACGAGAGAAAAAGGTAAATAATTTTTATATTCAAAATTGTTGTTAAAAACTACTTAAACTGCTGTACAGTTAACAATTATTATTTTTTTTTAATTTTTTTTTTTTTTTTTTGCAGAACACAGGGCGTATAATTAAAACTTCATGGCTTCCTCTAATTGCTTCAGTATTATAAATATTTAACTGGAATTATAGAGGTTAAATTTTTTTAAGGTACTTTACCTCTCAAATTTTTGATCTATACACTAGATCATCGTCAGGAGTTCTTGTGTCTTACTACTTCCACAGGTCTGGCGACCAAGCCTGATGGATTTTCCATCCAGCATGGTCATTGATGTTGCCACCTTGTGTCTTCTAAATTTCCAGGGATTCCTCTAATTTTTGGATAATTGCATGGGATTGATGTTTGATCACTTTTAAGGAGTTTTCAGTCCATTTTGTGGCCAGTTTGTTGTATGTGCCTGTCTAATCCTGTTTTATTTGAAATGTTCCTTATTGCTGCTTTGTGTTCATTAATTCTGGTGGTCAACTGTCATTCTGTTTCTCCTATGTATGGTAAACCACATGAACACTCAATTTTATAAATGACTCCTTCCTGGAGTAATTTAGGTTAGCTCCAGATTTAAATAACAAAATTAAAAAATACTTACCATCCCTAAAACAAAGAGAAGAAAACACTTTACTCCAGGAAGGAGTAAAGTATTTCTCTCTTTATTCCAGGAAGAATTTTGCTGCCTAGTCTTTAGCTTTATTCATAGCTTTGCATCTTGCTGGCATACTGTGAACAAGGTTTTGTAAAAGATTGAGTTGAACAATATGATTCCAAATGTGAATAAAATCTTCAATGAAAGTTAAAATCAATCTTATTAGAAAATGTTTACCCTTCAAAAGAAAATTGTGAACTACTGGAAGAAAATCCTACTAGGAACAGAACTTGCACTACAGACCAAAATAAAAATAAAATGGTATATTTATTCACAAGAAAAGTCATTTACCACAAGGGACTGTTTGAAAAACTAAAGAAAATCAGCACTAAATATAAAATTAGGTTAGCTCGAGGTTTAAATAAAAAATTAAAAACAAAATACTATTCCTAAAACAAAAAGAAGAAAATACTTTACTCCAGGAAGGAATCGTTTATAAAATCGAGTGTTCATGTGGTTTACCATACATAGGAGAAACAGGAAGACGGTTAACCACCAGAATTAATGAACACAAAGCAGCAATAAGGAACATGTTAAATAAAACAGGATTAGACAGACACATACAACAAACTATCCACAAAATGGACTGGGACTCCTTGCAAGTAATCAAACATCAATTCCCACGCAATTATCCGGAAATGAGAGGAATCCATGGAAATTTACAAGACACAAGGTGGCAACATCAATGACCATGCTGGATGGAAAATCCATCAGGCTTGGTTGCCAGACCTGTGGAAGTAGTAAGACGCTAGAACTCCTGATGATGATCTAGTGTCTAGATAGAAAATTTGAGAGGTAAAGTACCGTAAAAAAATTTATCCTTTATAATTCCCGTTAAATATTTATAATACAGGACGTATATTAAAAATGTTTCAACATGGCAGCCGTAGATTACCTTTCTTAAAACTTGAGATACTGTATATGCTTTTGTGCATTATAAATACTGGCGATCCAAAAGACGTATAAAAAATTTATCATAATTTTGAACTTTAAAAAAATGTGGCTTCTGTTTTGTTATCTTAAAAGATAAATTTTTTGGGGCATGTAGATTTTACTTCTGGGCAAGTAAGTATTTTATGCACATGCCCAACTGGGCATGTAACTTTTCAAATATTTTTCAAGCCCTGGTAGTGCATGCAAGCTTGCTTTTCGTAGATGGTTTGAAATGGTTTACAGTTTGAACTGTTGATAGAGTAACTGATGCTTAATATACCAGGCTTCTCATGGCTGAGAATGAGGTTATTGGTTCTGTAATGGCCTATTACCCAGTCAGATGCTTTCATTATTTAGTCACTCTAAGCCTACCACTTCCAAACTGATGGCTATGCATACCTTCTCTCATCCACCATGTATAACAAGGATCGACTGTGACTGAAGCATGTGATATAATATGCCAAGTTGACCATCCGGCTTCATATGGGCCAGTCGTGTAACACAATTTTTGTTCCTAGGTAGTAACTGTTATTTCCTTATGGCTTATACCTACAATGTATAGAAAATGGCTGTTATTCCACACAAACTTTGTTTCTGTGACTAGGACTGTGATATTTTTAAATTTACCCATTTCCAATGAGGAAATGGGCAAATTTGTTTCTTTTTGCTCACGTAAAGTAAAAAAAAAGAAAAAAGAATCAAAATTAACATGTATTTATATAATAGTTATACCAAATGGCCACAAAAGATTTTGAAGTGAATAGTTTTTCGAGATTTATGCCTATACTGTAATTCACTTTCACGAATCAGTCCCCAAATGTAGTCTCCCATCATGTTCTCACTATACTGTCCTTTGTAGCGACATTCAAAGTCCAGTATACCCTGATGGAAGCATTGGCCTTTCTCCTCTGAGTATGCTCTCATGTTCTTCAATTTATCAAGATGAGCGTCAAGGTTATGGACTTTAAGGAACATTGCAGCCCATTTTGGTGTAGTTCTTCGCCAGAATTTCAACCAGCTGCCCATAATTTTTGGCCTTTTGATTTCCCAGGAAGCCCCTAAACACTGTGACAAAGCTGTTCTAAACACTGTGACAAGCCGCAGTGGTCTAAGCATTGGCTTATGATCATTCGTCCGTGAAGGGTCCGGGTTTGAATCCCGGTGAGGCATGGATGCTGTGTTTGTCTTATGGCACTGGCTCTCTCCCTTCCCTGGAACCAGTGACCCTAAATTAGGGACAGGCGACTGCTTATATAGCCCAATGAGTTGCTTAAACCTTCAATCAAAAAAAAGCTGTTCAAAGCTGCTGCTTTTTCACTTGTAGTGAGCATATTAGGGAATTGCTTGCACTGCAAGATCATCTTTATCTGTGGTCCAACAAAGATACCGGCTTTTACCGAAGAAGTTTCACGGGTACTTGAAGGCTGCTGACTCCTTATCTGGAGATGTGACAAATTGTTTCATAAGGCCCAATTTAATGTGTAGTGGTGGGAACAGCACTTTCCACGGTCCGCTTGTGGCTCTACCCTGATGTTCTTTCCCCCAGAGGACTCAGTCTTGTGTGGCCAGTCCTGCCTATGGTAATGTGCCTTGGTGTCCCTGCTGCTCTGAAGGCAAGGGATCAGGTGCTCTCTTTGCCTTTGGAGCAGCAGGGACACCAAGGTATACTACCATAGGCAAGACTGGCCACAGCAGATAGAGTTCTCTGGGGAAAAGGACATCATGTGAGAGCCACTAGTGGACCATGGAAAGCACTGATGCCACCACTGTACATTAAATTGGGCCTTATGGAACAATTGGCCACAGCTCTAGATAAGGGGAAGCTTGGTAAAACCACCTTGGAGACCCATCAGGAATGCCACCATTTTGAAGTCTCTGTTGACCTCCCAGCAGTGCTCGTCATACTTCAAAGCGGGTAGCAAGCTCTTAATGCTGTTATAAGCCTCTTTGAGGTGCGCCAAGTTAAGAGATCAGTACTTGTTCATGTTGTGGAGTAGCATGGCTTTCAGGCTCCTGGATGAGTTGTCAGTGAAGAGGCTCCACTTGTTCGGGTTACAGGTGATTCCAGTCGTATCAAACATACTGGTCACATTGTGACAGAAGCAGAGCCCATCTTGATGGGTGGAGAATCTGGAAAAAGCTTGGTGGCATTTCCTCTGATCTGTGACTTGCACACTTTCATCCAACAAGTTCTGATGCTTGTGCCTAGATGTCAAAATCTCAGCATTGGACTTGGTTAGACCAAGATATTTGATCAAGAAATTGAGGTCTTTTGGGTTGGGGTAGTATAAGTTTCTCTTCTCAGCTCCATCTCTGAAATTTTGATCTGGATTTCCAACATATTATTCACTCTCTGACTTTCTGCTTTTTTCTGAAGACAGCTTCTCTCTCACCAGAGGTAGTTGATACAGAAAGCTCAGGGCAGTGTGGCACCAGGGGTGATGGATGAAGGAATGTCCATATATGTGACAGCAGGTGCATCCACCAATCAGAAGTAGGAATTGCTTGACTGGTCACTGGTTTCCAGCTAAATTCTTGGGATAGCAAACTTCATGGCTCTCTTTTTCCCTCTGCACCATCCTGCAAAAGAACAAAATAAAATTTTGTAATGAAAAAATAAATTTATTTCACCCGTGGCTGATGTGTAAGAGATTCCAATAACTTTCATGTATGATTTATTTCTTCAATAACATTACAGTTTTTTTTAATCCAAAATTTAACAAAATTTTGTCATCTAAGTGAGGAACAGTTTTCCATCTTACCTTCCACAATTTTGTTGCAGTTTTTTCAGGTGAAATGAGGTGACTAGGGTTTGTCTTGATCCCCAAGAGGCATGCTGAAATATGTATGCCTTGTAGGGCACACACATCTTAGGAGATGCTTCAATAAAGTACTTTTTTTGCTCTTGTTTTGATAAATTGGCTGCAAACATAGCGAAATGCGTCTGCTAGATGCTTGCATCATCTTGATGCCATCTCAGAAAAATGCAGATATGTGCCCACTTAGGCAGCTGGAACTAAACTTAACCAGTGGGCTTCAGGCCATTGTATTTATTCCACTATTTAATCACTGCAAAGTTCTAGGAGGTTCTGGAAGGTTCTCCAGAGTCCTAGAAAGTTCCAGAAGTTACTGAAAGTTTACCTGAATCCATCTGGAAGGTATTGAAAAATATGTAAATTTCAAGATATCACTGTCCTGGTCACAAAAGCAAAGTTTGTGGGGAATGAGAGCCATTTTCTATATTTCATAGGTATAAACAATTAGGAAGTAATGCACTGCTGGACAATTGCTAAGGATGGATCATAAACGGCTATATAGCGCATAAAAAAGTAAGTGTGGTTGGATGCCAAGTGAAATAAAATAATGTCAGAATGCCAGGACATTACAAGAAAGACAATTTATTCTGCTCTGAAATCCAGAAGGCTTTGGAACGTGTTCAAGGGACAAACAGGCCATTTTGTGCAGAATACGTAAACGTGAAAAAAATGCAATTACCGTCCGCAGGCATTCCGGCGTAAGATGTCAATACGGGATATGGCCACCATGGAGGGCGATGCAAGATTCCACACGTCGTGTCATGCTTTGCACAACATTATTAAGCAGCTGTTGGGGTAATTTATCCCATTCCTCTGTCAGTGCACGGATGAGGGTGTCCTTGTTTATTGGAGGGCATTGGCGACCAGAAAGACTCCTACCCAAAGCATCGCACACATTTTCAATGGGATTCAGATCTGGAGAACGTGCTGGCCATACGAGGCGTTGAATATCCTCGCTCTCAAGACACTCCTGGACAGTGACTGTTCGCCGCCCCGGTGGCGCAGTGGTCTAAGGCGCTGGCCTCTGATCATTCGTCCGTAAGGTGTCCGGGTTTGAATCCCGGTCAGGCATGGATGTTGTGTTTGTCTTACGGCACTGGCTCTCTCCCTTCCCTGGAACCAGTGACCCTAAATTAGGGACGGGCGACTGCTTATAGCCCATTGAGTTGCTCACGGTGGTCGTTAAACCTCCAAAAAAAAAAAAAAAAAAAAAAAAAAAGTGACTGTTCGATGACATGTTGCGTTGTCGTCCATGGAAATGAATCTATCACCGACAGCACCGCGGAACATGCGAACATGAGGTAGCAGAACATCATTAATGTATCGTTGGCCAGTCATAGTCCCAGTTGGAAGCACATAGAGGGACGTACGGCCATTGATCATGATGCCAGCCCATACCATGACACTACATGTCGGATATCAGTCCCTTTCCTGTATGTTTGCTGGACAATATGCAGTACTACTATCACGCCAGATCAGTTGTCGTCGACAATCAGACGATAGACTGTATCTACTCTCATCTGAGAAGAGGACAGCAGACCAGTCGTTATCAGTTCAATTGCGATGTTGAGGGCACCATTGCAAACGGGTGGTACGGTGACGTCTGGACAATGGGATGCACACAACAGGACGGCGGGAGTATAGTCCTCCTTCATGCAAACGTCTGGCGACAGTTTTTCGGGAGATCCGCTTGCCAGTAGCAGCCATAAACTGATTTGCTACCTCACTAGCTGTGCTGCGCCGGTGTCTTTTTGTTGATAGCACTATGTACCGATCTTCTGCAGGTGTCGTACTGCGAACACGACCTCCCCCGTGACGTTTGCTACTCTCTCCATTTGTTTGAAATGATTCCCAAAGCCTTGAAACAACACTGTGGCTGACGTCGAACTCCCTGGCAACATCTGTTATCTTTCGCCCTTCTTCAATCTTGCCAATAATACGGCCACGCGTAAAATCATCTAGGTGATGTCGGGAAGACATACTGAAAATTGCAAGTTCGTCAATTGATTCTTTCCCTTTCAACTTTGCGTTTGAACAACAACGGTCAATATGCGTCAAATCCTTTATATCTCTTATCAGCGCTATGACGTCACGAACAAGTTCGGCAATCCAAAATTTGCATACGCACAACACGTCTTACTATATCCCGCACTTATGCTAATTTCCACATTTTCCTGCCTTCCATTTTATGGTTGCTATCGTCATCCGTCCTTAGCAATTGTCCGGCAGTGTATTTATTCCACTATTTAATCACTGCAAAGTTCTAGGAGGTTCTGGAAGGTTCTCCAGAGTCCTAGAAAGTTCCAGAAGTTACTGAAAGTTTACCTGAATTCATCTGGAAGGTTTTGAAAAATATGTAAATTTCAAGATATCACTGTCCTGGTCACAAAAGCAAAGTTTGTGGGGAATGAGCCATTTTCTATATTTCATAGGTATAAACAATTAGGAAGTAATAGTTACTGCCAGGGGCAAATGAAAAAAAAACTTTGTTGCATTGTGTAATGCACGAGGGATGTACCAAAAGTAATGCAAAAGTGGGCATAACTTTTTTATTGACTGACGGAGGTCGTTCAAATTGCACATGTTGGTAGAGTAACTCTTTCTCTATAGTAACCTTTCTTCTTCATTGCAGGTAAATACAAGGGTTGTACTAAAAGTAATGCAAAAGTGGGCATAACTTTTTTATTAACTGATACAGGTTGTTCAAATTGCACATGCTGGTAGAGTAACTCTTCCTCTATAGTAACCCTTCATCTTCATTGCAGGTTAATACGAGTGTTGTACCGAAAGTAATGCAAAAGTGGGCATAACCTTTTTATTAACTGACACAGGTCATTCAAATTGCACATGTTGGTAGAGTAACTCTTCCTCTGTAGTAACCCTTCTTCTTCATTGCAGGTAAATACGAGTGTTGTACCAAAAGTAATGCAAAAGTGGGCATAACCTTTTTTATTAACTGATACAGGTTGTTCAAATTGCACATGCTGGTAGAGTAACTCTTCCTCTATAGTAATCCTTCTTCTTCATTGCAGGTAAATACAAGGGTTGTACCGACCGAAAGTAATGCCAAAGTAGGCATAACTTTTTTATTAACTGACAGAGGTCGTTCAAATTGCACGTGTTGGTAGAGTAACTGTTCCTCTATAGTAACCCTTCTTCTTCATTGCAGGTATATACGAGGGTTGTACCGACCAAAAGTAATGAAAAACTGGACATAACTTTTTTATTAACTGACACAGGTCATTCAAATTGCACATGTTGGTACAATAACTCTTCCTCTATAGTAACCCTACTTCTTCATTGCAGGTAAATAATGGATTCCAAGCAGAAGCAATGTGCCATCATTGAGTTCTTGACGAAGGAAGGGTGCAGGCTGTTCGACATCCGCAGAAGGCTACAGAATGTTTACGGAGATGGCACCATTGACAAGAGAGATGTGCACAGATGGATGAAGAAGTTTTTAAAGAAGGGGAAACCATCTGCGACCACTGACACAAATTGTCAGTGAGTGGATGAATTGATTCACACAAAGAGACAAGTCACAATCCGTGAGCTTTTTGCACAACTGGACTGTGGCCACAATGTTGTACAAAAGATGGTGAAAGACTTAGGGTATCGGAAAGTGTGTGCAAAATGAGTACCTCGACAGTCCACACCCAGTTTGAAGGAGAGAAGGGTGGAGTCTGCTGTGATCTCCTGAAAAACATTTGCAGCCAATGAATATGTTGTTGTTGTTTTTTCGATCTGGTGGGTGACAGGATGAAATGTGGGCATATCTTTATGATCCAGAAATAAGGAATCAATCAATGGAATGGCGTCACACCTCTTCACCAAGGCCTAAGAAGTTCAAGAGCCAGCAATCGGCACAGGAAGTCATGGAGACTGTTTTTTGGATGCCAGGGGTGTCATTCTCCTTGATTTTCTGGAATGTGGCCATACCGTGACCAGCGAGAGGTACATTGAGACACTCAAGAAGCTTTGAGAAGCCATAAGAAGGAAGTGAATGAACTAGAATCTGAAAAGGATCTATGTTCACCATGACAATGCAAGATCACACACATGTTTGGCAACAAATCAGGGGATCAGCAAATTAGGCTGGTCGGTGGTCCTCCATCCACCATACAGCCCAGATCTGGTGCCCTCAAACTTCCACCTATTCAGTCTAATGAAGGACAGTCTCCAAGGACAAAGATTTGATGACACAGACGAGGTGAACGTGGCTGTGAAGAAGTGGATACAACAGTCCACACTTGAATTTTTTTAAAGATTCGGGTTCAGCGATGGCGCAAACGCATCGCTTGTGATGGAGACCATGTTGAGTAGTACCTTTGTATAGAGTTACTCTACCAACATGTGCAATTTTAACGACCTCTGTCTGTTAATAAGAAAGCTATGCCCGGTTTTGCATTATTTTCAGTGTAACCCTTGTATCTTCTTCCGAAGTCCATTAGCAGACGATAATCACAGTGAAAATGAGTTCTCAGCTTTCTACCTGTAATGGAAAATACTCCATATACGTGGCGACAGTAAATAAATAAATACAGAGCGATGTATTTGTTTATTTACCTGTAATGGTTTTCTGCCAGGAGTGACTTTTCAACACATTGTGACAACTTTACTTCGAAAGACTTGTTGATATCTTACATATTACTGCATTCATTCTGTTATAACAGCTTCAGCTTTTACTGGTTTTGTTCAAAAGTTGCGTCATTCATATCTACATGTTATTGCAGTTCTTTTTTAGATTATATTATTTAAGCTGTTTCTACAATTTAGTTAATTTTCATGTAATATTATTGTTCAGCAAGCCAGCTGTATGAAATGCAAATATGAACTGTAGGCAGGTGACTCCTGCAGCAGATCATTTTATCGTGAAATAATTCTGTTCCCCTCTCCCTTTATTTTCTTTATCAAATATACACTATCTACCAACAAGTAATTGGACACCCTTGCAATCGACGATATCTGCGGTCCTGATGCACGTCATGGCCGCCGCCATTAAATATCGTGTGGGAAACAACGCAACCAGTCGCATGCAAGATGCCACGCAGTTCGGAGCTCTCTGATTTCGAGAAAGGTGTAATTGTTGGTTATTACAGAAATGGCTGATCCATACGTGACATATCCAGCGAGTTGAAGTACCCAAAATCGACAGTGGCATACGTGATTGGCAAGTGGAAGATGAGAGGTGACTGTCGGAATGTGCCCCGACCCAGCAGACCCACAAAACTGGGAGTTAGAGACCGACGGGTACTGGCCAGAGAAATTCGGAAGAACCGCACCAAATCGATGGGTCACATCCGCGATAAGTTTCAACAGGCATCCGGGAGTGTTCTTTTGATGAATACCACCCGTAAGGAAGCCCATCTCCTCGGTTATCATGGAAGTGCTGCCGCCCACAAGCCTTTGATCACCAAGTCCAATAGCGTTGCTTGGCTAACTTGGTGCAAAGAACGTCGACAGTGGACCGTTGAGTGGAAACAGGTTCTCTGGAGCGACGAATCAAGGTTCACCCTCTACCGTTTCGATGGCAGGGTCTGAGTTTGGCGTCTGCCTGGAGAACGCCTCCTGCTGGAATGTATTGTGCCAACTGTGAAGTTCGGCGGCGGTGGAATTATGCTATGGGGGTGTTTCTCCTGGTATGGCGCGCAATTCTTCGCAATTCCTGGTAGACTCAATGCCAAGACCTACTGCACCATTTTGGATGACCATGCGCTTCCTACGTTGTGGCAGTTTTATGGGGTGGACCTATGTTACTTTCAGGATGACAATGCCACCTGTCATGTTGTGAGGTCCACCATGGCTTGGTATGGTGACAATGGGGTTAATCGAATGGACTGGCCTGCGCAGAGCCCGGACCTTAACGCTATTGAGCACCTCTGGGACGAGTTGGAGCGTCGACTTAAGGGGTGCCCCCACCATCCGAAATCGATGAAGGAACTGACCTGTCTTCTCCAAGCCGAGTGGAAGAAAATACCGCTAGCCGTCGAACAACGCCTGGTTGAGAGTATGCCCCGTAGGGTCGCAGCTGTAATCGCCGTTCGTGGAGGCTCCACCAATTATTGAAGGTGAATAAACTTCATTTCCCTTTGCTATCACAGGTGTCCAATTACTTGTTGGTAGATAGTGTATTATTTCATTCTGTTTTCACTTGAAAAACTTTCATTTAATCTTCCCTCCTTCTGAGTTAGTTTCTGGCTTCTGGATTTTTGTCCAGGCCTGTTCTCAATGTATAGAAGTATTATCAAAAGTTTTGTTTACACCTGAAGAATTTAAATTTTGTTGCCAGGTTCCACTTTCTGGTACCAGTTATTAAACTGAAATGTTTTTATGGTGTATTTTGTAATTGTTATTTTGTAATTAAGTTGTTGAAAACACTTATAGGTTTTAACAATTCATTGATCAAAACTTTTTTTTTGATAAGACTTTAGTCTCTTGTTTTTATGAGATCTATTGTCCAAGTGAAAAGAGAATAAAAAAGTTAAGTGAAAATAAAATGAAGTAAATACACCGATAAGCCATTACATTATGACCACCTACGTAATAAGCTGCAGGACTCCCTTTAGCCTACAAAACAGCGGCCACTCCATGAGGCATCGATTCAATGAGATGGCGATAGGTATTGTGGGGGTATCTGCTACCGTAGTGTCAACAGCAGGTTCTCCAGTTCCCGTACATTTCAAGTTGGTGTTGATTTAGCGTGAACCCGCTTTTCCAAGTCAAACCACAAATGTTGGATTGGGTTCATGTCAGGGAAATTTGGTGGCCAGAGCATTAACAGAAAGTCAGCAGCATGTTCTTCAAGCCACTCCTTGACGATACTGGCAGTGTGGCTTGGTGCATTATCCTGTTGGTAATGGCCATCACCAGCAGGGAACACAGTTGCCATGAATGGCTGAACTTGGTATGCAACGACGTTCAGATACCTAACAGCTGTCAGGAATTGTGCTATTGGGATAATGGGGCCTAAAGTGTCCCAAGAAAACATTGCCCACGGCATAACACCGCTGCCGCTTGCCTGTTTCCGCCCAACAGTGCATCCAGGAGCCATAGCCTCCGTTGGTAATCAGCATATCTGCACTCAGCCACCTGCATGATGCACTAGGAATCTTGATTTGTCAGACGAGGCCACTTTCTTCCAATCATCCATGGTCCAATCTCAATGATCTTGGGCTTATTTCTTGCGTTGTTGGCGATGGCGTGCAGTGAGCCTGGGGGACACGGCTGGGTCTTCGGCTATGCAGGCCCATGCGCAGAAGACTGTGACGAACTGCGTGCTCTGGCAAATTGCCCTGACCACCACTGTTGTATCTGCAGGTGATTTGTCGCACTGTGGTCCTGCGGTCGCTGTGAACAATGCACAACAATCTCCGCTCCTCTCTGGCTTCAATGAGCTACGGACGCACACCATGGCTGCACAACGGTTCGTCGTTCAGCCATCTGTGTGCCAGTTTTGATGCGTACTTACTACACAGCGCGTGAACAACCTACAAGCCGCGCCGTTTCCGAGATCGTAGTTCCAAGGCACCGTGCCATTATAATTTGTTTTGTTTTTTATCGAACTCCAATAAATCGGTAGCTTTTCCCATTCTGACTCCAAACACTCTATCAACCAAAAGCCAGTTCTTGGGTTATATATATTCTGCTGTGTGAACTTCACCTGTACCACTGTTCCATCTCCAGGCACACACATTTCTCTAGGCTGATGGTGGTCATAATGGAATGGTTCATCAGTGTTTATCTGAGTATAGCCTTGAGTAACTGTTTTAATTCTTGTTAAAAATATATTATTGTTATAGACATGTTACTTATTTTGTAATTTCTGATTTCAGAAACATACCAGCAAGTGGCGGAATACCTAAAGAATGAATTAAAGCCCACTAATTCACACCCACCCCAATCTGATTCTTATGCACGATGGACACAACAGCAACTCCAGAAGCAACCGCAGTCACCACAGCAGCTTAGTGTTCCAAGTATTACCTCTCCAAGTGATGTTTGTCATCTGTATCCGAACTGGAAAATCTCAGCAGTACAACCTACTAATCAAACCAGCTACATGATTCCTGTTCCACCTCCCGTGCCATCATCTTATTCTGGCTCTTCTTCCTCAACGTGGTGGAATTATCAGACTGAACCTATTTCGTCTTTTCAGTTGCCACAGCCTAGACGTCACCTTATGGTGAGTTACACTAATGATAAAACTCCTGTAATTTATTCTGTGCCACCCCAGTGGGCAATTTGTTGAGGTGTTGGCTTCTGACTGTTTGTCTGAGATGGGCCTGTTGTTTGGTTCCAGATGAGGCATTGGTGGTGTGTTTGTCTGATGACAATGGACTCGATCCCTTCCTAGAACTAATGGCCCTAAATTAGGATGGACAACTCCCTATAAGTTCCTCATGGTGCCAAATAAAACAAAAGGAAAGGAAAAAACCTCTTTCCTGATTTGTTACTGTTGTTTTTGACTCAGATTATATGAAGTCAAATGCACCTAAAAGGTTTTTATACAAAAATTAATACTTTGAAAGAAATTGACTTGGTTCATGTCATGAATTGATGAAACTCGTGCTATAAAAATAGTGTTGGTCCTACAATGAACGTAAAAGTGTATTTCCCACATTATTTAGCTTGGAAAGTTAACATCTTTCCTAAATAATGCAGTTTCTGATTTTCCTGAGGAGTATAGAAGTATGACAGTTGCGACTGTTATTTTCAGACACAGAAAAATATACCTCTGAAACAACATGTTGCATGAGATAGTTAATATAAATTCATTTTCTGTCATGTTTCATATCCAATGTTTAAAGAGTTCATTCATTATTTTATCCCATATGCAGCACCAAAGCAAGCTTTTCTGGGAGGGCAATACTTGAAATTACTCCCCTTAGAGTTCAATTATTTCTCAGTTCCATTGAAATAGTATGCAGCCTTTACTTTATCACACTTCTGTGATAGGAAAGTATTATGATTGTTAAAAAAATCTCACTCCCGTTTTTTTTTGTTTGTTTGTTTGTTTTTTGCATAATGTTACTAAAAATGCAAAAATTAGATAAATACCATACCCAAGTGGTATTTATCTAATTTTTGTCTAGCAGGGATTTTTCTCCAGCATCTCGAAAATTCCGCCTTGGAGACTTGCAACTACAAGCCACTTCTATATATAAGGTACATTGATGACGTTTTGGTTATTTGGCCTCACTCTTACGATGAGCTAATAGTTTTCCGGGATCATATGTCACTACAATATTCTACCATATCCTTTACAGTGGAGTGTGAATAAAACTACACCTTGCCATATCTGGATTTTAGCTTAATACACAATCCTGTTACCCATGAACTCAGCTTTACAGTTTATCGTAAACCAACCTCTTTGCCTTCGATGATACCTAAGGACTCTTTTCACCCGAGTAACTATAAGTCAGCCTCAATTTCGTTTATGGTTAGATGGGCAATAACTCATTGCTCGAATGATGCTCTCAGATGTTCTGAACTTTTAAAGATCAAAGAACGGGCCTCCTTTTTTGGTTTCAATAATACTGCTGTAAACAGACTCTACAATAAAAACTTGTTCTCACGAGAATGCTCCATAATTCGTGATACCCCAAAAAGGAGGTACGTAGGTTCACTCTACTACCACCCAAGTTTAACTAGAGTGTTAAAGAACCTGTGCAGACATCATGACATTGACTTTGGCTCAAAGACTCATAATCTCTTGCATCTAATTGGGAGTGATCGTGGCAAGGTGAGAGTGAAAAATGTGCATGGAATTTATTCCATTCCTCTATTTCCCCATGACCCATCGCAAACTAAAAAAAATTATATATCGTTTCTACCAGGAGGAAATTAAGGACTAGAATGAATGGACACAAGTATGATCTCAAAAATGGTAAGTTAACTACGGCTTTAGCCCGTTGTGTTCAGGAAGGACAGCATTATCCACAATGGAAGGAAGCAGCTATCCTGCAAAAAGCATCTAATAATAATTCCTTACTGTTGTGCAAAAGCTTACATATTATAGCTAACACTACCTTTTGCTGTAATGATAATTTGCCAAGTTATATATCACAAACTTGGAGATCACTGATCCCTCATGGGCAAAACTCAGTTCTGGATGTTATGAATATGACTCTTTATGTAAATCACTCTATGCAATTGTACTGGTCACATGTTACATATTTACTTTATTTAATGCAGGTCCCCATTCCACTCTTTGTCAAACAACATCTGATGATGATGCCAAAGTGGTAGTCGAAAGATATCATGTGGTCATTTTATTTCATTTATTTTAATTGTGAATAAATGTTTTTAAATTATCCGTCTCTGACCATTTGTCTTCACATATCGTGCAACGATGGCTTGCTCCTCGTTTATTCCCAAAATATCAAATGCACGAATATTCTTCAAGTCACCTGCACGAATATTCTTCAAATGTTAGTACCAAGGGCCAGTTATTATAAATATCAAGTAAAAAGTAAAAGTTGTGTGAAGACTGATGACACAACACTCAGAAGAAATTAAGAATGAAAAACAGATCAGCACAGAATAAATGAGTATCAGATAGTGAACATAGAAAATGCTTTCAGGGTAGGGCTTGGAAAAATTCTTTTCAAGGCTAAATGCTCAGAGGAACTTTCTGTGACAGCACAAATGACTAATTAGCTTTTTATACCTATCTCATATTCATAAAGGTTACAGAGGTAAGGCATATCCATATATTGTTTTATATGCCTCTATTTGCTGTTCCCCATAATTTTGGTAATGCATATGAGAGGTCCAAACCTCACAGTGTATGTTATTCTGTACCCTGGTTTGCTGTACCAATGCTGAACTGGATCCTACCAGGCTGTAACATTAAGCAAAAGCAGTGAGGACAGAAGAGATGAGTTGGGACACAGAGCCATCTATTGACATAGTTTGCATAAACAAACTGATTCCGTATCATTATTTTCATTTTAGATTTTATTTATATTCACTTTCACGTGAACAGATGAATATTTGCATTCTGAATTCGTAGTACTTGGGCAAGAGAATTTTCTGTAGGCACTGGTGTAATTGATGTGTAAATATCATTTCTCCTTTATTCTTCAATGATCTAGGGCTGAGATTTTGGTAAATGTGTAGTTAACGTCTTAAATTATTTTGTTGGAAAAATGTTAGTACCTGGAAAAAGTGCAACATACAGATTTTAGAGTATGGAAATTAATGGCAAATGGTGTAGAAATTTCCTGTTTTAAATGACTTTTATTAAATATTTTTATCGTATTATTCACGGCATCACACTTACATGTAAATATTACGATAAAAATCTTTAAAAGACATTTAAAACAGGAAATTTCTGCTCCATTTGCCATTAATTTCCATAATCTAAAATCTGCATGTCTCACGTTTTCCAGGTACTAACATTTTTCCGGCGAAATAATTTAAAACGCAAGTCTACACATTTACCTACTATTTTACTTAATATCAGTTTAAATAGCAGAGTTTTTTTCTAAAATTGAATTAAGTACGTAATTATCAGAATGAAAATGCTTACCGCAAACAACAGTTGAAGGTGACTTGTCATTTGGAGCAAAATCCTGATGAGATATTGCTTTCAGCAACAGTTGCTTTAGGTTCTGATCTGAGGGGAACTCGTGGAATGAAAATCCCATGTTTTTCTTCTCAGAAAATGTGCACATCGGCACACAACAGTAAACCATTTTGAAAATGGGTTAGATTTTGTTGTGAAAACATCAGTTTAGTTTTAAAACTGTAAGGGTTTTTTTTAAAAGAATCACAAAAAAAAAAAAAAAAAAAAAAAGACGAACATACACAATCCAGGAATTCAAACAACATGAAAACAGTTGTTTATACATTGGGACGCAGTGCCATCTAATGGCTGAAATCGTCCCTAATGCCCACTGGCCAATCACCAAAAGTCTATTGTCTTCAACATTAATGTTATAGCCTCTTCTTCATCCAGTTCAGCCTTGGCTGTACGGACTACTGTATGCAACTAACTAAAGTCTTTAAAAAGAAAATATACTGAAGTATGTGGGCTACGATTTTCAGTAAATTTATTTGTGGGTTATGCTTTTTTATTTTTTACACCCCTCATAGAATGAATCTGCATCCCAGTAAAATTTTCAAAACCTATTTACACTAAACAAATCTACAGAATTAAACACAAACATTAAAGAAATAACACTCTCGCATCTCGTACACTCATCAGTAAACAATCTATTATTTCACTTGCTTAGGCCTTTCATTACTTCAGGGAACGTCCTTAGAGTCAGTCCTTTGTTCATACATAAGGTCTCTAAAGGTATGAAAAGCCTGAGTGAGCAAAATGATAGATAAGGTTTACCAATGAGAGTCCATGCAGTGAGTGTGTTCTTTTTTAATGTACATATTTTAATTCATAGTTTTAGTAAATGTTGACTGTTTAAAAGTTTCTGGCATTTATTTCATTTCATTTTATTGCATTTTAGTTGTTACATGCATGGTATTACCTAATCATAAATATATAACACAAATAATATATTTTTGTAACAAGAGGGAATGAGGAGGGGAAAGGCCTGATGGGCCTGACTCTTCTCCCACAGCATCAACATTTTCATGAAAATAAAAAAAATGCAAAAAAACATAAACAAGTCAAGTCCACATAAAATCAAACACAGCTAGGGTGGTACTATCAATTAATAAAGGTAATAGAACATTATGAGCTTTTGGTCAGTAAGAAATGCTTGAGTTTTCCTTTAAATATATTAGTATTATTAAGTGATATAATATCAGTAGGATACGTATTCCATAATGCAGGACCAATATAATTAATAAATGATCTAAATCGTTCTGTTAGTGGAAACATGGAGATTAGTTTTGTTTTTTGTCTTGTGGAGTAATCATGACTGTGAGTACTTATTGTAATTAAATCTTGGTAGTAACCATTTTTAATTCTCAAAATCATTAGTTTACCTATACTATAGATATGCAATTGTTGAATAGTTAGTATATTAAGATCATTTATACTGAGTCTAGCCCGAACCTTAGGTTACTGTGAGATATATGCATTGAGTGTGTCCACGTGGATCTGTAGATTTGTTTAGTATAAATAAGTTTTAAACATTTTACAGGTACTTGAGGTGTTTAAAGTTGAGTTATTTAAGTTTGTAATTATATTTTAATTCAGAAGAAATTTGTAAGATATGTAGTCCTTACAGCCTGGAGTATCATTGGAGGTAATATGTGCATAATGTACACTCATTGTCAAAAAAGAAGTTGTACCCTGAAGGACGTGTCAATGCTATTCGGGAGGAAGGGGTAAAGGTTACCAGGAACAATAAATGATTAAACATTGAGCCTGATATGGGCAATATTTATTGAGCTACACACCAATAAGTAGTGTCTCTCAGTATGGCATTGGGCCGCCATGTTTGCTCACACAGTATGCTAGACGTCTCAACATGGAGTTGTACAGGTTCCTAATTGTGTCCTGCAATAAGCCATCCCATGCAGATTGAATCTTCTCACACAGTTCCTGCAGATTGCGCGGTATGGGTGAAGTGTGGATAGCGCATCCAATAGCATCCGGCACATTTTGAATCGGCGATGCGGCTGGCCATGGCAGAGTGTCAGTGCCTTGAACGCAAGCTCTCGAGACAGTGGCAGTATGCGGATGAGCGTTGTCCTGTTGGAAAACCGTACCGGAATGAGCATTCAGAAAATGTTGGGCCACTGGTTGCAGGACATCATTAACGTAAGATTGGGCTGTCAAAGTGTGTGTAATGAGCACCAAAGGAGATCTGGCATCATAGGCAGTTGCACCCCACACTATTACACCAGGCCCTCTAGACGTCTGCCACTCTACAACAAACCGTTCATCTTGGTGCCTCCACACACGGATTCGTTGGTTGTCTCCTCTAAGACAAAAAAGGGACTCGTCACTGAAGATCACCTGCTGCCATTCTGAGTGGCTCCATTACAATCTGGCATGACACCATTCAGGGTTCCTACTCAACCTGGAATTCTCAGGGAATTTGAAAATGGTCCAAAAATCAGGGAAAACTCAGGGAAAATTGCCCTTTTTTGTAAAAGTCAGGAAAACCTCAAGGAAAATTACTTTTTTTTTTTTTGTAAAAATCAATGGATACTTTATTTTGCAAAAAAAAAAAAAAACTTATTTTTTCAAGATTTCAAACTTTTGCTTGCAATTGCTGCCTGCCTAGAATTTGGTAGAACTTACTTTCAGTTATATTAAGTATTTCCTTTATTCCCTAAAAAAAAGATGCAAAATTGAATTTTTTAAATTGCCAGTTTTTAAGCTTTTGTTCAATTTCTGCAGGCAGTTGTTATAACATGGAACAATTAGGCACAATGGCTCCTGCTTGAAGAAACACTTCACAAGAGAACCAACCATATGATGGATCAAAGTCCTTTGTCTGTTGGTTCCCTTGAAACCTGTTTCTTTGAACAGAGCCATTCCATCATTAAGCTTAGCTGCATTGTGTTATAGAAAAACTGAAACTATTTAACTGACAGATTTTTTCTTACATATATGACCTGTTTCTATGGGAATGTATTTACAAATTCCATGTGGGTAGTATTCACAAAAGTTCACAGAACTTCGGTACAGAAAAAAATGTGCACAGTTAGTTGTTATTAATGAAAAGCAGGTAATTTTATAAAGGCAAAGAAAGATGAATGGAATGGTATGAAATGTAACAATTCTTTGCAACATGTAACTCTGGAAAACTTTAAAAACCACCTGGAGAACCTGGAAAAGTCAGGGAATTTTTTTATTACTTTTGAGTGGGAACCCTGCCATTAGAGTCTTTGGCAGCAATGTAATGCAATGGTGTTAAGGGCAGTCATTGTAACTGTCTCCGTGCATGTAGTCCTACGCAGTGCAGCCATCTGCCAATGGTGCTGGCACTAATCGGACGATGCATGGAGGGCATCGCTGCTCGCTGAATATCCGCAATCATGGCTGTTGGGTCACTCTGTGCATGTTGGACAACCTGTCGGTCTCCCTCTCTCTCTCTCTCTCTCTGGTTCGTCTAGGTCTCCCAGTTTCTTCCTGTCACTGCTGTAGCCTTGTTCTATCCACTACCACCAACAGCATACTATGGTTAATATCTGCACGTCCAGCATGGCATGCAATATGGCAATAAGACCATCCCAGAGCCTGATGACACAGCCTCTCTTGAACTTCTCAAATTGCTTCCGAACTTTTCTCCGAGGCATAGTTCACTTGCAAAGGATGCAACCAACTCAACAGCATGAGTCAGAATGGCAAGCACGCGCAATGGGACTACTTTATATAGCCGGTCAGACACAGCACTATGTCCCCTCCTTGCTTGTGTCACATGTGCGGCCGAGCGTGATAACACTTGAATCATTTGCCTGTCTCACAATGTCAAACCTACCCACCAAGTTTCATTCCCGTCGGTTGCTTCCTTCTGGGTGCAACTATTTTTTTGACGATGAGTGTATGTCTGTAACAAAGGAGTCAGTTTAGAGGTGAGTAGTGTTGGAACTTGGACTTAGTAGAGGCAGCCCAGCCTCTGGCGATTGCTAGTGGGAACTGTAACCATGGAACACTGATGATTTTGGTTCTGGTTGAGCCTCAATTAGGGAGAAGGAGACAAAGTGTAAACATAGACAGATGCATAATTGAGAATTGAATAAGAAGTTTGTGATTTTTTTATTTTTTTTTTTTTGTATTAATGTTTCTGTGGGAGTCAGTGTCTTCGTGTGTATGTTTATTTGTGCATATAAATGGATTAGAAGTCTCATCCTCGTCGCCTCTTATTTGTTGGAGTACTAGTAACTCCTCAAAAAGGTAAAAATATTCATTTGCAAATAGATATTTGAAACAAGTAGTACTGCTGAACATAAATGACTGAAAAAATAATTCTGATTCTTTGAATAAAGCTTATGTTGAAAAGGTTTATTCAAGTCTTTAAAAAGAATTAGTTAGAAGTGTAATGCAAGCCTAGCTCCAGGTTTAGAGAATAAAGTTACAAAAAAATTCCCTAAAATAGTTCACAGAGAAGATGATACTTTACAAATGCAAGGAGTTGTCTATGAAGTAAAATGTAGTTGTGGATTGTCTTGCAGGTCTCAGACTAGGAACTTGTATAGCAGAGCATAAAGCTGCTATAAAAAATTGCTCCAACAAGACAGGTTTAGATAGGCATGTTAGAGAGACTGGTCACACCACTTGGCTTTCCTTAAAGTTATCCGTTTCCACATCAATTGGCTTTCTTTATAGTTATCCGTTTCCACACCAATTGGCTTTCCTTAACGTTATCAATGGCTTTCCTTAAAGTTTTTTTTATCAATTTTAATTTTCTGCGATTTAATGTTTGTCTTGGCTTTCCTTAAAGTTATCCGTTTCCACACCAATTGGCTTTCCTTAAAGTTATCGATTTTAATGTTTCTGCGATTTAATGTTTCTGTCTTGGCTTTCCTTAAAGTTATCCGTTTCCACACCAATTGGCTTTCCTTAAAGTTATCGATTTTAATGTTTCTGCGATTTAATGTTTGTCTTGGCTTTCCTTAAAGTTATCCGTTTCCACACCAATTGGCTTTCCTTAAAGTTATCGATTTTAATGTTTCTGCGATTTAATGTTTCTGTCTTGGTTTTCCTTAAAGTTATCAGTTTCCACACCACTTGGCTTTCCTTAAAGTTATTTTAATGTTTCTGCGATTATATGTTTCTGTCTTGGCTTTCCTTAAAGTTATCGGTTTCCAAAGCAATTTAAAAAAAAAAAGTTAAAAGAAGGATTGGAAATTAATTTACATTAGCAGTTCATATCGAGATCTAGAAATAGTCCTGATATTGCTACTATTCCATTTTACGTGCGATAGTTCAATAAAAATTGGAAAATTCTAGAAACTTATTGCTTACCTATGCATTCTGCTTCTAGAGATGAATTACATTTCATACATGTTGTTAGGTCCTCGTCGATGTCTTTGTCCTTTACTCCGTTGTAGATAAAGCAACTCTCACTAACTACACTCACTTCCTTTTGGGTAGAAACTGTAGATCTTAACCTTTGGACTTCAAAAACACCAACTAATAACCATTATTGATGCTCTAAATTTTTCGCCCAGCCTTTCGGCATCTTCAGGAGCGTGGCGATGTCCCCACTGATGTTTGTGGTTCTTTTATCACCCATGGAGTGTGATACTCCAATGTTGTCATTCGTCGGAGACTCAATCTTATACACGCTTCTTGAAACCATGCTGGCGCCATCTATGTTTCACCTTTTTATATATATATATATATATATATATCATCAGGAGTGACATGGAGGAGACTGGCACAAGACAGACCGTTGTGGAGGAAACTTGGGGAGACCTTCGTCCAGCAGTGGATTGATAATGGTTGACAATGATGATATATCATCATCACGGTCTGTCTTGTGCCAGTCTCCTCCATGTCACTCCCGCATACTTTCGAATTTCATCCACCCATCTTCCATGTGGTCTTCTTCTGGGTCTTTTCCTGTCCCTTGGAATCCAATCTAAAATTTCGGCTGTCCATCGATGGTCTGTTCTTCTGGCAGTATGTCCAGCCCATTGCCATTTCAGGGATTTAACTCTGATCATGATGTCTTTCACTCTTGTCATTTTTCGGATCCACGTGTTCCTCTTCTTATCTCTCCTGGTTACACCAAGCATGCACCTCTCCATGCTGCTTTGAGTTGTCTGCAGCCTTTGTATGTCTCTTTTAGTTAAGGTCCACGTCTCTGCACCATACGTAAGCACTGGAAGGATGCATTGATCAAACACTTTTCTTTTAAGACATAATGGCATATTGCTCTTGAAAATTATGCTGTTTCTTCCAAAAGCTCTCCAGGCAAGTTTTGTACGCCGATTAATTTCTTCACCAATGTGACCCTCACTTGATATCTGCTGTCCAAGATAAACGTACGTGTCTGTTATCTCCAGCTTTTCTCCATCAATCGATAAATCTTCATTTCTTGTAAAAGCATTGTACATCACTTTTGTCTTCTGAAAGTTCATTTTTAATCCCACTTCTTTACTCTTGTCAGCAAGTTCCTGGATCATACTCTGCAGCTCTGATGGGGCAGTTGCAAAAATGACTACGTTATCAGCAAAACGAAGGTGAGTTAGATAATCTCCATTAATCTTTATCCCTTTGTTTTCCCAGTTCAGTGATTGAAAGACATTTTCCAATGTGGCATTAAAGAGCTTCGGAGATATGGTGTCACCTTGTCTCACTCCTTTTCCAATTTTTATGTGTGTTGTATTTTCAAACAGCCGAATCTTTGCACTTGCATTTTCATAGATGTTATTAATAATATTAATGTATGCATCTTCAACACCGCAGGATTTCAGAGCCATTGCAACTGCTGATGGTTTCACCGAATCAAAGGCTTTTTCATAATCGATAAAAGCCATGCACAATGGAAGCTCATATTCCCTCGCTCTTTCAATTAGTTCTCTCAGTACGTGGATATGATCTATTGTGCTGTAACCACTCCTGAATCCAGCTTGTTCTCTCGGTTGAGCCATGTCCAGTGTCACCTTCAAGCGGTGTGAAAGAACTTTAGTGAAGATTTTATAAACCACTGGTAGGAGGCTGATAGGTCTGTAGTTCCTGAGATCCTCAATGTCACCTTTTTATGTAGCAAGATCATTGTAGCGTTGTTCCAATCCTCAGGAATTTTCCCTTCATTAAGGCATCGAGTGAAAATTTGGGCAAGTACTGTTTCGATTTCTCCACTTGCTTCTTGTATGATGTCTATTGTAATTCCATCTCCTCCTGGAGCTTTTCCCTGCTTCATGTTCTTGATTGCATGCGCAACTTCTGCTGGAAGGACTGGAAGAACTCTGGTACTGGTACCTTTCATGATGTCTGGAGTACATGTATCATCCCTTTCATATAATTTGGAGTAGAAATCTTTCACTCTTGTCAAAATTTCGCCTCTATTTCTTGTTACAGAACCATCTTCTTTTCTCAGTGCCATAATCTGTTTTTCCCCTTACTGAGATGTCCCTTTGCTATCTTTAGGCTTTGGTTGTTTTCAATTGCTTTCCTTACTAGTTCACAGTTGAATTTCCTTACGTCTTCAGTGATACTTTTTCGTACTGTCTTGCATAGCTCTATATATTCCACTTTGGAAGTCACATCTTCTTTAGTTGTCCTCATCACTCTTCTTTTTTGCATCAACATTTTGGTTGTTCCTGATAATTTGTTCACATGCAATTTGTTCTTAGACCCAGCTAATTTTGTTGCTGTTTCCATAAGAGCTTTGGTTACTTTTCTGTTAACTTCAGAAATATCCACTTCTTCCGATGTTAGGCCTTCTAAAGCAGAGAATCTGTTCTTCAGTTCCAATTTGAAGGTATTATGGTGTTTTTTAAGGTTGGTTATGTCAATACATTTTGTTTGTCTTATGAGCTTGCTACGTTCAAGTTTAGTGTTGAGGTGCATCTTACATCATAAAATCAATTTCACTTGTCGTCCCATTTGGATGTCTCCATGTCCATTTCCTGTGTGGCTTTTTCTTGAAAAAGGAGTTCAAGATGAAAAACCCTTCTGCCTCTGCAAACTCTACGAGAGTATTTCCACGCTGGTTTCTGTTGCCGTGACTGAATTTACCTACTGAAGTTTCATTCTGTTGCCGTTGCCCTATTTTTGCATTGAAATCTCCCATAATTATCTTCAAGTGCTGCTTACCTTTATTATTTAGATGACGAATTTCCTCATAAAATTCTTCAATTTCTTCTTCAGCATGACTTGTGGTGGGTGCATAAGTTTGAATAATCTGAGCCTGGTATCTTCTCGAGAGTTGAATAACGAGTCGTGCAGCTCTGTCAGAGGAACTTTCTACTTCTACAACTTTATCCTTCAGTTTCTTGTTTATTATAAATCCAACACCACTAGTTCTGCCAGTATCTGTCCCACGATAGTAGAAGAGATGTCCACTTTTCAGTTCAATGAGATCTTCTCCTTTTCTCCTTACCTCACTTAGCCCGACGATGTCCCACTTGATCCTTTGTAGTTCCTCTTCCAATTCAAGAAGCCTTGAATCAGAAGATAGGGAGCGTCCGTTGTACGTAGCCAAGGTCAGCATCAGATGGCAGCCTAGTCCGGTCCTCCGGGGATTCTTAGCACCCTCTTCCTTCATGTCGCACTGGCCGCTGCCTTGGCCAGGTACATTCCAGCTGCCGGAGACTGAGGGCCAAGATTTAAGTTGTGGAGTCATTTTGGAGGGGTTTGGCCATAACTCACCACGCTGGCCAAGCGGGTTGGTGAGTGTGGGATAGCATTTCCTCTAATCCCGATGGTATAGTTATACCGCTATTGGCGGTCGTCAGAGCCCCTTTAGTGGGAACAGGATGTACCACGAGAAGGCGGGGTTGACATTTGTCAAGGAGAGGCTGCGATGTTACGCATCACCTGACCTTACATCCCATATATATACACTGCCGGACAATTGCTAAGGACGGATGACAATAGCAACGATAGCAACCATAAAATGTAAGGCAGGAAAATGTGGAAATTAGCATAAGTGCGGGATACAGTAAGACGTGTTGTGCGTATGCAAATTTTGGATTGCCGAACTTGTTCGTGACGTCATAGCGCTGATAAGAGATATAAAGGATTTGACACGTATTGACCGTTGTTGTTCAAACGCAAAGTTGAAAGTGAAAGAATCAATTGACGAACTTGCAATTTTCAGTATGTCTTCCCGACATCATCTAGATGATTTTACGCGTGCCCGTATTATTGGCAAGATTGAAGAAGGGCGAAAAATAAAAGATGTTGCCAGGGAGTTCGACGTCAGCCACAGTGTTGTTTCAAGGGTTTGGAAATCATTTCAAACAAATGGAGAGTGTAGCAAACGTCACGGGGGAGGTCGTGTTCGCAGTACGACACCTGCAGAAGATCGGTACATAGTGCTATCAACAAAAAGACACCGGCGCAGCACAGCTAGTGAGGTAGCAAATCAGTTTATGGCTGCTACTGGCAAGCGGATCTCCCGAAAAACTGTCGCCAGACGTTTGCATGAAGGAGGACTATACGCCCGCCGTCCTGTTGTGTGCATCCCATTGTCCAGACGTCACCGTACCGCCCGTTTGCAATGGTGCCATCAACATCGCAATTGGACTGATAACGACTGGTCTGCTGTCCTCTTCTCAGATGAGAGTAGATACAGTCTATCGTCTGATTGTCGACGACAACTGATCTGGCGTGATAGTGGTACTGCATATTGTCCAGCAAACATACAGGAAAGGGACTGATATCCGACATGTAGTGTCATGGTATGGGCTGGCATCATGATCAATGGCCGTACGTCCCTCTATGTGCTTCCAACTGGGACTATGACTAACCAACGATACATTAATGATGTTCTGCTACCTCATGTTCGCATGCTCCGTGGTACTGTCGGTGATAGATTCATTTTCATGGACGACAACGCAACATGTCATCGAACAGTCGCTGTCCAGGAGTCTCTTGAGAGCGAGGATATTCAACGCCTCGTATGGCCAGCACGTTCTCCAGATCTAAATCCCATTGAAAATGTGTGGGATGCTTTGGGGAGGAGTCTTGCTTGTCACCAATGCCCTCCAACAAACAAGGACACCCTAATCCGTGCACTGATAGAGGAATGGGATAAATTACCCCAAAAGCTGCTTGATAATGTTGTGCAAAGCATGACACGACGTGTGGAATCTTGCATCGCCCTCCATGGTGGCCATATCCCGTATTGACATCTTACACCGGAACGCCTGTGGACGGTAACTGCATTTTTTTCACGTTTACGTATTCTGCACAAATTGGCCTGTTTGTCCCTTGAACACGTTTCAAAGCCTTCTGGATTTCAGAGCACAATAAATTGTCTTTCTTGTAATGTCCTGGCATTCTGACATTATTTTATTTCACTTGGCATCCAACCACACTTACTTTTTTATGCGCTATATAGCCGTTTAGGATCCGTCCTTAGCAATTGTCCAGCAGTGTATATATATATATAGTGTTACTGACCGTCGATGCTTTCTTTATTTCCATCTTTTCTTTTTCTTGTGCTATTCCCTCGTTTTTTTCGCCGTTTTTTTTTCTTTTTTTGGTGTTGTTCTGTTTCTTGCCTGATTAAATCTTTCCAGTGACTGGATAATATATTGAGGTCATTTTGGTTACAATCCCTCGTCTTATTTTGATTAGTAATTGAGAAAAACCAGAATTTCGTCATCAATGACTGCAGAGGATTATCCCTGCCTAACATCTGGCACGATTTGGTGAAAAATAACCTTAACTGTCAAGCTTAACAGTAACCGAGATAGTGACGGGAAAAAAAGTGACAACAAAAAACAGCCTAAAAGAGTAGAGTTTTCTCTGAAAATTTGCAATTTAAAATAAAAAATTTCCTATTAGAAATTCCCGTAAAAGAAGTTTTTATTAAGTAGTTAAAATAATTCTATTTTCATTTGAACTTCTCCTGAGTTCTTTTGGTTTTACAAAGAACTCAGAAGGAAAGAAATCTTTATGGAAACAAAAATTTAAATATTGGACTATGAATCTTATAAAAACAAGAGATCATGTTTAAAATTGGCTTCCTAGTTTCTTAATTCAATTACTTAAACTTCTAATATGAGAGTTTTCTGCAAGGAAATATTTAATTTTAATTGCAAATTTTCGGAGAAAACTCTTCTTCAGGCAGTCTTTTGTTGTCCCTTCTTTTTCTCCGTCACGGTTGTTTTTCACCAAATCCTGCCAGATGTGTCCGCAGAGATATCTGCAGTACAGTGGCCTACCGGAAATACTCAAGACCCCCCTGCCCCTGCGCGCAAATTTTTTGGAGGCTTTTTTCGAAAATCTATTAGCTTTTAATTACTGAAAATTTTAACTTCTGACATATGTTGGAACCAAACATTCCGCAGTTGAGGCAACGGCAGGTTGTCCAAAAGATCAGGTAATACGTACTGTAGAAGCTCCAAGTGTGGGTATAAAGTTATGGGGCTGAGTGAAAATAGAATTAAATTTTTGATGATATTTCTATGCATTGAGATCAGGCCTTGACAAAAATCCACAGGCCAGAAACTAACTCAGAAGAAGGGAAGATTAAATGAAAGTTTTTCAAGTGAAAATAGAATTAAGTAAATACAGGGTGTCCACAATGTCTTTCCCACATGACAAAAGTTAACAAACAAAAAATCTATGTAAGTTAAAATAAAATGGTTGGCAACATAATAGAGCAGCACTCATAAAGATTTTTTTTTTTTTTTTTTCTGTTCTTCAGGTGAGTGCTACTGCTTAATAAGAGGAACATATAATCGATAATGGCTTCCATGCAAGAAAAAGCGATGTGCATGTTGCGGTTCCATGAGACCAAATTGGCGGTTACTGTCGAGCTTAATTTCAGAAAAGAGTACAAATGATCACCATCGGACCAATAAAGCACAAAAGCTTGGTATGAAAAGTTTAAAGTGACTGGTAGCATTGGCGATCTCCCCCGAGTGAGCCAACCAGTGGTTACACAAGAGACAGCGGTTTAAGAGATATTTCTGCGAAGCCCTGTGAAATTCATTTGTCGGGCTTCACTGGGAACTGGGATTCCCCGTGCCACGGCTCACAAAATTTTACACAAAAATCTTCATCTGTATGCTTTTAAGGTACAGATCATTCAAACGCTTCAGCCTCATGACCCGCCTTGCCATGCTGCCTTTGCGACAGAGATGTTGCAGTGCTTAGCTCATGTTCGTGATTATCTGCACTGTATCTGTTTCTCAGATGAAGCCAGATTCCACATCTCTGGTACAGTAAATAGGCACAATCTGGGGATCAGAAAATCCCCATTATGTCATCAAACAACAGAGGGCTAGCCCAAAAGTGAATGTATGCTGCAGGCTGATGCATGACAGAATCGTCAGATCCTTTTTTTTTTTTTTTTTACTGAGCCCTCGGTGACACGTAATGTGTACCTGGACATGCTGGAACTTTTTGTAGCACCTCAGTTGCATGCATTCCAACCTTCAGTTATTTTCCAACAAGACGGTGCCCCACCACATTGGTCAATAATGGTTCATGAAAATATAAATATACGATGCCATCCCTCTGTCCACGCTAATTTATAAACAACGAATAGCAACTGAAAAATTGTTCTATCGACACCGCTGAGATCGAACTCCAGATCTCTCGATAACTAGCCAAGTGCGTTCGCTTTACACCACGGTGCCAACAATTCACAGTGCTATTCGTGGTTTATCAGTCAGCATCTAACTACACAAATCCATATTGATGGGCTCAGCAACTGATGTGTCGCCATCTAGTGGCATTCAACAAAGCAAGCTGTTTTAATTACAGCTGATAAATCCAAAGGGCGATAGAAGAAATGGTGAATATATTTCAAATACGTGGAGATAATGTAAATATACGATGCCATCGCTCTGTCCAGGTTATTTTACAAACAACGAATAGCAACTGTTCATGAGTTTGTGAATGCCACTTTCCCAGAGAGATGGATTGCCGGCGATGGTCCCATGACATGGCCACCTCAATGGCCCGACATAACCCCTCTAGACTTTTTCCTGTGAGAATTATGTGAAAGACCAAGTTTACTCTAGCAGTGTTCCGGATGTCAAGACATTGAAGAGCAGAATAATGGACGTTATTGGTTCTGTGCATGCTGACATGTTAAACAAAGCATTGTGTGAAATTGAATATTGCTTAGATGTCCTCTGGGCTGCAAATGGTGCCCATGTGAGGTGTACTGACACTGGCAAAAAAAAGAAAAAAAAACTTATTCAATATCATTGTCGTGCAATCCCTTTCTTGTACCTGTAATACATTTTTATATTAATTTTTGTAATGTGGGAATGACTTTATGAACACCCTGTACTTTGGAATAAAGCCTTGAGTGAGTGTTTCAAACCATCAAGTATTTGTTCACTGTATGGCTGATATTTTATACATAATGTTGAGATAAACATATAAAACGAGCAAAACACACAGTGTCACGTAACAAAAAAAAAAAAAAAAAAAAAAAAAGAGTTGCCCCTTTCATCAACAAGGCATCTCTGCGTTTTCAAGAGAGCATTGAAATTTTGTTCACCAAAAACTGCAATTCAGAAACCCCTCACCAAATCCCATTTATTTGGATCTCTCTTCTAAAATCTGGCAACATTTCCAACACCCCAATTTCAAATTGTAGTTCTGGCAACCAGTCGATCGCGGATGATCAAGGCTGTAGGATGATCGAAAGCTACCGCTAAACGAACCTTTTACCGTACGTGACTGTGTGTTTCGCTCGTTTTATATGTTTATGTGTTATTGTCACGTGATGCCTGAGTTTTAAACCATAATGTTGAGAGTTCCACTTAACGCATGTGTAAGAGTGAATTATGTAATTTACATACACATTGATCTACTTCGTTTTTGTAAAATGTCAAAAATAAAATTTCTTTCAGACACTTCCTAAGAACTGTAAAAGTTAAGCACTCTGTCTGTAGATGGCGTTGCATCTATGATGTCTTCCCTCGAAAGAATAGACAAACAGAGGTTAAAACAATACATCATTGCTCTAAAAGAGAACAATATTAATGGGCAAGTACTTCTATCATGCGATCTGAGGGATCTAAAGGGTGTATTAAAAATGGCCTTTGGTGACTGGGAGCTGTTCCGCTTGTTGATCCTTGAGCTCCGAGACTATGAGTTTGTTGGTGTCAACTCCAGCGATTCATCTGAAGACTCTCATGGAAGGAATTCTGTGTCTGGTTCTGGTAAACAATTGCCGCCGCCACCCCACAAATCGTCTTCTTGCGGGACTGAATCTCCAGATCGGAGGCCTTCTAAAGACAGCATTGTTACTGCAAAGCCAGCAAGTGAAAATGCAGGAACGCATTCAAGAAGAGGCAGTACTATATTGGAAAAACAGGTAAGTTTCGTTTACACTTCTTTTTAATGTTTGCCTATATTTCATTTTCATTATTTGCTTCTTTCTAGTGTTTGATACTCATAAATATGCTTCTCATCTTTTCTGCTTTGTAACTGGAATCTGTAAATTTTATATTTTTTAAATATGAGTTTTTAAAGGAATATGATTTTTCTCTTACTTCTTGCTTTTACCGTTTGAGAAATTTTACAAGTACCATATTTTTTTTTGTATAATCCACATTTCTGCTTTGTAACTGAAATCCATAAATCTTCAGTAAATATGGGTTTTCGTAGTCATCAACCATTATCAATCCACTGCTGGACGAAGGTCTCCCCAAGTTTCTTCCACAACGGTCTGTCTTCTGCCAGTCTCCTCCATGTTACTCCCGCAAACTTTCAAATTTCATCCACCTGTCTCACATGTGTTGGTCTTCTTGGTCTTTTCCTGTCCCTTGGAATCCAGTCTAAAATTCCAGCTGTCCATCGATGGTCTGTCCTTCTGGCAAATATGTCCAGCCCATTGCCATTCATGATGTCTTCCACTCTTGTCATTTTTCTGATCCACGAGTTCCTCTTATCTCTCCTGGTTCCACTAAGCATGCATCTCTCCATGCTGCCTTGAGTTGTCTGCAGTCTTTGTATGTCCCTTTTAGTTAAGGTCCACGTCTCTGCACCATACGTAAGCACTGGAAGGATGCATTGATCAAACACTTTTAAGACATAATGGCATATTGCTCTTGAAAATTATACTGTTCCTTCCAAACGCTTCCTAGGCAAGTTTTATACGCCAGTTAATTTCTTCAACAATGTAACCCTCACTTGATATCTGCTGTCCAAGATAAACGTACGTGTCTTGTTATCTCCAGCTTTTCTCCATCAATCGATAAATCTTCATTTCTTGTAAAAGCATTGTACATCACTTTTGTCTTCTGAAAGTTCATTTTTAATCCCACTTTTTTACTCTTGTCAACAAGTTCCTGGATCATACTCTGCAGCTCTGATGGGGTAGTTGCAAAAATGACTAGGTCATAAGCAAAACGAAGGTGAGTTAGATAATCTCCATTAATCTTTATCCCTTTGTTTTCCCAGTTCAGGGATTGAAAGACATTTTCCAATGTGGCATTAAAGAGTTTGGGAGATATAGTGTCACCTTGTCTCACTCCCTTTCCAATTTTTATGGATGCCGTATTGTCAAATAGCCGAATCTTTGCACTTGCATTTTCATAGATGTTATTAATAATATGCATCTTCAATACCGCAGGATTTCAAAGCTATTGTAACTGCTGATGATTTCACTGAATCAAAGGCCTTTTCATAATTCACAATTTCATAGTAATATACACTATATTGACAAAAGTTACTGGACACCCCTTCAAAAGCAAACGAACGGATCCACTGCGTTGTTAAGATGCGCTGTACAGCTGCAAATGGTATAAAAACAAGCCTGCAGCTGATCGCGATCATATCACACTGTGAGGTTGAGTGAAAATGTGGCAGCAGAGAACTGACTTTGAGAAAGGAAAGATTGTTGGGTGTTATATTAGTGGGTTGTTCATAAGAGAAACCAAGAGGCCTTTAAACATACCCAAGTCAACTGTTTTGGATGTACTGAATAAGTGGAAGGCACGTGGCGTTCCTGAAGCAGCAAAACGTACCAGCAGACCAAAGAAAATCAGTGATAGAGGACGTCAAAGCCTCAGCAGAGTCGTTGCAGCTAATCGATGAAGTATTGCACAAGACCTCAGTGTACAGGTGAGAAAAAATGCTGGAACCTCGGCATGCACATGTACCATTTGCAGAGAACTTCATTCCATGGGTTACCGTGCTCGTGCAGCTGCTCATATAAGCCTTTCATCTCCACTTGGAGTGCTGCTCGTCGTATAGCATGGTGTAAAGAACATTTCTCGTGGACTGTAGATCAATGAAAACTGGTTAGACTGATGAATCCAGATACACTATCCATCAGTCTGATGACCGTGTATGGTGGCAGCTGGGGGAATGCTATTTACCACAGTGTACTGTTCCTACTGTCAAGTTTGGAGCTGGCGGTGTACTCGTGTGGGAGTGTTTTTCGTGGTATGATCCTTGCCCATTGGTTGGCGTTGACAAACCTGTTAACCAGTTTGCCATGTTCACGAATTTTTAATATATGTCCTGTGTTTTACAAAAAAAAATTTAATAAACATATTTAACTGTATGGCAGTTTAAGTAGTTTTTAACAACAATTTTGAATGTAAAAATTATTTACCTTTTTCTCTTGTACAAACAAAAGTAATTTTGCATCATAAAATCCCAAGAATTGTTGTTTAGAAACAAAAGCAAATCTTATGTTTTCGACTACTGTTGTGTGCACTTAGTTATTAAACTATATTATCACCTGACACCCCACATTGCTTGAAAAAATTACTGGTGGTATCAGCAATTTTAGGATGGATTTTGCAAACAGTACACAACATAATAGTCTTGTCATTTGATTTTAGCCAATTAAATGTTTTTATCCAAGATTCTTCAACTGTACAACAGCTTTTTCTTTTTTGTATGCTTTATCATAGTCAGCTTGCATAAGTTTCAGATTTGCCTACGATGCAGATTCCGATTCTGAAATTACATCACTCAACAGTGCGGAAGACGAATTTGTAACTACCACTGACAGATCGGGAATTTCACATAATTGCTTACTATGAGATATACTCTCATTGCTGGATTTTATTTTCCAAAACAACATGGTATATCCATTACTAAATACAACTTATATCCACCGGTCCCGGATGATTGGTCCAATGACGATTCATCCAAAGGGACAATTAGTCCAATGCCGATTGGTCCGATTCGTCCAATGGTATCATCTTACCAATGGTAAATTGTTTTATTTTCCAGAAAGGAATAATGATTTAAATTATTCTGCTCATTATATCCTTTTGAAAGATAATTTCCGTATATTTGGTAATTGCAAACATTTTACATAAACCTGGTGAAAGGCACTCAATGGAGCATTTCTCAGCTGTTTGCAAAGCACCTAGGCGCGAGCCTTTTCAGAAGATTTTAAGTTACAACCTAGATATTTGGTATTTGTAAATATGTTATAAAACCTTATATAGGCACTCATCGTATCATTTCTCAGGTCTTTACAAGGCACCTAGGCCATGGGCCTTTTCAGAAGATTTTAAGTTACAACCTAGATATTTGGTATTTGTAAACGTTTTATAAAACCTTATAAAAGGCACTCATCGTATCATTTCTCAGGTCTTTAGAAGACACCTAGGCCGCTGGCCTTTTAACGTTTTTTATTCTACTGATGTCATATTCTAACGTTTACATATTAAGTAAAGTTTAAAATACTAGCATAACATTAGTAGGTTTTCTTGATAGGTAAACGTTATGAATCTGACATCGGTAGGATAAAAACTGTCAAAAAGGCATAGGTCTAGGGCCTGTGAATTAATATTTTGTGCTTAAGTAAAAACACAATATTGACTTGCTTTGATAGGTAAACGTTATGAATATGACATCGGCAGAATAAAAAATGTTAAAAAGGCCTAGGGCCTATGAATTAATATTTTGTGCTTAAGTAAAAGCGCAATATTATTAACTTGATTTGATATGTAAACATTATGAATATGACATCGCTAGAATAAAAAATGTTGAACCCGACCAGAACGTTTCCATTGGCCAGTTGGCGGAACCCACTGCAAGAAACGGAAAACTAGTATTTTATCTTATTTCATGCAAAAGAGAAACATTGAAGTTGATTGAACGGCTCGTACATCAGTAACTTCATACGGCAGCAAGGGCAGTATAACAAAAAAACGCGATTCCGAAAAAAAAATCTGTAACCACTATATTACGCATGAAATGCAACATTATTTTACATTCTTTGTACTACCGGTACTTTCATATAACATCGGAGATAAAATCAGAACAGCTGAGATTTTTATAACACGAGTAGCACTTCAGACAGATAGAACAGAATTGGACCAATCGTCCATTGGACGAATCGGCATTGGACCAATCGTACCATTGGACGAATCATACCTTTGGACCAATTGTCCATTGGACGAATCGTACCATACCCTATATCCACAGTTAACATGAACCGCAACTAACACGAAAACTGTTCTCTCAGGTAAACTAAGTTATCAGCGTTGGTAATTTTCACTCTTCTTCCGGTTACGTGGAACGCGTTGCACAGGATCGTTTTTAAATTAAAGCTTTTGTTTCAGTAGTTCCGCTGTCAGTTCATGTGTGTGGGCATGCACACAGGTGGAAGCTTGCACTTTACCCTCCTTCACTTGACCAAGTTATGTTGGAGATGTAACCCCACCCGGGGCTGTGTAATAAATATTCCATTGTCACTCCCACCCCATAAAGCACGGCTTTTTTTGCCCATCAGTCTGCGTCCTCCTGTTTCATGGCAGTTTATGCGTTTTGTCACTAAACACCGGATACTAGTTTCGTCCGAGGCATGCATCCCGTCGTTAACTGTAAACGACATCTGGAGCAAAACTACGTATGGCCCCAATTTCTGGACATGGAGCATAATGTAATTAAAGAAGGGCTATTCTCCTGGCCTTGGCACTTATTGCGTAACAATTATACAACTGCAGTAAAATGAAAAACATGCGACAACAGTCTTTTTTTCTAGAGCAGAAAATTCTTCATTCCAAACTTTTTTTTTTTCTTTAAATCTAGTTACCTGACCGGGCAGCTAGATTTCATTTTTACTTGCCCAGGCCAATAATTTACATGACCTGGGCATCTCGGGCATGGTATTTTTCAAGCCCTGATTATTCTATCACTGAAGGAAATTTTATTTTTATTTCTATCTGAGTGACCAAAGCTCTGAGAATGAACAAGTCTTGTACACTGAAGAGCAATTGAATTAGACACAGCTGGCGTTATGCAAATGTGGCGCTGTGGGCGGCCATGTATACGGAAACGACATGACGTATGCAACGATCCGACAATATAAGGAGTGATGCGACGGGAATCGGTAAGAGTCGGACGCAGTATGGGTAAGACGAAGGATCCAAGCGCATTTGATTGCGGGCAAATTGTCGGGGCCCGACGAATGGGTCACTCCATCTCGGAAGTCGTGCAGACACTGGGATTTTCACGAGCCACTGTGTCACGGGTGCACTGTGAGTACATCGAATCCGGAATAAACCATCCCTGCAAGGGCCAACTGCCGTGGACAACAGCGTGTGGATGAGCGGGATTATCGTCGGCTAGCTCACATTGTTACACCACATAGATGGGCCACAGTGCAAGAAATCACTCTGCAATTTAACGCTGGTGCACAAAAACGTGTAAGCAGCCACACCTTCCAGAACCATCTCCTTGCTATGGGGTACAGAAGCCATCGTCCCACGAGGGTACTGCTGCTGACCGCACATCACAGGGTGCAAAGATTAGCATGGGCGCGAGAACATCGCCACTGGACCCTAGACATGTGGAAAAATGTTGCCTGGACTGATGAGTCGAGATTCACGTTGGTACTTGCGGATGGCAGGATACGAGTACGGCGCAAACCACATGAAGCGATGGATCCTTCTGGCCAGCAGGGTACTCTTCAAGCTGGTGGGTGTTGCATTCTCGTGTGGGGACTGTTTACGTGGACTGAAATGGGACCCCTGGTATGTGTGACATCGTCCCTCACAGGTCAACGTTACCGGGATATCCTAGATGACCATAGCTCCCGTTTGTGTGTCTTCAACATCCCACTGTGGACCTCATCCTACAACAAGACAATGCACCGTGTCATCGCTCCCAAATTGTATCCGAATGGTTGATGAACACTCCACCGACGTGACCTCGCTTCCTTGGCCAGCTAGGTCACCTGACCTCAATGCCATCGAGAGAGATGTTAGAGGCTCTGACCCCCTCCATGAAATCTTCGTGAACTGTGGGAGCTTGTTCAGGGTTCGTGGATCCGTATGGATTCCCAATGCTTCCGGTGTCTTGTCGAGTTCATGCCGAGACCAATCGCCACCGTCATCAGGGTGAAAGGTGGTGCTACACGTTACTAGACAGGTATCTCTAATTCAGTTGCTCTTCAGTGTATATACAGTAGGTGGCAAAAAGTAAGTACAGTGGATTCCATCAATAACATTAGCGATTCGGGATTCGATCAATGATATTAGCAATTCATATCATATTCTATAGGATGACACCTATTGGAGGGATGGGGATGTACTTTCTCCAATGAGGTAACATTTGGATGTCTTGCTATTGTACAATGAGGCACTAGTGGGAATCGAACCAGCAGCCTTCTGCTCTGGAGCCAAATGCTTTCCCAATTAAGCTACACAAATGAAGTCTGTCACTGCAACTTTGCTGTCTTAACACATGCATCACCTCTGAGGTACGTATTTCACACAATAAAGAAAATCCAGGAGATGTTGACATTTTAAAGTGTTGAAATCAGTCTCATACCTTGGACTGATTATGGATATGATTGCCGTAACTTCAGCAAAAACATAATGTGAATTTTTTTAAAACTGTTGTTTTCACTTTCCATGCAATACCATGAAATTTCTGCTCTTTATTAAATGCTTTGTTATTCTAATAATTTTATTTTGGTGTATTTTAAACAGAGGCGTAACTAGATATTTCTGTGCCTGGGGAAAATCACAAAATATTGCACCCTCATGTCTCTTTGTATTATATGTTATATATGCATGTGTATATTTTGAGTGAGTACAATGAACTGTTAGTACTGTATGCAGGATAAGTCTAAATGGCACCATTATTGTATTAGGTGTACAAATAAGTTTTAAAGTGTTTTTTGTCCTAATTGTAAATGAATTTATGGCACCTCTATTCATAGTTTACTGTGGAATTAACTTTTTTATGGGTCTTATAGAGGTTATTATTCAAAAAAGTTGGTGGTCAAATTTTCGAACTAAAGCCTAGTTCATCATCAGGACTACGTCATTGGAGTAGTTGCTGCCACTCAGTTGGAAGTTTAACACAGGGAAGATGTTAGACTTCTGCTCATTCCTCCCTGATTATATTAAATTGAATACAGCAAGACAATTTTTGGAAAAAATTGAAGTCCTGGTCTCTTCAGATACTCAAAACGATCTTCACAGAGAAGAATTAAAAGAAATATTGGCAGAAAACAATTACCCCTCCCCATATGTTGAGAAAATATTTAGACAAGTGCGAAAAAAGAAGCAGGAAATAAACAACTTCAAATTCACCAGCAAAATTACATACCACAAGGGACTTTTCAAAAAACTGAAGAAGATCGGAGCAAAAAATACACTATCTACCAACACGTAATTGGACACCCCTGCAATCGACGATATCTGCGGTCCTGATACACGTCACGGCGGCTGCCATTAAATATCGTGTGGGAAACAACAACGCAACCAGTCGCATGCAAGATGCCAAGCAGTTCGGAGCTCTCTGATTTCGAGAAAGGTGTAATCGTCGGGTATCACAGAAATGGCCGATCCATCCATGACATATCCAGCTAGTTGAAGTACCCAAAATTGACAGTGGTCTACGTGATTGGCAAGTGGAAGATGAGAGGTGACTGTCGGAATGTGCCCTGACTCGGCAGACCCACAAAACTGGGAGTTAGAGACCGACGGGTTTTGGCCAGAGAAATTCGGAAGAACTGCACCAAATCGATGGGCCACATCCACGAGGAGTTTCAACAGGCATCCGGGAGTGTTCTTTTGATTAATACCATCCGTAAGGAAGGAAGCCCATCTGCTCGGTTATCATGGACGCGCTGCCGCCCACAAGCCTTTGTTCACCAAGTCCAATAGCGCTGCTCAGCTAACGTGGTGCAAAGAACGTCGACAGTGGACCGTTGAACAGTGGAAACAGGTTCTCTGGAGTGACGAATCGAGGTTCACCCTCTACCGTTCGGATGGCAGGGTCTGGGTTTGGCGTCTGCCTGGAGAACGCCTCCTGCAGGAATGTATTGTGCCAACTGTGAAGTTCGGTGGCAGTGGAATTTTGCTATGGGGGTGTTTCCCCTGGTATGGCACGGGACCCTTGCTCGCAGTTTCTGGTAGACTCAACGCCGAGACCTACTGCACCATTTTGGATGACCGTGCGCTTCCTACATTGTGGCAGTTTTATGAGGTGGACCCATGTTACTTTCAGGATGATAATGCCACCTGTCATGTTGCGAGGTCCACCATGGCTTGGTATGGTGACAATGGGGTTAATCGAATGGACTGGCCTGCGCAGAGCCCGGACCTTAACCCTATCGAGCACCTCTGGGACGAGTTGGAGCATCGATTTAAGGAGTGCCCCTACCGTCCAAAATCGGTGAAGGAAATGACCTGTCTTCTCTAAGCCGAGTGGAAGAAAATACCGCTAGCCGTCGTACAACGCCTGGTTGAGAGTATGCCCCAGAGGGTCGCAGCTGTAATCACCGCTCGTGGAGGCTCCACCAACTATTGAAGGTGAATGAACTTAGTTTTTCTTTCCTATCACAGATGTCCAATTACTTGTTGGTAGATAGTGTAGTATCAGGCTTGCTCCAGATCTAAATAACAAATTAAAGAAATTCATGCCAGCTTTAAAGCAGAAAGAAGTGGGCATCCAGTTGCAAGAAGGAGTAATATATTGCATCGACTGTAACTGCAGACTCAGCTATATAGGAGAAACAGGGAGGAGTATTAAAGTCCGAATGAAAGAACACCAAGCAGCTATTAGGAACATTAGTAACAAAACAGGGCTAGACAGACATATACAAGCAAGTGGACACTCCATAAATTGGGACTCAGTAAAGATAATTGCCCACTAGTCAAACTTAGTATAGAGGAAACTGGAAGAAGGGATCGAAATAGCAAGAAGAAAAAGTACCACAATTAACGATAATTACGGTTGGACTCTTCCAACTGAGTGGCAGCAACTACTCCAGTGACGTAGTCCTGATGACGAACTAGGCTTTAGTTCGAAAATTTGACCACCAACTTTTTTGAATAATAACCTCTATAAGACCTGTAAAAAAGTTAATTCCACTGTGTGTTTTGTGTTATGTATACTGCTAATTTACATATTCGACATTCCTCCGTGTAGTTGTAATGCGACCATAACTGGTCCAGAGTATAAAATGTGACACAAAAGTTTGCTCAATAGTCAACCACATTTGCACATTGGGGTGAAAGATGGTAAGCGATACTGCATTTATTCGACACTGCATTCGTTACAAATTTCATCAAGGAAAAAGTGCTGCAAAAGCATGTGCATCAATCTGTTCTGGTGGAGAATATTGTATCGGAAAGCACGTGTGAGTTTTGGTTTAGACGGTTTGAAGCAGGTGATTTTGCTGTTAGTGAGCGAGAACGTAGTGGCGCCCGCAGAAGGTTGCACATGAGGAACTGCAAGCATTGGCTGGATGAAGATTCGTTTCAAACGCAAAATGAACTAGATGAACAACTGGGGGCAACTCAACAAACCATTTCCAATTGTTTATGTGCAATAGGAAAGGTTCAGAAGGAAGGAAAATGGATGCCAGATGGCCTGAGCCAGAGGAACAAAAATGAGTGTGTCGTGAAGTGTTTAAATCTGTTGAATAAACAACACAGAAAGCTTTTCCTGTGGAAAATTATGTGTGATGAAAAGTGGATATGGTACGACAATCCCAAACGCAAAAAAACACTGGGTAGACCCCGGTGAAGTAACGACTTCGACACCGAAATGCAATATTCACTCCAAGAAAGTTCTGCTGTGCATCTGGTGGGATATGAAGGATGTGCTTTATTATGAACTATTGGAACAGGGTCAAACTGTTACTGCTGATCGCTACAAGCAAAAATTGCTGCGATTGAACCAGGAAATCAGTCGGAAACGTCGATTCACAGGCAAATGATTGCGTCCCATGAAATTACTGCATGACAACGCTAGGCCACATGTTGCAAAATCGGTCAAGGAAGCACTATTGACGCTTGGCTAGTAAGTTTTGGAGCACCTGCGTATAGTCCCGACATAGCCCCTTCAGACTATCATTTGTTCCGATCGATGCAACATGGTTTGTCTGCTGTACGGTTCCAGACATGTGATGAAGTGCAAAAATGGGTTGACGACTTCCTCGCGTTACACGACGAAGTATTCTTCATGGCTAGAATCTGTCAGCTGCCCAACTGATGGAGGAAGGTTATAGACAATGACGACGCATATTTTGATTCGTAAAGGTATTGTTTTTCTTCGAATAAAGCTCGTGTTGAGAATTGGCTTCCTAGTTTCTTAATTCAATTACTAATCAAAAACAACTATTATGAGAATTTTACTAGGAATTTTTTAATTAAATTGCAAATTTCCAAATTTTAATTGCAAATTTTTGGATTTTTTTTATTTAAATTGCAATTTAAATAAAAAAAATCCTAGTAAAATTCCCATAATAGTTGTTTTTGATTAGTAAAGGTATTGTTGTTTTCTCGCAATATTACATGTTGCATTGTCTTAAAACACTTTAAAACTTATTTGTATGCCTAATATTTGGGAAGCATGTTTGACAGAGAGAACAAATTAGATGGCTAAATTAGTAGGAGAATGAACACTTCATTGAAAAACATAGCTGCTTTAGGAAGATTTCACAGGAATGATGTGTTCTCAAGAAAGTCCTGAATGACTGTGTGAAAGTGTAATTGTTTCTACTCTGATGTCTGGCACTGAAACCTCTGTACTGCAGAAAAGACATAGGAGTTGCTTGTGTGCTGGGGAGATGCATTACTTATGGGGGTTTGTGGTAAGACATGCTCTGATCATGTGAGGAATGAAGATGTGCTGCAGATGTGTAATTTGAGGCAAAATGTTGTTAGTAAAGTGGAGACTAATATTCTTAGGTGGTTTGGCCATGTTGAAAAAATAAGTGATGAGATACTAAGAGAATCTATTCAGCCCAAGTGGCAGGAAAGAAAGGTAGAGGAAGGCCAAGAAGGTTCGTGGGAAGACACATTTTGATCATGTGAGGAATGAAGATGTGCTGCAGATGTGTAATGTGAGGCAAAATGTTGTTAGTAAGGTGGAGGCTAATATTCCTAGGTGGTTTGGCCATGTTGACAGAATGAGTGATGAGATACTTACTAAGAGAATCTATTCAGCCCAAGTGGCAGGAAAGAGAGGCAGAGGAAAGGCCAAGAAGGTTCGTGGGAAGACACATTTTGATCATGTGAGGAATGAAGATGTGCTGCAGATGTGTAATGTGAGGCAAAACGTTGTTAGTAAGGTGGAGACTAATATTCTTAGGTGGTTGGGCGATGTTGAAAGAATGAGTGATGAGATACTAAGAGAATCTATTCAGCCCAAGTGGAAGGAAAGAAAGGTAGAGAAAGGCCTAGGAAATCATGGGAGGACCAGATTCAGGAATGTCTGCATGAGAAAGAGAAAATGAGTATGAAGTACAAAAGGTCTTGTGTGTGGCGTGAGGTGGGTGTTAATGAAGCTTGAGCTGCGTACCAAGATCACTGTAAATGGGTGTGTCTGATATAGCAACAGTGGGTTCTTTCTTTGAGAAGCTAAACTCTGAATATCAAAGAACAGCTTAGTGGTATGTGTGTATGTATGTATGTATGTATGTATGTATGTATCAGGGACGGTGCGAGACCACCCAAAATTTTGGTGACCCCCCCCCCCTGTCATCTTCCTAGAATTTTTGAGATAAATGAAGAAAATGTAGTACACTTTACTATCGGAGCTGCATGTTCTTCTGTGGCAATGGGAGAAGGGTAGCATTATGCAATTATGTTCCTCCAACCAAGATCCATGACTCAGACTGGCAACCTTACTTATATATTGCGCTTCCGCTTTGGCACACAGAGGTCGAAGACCGGCCGGAAGGTCAAAGAACATCGTCAGTCCGAAGCCACGGCTCATGCCACTGGGTTGAAAAGTTGAATAAGCATCACTCTGCCAATCCCATCACAGCACTAGCGCTCTCGCAGTCTATGACAAGTAGTGAGCATTATCACGATCGTCGAAAGCAGCAGACAATGATCGGCGTCAGTCACCACCAGACACAAAGTGACATTTCTCTTGGCTAGTTAGTAGTTACACTCTGTTTCTTTCTCATTCTGGTGAAAAGTCTCATTTTCCTGCTTGATTTTTTTTTTTTTGCACGTATTGTGCGTGATACATGAAAGTAGGTATTTCTTCCCGAACCAAGCTTTGAAATAACATGTCCGCAAAACGACCAATCCGTGATTTTTCGGAACAAGTGTTGATCAGAAGAAGAAAAGTAAATTAAGCGATAGTGTCTACAAAGCGGATAATGATTATCAGACAGCTATAACTTCATCAACAGTGTGTGGTGAATCATTGGGAATCAACGAGGATTCTTTAAGTGCTTGTAGTGATTCAATGGAAATTTTTTATAAACGCAATGTTTGTGAAAATAAAACACGGGAAGGACCACATGGTCACAAGACAAAAAAATGTTGAACTCGGAGAGCTTGATATAGCAACTTCACTTTCGGATCTACCCAAACAGCGTATATTAAAATAGTTCCCACAAAAAAATACGGTAAAGAACAAAGAAACTTCCAGACATATTAATATAACATGTTTCCATGGCTTGCATATAGTATAAAGAGAGATTCCGCTTTTTGTTTTCCATGTAGAATGGTTTCATCGGACGACGAAAAACATGAGGCCACCTTTGCTTAGCGAGGTTACAACAATTAGAAAAAAGCACTTGAAAAGGATTCGGGTTTTAAAAAAACACCAAAACAGCTTGACACACAAAACTTACTTGGTGTGGTGTACCTTTTATAAGAAAATGAAATCAAGAAGGGCATATTCATCAGTTGGCACACTTCAAAGTGTTACATGTGCAGCGGAAGTCAAGGAAAGGCTTTGTTTAGGGCAAGCGACAGCGTTTTTTAATTCTTGACTTTAATAATATATACAGTATATATATATACCAGGCTCAGATTATTCAAACTTATGCACCCACCACAAGTCATCCTGAAGAAGAAATTGAAGAATTTTATGAGGAAATTTGTCATCTAAATAATAAAGGTAAGCAGCACTTGAAAATAATTATGGGAGATTTCAATGCAAAAATAGGGCAACGGCAACAGAATGAAACTTCAGTAGGTAAATTCGGTCACGGCAACAGAAACCAGCGTGGAAATACTCTCGTAGAGTTTGCAGAGGCAGAAGGGTTTTTCATCTTGAACTCCTTCTTCAAGAAAAAGCCACACAGGAAATGGACATGGAGACATCCAAATGGGACGACAAGTGAAATTGATTTTATTATGTGTAACAAAAAATTCGTCATAGAAGACTGCAGTGTGCTAAACAAGTTCAACACAGGTAGTGACCATAGATTGGTGAGATGTAAGATGCACCTCAACACTAAACTTGAACGTGGCAAGCTCATAAGACAAACAAAATATATTGACATAACCAACCTTAAAAAACACCATAATACCTTCAAGTTGGAACTGAAGAACAGGTTCTCTGCTTTAGAAGGCCTAACATCAGAAGAAGTGGACATCTCTGAAGTTAACAGAAAAGTAACCAAAGCTCTTATGGAAACAGCAACAAAATTAGCTGGGTCTAAGAACAAGTTGCATGTAAATAAATTATCAGGAAAAACGAAAATGTTGATGCAAAAAAGAAGAGAGATGAGGACAACTAAAGAAGATGTGACTTCCAAAGTGGAATATATAGAGCTATGCAAGACAGTAAGAAAAAGTATCACTGAAGACGTAAGAAAATTCAACTGTGAACTAGTGAGGAAAGCAATTGAAAACAACCAAAGCCTAAAGATAGCAAAGGGACATCTCAGTAAGGGAAGAAAACAGATTATGGCACTGAGAAAAGAAGATGGTTCTGTAACAAGAAATAGAGGCGAAATTTTGACAAGAGTGAAAGATTTCTACTCCAAATTATATGAAAGGGATGATACATGCACTCCAGACATCATGAAAGATACCAGTACCAGAGTTCCTCCAGTCCTTCCAGCAGAAGTTGCACAATCAATCAAGAACATGAAGCGAGGAAAAGCTCCAGGAGAAGATGGAATTACTGTAGACATCATACAAGAAGCAAGTGGAGAAATCGAAACAGTACTCGCCCAAATTTTCACTCGATGCCTTAATGAAGGAAAGATTCCTGAGGATTGGAACACCGCTACAATGATCCTGCTACATAAGAAAGGTGACATTGAGGATCTCGGAAACTACAGACCTATCAGCCTCCTATCAGTAGTTTATAAAATCTTCACTAAAGTTCTTTCACACCGCTTGAAGGTAACACTGGACATGGCTCAACCGAGAGAACAAGCTGGATTCAGGAGTGGCTACAGCACAATAGATCATATCCACGTGCTGAGAGAACTAATTGAAAGAGCGAGGGAATATGAACTTCCATTGTGCATGGCTTTTATCGATTATGAAAAAGCCTTTGATTCGGTGAAACCATCAGCAGTTACAATGGCTCTGAAAACCTGTGGTATTGAAGATGCATACATTAATATTATTATTAACATCTATGAAAATGCAAGTGCAAAGATTAGGCTGTTTGAAAATACAACACACGTAAAAATTGGAAAGGGAGTGAGACAAGGTGACACCATATCTCCGAAGCTCTTTAATGCCACATTGGAGGGTGTTTTTCAGTCGCTGAGCTGGGAAAACAAGGGGATAAAGATTAATGGAGATTATCTAACCCACCTTCGTTTTGCTGATGATGTAGTCATTTTTGCAACTACCCCATCAGAGCTGCAGAGTATGATCCAGGAACTTGCTGACAAGAGTAAAGAAGTGGGATTAAAAATGAACTTTCAGAAGACAAAAGTGATGTTCAATGCTTTTACAAGAAATGAAGATTTATCGATTGATGGAGAAAAGCTGGAGATAACAGACACGTACGTTTATCTTGGACAGCAGATATCAAGTGAGGGTCACATTGATGAAGAAATTAATCGGCGTACAAAACTTGCCTGGAGAGCTTTTGGAAGAAACAGCATAATTTTCAAGAGCAATATGCCATTATGTCTTAAAAGAAAAGTGTTTGATCAATGCATCCTTCCAGTGCTTACGTATGGTGCAGAGACGTGGACCTTAACTAAAAGAGACATACAAAGGCTGCAGACAACTCAAAGAAGCATGGAGAGGTGCATACTTGGTGTAACCAGGAGAGATAAGAAGAGGAACTCGTGGATCCGAAAAATGACAAGAGTGGAAGACATCATGATCAGAGTTAAATCCCTGAAATGGCAATGGGCTGGACATACTGCCAGAAGGACAGATCATCGATGGACAGCCGAAATTTTAGATTGGATTCCAAGGGACAGGAAAAGACCCAGAAGAAGACCACATGGGAGATGGGTGGATGAAATTCGAAAGTATGCAGGGGTAACATGGAGGAGACTGGCACAAGACAGACCGTTGTGGAGGAAACTTGGGGAGACCTTCGTCCAGCAGTGGATTGATAATGGTTGACAATGATGATGATGATATATATATAAAGCATAATTCCCCCCCTGAAAATGTTCTGGCACCTTCCCTTGTATGTATGTTGTGTTTGTCTTAGAGCACTGGTTCTTTTCCCTGCCTGGAACCAGTAACTCTGACTAAGGGACGGACACTGCAGGGTGTCCAAGAATTATTGGACACATTACAAAGTTATGTACAAAAAAAAACTATGAGCATTGTATGTTTTTCTATGTCACGTATTACTAACACGGTTTCTTTATTTTTGTTTTGCAGAATTATTTCCAGAATCCGATAGATGGCGCTAGGTGTGACCTGATGAGGAATGTATGAGAAATGCGCAATCAGTAGTCATGTCATCCATACAGCAGAAGGTGGTGTGTGTTACGGCTTGCGGAATTAAAGTCTGTCATCAAAGTTAAAAGATGGTACCATTTAGAGTATGGTTGTAATCCTTTGTCAACAAATTCAATTAAGCGGTAGATGAAACAGTTTAAAGAAACTGACAATGTGGAACGTGGAGGAGCCGGTAGGCCTAGCATCAGCGGTGAGATGATTGACCAAGTTAATGAAAGTTTCGGACAAAGCCCCACGAAATCCGTTCGTAAAGCAAGCAGAGAACTGTGCATTCCAAAATCCACAGTTCATGAAATCTTACACAAGAAATTGAAATTTCATGCTTATAAAATTCAAATAGTGCAAAAGATGCATGCAAATGATCAAACTGTGCGATACGATTCCGCTGTGGATATGCTGAATCGAGTGGAAAATGACAAAAACTTTCTCAGTACTGTAATTTTTAGTGATGAATCCACACTTCATGTATCAGGTGTTGTGAATCGTCACAACTGTAGGATATGAGGCAGTGAACCGCCTCATGCTGCTATCGAACTGGAACCTGATTCTCCAAAATTTAATGTGTGGTGCACCCTGTCAAAAAGAGAAGTGATTGGCCTTTTCTTCTTCTGCGAAAAAAACATAAATGGGAACATTTACTTGGATATGCTAGAAAATTTCGCTATACCTCAGATCAAAAGATATGACGTCATTTTCCAACAAGACAGCGCGCCTCCGCATTGGTCAACGTGTGTACGTAAGTGCCTAAATGAGCATTTCCCCCAACAGATGGATTGGGCGTGGTGGTCCCATTCCGTGGCCTCCTCACTCTCCAGATCTAACTCCATTGGATTATTTCATGGGGGGTTATGTGAAGGATAGTGTCTATCAGACGCCTTGTACTGATTTGCAGGAACTGAAACAGCGTATCACAGCTACTATTAATTCCATAACTCCTCAGATGCTTGCCAATACATGGCATGAAATGGAGTATCGCTTGGACGTACTACAAGCAACCAAGGGATCTCACATCGAAATTTATTAACTTGTGTAGTTAGTTAGTACAGTCAGTTTCTTTCTATCTGTTTAATGTTTTGTTTTATGTCGTGAAATCGAGTATCGCTTGGACGTACTACGAGCAACCAAGGGATCTCACATCGAAATTTATTAACTTGTGTAGTTACATTGTAAGTTAGTACAGTCAGTTTCTTTCTATCTGTTTAATGTTTTGTTTTACATAATTTTGTAATGTGTTAAATAATTATCGGTCACCCTGTATTTATTGCCCATCGAGCTGTTCATAGTGGTCATCAACACCCCACCCCCTCCTTACATCACATTCTAATGTGATCTGTATGTGTGAGGTACAATCAGGCTGTGCAAACTGTGACTGTTTGTACAGCTTTTCCAAACTGCTTCAGAGTTTGGACATCCAGCATCACATCATACGAGCCAAATGTAGCTGACAGTCACGGCTTGTAGGTTGGTAGTATAATGACCGACAGGTCGTAGTGGTAGTAATGGCCGAATAGCCTCCAGAGGATCTTCAACAATGTGAATGACATCCTTATCTTGCAACATATATAACTGCCTTCATTTCTGAATGTCAACAGTTAACATCCCCAGAAAATTTTGAGAAAGAAATGCAAATTTTAAGCTGTCAAGTTTAAGGAAACTGGCGATGCATATTTTAAGCAAAGTCTGTCAGTGGAGAAATAGCAAAGTGTGGTGAGAAAAAAATCTGTCATAAACTGGTGCAAAAATTTCAATTTTAATCAGATTGTATACAGTGATTTTTGCACCCTCTCTTAAACTGCGCCTGGGGGCAGCCAACCCACTTTCCGCGCCCTAGTTATGCCTCTGATTTTAAAGTTAAGTTTTTATGCTATGTGTGTTCACACCTTTATATGTGAGAGACCATGTCTTCATAAAAAGGAAAACTGAAACTGTGCATTAACAGTCTTTTTTCTCTTTTTCTAATGCAAGCATGTGCCTAATTACTGGGAAATCATACTGAATGAGGTGGGCCCTCTAAATGTTTTCTCATTGTAGTTTGTATGTAAAACTTTAAATAGTTTCATATTTCTAGTGTCGCCATTTTACATGTGTTCAGAAAATGCGTTCTTTTTTTTTTTTTAAGTTACTTTTTTGGTACATAATCTTTGAGTCGCATGTATTTATTTCAAAAATCGTGCATACACCCAACTGTAATCAGCATTCCAAAATTATGCCGGTGAATTTATCCTAGGTACAGTGGGACCTTGGTTTACATTTGTCTAGGGAACGGTTTTAAAAAATGTGTAAATATGGAAAACGTATAAATGAAATTTCAAAATGTTAAATACTAATGTAAAATTTTGGATGCCTCCAAAATGAAAAAAAGGGAGGTGTGGAATTCATAATTTTAGATTATGCTCAGTTGTACTATATAAGGCATACATGAACACTTTGTTTGCTACCTTAAGCTTAAGTCTATTTTGGCTTTTGTACTAATTTTTTTATTCTAATTTCATTATAAAAACTAGGTTCAATTCTGTATGATTTCATATTTTTAATATACCAAAAAAAAAAAAAACCTTTGAAATATTAGGGTGCAAATCCAAATATGATTTATTTTATATTCATTGCCCCTATTACACGTTCTTTACTTACAAGCATTGCTCTTTTCAAAACAGTTTATCCACCAGTTGATTTAGCATTAATACCAAGAAAAAATATTCACTAATCTTTGCTTGTTTCATTATTTTTTTAATTCAGAGAAAAAAGGAGAACTGTGAATATCATTTAGTGAATTTTTAGTTGCTCATCTATTTGATGGCTGCAAAAAATACCCTGTCACAATTCTCTCAAAGTTGTAGCATATCAGGTTATGAAGTAAAAGTTAGTCTTTGAGATAAAATTTTAGTTTATGTAGGTTGAATGGTAATAAATTTTAGAGTTAAATTAAAATGTTCTTAATGATAGTTTGTAATAATTAAATGCTTTTTTTAAAAAGGTACTGTATTAGTTTGTATTTTGCCTGGAGGTCCCGTGACAAACGTTGGCATTTTTTTATGTGCGCAAAATATGTAGCATTGTGAAATATGTAGCAAGGAGGGGTCATGAAGTGGGTAAGTCGTTGAATTTACTTTTTACATGACTTGAAAGATTCTAATAATAATGTAGTTATAATAATCATGCAGTTAGCTGTCTACCTTTCTTGAGAAAGCCATCTGGCTGCTGTTCGAAAGCTTGGAAACTTTTATTTCTATTCTACGCCAAGAAATTTTGGATCACTAGTATAGTTATACTATTTAAGTGAAATATTTTAATTGTTTTAGTGCATGTTTGAATGCAAGATGACTACATGAGACATTTTTTAGTGTCCCCAAACAGTCAGATAATATACTGGGTTACACATAAAAGAATCCAAAGAACTGCATATTTTTGATAATATGAAATGCAAAATTTAACTTATAATCACAAAAAGCATATAAATGAATTAAGTATAACACAACTGAAAAAGCAATGTAGACTACAGTAAAACATTTGGAATAGTGCAGCGTATAAAGGTGAAAAGCATGTAACCAGTAAATGTATAACTGAAGTTCCACTGTATAACTGATATCTGTATGATATGTATTTAGATGTAGCATTAATTGAGTGATCAACTAGCACAGTAATATTTAAAATTTTATTTTAATGTGCTTTTATCAATTGCATTCCTGTTTCTGTTTTAGATTTTGTGTCAACTCATTTATAGGTCCAGGAAGTCTGCTACAGCTGATTATTCTATTGATTGTGTTATAGTTTTGCATTTTCACCCTATAATTTGCAGATTATCTGTTTAAGAAGTATAAATTGAGGTCCTGTGGATAATAGTGAAGGACGATTTGTGAACGATTCTTTCGCAGTGAATGACTCTTTGCTGTGAATGGTTTTTCTCTGAATGATGTGAATGATAATTCAAGCTGCGATTACTCCAACATACACTGAAGTCACAGTATGTTTAACTTTCTTTCACCTGCATGTGTTCAGAAATGACTTTCGAATAACAAAAGTAACATCCAGAATTAATCTTTTGTATTAATGAAGACATGGCAAATCCTAGTGAAGAATTATTGTAGTTTAAATTGTGTATTACGGGGATTACTAGGATATAAGTTTTCACTTTGTCAAATTTTCGGGTTGTACCCCAACCCTTCTTCAGGACTGACTAAGATAGAAGGTGCTGCCACTCAAGTGGTAATGTCATACCGCTATGTTCGTTAATCATGGAACCTCTTCTTCTCTCAATGTGTAGACTTTCTTCAAGTTTCCGTTTTAGGTAGTGTTGTTGGTGTGCAAGAATTTTTAAAGATTCCCAGTCCATTGAATGTCCAGTACTTTGCACATGTTTATCAAGGCCTGTTTTGCTTGTAATGTTCCTAATTGCGGCTTTGTGTTCTGCTACACGGGTGCGGAGTTGTCTTCCAGTTTCTCCTACGTATATGTTCCCACAATTGCAGTTTACACTGTAGAAGGAGTTATCTTCGCATAAATAGCGACAGTAGCTTACTCTCAGATATCAGTACAGCATTGCTAATGCATATATTCACTTAGCTGCTTCTATTGTTAACGTGCTATTTAGAATTCAAATCAACTCTGAGGTTACACACCTTTTCACCTAAAATCTTTCAGGAGGTTTTCATCTTGTTAACAAACATTTCCAACACATTAGTTCGTTTGCTACAGCGTGGTTCGAGGCTTTAATGCATTCTTTAAAAACTTGTGAAATTCCTATTTTTTCTTGTAAGCGTGTGCCAAATCATATGTACAGAAAGATCTTTTTAAAAAACATGATCACAGATATCCAATTAAAATGCAACTCGTTTAAGAACCTATAATGCCCAATGTGTATTATGTAAAAATTCAAATGTAGAATCTGGTAACAATCTTAGTCCTCCATTTGCGTGGTGAAGACCTAAGATAAGGTCGAAAGCTCCCAACTTACGAACTTTCTTGTAAAAGTTTTTCATTTAACGTAACTAGCGTGATCAAGTTACCTTTATTTGTTAATATTGTTACGTGTTTTGCCCATCATCGTCATCGTCATATGTAAAACCCAATGTGTATTATGTAAACTCAATGTTATTACCCAATGTGTATTATATAGGTTCTTAAATGAGTTGCATTGTAATTGGGTATCTGTGTTCATCTTTTTTAAAAGATCTTTCTGTAAATACATGTATGATTTGGCACATGTTTATACTGTATAAGAAAAAATTGGAATTTCACAAGTTTTTTTTAAAGAATGAATTAAAGCCTTGAACCATGCTGGAAAGATTTTAGAATGAAAAGATTAGTAAGCTCAGAGTTGATTTGAAGAAAAGTAATGTCGAGAATTAGTAAGTGTCAACCTTTATGTGCGTGAGCAGTCAGCTAAGAAGTAGTGGTGAAACTTAAGAATGGGAATGATATGTGAATGCCATTCATTTGAATTCCCAGTAAGAAAAGTAATGGCAAGAATTATTAGGTGTGCAACTTAATTCTCGGCCACAGGCACGACACGTTAACTGCAAATTATAGCAAATCGAATATGTACCTAATCAGGGAAATAATCCCCGTCGTGTTGGATACATTTTAGCCATCGGTCAGGGAGCTGCCAAATGCTACAACGGAAAAAAGAGGGCTGTTTCGAGTTGATAAAGTCATCAATATTTGTGTGGACGTCCTCGACAGAAGTGAAGTGCGTATCACTCAGGTGATGTCGCAGGGAGCGAGAGAGGTGATAATCCGACGGGGCGAAGTCTGGAGAATACACCGGGTGGGACAAAATCTCCCATCCCAGGTCGGTGATCGTGTTTAAAGTCGTTTTTGCGGTGTGCGGACGCGCGTTATCCTGAAGCAACATGACCGACCTTCTGCCCTTGCCGGTGTATGGCCTTTTCGTCTCCATTGCGTCGCTCACACGAATGACTTGCTGACAATGACACTCAGCATTGACCGTTTCACCAGGTTTGAGCAACTCATATTGTACGATACCACGCTGATCTCACCATATGCACAGCAACAACTTCATGGCGTGGATATTAGGTTATGGCGGTAGGCTGACCTGGATAAACCCACGATTATCGCTGCATAGGATTATCGTAGAGGATCCCCTTCTCATCACAGGTCAAAATCTTGTGGAGGAAATCCTTTTTCTTGAATCTGGAGAGCAAGGACACAGCAACATCGTAGTGCCTACACTTGTTCGCAGCTGTGATTTGGTGGGGCACCCAATGGCCCTCCTTGTGAATTTGTCCAAGCTTGTGCAGTTGCTTTGCATTGGCTTGCCGTGTTACTCTTAGTTTCTGGGTGAGCTCTGACTGTGTGCGATAGGGATCCGCATCCAACAGTTGTTCCAATTCCTCATCGTCAACTTTCTGTAGCTGTCCCGGATGTTCTGCATCACGGAGATCGAAATTTCCCTGCTTAAACCACTGGAACCACTTCTTACACCTACTGTAGGACACGCCAGCCTTACCCAAAGCAGCACAGATCGTTTGCTGGCACTTTTTTCATCTGAAACGAGAACAGGAGGCAGTGCCTCAAATGTTGCTTTTCAAACGACATTGCTTTCACCGTCAACTTTTGTTCCTTCTGTCATTACAGTTACCTGGAAAGCTGTTGGATGGTGCTGCAATCGGCCTTTATTGCACCCAGTTATTTGCATTTGCTGACATTCTATGATCACTTGCGGTTAGGGGCTGAGAATTAAGTTGCACACCTAATAATAAGTCTCAACTGTTATGCGAGTAAGCAGTCAGCTAAGAAATAATGGGGAAACTTGGGAATGGGAGTGATGCATGAATGCCATTGAATTGAATGGCATACTCAAATTGTTTGCCATGAGCCAGCTCATGGAAAATCAGTCGTCATGAATGCCGAAATAGCTCACGTTCTTTTGGGCGGTTTGTTAAAAAGAGCTGTGGCCTTGAAAATGCTTTGATCGTAAACACTAGATCTGTGCAACAAATGAAATTTACTCAGTGAGCCTAGTGACAACTGAAAATAGAATGGTCATTCATTTGAATGATTTTTTCATGAATGAACCCTGAAGAAGGAATGATTTATGACATCAGTAATGCATAAGTAATGCCATGGAGGACACAGAAGATGATTGTTTTTTTATTCATCTGAAAATGAAAACAACCACAATGTGACTTTGACAATGATGTTTACATTTATGACTCAACTTTAATGGAAATGGACCTACAGGAACTACAGGGTAATTCAAAATGATTGCCCCGATTACAAATGACAATACCTGGAAACAAAGATGCAGAGATCACATTGATAAAGAAGGAAGTTTAGAAATTTGTTTCCATACCTTTTTTGAATGGGTGTCAAATTTTGTTTCCATATCTTTTTTGAATGGGTGGCAAATTTTGTGTCCATACCTTTTTTGAATGGGTGGCAAATTTTGTTTCCATACCTTTTTTTGGATGTGTGGTAAATTTTGTTTCCATACCTTTTTTGAATGGGTGTCAAATTTTGTTTCCATGCCTTTTTTGAATGGGTGTCAAATTTTGTTTCCATACCTTTTTTTGAATGGGTGGCAAATTTTGTTTCCATACATTTTTTGAATGGGTGGCAAATTTTGTTTCCATACCTTTTTTGAATGGGTGGCAAATTTTGTTTCCATACCTTTTCTGAATGGGTGTCTGGTGACTTTTGTCAATATAGTGTATATTCACTATAAATGTAGACTTTTTTTTTTTTTAATGTACAAAAAAAATTTAAACTGTGGGAGGAACAGAATGCCTATATAAAGGGGTGAAGAGGGAGCCATTTTGAATATATATATATATATATATATATATATATATATATATATACTTTCTGTTTTCTCATAGGTACATACATGCCATTTAGCTGTTCTCTGAGATACAGTGGTTTGCTCCTCAAAGAAAGATCCTGTGCCAAGTACACATTTAACTGATAGAAATAGAATTTACTTACTGTTGGTGTATCAAATGTCTCCATTTACAATACAGAGTAATTCAAAATGATTGCCCTGATTACAAATGACAATATCTGGTTTATGAACATGGATACAGAGATCACATTGCTGCACAATAAAGAAGGAAGTTTAGAATTTTGTTTCCATACCTTACAAATGTTCTATGTGACTTCCCTGGGTCACGCGGACAACATCTAAATGGTAATCCATTTCATGCCATACATTATGAAGCATGCCCATCAGATCTTGATTATTTTTTTTTAGCAGTAGCAACACTTGCTAGTGGCCTTATTTTCTACCAGCAAATTGCGTTATCTACTAGCCAAAGTTTATTAACATTATACAAAAGAAACTTTAACATGTACCCCTCCATTAGTCAGTCATGACAAATTTTGATTTCACCCCTGTAACTGTCACATTATAATGCTGAAAAGATTGCAAATATTTAGATATAACTCACCTTTTCAAGACCTGACAGATTAATTCTAACAATTTAATTTGAATGCAACATTTTTTTCATTTAACTTTATTCACAAAATTGAAGAACACTATTCAAAATTTTAAGTTATTTTCTGTATGGTTTACAATCTGGGTTTCAAGTCTTTTCATCATACCACTTTAAAACAGCAGGCCTGGGATCAAGCTTGTCTTCAGACGGAACTTTAACCTCAATACTCATGAGAGCATTCAATGTTTGTAAGTTTAAACTGCCCCTCTAATCACCCTGGATTCTCTTCATGAAACTGGATGCAACCTCACATGAAGAAGTAGATAAGTGAAATATACTGGATATTTCTACTAGTGACAAAATGTTTTAATAATGTTTGTACTTTTTAAGAAACATTGATTTCCATAAAGCAGTTGTTCCTTTTTGTATGCGTCTAAAATATTCCACACGCACAATGCAGTGGCGCTTTACAGTTCACACTAAAACATTCAAAAATTTTCTACTAGCAAATTTTGCTAGAATCACTTTTTATCACCAGCAAAATGCATTTGCTTGCTAGCTAATTGCTACTAACTACCAGTCATAATCGAGCCCTGATGTTCGTAGTCACTGATACCAGTGCAAGCTGAATGCGCACTTCTTGCAGATTTCTCGACAAAGGTGGCACATACACATGGTCTTTGATATACCCCTACAAAAAGAAGTCACTAGGAGTAAGATCCGGAGACCTGGACGGACACTTGCAGAACTCCAGCATGCAAAACACCTTTTCTGCTGCAGTTGCTATTTCTTCCCACTGGCTTTGGCGCACGGGCAGCACACTTTCCTACGTCACCATAGCAACACAGCAGTAGGTTCCAATAAAATTCTAAACTTCCTTCTTTCTTGTGTAGGGATATCAACTGTCTATTTATCTTCATAAACATGTTATTGTCATTTGTAATAAAGGCAATCAGTTTGAATTACCCTGTATTTGGGAACTCCAATTGTGAGTCATATAATTCCTCTAAGGTTTTTAAAAAAAGCAATTTCAGAAATTTGTGCAATTTTATTTCAATAATGTTTTACAAACTCTTGAAATTTAAAATAGGCTTATATGCGAGTCCAGGTTTTTTACCAATTTTTAGATGTTGAACTGGGGGAGTTGGCTTATTTGAGATTATATATGGTTGTTTTTCATGTTTGTAAACACATAAAATTTTGAAGCTGGAGGAAACAGTGGTCAGGTGTATGTGTGTGTGTGTGAGAGTGTGTGTGTGTGTCCTGGTAAATTTTAGGTAAGGCCTTCTTAATATTTAGCATTGGTATGAAGTGATTGCCTTAAAAAATGATTTTTCATTTGAGAAAAAATTTCATGCTTTAATCATTGTCATTCTTCATTTTTTCATTATGACGATGATTAAAGCACTTTTTCTAAGTATGAGAATTGAATGTTATGAATAAAGCACAGATGTTCAAGCATCAAAAACCTCCAAAATAAGCAAGCATTTATACACTAAAAATTAAGAAATATCCACTAAAAATAGAAGTAATATGCATTCAACATACCTGAAAGTTTTACTGTCAGATACATGTGTTTACAATGATGTAGCTGTATAAAAATAAGATATAAAGACTTATGTCTGCCCATCTTGAGCTGTTGGTATACATCTTCCATTGAAAAATACATCTGGACCAAAATCTGCTACAAACTTTTTCAGTCTCGTACTGTAGCACCCTTTTACTTTAATCACATTAAGCAATATCATGTACGCGTAGTTACCAATCGACAATATCAAAAGTGCCAGAAATCACCCTTGAGAGTCGTGGCATAGAAGAAGTGTTTCGTCTGAATTTTTGGATCAGTGAGAATCTGTAGCTTGATTGCACATACTTAAGTGCCAGTTGCTTGAAATGCTAAAAGAAAAAAACAGTCATATTACCTTCACAGAGTTCTCTGATTGTCTTCTTACTTTATCCCCCTGCACTCTGGGAGTAAGTGCTCGTTTACAGTGTGTAAACAAACAAGAGCCATGACCTCATTTCAACAGCCAATGGCATGTGGACTTCCCAGCGGACCCAACCTTATATCATATTTCTAGTAACCTTGCCGTTCATTGCTTACCTAAGAGTTTGGTGCCACTTCTGATAAACAATTTGTCTGGCTCGTGGATTTTGATGGCAGAAAAAGTTCCGTGTCAAACCTTAGAAAGAGTTTGGCGCCACTTTCAATAAATAATTTGTCTGGTTCATGGGTTTTAATGAGTAAAAAAAGTTCCGTGTCAAACCTTACTAAGAGTTTGGCACCACTTTTCATAAGCAATTTGTCTGGCTCATCGATTTTGACGCATCGAAAAAGTTCTGTGTCAAACCTTACTAAGAGTTCAGCACCACTCAATAAATAATAATTTATCTGGCTGATGGATTCTGACGTGCAGAAAAAGTTGAAAAAGTCCTGTGTCAAACCTTACTAAGAGTTTGGCACCACTTTCAATAAGCAATTTGTCTGGCTCATGGATTTCGATGCGTAGAAAAAGTTTCATGTCAAACCTTACTAAGAGTTTGGCACCACTTTTGATAAATAATTTGTCTGGCTCATGGATTTTGATGCATAGAAAAAGTTTCATGTCAAACCTTACTAAGAGTTTGGCACCACTTTTGATAAATAATTTGTCTAGCTCATGGATTTTGATGTGCAGAAAATGTTCTGTGTTGACCTTTACAAGCATGGTCATCCCTTACACTAGAAAGTTAAAATTTCAGCAAATGTGGTCTTTCTGCAAAAGAAATATTCACATTTGCTAGTGCGGTTGTTTAGTAGATAGTAGACTAAACAGTTCTCTCTTGATTGGAAGTGGATTTGTGTGAGTACCATCATTTTCTAATGAGGGAAATTTTTTAACGAGCAGTTTTGCTATTGTACCACAATGCTGGTAATTCCATTTTTCAAAAGTGCTTTTCTAGAAAATTTTCAAGATATATGTAAAAACATGCTCTAAATGTGAAAATATGTATTTATTCCTCAAAGTGGCTAAATATGCAAAATAAGCATGGAGATTGTGAAAGAAATATTCTTTGCAAATACATGAAACAATTGCAGGATTTTTAGGGTGGAAAACAGGGTAGCCATGCCTTGCTTTCTGTTCAACATGTAACTTTAACATCTGAAAACTTGAAATTGCATCACCCTGGCAAATGCTTATTCCCACTCCAGGATAATGTGATTTTCAAGTTTTCTGATGTTAAAAAAATATGCACCCATGAGCCATTTATATGATCACCTACCTAACAAGTTTATCCCGCAAAACAGCAGCCACTCAGCAAGTCATTGATTCAATGAGGTAGCGATAGGTATCCTAGGGTATCTGGTACCATAATGTCAACAGCAGGTCCTCCAGTTTCCATACATTTCCGGGTGGTGGTGATTTAGTGCGAACCCACTTTTCCAAGTCGAACCACAAATGTTCGATTGGGTTCATGTCAGGTGAATTTAGAAGCCAGGGCATTAACAGAAAGTCGCCAGCATGTTCCTCGAACCACTCCTTGATGATTGTGGCATGGTGCATTATCCTGCTGGTAATGGTCATCACTAGCAGGAAATGCAGCTGCCATGAATAGGTGAACTTGGTCAGCAACGACGTTCAGATACCTGACAGCTGTCAGGGATTGTGCTATTGGAATAATGGGTCCTAAAGTGTCCCTAGAAAACATCACCCACAGCATAACACCACCGCCGCTGGCCTGTTTCTGCCCAACAGTGCATCCAGGTGCCATAGTCTCCATTAGTAATCGACATATCCACGCTCTGCTATCTACGTGATGCACCAGGAATCTTGATTCGTCAGACCAGGCCACTTTCTTCCAATCGTCCACGGTCCAATCCCAACGATCTTGGGCCTATTTCATGCATTGTTGGCAATGACATGCAGTGAGCATGGGCACCCGGCTGGGCCCTTTGGCTAAGTAGGCCAGTGCGCAAAAGGCTGTGGTGAGCTGTGGCACATTGCTCTGATCACCACTGTTGTAGCTGCGGGTAATTTGTTGCACTCTGACCCTGCAGTCGCTGTGAGCCATGTGCGACAGTCTCCGCTCCCCTCTGGCGTCACTGAGCTGCGGACAACGGTGCGTCGTTTGGCCATTTGTGCACCACTTTTGATACGTACTCGCTACAGCGGCACATGAACAATCCACAAGCCACGCCATTTCCGAGATCGTAGTTCCGAGGAGCCGTGCCATCACAATTTGTCCGTTATCAAAGTCCGATAGTCAGCAGCTTTTCCTATTCTGACCCCAAACACTCTACTAACCGAAAGCCAGTTCTCGTGTATATAAACTGCTCTGCGAGTTCACCTGCACCACCGTTTGGTCTCCAAGCGCACTCATTTCTCTAGGCTAAAAAAATATAAATTTAATTAAGAATTGTTTTTGGTCCCCGACGGTGATCGAATAACAATTTTTCGGTTGCTGTGTGTTGGTAAAACGTGGAAAGAGCGATGTATTTTTTTATTCACTGACACCACGTATTTGGAGGATTTTCACTTTGGATCTCACTCTTTGGATTTAACTGCTATAATTAACATATAGCCAGTGCCATTAATACCCACCAGATGTAGACGTCTCAGTAGCTGAGCCGATCTTGCAGATTTAAGATGTCAGAAGCTAACTTAAAAATACACATAGCACTGTGGATTGTTGGCCACCATGGTGTAAAGTTAATGCGCTCGGCTAGATATCGAGAGTTTTGTGGTTCAATTCCACGGCGGCGGCTGAAAAAACAATTTTTTGGTAGCTGTGTGTTGGTAAAACGCGGAAAGAGCGATGTATTTGTTTATTCACTGACGCCACACATTTGGAGGATTTTCACTTTAGATCTCGCCCTTAGGATTTAACTGCTATAATATATATATATATAGCCCGTGCCGTTAATGCCCACCAGATGGAGACGTCTCAGTAGCTGAGCCCATCTTACAGATTTATGATGTCAGAAGCTAACAGAAAAACACACATAGTACCATGGATTGTTGGCCACCCTGGTGTAAGGCTAACACACTCGGTTAGATATCGAGAGATTCGGGGTTCAATTCCCTGACTGACCGTATAAAAAATTTTCGGTTGCTGTATGTTGGTAAAATGTCGAAAGAGCGATGTATTTGTTTATTCACTGACGCAACGTATTTGGAGGATTTTCATTAATGTAATGGCTGTATGTTGAACAGTAAGCAAGGCAGTGGCTATATCAGTCGGTCGAACTTTCACAGAACATAACGTGCGAAACAAAAATATTCAGAAACATCAAATGATTGTTTCAGATACCCTACAAAATAACCTTTGTGCTTGAATATCCCAGCTGTGGACCAGTTTTCTCAATCATTATTGAACCAGTTCACTTTAAGTGTGTTAAAAAATCTTGTGAGTTTAAATCCCAAAACAAAAGTGTTTTGCCATTCATTTATGTTAACTGACAATTCAAACTTTTCAGGTGACAATGGAGGAATCGATGATAGTGGGTGCCTTGGAAACATTAAATGAAGAAGCCCTGGAAGATGCAATGGAAGAAAGGCTTCTGAATCGGGAAGCAAATGCTGTGCCGGGTCCTTCTAACCCCTCAGCCCGATAATCTCTGATCCTGAGGAGCCACTTTTTGATGAGCATCCTGATGTACGTCAGATAGCAAATACTGTTATCAAAAGCTTTGCTTTCCCATCAGAAATTGACGTGTTGTACCTTAAAAGTTCTCGGGACTCTCCTTCATTTCATGTAAGGTAAGAATTCATATTCATGTAATCAGTCGTGTCATCCGAAAAACTGCAATCGGTTCTGTAAACCTGGATAGTACTGCCACAGTAAGCCTAAAAGTGTATTGGATGGGGTGTGGACTGTATAATGTGTAACATAAATATTAAAAAGCATTTTATTGTTGTTGCTTGTGTATATGGTTACTACAGAAGAAACAAAGGAGTCATTTGTGTGCTGGAGAAATGCGTTACTTATGGGGGGTTTGTGGTAAGACATGCTCTGATCGTGTGAGGAATGAAGATGTGTTGCAGTTGTGTAATGTGAAGCAAAATGTTGTTAGCAAGGTGGAGACTAATATGCTTCGTTGGTTTGTACATGTTGAAAGAATGAGTGATGGGGTGCTTACTAAGAAAATATTTTCAGCCCAAGTGGTAGGAAGGAAGGAGGGAGGATCAGATTCAAGATTGTCTGCAGGAGAAAAAGATTGAGTATGAAGTATGGAAGGTCTTGCATACATCGTGTGATGGATGTCACTGAAGCCGGTGTAGAGTGCCAATCGTGTGATGGATGTCACTGAAGCCGGTGTAGTGTGTCAATCGTGTGATGGATGTCACTGAAGCTGGTGTAGTGTGTCAATCGTGTGATGGATGTCACTGAAGCCGGTGTAGAGTGCCAATCGTGTGATGGATGTCACTGAAGCCGGTGTAGTGTGTCAATCGTGTGATGGATGTCACTGAAGCCGGTGTAGTGTGCCAATCGTGTGATGGATGTCACTGAAGCCGGTGTAGTGTGTCGATCGTATGATGGATGTCACTGAAGCCGGTGTAGTGTGTCGATCGTGTGATGGATGTCACTGAAGCCGGTGTAGTGTGTCGATCGTATGATGGATGTCACTGAAGCCGGTGTAGTGTGTCGATCGTATGATGGATGTCACTGAAGCCGGTGTAGTGTGTCAATCGTGTGATGGATGTCACTGAAGCCCATGTTGTGTGTCAAGATCGCTGTAAATGGAGAAGTTTGATACGGCAACAGTAAGTAAATAATCAGTTAAAAATTTAATCTGGTTGTTTGTATTTCTTTGTGGAGCTAACATCTGAATCTCAGAGAACAGCTTAGTGATATGTATGTATGTATGTAGAAACCATATTCTGCCTGGTTCAATTATGTGAAGCAAAATGTTGTTAGCAAGGTGAAGACTAATATCCTTAAGTAGTCAAAATAGTATAACTATACTAAAAATCTGAAATTTCTTGGCATAGAATACAAATAAAACTTTCCAAGCTTTCACAAATCAACCAGATGGCTTTTTCAAGGAAGGTAGACAGCTAACTGCAAACTGGATAATAGAACGTTTCAACAATTTGAGCTTGGTGACTTGACTAGACAATAAATCAATAAGGGCAAACATGATATTTCGAAGGAACGAGGTCACGTTGGTTGGGTACGCGGTACTATAGTAGAAAACGCAGCCTTATTTGAAGAATTGATTCCAAATATGTGGCAACTCCAGAGAGACGCTATCATTGCAAGACTTGCAGCTGGTCAAGATGTTCAAGGTTCCGCGAATGGCAGTAGATATGGGTGTGGAGTATGAAGCTAATTTCTTTTCATCACTCCATATAAGATTGGTGGACTTGAACTTGACTTCTCTTGATAGGGCAGTGGTTATTTTTCCATCTCTTGTATTCCTTTATGTTTGCTGATTCTAATTCCAAACGAACATTTGGTCATTCTGATGTAGTATCGCCTGGCGCTGTCCGGATATTTTAGTGGGATGGCATAAACACCTGCCTCATTAAGAAGAGGGAGCTTGTCAATATTTCTTTTAAGCATCATACACTGGCGTGCAAAAATTAAGGACGAGACTGTTTTTCGAATGTAACTTCATGCAGAAGTGCTCCACATCGACTCAAATCATACTATAAGATCCCCAAGATGTAAGAATATGGGACAAGTGAGCAAAAAGTCCGTCCAAACATGGAATCCAAAGGATACAAAGGCACTTTATTGAAAAAGTAGCTTCGAACACAACTGGACAGAAACGTCCATGTGACAGGTGGCTGCCAAGAAAATCCAGTCTTTAGTAGGGGATATGATCACCCCTGACTGCATTGCAGGATTTACAACATCTGTCCATGCTGAGAAAAAGGTTGTCAAGGAGCTGTTGAGGCATCACAGCACATTCCTCTTGTAGCGCCAATCGCAGCTACGGAATCGTTGCTGGCGGCTGGTGACGTGCTGCCAAGCATCTCCTGAGAAGGTCCCACACGTGTTCGATTGGATTTAAGTCTGGGGATCTTGCAGGCCAATCTATGCGTTGAATATCTTAACTCTGCAACAGCTCTGCGACAGCCACTGTATGATGAGGTGTAACATTGCCGTCCATAAAGAGGAACTCAGGACCCACAGCACCTCTAAACAGACGCACGTGAGGCAGGAGAACCTCTGTACAATAGCAGACACCAGTGACTGAACCTCCTTGGAAGATGTGGAGGCCAGTACGGCTACCAAGCATGATACTGCCCCAAACGAGAACTCCGCCACCTCCAAACCGGTCCCTTTCAATGATGTTGGAGGTGTGATTGCGTGTTCCCTGCTCTGTCCAGATGTGCATACATTCAGAATCTCTCTCATCCGTAAAGAGAACTCTACACCATTGCTGATATGTCCAGTTCTTGTGTTCCTGGCACCACAGAAACTGCTGTCTCCGATGAGCAGGTGTTAATGGCACACACCGTACTGGTCGTAGTGCAAATAGACCACCTTTGTGCATCCTCCTGGCCACAGTAAAACACGATAACGTACGTCCAGTTGTCTGTTGCATGTGCCTTACGATTTCTCCCGCTGTCTGCTGTCTGTCCCTTCTCGCCTGTAGGACAATATACTGGTCGTCTGCTGCAGTGGTTGCTCGTGGACGACCACTGCTAAACTCTCAGACAGCTGTTCCTGTCGTTTGAAATGCTCTCCAAGCTCGTGAAACGACGCCGTGAGCGATCCTGAACTCCTCGGCCTCACTAGTCACACTTCAACTTTCTTCCAACTTCCTAATGACGCGACCTCGGGTAAAGTCATCCCGATGTCATCTACTGGATTGCCTGTTGGCCATATCACACGGTGGCAGCAACTCGACTTCGTTCAAACCGATGTACACAGTGCAATAGGTTTCACCGAATTGCTGAGCGTACACCATCCGTCTGCTTTATACTCCCCCCCCCCCCCCATCATACTGCATATGTGCGCATGCCCTACCATACCGGACCCTAGTGTATCTCCTGAGTGGTCTTTCGGTCCGTTCTGCCTGCTCGTTCCGCTGTTATGTATGCTAATTTCTCCTCTTCGTCCTTAATTTTTGCACACCAGTGTATATAAAGATGCCGGAGACCTTATGCCAACACCGTTTGCCCCTGTTAATTTATTGTCTAGTCAAGTCACCGCGTTTAAATTGTTGAAATGTTCTATTATCCATTTGCAGTTAGCTGTCTAACTTCCTTGAAAAAGCCATCTGGTTGATTTGTGAAAGCTTGGAAAGTTTTATTTGTATTCTACGCCAAGAAATTTCGGATTTTTGGTATAGTTATACTATTTTGAGTATAATTGGTGTACAGTTCCTATTTAGTGAATCCTTAAGTGGTGTGGCCATGTTGAAAGAATGAGTGATGAGATGTTAAGAATTTTTTTAACCCAAGTAGCAGGAAGGAAAATTAGAGGAAGGCCAAGGAAGTCATGGGAGGATCAGATTCAATTCAAGATTGGCATCAGAAAAAGATTATGAGTATGAAGTATGCAAGGTCTTTTGTACGTCGAAATATGGATGTCAGTGAAGCCCGAGTTGTGTGTCAAGTTCGCTGTAAATGGAGAAGTTTGATATGGCAACAGTAAGTAAATAATCAGTTAAAAATTTGTATGGTAGTTTGTATTTCTTTGTGGAGCTAACCTCTGAATTTCAGATTATGTATGTGGGGGTGCACGCATGCACACATACATACACACACACAGCAAGCATACATACGTGCATACATGCACTTCTCGAACCAGAAAAAGTTATAGATTTTTTTGGGGGGGCGCTCTTTGGAGGCTATCTAAGTTAACATTGCTAGTCTGTTGTGTTTGTACAACATTTTCTCTGTGTATAAGGCTTACCTGCAAAGAAAGTGGTAGTAGTGCTTTCTCAGAATGCTGAATTTAGAATAAAACTCAGTACAATAATTAAATAAATAAATAATGGTGTAGAAGATTTTAGGAAAGTAGTGTCTGACATCTAGTCCTAAACAGCCCTTAGAAACAGCAGGCTTGTAAGTTAAGAGTAGGGTGTGCTATAGAAAGGAAAAATGGTAGACACTGAAGTACAACTGCAGAGTTAGATGGCTGTGCCCTGGAAATTAGGAACAGAACCCACGTGAACCAAACCAAAAGGTACCACCACCAATGCACAACATTCTAGGAAACAGCAACCTGTTTCGCAGACTCCAGAAGTTGACGGAAACATTAATAGGAACTAGATCTAGCCTCACTTACATAGGCGTAACCGGAGGGGGCGGGTCGGGGGTCAGGACCCCCAGATTTTCAGAGTCGGGGATCCCCAATGTAAAGGACCTCCCAAATTTTTTGGGAATATAATGAACAATGCACACTTTTTTAATGATGTGAACCAACTAAATTTAGTAATATAAGATTGTAATTTTTCATAGAAAGCAAACACATGTACAATGTGTACTTAATAAAACAGTGATATCAATTCCTAATAAGCAAAGTCAGTTCTACAACTTTGTAATTTACATTTCTGCCCTATCTGTCATAGTTTTACAGTTTTGTTCTCTAAGTTCCACAATTTGCCAACAGAGGCGCCTATGTCGTGTCGTTAGATCGCTCCTCAACAACTGCTTTGCTCCTGCGTATATGTGTGTAGGGCAGGAGGTCCCAAACTCTATCTTATACGTATGTATATAATATTGTATATACACTATCTACCAACAAGTGATTGGACACCTGTGATAGCAAAGGAAAACAAAGTTTATTCACCTTCAATAGTTGGTGGAGCCTCCACGAGTGGCGATTACAAGTGCGACCCTCCGGGTCATACTCTCAACCAGGCTTTGTACGACGGCTAGCAGTATTTTCTTCCACTCGGCTTGGAGAAGACAGGTCAGTACCTTCACCGATTTCGGACGGTGGGGGCACCCCTAAAAAAAGTCGACACTCCAACTCGTCCCAGAGGTGCTCGATAGGGTTGACTGGCAGGCCAGTCCGTTTGATTAACCCCATTGTCACCATACCAAGCCATGGTGGACCTTGCAACATGACAGGTGGCATTGTCATTCTGAAAGTAACATGGGTCCACCCCGTAAAACTGCCACAACATAGGAAGCGCATGGTCATCCAAAATGGTGCAGTAGGTCTCGGCGTTGAGTCTACCAGGAACTGCAAACAAGGGTCCCGTGCCATACCAGGGGAAACACCCCCATAGCATAATTCCACCGCCACCGAACTTCACAGTTGGCACAATACATTCCGGCAGGAGGCGTTCTCCAGGCAGACGCCAAACCCAGACCCTGCCATCTGAACGGTAGAGGGTGAACCTTGATTTGTCGCTCCAGAGAACCTGTTTCCACTGTTCAACGGTCCACTGTCGACGTTCTTTGCACCACGTTAGCCGAGCACCGCTAATGGACTTGGTGATCAAAAGCTTGTGGGTGGCAGCATGTCCATGATAACCGAGCAGATGGGCGTTTTTACGGATGGTATTCATCGAAAGAACACTCCCGGATGCCTGTTGAAACTCCTCGCGGATGTGGCCCATCGATTTGGTGCGGTTCTTCCGAATTTCTCTGGCCAGCACCCTTCGATCTCTAACTCCCAGTTTTGTGGGTATGCCGGGTCAGGGCACATTCTGACAGTCACCTCTCATCTTCCACTTGCCAACGACGTAGGCCACTGTCGATTTTGGGTACTTCAACTTGCTGGATATGTCACATATGGATCGGCCATTTCTGTGATACCTGATGATTACACCTTTCTCGAAATCAGAGAGCTCCGAGCTACATGGCATCTTGCATGCGACTGGTTGCGTTGTTGTTTCCCACATAATATTTAACGGCGGCGGCCGTGACGTATCAGGACCGCAGATATCGTCGATTGCAGGGGTGTCCAATTACTTGTTGGTAGATAGTGTATATGTGTATGTGTGATCGAAATCTCTCCCCACCACCACCACCACAAATTTTGAAACATGGTTATGCCACTGATCACGTACAACCAGGGAGCCATAGCCAGGGAGGAGTTAGGGAGGTTTATACCCTCACCAAAATGCCATACTTAAATAAAGAGAGTGTAGATAGAAGCATATACTTTTGTAAGTAGTATAGCATGTAAGTTAGTATTTGAAAAATGGGGAGTATTAAATAGAAGAATTTCGTGTGCAAGTAAAATGTGGCAGAGAAAAAGATGCGACACATGTATAACGTATGGGGATATTAATTTTCAAATTCAGAAATCCTCTCGGAAAATTCTTTCTGGCTATGGCCCTGCATACAACTTAACTTTTAATTCCTCTTTTTCACTTAAGCACCACCCATCATAATCTAACACATTAAGGCAGAAGCACACAAAGTCCATCAGCATTATTTTTTTTTATTAATTTTTTTTTTAGTCTCTGTCTTATACCTTTTGCCGAAGTACCGAAGGAGCTACATAATATCATAAGTAACAAGGTGTCCATTTGATCGATCTCCTTCAGGGCTGACTTAAGTGTCTGTTAACCATTGTCAAAAGGTTTCATAGTTTGGAGGTTATCATTAATGTTAATCCTATGGCAGCTGTTCTGTACCAAACAAAAGTTGCCATTCCTTGGAGGTTACCATTGTTTCAAAGTGTCTGTTAATGGATGTTTCACTGTACTTAGATAATAGTATCATTTTTGGAGAAGTTGATTACACTGTAATCTTACAAATGCATTTCTCACAATGTGCTCCAAATGGCAATTTAGCTTCTGGAGTGTTCTTGTTTAGTTTTATTGATTTTAGCATTTGTCTTTGCCTCAGTTCTGATTTTACAAATGATGTCTGGTCCCACAATGACATAGGCTTTCCAGTTAGCTTGATGTCCATCAGGTGGGAAATCTTACTAACAAAAAAGGGCATGTCTTTGATCTGCAACTGTAAGGTTCGTTAAACTAAATGTCCTTTCTGCTTCTGCTAAAATTACATCAATCACTTTCACAATTTGCTTGATATTTTTTCTGGGGTAAGTTTACTACGTGCTGCAAAGGAATTGGTGCAACAATCACCCCCCCCCCTTCCTTCTCCTCCTCAATACATACTTATTCATTTTGGTACTTGCACTCTGTGAAATGCAAAAGAATCCCAAGTTTGGGGTCTCTTCTTGTTAATGTTCTGTCTGGGGTTTTATTCAGTAATTTCATATTGGAGGGGTTGAAAATTGGGGGTGGGGGTGGAATGAAAGGAAATTTTTCAAAGGCTGAAAATTATTATAGTGAAATATTTAGGCTTAATTAAACCTAGGGTTAAAAATGGGGAAACTTCAAAAAATGGGAGAACAGCTGTTTTTGCATTTAAGAAGTTATGTACAAGGGTAGATCAAAAAGTTAGTTACATTGGTGAATGAAAAAAAACAAAGAGATATACTCAGGGGATGTATGTTGGTTTAAAGGTGCAACATTTATACATTTTTTGACATAGTCGCCTATGGACTATAAACATTTATCAGAATGTGTAACTTTTCCATACCTGTACAGAAAAAGTCTCTTCCAGTTTGGTGGTGCAACCAGTTGAGGACTGCAGTTTTCATAGCCTCATCAGTTTGGAATCGTTGTTCACTAAGGTCCTGTTCATTTTACCTAACAAATGGTAGTCACACGGCGATAAGTCGGGGCTGTATGGTGGATGTTGCCACACCTCCCACTTGAATGACTGCAGCAATTCCTTTGTTTTTTCATGCTGTGTGATGTGTGGCTTTGTCATGCAGCAGAATGACACCTTCACTCAAATTACCCGGCATCTGTCCTTAATTGCCTTTCACAAATTTTGTAGAGTTTGGCAATATGAGTCAGCATTGATAGTCGTCCCTTTTATCAGAAATTCTGTGTAAACAATACCTTCACAATCAAAGAAAAAAGTTGCCATGACGTTTTTTACGGCTCGAAATGCGTGATCTTCAATCAGCTGATTTACTGGATTTTCCTCACAATCAGAATGATGTGAGGAAAAACCAGTCACGTGCCTCAGGTGGGATATGAAAATTCTTTTCATTAATTATTTTTTTCAAGTATGGATTGTGCTAATTATGATTAAGTTCTGGTCGCTGATCGGCAACCGAGTGGCCCGGCAAGCACCACCCGCGGCTACGCCTGATGAACTGTGGCAACGTGTGGAAGCATTTCATAGGGGGAGGCTCAGCCTCCTGTGGTGGCCCCCAACATATGTCCTGTATTTTGAACATGTCTGTCTAAACCTGTTTTGTTTGTGACATTTTTATTTACAGCTTTATGTCCTGCCAGTCTAGTGCTAAGCTGATTGCCTGTTTCTCCCACATAGCTGAGATCACACTCACATTTTGTTTTATAGACCACACCTTCCTATAAAAGGGTGTTTTCTTCTTTTTTTGCTTTAATTTTTGAAGGTGATTATTAATTTTACTTTGTAATCCTTGTGCAGTCTGACTAGAAACCTCCCACTAATCTCTGAAGTTGTTTTTTCAAACAGTTCTTTATGCAAGTAATTCTTCTAGTTAACTGAAATTTAGTTTTGGAAGATAATAATTATTCTTCTCTATTAGTAAACAAAATTTTCAATAAAAAGAAAAGAATCAGAAGTTGCCGCCCCGGTGGCACAGTGGTCTAAGCGATGGCCTCTGATCATTCGTCTGAACGGGGTCCGGGTTCGAATCCCGGCGAGGCATGGATGTTGTGTTTGTCTTACGGCACTGGTTCTCTCCCTTCCCTGGAACCAGTGACCCTAAATTAGGGACGGGCGACTGCTTATAGCCCATTGAGTTGCTCACGGTGGTCGTTAAACCTCCAATCAAAAAAGAAAAAAGAATCGAAAGTCAAACATTAAATTTCATTTAACTGGTTACTTACCATAAAGGACTGTTTGAAAAACTTCAGAGGGTTAGTGAGAAGTATCTAGTCAGACTGGCTCCAGGATTACAAAATAAAATTAGTAACTACTTTCCAAAATTAAAGCAAAAAGAAGAAAACATCCTTTTATAGGAAGACGTGTGGTCTACAACATAAAATGTGAGTGTGGTCTAAGCTATGGGGGAGAAACAGGCAGACGGTTTAAAACCAGATTGGCCATGAACATAAAGCTGCAATTAAAAATCTGACAAACTAAACAAGGTTCGGATAGACATGTTCAAAGTATGGGACATAAAGAAAGTGTTTTGTGACACTTTTCAAAAGAAAATTGTCGGAAGGACTGTAAATAAGGAGAAGAAGAGGTACAACATTAAATGATTCGAAAAGTTGGAAATAAGCTAATGAATGGCAACACATACTATAGCTGTAGTCCTGAGAAGGGTAGGGGTACTACACGAAAATTTGACTTCAAAATCTCCTTTATTCTTTAGTAAAACCCATAAATTTGAAATATTTGTAATGAATTACTAAGCATGTTGTTTTCAAGTATTATGTGTAATAGAAAATGAAAATTTAACATATAAATAATTTTCTTTTTTCTTATTAAGCATGTTGCTTTTAAGTACAAAGTATTATGTCTAATAAAAATTTAATGTATAAATAATAATTTTCTGACTGAGAATGTGTTTTAGTTTAAAAAGTGAATTTTTAATTTAAGATTTTAATATTGTAAATAGTGTAATTTTTAATTTAAGATTTTAATATTGTAAATAGTGTAAATTTTAATTTACATGCATTTGCAAGAGGGAATTAGTGTGACTTCAGTGTATTTGTTTTACGTACTGTATTCCAGTGCTGAGATGTGCCAGGCTCAAAAGTGATTGGGCTTGAGTTCTGAATTTTCTTCTGTTCTTTAAAAAAATGATTTTTTTAATGATTGGGCTATAAATTGTCTTCTCTTTTTTAAAAAAAGTGAGGGTTTTTTTTTTTTTAATGATTAGGCTTGGGCTCTGAGATTTTTCTCTTTTTTAAAAAAATGTTTTTTTTTAATGCCTGGGCTATGAATTTTCTTTTATTTTTTAAAAAAAATGTTTTTTTTAATGATTGGGCTTGGGCTCTAAGTTTTCTTCTCTTTTTAAAAAAATGATTTTTAATGACTGGGCTTAAGCTCTGAATTGTCTTCTCTTTTTTTTTTTTTTAATTGCCTTCTCTTAAAAAAAGAAAAAAGAAAAAGACAATTCAGAGCCTAAGCCCAATCATTAAAAAAATCATTTTAAAGAAAAGAAAATTCAGAGCCCAAGCATTAAAAGAGAAACATTTTTTTAAGAAAAGAGTTTTTTTTTTTTTTTTTTTAGAAACAGGGGGAAATTCTGATCCCCAAAGCCCAATCATTAAAAAAAAACATTTTTTTAAAAGTGTTTTGGGCTCTGATTTTTTTTTCTTTTTTTAAAATGATCAGGCTTGGGCTCTGAATTGTCTTAGCTATCTTTTTTTCTTAGGCTCTAAATTTTCTTCTGTTTTTTTTTATGATTTTTTCTTTTAAAATAATTAAGCTGTGGCTCTGGATTTTTTTTTTTATTACGGTAACATTCGCAGCTGGCATACTTCAGACTCTGATTGGCTCAGGCTGTTAAAACTAAGTCCAAACTGAGTAATGTTACATGTGTCTTTTGTAGTGCTTTTTAAGTTCAAGCCTAAAAACATCATTATAGGAACAGAGGTGTAACTAGCATTTCTGCGCCCAGGGCAAACCTCAAAATATTGAGCCTCCCATCTAAGTCGTTAAGACCAAAGAGCTTTACCGCCTGAAATATTATATTCCTGCTTGTTGGATAAGTTTTAGGATAATAAAACTAATCTTGTTTGTTGATTACCCATAAATTTGAATTATTAAGTACCCAATTACAGTTTTTCAAAAAAAAAACTGCCACTAGCCATCAGGAGTTGCTTCTGACATTTCGCTGTACACTGAATTTTGTACTATGACTTTTTATCATATTTTCTTGTAGTTAACTGGTAACTAATAATCACCAACGGCTGTGCAATAGATTTTAAGAATGGGCTAGTTTTTCGGCGGACCAGAGGGAGACCTTTGCAAAATTATTGCCATTTTAATTGTAGTCTAACAAAACTTTTAAACATTTTTTTATTGGGGTGTTATACTTCAAATAAGGTATAAGGGGAGCTAGTTGTCATTTCTCCCAAAACGGCAACAGCATTTTACCTTCATAAATTGCGTCAGAAAAAATCAGGAAATTGGGAACAGCACTCAGCACACAAGGGTTTTGTGCATTTCTCTTACCCTTACTTACATCAAAGATGATCTAGGTTGTGAAGCTGAACTGGATGCAGAACACAGTTTAGGGCTGTAAAATACAAAATGTGAACAGAGCGGTGAGATTCCCAACTGCTCCGGAGTTCCGACCTTTGGTAGCACATTAAATAACCAAATGCAGCTTGCACTACTGGAAGTAATGATCGAATTACCCCCAGAGAATCTTCAAAAATATGAATGACATCCTTAGCTTCAAATGTGCAAACAACCATGCTGTCATTTCTGACTGTGAGCAACTTACATCCCCTGCACATTTTGAGGAATAAATATGAATTGTTAGCAGCCAAGCCTACCACAACTGGCAAAAAAAATTATAAGTAAATTCTGTACCAGAAGTTCAATAAGTAGAAACTGTACGCCAATTATACTAAAAAGTATAACTATACTAATAATCCAAAATTTCGTGGCGTAGGATAGAAATAAAACTTTCCGAGCTTTTGTACATCAACCACATGGCTTTTTCAAGGAAGTTAGACAGCTAACTGCAAACTGGATAATAGAAAGTTTCAACAATTTGAACACGGTGACTTGACTAGACAATAAATGAACAGGCGCAAACATGATAATTCGAAGAAACAAGATTACGTTGGTTGGGCACTTGGTACCATGGTAGAAAGCACAGCATTATTTGAAGAATTGATTCCAAATACTTGGCAACTCCAAAGAGATGCTATCATTGCAAGACTCGCAGCTGGTCAAGAATTCCAAGGTTTCACGAATGGCAGTAGATTTAGGTGTGGAGTATGAAGCTAATTTCTTTACATCACTCCATATAGGATTTGCGGACTTGAACTTGACTTCTCTTGATAGGGCAGTGGTTATTTTTCCATCTCTTGTATCCCTTTTATGTTTGCTGATTCTAATCCCAAGCAAACGTTTGGTGATTCCGTAAGCATAGAAAACGAGCAAAAACACACAGTCACGTATAGTAAAAGGTTTGTTTAGCAGTAGCTTTCGGTCGTCCTACGATCTTGATCACCCGCGATTGTAGGACGACCGAAAGCTACTGCTAAACGAACCTTTTAATATATGTGACTGTGTTTTTGCTTGTTTTCGATGTTTATGTGTTATTGTCATGTGAAGCCTGAGTTTTAAACCATGGTCATTCCAATGTAGGCCTGGAGCCGTCCAGATATTGTAGTGGGATGGCATAAACACCTGCCTCATTGAGAAGAGGGGGCTTGTCAGACATATTTCTCTTAAGGTGGACATCTAGGGATTTTGCTTCCTATACTTCCAATGGGAAAACTTCTGTACACATTTTCTTCACAATTAATGTGTTCCCAAGGATGAAAATTTGAACATCGATTAAAATACCTTCATGTTATAACTTGTAATACTTAATATTTTCTAAAACATAACCATAATTATATTAAAAATTAATAACTTTTCCTTTGGTTGTGCTGAGACCAGAAAAAAGATGGCGTGACCTGTACATTGATGACGTCAGTTGACAAACAAATGTTGAATTGCTTAATTACGGTTATGTGTCAGGAAATATTAAGTATTACAAGTTATAATATGAAGTTATTTTAACCGATGTTAAAATTTTGAGATCCTTAGGAATGCATTAATTGTGAAGAAAATGTGTACAGAAGTTTGCCCATTGGAAGAATAGGAAGTAAAATCACTAGACGTCCACCTTAAGCATTATATACAAAGACACCGAAGTTCATCCTCCTTACACAGTTTCTGTACCAGAAACTGTGTAAAAGTTTCCATTCCGTTAATCAGATTGCGCGCAGGCCGCCCCGGTGGCGCAGTGGTCTAAGGCGCTGGCCTATGATCATTCGTCCGTAAGGGGTCCGGGTTCGAATCCCGGTCGGGCATGGATGTTGTGTTTGTCTTACGGCACTGGCTCTCTCCCTTCCCTGGAACCAGTGACCCTAAATTAGGGACGGGCGACTGCTTATAGCCCATTGAGTTGCTCACGGTGGTCGTTAAACCTCCAATCAAAAAAAAAAAAAAAAAAAAAAAAGATTGCGCGCAGTGATTTTAGCGCCATCTTTAGAGGTGCGTCACGGGAAGCCACTCCGCCCTAGTTACACCTCTGTATAGGAACGTAGTGTGGATATATGAGAGTCAAGGAGCTTTTTTCAATTGTCATTTTTCTTAATTTTTACATTGTATGTTGTATTGGAAAGAGTATTTTATTTTATTGTACCTCTGTCTTCTTTTTTCTAATGTAGTGCCATATCATTAAGTGATTCAATCACTGATGTCGAGAGTTCTTCTGGGAGAGCTCATCAGTGCCCGACGTCTTTTGAGAATGCAATTGCTGGCCCTTCCACGTGCATAATCAGTGACAGCATCTCAACTCCTCGATCTGTGACCTCAAGTCCTGTTCCACGTGAATCAAGGAAGAAATGTTCCACTCCGAGACCATCATCACTTGTCTATGACTCCAGTGAGCCAAGTAATTCATTGAAAAATACTCCAGTTTCTGATGTACCTACAGTTAAATTTAAGCCAATTTCTGGAAGTGATAAAACAAAAACAGCTGTTACGTTTGCTGTGAACAACACCAAAACAAAGCGTGTGAGGAAAAGGAGTAGTGTAACCAAAGAGACAACTTATAGTTCCTCTGACACTGATGAAACACCTGTGCAAGAGACAAATGCTATTCTCCCCCACAGAGTGGCCTCACCTCAAGACGATGCCGACGGATTTTATTCCGATGACGAGCATACGCCTCTTGTGTCGCCATTTCACGTAAGTAGACCAAGTCACTACAACCTCCAGGCAGCACAAAAGAGTGAAAAGGAAAGTACTCCCGAGAAATCCATTCCCAAACAGAGCCAGTCGGAAAATGGATTCACCAAAAAGCGCAAGACGTTAGAAAGACAGTTTTCTATAGACAGCAATTTATGCAATTTTTCCAAACCCCCTCCTTTATCAACTTCCATGGTGGATATTCCTAACCCACCCTCACCTTCTGTACATCACCCCCTGTACATCGTGCGTACTTTCAGAGTCACTTACCTGTGTATGTACAGCATGTTTCTGATGCTATATCTCCAGAACAACAGACTCCAACTGAATCAGATTTCCCCCTTCTACAGAATGAAACTATTTTATAATGGTTCATGAATCATATGTGATTCACCTAACTTGAATTTTTGATCTCAGTAGGTAAAAATAAAAAGCATTATTTTTGTATGTACTGCCTTGCACTAGACATTTTTTATTATGATGTCAACCTGTCTCTAGCCTACATTGAGGAACAGAGTTATCAATTATTAGAGATGGCAACTTAGAATTCATTTACATTTTATGTGTTTATCATTGTATGCAAGCTATTGTAGCATGATTAGTTTGTAAAAATATTATTTTGTTCATGATGGAAGCTAGATCTGTTTCCTGAGAGAGAGAGTGTTAAATGTGTGATTGTAGAGTGCCATGGGTCATTAGTATCTTCATATGATATATTACCAAGAAGAAAGGAGGTGTCAACTTTTTTGTAAACTTATTTTACTTTTTTGATATAAAGTTAAGTTTGTTTGCTCTGTGGTATGTTCTCAGCCCCAAAAGTGAAGAAATATCTATTCTTCAGTTTTAGTCATAGTCCTTTGTGATATTTTTTTAAACAATTTTCCACCCATGTGAAATCAGCTGTTTTTTATATGTTAATTTTGGCAATGACAGGCCCACAGTCCAATCAATTCATAACATGCCTTGCAATGGGTATATTTGCTTTCAGCTCTTGAATCATCTCTGTCACATTTACACATGAAGGGTTGCATCTGTATTTACACACACACACATGTGTTTCTTAGTGTTTTACCACTGTTCAACTTTATTATGCATTTTAAAATTACATGGACTATACATATTCACTTACTGTTTATTAAATTATAAACATTTTGTGGCATGATATTTAGTTGTTTATGATTATTTTGTACCTGTCTGCTTCATGCAACAAAAGTAAAAGGAAATTTAAAGGCACTTAACAAATTAAAAGGAAATAAATAAATAATTTTTTTAGGTAAACACTAAAATAAATCCTCAGAGCTGTGGCCAGTTCATATATACATATTATGCACTCAACATGGAGGATTTAGAAAAATCCCTTCTGTCATTTTAACCGATTATTTACTTACCTTTGCCATATCAAGCTCTTCCATTTGCAGCGATCTTGACATACAACTCGGGCTTCACTGATAATCGGTTAAAAATTATCTGGTAGTTTGTCTTTTCTTTGTGGAGCTAACCTCTGAATAGCATAAAACAGCTTAGTGATATATCTGTCATTTTCTGTTTAAAAACAATGTAGAATATTAAAAGAGCTACAGGTGCAAAAACACGTCTTCAATCAATTGCATGAAAGCTTTTTGACAGTCCTATCTGTCATCATCAGCATGCTCAGAGAAGGAAACATCTATACGTGGTAGTTTGAGTAAGTTGCGCATGCAGGGTAAAAGCATGGTCACATCTCAATACTCATATATTCCTAAATTTACTATGTATGTTTCACAGCTGTCACCTAAACTCATGTGTAATCCAATTTGCATATAAGCAATCCCTCTAGATTAATGGCAAGGCATCAGTAAAAAATTGGAACTCTTGAAGTTTTAATATATCGTCAGAGTATAATTACTCGTGGTTTAATTTACTGTTTCACACGTTAATATCGGTTTTAATCGTCAAGAATCAAAGTTGTACTTAATCATTTCCAAAAATTTCATAATAAACATAAGCTTGATATTATTTACCGTCGTCTTGTCTTTTGATAATAGGCTTAACAGTTATGGTTCTCGATGTCATTGAGGTTAAGTGTTTCTTTTTTGACATCAAGAACATAACTGTTAAGTGTAATAATGACATCAAGAACCATAACTGTTAAGCCTATTATCAAAAGACAGGACAACGGTAAATAATAACATCAAACTTATGTTTATTATAAAATTTCTGGAAATGATTAAGTACAATTTGATTCTTGACGATTAAAACCGATATTAACGTGTGAAACAGTAAATTAAACCACGAGTAATTATACTCTGACGATATATTAAAACGTTATGATAGCAACGTAATCCAACAACCACATTAAGTTGTTAATAAGAACGAAACTCTTAAGCCAACCGTCAAATTTCTAAGTGTTCGGAAAACATGGTGTTTATTGAAATTATAATGCATGTTCACGTGTTTAATTTTCTAATGAAATTCATGTTTTCCTATTTGTTACCTATCATTTAGTGGAACAGCCAGTTTTCCTTTGTTTTCAAGGGAAATTAAAGATTCTCTTATCTTACTTTATCTGCACTAGAGCTAACACCATCTCTTGTGACCTAGAAAGTTGGTTTACAACGACAACAGTCAAAAATCTAACTTGGAATATTAATTTTTCTTTCTTTTCTTGGGGGAGGGGGGGGCTATGAAAATCTTAATGCAGTGAAACCTCTGAATAATGGTCACCGCTCGGACCAGAAAAAATGATTGTTTTAATGTTAACCTAAGTTACCATTGCGTTTGTGCAAAAACAAAATTAGTACAGTGGGGTGCAAAAGTATTGCTTCACCTGCAAAAGCCTACATTTTTCAGCTTAACTCTTTTTTAACTAACTAATTTTCATAGTTATTTCATTATTTGTATGTCATTAGATGCAAAATTTAATGCAGATTTCAAAAATGTCTTTGTTTTTTACTGTAGCTACTTCTGTTCATAAGATATGTTACAAAAATCATGACCAAGTCAGAATTATTATGAAAAGGATCATTTATCCAATACTTAGGTTTACAGCGATAAATCGTTTTTGTAATTCATAAGGAAAGAAATGACATTTAAATACAGAAATATAATGGAGCAAAATTATAAAATGTACCTAATATTTTGTTGCCCAGCCTTTAGCTTTATTCATAGCTTTGCATCTTGCTGGCATACTGTGAACAAGGTTTCGTAAAAGATTGAGTTGAACAATATGATTCCAAATGTGAATAACATCTTCAATGAAAGTTAAAATCAGTCTTATTAGAAAATGATTACCCTTCAAAAGAAATTCGTGAACTACTGGAAGAAAATCCTACTAGGAACAGAACTCACACTACAGACAAAAATAAGGAGAAAATTAAATATTTATTCACAAGAAAAGTCATTTACTACAAGGGACTGTTTGAAAAACTAAAGAGCCACCCCGGTGCCGCAGTGGTCTAAGCGATGGCCTCTGATCATTCGTCCGAACGGGGTCCGGGTTCGAATCCCGGTGAGGCATGGATGTTGTGTTTGTCTTACGGCACTGGCTCTCTCCCTTCCCTGGAACCAGTGACCCTAAATTAGGGACGGGCGACTGCTTATAGCCCATTGAGTTGCTCACGGCGGTCGTTAAAACCTTCAATCAAAAAAAAAAAAAAAAAAAAAAAAAAACTAAAGAAAATCAGCACTAAATATAAAATTCGGTTAGCTCCAGGTTTAAATAACAAAATTCAAAAATACTTACCATCCCTAAAACAAAGAAAAGAAAATACTTTACTCCAGAATAGAGTCATTTATAAAATCGAGTGTTCATGTGGTTTACCATACATGGGAGAAGCATGACTATGATTAACCACCAGAAACACAAAATGGACTGGAACTCCTTACAAGTGATCAAACATCAATCCCACGCAGTTATCCGGAAATTAGAGGAATCCCTGGAAATTTAGAAGACACAAGGTGGCAACATCAAGATATAACATAATATATCTTGATGTTGTTAACATAAATATGGGGTTTTGTCAGTCCCCATAATTTAGGTTATATCTTAAGAACAGTAGTAGTTACAGGAAAATCTAAGACATTTTTTGAAATTTCCATTAAATTTCGCATCTTATGACATTTAAATGATGAAATAACTATGAAATATTAGTTTAAAAAAGCATTAATATTCATGGTTTTTGCAGGTGATACTATACATTTGGACACCACTTTATATCAAGATTTTGCACAAAGAAAATGATTGCATTGCTTTCTCCAAATGCTGTGAGTACTGAATAAAACTCATTATAATAATTTAATAAACAAATCATGGTGCAGAGGATTTTAGGAAAGTTAGTGTCTGATGTCTTTTCCCAAACAGCCCTTAGAAATAACAAGCTAGGAGGTTGGGGTACGCTTTAGGAAAGGAAAAGGTTAGACACTGAGGTGCAACTGCTGGTTTAACTGGCTATGCTCCTGAAAAAAGGAACAGAACCCACATGGGCCAAACCAAGAGATATCGCCACCAACGGGCCACATTTTAGTCACCAGCAACCGCTTCCGCAGCACTTGGAGAGCTACTGAAACACATGGAAGCTCATCTTAGGCAAAACCAAACTTCAACTCCTTTCTTTTCATATTGAGCTAAAGGCTGTTTAGACCATGTATTACGTGGCTTATTCGTATTGCGATATGTTACATACGTTTAGTCTTGATTTTCACAATAGGCTGTAGGATTAATCTTTTAATGCAGTGCTTATTATTTGCAGTTGCAGGAATGAAATTATATAGATCAGACTGTAATTGAACATTAAGTAGTATGCCTAATCATGTTTTGCAAACTCCGTGTGATTCAGCTGTTATTCGAATAAAATATGCTGATGAGCTGTACTCGGATGAGTATAACGCCTTGTCAACTTTTGAATAGACTATTTGAATTCATTGATATAAGCAGTACCAATATTGTAGCACAGTGAAATATATGTTTCATCTTTAAAATTCAAGTTGAAACAATATGTACTAGAAAGGAAATACACAGATGAACACTTCAGAAGTGAACGAAATGCAATGTTAACATCCTGAATAAATTCGTTGCAGAACCTCCAAAAGCACCAATTGCAACCTCCAGCAGAATAATCTAAGACTTAAAAAGGGGGTAAAATTGCAAAGCGATATTCCACACGTAAAATCAATGATCCACATAATAAACGAAGATTTAAAAGTTTCAAGTACTTCCAATATTGGATTTCGTTAGTAAAAGTCCGCTATTTAAAAGTTAATTTGTTTTTTGATGTGCATTAATGCAATTGCATTATTGGACTTGCCGTTAAATCCATGTTGAACACTTACCGCACGTGTTGGTTTCCGTATTTCCGTTGTGTAGATGCGGCATGGGTTTTTTTTTCATTCGGTTGCTGTTCCTTTTTAATTTGCCTCGTCACTAAATGAATTTTTTCCTTTGCCGCTTCTACATTTCGATACGTTTTTTACCCTAGTACTTTCGGTAACATACCGTTACCGTCATCTAGGGGACGTTTTGCTCCGACCAGCACGGGCCGTGTCAGCAGAGCATTAGGTGGTTCTCGTGGGCTGCATCTGTTCACGGCTATCGCTTCCTCTTGGGCGTTGTGGCGCCATCTCTTGTTGGCCAGCGATCTCATTTTTCGAACTTTTCCGTTTTTTTTGCTCAATTTTGATTAGATTCCTCCAGCTGTTTCTTAAAATATTAAGGTCATTGTGGTTGCAAACTTTTGCTCTATTTTTTTCTATCATTACCGACTCTGCTATTCTGAGGTGTATCTCGGATTTACAGCGATTTTTATATTTTCAAATTTAGGAAAGTGAACGTCAAAACGAAAAGCAAAAGAGACAAAACAAACGCTCATTCCCTAGCCAGACCGGTTTCGAAGTCCTTTTGAAATCATTTAGGGGTAACCTGGTAAATTCACGAACAATATAACGTGTGAAACAGTGATGTTATGTTAGGCAACTAACATATCGCAATACCTTTCTTTTCACTTAAAAGTTCATTGTACCTGCCGTAATCCAACCCATTCTGCCCAAAGTGTAGATTCTTTAGCATTGTTGTTTGTTTTTATCTCATCCCTCTCACCGTAGTACCGAAGGAACTTCGCAAAATTCTGAGGGAAAAAGGTATCCTTTCTCCTTCAGGACTGAGTAAGTTGTCCATTTACCACTATTAAGAGGTTTCGCTGTTTGGAGGTTTTCATTAATGTTAATCCTCCAGCACCTGTTCTGTACCAACCAAAGCTTGCCATTTCACGGAGGTTGCCGTTGTTCAATGGTGTCCATTAATGGAGGTTCCACTGTGTTAAAAAAAATTGCCTTTCCGTTTTTGGCAATGCAACATTGAATTTGTATTCAATATTGATTCTTCAACTTTGTCAAGTTAAAATTGCACACAAATCATAGTACTCTGCTGCCTGCCCTTTCAGCCAATCTGTAGCAGCCTTCTTTAGCACATCATCATCATCAAAACATTGTCCACCAAGGAACTGCTTCAAATTGGGGAACAAGTGGTAGTCAGGTGGTGCCAAGTCTGGGCTGTAAGGTGGATGTTCAAAAACTTCCCAGTGAAACTCGTCAAGCAACTCCTTTGTCTTCCTGGTAGTGTGTGGGTGGGCGTTGTCCTGTATTAAACAGATTCCTCGTGAGACCATGCCCCTGTGGTGGTTTTGAATGGCTTGCCATAGATGTTTCAGAGTTGCACAGTAGGCATCATTGGCATTTATGGTTGCACCTCTTTTCATGAAATCAATAAGTAAGTAGGGCTGGTGCGAGAATGCTTGGCATCCTAGGCGAAGCCAATAATAGCCCCACTCTCGCCCCCCCCCTTTTCTGTCAGCCCAGCCAAAATATTTAGGCATTTAGAAAACATGACGAGGGCAACCATCTAAGATTTTAGGGAACACGAATAAATACATGATTGTTTCTTTGGGGGGGGGGGGTAAGAATATTTCGGATTTGGGAAATGTCAGAAAATTTCTGTCATCTGGGTTTTAATTTATCCATCTAAGTGTGTTGCAAAAACTGTGTATTTTCTTAATAGCAACAATTAAACGATCAAATACTGCAGAATTACCGCCATCTTTATAACCCCTAAAGTCTGAAATGTGTCGTAAAGATCGGCGTTGGCCACTTACCTTAGCCGAAGGAAATGTGACCTTGCACCTTATCAATTAGCGACACATCCGAGAGAATGTATCCATGTGTCGAAGCTATCAGCAGCAGCTGAAATCTCCTTCCGTAGACCATAAATTTTGCTTGCTAACAATATCCTTCTAATTGGTGCCACATATTTTTGCTCAGCTGTCCTGCTCCAAACCTTGCTGCCATTTCAAGAGTTTATATTACCTCTGTGGGTGGGAGAGTACGTTTATAGCAGGGGAGTAGTGTGGGGAAGATGCAGTGAGACTGCCCCACAACTTTTTCTGAGGGTGTTGCCGTTTCTGCTGCAGGTTCATTTCCTTTCGAAATCATATTGTAGAAAACTCAACCATGTTCAGTTGATAATTTCTTTCTTTTTCTTCCTATTTTTTTTCTCTCATTTATTAATTATCCTATCTTGTCAACTCTAAATTTTGGCACCCCCCAAATTTGGGCACCCTAGGCAACTGCCTAATTTGCCTAATGAAAGAAATGGCCCTGCAAGCAAGAAACCTTTCCACTCCCAAAAGACACTCACCATGATTTTCTTTGTAAATAAATTTCACCTGACATTGCATAGGTTTTTTGGTGATTGAGGGTGATGCCACTCAAGTGATTTTCATTTTGTTCTTCGAGGTGTAGTGCGAAATCCATGTTTCATCCCCTGAAATTCATCTGTGAGCATTCATGGGACCCATCTTGCACAGATTTTGTTAAAGTTCAGATGATCATTCACAATTTGGTATGCAAGAGTACAAGAAACTTCAGTGCATTTTTGGTGCACTTCGCTAATTGTAAAGTGTCAATTCTCTTTAATGATGTCATCCACCTTTTGTTTGAGTTCATCCGTGGTGAGAGAGGGGTGCCCTGACTGCTCCTCGTCAGGAACATTTGTTCTTCCATTTTTTAAATTATCCACTACTTTTCTGACACTGGATTCATTCATAACACCTCCGTGCACTTGAAGTCTCCGATGAATTCGGTTTGGTGTTTTCAAGTCAGAAAACGGTTAACTGATCCAACTTCATGTTCAGTTGATGATTTCTTTCTTTTTCTTCCTATTTTTTCTCTCATGTATTAATTATCTGATCTTGTGAACTCAAAATTTTGGTGCCACCCAAATTTGGGTGCCCTAGGCAGCTGCCTAATTCACCTAATGGAAGAAATGGCCCTGCAAGTAAGACACCTTTTCAATCCCAAAAGACACTCACCCTGATTTTCTTTGTAAATAAATTTCACTTGACATTGCATAGGTTTTTTGGTGATTGAGGGTGATGCCACTCAAGTGATTGTCATTTTGTTCTCCGAGGTGTAGTGCGAAATCCACGTTTCATCCCCTGAAACTCATCTGTGAGCATCCATAGGACCCATCTTGCACAGGTTTTTTAAAGTTCAGATGATCATTCACAATTTGGTATGCAAGAGTACAAGAAAATTCAGTGCATTTTTTGTGCGCTTCGCTAATTGTAAAGTGTCAATTCTCTTTGATGATGTCATCCACCTTTTGTTTCAGTTCATCCGTGGTGAGAGAGAGGTGCCCTGACTGCTCATTGTCATGAGCGTTTGTTCTTCCGTTTTTGAAATTATCCACTACTTTTTCGACACTGGATTCATTCATAACACCTTCTCTGTGCACTTGAAGTCTCCGATGAATTTGGTTTGGTGTTTTCAACAGTCGGAAAATGGTTAACTGATTCAACTTCATGTTCGTGAAGATTTTCCGTGTGTTTGTTTATTTCGAAAGGTCATAACTAACCACAAATGCATAATACACACCCAACAATGGTGCCAGGAGATAGCCATCAGCACCCTGTGCCCAGATAATTTGATTGAGCTCCACCTGCACAGACGCTATGTGCAAATGTTCTTTAGTTTTTAAATGACCTACGCAAAATGAGTTTGTGCAATGCTGCCAATTTTCACTTGATAAAGTTTTAGTAATGTAATGTGATATTTTTATTCATTTCTTTATACTTAAAATGTTAACTTTGTCTCTCTACATGCAAAGTAAATTTCTCCATTTAAGATGGATTCTTCAAACTGCTGCAATATGGAAATGGACTCTTCGAACTACAGCGCGCTCTACACTGGTGCCAATAGTCATGGGATATGTACCTAGTACCGTGCAGTACCTCTTGTAGCCCAGCGAAGTGCATCAACTTGAAGTGGCATCGATTCCACAAGTGGCCAGAAGACTTCAGGAGAGATGTTGAGACATACCATCTGAACAGCCGCCCACAGTTCCCTGGTATTTTGTAGGTGCAGGATCTTGGGTGTGAGGAGATGTTTCCACCATGTCCCATAAGTGCTCCATTGGGTTCATGTCGGTGGAATGTGGTGGCCACACCATCCGTTGGAACTGTCCAGAATAACCCTCGAACTAATTTTGGACGATTTGGGGCCGATGACATGGTGCATTGTTTGCATGGAAAACCGCATTGTTGTTGAGGTACATGAAGTCAACGAAGGGCTACAAATGGTCACCCAACAGAGCGACAAAGCGATTATCGGTTAATGACGGGTTTACGAGGACCAGAGTACCCAAACTCTGCAACGTAACGACACCCCACACATGTATGGAACCACCACCAATTTGCACAGTGCCTTGTTGACAGATTGGGTCCATGACCTCATCGGGTCTGTACCACACCCGAATTTTACCATCAGTTCATAACAACTGGTAGCTTGACTCATGGGACCATGGCACATGATGCCAGTTTTCCAGTGTCCAATTACCGTGTTCACGAGCCCAGGTGAGGCGCTGTATTCGATGTCGTGGTGTTAACAAAGGCACTCTGTTGGGTCTTCTGCTCTCACACCCCAATGGACGCTAAATTACACTGCACTGACCTGATGGATATGTCTCTGGTACCTCCTGCATTGAATGTGGATGTTATTTGAGCCAGTGTCGCCTGTCTGTTAGCATGGACAATCCTGGTCAGATGCTGCTAGTCAGGGTCATTCAGCACCCAAGGTCAGCCACTGCGCTGTCCACAGTGGGCCGTAGTGCCATCCATGAGGCATTCTCGGTACACAGGTGACACCATGGATCGAGGAACGTTGAATGTTTGCACAACTTCGGAAATTGAATGTCCCATTCGTCTGGCTTCCATTACCATGCCTCGTTCAAACTCCGATAATTCACATTGGCTTGCCATAATTCTACTGGCGGTTGTTCAACCTGACTCATGAGATTACACCTCACAACTGATAAAAATCGTGGCATGCGTCGAAGCCTTTATACAATGACAGCACCAGTTAAAAATTTGCATACTGCTGTCTCATGACTTTTGATACATCACTGTAAGTACACAACATATTACTGCATTTCTTCTAATTATCATGTTTTTAACTTAATGCTTATTATGATTTTCAGTGAACGATAATAATTAACAAAATTTGTGTTACTTAAAAATAAATGGAAAATTTGTTACAATGCCACCCTTGATTTTAACGCCATTATGTAATGCAACAAATGGTGATGGTACATCCAGGGTGGGCCACCCCGGTGGCGCAGTGGTCTAAGCGATGGCCTCTGATCATTCGTCCGAACGGGGTCCGGGTTCGAATCTCGGTGAGGCATGGATGTTGTGTTTGTCTTACGGCACTGGCTCTCTCCCTTCCCTGGAACCAGTGACCCTAAATTAGGGACGGGCGACTGCTTATAGCCCATTGAGTTGCTCACGATGGTCGTTAAACCTCCAATAAAAAAAATTAAAAAAAAAAAAAACCATCCAGGGTGGATTGTACTATTCCCAAACAAAAAGGTTTGGAAACTTATTTTAACTTAAATTAAAAACTTACTCTTTTGGAGGTTATTGTAAGATTATTTGGGGAAGTGGGATTCTTCATATATGATCCGAGCTTCAGCTCCCCCCTCCTAAAATGCTCTAGTGACACCCCTGTTTCTGGGTTATCAGTCTTCTCCAGGAGATGAATATACTGAATCGAATATTGAATTTCTCTGCTTTTTGGAATGAATACAGCCTCTAATAATTTGTGTGCAAAAATATTCTGAAGTCTGTTTTCTTTGCCTATCTTGTACTACTTTTTATGTATTGATTTTTCATGTACTACTTATATTATATTGTTGTTTTTTCCTCTCTTGTACTACTTATATATTTAACCTTTTTTTTTTTTATTAAAAACAGGAATGCTGTATAGCAATTTTTATATCATATAAATATTTTTATTTACTTTATGTCACTACCAGTCAGTCAGTTTTCTCACCTGCATGTTAAAATTTGAGTGCTACTTGATCACAGTTTGTTGATTTACTTGAGGAAAGTTCGATAAAAATGGGGGGGCATAGAGTGCATTCTTTTTCACTTCTGGTCTAAAAAATAATCTACTGGTTTGCCTTCCTGGCCCATTTAGGAAGAATTTCGGTAAATGTGTATTTTAGCGTCCTAAATTATTTCGCTACATATTTTAAAAAAATGACCTTTGAAATGCATTTTAAAGTTTTTTACCATAATACTTAGTCAAAGTACGATGATGTGAACACCTGCTGCGGCAGGCCTAACAAAATGTCGCGACGACCGCATCAAGCTTGACTCCGCTGAAACAAAGGTCTCGCTTCGGCGGCCAATTACCTGGCGAAAGACTATAAGAGGAACTGGGTACGTTCTTGCCAGGAAAGAATTCCATCTTATAGTGCTACACTACAGAAAATAGTTCATTTCTGTCATAGTTTTTCAAAACACATGCTGATCATTGCTTCGTTCTTACACATATGATTCCCTGATACGAAATAGAAAGTATGAAGATGCCTTTCTTTCCTTTAGAAAAGTGTTAAAGTAGATGTCGCTTTCTCTAGAACGAAAGTTACGTGGCACCAAAAAGGGAAAGTTTTGGTTCTGGTATTGAGGGCATATCTCACAGTTCATTCAAATTGGATTACAAAAAAAGCCCTCAAAGGAGAGGTGAGTTCATAACATTATCTGCATCAAAGAATCGTATACTAAAAAACTAAGAAATTGCCAGATGCTGATGTGAAAAACTGGGACAGAAATGATGAGCTGGTTTCTGCAGCATAGCACTACAAAATGGAATGCTTTCCTGGTAAGAACATACCGGGTTCCTCTTGTAGTTTTCCGACAGCAAAATGGCCCCTGGAACGAGATCGTTTCAGTGGAACCAAGCTGGACGTGGTCGCTGCAGCTTTGTGTTAGGCCTGCCACAGCAGGTGCTCACTGCATCCTACTTAAAGGTAAGTTTTATGGGGAAAAATCTTTAAAATGCACTTTAAAGATTAAATTTTTTCACCATTTGCCATCAAATTACATACTTTAAAATATATATATATACACTCGCGGTCAATGAAATTTGCACACCAAGAAGGAAGCATCAGATTGAACTGAAATTTTATGGAGCTAATGATACAGATAAATGGTACACATGATGGCAAAAACTGCAGGATAATTGAAGAGGGATCTGTGACACGCAGTCCGGTCATTCTCAATAGCTCGTCGCACCGCCTCATGCGGCGATACATACTGCAATACGGTCCAGCATGGAGGTGAACAGATGCCTGATGTTGTCCTGTGGCAGACTGGCCCACACGTGTTGGACAGTGTGCTCCAAATCCCAGATAGTGCGGCACGACGGCAGCCGGCGTTTCAACTGGTCCCACACATGCTCGATAGGGGACGTGTCCGGGGAGCGGGCAGGCCATGGAAGTGTCTGGACATGACTTAGGCAGTTCTGGGTAACCTGAGCTGTGTGCAGGTGGGCATTATCCTGCTGATATGGCGCACATGGGGCCGTAGGATCTCCTCCACATACCACTGGGCTGTCAATGATCCACGTACCACTACTAGAGCTGATCAGCTATCATAGGCAATGGCTCCGCAGACCATAATACCTGCAGTAATGGAGGTGTGGCACTCAATAAATCCTGCCTTAACTTTAAAACCAAAGAAGAGTTTCTCAGACAGCATGGAACACAATTAAAATTGAACTAAGTTGCGACAAAAGATTTTACCAAAAAGAGGTGGATATCAAAATGTTGAACATTGAAAACACTATCACTCCTATTGCTTCACTTCAGCCAGACTAGTTTCAGCAATATATCCATAGTCTTCCTCATTTGGCAGTACTACATATTGATTATTACACCTGTTGTTATGAAGCCAAAGCTCACTACGCTATCTATCGCATGAGTTTATTGTTCCACTCTGTTTTTCAGACATCCATTATTTTTGTTGTTCACATTATTTTATCAGTTCATTGTTCCATGTCTGAAAAACCATTTTTCAGATGTGGAAAAATGAACTCGTGCGCTAGATGGTGTAGTGAGCTTTGACTTCATAACAACAAGTGCGATACACTGATGAGTTATTACATTATGACCACCTACATAATAATCTGTAGGCATCAGTGAGCTACACACAACACAAGGCTGGAGGACGGTTCGTTGTTTGGCTATTTGTTCACCACTTTTGATATGTACTCACTACAGCAGCACCATTTCCAAGATTGCAGTTCCGAGGTGCCATGCCATCACAATTTGTCCTTTATCAAACTCCGATAAATCGGCAGCTTTTTCCATTCTTAATCTGAACACTATTAACCGAAAGCCGGTCCTCGGGTTGTATATATACTGCTCTGTGAACTTCACCTGTTCGCTCTCCAGGTGTGCTCTCGTTTCTTTAGACTGGGATGGTCATAATGGAATGGCTCGTTGGTGTAAGCTTTGCTAACAACAGCCGTGATATAGCTGCTGTATGTTTTGCTATTCAAGTTCCTAGGCTTCCACCTGTCTCATCTATGTAGGATAGTCCACGACTACATTTTACTTCATAGACCTCCTTGCATTTTTAAAATATCTTCTACTCTTTGAACTATCTATCTTTGGGAAATATTATTTAACTTTGTTCTCTAAGCAAGTGGTCTATGAGGTAATATGTAGTTGTGGACTATCCTACATAGGTGAGACAGGTCGCAGACTAGAAACTCAAATAGCAAAACATAAAGCAGCTATAAAAAAATTGCTCGAACAAGACAAGATTAGATAGACATATTACAGAAACCGGTCACAACTTGGACTGGAATTCACTTAGTCATCAGTTTTCAAAGAAACCTTCTTCAAAAAAAAAAAAAAAAAAAAAAAATAAATTTAAAAAAGGAATAGAAATTAAGAAAAATTAGAATTCCATCATCAATGACTTACAGAGGTTTGCCCCTGCCTAACATCTGGCAAGATTTGGTGAAAAATAACCATAACCACAATGGTGATGGAGAAAGGGTGACAACAAAAGATTGCCTGAAGGAGAAGAGTTTTCTCCGAAAATTTGCATCTTTAATTTAAATATTTCCTAGAAGAAAAAGCCCATATCAAATGTTGTATTAAGTGTTTAATTTATTTAATTTAAGAAACTAGGAAGCTAGTTTTCAACATGAGCTTTATTCAAAGAAAAGATACTTGTTAAGAACTTGATTAAGAACTGAAGGCTAGAAATGTCATGTCTGATATTAAAGCTACCCTGTTAGTACTATTTATAAGTTAAACATTCAAAGAAACCTTCAAAAAATATACACTAAAGAGCAATTGAATTAGAGATACCTGTCTAGTAACGTGTAGCACTACTTCTCGCCCTGATGACGGCGGCGATTCGTCTCTGCATGGACTCGACAAGACACCGGAAGCGTTGGGAAGCCATACGGATCCACGACCCCTGAACAAGCTTCCACAGTTCATGAAGATTTGATGGAGGGGGTCAGAGCCTAACATCTCTCTCGATAGCATCCCAGATGTGCTCAATGGGATTGAGGTCAGGTGACCTAGCTGGCCAAGGAAGTGAGGCCACGTCGGTGGAGTGTTCGTCCAATCATTCGGATACAATTCGGGAGTGATGGCACGGTGCATTGTCTTGTTGCAGGATGAGGTCCCCAGTGAGATGTTGAAGACGCACAAATGGAAGCAAATGGTCATCCAGGATATCCCGGTAACGTTGATCTGTGAGGGACGATGTCACACGTACCAGGGCAGTCCACGTAAACAGTCCCCAGACGAGAATGCCACCCTTACCAGCTTGAAGAGTACCCTGCTGGCAAGAAGGATCCATCGATTCATGTGGTTTGTGCCGTACTCGTATCCTGCCATCCACATGTACCAACGTGAATCTCGACTCATCAGTCCAGGCAACATTTTCCCACACGTCTAGGGTCCAGTGGCGATGTTCCCGTGCCCATGCTAATCTTTGCACCCAGTGATGTGCGGTCAGCAGCGGTACCCTCGTGGGACGATGGGTTTCTGTATCCCATAGCGAGGAGATGGTTCTGGATGGTGTGGCTGCTTACACGTTTTTGTGCACCAGCGTTAAATTGCCGAGTGATTTTTTGCACTGTTTCCCGTTTATCCGCTATTACAATGCGAGCTAGCCGACCGACGATTACACCGTTCATCCACACTCTATCGTCCACGGCAGTTGGCCCTTGCAGGGATGGTTTTACCGGATTCGATGTACTCACAGTGCACTCGTGACACAGTGGCTCGTGAAAATCCCAGTGCCTGCATGACTTCCGAGATGGAGTGACCCATTTGTCGAGCCCCGACAATTTGCCCATGATCAAATGCACTTAGATCCTTCTTCTTACCTATACTGTGTGTGACTCTTTACTGATTCCCGTCGCATCACTCCTTATATTGTCGGATCGCTGCATACGTCATGTCGTTTCCATTTATAGGGCCGCCCACAGCGCCACATTTGCATAACGCCAGCTGTCTCTAATTCAATTGCTCTTCATTGTATGTATATAATCAGTCAACAGATTTGAGCTCCCTCGAAATTCGTAATTGCCCTCCTGGGAAAAAAACTCTGAATGCATGCCGTGACTAAAGGTGAGAAAAATAGGCAGGTGTGTCATATTTTAAATATTGTTAGTCTTTGTGTCAAAAAATATTCTTACTAAATCATTAATATGTGAGAACAGAAGTTAATGTCAATTGAAATAAAAGTTGTTAAATTCTAAAATACCTTTATTTTAAAAACGCCAGAGTTGAATAATAATGAAACACATATAGCGTACGAAATCCCGTTTGTTTTTGTGGTGCAGTCAGCACAAATACTTGCCAAGCTTTCGCACTCCACTGGGAGGCTTCTTCAAGGCAATAGTTGACACAAATATTTGCCAAGCTTTCGCACTCCACTGGGAGACTGTTTCAAGGCAATAGTCGACACAAATATTTGCCAAGCTTTTGCACTCCACTGGGAGGCTTTTTCAAGGCAATAGTTGATACAAATATTTGCCAAGCTTTTGCACTCCACTGGGAGGCTTTTTCAAGGCAATAGTTGATACAAATATTTGCCAAGCTTTCACACTCCACTGGGAAGCTTTTTCAAGTCAATAGTTGACACAAATATTTGCCAAGCTTTTGCACTTCACTGGGAGGCTTTTTCAAGGCAAATGGTAAACACAAAAATGCAGAGAACTGGGACATGTAAAGAACGAAGATGATTTTTGAAAATAGTGCGGGTGACATCACGAGCATATTACATGAATTTTTATCACATAATTATACAGTGCGCCGAGATGTGTTTCCATCTTTTAATAATGCATGCCAAACCATTGGTAGTTCAGTTGAGACTATATCATTGCATGCCACTTTGCAGGATAGGATTTCTACTGTTTCCCTGATGGCAGTCTCTTTGAAATTCGTGTAAGGGGCAATTCTTCTAATATTATTCCATACAGGAGGGGCCGAGCAATGCATGACTTCTCTGGCGAGAGTTAAATTCATTATTCATCATTTCTTCTGGCCATTCATATTTTATTTTGTTCTTTTAAATTCGTTCACTATCAGCCTTTTAGATTTGTTCACTATAGTTTCTTGGATTTTTTCATTGTTAGCCTTTTAACCTGCCTGTGGCATAGGTCATTACAGGGTTTTTATTTTATATTATTATTTTGAGCTTACGATACAATATATAGCAAGGTTATTTAGGTCGACTACTACTTTGACATTGCTAAACACTATATTATAGTCACCATCGGACTTTTTGCAATGCATAGCCACTGAACACCTGAGACCAAACAACTTGCGGAACTACGGTGGTATGCGAACGAAAACGACCTCTGGACGAATATATGTGAGTAATTGCTCTTGCTTTCTTTTAGTCTTTATTTATTTATTTATTTTTTAAATAATAAACGTCATAATTAACTGCACCACCATAATCACATCCGTTTTTTAACGGCGTAATAGCAATTCTAAAAGAGGTACTGAATCTCTATATATTATGTATTTTAACCACATATAACTTGTGACTTCTTTATACGGAAGATATACATGAAGTATCTAATTCTCTGGCGAGGGCTGTATCCTGCATGTCCTGGTTCACACTTCGTACGTGTTCTTTACATCTAGTGTCCAAGGATCACTTTGTCATTCCTATATATATCTTTTCCGTGTTGTCAGGATATACCAACGGTATAGCGTACACACCCGTCTTTTCTTTCTAAAAGGCGGAAACACATCATGGCGCACTCTATATTTACATGATAAAAATTCATGTAATATGCTCGTGATGTCATCTGTGTTATTTTCAAAAATCGTCTTCGTTCTTTACATGTTCCAATTCTCTGCATTTTTGTGTTTACCATTACCTTGAAAAAGCCTCCCACTGTAGCGAAAGCTTGGCGAATATTTGTGCTGACTACACCACAAAAATAAATGGATTTCATATGCTATATGCGTTTCATTATTCTAAAATACCATTTGAAATGCTTATTAAACTATAATTAATAAGCACTTCAAATGGTATTTGAACTAATTATTTACAAGTAACTCCACTTCCGAATAAAATATCATTGCTGCATGCTGATGACACAGTTCTGTTGGCAGAAGTAAAACAGAGTTGCAGAGTATGTTGTCTCAGATGTATAAAGTTTAAATGAAATCAAAACTGAATGTATATTTATAAGGGAAAATTCCAAACTTTATTTTCGGCAAGGACCTGATAGTACTGAATGCAAAATCAGTCTGAATGGTACAGAGATAACCCGAGTGAATGAACTTTTATATTTAAGAAGCATATTTGAGGAAAACAGATTAAATGGGTGAAATCAGTAGGTGAGTGCATTCATCTTTTAACGTCATAGCTACCTTAGGAGGATTTCATAGGAACGATGGGTTCCCGAATGGCTGTGTATGAAAGTGTAAGTGTTAACTGGATGCAAGATCAGTCTAAATAGTAATGAATTATACCAGATGAATGAATTTCTGTATTTAGGAAGCATGTTTGACAGAGAAAAAAACAGTTTAGATGGTGAAATTAGTAGATGAATGAATTCAACTTTTGAAAGTCATAGCTGCCTTAGGAAGATTTAACAGACATGGGTTCATATTAACAGTTCATATTCCGACTTAGAAAACGATCGGAAAATGCTACTATTCATTTTTACGAAGAATTGAAGTTGTTGAATCCTAAAGTGAAAATCTACTGAATCTACCCAAAGGAAGCAGAGTGTTGGATGTGAAAGGTAGATGCACATACAAGGACAATAGTGTCAACGAAGACCCGAAAACGTGCGTGAAAAGTGAATAATCACTAGAAATGGAATGCATAGGTAAGCATTATCCAACTAGATTTTTTTTCTCGATTGAAGGTTTAACGACTGCAGGGAGCAACTCAATAGGCTATAAGCAGTCGCCCGTCCCTAATTTAGGGTCACTGGTTCCAGGGAAGAGAGAGAGCCAGTGCTGTAAGACAAACACAACATCCATGCCTCACCGGGATTCGAACCCGGACCCCGTTCGGACGAATGATCAGAGGCCATCACTTAGACCACTGCACCACCGAGGCTACCTAGAATATTTCCAAGACATGGGTTCTTTAAAAGCTCCCAAATGGTTGTATATGAAAGTGTAATTACTCCCCATTCTGATGTACCTAAAAGGTAGTGCCACAATTTTGTACTGCATTCTGTGGTGAAGCAAACTGTTTATTCCACTTGATACTCTTTGTAAAGGGGATAGTGTTAAAATAAATTAGGTTTCATATGAAAAACTGTTAACAGTTATATACACAGTCAAGTCACATTATTGTGTCCACCTCCTACTTTTGACGTCAACAGCGCGTAGCCAATGAAAGAAGGCACATGTCGTGAGCTGGCTTGGAGGGTATATAAGGTGTTCTGTAGGCAATCTGAAAGTATGGGCCGCAGGTGGCCTAGTGGGCAACGTTTGTGACTGCCACGGGAAGGGCCTCAGGTTCGATCCCAGGCAGGTACGAACACTCGGTCCACTAAATACCTGTCGTGCGTCAGATGGGCATATTAAGCCGTCGGACCCTGGGTACTGGCTCCCCGGTAATAAGTAAGGGGCGTCTTCCTCCCCCTTTCTACTTCGCTTCTGTGTCACTTTCCTATCGGGCACTCTAGCCCAAATCTCCTAGCTTCCTATTTCTAAGGGTTGTTTAAGACCTGGGTTCAGACACTCTCTTCCTAAAATCCTCTACAAATGATCTGATCTGATCTACTATAGCATTGTATGAGCACGTTAAGCCGTCGGACCCCGGTAGTAAATAAGGGCCTCTTCTACCTCGCTTCCGTGTCACTTTCCAATCGGGCACTCTAGCCCAAATCTCCTAGCTTCCTATTTCTAAGGGTTGTTTAAGACCTGGGGTCAGACACTCCTTCCTAAAATCCTGTACATATGATCTGATCTGATCTACTATAGCATTGTATGAGCACGTTAAGCCGTCGGACCCGGTAGTAAATAAGGGCGTCTTCTACCTCGCTTCCGTGTCACTTTCCAATCGGGCACTCTAGCCCAAATCTCCTAGCTTCCTATTTCTAAGGGTTGTTTAAGACCTGGGGTCAGACACTCCTTCCTAAAATCCTCTACATATGATCTGATCTGATCTACTATAGCATTGTATGAGCACGTTAAGCCGTCGTCGGACCCCGGTAGTAAATAAGGGCGTCTTCTACCTCGCTTCCGTGTCACTTTCCAATCGGGCACTCTAGCCCAAATCTCCTAGCTTCCTATTTCTAAGGGTTGTTTAAGACCTGGGGTCAGACACTCCCTTCCTAAAATCCTGTACATATGATCTGATCTGATCTACTATAGCATTGTATGAGCACGTTAAGCCGTCGGACCCCGGTAGTAAATAAGGGCGTCTTCTACCTCGCTTCCGTGTCACTTTCCTATCGGGCACTCTAGCCCAAATCTCCTAGCTTCCTACTTCTAAGGGTTGTTTTTTAAGACCTGGGGTCAGACACTCCCATCCTAAAATCCTCTACATATGCTCTGATCTGATCTACTATACCATTGTATGAGCACGTTAAGCCGCCGGACCCCGGTAGTAAATAAGGGCGTCTTCTACCTCGCTTCCGTGTCACTTTCCTATCGGGCACTCTAGCCCAAATCTCCTATCTTCCTATTTCTAAGGGTTGTTTAAGACCTGGGATCAGACACTCCCCTTCCTAAAATCCTCTACATATGATCTGATCTACTATAGCATTGTATGAGCACGTTAAGCCGTCGGACCCCGGTAGTAAATAAGGGCGTCTTCTACCTCGCTTCCGTGTCACTTTCCTATCGGGCACTCTAGCCCAAATCTCCTAGCTTCCTATTTCTAAGGGTTGTTTAAGACCTGGGGTCAGACACTCCCTTCCTAAAATCCTCTACATATGATCTGATCTGATCTACTATAGCATTGTATGAGCACGTTAAGCCGTCGGACCCCGGTAGTAAATAAGGGCGTCTTCTACCTCGCTTCCGTGTCACTTTCCTATCGGGCACTCTAGCCCAAATCTCCTAGCTTCCTATTTCTAAGGGTTGTTTAAGACCTGGGGTCAGACACTCCCTTCCTAAAATCCTCTACATATGATCTGATCTGATCTACTATAGCATTGTATGAGCACGTTAAGCCGTCGGACCCCGGTAGTAAATAAGGGCGTCTTCTACCTCGCTTCCGTGTTACTTTCCAATCTGGGCACTCTAGTCCAAATCTTCTAGCTTCCTATTTCTAAGGGTTGTTTAAGACCTGGGGTCAGACACTCCCTTCCTAAAATTCTCTACATATGATCATGATCATCTGAAAGCATAGCACTCTTTGGTGTCATGGATAAAAGAAGCGATTTATCAGATTTACAAAAAGGGATGATTATCGGCTTTCAGACCCAGGGTGGCAGTATTTCTGAAACAGCCGAGTTGGTAAACTGTCCGCGTGCTGCTGTGGTTAAAGTGTATCGTGATTGGAGAAATGGCACCATTGCGAATAAGCTAGGTGGAAACTGCAGAGCACCATGTGCCATTGATGTGAGAGGTGAACGTCAGTTGCGAAGGTGCGTGAGGGCCAATCGACACGCTGCAGTGGAGCAACTCGCTGGCCGGATGAACCAGGGGTCTACTGGAAGTGTGTCTAAAATGAAGTGTACCCTGCTGCGCATGGGGCTCAAATGCAGACAGACGGTCACTGCACCTATGCTAACGAAGGTGCATTGGTAGAAAAGGCTTACATTTGCATGACAGTATCAGAATTGAATCTACGATCATTGACAAAAAACAACCTCCGATGAGTCACGTTTTCTGCTTCATTGAACGGATGGACATTGGCTTATAAGGCGAGAAACGTCGGAGAAGAAACATTTTTCAACCATTCCTGGAAGAACACAAGCTGGGTCCACTCATACCTGTGGAAGGCACTATGGACTGAATTGATTATTGAATCCATTCTTGCAGACCATGTTCACCCATGCATTCCGATTGTCTTCCCTGGGGCGGATGGGATCTTCCAACATGACAATGTGATGTGTCACACAGCTGGAAGTACCCAGGAGTGGTTGGAAGAGCACGATGAAGACTTCAAAGTACTTCCCTGGCCCCTGATTCCCCAGGCTTAAACCTAGTTGATCATCTGTGGAACCACCTTTTTGTTTGCTCTATGGATTATCTACCGTGCATCCCGTAACAGCTGCCAGATGCACTGCAGTCATCATAGCTCCACATACCTGTGCAGTGGCGTAGGAACGCTTTTGATTTAGGGGGTACAAGCTCATGAACCTTACATCTCAAGGATTAAGCCATCTATAGATGACCCCTCCGAATTTTTTTTTTTTTTTGGGGGGGGGGGGGGTTAGTACGTATATTAGAGTTTTTATAAAAATACGTATACTGATCAGGAATTCATCCGAATGAACATTATCACATTATTATTAATTATTACCATTATTATTTTTATTGCTGACAAAAAGTTCACATTTTTAATTTCTTATCAGAAAATGAATGGAGAAGTTTTTTTGTTTTTGTGATCATATGATGTATTTGTCATTTTCTTGTAGGACTTCCATCCACAGTGAGTAGTTTAGATAACAGCCACCTACAGCGAGATCGCCTTTTGGGCAGGACACAGAAACGGAAGGAATGAGAGCAAGTCTAGCGACTTTGACAGAACAGTTTGCATGAGATTAGAGCACAGTAGATGGCGCCACCGTACAAGTACGATGTTGCACATAGAGGGGTGAGAGAATTTCCGGGGGGCATAGGAAAGGATACCCATTTAACCAGTGGGTCCAGCTTGGGGGCCGTCGCTTTATGTGCTCGTCCGATGCACGGCGGATATTCAGCGATTGTTAGTAAATCACACCATCTATGAAAGATCAGCCCAGATTCGAACCTGAGGACCTTGCATTGATCAATTTGTATTAAGAACTAATCACGGTGTGATGAAAAGTGCAACTCCTTGTGAGTCTGTCTCAATCTCCCTTCACCGAGCACCACCTATCGGAAAGGCCTATCCCTAAAAAGGGTTTTTCCAGGTGAAATGTGCTCGGGTCCTGCGGATGAAATACATAAAATTTTGAGTGCAAAGACATAAGGACGTGTAACACAAAAAGAAAAAAAAAGTTAAGAAAGATTTTTATTTTCTTTAAATAGAAACTAGGGACATGCGTCCTTATTTTGCAAGTTGCTCTAAGCCTAACCTCGCTTTCACTGCATCGAGCAGTTTCCGCTCAGTTTGGGCTATATGCACTGGAAGATGTAGAGACATAGTGTACACTAGCAATCTCAATAAGACCACTGTGTAGTGTCATGCCTAACCCCTTGACATCTTGAAGACAACCAAAACAAGAGGATAGTTAATATTGGAAAGCCTATCATTTAGCAAAATGTAGATTGCATCGATAGTCTGAACTGCGAACCACTAAGCCATCCACGGCTCTATTTTTTTTTTTTTTTTTTTTTTTTTTTTTTTTTTGGTGTTCTCTCTTGTTAATTTTTGTACTTTTTTTCCATTAAAATATTGAGCAGGGACAAGTCAACATTAGGATGAATTTCTGTCAGCAGGGTTTGGAAAAGAGGGATTTCTCAGGAAATGTTATATAACTCTTTACAAGAAGGAATTAAATTTCTTATCGTTTTTGTTTACGTTAATAAAGTAAAACCGCAGTAAGATAAAAACTGCTCTACCCGCGAAGATTGAAGCATTATGAAGTCTATATTAAAAACTTTGAACGATACATAGGCTGACAATTGATGTAAAAAGCGCATTAGTCTGGTGCAAAGCTAAATGATGGTGGAGATATCGAGGAATTGGAGTTCTACGAGTGGTATGTGAAATCTGTAATGCACTTGTTGTATTGCTACAGATTTTAAGACAGAAAACAATTTTAGTGCCGCGGCTGCGGGCGCTGAAATGTCCACTTGTGCATTAAATTTTTCTTTAAAAGTACAGAAAGGACGACCTGATCAAGATGCATGGAATTTTAAGAGAAAAGAAACACTGATCACAAGTATGTTATCAAGCCCTAGCCCTACCATATGCTGTTTGAAGTTATTAACAAAAACCTCGCACTCGTCGTTTCCCTGCAGAACTAATTTGCTGGAGTTTCGCAGATGGTTGGCCAGTTTTTGGTGGATGAAAAGCCTCCCACTACAAGCTTCGGATATAAAAAAAAAAAAATCCAGATGACCCGTGATATTTCTTTGAAAAAAAAAAGAGAATAAAAAAAATAATAAGTAGCATATAAATTCTATAGTACACTTTATGAATGATTGGTTTGTGTTTGCTCATATCTGGGGGGGGGTACAGTAGATATTAATGTACCCTGTCCAAAAATTGGGGGGGTACATTGTACCCCTGTACCCCCTCCCTCCCCGTTCCTACGCCACTGTACCTGTGAACACCTTCCAGCACCTTATTGAGTCACTCCCAGCCCGTCTAGCTGCTATCCGCGCTGCACACGGCGGGTACTCTGGATATTAGCTGGTGGTCACAATAATGTGACTTGATCGTGTATAATCGTATGCATTTGAGATTACTGCATAAAATGCATATGATTATCCAGTGTATGCATTCATATGATGCATACAGTTATATAGTGTGAACTCAAATGCCTATTTCAGCAGTATTTTTGAACAGTATGTCTGTTTTTAAATGTATATTTTAATGTCTTATTTTTAAATGTATGTTTTTCAACAGTTTGAGTGCATAGACTGTTTTCTTCTTTTCTTGTAGTGCAGTTACCTCTTTAAAATGTTATTTGGAAATCTACTGGACTGTGAACATACTCTACAGACATGATATCATGATGTGAGCAAATCTGTATGTTAGAAAACCTATTACATAGCTACATAAGTATGTCAAACATGGTCAGTGTTGATGAAATTGAAAGGCATAAGATAATTGAGCTGTGTTTAAATATCTATTTCATTTTGAAATCATAGTTGTTGATTGTTGTTAAAATGTGTACATGCAGATAGAATTATTGGTAATCTATAACTTAGGATTATCTACTGAATAACTATGCAAATATTTGAATCATGTTCAGCTGTGTGAAGCTTAAGAGCTTAAAATTAACGTTTTGCTTAGAGACATGTTACATTTTGGAACAGTGGTGTTGGAACCATGGGGGCAGAAGGGTCAGCTGCCCCCATATTCAGTTGCATGAAGGGGCAAAACATAACTCCCCTCCCCTCACGTTTCTACTTTTTTGCTTGTCTTTAATTGGAAATTGAATATATTTTTGGATTTTTTTTTTTTTATTTCCTGTCATTTAAAATTCCTTCTGATGAAACTAAATATTACTTTGTTTTAATTATTAATCATTTAGAAATCTGGATTTTTTTTAGTGCCACTCCTGAGGCATGGGCTGAAGTATTCTTGGTTATACAGTATGATAAAAAAAGGTTTCACAAAGTGCCAGCCTTGTAGTTACCAGCAGGATAAAACAAAACATCTCACAAAAAATTACAGCCTTATCAAAAAACAGCATGTTGTTGAAAAGTATTGTTTTCATTAGAAAAATAGGAACGTTTTCTATTTCATTTAAGTATAATAAAATCAGTCTTTCTTTAAAGAAAGAAAATAGAACAAGGAGGGGCAGAAAGGAATGAGATATTTTTACACATATGTTGTTTATGATTTAAAACTACACACTTGTGATGTTGAGATAGAATAATTATCTAAGTTTATTCACAATTAAATGTTTTATCAACATCAACTATGGTTTCGCAGACTGTTTGGCTTGGCATTATCAGGACGAATGGAGCATAAACATTGAAATCATATTAACATCATCAGAGTTCTGACTGTCATAGACTTTAGCGAGTTGTTTCCACATGCTTGAAAGAAATCATCATGTCGTTGAGAAGCCATGAAGAGTTGCGGTATATGTGGAAAGCTTCTAGTATATTAAGGATTTTAGCCTTATCATCATCCTCATTTTTCAGTTTTACTGAATCAGCTAGATTTTAATCATTGTATCATGTTTTTAATACTGTTTGTTCCATTATCTTTTTTAGCCCTTCCATCGTTCTCATTTTTCAGTTTTACATGATCAGTCAGATTTTAAGCTTTTTACCACACTTTTAATACTATTTGTTTGTCTTGTTTCTGGCGCTCTTTGGCCACCCATGGCCCTTGCGCCATAAAAATCTAACAACCAACCAACCAACCATCTAGTATATTAAGCTTGATAATCGAATCGGGTTAATCAATAAGCGTAGCATTTTCAAACAAAAAATTATGGTTATTTTTGTGACAATGTTGGGCTATAGATGACTTCTTCAGTTCATAGTTTCTTACATAAGTCTTGTGTTCCTTCACTTGAAAACTTAAAGCCCTGTGGGTGTGTCGTATATATATGAAAGTCCACATTCACAAGGTATCTGATAAATTCCCCAGGAATTTATGTCTTCGATGTAATCTTTTGATCCTTAAAAATGGTGAGGCATGGATGTTGTGTTTGTCTTACCTATCACTGGCTCTCTCTTCCTTCCCTGGAGTCAGTGGCCCTAAATTAGGGATGGGTGACTGCTTATAGCCCATTGAGTTGCTCACGATGGATGTTAAACCTTCAATCAAAAAAAGAGGGATCCATAAAAATTCACCTTGTTCATGTGCGAATTTTTACGGATTGTCACGCTCTGAACGATGCTTTAGTACAACAGTTTTTTCAAAACCATTTGCCGTTTCCTTACGCCCACATGCAAAAGCAAATCACCCACGGAAACAAAAACTTTCTGTTTTCTACATATACATACTGTATATCGTGCAATACATATATGCTCAACTGAGGATTTCTCACAGAGAGAGGTTGACTTTCTTAAACAAATTGCAGTAGGCAGAGGATATAGCCCTTCCGCTGTAGACAAAGCTGTCCAAAAATTTAGGAAACCGAAGCCTGTCTGCTTGCTCACTCTTAATAGACCTGTCAGTACTAACAAATTCGGCGGTTATCCCATTTGCTCCTCAGATTTGCTTTGGAATTTCAAAATTCTCAAAAGCTTTAATTTCAAAGTTATTTTTAAACCCATAAACAAGGTGAATTTGTACGGAACAAAAGATTACGTTTAAGCGAAGACATAAATTCCTGGGGAATTTATCAGATACCTTGTGAATGTGTACATAGGACAGACTCTCGGTGCTTTAAGTTTCTATATGAAGGAACACAAGAAGACTTTTGTAAGCAACTATGAACTGAAGAAGTTGTCTATAAACCAACATTGTCACAAAAATAACCATAAATTTTTGTTTAAAAATGCTACGCTTGTTGATATACTTGATTTGGTTATCAAGCTTAATATATTAGAAGCTCTCCACATATACTGCAAATCTTCACAGCTTGTCAACGACATGACGTCGACTCCATTTCTTTTAAGCATGTGGAAATAACTCACCAAAATCCGTGACCATCAGAACTCTGATGATGTCACAATGATTTGAATGTTTACGCTCCATTCATCCTGATGATGCCAAGCCAAATGCTTTGCGAAACTACAGTCGATATTAATAAAACTTTAATTGTGAATAAATGTTGATAATTATTCTAACGCATGTTGTTTGATGTATAATGTAAGAGTTACATAACTTGTGGAATTCAGACTAAGGTATAGATGTCCAAATAAATACAGTTTGACATTGTTTATAAAGTGATTAAATGTTTTATATCAAAAACCTTATCCTATGAATATAAAATTTGTGTTTTATATCATTTTTGATCTTATCGGCATTGTTTTACCTAAAGTATGTTCAACTGACATCATCATGTTCTCTTAGACCACTATAATACATTTTATGATATAACCAAAAAGTGCATGTCTGAATATCTTGCCCCCATTGCAAAAAAATAGTTATGACACCCCTGTTTTGGAATCTTAGAACTAGTGCTGTTTGCCAAACAACAAGGTGGAAGGAAAAAATTAATATTGCTGTGTCCATGTTTTAAGGATGTGTGAACTTTCAGATCTGGATTTCTTGTTCAATTCAAACCTGGTCGAAAGGTAAATTGTTTGCATAGTAGTACTGAACTTTTATATGTTTTTATTATTCTTAGAATTTTTACGTTTTTGTGTTGACCATAGAAAGAACCGGGTAACATCTGGGCACAAGAATCTTTTCACACTGTACAACTGTTATTATAACTGAAGAAATATATTGTGGACAATATTTTTATAGTGCAATATGGTTTACGAATTGTATTATACTTTAGCAAAGTCACTGTAGATGTGTGTGTGCTTGTTACATTTCATTACCTCATCTATTTAATGATGTGGTGTTCTGCATACTTTTTATTTTCCTGTATATACGTGTACATAGTTAAGTTACAAAAAAAAAAGTTCCATTTCCGTTATCTGTAATGTTTGCATTTGTTTTGTGATCAAATTTTATTAGCTTTCAATAAATATAAAATAAACATCTTTTTGTAGGTTATTTATTTTTGTGTCTCAAAGAAAGAAAAAGCTGTTTATGAAGACATTGCTTGTCACACTCTTTGAATAACATGTAACAGACACAAATCTCTGTTATATGCACATACACTATGTGGGTAAAAGTGATTGGACGCTGTAAGTGAATAGAAAAACAGTATTGTATTTACATCAGTAGTGGGTAGATCCTCCATTCGCAGTGATTACAACTGCCACCCTGGGAGTTAAATTGTCCACAAGTCCATTGAGTACGGGGAGAGCGGGGATGTTCCTCCATTCCGCTCTAAGTACATCGACCAACTCTGTCAGTGAAGAACGACCTGTCAGTCTAGACATTAATTAGACACTGTACGTAAATAGAAAAACAGTATTGTATTTACATCGGTAGTGGATAGGTCCTCCATTCGCAGAGATTACAGTAGCCACCCATCGAGGTAAACTCTCCAAGTCCATGGACAGAGGAATGTTCCGCCTTGAGTACGTCGACCAACTCTGTTAGTGAAGAAGATCTTGTTGGTCTACACCTCACCGGTCAGTCAAGTTCATCCCATAGGTGTTCAGTGAGATTGTAGTCTCGGCTCTGAGCAGGCCAGTCCATCCGCGAGACCTGATTTTCCTCATACCACCCCATTGTAGTCCAGGAAACGTGACTAGTGGCATAGGCATCCTGGAAAAAAACAATATTTGTGTCCATAGAACTGCCACAACATTGGGAGCATAGAGTTATCCAGGATATCTGTATACAGCGCAGAGTTCATGTTGCCACAAATGACAACTAGTGGACCCCACATTATATTAGCTGAAACAGCCCCATGCCATAACTACACCACCTCTGTGCTTCACAGTCGGCATCGTACACTCCAGAAGCATACATCCTCCGTGCTTCACAGTCAGCACTGTACACTACAGAAGCATACATCCTCCGTGCTTCACAGTCTGCACCGTACACTACAGAAGCATACGTCCTCCGTGCTTCACAGTCTGCACCGTACACTACAGAAACATACGTCCTCCGTGCTTCACAGTCGGCACCGTACACTACAGAAGCATACGTCTTCCATGCTTCACAGTCGGCACCGTACACTACAGAAGCATACGTCCTCCGTGCTTCACAGTCGGCACCGTACACTACAGAAGCATACGTCCTCCGTGCTTCACAGTCGGCACCGTACACTACAGAAGCATACGTCCTCCGTGCTTCACAGTTGACACCGTACACTACAGAAGCATACGTCCTCCGTGCTTCACAGTCAACACTGTACACTACAGAAGCATACGTTCTCTGTGTTTCACAGTCAACCCTTTACACTACAGAAGCATACGTACACTCCAGAAGCTTACATCCTCCGTGTTTCACAGTCGGCACTGTACACTCCAGAAGCATACATCATCCTCCGTGCTTCAGTCGGCACTGTACACTCCAGAAGCAGACATCATCCTCCGTGCTTCAGTCGGCACCAGTGGCACACCCAGGATTTCTTGTTGGAGGGGCTATATATACAGTATACGTACACAATATGTGTACATACATAACTATATACGTATATATATGTTTGAACTGCGCATGGCTTTTATCGATTATGAAAAAGCCTCTGATTCGGTGAAACCTTCAGCAGTTACAGTGGCTCTGAAATCCTGCGATATTGAAGATGCGTACATTAATATTATTAATAACATCTATGAAAACGCAAGTGCAAAGATTCGGCTGTTTGAAAATACAACACACATAAAAATTCGAAAAGGAGTGAGACAAGGTGACACCATATCTCCGAAGCTCTTTAATGTCACATTGGAAAATGTCTTTCAATCACTGAACTGGGAAAACAAAGGTATAAAGATTATTGGAGATTATCTAACCACCTTCGTTTTGCTGATGACGTAGTAATTTTTGCAACTACCCCATCAGAGCTGCAGAGTATGATCCAGGAACTTGCTGACAAGAGTAAAGAAGTGGGATTAAAAATGAACTTTCAGAAGACAAAAGTGATGTTCAATGGTTTTACAAGAAATGAAGATTTATCTATTGATGGAGAAAAGCTGGAGATAACAGACACGTACGTTTATCTTGGACAGCAGATATCAAGTGAGGGTCACATTGATGAAGAAATTAATTGGCGTACAAAACTTGCCTGGAGAGCTTTTGGAAGAAACAGCATAATTTTCAAGAGCAATATTCCATTATGTCTTAAAAGAAAAGTGTTTGATCAATGCATCCTTCCAGTGCTTACATGTGGTGCAGGGATGTGGACCTTAACTAAAAGAGACATACAAAGGCTGCAGACAACTCAAAGAAGCATGGAGAGGTGCATGCTTGGTGTAACCAGGAGAGATAAGAAGAGGAACTCGTGGATCCGAAAAATGACAAGAGTGGAAGACATCATGATCAGAGTTAAATCCCTGAAATGGCAATGGGCTGGACATACTGCCAAAAGGACAGACCATCGATGGACAGCCTAAATTTTAGATTGGATTTCAAGGGACAGGAAAAGACCCAGAAGAAGACCACATGGAAGATGGGTGGATGAAATTCGAAAGTATGCAGGAGTGACATAGAGGAGACTGGCACAAGACAGGTTGTTGTGGAGGAAACTTGGGGAGACCTTCGTCCAGCAGTGGATTGATAATGGTTGACAATGATGATATATATATATATATATGAGATGTAAGGTCAGGTGATGCGTAACATCACAGCCTCTCCTTGACAAATGTCAACCCCGCCTTCTCGTGGTGCATCCTGTTCCCACTAAAGGGGCTCTGACGACCGCCCATAGCGGTATAACTATACCATCGGGATTAGAGGAAATTCTATCCCACACTCACCAACCCGCTTGGCCAGCGTGGTGAGTTATGGCCAAACCCCTCCAAAATGATTCCACAACTTAAATCTTGGCCCTCAGTCTTCGGCAGCTGGAATGTACCTGGCCAAGGCAGCGGCCAGTGCGACATGAAGGCAGAGGGTGCTAAGAATCCCCAGAGGACCGAACTAGGCTGCCATCTGATGCTGACCTTGGCTATGTATAATGGACGCTCCCTATCTTCTGATTCAAGGCTTCTTGAATTGGAAGAGGAACTACAAAGGATCAAGTGGGACATCGTGGGGCTGAGTGAGGTAAGGAGAAAAGGAGAATATCTCATCGAACTGAAAAGTGGACATCTCTTCTACTATCGTGGGACAGATACTGGCAGAACTAGTGGTGTTGGATTTATAATAAACAAGAAACTGAAGGATAAAGTTGTAGAAGTTGAAAGTTCCTCTGACAGAGCTGCACGACTTGTTATCCAACTCTCGAAAAGATACCAGGCTCAGATTATTCAAACTTATGCACCCACCACAAGTCATCCTGAAGAAGAAATTGAAGAATTTTATGAGGAAATTTGTCATCTAAATAATATAGGTAAGCAGCACTTGAAGATAATTATGGGAGATTTCAATGCAAAAATAGGGCAACGGCAACAGAATGAAACTTCAGTAGGTAAATTCAGTCACGGCAACAGAAACCAGCGTGGAAATACTCTCGTTGAGTTTGCAGAGGCAGAAGGGTTTTTCATCTTGAACTCCTTCTTCAAGAAAAAGCCACACAGGAAATGGACATGGAGACATCCAAATGGGACAAGTGAAATTGATTTTATTATGTGTAACAAAAAATTCGTCATGGAAGACTGCAGTGTGCTAAACAAGTTCAACACAGGTAGTGACCATAGATTGGTGAGATGTAAGATGCACCTCAACACTAAACTTGAACGTGGCAAGCTCATGAGACAAACAAAATGTATTGACATAACCAACCTTAAAAAACACCATAATACCTTCAAGTTGGAACTGAAGAACAGGTTCTCTGCTTTAGAAGGCCTAACATCGGAAGAAGTGGACATCTCTGAAGTTAACAGAAAAGTAACCAAAGCTCTTATGGAAACAGCAACAAAATTAACTGGGTCTAAGAACAAGTTGCATGTAAACAAATTATCAGGAAAAACGAAAATGTTGATGCAAAAAAGAAGAGAGATGAGGACAACTAAAGAAGATGTGACTTCCAAAGTGGAATATATAGAGCTATGCAAGACAGTAAGAAAAAGTATCACTGAAGACGTAAGAAAATTCAACTGTGAACTAGTGAGGAAAGCAATTGAAAACAACCAAAGCCTAAAGATAGCAAAGGGACATCTCAGTAAGGGAAGAAAACAGATTATGGCACTGAGGAAAAGAAGATGGTTCTGTAACAAGAAATAGAGGCAGAAATTTTGACAAGAGTGAAAGATTTCTACTCCAAATTATATGAAAGGGATGATACATGCACTCCAGACATCATGAAAGATACCAGTACCAGAGTTCCTCCAGTCCTTCCAGCAGAAGTTGCACATGCAATCAAGAACATGAAGCGGGGAAAAGCTCCAGGAGAAGATGGAATTACTGTAGACATCATACAAGAAGCAAGTGGAGAAATCGAAACAGTACTCTCCCAAATTTCCACTCGATGCCTTAATGAAGGAAAGATTCCTGAGGATTGGAACACCGCTACAATGATCCTGCTACATAAGAAAGGTGACATTGAGGATCTCGGAAACTACAGACCTATCAGCCTCCTATCAGTAGTTTATAAAATCTTCACTAAAGTTCTTTCACACTGCTTGAAGGTAACACTGGACATGGCTCAACCGAGAGAACAAGCTGGATTCATGAGTGGCTACAGCACAATAGATCATATCCACGTACTGAGAGAACTAATTGAAAGAGCGAGGGAATATGAACTTCCATTGTGCATGGCTTTTATCGATTATGAAAAAGCCTTTGATTTGGTGAAACCATCAGCAGTTACAATGGCTCTGAAAACCTGCGGTATTGAAGATGCATACATTAATATTATTAATAACATCTATGAAAATGCAAGTGCAAAGATTCGGCTGTTTGAAAATACAACACACATAAAAATTGGAAAGGGAGTGAGACAAGGTGACACCATATCTCCGTAGCTCTTTAATGCCACATTGGAGGGTGTTTTTCAGTCACTGAGCTGGGAAAACAAAGGGATAAAGATTAATGGAGATTATCTAACCCACCTTCGTTTTGCTGATGACTTAATCATTTTTGCAACTACCCCATCAGAGCTGCAGAGTATGATCCAGGAACTTGCTGACAAGAGTAAAGAAGTGGGATTAAAAATGAACTTTCAGAAGACAAAAGTGATGTTCAATGGTTTTACAAGAAATGAAGATTTATCGATTGATGGAGAAAAAGCTGGAGATAACAGACACGTACGTTTATCTTGGACAGCAGATATCAAGTGAGGGTCACATTGATGAAGAAATTAATCGGCGTACAAAACTTACCTGGAGAGCTTTTGGAAGAAACAGCATAATTTTCAAGAGCAATATGCCATTATGTCTTAAAAGAAAAGTGTTTGATCAATGCATCCTTCCAGTGCTTACGTATGGTGCAGAGACGTGGACCTTAACTAAAAGAGACATACAAAGGCTGCAGACAACTCAAAGTAGCATGGAGAGGTGCATACTTGGTGTAACCAGGAGAGATAAGAAGAGGAACTCGTGGATCCGAAAAATGACAAGAGTGGAAGACGTCATGATCAGAGTTAAATCCCTGAAATGGCAATGGGCTGGACATACTGCCAGAAAGACAGATCATCGATGGACAGCCGAAATTTTAGATTGGATTCCAAGGGACAGGAAAAGACCCAGAAGAAGACCACATGGGAGATGGGTGGGTGAAATTCGAAAGTATGCAGGGGTGACATGGAGGAGACTGGCACAAGACAGACCGTTGTGGAGGAAACTTGGGGAGACCTTCGTCCAGCAGTGGATTGATAATGGTTGACAATGATGATGATGATGTTATATAGATATATATTTCGTGTACGCTTATAGTTTATATACGGTTGTGACGTACGTCGCTCTTAATCTCTTTGGGAAGAAACCATGTAATAGAAGACACTATGTACTTTTTTTGAACATGTCAAATAATATTTTTGAATGTTTAATTTGTGACGTACGTCGCTCTTAATAATTTTCTTGGAGGGGGCCCAAGCCCCATCCGTGGGGGCGCCAGTGGTCGTCATTGTACATTCCAGAAGCATACATTCTCCGTACTTCACAGTCTGCACTGTACACTACAGAAGCATACATTCTCCGTGCTTAACAGTCTTCACTGTACACTCCAGAAGCATACATTCTCCGTGCTTCACAGTCTGCACTGTACACTCCACAAGCATACATTCTCCGTGCTTCACAGTCGGCACTGTACACTCCAGAAGCATACATTCTCCGTGTAACTGCCAAACCCAAACACGTCTATCTGATCGGAAATGTGAAGTGGAATTCATCATAACACGTGCCACCATGGCTCCAGTATTTAATTTTTTGACCTCATTGTAGCCATGTGATTTTATTAGTCTCTGTGTGCTGTATTCTCAAACAGCCGAATCTTTGCACTTGCATTTTCATAGATGTTATTAATAATAGTAATGTATGCATCTTCAATACTGCAGGATTTCAGACCCATTGTAACTGCTCATGGTTTCACCGAATTAAAGGTTTTTTCATAATCGATAAAAGCCATGCACAATGGAAGTTCATATTCCCTCGCTCTTTCAATTAGTTCTCTTAGTACGGGGATATGATGTATTGTGCTGTAGCCACTCCTGAATCCAGCTTGTTCTCTCGGTTGAGCCATGTCCAGTGTTACCTTCAAAGGGTGTGAAAGAACTTGAGTGAAGATTTTATAAACCACTGATAGGAGGCTGATAGGTCTGTAGTTCCTGAGATCCTCAATGTCACTTTTTTTGTGTAGCAGGATCATTGTAGCGTTGTTCCAATCATCAGGAATATTAAATATATATATATCTCTGTGTCTGCCTCTGTGTGTCTCTTTCTCTGCCCAGGCATGCCTCCTGGCCCCTTGGTCATGGTGGGCCCCAACCTTAATCCGGACCTGCTTTCTCTTATTTGCCCCGACATGTCTCCTGGGCCCTTGGTAATGGTAAGCCCTTAGGCTATAGACACCCCCTTTAATCCGTCCCTGACTGTCAGCTAGCAATCTTGTCTCCTGGTGGTTATCAGTGGTGAAAGTAGACAGTTTGTTTTGGAGAAATGCCATGTTTAGTGTGTAAAGTGTCTGGTTGGATTCTCTCTCTCACAGACACACGCACACACATTTTATATGGCTGTGTTCTCTTATATGCACATAAAATATTTCAATGAATTAAAACAAAGCGCTAACAAATTTATAATTCAGCTAAAAATGTTTACATCACAGAGAACAGATTACACGTCACCTGAAGGCACCAGCGGCGGAAAGTATGGGACACGGGGGTCCGACCCCCCCCCCCCGTGGAATCCCATGGTCCTCCTCACTGTGGGTTGACTTACAAAATGTCCTAATGCAATACAATATTTGAAGAAGTTTTAGGAAGGGAGTGTCTGACCCTAGGTCTCAAACTACCCTTTGAAATAGGAAGCTAGGAGATCTGAGTAAGTGAACTCAATAGGAAAGACAAACAGAAAATTTGAGTAAAATTAGAGGGTGATATGTCTTTCAAACTGTGAACCGTGACACCAGTCCGGGGGCAAGGGGAACCAAGCACCGCACAACATCACAGAGAATCGCAACACCACCCGGCCGTCGACGCACCAGGGAGTGACTCAACGAGACCAAATGCCCGAGCAGAATCCATTTTCACCATCTTGATGATAATCTCAAAAGAAGGGGGTGGTGGTCTCTCTAACTCCCACCAGTGTTCACATACTTACTCTCTCTGTCAAGGGGGGGCAACGATCGCCCCCTTAGTTCTAGGATACCTAAGGAATTAGCTGGGATTGTAATCAACCGCGCCCCCTAACAAGTCCATTGGGTTGGGTTTCTGTTTTTGTTGAACTTCTTGGCGAGTCTGGTTGAAAACTCATGTACCTTCTCGATTCCAACTCTGTTCCGAATTGGGGTCCAAGGGGAAGCCCCAGTGATCATTCGTAGTGCTCGGCTCTGCACCCTCTCAATTCTCTCTCGCTGATTCCTACTAATACCAATCCAGATGGAGGAGGCGTAGGTAAGCACCGGCCTGACGACCGTCTTGTACGGCAGTACTTTGTGCCGTGTCGTAATTAAGCTTCTATGGTGGAGTACTGGAGCTAGCTGCCCAAGGCATTGTCTAGCTTTATTCGTGTGGTAGCTGGTGTTCGCCACCCACGAAATTTGACAATCTAGTTGGAGCCCTAGGTACTTAATGGAGGTAGCCCAGGGGATTGTCTCTTGAAACATAATGAGTTTCGGCACTCCTTGGACAGATTCAAAAAACAACATCGCACTGCTCTTAGACGGATTGATCTTGATCCGCAAGTCAGTGTAGTAGGTTTCCTGCTGAGAGAGAAGCTCCTGGAGGAGTTTCACTGCCCTGCCCTACTTCAGGGACGTGATGACAAAATGTCCTAAAAATATCTGGTTCACTTATAATTTATTTATCGTTTTTTTACGGTTTCCTACAGATCGTCACCTTGATTCGCAGTGATCATATGTAGAGGGGATTTTATGAAGGGAGTGTCTGACCCCAGGTCTTAAACAACCCTTAGAAATAGGAAGCTAGGAGATTTGGGCTAGAGTGCCCGATAGGAAAGTGACAGGGAAGCGAAGTAGAAAAGGGAAGGAAGACGCCCTTATTTATTACCGGGGGAGCCAGTACCCGGGTCCGACGGCTTAGCGTGCCCATCCGACGCACGGCGGATATTTAGTGGATTGAGCGTTCGTACCTGCTGGGATCGAACCTGAGGCCCTTTCCGTAGCAGTCATGAACGTTGCCCACTAGGCCACCCGCGGCCCATATGATTGATTCGCTGTTTTTTGGGGGGGGGGAGAACGCTTTAAGTACAATTTTGAAAACTGATTTCGAACAAATAAGTACTAATGTTAACACTCTATTTTTCTTTTAAAAAAAAATATTAAAGAATTCTTTAAATTACCTTAAAACAATATCCAGGGCGGGTCTCTGTCTCTCTCTCTCTCTGTCGCCTTGTTTTTTTTTTTAATTGTTTCCGTTCTTGGAGAGGATAGAGCCTCCCCCCCCCCTCATTGAAAATATTAAAAACCGCAATATCTCAAACTTTTTGGGCCGCCCCGGTGGCGCAATGGTCTGAGCGAGGGCCTCTCTGATCATTCGTCCGAAAGGGGTCCGGGGCCGCCCCGGTGGCGTAGTGGTCTAAGGCGCTGGCCTCTGATCATTCGTCCGTAAGGGGTCCGGGCTCGAATCCCGGTCAGGCATGGATGTTGTGTTTGTCTTACGGCACTGGCTCTCTCCCTTCCCTGGAACCAGTGACCCTAAATTAGGGACGGGCGACTGCTTATAGCCCATTGGGTTGCTCACGGTGGTCGTTAAACCTCCAATAAAAAAAAATAAAAAAGGGGGGGGTCCGGGTTCGAATCACGGTGAGGCATGGATGTTGTGTTTGTCTTACGTCACTGGCTCTCTCCCTTCCCTGGAACCAGTGACCCTAAATTAGGGACGAGCGACTGCTTATAGCCCATTGAGTTGCTCACGGTGGTCGTTAAACCTCCAATCGCTGCCCCGGTGGCGCAGTGATCTAAGCGATGGCCTCTGATCATTCGTCTGTGCCGCCCCGGTGGCGCAGTGGTCTAAGGCGCTGGCCTCTGATCATTCGTCTGTGCCGCCCCGGTGGCGCAGTGGTCTAAGGCGCTGGCCTCTGATCATTCGTCCGTAAGGGGTCCGGGTTCGAATCCCGGTCAGGCATGGATGTTGTGTTTGTCTTACGGCACTGGCTCTTTCCCTTCCCTAGAACCAGTGACCCTAAATTAGGGACGGGCGACTGCTTATAGCCCATTGAGTTGCTCTCGGTCGTCGTTAAACCTCCAATCAAAAAAAAAATCATTCGTCTGTAAGGGGCCCGGTTTCGTATCCCGGTGAGGCATGGATGTTGTGTTTGTCTTACGGCACTGGCTCTCTCACTTCCCTGGAACCAGTGACCCTAAATTAGGGACGGGCGACTGCTTATAGCCCATTGAGTTGCTCACGGTGGTCGTTAAACCTCAAAAAAAAAAAAACTTTTTGGGACCAGTGTATACAATGGCCGTTCCATAAAAACAGAGTAAAATCCTCACAAAATGAAGAAATAAAGGTACAACAAAATATATGTTATCCTTCCCAGGGCCGCGGGTGGCCTCGTGGTCAGCGTTCGTGACTGTCATGGAGATAACCTCAGGTTCTGTCCACTAAATACCCGCCGTGCGTCGGATGGGCACGTTAAGCCGTCGGACCCCGGGTACTGGCCCCCGGGAATAAATAAGGGCGTCTTCCTCCCCTTTCTACCTCGCTTCCGTGTCACATTCCTATCAGGCACTCTAGGCCAAATCTCCTAGCTTCCTATTTCTAAGGGCTGTTTTAAGACATGGGGTCAGACACTCCCTTCCTAAAATCCTCTACGTATGATCTGATCTGTTATCCTTCCTCAAAGTATCTTCCCTCGGATGATATGCAATGGTCACAACATGCAGTCCACTTTTCAAAGCATGTGGCGAAGGCATTGTGTGGAAGCTGCTTTAGCGATCCTTGTACAGCTTCAATAACGTCAGCATCTGTACTGAATGTTGCGCCATGGAACTTCTCCTTCATTGTTGGAAACCAGAAATCGTACGGGGCTAGGTCAGGACTGTAGGCAGGCTGTGGCATGATCTGCATTTCGTAAGAAACTGTTGAACACAAGCATCCACGTGTGGACGGGCGTTATCATGGTGTAGGGTGCACTTGCCCACCAGTTCCGGTTGCTTAATTGATATGTGTCGTCGCAGGCGCTTTAAGACGGAAATGTAAGACTCAGCATTGACAGTAATTTGTGAAGGAACGTCATGCTGGTAGACTACACCTTTATGATTAAAGAAAATTATCATTATCATCTTCCCAGCTGATTTGGTTTGACGGACTTTTTTCGGAGGAGGCGAACCTGTGTGTTTCGAGATACTCGTTGTGAGGGCAGGCCCGTAGCCAGGCAAAGAAGTTGGGTGGGGCGGCTGATGATTGAGATCGGGCGAAGGATATAAAGTGGTCGCGCCGAAAATGTAAAAGAGATCGGGCACTATACTGTTGTGTGAGTCGCTAGGACGGGCAAAAGGAAACACAGGTCGGGCTCAGCCCGGTCTGGCTCTGTGTGAGGCGATCGAAATAGTGGACCCATGTTTCATCGGCAGTTATTACTATGTCTAGAAAGTATGGATCCTTTGCAATCATTTGTTTCCACTCATGAAACACCTGAACTCTGGCTAACAATTGCTCTCTCGTCAGGTGATGAGGTACCCATCTATAACACACACGATGCAGCAGTAATTTGTCGCATAGAATGCGGAATGCCTACGTTTTTGAAATATTAGTTGACGCCACTATGTCTTCACACGTGGTTCGTCGATCTCTTTGCAGGATTGCCCAAACAGTGTTAACAATACGCACCGCAACAACACTTTGATGTCGACCAGGCCTAGGAGCGAGTTATGCACGGCCTTTTTTGAAATCATGGTGCCATCTAAAAATCGTTGACTCACCCAAACATTTATCTTTGTAAGCTTTTTTCATTAAATCAACTGTTTCTGGAGCTGTTTTACCTAAACGATAGCAAAATTTTATCGCACAACGCATTACTTCTTAACTCCGAATCAATCACCTCCGTAGCTGTATAGCGAAATGCAGACGTGCCTTAAACAACTGCGCAATATCAAAACCAGAATCTTCTGCTACGGCTCATAACTGTTGCCATAGATACTTCCTTAATTCAGTTAGTCGTCTGCGTTGTTATTTTCCCCCTTCGCACTGTTGACAACTCAAAAAAAAAAACAATTACTATCATCTTTGCCAAATGAAGCAGCTCTTACTAAAAGATATAAGCAGAGAGGATATTCAAAATAAAAATTTACAAAATGAAAGACCAGAAGTCACAGAAGAAGATATTGTAAAAGAACTAAACAGAATAGAGAGGAATTTCCAAACCTTAAATAACTGCGCAATATCAAAACTAGAATCGTCTGCCACGGCTCATAACTGTTGCCATAGATAATTCCTTAATTCAGTTAGTCGTCTGCGTAGTTATTTTTCCCCTTCGCACTGTTGACAACTCAAAAAAAACAATTACTATCATCTTTGTCAAATGAAGCAGCTCTTACTAAAAGATATAAGCAGAGAGGATATTCAAAATAAAAATTTACAAAATGAAAGACCAGAAGTCACAGAAGAAGATATTGCAAAAGAACTAAACAGAATAGAGAGGGAATTTCCAAACCTTAAATAACTGCGCAATATCAAAACTAGAATCGTCTGCCACGGCTCATAACTGTTGCCATAGATACTTCCTTAATTCAGTTAGTCGTCTGCGTAGTTATTTTCCCCCTTCGCCCTGTTGACAACTCAAAAAAAAAAAACAATTCCTATCATCTTTGCCAAATGAAGCAGCTCTTACTAAAAGATATAAGCAGAGAGGATATTCAAAATATTTAACAACCGATAGAGTAATATACGAATAAAAATAATTCAAAAATTAAACAAATATATAGGTGTGTGTGCATTTGATATGACCAATGACTCACCCAGGAGTTTTCTTTTCTGGGGGGTTGGCCCAAAATATTGAACATGTAAATAAAATACTTGGAGAGAACATCTGAAACATTCGAAAGTGATGAAAATATCGCCGCCTTATTAAAATGCGTTACCAATTATTCGTGAAATTTATATTTAAAAACATATGCGAATAGATTTAAAACTAAGTAGCCAATAACAAAGAACGAAGTACCAAGTGATACTTCATGGTTAGGGCACTGGTCACTACTTCCCCCCCCCCCCCTCCACACACACTGAGTGCGTTACTGACTGGTTATGATTAAGGAATGTACATACACTGAAGAGCAATTGAATTAGAGATACCTGTCTAGTAACGTGTAGCACCACCTTTCTCCCCGATGACGGCGGCTATTCGTTTTGGCATGGACTCTACAAGACACCGGAAGCATTGGGAAGCCATACGAATCCACGACCACTGAGCAAGCTCCCACAGTTCACGAAGATTTGATAGAGGGGTCAGAGCCTCGAACATCTGTCTCGATGGCATCCCAGATGTGCTCGATGAGATTGAGGTCAGGTGACCTAGCTGGCCAAGGAGGCGAGGTCACGTCAGGTGAGTGTTCATCCAACCATTCGGATACAATTCGGGAGCTGCATTGTCTTGTTGCAGGATGAGGTCCCCAGTGGGATGTGGAAGACGCACAAACGGGAGCAAATGGTCGTCCAGGATATCACGGTAATGTTGACCTGTGAGGGACGATGTCACACATACCAGGGGTCCCATTTCAGTCCACGTAAACATTCCCCAGACGAGAATGCCACCCCCACCAGCTTGAAGAGTACCCTGCTGGCAAGAAGGATCCATCACTTCATGCGGTTTGCGCCGTACTCGTATCCTGCCATCCGCAAATACCAACGTGAATCTCGACTCATCACTCCAGGCAACATTTTTCCACATGTCTAGCGATGTTTCCGCGCCCTTGCTAATCTTTGCACCCTGTGATGTGCGGTCAGCAGCGATACCCTCTTAGGACGATGGCCTCTCTTCCCCATAACGAGGAGATGGTTCTGGATGGTGTGGCTGCTTACACGTTTTTGTGCACCAGCGTTAAAATGCAGAGTGATTTCTTGCACTGTGGCCCGCCTATCCGCTGCTACAATGCGAGCTAGCCGACGATGACCCCGCTCATCCACACGCTGTTGTCCCTTGCAGGGATGGTTTTACCAGATTCGATGTACTCACAGTGCACCCGCGACACAGTGGCTCTTGAAAATCCCAGTGCCTGCACGACTTCCGAGATGGAGTGACCCATTCGTCTGGCCCCGACAATTTGCCCACGATCAAATGCGCTTAGATCCTTCGTCTTACTCATACTGCGTCCGACATACTGATTCCCGTCGCATCACTCCTTATATTGTCGGATCGCTGCATACGTCATGTCGTTTCCGTTTATAGGGCCGCCCACAGCGCCGCATTTGCATAACGCCAACTGTCTCCAATTCAATTGCTCTTCAGTGTAGATTGGAGCTCTGTGATGATAAAAATCATGCAAGTACTGTCTGCTGCCTGCCTAGAGCATTTAGCAGGAAAGAGACAGCGGAAGTTAGAAGTCGGGAAGTCTTTGTTAAGCAACAGAGGTCGGAACTTTTCTGGGGTTAGTAACTGAAGCACATTTAACAAGTTTCACCACTAAATTTATAACACTAAAACAGACGAAACTTTTCTTAAAGCAATTTTTAAAATAATAAGATCTTAATGATCTTGAAGGAGGTAAGGATTTTCTTAGCCCCCACTAAAAGTACTCATATGGGCAGCGTTGCATTCAGACAGTTTTTTCCGGGGGGGGGGGGCATTTACAAATTTTAAGGGGGCTAAAACTTGTTGACGGATTATACACATATAATCGCAGTTTTGTTTTCAATACATGATCATCATCGTCATCATCTTTGTCAACCTTATCAATCAACTGCTGGACGAAGGTCTACCCAAGTTTCTTCCACAACGGTCTGTCTTGTGCCAGTCTCCTCCATGTTACTACCGCATACTTTCGAATTTCATCCACCCATCTCCCATGTGGTCTTCTTCTGGGTCTTTTCCTGTCCCTTGGAATCCAATCTAAAATTTCGGCTGTCCATCGATGGTCTGTCCTTCTGGCAGTATGTCCAGCCCATTGCCATTTCAGGGATTTAAATCTGATCATGATGTCTTCCACTCTTGTCATTTTTCGGATCCACAAGTTCCTCTTCTTATCTCTCCTGGTTACACCAAGCATGCACCTCTCCATGCTGCTTTGAGTTGTCTGCAGTCCTTGTATGTCTCTTTTAGTCAAGGTCCACGTCTCTGCACCATACGTAAGCACTGGAAGCATGCATTGATCACACACTTTTCTTTTAAGACATAATGGCATATTGCTCTTGATAATTATGCTGTTTCTTCCAAAAGCTCTCCAGGCAAGTTTTGTACGGCGATTAATTTCTTCATCAATGTGACCCTCACTTGATATCTGCTGTCCAAGATAAACGTACGTGTCTGTTATCTCCAGCTTTTCTCCATCAATCGATAAATCTTCATTTCTTGTAAAAGCATTGAACATCACTTTTGTCTTCTGAAAGTTCATTTTTAATCCACTTCTTTACTCTTGTCAGCAAGTTCCTGGACCATACTCTGCAGCTCTGATGGGGCAGTTGCAAAAATGACTGCATCATCAGCAAAATGAAGGTGAGTTAGATAATCTCCATTAATCTTTATCCCTTTGTTTTCCCAGTTCAATGATTGAAAGACATTTTCCAATGTGGCATTAAAGAACTTGGGAGATATGGTGTCACCTTGTCTCACTCCCTTTCCAATTTTTATGTGTGCTGTATTCTCAAACAGTCGAATCTTGCAGTTGCATTTGAAATCCTGCGGTATTGAAGATGCATACATTAATATTATTAATATCAATACATACATTAATATATATATATAAATTTAAAATAGAGTATAAAAATCTTCTTATGCTCGTATATCGCAAGTGCAAATTCAAAGAAATCTACATATACAAGTGATTAAAAAATGTTATACCTTGGCTTTAACTGAGTAAAGCACCATAGATTTCACCGTAAGGTAGTATAAAATACTGAGGACGCTAGTAAGATAAAGCTGCCCCCCACCCAAAGAATAATTTAGGAGTGGTAAAAAATGTTCTCACCTTACTACAAGCGTGTTTTTGGTCATTAAGGAATCATTACAGTCTTACCTGAAAACGTATGGTGTAAGCCATTCCCTTGCCATTTGGTTTCAGTCGCTTTTAGATTATTTAAATTAGGACATAGTAGTAAAAAAAAAAAAAAAAAAAAGCTAAATAGCCGTTTGGTCAGTTTGAGGTGCCTAGATTTTCTTTTTATTATTACTCTTTTCTTGTCACAGAATGACCCACCGCCAGAAAAAAAGAAAGAAAGAAACACTTTTTTTATGGGTACAATTTCTAATACGCAGTTTGCTATTGTTCAAAATTTGGTAGCGATTTAGACTATCGATGCATTGCAAGGTCGCCAGGTTCGAACCTGGGCTGATCTTTCAGAGATGGTGTGATTTACTAACAATCGCTGAATATCCGCCGTGCATCGGACGAGCACGTTAAGTGACGGCCCCCAGGCTGGACCCACTGGTTAAATGGGTTTCCTTTCCTATGTCCTCCCTGAAATTCTCTCACCCCTCTGTGTGCAACTCCGTACTTGTACGGTAGCGCCATCTACTGTACTCTAATCTCACTACAAACTGTTCTGTCAAAGTCGCTAGACTTGCTCTCATTCCTTCCGTTTCTGTGTCCTGCCCAAAAGGCGATCTCGCTGTAGGTGGCTGGGACCTAAACTCTTCTCACTGTGGACGGAAGTCCTACAAAGAAAATGACAAATACTGTGGTGAGTTTCTCAAAATTTGGTAGCAAAACTTTTGTTGTATTGAAAGCACTGACGTCACGTTAGCTACACTAAGGCTTAACCTAATACATGGAAAATCGGCATCCAGAAGACTGAAATAAAGCTGAATACTAGCATTCAAAATATGATGTATTGCTTTGCAAACATCGCTACTCTGGGGAATTAGGCTTTTATGCGGAAGTAGTGCCAGTTGTCAGTGCTTGAAAATTCACCCCTTCAACGAGGAATGATTTACTGAAGGATGAGAAATTCAAAATTGAAGTCCATCTGGATGTTTTTTTTATTATTATTATTAGGTTGTTGGAAAAGTCATGACGTATATTGGCACCCGATGGCGGTTGGGCGGTTTTGAAAGTACTAGAGGCATGCGCAGCTCTGTTATCGCTATGACATTCCACAGGTGCTAGTTCTAGCTGCAGTCTAAAAGGAATAGTGCGCGATTTGGTCGATTTGCGGAGATTTGACATCAAGTTGAAGATGGTAAGCCAAACTGTGCATTTTCGCCATATTTTACTGTTTTACTTCCGTAAAGGGAAGAACGCGCGTCAAGCTTGTGAAAAGTTGCGTAAAGTGTACGGTGACAATGCTCTACAAGAACGTCAGTGCCTGTGGTGGTACGCAAAAATTCCGTGCTGGTGATTTTGACCTCAACGACGTTCCTCGGTCCGGAAGGCCCACCGAGGTTGATGACGACCAAATCAAGGCATTGATCGCGTCAAACCCACGCTATACATGACACCAGATATTGCATACACATTGCACATCCATTATTCAAGCGTTCACGACCACCTGAAGAAGCTGGGATACGTAAGCAACCTCGATGTGTGGGTTCCTCATGAACTCAAAGAAGCTCAATTGGTGGCGCGTATAAACATCTGCGATACGCTCATTAAACGTGAGGAAAACGATCTTTTTTTTAAGCGACTGATAACTGGTGACGAAAAGTGGATTGTGTACAACAATGTGCCGCGCAAACGGTCTTGGTCCCGACGTGCTGCTTCGCCTCAAACGACATCCAAAGCAGACATTCATCAGCGGAAGACTCTGGGATTAGTGTGGTGGGATTTTAAAAGGTGTCGTGTTTTTCGAGCTCCTACCACGGAAACAAACAATCAAGTTCGAATGTGTACTGTCTGCAATTGGACAGTTTGAACGAATCCATCATCCAGAACTTGTTCATCGTAAAGGTGTTGTGTTCCATCACAACAACGCGAGACCACACACAAGTTTGATCACCCGCCAAAAATAATTGGAGCTTGGGTGGGATGTGTTGCCCCACTCAGCATTCTCGCCTGACCTTGCGCCGTCAGACTTCCACTTGTTTCGCTCTTTTCAACAGTCCTTGCGTATTATAACGTTCAATTCAGATGAGGCTGTAAATCAGCACCTTGTACAGTTTTTCGCCACGAAAGAGAGGTCCTTCTATGAACGAGGCATTCTGCAGCTGCCGCCCCGGTGGCCCAGTGGTCTAAGCGATGGCCTCTGATCATTCGTCCGAAGGGGTCCGGGTTCGAATCCCGGTGAGGCATGGATGTTGTGTTTGTCTTTCAGCACTGGCTCTCTCCCTTCCCTGGAACCAGTGACTCTAAATTAGGGACGGGCGACTGCTTATAGCCCATTGAGTTGCTCACGGTGGTCGTTAAACCTCCAATCCAAAAAAAAAAAAATCCATTCTGCAGCTCTCTGAAAGATGGCAAAAGGTTATTGAACAAAACCGGCATTATGTCATTGATTGATCTTTGTTCTTTCTATCAATAAATGACCTTTCCAAAACTATGGCTAAAATACGTCATGACTTTTTCGGCAACCAAATATTATTATCATATTTTCCCTCATTTTCTTAAGTATTTTTTGATTAATTTCTCCAAATGTTCAGCTATAAACGAAAACAATTGGACCAAATATAAGGAGAGGTCCCCAAACCCTACGGGGCGTTCAAGGATTTTCGGGAGGCTAAGCACCCCCGAAAAAATGCCTGAACACTGCATATGGGTGCCACTGGTATACGGCACTGCTCAATATGGCATTTATGCTAAATGCGGTGTCGGATCTGCCGTCATGTATCATCAGATTCCACCTCACGGATAAGTTCCCTTAAAGAGACTGAGCATGAATGGCATCAATTAGCGTGTCTCACAAAACCAGCTTTACGAATGCTGTTTTACTCGCATAGTAAATCTTGGGATTGCTTCTTAAAACGGACTGAATGAGATAAAAAAGAAATTTTAAGGTGAAGTCGGCGGGCTGGTAGATGCCATACTTTGAGTGGAATCATGCTTCCGAAACCCAGGACATTGTATTTACTTCTCACTCTATAACTTTTTTTCTTCTTTATAGAAAGAAAAAAATGTTAATTTGGGGCCCCCAACCATCGCATCGTGAGGTCCCACGCCTGGGCCTCGTTGGTGTTCCTGTGAATCTGCCCCTCTCCCTGTGTGGTTGAGAATCATTGGCGCAACACTATTTCTAGAGATTCCCCAGAGAAGGTTTTATTTTTTTTAGTAATTCATCGTTCGTACTGTACCATTTTAATTTCGTTTTTTTTTTTTAAGTTCGATACACAAATAAATATGGTAATTATGCTCATAATGAAACACAAAAGTAATTTTCATAAGCCACCGAAAATAAAAATTCATAGAATTTACAACGTCCGTCTTCCAGGGGGAAGCTTGCTTGTCTATCAGGGAGGGCTGACCCCCCCCCCCCCC